>OX422216.1:189994778-191486028 GCA_949130495.1 Sambucus nigra
GTTCTAGTGTTTGTAAGATCGATGCGGACTTACTACATTTTCTTACATAGCATTTTTTGATATAGTTCCCCATTATTAGGATTTTTACTTTCATTTACACATTTACATTCTTCTGGCGATATATTATATTACTTGTGAACTTATACAAATTAGTTTTGGGTTCAGATGCCACCGAGGAGAGGACGAAAGACTAGGGCTACAAGAGGGGATAATGCATGAGAGGCTCAGCAGGAGCCACATGTTCCAAAGTGGATAGTGACCACCATAGAGGTGGCCAATATCGTTGCTCAGACAGTTAATGCCGATATAACTGCCATGGCACAACAGTCCCCACAAACTCAGCCACAACAGCCTATGTCATCGATCGTTCAGGCCCACCCGGGGCCATTAATGTGGGATAGGGTTCGGGAAGCCTTTCAAAAAGGGTATCCACCATAGTTTCGGGGCAGTGCAGATGTGGTAGCTTCTAGTCAGTGGAAGAAGGACATTTAGTGTCACCTTCGCATGGTAAAGTGCCACGACACTCAAAATCAGATATTAGAAACGTTTAAGTTAGTGGTTGCAGCACTACAATGGTGGGAGTCAGCGACTACGTTCGAGGAGAGGTACACGATAACTATAGTCGAGTTCTAGGTGCAGTTTGACAGCAAGTATTTTCGTTCGACGATTTAGACTGAGATGCGAAGGAGATTTTTAGATGTTGCACAAGAGGGTCGGTCTGTTGATGAGTATGAGGAAGAGTTCACCCATTTGGAAAAATTTATGCTCGACGAAGTGAAAAGTGAGGAAAAAAAATGCTGAAATTCATGGATGGACTTCATTAGAGGATCCGAAAACACTCGCTAGGCAACCCGACATTCAAGGCATACATAGAGGTTATTAATGCCGCATTACCACACTGTCAGGACCATCACTTCCTTTTGAAGGGAACCAATAGAGAAGAAGAGTCTAACAAGCGGGGTAAGATAGGTGGCAATGGTGCTAGTGGGGCCCCGCAATAGCAGACTGGTAGAAGACACGGCCCGGATTCCCAACAGGGGATCCAACTAAGAAATTCGATCAGGGGGATTCAGACTAGGTGGCAGTGGTTTTATTTAGGTCCAGTAGAGCCAACAACAACAACAGTTTGTTCCTCAAGGCCATCAGGGTCAAGGGAACAACAGGGGTGGCCAGCAGAGCCGAGGCCACTAAGGCCAATGACTAGGACAACCCTAATATGGCCAGTAGAGCCAGAGGCTAGGGGACTTTACACGCAGCAGTAGGGTGCTCAATAGGGGAAGCAGGCATATTTACCACCTACATCACCTGCTCCAGTAGTCCCACGATAATTGGGACAATTGCAGTATGAGTATGTCTATAACGTCCAGAATGCGATGATACCACCGGCATCGCAAGCTCCACCAGCGATTAAGGGTACATTTCCTATCTATGGGCATATGGGTCGGGTATTATTTGATACGGGAGCATTGCATTCTTTCATCACCACCAGATTTTCATGCACAATTGATTTATTAGAGACAACCGACAGTATCATCATGTTTGTCGATTCACCTTTGGCTATAGGGGCCCTTATTCACTCCATTTGTATAGGGGTGGGGATAGATGTTGGAGATTGTGTTTAGCAAACGACTTACTCGTATTAGATATGACTGGGTATGATGTCATTCGGGGCATGGACTGGTTGGAAGGGTACAGGGCGATGGTGGATTATTTTGACAGGCCCATTGTGTTTGCCATTCTAGGGCAAGAGAGGTTCTTACTGGAGATGATTCTTCCTTATATAGGGTCGAGCACTCATATGTACTATATTGAGGATGAGACCTTCCAACGGGTGTTTTATCATTAGATTTGATCCTAGTGGTTAGGGAGTTTACGAACGTATTTTAGGAGATAATTGGTTTGACGCCAAGTCGGGAGATAGAGTTTGTTATCGATTTAGCATCTGGGACTAGGCCGATATCATGTGCACCGTATCGCATGGCCACATCATAGATGCGGGAGTTGAGGGACCATATACATCAGCTCTTGGGGAAAGGGTTTATTAGACACAGTACATCATTATGGGGTGCTCCAGTGTTATTTATGAAAAAGAAGGATGGGTCGCTTGGACTGTGCATTGATTACTAAGAATTGAATAAGGTCACAATTCAGAATAAATATTTGTTGCCTCGAATCGATGACTTTTTTGACCAGTTAAGAGGAACAACTTACTTCTCAAAGATAGACTTGAGAATGGGGGAGGTTGCGTGTTATTCTCTGACGGAGGAAACTTATATAATTAGATGTCAATCCTATAGAGAAGTTTCAAATTTTATTAAACCCTAAACATGAAACTATGTGATTCAGATCAAGCATGTAAAGAAAATAGAATTTCAAGATAAATCATCGCAAGGCAAAACCATTTGTTTCACTAAAGTTTGCAAATTACAACTTATAATACATTAGAGAAATACAACAATGATTCCCTCATGAACCATAAATATTGCAATCTTCCTGCAGCAATGAATTACTTTGAGAACCCACAATGACCGCAATCGTTAGCAATAATTCTTGCAGAACCACAAGAGCACCAGCAGAGACTCCTTCTCAGCAAGGTAAGTAGTGAAGACTCCTTTTTCTCAAGAATAACTTCAATAAAGAAGTGATTGCGTTTCAAAGATGATTCATAAAAGTTTTTGGGATTGATCGTGTGAATAAAAAAGAGTTTTTGCCCTATTAAAAGTGAAGACTATTTGCAGCAGATCTACAGTTTTCGTAAATCAAAAGTCTTAAAGAAAAATCTTCACAAATCGGGTTTTTATAAGCGGACATAAATTTCAAGGCGACAAAAAGTCGTTAGAACGAGATCATCAGGTCTCTCGAACGAGATGTTTCTTTCATTAGAAGTGACCATCTAACGACCCATTATACAACCTTAAAAAACTAAAATAGTACACCTCCGTTTGAACCATATTAGATGTAGGCCATCAAACGTTATATGCAGGTCATTCGAAGGACTAGTGCATGTCGTTCTGATGACTGCAGGTGAAAATTATTTTATAAGTTTAAAACATTATTTGAAAAACTTATTCAAAAAATGCCTCATTTTGATAAAAATCAGTTTAGAAAAATATCCCAATACTTAGTGAAAAATCCACGAAACATAACCAAATCCATACCAAAATCATGTCAAGTCATAGATCATGTTGAAGATGCTTGATATTCGGATCCATCTTCTTGAACGTGAAACGTGAAACGTGAAACGCCTTAACGAATTTGATGGGATATGCCATACTTGATGTAAACTAGACTCTATGGACAAGTCCTAGAAGTTAAGGGCAATGCTGGAAATTTTTCCCTTACAAATCTCCTCATTATGGCTATTCCGGTACAAAATAAAAAATACAAATTATCGAATAAATCCAATAAAAATCTAATACCCTCCTTGAAACCCAAAAATTGTAAGATACTAACTTTTACAAGTAATCAAAATCTTCAAATTTCTTGCTTTCTCTTAATCTTATTTTTGTG
This sequence comes from Sambucus nigra, assembly GCA_949130495.1. Classification (NCBI taxonomy): domain Eukaryota; kingdom Viridiplantae; phylum Streptophyta; class Magnoliopsida; order Dipsacales; family Adoxaceae; genus Sambucus; species Sambucus nigra. The sequence continues at coordinate 189,998,289 of OX422216.1, forward strand.
AGCTTTGTCAAATGTGTGCTTTTCATATGCTTACCAAAGTGTACCCACACATAATAGACAAAGAAAATAGACCTTTGTGATGTATCAAGTTTGAAATAAAATAAAACTCATAATTCAAACTCTCACTCCCCCATAATTCATAACTCATTCTCCCTGTTTTTATTTGTCCGAAATAGACAATGAAAAGAAACAAAAAATAATAAACCGGAGTGGGTCACAATAAGCATAGAAAATCATCACAAACATATATCAACTAAGCTCATGCAAGGATAATCTCAAAAAGCTCCACAAACTATTTTTGAATTTTCAAATGTTTTCCAAGAGAAAATAATTTTACAAAAACAACACACACCATGAACAAACACTAAATATGGCGAACCCAAGAAAAGACAGGACGATAGGCCTAGACGTGAGGTCTAGCCTAACAAAAATGACGATGAATCTAATGAAGATTATCAAGTCGACCCTAACCTTTCGCCCAAGATACTCGCACCTAAATATACACTAATTACATCATATCTAGCAATAATATGGTACTTTACAATAAATACACTAAAAAAAGAGTATCATAGTAGATAACCAAATCATGGAAACATAATGAATGGGTGTGAACAAATTCGATAGGAAAATAAACTCAAAAAATCATAATATATGTGCACGATGAATTTTGGATACTTCTAACGAATGAAATCAAAATCGTCCTTAGGTGTAAAAATTGTTGAATTCATATGATATAGACTAAGTCTAATCAACAGATCAAAGTCTAAATTTATTTTCACACCAATAACACCCAAAACTATATAATTCTTTTACGAGACTTTTCAGGACGTGCAAACCCATTGATCTTCAACTTAACTCCCTCAAAACTCACATAAGGAATATTTCACTCAACTCTTTTGTTTTGAAGAAATCAATGCTCATATGTATCGAAGCCTCAATGTTCTTTGAATTTGGCCTAGCACTTTACAAATTTTCTTTTAAGTACTTTGAATATTTTAGGCTCCTTTGTTTTTCAAATGGTAGCTATTCAAGCAAAGATCTTTTTACTTTCACATCTCGAGCCATTGCATTTAATTAACACATTTGTCGGAGATATAATTTGCAATTTTTCCAATCCGAGCAATGGTTCTTACAAGCACTACTTTCATTGTCTCATTTTATCGCATTTTTCATTCGTTTTAAGGACATGATTGAGATGAAAATACTTTGACCAACATGTGATAGATAAGGACAATGCTTAATAAATTCGTGCGTGTGTGCGTTAAGTAGACAATGAGTCAAACATGTAGAAAGTAATCGCAAATCACACAAACATTATGAAGCACATGGATGAAATGATGTTGCCTCTCAAAACACTATCAAAAAGTCACGTGGATAATGGGATGATATTTTGACTTGGTCATCCTAAATTTCCATCTATATATGGTGTAAAAAGAAATACAAAAATCTTTTTGTTTTTTCAAAAAAAAATAGCAAAAATAAAATCTTTTTGGCCTCTTTGCTTGCAATGGGAACAAAAATACAAGGGCTTAGGAATACCTATCTCAAAATGTCTAGGACGCGCTCTCCTATGAGGAAATGGATGCCTAGGTGGGTGAGGTCGAGAACAAAAAGGATCTATCACAAACTTGGGAACCAGTTCGGGTGCAACACGGAAAGTGGACAAACCGTCATAACCTATTCTTAGTCTCTCAAAATTACTCAAAGCGGGACCGAGGAGAATCTTTTCAACCTTTTTAGATGTATCCTCTAAAGTGACCTTGACCTCCCGGTCATGTTCGAGCTCTCTCTCAAGTTAGGATACACGGAATCCACGTTTCTTATGAGTATCTAATGAAGATTGAAGATCTCCCATATGACTAGCCACGATGTTGGTTAATTCAATATTTTCCTTGCCTAAAACGATCAATTCTCTCACAAAAAAAACTCTCGACTTCTCGAGTTAATGTAATACCCCGTATTTTTATGCTATATTAATTTGGGGATTTATTAAATTTAATGTGAGTTAAATATTTAATAAAAATCCGGAAATTAATTATGTTATAATTATTAACGTGACGAGAGTTAGTAATTATGGGAAATTGGTTGAATATTACTAATGAGCAAAGTAATATGTAATATTGTTTATATTGAATGTCACGAGTGAATAAAATGAGAATTTTGGAAATTTGAGTCGGGACGCCCCGTGTCGCGTCGGGACTAATTATTGATAAATAAAAGTGAATATTTTATAAGTTGTCCGTATGGTCGTTTTGAGTGCGCCAACGCGTCCGGAAGGGTCGAGATAGTCAGAAAAGTGTACCCGGGGGTTTAGTTTGGGTCTCGGGGCGTTTTTAGGCCTAAATAGTAACCCTGGAGGGCATTTTGTTCATTTTACATTTTTGGGTAATTAAACCCACGAAAATTAGAGGAGTTATATCAGATACCTAGGTTACCTTCTAGGGTTAGAAAGCTCAAAACTCTAGAACGGCCATTGGAGAAGAGAGGAGAGAGCCCTCAAAGCATTCCAAGGCTCAAAACTCAACGGTTTGCACCACCGCCACCACCAACGCGTAGATCGCGAGACGAGGAACGCAACCATACCGAATTCGGCACCAAACCAGACCTCTGAAAATCCCAGGCAAGTGTTTATCTTGCTTATTTCGTTGGTGCATCTTTCATATTAGTGTAGGAATGATTAAGATGAGTTTTATGGAAGAAAACCAAAGATTTGAGATAGGAATCGCATGTAGTTATGGTTTAAATGATAATTCTGTAAACCCTTGCCATGTAGAGGAATTATTCACGAAATTATGATGTTTATAAGAAGGAATTTTTGGAAAAATAATTGTTAGAACCATGTTAAAGAGATTTCTAGGGTTCTTGATATTTATATAATTTTTGGGCTGTTAATCCATGTAAAATGATAGAAAGCCTCGTGCTTTACGATGGAAATACCTAATAGGATGTTATAATGTTAATAGTACAATTTTTGAGACGTTTGGGATTGGAAATTATGGAATTGGTGAAGGTTAGAAGATGAAACCCGTAACTGCAATTCTGCAGAAATCGAAATACCTGCTTGATCGATCGATCGAGCCCAGAGCTTCGATCGATCGAAGGTTCGCTCGATCGAGCCCCAGACCTCGATCGATCGACCTCTCCTGGCAGACTCCTATTTCCCTTTTTAAATTAGTTAATGTGAAATAATTCTTGGGCATCCTTAATAAAATGTTTTGGGAGATATGGAAGACCAGTAGGACATATGAATAATGTTGGGGCCTTTAATGTGAGACGAGAATTGTATTTTTGGGATAATTACATAAGGGAAGATGAAGTCTTGTATTAAATGGAGAGATTACATAAATATGATTACGAGGGAAAATAGATGAATACCTACTGAATTTTATACTTGGGAGGATAGAATCCATGAGCGTTATGTAGTAAGTGGAATAGTTCCTCAAATTAAAGTAAGATGTGAACGGTTATACGTGATAACTAAATAATGAGAAATAAATACAAATGTCGTAATTATGGGACTTGAGATGTACCTAAATTGATATGGTGATAATATTATAGTTATATGACTGTATACTATTTATGTGTGAAAATCATGCCCACGCTAGTTGCTATCCCTGAGGTTTCCGTGCTGGGACAGTCTTATCTCGATGGGACCTTTCTGGGGGATATTGACTTGTACCCTAGAAGATAGTATCCTTGGTACAGGCTATCGGAATGATAGTTCAGACGGTCCTAAGAGACGCAGGCATGTGCCATCCTCTTAGAGACTTGGAATCTATGCTTCGCCTCATATTGTTTGTGTATAGATATCCTTGGTACAGGCTATCGCAGTGATAGTTCAGACGGTCCTAAGAGGCGCAGATATATGCCATCCTCTTAGAGACTTGGAATCTATGCTTTTCCTCAATATTGTTTGAGTATGTGTTAATACAATTCGAGAGTGATTCCGAATGTATTCCCCTTAATACGAGTGATACGGGGTTTTGGATAGTAGAGTATGCCCGCACCATAGTTTTTATTTGGGGTGCTGTTATGATATATATATTTTACGAGTAGTAAATATATATATATATATATATATGAAATTATGAAATCTGGAACTGCCTACTGTGATTTGATATGTAGGACATGTTGATGACTCAAATTGTAATGCTTGCGTTGAGAAAGTATAATATGACACCAGAAATTTTTATAAATTAATAAAGTTAAATCGAGAACTTTGGTTACTAATTGAAATATTCTTTTCAAACAATTGAATCGTTAAATTTTGAATCCTGCGAATAACCTAAGATAAGTTAAACCATTGGGAAAGGATAGTGTGGTATATGACGAGATGGACTATTGGGAAGGTTAGTGCGATAGGTGTGCACATTAGAAGAGAGGTGAGAATTTCTCAAGGGAGTGTCGCACTAATATGTTGTTGCATTGGCCTGTATCAATTTAAATACTTGCTAAACGAATTTTAAATCAAACACACTATCGGGCTCTGACCCGTTTCTTTTTCTCTTTCTCTCTCTTATATTTATATGTATGTATTACAGGTGCACAGCCACAGGGGCGTCTTGCTTAGGATCCCTTGGAAGAAGCGTGCTGCAGCTTAGGTGGGAGTTGCAGACCACTTGCTTAGACGATTTCAATTACTTGATTCCTCTTCTATCATTCTCAGTTATTGGGCATGTGTCGCCCTTTCCACTATTTATCTATTTTATTGGGACATTTGTATTTCAGTTATTTCTAGTACTGTTACTATGGGATTTATTTCAGTATGGATGTTTTACTTTAAGTTCTAAATGTTGGGACTTTGAATGTTGAATGTTTAAATTAATTGGATTATGTTCCAGGATAATTGTGGTATGATTTCTTACTTATTGTTAATGGTGTTAATAAATAAATAATTGATTTTCTTTAAAAATAAAACTTGGAAGGAAATGTTAAAAATGGTTTTGACACTTAGTTTAATTAATTAGGGTGTTAATTTGGAAAGTTTATTTTCATGACATTGATGCTAAGAATGAACCAACTGTTCACCTTGATTTTAATTTAATAAAGGAGTGATCGCCCGGTATTTAATTAGGCGGGTTGTCACAGGTATACTATTTATGTGTGAAAATCATGCCCACTCTACTTGCTATCCCTGAGGTTTCCGCGCTGGGACAGTCTTATCTCGATGGGACCTTTATGGGGGATATTGACTTGTACCCTAGAAGATAGATATCCTTGGTACAGGCTATCGGAATGATAGTTCAGACGGTCCTAAGAGACGCAGGCATGTGCCATCCTCTTAGAGACTTGAAATCTATGCTTCGCCTCATATTGTTTGTGTATAGATATCCTTGGTACAGGCTATCGCAGTGATAGTTCAGACGGTCCTAAGAGGCGCAGATATATGCCATCCTCTTAGAGACTTGGAATCTATGCTTTGCCTCAATATTGTTTGAGTATGTGTTAATACAACTCGAGAGTGATTCCGAATGTATTCCCCTTAATACGAGTGATACGGGGTTTTGGATAGTAGAGTATGCCCGCACCATAGTTTTTATTTGGGGTGCTGTTATGATATATATATTTTACGAGTAGTAAATATATACATATATATATATATATATGAAATTCTAAAATCTGGAACTGCCTACTGTGATTTGATTTGTAGGACATGTTGATGACTCAAAATTGTAATGCTTGCGTTGAGATAGTATAATATGACACTGGAAAATTTTATAAATTAATAAAGTTCAATCGAGAACTTTGCTTACTAATTGAAATATTCTTTTCAAACAATTGAATAGTTAAATTTTGAATCCTGCGAATAACCTAAGATAAGTTAAACCATTGGGAAAGGATAGTGTGGTATATGACGAGATGGACTATTGGGAAGGGTAGTGCGATAGGTGTGCACATTAGAAGAGAGGTGGTAATTTCTCAAGGGAGTGTCGCACTAATATGTTGTTGCATTGGCCTGTATCAATTTAAATACTTGCTAAACGAATTTTAAATCAAACACACTATCGGGCTCTGACCCGTTTCTTTTTCTCTTTCTCTCTCTTGTATATATATGTATGTATTACAGGTGCCCAGCCACAGGGGCGTCTTGCTTAGGATTCCTTGGAAGAAGCGTGCTGCAGCTTAGGTGGGAGTTGTAGACCACTTGCTTAGACGATTTCAATTACTTGATTCCTCTTCTATCATTCTCAGTTATTGGTCATGTGTCGCCCTTTCCACTATTTATCTGTTTTATTCGGACATTTGTATTTCAGTTATTTCTAGTACTATTGCTATGGGATTTATTTCAGTATGGATGTTTTACTTTTAGTTCTAAATGTTGCGACTTTGAATGTTGAATGTTTAAATTAATTGGATTTTGTTCCAGGATAATTGTGGTATGATTTCTTACTTATTGTTAATGGTGTTAATAAATAAATAAATGATTTTCTTTAAAAATAAAACTTGGAAGGAAATGTTAAAAATGGTTTTGACACTTAGCTTAATTAATTAGGGTGTTAATTTGGAAAATTTATTTTCACGACAGTGATGCTAAGAATGAACCAACTGTTCACCTTGATTTTAATTTAATAAAGGAGTGATCGCCCGGTATTTAATTAGGCGGGGTGTCACAGGTGGTATCAGAGCATCAGGTTCTAGTGTCCTTAGGATCTGTACGGCTTATTATGCTTTCAGCGTTGCTTTGTTTGTTATAGAGCCCTATGTTTAGGATTGTCGATTCCTTTGACGAGATTTCGTCCTCCTGCTATAATGTGTATACACTAGTGAATTCTAATTTTGTTCGGATGTGTGCGTGTGCCGAGCGATGACGGATGTCAGAAGAGGACCGTTAAGCGTACATAAGGAGGCAGGGCTCAGTTGAGATTATGAAATATATCCGAGGATGATGACCGTAGTCGAGGTCACCTCCATAATGGCATGAGAAGCCACGACTAGAAAGGCGACTAAGGTGCAGCAATGATTTTCAAATGCTGCTATAGTCAAATGAGGTGCGAGGGTAAACTTACCCAACGTATTACAAAAACGTGTAGAGACTGTCAGTGGGAAATTTTAGAAATGCGAAAATTGTATGTGTTTACCAAAGGAGGTAATGTATCCAAAGGCTTAAATATAGGACGGAGTGTGGAAACTGAAAGTGAAAATTTAGGAAAAATTTTCTTGGCTTTCGGGACGGAATTATAATGGTTGGAGTCAACCACCAATTTTAGAAGTGGAATGCTATGCCTATAGGAGAGCCTTAGGTACAGTGTTGACCGTATGTTCCTTCCTCAACTGTTCAGGATGAGAAGCAAACGTGGTTCTGAACTCATCGCAGGAGGGCATGACAAAAGTCCAATGGTATATATGAATCCTAATCGTTAGCAAATTTTGTATCGAAAGAGGTAGATACTAGTGGAGGAAACGACTCCAAGTGGGAGACCAACTTATAATAATAGTTGATAATACTCGAGGAGGAAATTCTGATGGACGATCGATTCAGAGGTTGACAATGTCATATTTTGTCAATATAGATGATAGCGCTTCTTTGTGGGGGAAGTTAAAGGAATCGAAGAATTTAGTCGAGAATAAGACTGAATTCGACGGTGGTGGTATAACACCACAAAAGGATGTGGATACACATCAGGAAAACCATTTAAATGCTTCAGATAGTTAAATTCTTACCAAGTGATGGTAGATTCAATAAGTACTATCATAGATAGTAACATGATCTTTATGGCCTAAAAAGCTAAGGGAACAACCGGGATGGCTAACAAGAATCGAGTCTACTAAAGTTCGAGAGAAGGACAATCCTAACCTGGTTAGTAGGACAGGTTGTAAGTGGATTATGTGTTGAGGTATTTTGTGCGGAGTGAGATCGCTCACGATAATATGTTCCAAAATGAGAAAAGGGACAAGAATACGGTGCCTAGTAAAAGGCAACGATTAAAATAATTCTGGTTTGATTTGGGCAGACGTGTTACGTCCGAAAACCATTTGTGCAATCAAGACGATTGCCAGGATGGAAGTATAAGTTGTATCGTTAGAGGATGCGGCGTGTTTATGTGACACGAGCGAGTCACCATATTTTATTCATTGCTAGATTAACATGTGAGACGAGTTTAATGCATATCATTATAAATGTTACCATTATGTGAATATTTTTCCTTAGTATATCGGGATTTTTCTTTGGTGCTATCTGCGAGGGATGAATGAGTATATTAACAGTGTTTTATACTTTATTGAGGCTACTCGTTGTAGTGATGCGATACACGAGTATGATATTATCTTTGTTAAAATGTTATAGAAATGGGTAGTATGATAGTGGGCATTTATTACAAGGCTATCGGAGTAGTTACATTAGTGCAACACGTTTTGTTTTGGCGAGGCTTTACCTGTAAGAAGGTTGGACTCGCACTTATATTATCTATCCTAGAGACTTCGGAGGAGATAGTGGGCTCGAGATATTCGATACCAATGTATGTATAGACTTTGTCAGTATGATGAAGTGTGTACCGAGATTTATCGTTGAGCGAAAAGACTTGACTCGGTATTATGTTTAGCACTCCGGACTTAGTGATAGGAAAAGTGAAGTGTTATATTTATCCTTAAGAGATGTGGGAGTTAAGAGTTATACCCCTAATGTTAGAAAAAGGAAATTTAGAGAATTTTGATCGTATGTATCCGAGGTTTATAGAATGTAATTACCATCAACCAATACGGAACGATAGTGAATTTGGTGAAACGTTCTCTGTTAAGAATAATTACGGGAAAAATTGTAACTTTTCTGTCAAGGGACGGAATAAAGGGGTATATACTATGGACGGAGGACCTAACGGATTTCGATAACCGACAATGCTAGGTAGTAGTGTATCGGGGGGGTTCCTTGTTTGGATTTCGCTTTGCGAGACATCCCACGCATGAAACTTAGCGTAAGGTTAGAAATAGGGAGACGTTTGGTCACTATTCCATGAGTTCGGTACCCTGGTCGAAATGGGATCAAGTAATTATGTATGTAAGTTGGAAGTTGAATTTTGTTTTAAAGCCACTGGAGCCTGATTGTGTGGTAAGAAAGCATTGAAAGTTACCCCACGAGTTGAGGGGTGGAACGATGATAAGGAAAATTTAAGAATTTTGATTTCTAGGGTGATTGAGAGTACCTAAATGTCATAACCGCATACAGAACACAAGGTGAATAAAGAGTTGGAATGATTTTTAGCATGGATTATCTGGAAAGAACTTTATATTATACAAAAGAGATGACCTGTAATTATTTTGATGAATAGAGCGTTAGTGATTTATTTTGGTTGTTGTACTCATTTGGGAAAACTGTTGTACTTATCTGAGGAAGGTTGAGAATTATTATTCCTCTTTTATTGTCATGGAATTTGAATGCCCTATTCCTTCTATTCCGTTGAATTTAGTTAGTCCTACAGATGAGTAGCACGCCGTTCGCTCTCCCAGGGCGGTCGGAGTGTTGCAAAAATGTGGGCATCTTGGTTAACTACAGTTAAAATAGTCTGAGTCGAAGGGACGTGGTAATAGACGTGTGAAATATATGTTTGTGGGACTAGTATAACGAAATGGAAGTGATAGAGTGGATTAAACGTCACATGAGGGGCGATAATCCATACATAAGTGTACAATTAGAATAGAACGCCCTAACTTGATTGGAAGGCTGTGGGAAGCCATTCAAAAATTGGTATTCCTTGAATAAAGTAGAATTTAATTATTATGAAGACCACTCGGAACAGAATTGTTAGTAGACAAGTATGAGAGCGACTTGCACATACAAAGGGTGATGATGTTGGTATGGTATAAGAGTTCCAGAATTGCGCTTCGTGGAGAGAAGAGCAGGGGTGGAACTTTCGGCATACTACAAGGAAAGAAGGGGAGTATTACGTGTCACTTAATGTAAGACATTTCAAGGAAGAATCGATGTTTAGCGAGACGTAGTGAGTAGTCTCTACATGCACTGCCCATAGGTAAGGTTTGGTTGAAAGAGGAGAATCAACCAAAGAATTTTGTGTTTATAAAAAATTCCTGAAATTGGAAGAGATTGGTAAAGTCGGTAAAGTTCTTGGATGGGTTGCCATCCTCAAAACAAGATCAATGGTTTATCCTAAACATGTGAATTAAGTCGCCGAGAAGGAAGTGATTGATATTCCTTTGGGCTGGCTTACAATATTAACTAGTATGCCCCAGACTTCCTTTGAAAGGAAGGATCGCGCCAGTGCATGGTCCGGCACAGTATAAACTTCTGAATCAGGATGAGATTGGTGAATCCCACCTTTGAATTGGGATTTCAGGAACCAGCGGAGATAAGATTTCGTTTCGAGTAGGATGTATCACCCTTATCCAGGGAATAAGCGCATGGTGATTAAAGATTAGTGGAGCCACGTGAAGGAGATTTTGGAATCTTGGTACGATGATTTCAAGAATGTTCTGTAGAAGCACTCGTACCTGTTTGTCGCGTACGAGGTACTTATTAAGGTTTTGTTATGGAAGAACCTCGGCTATTCTCCTTCCGTATGTTTAGAGGAGAGTAGATAATCAGAATTTTTGGATCGGTCAAGAAAATATCCAATAACTATGGTGGAATTCCAGGATTGTTTTAGGCAGTCAAGAGTGGTAAAATGTTCGTATGATCTTCTCAGAATGGAAATTTTGTGTATGAATAAATCCGAGTAGTTGTCATGTAGTGAGGTGCGGCCTCCAAATGATAGTGAGATAATGGAATTTATAACGTATGGAAGTAACCAATTTAAATTTTGTTAGTTGGGAGCGTAATGTGAAGTGTCTCCAATGAGAATGTAAAACAATGTTGCTGTGAAGAAAGGACTATAGTGATTGAGCGCCGTAATGTGTAGTTAGTTTGTGTACGAAAAAGGATATCCAGAATTTTGCTACCTGATAGGCCTTATTTTCCGAATTTTGGGACGAAATTCCGTTATTAGAGGGAAGTATGTAATACCCCGTATTTTTATGCTATATTAATTTGGGGATTTATTAAATTTAATGTGAGTTAATTATTTAATAAAAATCCGGAAATTAATTATGTTATAATTATTAACGTGACGAGAGTTAGTAATTATGGGAAATTGGTTGAATATTACTAATGAGCAAAGTAATATGTAATATTGTTTATATTGAATGTCACGAGTGAATAAAATGAGAATTTTGGAAATTTGAGTCAGGACGCGCCCGTGTCGCGTCGGGACTAATTATTGATAAATAAAAGTGAATATTTTATAAGTTATCCGTATGGTTGTTTTGAGTGCGCCAACGCGTCCGGAAGGGTCGAGATAGTCAGAAAAGTGTACCCGGGGGTTTAGTTTGGGTCTCGGGGCGTTTTTAGGCCTAAATAGTAACCCTGGAGGGCATTTTGGTCATTTTACATTTTTGGGTAATTAAACCCACGAAAATTAGAGGACTTATATCATATACCTAGGTTACCTTCTAGGGTTAGAAAGCTCAAAACTCTAGAACGGCCATTGGAGAAGAGAGGAGAGAGCCCTCAAAGCATTCCAAGGCTCAAAACTCAACGGTTTGCACCGCCGCCACCACCAACGCGTAGATCGCGAGACGGGGAACGCAACCATACCGAATTCGGCACCAAACCAGACCTCTGAAAATCCCAGGCAAGTGTTTATCTTGCTTATTTCATTGGTGCATCTTTCATATTAGTGTAGGAATGATTAGGATGAGTTTTATGGAAGAAAACCAAAGATTTGAGATAGGAATCGCATGTAGTTATGGTTTAAATGATAATTCTAGAAACCCTTACCATGTAGAGGAATTATTCACGAAATTATGATGTTTATAAGAAGGAATTTCTGGAAAAATAATTGTTAGAACCATGTTTAAGAGATTTCTAGGGTTCTTGATATTTATATAATTTTTGGGCTGTTAATCCATGTAAAATGATAGAAAGCCTCATGCTTTACGTTGGAAATACCTAATAGGATGTTATAATGTTAATAGTACAATTTTTGAGACATTTGGGATTGGAAATTATGGAATTGATGAAGGTTAGAAGATGAAACCCGTAACTTAATTCTGCAGAAATCGAAATACCTGCTTGATCGATCGATCGAGCCCAGAGCTTCGATCGATCGAAGGTTCGCTCGATCGAGCCCCAGACCTCGATCGATCGACCTCTCCTGGTAGACTCCTATTTCCCTTTTTAAATTAGTTAATGTGAAATAATTCTTGTACATCCTTAATAAAATGTTTTGGGAGATATGGAAGACCAGTAGGACATATGAATAATGTTGGGGCCTTTAATGTGAGACGAGAATTGTATTTTTGGGATAATTACATAAGGGACGATGAAGTCTTGTATTAAATGGAGAGATTACGTAAATATGATTACGAGGGAAAATAGATGAATACCTACTGAATTTTATACTTGGGAGGATAGAATCCATGAGCGTTATGTAGTAAGTGGAATAGTTCCTCAAATTAAAGTAAGATGTGAACGGTTATACGTGATAACTAAATAATGAGAAATAAATACAAATGTCGTAATTATGGGACTTGAGATGTACCTAAATTGATATGGTGATAATATTATAGTTATATGACTATATACTAAATATGTGTGAAAATCATGCCCACGCTAGTTGCTATCCCTGAGGTTTCCGTGCTGGGACAGTCTTATCTCGATGGGACCTTTCTGGGGGATATTGACTTGTACCCTAGAAGATAGTATCCTTGGTACAGGCTATCGGAATGATAGTTCAGACGGTCCTAAGAGACGCAGGCATGTGCCATCCTCTTAGAGACTTGGAATCTATGCTTCGCCTCATATTGTTTGTGTATAGATATCCTTGGTACAGGCTATCGCAGTGATAGTTCAGACGGTCCTAAGAGGCGCAGATATATGCCATCCTCTTAGAGACTTGGAATCTATGCTTTTCCTCAATATTGTTTGAGTATGTGTTAATACAATTCGAGAGTGATTCCGAATGTATTCCCCTTAATACGAGTGATACGGGGTTTTGGATAGTAGAGTATGCCCGCACCATAGTTTTTATTTGGGGTGCTGTTATGATATATATATTTTACGAGTAGTAAATATATATATATATATATATATATATATATATATATATATATATATATATATATATATATATATATATGAAATTCTGAAATCTGGAACTGCTTACTGTGATTTGATATGTAGGACATGTTGATGACTCAAATTGTAATGCTTGCGTTGAGAAAGTATAATATGACACCGGAAAATTTTATAAATTAATAAAGTTAAATCGAGAACTTTGGTTACTAATTGAAATATTCTTTTCAAACAATTGAATCGTTAAATTTTGAATCCTGCGAATAACCTAAGATAAGTTAAGCCATTGGGAAAGGATAGTGTGGTATATGACGAGATGGACTATTGGGAAGGTTAGTGCGATAGGTGTGCACATTAGAAGAGAGGTGAGAATTTCTCAAGGGAGTGTCGCACTAATATGTTGTTGCATTGGCCTGTATCAATTTAAATACTTGCTAAACGAATTTTAAATCAAACACACTATCGGGCTCTGACCCGTTTCTTTTTCTCTTTCTCTCTCTTGTATATATATGTATGTATTACAGGTGCCCAGCCACAGGGGCGTCTTGCTTAGGATCCCTTGGAAGAAGCGTGCTGCAGCTTAGGTGGGAGTTGCAGACCACTTGCTTAGACGATTTCAATTACTTGATTCCTCTTCTATCATTCTCAGTTATTGGGCATGTGTCGCCCTTTCCACTATTTATCTATTTTATTGGGACATTTGTATTTCAGTTATTTCTAGTACTGTTACTATGGGATTTATTTCAGTATGGATGTTTTACTTTAAGTTCTAAATGTTGGGACTTTGAATGTTGAATGTTTAAATTAATTGGATTATGTTCCAGGATAATTGTGGTATGATTTCTTACTTATTGTTAATGGTGTTAATAAATAAATAAATGATTTTCTTTTAAAATAAAACTTGGAAGGAAATGTTAAAAATGGTTTTGACACTTAGCTTAATTAATTAGGGTGTTAATTTGGAAAATTTATTTTCACGACCGTGATCCTAAGAATGAACCAACTGTTCACCTTGATTTTAATTTAATAAAGGAGTGATCGCCCGGTATTTAATTAGCCGGGTTGTCACAGTTGACTCACCGACGCCTTACACACCATCAAAACTTTTATCTCTCTCTCGAAATCTATAACCCTAAGAGACAACTCCTTATTTATATTTTTCATCTTCAAAGTCTCGATGTACAAATCATTAAAAGCCTTTTGGAGATATCCTTCGCCGTCACTTGCAATCTCATCCTCACACTAACTCAAATGGCTTGAAACATCATCAAGAATCTCATGTTTACAGGTGTTCTCATCGTTGTGGGATAAACTTGATGTGCTTACGTGAATATCCATGAAAGCAATGCACTTTTCATGTGGTGATTCTCCCCTTAAATCAGCCAACTCATTGTCACTATTTGTAAGAGTGACCTATTAACAATCACTTTGCCCTTTCTCTTTATCATAATGGGACACTCAAAAGCCTTGTGCCCTTTTCCCTCGCACTCAAAACACCTTATATCTTCCTCTTTCTCACCGATATCCTTAACCTCATCTTTCTTTTTGTTTTTCTAAAAAATTCTTTTATTGAAAGAATTATTTTTGGAAAATTTGATAAACTTTTAAAAAAAAATCGCAAACAGGCCAAGTCATCTAAATCAACCTCACCCTCATATTCAAACTCTTAAACTTTATCCTTTTTATTTTTCTTAATTTGAGTCTTTAAAGCTATCCCTCTATCCTTAGGATGAATAGTTTTGGGAAACATGTCGATCTCATAAGTTTGAATGTACCTAAAAGAGTCTAAGACCCCTAAAGAGTTAAGAACGATTACCTTAAGAATAAATTGGGAAGGGAGTGACCTCCAAATTTTTTTCACAACTCTCGAATCGTCAATTTTCTCACTCAAATTAAAACTCATGTTAAAAATGTCCAATAACATAGAATAGAACTCATCAAAACTCTCGAACTCTAACATAGTCATAGTCTCAAACTGGGTGGTTAAATTTTAAAACTTAGACTCCTTGACAGCATTAGTACCCTCATGTGTCAACTGGATAATTTCCCATGCTTCCTTAAACCTAGTGCACGTCATGATTTGACGAAACTTGTCAGGGGTAATGTATCCATAAATAGCACTAAGTCTGCGGGAGTTGTAGGTACTCCACTTAAACTCTTCCTCGGTTCAATCAGAAATGGGTTTGGGATTCGTGACATTATTTATAGTGACAGTGGGAGGAGTCCACCCTCTATCACACACAAGCCAGACTCTTTCATCAATAGCCTTTAAAGTGGAACTTATACGGTCTATCCAATAATCATAGTTCGATCCATAAAAAATTGGCATCCTATTATATAAGTTCTCCATAAAAAAATTTGCGATTTTTCAAAACAATTGATACCTCAGAAAAATTTTGCGAAAAAAGATTTCACGATAATTGGGTGAAACCTACTCTGATACTAATTTTAAGGTGCACGTTATTCTCTGACAAAAGAAAATTATTTAACTAGATGTTAATCCACAAACAAATTCCAATTTTTATTAAACCCTAAACATGCAACAATGTGATTCAAATCAAGCATGTAAAGAAAATAGAATTTCAGGAAAAATCCCCACAGGGAAAAACCTTTTATATCACTAAAGTTTGCAGATTTCAACTTACAATACAATAGAGAAATGCAACAATGATTCCCTTAAGAACCACAAAGATCACAATCTTCCTTAAACAATGAATTCACTCGAGAACCCACAATGACCGCAGTTGTCAGTAATGATTTCCGCAAGAACCACAAGAGCAGCAGTAGAGACTCTTTCTCTACAAGGCCGGCAGTGAATACTCATTCTTCATAAGAGTAACTTCAATAAATAAGTTCTTTGGGTTTTAAAGATGATTAATAAATTGTGTGAATTGAAAAGTGTTTTTGCCCTATAAAAGGTGTACACTATTTGCAGCAGGTCTGCAGTTTTTGTAAATTAAAAGTCTTAAAGAAAAATCTTCAAGGAGGTATTTATAGGCGAAGATAAACTTTTAGGCATTGGAAAATCGTTAGAATGAGATTACTAGGTCGCTTCAATGAGATGTCTCTCATTATAAGTGACCCATCAAACGACCTTCAAAAACTAAAACAGTACGCCTTTGTTTGAACATATTAGATGTAGGCCATCAACCGACATATCAAATGATATATGCATGTCGTTCGAACGACTAGTGCGCGTCATTCGAATAACTGAAGGAAAAAATTATTTTTTAAGTTTAGAACACTGTTCGAAAAAGTTAATCAGAAAAATACACATTTTAACAAAAATCAATTTAGAAAAATATCCCAATACTTAGCAAAAAATCCATGAAACATAACAAAATTCGTACCAAAATTATGTCAAGTCGTAGATCATGTTCAAGATGCTTGATATTAGGATCCATATTCTTGAACGTGTGAACGTGAAATGCCTTGACGGATGTGACGGTATACTTCGTACTCGATGTAAACTAGACTCTATGGATAAGTCCTAGAAGCTAGGGGCAGTGATGGAAAATTTTCCCTTACATCGAGGTATAACTAGTTGCGCATTAGGGTGCAGTATGTCCTTAAGACTACATTCCTGACGCGGTATGAGTCGTATAAGTTCAGGGTTATGCCTTTTAGGCTAACCAATGCTCCAGCAATATTTAGGGATCTCATAAATAAGGTGTTCAAAAACTTTTTTGACTAGTTCGTGATATTGTTTATAGACGATATTTTGGTATATTCTTGAATTGAGGGTGATTGTGTAGAGCATTTATGTATGGCTATCGACGTTACAGGACTATCAGTTATACAACAAGTTCGTGAACTATGGATTCTGGTTGCATGAGGTGTAGTTTTTGGGTCATAGTGTCTGAGAGAGGCATTTCAGTCGAACTGAGAAAGGTTGTAGCGATGAGGGAGTGGGGGCATCCCACGACACCAACAGAGGTCCGTTGCTTCTTAGGATTGGATGGATATTATCGTCATTTCATAAAGGTATTTTTGAAGATTATGGGTCCGCTGACAAATCTGACTCACAGGGGAGTGCTATTTGTGTGGGATGATTACTGTGAGCTAGCTTTGTATCAACTAAAGGGCAAGTTGATTTCAACACCTGTTCTCGCACTGCCTAAGGAAGGAGTGGAAGGTGACACCCCGCCTAATTAAATACCGGGTGATCAGTCCTTTATTAAATTATAACCAAGGTGAACAATTGATTCATTCTTAGCATCACTGTCGTAAAAATAACTTTTCCAATTAAACACCCTAAATAATTAAGCTAAGTGACAAAACCATTTTTAGATTTCAATTTCCAAATTTAATTTAAAATCAATATTAAAAACCTTACATAATCTATGATTTAAAAATCACACAACAATCTAACTGGAAAATATAATCCAAGCAATTTAAACATTCAACTAAATAAGTCCAACATTAAAACTTAAAGGAAAAACATCCTGACAATAACCATTCCAAAATGTAAATACTGGAACTAAAAAAATAACAATCTCTGATAAAAATAACTTAATAATGTAAAAGGGCTACACATGCCCAACTGGATAAAATAGAACGAGAATTGGAATCAATAATGAGGTCGTCTAAACAAGAGGCCTGCAACTCCCACCTAAGCTGCAGCACGTTCCATCCAAAGGACCCTATGCAAGATGCCCCTGTGACTGGGCACCTGTAATATATACATATATATACAAGAGACAAGAGAAAATAGGAAACGGGTCAGAGCCCGATTGTAAAAAAGTTTAAAATTCAGTTTAGCAAGTAATTAAAATGCTTATCGGCTAATGCAACAATCATATTAGTGCGGCACTCCCTTGAGAAATTCTTACCTCTCTTCTAATGTGCACACCTATCGCACTAATACTCCAAAAAGTTTAACTTATCTTAAATTACTCAAAAGATTTCATGCTGAAAATTTCTAATGTTGAGAAAGTTAATTTTATTTAAAAGCAAAGTTCTCACATAACCCTCATTTGATTATAAAGTTTCCCAGTAACGTAATCATACTTTTCAAACACTTAATCTCAAGTTGAAATAATTATTCATTTCTTACTTACCATAGTCACAGTAGATAGTTCCCAAATTCCAAGTTTAAATATATATATATCAAATACTCATATAATATATATATTCTACGGCACCCCACATAAATTTATGGTGCGGTCATACTCTACTATCCAGTCCCCATATCACTCGTACTAAGGGGAAATACTAGTTCGGAATCACTCTCGAACTGTATTAGCACAAAATACATACAAATTAAGGCGAAGCATAGATCCAAGTCACTAAGAGGTCAGCACATACCCTCACGTCTCTTAGGACCGTCTGACTATCGATCCGATAGCCTGTACCAAGGATTCCTATGTTCTAGGGTACGAGTCAATATCCCCCATAAGGGTCCCATCGAGATAATACTGCCCCAGCGCGGTAACCTCAGGGATAACAAGTAGCGCGGGCATGATTTTTTTTACACGTATATAGTATATACACAAACACAATCATATATGTATACTACTATTCCCATTTCAAATTTAGGTAAACCCACAACCCATACTTATGATAATTATTCTCATTGCACATTATTAGATTATCCCGTATAACAGTTTGTCTTTTTATTCTTATTTATGGGATTATTCCAACTTGCTACGTAACATTCGTGAATTCCTATCTCCCCAAGTGTAATTTCAGTAGGTACTCATTTATTTTACAACGTAACTACCTCACGAGTCTCACCCTTTAAACACACGTTCCCATTGTTTCTTAAGTGTAAAATACATTTGTTAAGGATTAAATCTCGTCTTAGATTAAGGGTTCCATTTTTATAAAGTCCTACAGGTCTTCTTTACCTCCCAAAATATTCTAACAATAATGTCCAAGAATTTCCATTAATTTACGTTGGGACCACCTATTTAAAAAAGGAAATTTGAGTTTTCCAGGAGGGTTCGATCGATCGATGGCAGGTGCTCGATTGATCGATGCATCGATCGATCGATCAAGCAGGTATGGCCAATCTGCAGAATTTCCAGTTACGGGTTTCCTCTTCCAAAATCATCCAAAATAATATATTTGACTTCCAAACTCCCAACAATTTATACTACCAGTGTTATATTCTCAAATAAAGGGTATTCTATGTAAGGCATGCGGATTTTCATAATTAGTAACGAATTAAATGGGGAATAATCCATAAAAATATCAAGAACCCTAATATTTTTGCTGTTTAGATTCTTCCCATTCTTTTACCAGATTTCATACTCCTAATTTACTGTAATTTTCATGGTTCAATCTCTACATGTGAGTTTGATTTCCAGAATACATCTATTACCCATATATCATGCAATTCAAGTCTCCAAATAGGTTTTTCTTTCACAAAAACTAGTCCTAAACAATCATAGGTTAATATTATTGAAGCATTAACTGAAATAGAGCAAGATAGATACTTGCCTGGGAATTCTTTGTTCATATTTGTGGAGAGATTGGTGTGGTTTTGATCCTCGTTGCGCGATCTAAAGTTTGGCGGTGACGGCGGTGCAAACGACGGAGTTCTTGTCCTAGAACTCCTTGGAAAGCTTCTCCTCTTCCTCTCCAATGGCCGTCTTTAGTTTATGGATGTTCTAAACCTAGAATATGACTCCTATCATCTGATATACTCTTAGAAATTTCGTGGGTTTTCATGCCCAAAAATGTAAAATGTCCAAAACGCCCTCCCGGGATGTTAATTAGGCCTAAAAACTCCCTGAGACCCAAACTAAATCCCCGGGTACATTATTTTGACTATCTTGACCCTTCCGGACACATTGACGCACTGAAAATGACCATACTGGTGACTTATAATTTATTCACTTTTAATAGTCCAAATTTAATCCCAAAACGACACAAGCGTGTCCCGATAAATTTCCAAAATTATCAATTTAAATTCTCGTGATAATTTTACTAAATTTAAATACACCTCGTACTTTACTCATAAAGTAACTTAAAATAAAACTCCAATAATTACTAACTCTCATCACGCTAGTAAGTATTTAAATGATTTTTCGGATTAATATTAAATTAATATCTCAAATTAAATTTAATAAATCTCCAAAATTAAAAGTCATAAAAATACAGGGTATTACATGGAGTACCTCGTATTTACCAATGCATCTCTACTGAGACTTGGGGGTGTGCTATAGCAGGAGGATCGGGATAGAGCTTAGTCTTATCGAAATATTAATCCCCACGATAGGAACTACCCCACGCACGATTTGGAGCTAGGGCGTGAGTTGTGATTGAGTACTGCTTACCATCCGCAGACTGATAGGAAGACTAAGCAGGTTCATCAGATGTTGGAGAATATGTGGATAAGAGGCATATAAAGCTGGATGTGGGTGACCAGTTATTGTTACGAGTGTCTCCTATGAAAGAAGTTACCAAATTTAGGAAGAAGGGGAAGCTCACATCTAGGTATATGGGGCCTTTCCCGATCATTGAGAGGATAGGGCTGGTGGCGTATAGGCTCACCGTGATAGAGCATATGTAGTGGATTCACAACATGTTTCATAGTTAAAAAAGTACTAGAGGAGTAAGGGATGTATTGGCACATTCCACTCGAGGAGATTGATTTACAGTCTGACATCTCATATGAGGAGAGACCAGTTGCTATTTTGGATCGTAGTGAGGGTAAGCTGTGGTCTAAGTTGGTGGCCTTAGATCGTTTTCAATGGGGCATAATAATGCTACCAGGTTGATGTGGAAGAGGGACGATGATATGCGAGAGAAATATTCCAAGATTCTTATGACAAGTATGCCCATATTTTAGGGACAAAAATCCTTTGTAAGGGGAGAAATATGTAACACCTCATATTTTTGAATATTTATTTTGAGCATTTAAATTACACGTGTGGACGTAATTTAAATAAAATGGAAGATCTTAATGAATATTAATTAGTGAGAAAAGATTAATATTTTTGTTAATATATATTTACTAGTGTGATAAAGTAAATAAAATAATGTCAAACGGTATTACGTCATAAGTGGGTAAAAGCGACGGGATTTGACAGTATCTAAACCGAGACGCACATGTGGGGTCGTGTTAGGTTGAGATGGAAAATTAATGATGGGTGACTTGGATGAGGATTTCGAATGCACTATTGATCCGGAACGGGTCGAGATAGTCAAAATAAGTACCCGAGGGTTCTAATTGGGTTTCGAGGGTTTTTTTAGACTAGTCGGGTTATTTTGAAATGTCCGTAGATAAGATGAGGACTTCTGAAAAATATTTAAAAATACCTTGGGTTAGTCGGGATAAATTCGGTATGAAATTAAGGGTGTTTAGGACGAACGACACTCGAAAAAGAAAGTAAGGGATTCGGTTTGGATATTCGGTTAGATTTGGGATACGGGCTGGCTGGGAATGGCTTAGTGTCCAGATTTATTATTATATTAGTGAATTGATTAAATAAGGGATTATTTAAATATTCAGGCGTCGAGATTAGACTCAGGGAATATAGGTTAGTGCTACGAGTGATATGCATGGTTAGCCGAATTTATGTGAGTGTGTGTGTGTGTGTGTATATATATATATATATATATATATATATATATATATATATATATATATATATATATATGTGTGTGTGCGCGTGTGTGTGTGTGTGTCTGTGTGTTTGATATATGTGAAACATACCTACTCTAGGGGGATGCTATCGGTGGACGTGGCGCATAGTGGGCGGTATACCCTAGTGTTGACCAACAAGTGTAGTATCGATTCCCCAGGTCATAAAATCTGTCACGCGACCCCCCTATGTGAGTTTTGAGTCCGTGGGATAATGTGGTATGGTTATGACCCAAGGATGTATGACTATGACCACCTCTATATTTACGTTACAATTTGGGTTTAGTGGCGCGATTCCGACCCGATGGCTCAGGTAGAGGAATATATCCTTGGTGCCATTGCATCCACGAGGTAATGCTCAGAGGGATTGCGGTTATACAAATATAGAGAGTGATATATATGTATGTATACTTGATGTGCTATGAAAATGCATATATAAGTGTGAAAAAAATATATACGGTTATATGACACTAAGGTATGAATACTGAATTAAAAAGTCGGGTAAAGTTATGTTAAATGAATTGCTAAATTATAACTGAGAATTATTATTTTAAAGAGGATATGAAAGCTAACTGATAATTCAAAGTGAAACAATGTATACGCGTGCATAGTGTAACGTATAAGACTTATGTTATGACAAGTTATGCTGGTTAGTATAACTAGGGTGTTTAAAATACACGCGTTAGGTGCGCACTATAGTTGAGGGGTGAGGAGTATCTCATGGGAACGCGACACTAGTTATTATATGGAAGATTGCATCACATGTTTATTATTGCATTTTAATCATTTGCAAAATATTTTTAAAAGGTTTTGGGCTCTGACCCGTATCTAAATATTTTCAAAACTTTTAGGTGTCCATCCACACGGACGCCAGACATGATTCTTCTTTCTAGATTGATGGAACTGCAGTAGTTGTGGATTGTTGCAGGGATTTGACTAGTCACATCTATCTTGAAATTCTATATAGGATTTATTCAGTTGTCATTCGAGCATGTCACCTATTATTAGACTTTTATTTAATTCTTTTAGTTTAGTGGTTATGGATAGTTGTATTGGATTTATACCGATGGTTTATTCAGTATTTAGATATTTATATTTATTTCAACATTATGATTGTACTTGTGATTACATGGGTAAATATTTATTTGAAATGGTTGTGACAAATGAATTTATTTAAGGCAATTTAATTAAGTTTCAAAAAATTTGACACGAGGCTTAATAGGATATTAGTATTTAATTTAATTATTCGGCGGTGATGTTCAGAATGAGCCATATGAGATTTCTATTTTATTTGAGTAGTGGATTGGCCACCCGATATTTTTATAAGTGGGGTGTTACACACACACACACACACACACACACATATATAAATATATATATATGAGGCAGGCTCCAGTGCACACAAAAGTTTGCACATCATTTTTTTAAAATAGTAAAAAAAATAATTTCGACCTGATTTTTTTATGTAGGTTCCTTGAAATGTTTAAATATCTCACAAAAAAAATTAACTCAAAAAATTTTATTTTGCTATTTAAAAAAAACAGGTTAAACTTTCACAGCTTTTAAGCACTTTAAAAATTACGAAAGTTTGACCGATTTTTTTAAAATAGCAAAAAACATTTTTTTGAGCTGATTATTTTTATATGGATTCTTGAAATGTTTAAATATCACATAAAAAAAATCAGGGCAAAAATATTTTTTTTGCTATTTAGAAAAAATGATGTGCAAACTTTAGTGTGCATAGAAGCATATATATATATATATATATATATATATATATATATATATATATATATATATATTAAGCATGCATATTATATTTTCATAATATAATGTCATAAAATAAAACCCACCTCTAGTGTGGAAATCCTTCAATAATGTGTGTAATAATAAGAATCAAGAAATACTCCACGAAATCTCCAAAGAAAATGCTCCATAAAAGTTTCAAGTGAAACCCCTTCCTAAACTCCCAATATACCAAAGAAAAGACACAAAAATGACTGAATTGCACTTTAGAACATAACCCCCAAAACACCTCCAAAGTAGTATCCATCAAAATATAGACCATGTACTGCCTTTGAATGCTTAGATTTCCATAAACTCCCCAAGAGACACAAACATAATATACAACAGCGATATGGTGTTTGCGTGAAAGAATAAGGCCCCGTTTGGTTGACCCAAAATTATAAATTGAATCATTAATAAATTGATCCATTTACAAATTGACCCATTAATTGTGTTTGATTTCATTGATGAAATGATTCATTAATTGCCTAATTTTAGCTCATGTGCAAAATCGGAAATTTAACCATTTCATAAAAAAAGTGAAATGAATCCATTTGAAATAGGAGCCAAATAAAGTGCGTGTCCCCTCTCCCTCTCCCCCTCCCCCTCCCCCTCTCTCTTTCCCTCTTCCTCTCTCTCTTGATTTGTTTTTATCTTTTTTTCATAGAATCTTAACATTAATTTCAAATTACCAAACATAATGTAAAATTGGATTTAACTCATTTCAAATTCACTTATTTACAATTCACTAATTCACAATGAATCAATTTACATAATCAAATAATTTGTGCAACCAAACTGCGCCTAATGGTTTAATCATCGGAATAGGTGGATTTTGGGGGCAAAGCGTGTATATTTTCATTCTTTGACGGAAGGTTTATCCGTCTTATGTGTGCATAAACTGATAGAGTGTGAGAGACATTTAATTTTTCGTTTTGTGAACTAAAACCCACGTTTCCTATACATTTTTACAATGAGGAGGATGGTATGTGTTTCGTCCAAGGCTCAATTGGATTAATATAAGGATTGCCACATTTCGATATGCAATCAATTCTCATGGTCTTTTGAAAAAAAACATAAACTGCCGAATCCACCTAATATACCCCTTGATCATGCTACTGTGTTTACGAGTTTGGCCTGTACTTAATCTCCTACGGGTATTAAAAATCTCCATGCCTAGCCTTTCATTTGGACTTTATACGGCTATACCATATTTCGTTGCTTCTTATCTTTTTTTTATTTATTTTATTTTTTTGTTTTACCCTATTCGGATAGAAGCTCGACACCAACATTTAAACATATTTTTAGAGTGCGGACCGGACACGTGTCATCTGGTGGTGAGCCTAGAAATTATAAGTTAAATTATAGTGGGATCTCTCTCTTTTTTGAGGTCACCGCTAGGTGACACATGTTTGGTCCGCACTCTTAAAACGCGGACTGATATACACAAAAGCAGTACTATATATATATAATGCTAGAATGCAGACCGGACATGTGTCACCTAACGATGCGCCTAGAAATTATCGCCTAAATTATAGGCACACTCTCTCTTTTCTAGCTCACCGCCAGATGACACATGTCCGGTCCGCATTTTTAAAATGCGGACTAGTCCACACAAGAGCAGGACTGATATATATATAAGCATGAACCTATAGGCACCACTAGTGTTAAAATCTCTAAAGTGGCATTTTCATTCTAAGATTCCCTTATGATTATAAATGTGCGCATAAATACAAATATAAAACATAATTATACCTAATTTAAATTAGCACAAACACTTTAAAAAGATATGCTTAAATTATTTTTCAATAAAATAATTTCTTATTCCCAAAATAATTACTATCAAAACTATGACTTTACTAAAATAAGGTATGTACCCCATTATAAAATAACATTAAAACAAGTTTGCAACACTTATTATATGCTATTGACACAATACAAGTGGTTCACACATTTTGATTTTATCGTTTAAGGTCAAATACTATTTTTTACCATTAATTATACCTTTTATGCCTGCGTGTCATGCATGCTCCAAGACAAACCCCGAACTCGACATGCAATTTCACATTCCCTATATTCAACACCGCACACACTATATATATAATGCTCTTGTACGGACTAGTCCGTATTTTAAGAATGCGGACCGAATATGTGTCACCTAACCCTATGCCTAAAAAAATTCGCCTAAATTATAGGCACACTCTCTCTCTTTTCTGGGCTCACCGCCAGGTGACACATGTCCAGTCCGCACTCTTAAAATGCGGGTTGATCCGTACACGAGCAGGACTGTATATATATATATTTACATGGAATGTTCGCTATATATATACATGAAAATATTTACGTGGAATGTTCGCTTAAAATATCAATTATTCTTTTTGGCACTCATGCGACCCATGTAGTGCAACGCATGCGATGATTTTACGTAAAACTTTTTATGTGACCCAAATATTTAAAAATTATATTATTTATTCAAATCAAGGGTATTACATTGTTGATGTAAAAAATTAGATCACTCTAATAATTCAATCACAGATAAATAAATGAGACAAAAGATTTTAAAGTGGTTCAGCCTTATAAGAATGGCCTACGTCCACTGTTGTGTTATTGCTGAGTGTTTAGGAATTCTCGATTACAAGTTCTCAATAAATTCCTCTCTCGATTCCAGGGTTTGGATCCGGGATCTTTTACAATGAGGATTGTACAATGTATTTATATCCCTGAGGCTGTAATGTGAAAGGGTAATACATTCAATGATATACATATGAAAGGGTAATACATTTAATTCCCCTTAAGCGTGTGCGTCTAAATAATAAGCATTTAATGAACCAGTTGAACTGTTGGTTATCCAGATATTAATGCTTTGTTTGAGATGCAGCTCGGACCGCCTAAGCTTCTCGGTACTCAAGAGTTCCTCGGCGAGGCATTGTTCCTCGGAGCGTGTGGGTTCCTCGGGGAAGCAGTGTTCCTCGGAGAACTAGTCTTCTCGGAAGTGCTTGTTATTGCCATGTAGATAGCCACGTGTCTTCATATGATTGGTCCATGTCAGCAGATTAAATTTGGTATCAACAGAAGCCACCAATGTTTCATAGTTCGAAATTTGAGGAGTATGGAGCATTCTTTCTCGGAATACGGTAGCTTTAAATAGTCTTCCTGATTTTTAGGAGCGTTTTCCTTGTATTTATTTTCTCCTTCCAAATTCGTAGAATCATGCTTTTTTGAACTTTTCTGCTCGCTTCGGTTCCCGCGTCACTTTTCGTCTTTTTATCCGCTGTTGCCCGCTTTGATTCTTGCGCCACTTTTCATCTTTTTAGCCGCCGGTAATGTAATCATCCCTTTTTTTTTGTAATCATTACTTCACCATTTCCCAAGGCAAGGTATTTAAACTTCACAGACACTCCCATCGTCTTCTACTTTTCAAATCTGTATCTTCGAGTTTTTCATTGTCTTCTATTCTCTTGTGCGTTCATCTCTTCCATCGTTCGTTGTCAACAGCTCTACTCTTTTTCTGTAAGATCTTCTTCTTTCTTCTTCATTTATTTTATTCATCATCATGGTTTATCCTGTTGAGTCTCTTGACAAATTTCGATCTGATTTTTCCATTCCCTCTTGGGTTGTCTTGGAAGAGCTTTCTGAGCCTTCTAATTATTTCAATTTGGCCGAGGGACATTGGTTCCCCAGTCTCTTTTTTGCTGAGTGTGGATTTTCTTTTCCACCAAATCCTTTGTGTCTGGAATTCTGTCAGTACTTTGATGTTGTTCCTGCACGAATAACCCCCAACACATGGAGAATAGTTAATGGGGTGCATAGATTAAATCAAGTGCATGGAACTCGTATAGGAATTCCATAAATCATGTACTGCTATAGATGGGCAGTTAATGATAATATTTTTTATTTAAAAACTAGGTTTTTAAATAGAGCCGTAGTAGTCAATCTCCCTGACGCCAATAGGGATTATTTTGAACACGGGGTTGTCATAAAAAATTGGCAACACCCTCCATTAACTGGAGATGAGGTTTACCAGATGCCCTCCTTATGGAAATGGGATAGGTTATTTTTATTTCATTTTATTTATTTTGAAATCATGTTTCTTTTATGTTTGATAAAATGTGTCACTGATAACAATGTTTATTTATTTGCAGTTGAGAACAAGAGAAAGTGCCCAAAAGAAGCAGATGTCAATATAAGGCATTTGAAACTTATCTAGAGTCTGCATCAAAGTGTTGCCGACGAGCACATTAAGTCGGCTTCGTATCTGCTCCAGTACAAGAGCTACACCACTTCATTCACTGCTCGTCCAGTGATAAGTGAATCAGAGCCAGTACCAGCTTCCACCAGTTCATCGCCTGGATCCTATATTCCTTTAAGTGAAAGGATGAAGAAGAGAAGACCTCCTACCCTGTTTGAGAAAACTGCCTCCGGTTCTGGTGAGGCAAAGAGGAGTAGGATTGATGTCCCAAGGGAGGGGACAAAGAAGACTGATGCATCTCCTCCAGATGCTCCTGCTAAAGTTGCTGAGAAGTCCGCAGTGGCTCCGAGCAGCTTTGCTGCTCATGGAGAGGTGATTGTGATATCACCGACCAAGGATTCTTCCTTGGTTGAATCTGTACCTGTTCTCCCGAGGAGGCTGAAGAAGATCTCCTCGATCAATTTGGCTGACACCACTACTCAGCCCCCAGCTGCTGGGACTGGAGTTCCCACTTTTGTACACCCGAGCTCTGCCATGAGCTCGGTGAAGTCCTGGACCATTCCCGAGGTCCAAGGTACTGAAGATAATCTTACTCGGGACATGGTTACTTCTTTAGCTGCTCGTCACCTTGCTTTAGTAAGTCTCTTTACTTTGAACTTTTCATATTTCCTTTGTCATTTCGATTTTTAACTTGCTTTCTTTTTCTGTTCACATTTGACGAGCTGCTTCAATATAATCCTGAAGAAGGATGAAGCGATTAAGGCTTCTTGCTCCTCGTCCAGTGTGGAGGGAGCTCTGGAAGAAGCTACCAAGTCTCTGGCAGATTCTCGCCAGAAATATGCTGATGATAAGGCTATCTGGGAGAAGAAGCTTGCCTCCTCCGAGCAAGAAAAAGCTCGGGCTGTTGATGCCTCCAAGGAGTTGGAGAAGAAAAAGAATGCCTTGGAGGAGGCAAATAAAGAGCTTGAAGAGAAGCTCAGAGCTGCTGGAGAGCTGGAAAATAAACTCAAAACTGCCGAGGAGGAGTTGGCTAAACTTCAGGAAGTAGGTCGGCAGAAGGAGGAGGTAGAAAATAAATTGAAGGCTGCTGAGAACCTGCTGTCCGAGAAGCTCTCCTCGGAGAAACTAAAGAGGAAAGCCACGATGAAGAAGTCCTTCAGCTCTGGCTAGGACAGGGGGTGGAATAAGGGGTTGGCTGCCATAGTATCTCAAGTGGACTATGGCAGTCTAAAGTACTTTAGGGATGGATGGGTCGCTGCCCTTTAGGAAATGAAGGTCGATGAGTCCTCCGAGCTCTTCCAGAGACATATCCCTGGTCCCCCTCCAACTCCAGAAGAATTAGAAGAGGACGAAGCTACCTCTGAGGAGTCTTCAATGGTGATGGGAGATCGTGCCCTAACCATTCTGCCTGCTGTCAAGGAAGATCAGCACATCGTTTCCTCCTCCGAGCAACTGCCTACTCTACCCGAGCAACTATCTCTTCCCTCCGAGCAATCTACCTCTTCATCCCAGCCTCCCGAGAAGGTTTTGGGGGATAAGGAAAAGGTTTAGTGTTGTTCGGTTTTCTCTTTATTTTGTTTCTCTTTATCAAATGTAACTCAGAAGATGTAACTATGAATTATGATCTAATAAAACTTGAACTTTTTTCCATACTGTTGTCTCTTTTCTATCCATATTCTGCTTGTAACTCTTATTGATTATTGCCTCTTCTTCTTCTGCTAGTTTCTGGCCAGGATGGAACTGCTATCTGCCCATGATATAAAGTTGCTGTAATAATATAATGAGTACTTCAAGGCTGGTCACACAGACCTGAGTGCTGCACAAGTTGCCAACATCCTCGGCCAGGATGCTTCAGAACAGGCTGTGGAAGCATATCAGTACCCGAAGTGTCTGCTTGATCGAGCGGTGGCCAATAATGTGGCTTACTACGAAATGATCGAGGATCTCCAAGGCACCCTTGAAGACCTTCAGCTTCAATACAAAGAATCCACTGCCTTGTTGCATGAGAGTTATGAGAAGAAGTACAAGCTGATCGTTCTGACAAGGGCTACGAGAAGCTTTTTGATGGTTATAATGTAAGGGAGAGAACCCTGAGGGGCGAGGTCGAGGAATGCAGACAGATTGCCGAGCTGCTGGAAAAGGAAAACAACAACTTGCAAAAAGAGCTATCACAGTTGAAGTCTGCAGCCTCTTCTTCAACAGCCCTAATCCCAGTGACTGACGAGGGATTTTCATTCTTAGAGGTTGAGAATGCCAAATTAAGGGACAAATTGGATACCTTGAAGAGGTCGGGCCCTTCCACATCTTCTTGGGGACGAGCAAGAGCTCCTCGGGGACGAGGAAGAGCAGCTCGGGTTCTTGGAGAGGAACAAAGGACTCAGTCTGCCCTAGAGAACCAGGCCTTCCAGTTGATGGCGAAGAACCAGGCTTTGTCTGATATGTCAAAGAAAATTAGGGACTTGGAAAAACAGCTCTCTGCGCAGAAGTCAGTCTTGGAGAATAAGGAGCTTTTCATCAAGAATCTCCACGAGCAGCTAGAAAGGTTAACATATCAATTCCACAAATAACCCAGGGAGTTCTGGATGGCTGGATACAATGAAGCATTATTCCACTTGGACGACCATATCCAGAATGCTAACAATGAGGGCTACAAGAAAAGCTAGCTGAATGCCTTAGGTGTGTTGATGCTCGAACAAGGTCATTATCTGTGGGACTACTATGATCCTGGGTTGCTCGACCTGCCTGTGCCACCATACAATTTGGAGATGGATTGGATCCCTGCTCGGGCCATTCCTTGGAGC
This sequence comes from Sambucus nigra, assembly GCA_949130495.1. Classification (NCBI taxonomy): domain Eukaryota; kingdom Viridiplantae; phylum Streptophyta; class Magnoliopsida; order Dipsacales; family Adoxaceae; genus Sambucus; species Sambucus nigra. The sequence goes on from OX422216.1 coordinate 190,028,717, forward strand.
TTAATTTCAAAGTATCTCGGTGACTACAATCTTCACTCTCAAATCGAGGTATCTCATCCCGATCATCTCTTAGATCGACCATCCGTGATGAATGTCAGGATGCTGAAGGATCTTAACTTTATCAATTCCCTTCAGTCTTTAAATGATCCGCCTGCTGGCGAGGAACCTGTGCCAAAAGCTGAGGGGAAAAACCAGTAGAATAGGAATTTTTGATGCAATAGTTAGTATACATATCAATGTAACTTTCATTTTATTATCAATGTAACTTGTAATTTATTTTGAATTCAATGAAAGACTTTCATTTTTGTTTGCAAATTTTGATTGCTATTGTCTTATCAAACACTTTATATTTATGCATATCTGTTAAAAAATAACAATATTGTGTTGTTTGTCGACCAACTTGGTAATAATTAAAAAAATTCAAGTTTCAATAATATTGCTCGATCACTTAATAATAAAGTCACGAGTATAAAAATGTTTAAAATGTTTTCAACCAACCAAGGTTGTTAACTTCTGCCTGTCGACCAACTACAGTTAGTGGGTTTTTATCCCCGACCAGCCATACTTGGTAGATTTTTCTCTTAAATATTTCCGACCAACCAAGGTCTGTAAATGTTCATTTTCGACCAACTACGATTAGTGGGTTTTTATCCCCGACTAGCCATACTTGGTAGATTTTTATCTTTTTCATAAAATGTGTCCGACCAACCAAGGTCGATAAATTCTTCTTGTCAACCAACTACAGTTGGTGGGTTTTTATCCCCGACCAACCATAGTTAGCATCTTTTGCACTTTCTGGAATAATCTTACCTCCCGACCAACATAAGTTGGCTGTTTCGAGAATGTACGTACCTTTCGACCAACATAAGTTGGTATTTGCGAGCATATTTTGTTTCCTAGCCAAACAGGTTGGCATTTTTAGGAATATTTCGTTTCCTAGCCAAACAGGTTGGCATTTTTAGGAATATATCATTTCCTAGCCAAACAAGTTGGCATTTTTAGGAATATTTCGTTTCCTAACCAACCGAGGTTGGCATTTTTAGGAATATTTCGTTTCCTAACCAACCGAAGTTGGCATTTTTAGGAATATCTTGTTTCCTAACCAACCGAAGTTGGCATTTTTAGGAATATTTTGCTCCTAGCCAACCGAAGTTGGCATTTTTAGGAATATATGGTTTCCTAACCAACCGAAGTTGGCATTTTTAGGAATATTTCGTTTCCTAACCAACCGAAGTTGGCATTTTTAGGAATATTTTGCTGAGCAGTCTGAGCTTTGCCGAGTTTCGCTGAGTAGTGTGTAACACTAGTATTCCCCGAAAAATTCTCTATAAAAGGAGAGACTTTGGCAGAAAATCTTCATTTTATTCATACTGATGGAACTGCGTTACATATACATCACTGATAATACTTGCGCAGGTGCTCTGCGTTCCATTAATTCTTAAACTCCTCGCCTTCTAGAGTTGCTATTCCGTAAGTTCCTGGTCGAACAACTTCTGTAACTCGGTATGGTCCATGCCAGTTTGCCTCCAGTTTGTTGTGCTTTTGAATTACTTTCTTCAGCACATAGTCTCCTTCTTTCAGATCACACTTCTTCACCCTTTTGTTGTAGAACAAAGTTGTTCGCTGCTGGTAAGCAGCATTTCTAATGGCTGCTTCTTCTCTAACTTCCTCGAGCATGTTTAAATCCATCCTTCTTATTAAATCGCTGACAGGGGAATTGAAATTCAGTACCCTGTGTGTTGGGAGGCCCAATTTGACAGGTATGACAGCTTCACTTCCAAACGCCAGCATGTATGGTGATTCTCCAGTTGCTACTCGAGGAGTAGTTCGGTAAGCCCAGAGTACTGATTGTAACTCGTTGATCCAATTTTCTTTCGCATCATCCAATCTTTTCTTCAAACCGTTCAACAGCGTTCTTTTTATCACTTCAGTTTGTCCATTGCTTTGAGGATGGCCTGGTGCTGAATGAACCTTCAAAATGTTTGACTGATGACAATAGGCGGCAAACTCCTCGTTATCAAATTGTGTTCCATGGTCTGTGATGAAGGCATGAGGGAGACCATATCGGCAAATGATGTTCTTCCAAAAAAATTGGTACACCTTCTCGTACGTCATATCAATGAGTGGCTCAGCTTCTACCCACTTAGTAAAATAATCCACTGCGACGACGAGGTACTTGAACCTTCCTCGGGTCGTTGGCAGTGGTCCAACCAGGTCAATTCCCCACATGGCAAATGGCCAAGGGGAAGTTATGGGTGTCAATAATTCTTGTGGAGTTCTTCGGATGGAGGAAAAGCGCTGGCACTTGTCACACTTCTTGGCATAGTCTATACAATCAACCCTCATCGTCGACCAGTAGTATCCATGCGTTATCACCCTTTGCAAAAGCATCCGACCTGCTACATGTGCTCCACAAGACCCTTCATGGATTTCTTCAATCAATTCTTTCACCTTGGAGGGGTGTACACATCTCTGCAAACCTGCCATAATTCCTCGTCTATATAAAACACCATTAGTTAATACATACCGAGCAGCTTTAAATTTTAGTTTTTTGGCTGCGAGCTTGTCAATTGGCAATTCTCCCTCCTCGATATATGCCCTGATGGGATCCATCCAAGATGGTCCTAAATCAAGGGTAATAAAGTTCATCGTCAGATCTTCATCTATGCTCCGACCAGCTAACACTTCAATTGGGATTGTTCGTCATAGCTCGGTGCGAGTAGCTGATGCTAGTCGAGTTAGGGCGTCTGCTCTCGCATTCTCCACTCTTGGTATTCTGACCAGCTGAATAACGGCAAATTCTGACACCAGCTCCTTTGCCTTTGCATGATGTCTGATCATTAATTCTCCTCTAACTGCATATACTCCCATCATTTGGTTTACGATCAATTGAGAATCACTGAAGATCACAACCTGCTGCTCCTCCATAATCTTTGCCAAATTAAGTCCTGCAATTATGGCCTCATATTCAGCCTCATTGTTGGAATCTTTGAATTGGAAACGCAAGGCGTATTCCACGTCGACCTCGTCCGGAGTGCTCAAAACTATCCCCGCTCCGCATCCTGCAGTTCAAGATGAGCCATCTATACATAGCCTCCATATAGGTAACTCGTCTTCAAATTTCTGATCAGTCAGAGTTCCTCGGTGAAATATTTGTTGTTTCCTTTCATCCTCCCCGGATTTTTCTCGCTCCTCGTCGATCATCTTTTCTTGCCCTTTTACTAACCGGAGTTGGTCTGAGCTCGAATTTAATGATCCTGTAACATCCACTTGCCCTTTTACCAATCGGAGTTGGTCTGAGCTAGTGTTTGTTGATCCTGTAACATCCACAGGTTGATTAGCGAGCAACTCTTATTCCTCATTCGGAGTCCTCACAACTATCTCTGCATCACATCCTGTAACATCCACACGCCCTGTTACCAATCGGAATTGGTCTGAGCTTGTGTTTGTTGAACCTGTAACATCCACAGGTTGATCAGCGAGCAACTCTTGTTCCTCGTTCGGAGTCCTCACAACTATCTCTGCATCACATCCTGTAACATCCACACGCCCTTTTACCAATCGAAATTGGTCTGAGCTTGTGTTTGTTGAACCTGTAACATCCACAGGTTGATCAGCGAGCAACTCTTGTTCCTCGTTCGGAGTCCTCACAACTATCTCTGCATCACATCCTGTAACATCCACACGCCCTTTTACCAATCGAAATTGGTCTGAGCTTGTGTTTGTTGAACTTGTAACATCCACAGGTTGATCAGCGAGCAACTCTTGCTCCTCGGGGGTATCAGGATAGGTGAACTCCGCTATGAAATCTGCTACAGCCTGCCCTTTTAGTGATGACCGGGGTTCATAAATTATATCATATTCACCAAGATCTATTGCCCAGTACATCAATCTCCCTGATTTTTCTGGCTTATGAAGGGCTTGTCTCAATGGCACATCGGTATATACTACTATCGTATGAGCTTGGAAGTATGGCCTCATTCTCCTACTCGCTTCAATCAGCGCCAGTGCCGATTTCTCTAGCCTTGGATATCTGATCTCTACTCCTCGGAAGGCCTTACTTGTGTAGTAAATTGGCTTTTGTACTCCATTATCCACTCTAATCAATGCCGAGCTAACTGCATTCTCGAATACTGCAAGGTACAAATACAATTTTTCTCCCATCACCGGCCTAGACAACAGTGGAGGTGCTCCCAAGTATTTCTTCAAGTCTTGAAAAGCCTTCTCACATTCATCATTCCACTCAAAAGTCTTTCTGAGTATCTTGAAGAATGGGAGACATCTATCAGTTGCTCGTGACACAAATCTGTTAAGTGTCGCTACTCATCAAGTGAGACTCTGTACTTCCTTCTTCGTTGTTGGAGATCGCAGCCCTAATAGAGCTTTGATTTTTTCAGGATTTGCTTCAATGCCTCGCTGATTGACAATGTACCCGAGGAACATGCCTTCTCGTACTCCAAATATGCACTTCGTCGGGTTCAGCTTCATTTGATATTTATCTAGTTGATCAAAAGTTTGACTTAAGTCAACTAGATGATCGACAGCTTTCTTGCTTTTCGTCAGCATATCGTCAACATAAACTTCCATATTGTCACTGATTTGTTCAGCAAAGACCTTGTTCATCAGCCTCTGATATGTCGTACCTGCATTTTTCAAACCAAAAGGCATAACATTATAACAATAAGTTCCCCTAGGGGTAATGAAAGAAGTACTCTCCCTGTCTTCAGGTTTCATTTTGATCTGATTGTAACCAGAATAAGCATCCATGAAGCTCAGCAACTCGTGTCCCGAGGTAGCATCCACCAGTTGATCAATTCGGGGCAATGGAAAGTGATCTTTTGGGCATGCTTTGTTGAGGTCGGTGAAGTCTACACACATCCTCCACTTGTTGTTCTTCTTCTTTGAAGGCCATATATAGAGCACACCTAGGATTTGCTTTTGGTGCTTTAGCTATATAGGACTCCATCTAGTTGGACTTGAATTTTGACAAAGTATTTTTGTAATTTAGGATTGCGTGTACCCATATCGACTCCAAGCTCTCTTTGTCCATCTACATCAAATGTGCTCTCCATTCAGTCCGCCATCTCAGAAAAAGGTAATCTTATGTCTCATAGGAATTTCTGTCACATAGGACACAACACCACGTTGCATTTTGCATTTTTATCATATCTTATGATAATATTTTGTTTCGTCATAATAAAAATAATTTTTGAGTTCAAAAATTTTAATTTGGAATTTTTATAAGAAAAATGTTTTTGTGAAAATAAGTTTGACACTAAATATTTTTCTTAATAAAAATTGCAGAATATTTTTTTTGAAATTAAAAATATATTTTGTTATTTTTGTTATGTTGCATATACGTGTTATTATATATATGTGATATATGGTGTGTGCGTGTGTATAATATTATATGTATATTATATATGTATTCATACATATAGGATTGTTTTATGTTGGCATTTAAAGCTTCTGGCCGATTTTGCTTTGGGTGTAAGATAGTTTGTTTTTTTGGCATTTAAAGCTTTTGGCAGACCTTTCCCATGCCCTGCCGATTTGATATTCAACTGTTGGCGTGTTCAGATGAATATATCACTATGTATATTTTGTTAAAGCTGTTGATGTTTTTATAATAGCTGTTAAAGCTATACTGCCGGATTTGACCTCACGTAGGTCTGTTAACAGCCCCTAGGCCTGTGCATCGTGACCTTTTAATTGATACCGCACCTTGTTTTTTTTTTCTGCGCACGGTTTTCTTGTTAAACCAACTGGTATTTTCAAAAACGACGTCGCGGAATATTTTTCAGAAACTATTTTTTGAAAACGACGTCAGTATCATTTTAGTTTTAAAAACGCAGAATTATTTTCATTTAAAACGACGCAGTTTTTATTTTTTTTGGTGTAACGGTAATATTGGTAGCTTTCACGGTACGCAGTGTTTACACCTGGCATTTTTTTTTAAAACGACGCAGTTTTATATAACTGAATGTTTCTTGATTCTGTTAGTGTGTAACAACTTGCACAACACGTGTCACAATTTTAACACACCATTTTGTGTTTCTTTGTGAGCCCTTAGATCTATTTTTATCAGTGGCTGGTGTGTATTCTTTGTCAATCCGTGTGAACCTTTTTACACCTATCAGCACACACTTGTGCACTCTATAAATAGAGACATTGTGTCTTCATTTTTTCAACCCGAGAAAATTCGTTTTTGAGCATAAATTCTGCCAAAATTAATTCTGAGAGAGAGAGACTAAACACCAGTATTTTCAGAGAAATCTTGTGTGTATTCTTTTCAAAACATTGCTGAGTCTTCAAGTCGTTTTGTGGATTCAAGAATGGAAGGTTTTTAATCTCAGAAATTATGCATTTCCAAATCAATTGATTTTTCATTCTGAAAAATCGTTTTGTAAGTCTCTCTATCATTGTTCTTGTTTTCTTGTAATTTCAGATTTGTTATGTGCTAGATCTAAAGTGTTTGTGTAAGTATTGTGCTGATATATATTTAATAAACACTACACACACTAGAACTGGTAGTGATCTTACTTCATTTAAAACACTTTGTTTTAAATTGATTTTTCTGGAAATCTGATTTACACTAAAGAACAACTGATTCTAGGTTTAGAGATTTAAACCTAATACGAGTTGTGAACCGGAACAGAATTACCTGGTACTGGATATATGACCTTGGACTAAACAAATTTATACCTGTGTACTTGACCAAGGACTTGGACTGAGAACAAGAACATACTGGACCTAATCAAGAACCCGAACTGTTCAGACTGACTGGAACTTGAACTAAACTGGATTAAATCATTTTAATCTAAAATAGTTATAAACAGTTTGTATTATTTCTGACTGTATGCTTGATATGTTTTATTTCTGTTCAGTCTAGAATATATCTGTGTGAACTTGATTGCTTGATTGTTTAAGTGATTTTCTGAAATTGTTTGCATCGCATATCACTCACATATCACTCACATTGTATTCACGTAGACACATGTTTGTGTAATATCTGAACAAGTCTAGTGTTCGAGATTTAAAGAAAGAGAAAAGAAAGTTTTCAAAAGTGTATTCAAAGTCAAGATGACTTGATTTGAATAACACAAGACTTGCAAAGATATAGGTGTTATATAGTCTGTTGCATCACACACACTTCACTAGAAAGTAAATAATAGGCACTGAGCCAACCTGCGCTTAAAGAAGTTAAAGGGGAGGCTGCGAAGTGAAGAACACAAAAACAAGTGAGGACAAGTTAAAGAGAGAACTGAATAAGCAACCAGGCTAGAGACTTGGTCGTGTGGGGTAATAGCTAGATCATTCTTCTTTAATTGTTAAGTTTGTTGTTTGTAACTCGTTCCTGTTGTTTTATTGTTTTAGTGGAAGTAGTTTAGGTAACTCCTAGAGGAGTTCGTCGTTTTTCCCAGGGAAGGGTTTTTGCGACGTTAAATAAATACCGTGTGTTGTACATTTCTTGCATTTCACCTCACATGAAAAGGTAGGACTAAATACTTAGAAACTCGCCTAAAAATTGAATCTGTTTTGGACTTTAATTAACTTTGAAAATTAAAATTATTTTCATAAAAGTTAATCAGATTAAGGAAAAGTTTAATTTGGTCCCCCTTGGCATCATTCATATAAACTCGTAGGTTTAAGGTGTTTACTCAACAATAGTTTACTTCCGCATATAAAGTCTTTGCGCACCGACCCGCATTTTCGGGGTAACCTCAAGTGGTATCAGAGCTAGACTTTTAAAGATCATTTTCAAAACTTTTGTTAAACACTTTTTACCTTGTTTTAATGGATGATTCAAGTCAATTTCTTAGGCTTGGTAATTTTAGTAGACCTCCTATTTTTTATGGCTCAAACTTTTCATACTGGAAAATCAGAATGGTTGCATTTATTCAAGGCACTTTAGGAGATGACGTGTGGGACTTGATTGAAAATGGTTATAGGCACCCCACTACTCCTATTGCAGAAGGTAGCACTGTTTTTAGAAAGCTGAAAATTAATGAATTAAGTGCTGATCAGAAAAAGATAAGCAATTTCAATAATAAGGGCAGAAATGCGATTTTCATGAGTGTGAGTGAAAATGAATTGAAACGTATATGTCATTGCACTTCTAGTAAGGATGCTTGGGATACTTTAGTTATTGCACACGAGGGTGACGATAGAGTAAAGCAATGTAAAACACAAATGTTGGTTCAACAATACAATATGCTAGTCATGAACGATAATGAACCATTTGATGATTTTTATATGCATTTGACTGATATCATTACCAAATTGCATGCGAATGGTATTGTATATTCTGATAATGATGTATGTGCTAAAATTTTGAGATCTCTTGCACCTAGGTTTGATCATAAACGTTATATCATTGAAGAAATGAATGATCCTTCTCTCACACCTGAATTGCTAAGCTCTAAATTGAGAACTATGGAACTTGAATCAGCCTTTAGAAAGACTCTCACATCTTATGCTAAAAATGAGTTGACCAATACTTCTAGAGTTGCTTTTAAAACTGCCTATCCTATTAAAAATAAGTATAAGGTGGTTAAACAACAGTTCTCTTCTGATGATGATTCTGATGTGGAATCGGATGATCTTGATAAGATTGACAATCAACTTGCTATTATGTCCTCTCAATTTAAGAAACTTTTGGAGCAAAGAAATGCTATTGCTAAGAGACATACGCAAGTGAATAGTCAATCTAGTCCGATCACCCAACACCATAAAAGAACATCAAAGGGAATTTCTGATTATGATGGTAGAAGTAGTAAGGTTGATAAATCTGAATTGGCTTGTCATAATTGTGGGAAACTTGGTCACTTTATTGCTGAGTGTTGGTCTAAGCCAAAGTCTAAACATTCTAAACAACCCAAGGCCTACATAACTAAAACTTGGGATGACTCTTCTAATTCCGAATCCGAAGACAACCAAGGAAATTCTGAACAAAGTTGCCTTGCGTTTTTTGGGAAAGTTTATGATTGTTGTGGAGATGTATATCTTGCTGGTATGTCAGATTCTGAAGAAGATTCTAATTCTGATGATGTGCTTGATTTAATTGATGCTGCTAAATCTTTATTATCTAGTCAACCTTCTATGCTTGAAATAACTGCTCCGTTTGATGCTAAACGTGCCTTGTGTGATACTGAATTTGATGATAGCAACAATTCACACACGTACACTAATGAGCATGAAAATTTTGTTGGCTATGATGATTACTCGGAATTGTATGTGAGGACTTTGCAGAATAGACAAGAATTATCGAATTTGGTTAAAATGCTTAGTGAGTCCTTAGAGAACCAATATAAGATTGTTGAACAAAATTCCATTGAAATGAACAATGTCAAAACTGATTTTGAAAAACAATCATTTGATTTTAAATTTTAGATTACGACTTTAAATGAAAAATTGTCTTCTTTTGAAGAAAAATATAATGAAGCGCTTTTGCAAGTTGAAAAATCCAAACAAGTTTGTGAAACAGCTTTCAAAATGTGTCGTAGTCGTGATATAACATTTTTTGACCTTGACAAATTGCTTGCTGAACAACGATATAAGGGTGATACTAGAGGGTTTGGTTATGATGGTCCTATTTCAAAAACTGATGATTTTTCTAAACCTGTCCCCTTTGTAAAAGCCAAAGAAGAAATGGCTCTTCCGTTGGAAAGTAAGTTGTCTCAAAAGGATAAAGGAAAACAAGTCTTAATTGAAAGTGATTTTGAAAATGACATTGATACTTTCATTGAAAATTTTTTTGAGGCATCTACATCTAAATATTGTCCTCCGGCCAAGAGACTCTATAGACCTCCTAAACCATTTATTGGTAATGAATCTGTCAAGCATGTAGAGGAAAAACACTACCAATCTGATTTACCTACTTCTAGTAAATTTTGTACTAGGTGTGATGTTTTTGGTCACCAAATCTGGGAATGCCTTAGTAATCGCAAGATAGGTACTCATTTTAAAAGTCATAACCCTAACGTGAAGCGATTTACAAATTTTCGAAGGCAGTGCACTAATAATAATTGGAATCATTTCTTCTATAAGTCTAGGCCTCATGTTAACAAGAACAGTTTTTCGAAAGCTAAATCTTTTCCTAAATTCCAAAAGGCACAAAAACCATTGAAAACTCGGCCTATTTGGATTAAGACTTGTGATTTAAGACCTCAAATGGATTTTTTAAAATCTAAGAAATGTCCAACTAATGTATGTGACGCTTGCGAGTGTGAGAAAATCATTAAGTCTCCTCACGAGAAGGTTAAGGACTTAAACACCACCACACCCTTAGACTTTTTCAATGATGGGGGAGGTGAGTTTTATCAAAATGGAGTTACCATGTATTGCGATGCTAATAGATATTCGTACGAGTTTTATGCTCCAAAAACTCTTAAACAATTAGGGTTGTTCCTTCTATTGCATGTGATTTTTAGTTTGCTGATATGGTTTATATACCTTAAGATAACTCTTGTCTTGAAGTAAGTTCAACATTTGATTGGAAAGATTTTACTTGAATGCATTGTTTGTGTTTAAACTGCATACTTTGTTTATTAGATCTCCGAGGTTTTAGGATAAAGGTATCTACTAATAACCGGTATCTCTTAAAGCCTTGTTTAATGTAGGAGACGCTTATTTTGCAGATTATGAACACTTATTTTTTATCTTTTACCACTGTCTAATTTAGACAAAATGGGGGAGAATTGAGTACATATTCTAGTCTTGTGTTGTTGATATTTTTCATACATATTCTGTCTTGTACTTTCTTGCACATTTAATTCTGTCATTTTAATATTTTGGTAGAGCAAATGCTACTAACTTGATTTCTTGGCAGATTGTGTATTTATGTTTTGCAGGTTTTCTTAACCGTGCATCCGATCGAGTTGTGTTTTTTTCTTTTCTAGGATGGGTGGGTAGATAGATACCTTTTGTATAGGACATATTAGGATTTATTTTTCCTTAGTATATTCATTTGATGTACTCAAGGGTTTTGTCAAAATTAGTCCAATGGGGGAGTTTGAAGGCCCTATATAGAGCACACCTAGGATTTGCTTTTGGTGCTTTAGCTATATAGGACTCCATCTAGTTGGACTTGAATTTTGACAAAATATTTTTGTAATTTAGGATTGCGTGTCCCCATATCGACTCCAAGCTCTCTTTGTCCATCTACATCAAATGTGCTCTCCATTCAGTCCGCCATCTCAGAAAAAGGTAATCTTATGTCTCATAGGAATTTTTGTCACATAGGACACAACACCACGTTGCATTTTGCATTTTTATCATATCTTATGATAATATTTTGTTTCGTCATAATAAAATAATTTTTGAGTTCAAAAATTTTAATTTGGAATTTTTATAAGAAAAATGTTTTTGTGAAAATAAGTTTGACACTAAATATTTTTCTTAATAAAAATTGCAGAATATTTTTTTTGAAATTAAAAATATATTTTGTTATTTTTGTTATGTTGCATATACATGTTATTATATATATGTGATATATGGTGTGTGCGTGTGTATAAATATTATATGTATATTATATATGTATTCATACATATAGGATTGTTTTATGTTGGCATTTAAAGCTTCTGGCCGATTTTGCTTTGGGTGTAAGATAGTTTGTTTTTTTGGCATTTAAAGCTTTTGGCAGACCTTTCCCATGCCCTGCCGATTTGATATTCAACTGTTGGCGTGTTCAGATGAATATATCACTATGTATATTTTGTTAAAGCTGTTGATGTTTTTATAATAGCTGTTAAAGCTATACTGCCGGATTTGACCTCACGCAGGTCTGTTAACAGCCCCTAGGCCTGTGCGTCGTGACCTTTTAATTGATACCGCACCTTATTTTTTTTTTCTGCGCACGGTTTTCTTGTTAAACCAACTGGTATTTTCAAAAACGACGTCGCGGAATATTTTTCAGAAACTATTTTTTGAAAACGACGTCAGTATCATTTTAGTTTTAAAAACGCAGAATTATTTTCATTTAAAACGACGCAGTTTTTATTTTTTTTGGTGTAACGGTAATATTGGTAGCTTTCACGGTACGCAGTGTTTACACCTGGCATTTTTTTTTAAAACGACGCAGTTTTATATAACTGAGTGTTTCTTGATTCTGTTAGTGTGTAACAACTTGCACAACACGTGTCACAATTTTAACACACCATTTTGTGTTTCTTTGTGAGCCCTTAGATCTATTTTTATCAGTGGCTGGTGTGTATTCTTTGTCAATCCGTGTGAACCTTTTTACACCTATCAGCACACACTTGTGCACTCTATAAATAGAGACATTGTGTCTTCATTTTTTCAACCCGAGAAAATTCGTTTTTGAGCATAAATTCTGCCAAAATTAATTCTGAGAGAGAGAGACTAAACACCAGTATTTTCAGAGAAATCTTGTGTGTATTCTTTTCAAAACATTGCTGAGTCTTCAAGTCGTTTTGTGGATTCAAGAATGGAAGGTTTTTAATCTCAGAAATTATGCATTTCCAAATCAATTGATTTTTCATTCTGAAAAATCGTTTTGTAAGTCTCTCTATCATTGTTCTTGTTTTCTTGTAATTTCAGATTTGTTATGTGCTAGATCTAAAGTGTTTGTGTAAGTATTGTGCTGATATATATTTAATAAACACTACACACACTAGAACTGGTAGTGATCTTACTTCATTTAAAACACTTTGTTTTAAATTTATTTTTCTGGAAATCTGATTTACACTAAAGAACAACTGATTCTAGGTTTAGAGATTTAAACCTAATACGAGTTGTGAACCGGAACAGAATTACCTGGTACTGGATATATGACCTTAGACTAAACAAATTTATACCTGTGTACTTGACCAAGGACTTGGACTGAGAACAAGAACATACTGGACCTAATCAAGAACCCAAACTGTTCAGACTGATTGTAACTTGAACTAAACTGGATTAAATCATTTTAATCTAAAATAGTTATAAACAGTTTGTATTATTTCTGACTGTATGCTTGATATGTTTTATTTCTGTTCAGTCTAGAATATATCTGTGTGAACTTGATTGCTTGATTGTTTAAGTGATTTTTTGAAATTGTTTGCATCTCATATCACTCACATATCACTCACATTGTATTCATGTAGACACATGTTTGTGTAATATCTGAACAAGTCTAGTGTTCGAGATTTAAAGAAAGAGAAAAGAAAGTTTTCAAAAGTGTATTCAAAGTCAAGATGACTTGATTTGAATAACACAAGACTTGCAAAGATATAGGTGTTATATAGTCTGTTGCATCACACACACTTCACTAGACAGTAAATAATAGGCACTGAGCCAACCTGCGCTTAAAGAAGTTAAAGGGGAGGCTGCGAAGTGAAGAAGACAAAAACAAGTGAGGACAAGTTAAAGAGAGAACTGAATAAGCAACCAGGCTAGAGACTTGGTCGTGTGGGGTAATAGCTAGATCATTCTTCTTTAATTGTTAAGTTTGTTGTTTGTAACTCCTTCCTGTTGTTTTATTGTTTTAGTGGAAGTAGTTTAGGTAACTCCTAGAGGAGTTCGTCGTTTTTCCCAGGGAAGGGTTTTTGCGACGTTAAATAAATACCGTGTGTTGTACATTTCTTGCATTTCACCTCACATGAAAAGGTAGTACTAAATACTTAGAAACTCGCCTAAAAATTGAATCTGTTTTGGACTTTAATTAACTTTGAAAATTGAAATTATTTTCATAAAAGTTAATCAGATTAAGTAAAAGTTTAATTTGGTCCCCCTTGGCATCATTCATATAAACTCGTAGGTTTAAGGTGTTTACTCAACAATAGTTTACTTCCGCATATAAAGTCTTTGCGCACCGACCCGCATTTTCGGGGTAACCTCATTCTTTACCATCACCACATTGGCTAACCAATCCGGATATTTAACATCTTCAATGAAACAAGCTTTTTGGAGCTTCTCGACTTCCTCCTGTATAGCTTGATTCTTCTCGGGACTAAATACTCTTCTTCTCTGCTTCACGGGCTTGATCTCCTTATTCACATTGAGCTCGTGACATAAGAAATTTGGGTCTATCCCAGGCATATCTTCATGACTCCATGCGAAAGTTTTCTTTCTGCTTCTTAGGAAAGTTATCAATTCCTGTTTTAATGAGGTCTCCAACGATGAACCTATTTGAGTAGTTCGCTCAGGGTGCTCGTAGTCCAGAATAATATTTTCAGTAGCTTCCACCACTTGACCCTTCACGAGTTGCGACTCATCCCGATGATCTAAGGTTTCAATTTCTGCACCTTCATCCACTTGATAAGTAGTAGTCTTTTTCTTTGATTCCTCCAGTTCTTCTTGCTCGGCGGATGAATAATAGCATTCCCGAGCTACTTTTTGATCACCTTTCACAACTCCTACCCCAAAGTTTGTCAGAAATTTTAGGCACTGATGCACTGTAGATGGCACAGCCTCGAACTTCTTCAATCCTACTCTTCCCATAATGATATTGTACGATGATTGGACATTCTTATCCATTACGAAGAAACGTATTCTTTATGTCCGACAAGCAGGCCACGTACCAATGAATATATCCAACTTGATTGTCCCAAGTGGAAATACTTTCTCGCCAGCAAAACCGATGAGGGGTCTGTGATAAGGCTCCAGTTGAGATAGCTTTAGATTTAAACTATCGAAACACGAGTAGAACATAATGTCTGCCGAGTTACCATTGTCGACCAGCACTCTTGAAATCATTACCTCCTTCATTCTCATCTTGATCACCAGTGGATCATCGTGAGGATATAAAACACCTGCAAGGTCATTTTTTGAAAAACCGATGACCAATTTATCCTTGTTCACCTTTCTCGGGCGATCCTCCTCTGCTAGATTTATTCGCTGAATGTACGAGCAAGCTTGAGCCTCACCGAGGTAATATTTTCTTTCTGCAGTGAGGTCTCCTCCCCCTGCATCTCCTCTTGTAATAACATTACAATCAAATGATCCAAAGCGTATTGAAAATACCTCTCGTTTTGGCTGCCTTGGTTTCTTGGGAAGATCGGGGTCATCCTCTGGATCAACTTCATGGTTTCTCTTCTTGTTCTCCTCTGCTCGACGAGGAGATCTAGACCTCTCTCTAGTTCGGTCGTTGTTTCTTCTTTCTCCTCCTCGATCTACATACTTTGCTAGCTTTCCTCGTCGGATGAGTGTTTCAATCTCGTTCTAAAGAGCTATGCAATTTTTGGTCATATAGCCATGATCCTTATGGAACTCGCAATATTTTTCCCTATTCCTCGTGTCAGGGTCTGCCTTCATTTTCTTTGGCCAGTTTAACTCCTCGATGTTCTTAATTTCTTCCAGGACGTGGTTGATATTTTCCTTTAAAGGTGCGTAACTATCAAATTTCCTCAAGACCTCCCATGACGACCTATTTTTGGATTGTTTGTCACCACCATTGTTCTTATGTTCTTTCTTTTTAGCTTTATCACCTTCCACCTTGGTTTCTTTGGCGTCCATATTCTTCTTAGCAGCCATAGCCTCCTCGGCATTCATAATCTTGGACGCTTTTCCTATCAGGTCCGACATGGTTCGAGGTGGATCTTTGGCCAAAGTGTAGTACAACTTGTTTGGCAGTAGTCCACTCATCAAAGCAGTAATCGCTGTCTTCTCCTCATAATCAATGACTTCGAGTTTCTCGTTATTAAAAGGAGTTATATAATCTCGGATACTCTCACCAGCCTTTTGTCTAACACTTAACAAATGTGCTACTCGTTTAACTGGCTTTGCTCCAAAGAAGAAATTCCCAATGAATAACTCGACCACTTGAAGAAAAGTTGAAATCTTACCCCGAGCAAGATTATTATACCATATCTGAGCAGATTCGGTAAGAGTTCCCGAGAATGCCTTGCATCTCATCTCGTCTGGGACAGCATAGATGTCGGCAGCAGCTTGATATTGTTCTATATGAAGGACAGGGTCAGTCTTCCCATCATACTTGGGAGTCACAACAGGTGCTTTGAACTTTGATGGTGTTGGAAAATCAACAATGTCCTGGACAAAAGGTGTTCCTCGAACAAAGGTTCGTTGTCGAGGGTTCTTGGCCTTAGCCATTTCCCCTAATCTATCCTCCATCCTTTGAATAGATCCTTTCCATGCATCATTTCCTTCCTCTGGCCTATTGGTTCGAGCAACTGATCGCGTTGAAGTGGCTTCCTGGGATTTATCTCGACGAGCAGCTGGTCGGTTATAGGATTCATCTTGACGAGCAGTTGGTCGCGACTGGGCAGATCCTTCCCTTAAATCTGATGGTCGTCGGAAGCTCCTCGACGCTGCATTAAGAGGACTTTTGTTCTTCCTAGGGCCTAATCGGTCGAAAGGAGAATCCCTACTTAATCTTTCCAATGCGCTGGTCCTTTCTGGGTAAAGGGTGACACGTTGTTCAGTATCTGTGGCTCGTACTGACGAAGTTCGTCCAGGTTGATAAGAAAAATCTTCAGATTCATCATTGCGATATGAATTAGTACGCCTAGCACGCGAAGAAAGCGCACGGGTATTTCTTTGAATGCTTCGTGGTCTGGAATGGGCTGATGCACCGCCATGGAGGGTTTGGATGAGGTGTCGCATTGTTTCTTGCATGACGGTCTGGCCCTGAGCCAGATTTGCCATTATTCCAGTCAGATCTGGAATAATTGGCGGAGCAGATGGATTTGGAGGGGTTCCGGCATTTCGATTGCTGGATTCCGACATATCAGCCATTTATGATGGATTGTTTTTGATGAAAAACGATATTACCAGTCGTTTCCCATAGACGGAGCCAATCTGTTGATGTAAAAAATTAGATCACTCTAATAATTCAATCACAGATAAATAAATGAGACAGAAGATTTTAAAGTGGTTCAGCCTTATAAGAATGGCCTACGTCCACTGTTGTGTTATTGCTGAGTGTTTAGGAATTCCCGATTACAAGTTCTCAAGAAATTCCTCACTCGATTCCAGGATTTGGATCCGGGATCTTTTACAATGAGGATTGTACAATGTATTTATAGCCCTGAGGCTGTAATGTGAAAGGGTAATGCATTCAATGATATACATATGAAAGGGTAATACATTTAATGCCCCTTAAGCGTGTGCGTCTAAATAATAAGCATTTAATGAACCAGTTGACCTGTTGGTTATCCAGCTATTAATGCTTTGCTCGAGATGCAGCTCGGACCGCCTGAGTTTCTCGAACCGCCTAAGCTTCTCGGTACTCAAGAGTTCCTCGGAGAGGCATTGTTCCTCGGAGCGTATGGGTTCCTCGGGGAAGCAGTGTTCCTTGGAGAACTAGTTTTCTCGAAAGTGCTTGTTGTTGCCATGTAGATAGCCACGTGTCTTCATATGATTGGTCCATGTCAGCAGATTAAATTTGGTATCAACATACATTCTTACATCCTTAGGAAATTTCGTCCTTGAAATTTCTCCATTATCCGTCACCCGTGACGTATCAGAAACATTTCGA
Organism: Sambucus nigra; assembly: GCA_949130495.1. Lineage (NCBI taxonomy): Eukaryota > Viridiplantae > Streptophyta > Magnoliopsida > Dipsacales > Adoxaceae > Sambucus > Sambucus nigra. The sequence goes on from OX422216.1 coordinate 190,046,154, forward strand.
ACTTATGAATTCCCACTTCTTGGGTTTCAGCTATAGGACCACTACCCATCCAACGTTGAAGTCACACTTGGGCACGTACTTTAACCACCTCAATCATTAACATTGGCCACTTATGCCACTTATCATCCCATGATCTAATTCTAACCTCATACTAGGTCGCACGTCACCCTTTGACATTGCCTTCAAACCTTGTAAACTCTCACTTCTTTACACAATCATTATATTTTGATCATAAAATCCATACATATCTAACCTTGTCCTAGGCTTCATAACCTATAATAATGCTTTTGTGGCTTATGACATTACATGTAAAACACGACACCACATAAAATGCCGGACACGATGTTCCCTTGGGGCGGGTAACCAAACAAAATCAAACCTAATTCGATGACCCCATCTCCATCTCTTAGGGTCAAAACCTTGAATTAAAATCATGTAGCCATAAATATAGTCATATCCAATTCCCTATCTACCATAAACAATGGGCCACTAGGCCCAAAACAATTTAAACACTCATGGGCAAATACTTTCACGTACACACGCTATCATGCACAAATAAACTAGGATGTTCATGAAACCTAAACGAATAATCATATAGGATGCAGCCTTAGTTACCACAATGCATCAACCATGCACGTCCTAATCTGCACCACACCGAGTCCAAACCGCGTTATAACGAGGTATCATGTAATACCACATAAAATTTGAAAGAATTTAATTAATTAAAATAATTGGTTAAATATTATTTTTGGGATTTAATGTATTTTTTGTAAATTTTAATAATTATTTAAGTGAAAAAAATAAGTTTTATAACAAACTTTGAAAGTAATATGGAGTTAATTGGAATTCGGGTTTTATTTGAGATAATAATGAAATTTAAAATGTTTAAAAAAATTCAAAGTATCATATGAGAACTAAGTAAAGTAATTAGTTAGATGGATGAGGTTAATATGGGAATTGAAGCATATTTGGAGAGAAAGATGGAATTTAGGAGAGTTAAAATAAGAACCTACATGTAACCCTACCACTTCCTAAACATATAATCGATTTTCCAAACTTCACACAAATCACTTGCCTCCAATCCACAAATTGGTAACCAAAAATTCTAGAATTATAAACTTAGTTTGGGGAAAACATTTTTTGGGATATCTTCAAAAAACAACTCAAGTGGTTTCTTTTCTACATCACTCAAACTTCCTCACACAAATTGGTGATTTTAAATAGCAATTGCAAGGGAATTTCAAATGCGTTTCTCTCATCTATTTTTTTAGGAATTTTATTCATCATTCAAGGTAATATAATTCTACCACCCCCTCTCATGATGTAATTAATGATTTCTACATAAACAAGTTTTATAAATTATAAAAGTAATGTAGAAAGAATTAGATTTATTTGATAATAAATGAATAAACCCAATTCTTGAAATTTCTTGTTTATTCTGCATTAGTTTATCAACTCTTGAAATTTCATGTTTATATTAAATTAGTTTAATGGAATTGGGTAGAGGACTCTATATTCCCTTTAGTTGTTCCTACTTAAATGGAATCATTTCGTAGACTATGACTTTAGGTGTAATTTCATATTTCCCTTCAAATTTTAATGTAACACTTGGGTATGCAATTATATATTGAAATATCATATGTATATATGATAAAGTGAAATTTGTAAATGATGATGGACTTTAAAAAATATCCTAGGCCATGTTTGAAGGATGTTATGGCGAAGAACGTCATTTTATGAAGAACATGGTGATTCTGAGTTCCGGGCATAGGACATGGGGTGTATTATTTGATTCTAGGCAACTTTAGTTTCATTCACCATTTAAACGGCTATGGTTTTTACCATGTAAATGACGTTATGTGAATGGAAGTATTTTACCGTGCAAATGGTGGCGCGCGCGCGACTAAGATTTTATAGCATACACACTGACCCTATAGAGTTTGGTAATTTAATTAAATTTTAAAACATGTATGATAATTTTAAAAGTGAACTTTTAATTAGTAAATGTTGGTTATATGGGAAATGTTAGGGGGGGTTTTAAACATAACAATTGAAAATGATAATACTCTAAATGTTTAGACGGAAATGAAATATTGAGTCAAACTTTATGGATAGTATATATGTTATTAACCTTATGAGTAAAGGGGAAGTTTAATGTTTACCGGATTAAATAAATGATTTGGATAATTTTAGGCTACACACTATGGTCCTATTATGAATTAATGAATCATTATTGTAAGGATTGTCTCAATTTGGTATACTCGATATAGACAAGTATAACATAACGATTTAGAGTGGTCATTCAAAGAAATCCCCATTTCCTTTTTCTTTTTAGTTTTGGAGAACATATCGATTTCGTAAGTTCAAAAGTCTCCTATGAGTTCTTCTAACCTAAGAGTGTCTAAAATTCCCAAAGAGTTAAGGATAGTGACCTTAGGGATAAATTTGGACGGTAGGGGTATCAAAATCTTTTTCACAATGCGCGTCTTAGGGATTCTCTCAAAAAAATTGAATCTACAGTTTACTAAGTCTCATAAATGTGCCTAACTTTTATCAAATGTCTCAAACTTGAGCATAGTAACGGTCTGAAATTGTGTGGTGAGATTTTGAAGATTAAAGGATTTTACAGCATTAGTAACATCGTGACTGAATTAAAGGGTGTTCCATGTTTCCTTAGATGTGGTGCATGTCATGATGTAGTGAAACTCATTAGGGGTGACGGCTCCATAAATGGCACTTAAACTATGAGAGTTGAAATTACTCCATTTAAATTTTGCATCCGTCCAAGTGGTAATAGGTTTAGGACTTATGACATCGCCATTAGTCATAATGGGTGGTGTCCACCCTCTTTCACAAACAAGTCAGCCATGCTCATCAATAAATTTCAAAGTTGACATCATTCGAGATTTCCAATAAGCATAATTAAACCCATAAAAAACAAATAGCCTATTATAAAAATTATCCATAAAAACCCATTTTAAAGATCACATAACATAACAATATAACCTGCTCTGATACCAATTTATAAACGCACATCTATAAATATTTTTATCTTAGACCAAACACACAAATTCATTTTCTACAAAATTTTATCTTGATTTAATTTATTAAATCATGCAAAAAAAATTATGAAGAAAATTCTAAACCAAATAGTAAAAAGATGGAATTAAGAAAGATCTCTTCTCAGAAAAACCTTTTGTCACCCCCTAACCCCATTAGGATATAATTAACTAAATAGCTTACAAACCACAATTATAATTTATTTATTATTTAGGTAATACATATTGAAACAACTTCAAGGTTAAAATGCGTAATATTAAAAAAATCCAATCGTTTTAAGGAGGCATAATTTCAACAGAACTGACATATCATTTAACTTAATTACAACTAGTGCAGTTTATAAAACAAACTAACAAGACCCTACTTCTATGTACTCAACCTCCTAGACTTGGCAGTGGCAGCTGGAAAACCTGAAAATGTAAACATATAAAACCATGAGTTTAAAAACTCAGTGAATGTACTACATCTCTATATATTAAAAGTACTATATTAACATCTCAACATATTAATATATACATCTCTATTCCAAATTAGGCCTTATACATATCCGGAGTTAATAAACCCCACATCTCCTGCCCGTAGGCAATAATCATATCCATAGGTTTTAAAAACCTAACATCTCCTGAATTGCAAAGCAACTCAACATATCCTGACTTTTATAAAGCCATAACATCTCAACATCTCTTGGCTTTTAAATAAGCCATAACATCTCAACATCTCTTGGATTTTAAATAATCCATAACATCTCAACATATAATACATATACATCATATCCAAAATCAACTCAGTAAGTACACTCACCTTGTGTTGTCAACTATGTATTCACGTTTCCCTCAGGTGGAGCTGAACTTAGTTGATTTGACCTTACACCTGTTAATCCAACTAAATCAGTACTAAAGCTCAATCATAAGTATTATTTTAATATAATTATGTAACTTTAAATGAGTACACAACCACAATATGATTCTACTCAAGTCATATTCCATGAAACATATGTAAAGACGAAACGATGGTATATATGTTGATAAGGTCATGAACATTCAACCCTAGAAACTACCTCATAAAGAATTTATAACTAAACTCAAGTAAACATAAAAGTATACTTCCGAATATATATACACATGAAACATGTACTCAAAATACCCTTGGGAAAGAGCAAATAAAAACATTCTTTCATGGAGTATCCAATATGGCCTCAAATTATTGTCCTCCATACTTAACCATCCCATATTCATAAATAGTACACATACAGGTGTCCAAGCTTATCAATTTGAAAATATATCTGAATATAATTTCCGTTATAAGTGACGGTGTAATTTTTCAAGCTTCCTAGGGCAAGTTATGGCCATTTCTTTACAACACAAGAAATCTGCCCTACAAACTCCTCTATTGTTCCTTCGACTTCCAAGAATTTTCATAATTTTTATACAGTATAAATTTCCATGATTTTCAACACACTTTCAGTAGACATACTTAGTAGTCCAGAATTAAAGTTTCATAATATTTGGACTCCATCTGCTATCTCAAAATCTTGACCAAACTCAGGGCATACCGAAATGAAATATACAAACAACAACAATATACCAACTTGCAACCATCACTAAGACCTAACCATAAGGAGTTAAATTCTGATTTTCGGATATGATATGAATATGTGAGTTTATTTTCATATCCAATTGGAATTTCTGAATTCCAGTAAGCACACAAAGAGATATGCAAGTTTGAATACAAAGGGTTTCAATACAAAGCAATATGACCAATAACACCACTTATCTCACATGTGAACCAATACTTATTATCACAAAGGAGGATGGAATTTGGATCAATAATTCATGATTTATATACTTTGAAATAAGTATAATATAAGATTAAAACAATATTAACACATAATATTACCTTGGAAACACCTTAAGGATTTTCTTGGAATTGCTTTCCTAGATTTTCCTTGTAACCCTTTCTTCCTTAACTTCTACCTCTCTTTCCTCAAGCTAATAACACCTCAAACTGAACCTAGGGACTTATTTGCTGAAGAAATAAGGTTAAGGGAGAGTTTTAAGTCAGCCAAGGCTGCCTCCCAATCCATCCAATCAAATTAAAACATTTGGTTTAATAAAAGACAATTTACCACTTAAGGGGATTGACAGGTTTGCCCCTTGTTCGTAATTTCGGCCTAACTTCTTACTCGAATATTCGTTTGATGCACCGTTTGTTGTGTTACAAACTTAACGCACATGTATACAACTATGTAGTTTTCACCTCAAGTCAATTGTAATGTTACAAGGGTTAAAAGTAGTCTTAAACATGAACATTTCTATCGAAAATAACCAAATCTTGTGTTCGTAAATAATTCGACATTTCATGATTTATGAAAGTAGAATTATACTAACCATAATCACTTAACATTAGATATACTAATAACACATTATTCATATCACATATGATAAGTATGATTTAAATATAATTTATCATAATTATATACGGGTTGTCACAACCTCCCCCCCTAGAAAATTTCGTCCCCGAAATTTAATACGAATGTCACTTACCAAACAAATGGGGATATTGTTTATTCATGCTATCCTCCGTTTCCCAAGTTGCTTCTTTAATTTCATGGCTCATCCACATAACTTTAACTAAGGGAATAACCTTATTCCTCAATACTTGCTCCTTACGATCAAGAATTTCCACCGGTTCCTCGATGTACGACAAGTCTTCTTTTAGTTCAATAGGTTGGGTTTTCAGTTGATGAGATGGATCTGCCCAATACTTACGAAGCATTGATACATGGAACACGTCATGCAAACGAGATAACTCTGGAGGTAATGCTAATCTATATGCCAGGGTTCCAATTCTTTCCAACACTTCATATGGTCCAATGTATCTTGGACTTAGTTTCTCCTTCTTTCCAAATCTCATAACGCCTTTCCACGGTGAAATACGTAGGAATACAAAATCCCCCTTCTGAAATTCCAATGGATACTTCCTCTTATCTGCATAAAATTTCTGCCTACTTTGCGCTATCTTTATCCGTTCTCGAATCATTTTGATATTTTCAGTTGTCATATCTATCAATTCAGGACCCAAAAGTTTCCTTTCACCTACTTCATCCCAACACAAAGGCGTTCTACATCTCCTCCCATATAAATCTTTATACGGAGCCATACCAATGGTGGACTGGCAACTATTATTATATGAGAATTCCATCAATGGCAAATGATCATCCCAACTGCCCTTGAAGTCAAATACACAAGCTCGTAACATGTCTTTTAATATTTGAATTGTCCTCTCAGATTGCCCATCGGTTTGTCGATGAAATGTAGTGCTGAACTTCAAACTTGTGCCTATGGCATTCTGTAAACGAGGCCAAAACTTAGAAGTGAACATTGGATCTCTATCTGATACAATTGACACTGGTGCCCCATGTAAACGGATAATCTCATCAACGTACATACGTGCATACTTGTCAACCGTGTAGGTGGTCTTAACTGGAAGAAAATGGGCCGACTTTGTCAATCGATCTACAATCACCCAAATAGAATCATTCCCCTTTGGTGACCGTGGTAATCCTGTAACAAAATCCATCGTTATATGCTCCCACTTTCATTTCGGAATAGGCAATGACTGCAATAATCCTGCCGGCTTTTGATGCTCCGCTTTCACTTGCTGACATACTAAACATTTAGCTACAAATTCTGCAATCTCACATTTCATATTGTTCCACCAGTAATACTCCTTCAAATATCTGTACATTTTGGTACCTCCCGGATGCATAGAATAAATAGAACTATGTGCCTCTTCCAATATATCCTTCTTTAAGGGTGGATCATTCGGTACACAAATCCTGTTTTTATAACACAATGATTCATCATTCTTAATTTCGAAGTCACTCTCTTTACCCTCTAAGACATCTTGTTTCTTCTTCTCAAGGAATGGATCACTGACCTGCAAATTTCTTATGCGTTCTGCCAATAAAGGTCTCACTATAACATGTGCTAATAAGCCTCCCCTTTTTGAAAAACTTAATTAAAGGCCCATCGATGCCAAGTCAAGGATATTTCCCACACGTGCACACTGTATGCAACCTAGAATCCCCGATGATTTTCGACTCAAAGCATATGCTACTACATTGGCCTTTCCTGGATGATGATGAATGGTACAATCATAGTCTTTAATTAACTCCATCCAACGTCTTTGTCTCAAATTCAAGTCTCTCTGTGTAAATAAATACTTCAAACTTTGATGGTCAGTGAAAATTTCACACGTCTCTCCATACAAATGATGTCTCCATAATTTCAAGGCAAAAACAATAGCCGCAAGTTCTAAATCATGTGTAGGATAATTACGTTCATGCATCTTCAACTGTCTAGATGCATAAGAAATTACCTTTCCATGTTGCATGAAAACACAACCCAGACCCTGATGTGAAGCGTCAGTATAAATCACAAAACCTTCTCCACTGGATGGAACAGTGAGAACTGGAGTTGATACTAGCCTATTTTTCAACATTTCAAAGCTGTGTTAACATTCATCACTCCACACAAATTTCACTTCCTTTCGGGTCAATTTAGTCAACGGCAAGGCTATAGATGAAAACCCCTTTATGAATCTTCTATAATATCCAGCCAATCCTGGGAAACTCCTTATCTCCGTTACATTCCTCGGTCTTTCCCATTGCACAATTGCCTCTACCTTCTTAGGGTCAACATAAATTCCATCTCCCGAAATAACATGCCCCATAAATACTACCTGATTTAACCAAAACTCACATTTGCTAAACTTCGCAAACAATTGACTATCTCGCAAAACTTGCAATACAACTCTTATATGCTTCTCATGTTCCTCTTGGCTAAGTGAGTATATCAAAACATCATCGATAAAGACAATCACAAACGAATCTATGAAAGTATGAAATACTCGATTCATTAAATCCATAAACACCGCAGGAGCATTTGTTAACCCAAATGGCATTACCAAAAATTCATAATGACCATAGCGAGAATGAAAAGCTGTCTTAGAAATGTCACAATCTCACCCTTAATTGATGATAACCCGATCTCAAATCAATTTTTGAAAACACTTTAGCACCCTGTAATTGATCAAACAAATCATCAATACGAGGCAATGGATATTTATTTCGAATAGTCACCTTGTTCAACTGTCGATAATCAATGCAGAGTCGCATGGTGCCATCTTTCTTCTTCACAAATACTACTGGAGCGCCCCATGGTGATACACTGGGTCGAATAAAACCTCTATCTAGCAAATCTTGCAGTTGAACCTTTAACTCCTTTAGTTCCAAAGGTGCCATTCTATATGGAGAAATAAAAACTGGAGCTGTACCAGGCACTAAATCGATAGTAAACTCTACCTCTCTGCTAGGTGGCTAATCCTGGTAATTCATCTGGGAATACATATGAAAAATCCTTAACGACTGGGATATCTTCTAATTTTTGCAATTCCCGGTTTGTATCCACAATATATGCTAAAAAGCATTGACAACCCTTATTTAACAATTTCCTCGCCCGAAGGGCTGAAATAAGACAGTTCGGAACCACATTTCTTTCCCTAGTAAATTTGAATTATTCCTCCCCCGGCATATTAAATGTAACCTCCTTACGAAAACAGTCAATTGATGCATGGTAGGAAGATAGCCAGTCCATACCCAAGATAATATCAAAATCTCGAATATCTAGGGGAATTAAATCAATGGTCCACTCCCTCTCCCCCATATACAATACACAATTTTTATACACAAGCTCCACTAGCATCACATCCCCCATAGGTGTAGAAATATATAAACCATAATCTAGATAAGAACATGATCTACCCAAATGCATGGTAAATGACAGTGCTACAAATGAATGAGTAGAACCTGGATTAATAAGCACGTAAGCATGTTTGTTCATGACAAAAAATGTACATGTCACCACCTCTGGAGTAGCCTGAGCATCCTGTAAAGTCATAGAAAATATCCTTCCCGGAGCCCTGGATCCACTAGCCTGTTCTCTACCTCCTCCTCTCCCTGTGCCTCCAGGTGATGAGCCTCGACTAGTAGTAGCTGATTGAATCCCTCCCACTAGCATCGAACAGTTCTTTTTGGTATGACCAATTTGATGGTAGTGATAACAGTCTACCCCCTTTAACTTGGGACAATCTGGACTAATATGGCCCTCAGCTTTGCAAAAATAGCATGTAACAGGCTTGGACTACCTATTGTCATTCTCCTGCTCTTTATTCTGTTGGACCATCGATCATGCACCCCTAAAACTACTTGGTGTCCTATTCTGAACATAATTTCCAGTCCCTCTACCGCGCTGAAATCTTTGACTCCCTTGTTTCGAGTATTCTACATTGCCTTCCTTTTGCTGAGATGAATCAAATCTACTCCTCTTTCCCCTTTGTTCCCTATTCTTTATTGCATCATTAACATCTCCTTCAACCATCATAGCTTTGTTAACTAAGGAAGAATAATCTACCATCTCAAGTGCAGTGAGTCTAGACTTGATAAAAAAATTCAACCCATCCTGAAATCTAGTGCATTTATCCTCCTCATCACGTAAGAAATGTAATGAAAATCGAGACAAAGATGTGAATTTAGTTTCATACTCCCTGACCGACATATTCCCCTGAGTCAATGATAAAAATTCTCTCTCCTTTTGCTTCCGGTACATGCGAGGAAAATACTTTTCATATAAGACTTTAATAAAGGAATCCCAAGTAATTACCTCACCTCCCTCCGGAGTAAGCAATAAATGTTTGGAAGACTCCCACCAATATTTAGCTTCTCCCTTTAACATGAAAGTAGCCAAAATCACCTTCTGCGCGCCAGGTACATTCATAACCCTGAAGATAGTTTCTGTGTCTCTAACCCAAGTCTCAACTTCTAAAGGATCTACAGAACCTGAGAATGCTGGGGGGTTCAATTTGATAAACTTCTCGTACAGAGTATTCTTCTCCTCTTGTTGTATTTCCCTTTCTCTTCTTGCCAAAGTGTGCTCCTCCAAGTACTTGGCTTGTTGTTCTGCTATTTGCATCATAAACATGTTTTGTTGTTCTGCCATTAAAGTCATGGCACGAGCCATCTTCTGCATATCTGTAAGTTGTTCAGGAGCCCCCTATACATTATTTGGATTTTGTTGGTTTACTGTATATGAAGACTCCTCATCTACCCTCTCATGAACATTTGCTCCTTCCATAGCTTACTATCTGTCATAAACCACAATTATAGAAACAAGAATACAACATTTATTTCTAACATAATGGTTAGTATTTCTCACAAATTAATATAAATGACCCACACAACGCTATTTCTGCCACTGCCATATCTAGACACTCTAACCCCAGAATATAAAAACGTAAAGCTCTGATACAAAGTTGTCACCCCCTAACCCCATTAGGATATAATTAACTAAATAGCTTACAAACCACAATTATAATTTATTTATTATTTAGGTAATACATATTGAAACAACTTCAAGGTTAAAATGCGTAATATTAAAAAAATTCAATCGTTTTAAGGAGGCATAATTTCAACAGAACTGACATATCATTTAACTTAATTACAACTAGTGCAGTTTATAAAACAAACTAACAAGACCCTACTTCTATGTACTCAACCTCCGAGACTTGGCAGTGGCAGCTGGAAAACCTGAAAATGTAAACATATAAAATCATGAGTTTAAAAAATCAGTGAATGTACTACATCTCTATATAGTAAAAGTACTATATTAACATATCAACATATTAATATATACATCTTTGTGCCAAATTAGTCCATATGCATATCCGGAGTTAATAAACCCCACATCTCCTCCCCGTAGGCAATAATCATATACATAGGTTTTAAAAACCTAACATCTCCTGAATTGCATAGCAACTCAACATATCCTGACTTTTATAAAGCCATAACATCTCAACATCTCTTGGCTTTTAAATAAGACATAAAATCTCAACATCTCTTGGCTTTTAAATAAGCCATAACATCTCAACATATAATACATATACATCATATCCAAAATCAACTCAGTAAGTACACTCACCATGTGTTGTCAACTATGTATTCACGTTTCCCTCAGGTGGAGCTGAACTTGGTTGATTTGACCTTACACCTATGAATCCAACTAAATCAGTACTAAATCTCAATCATATTTATTATTTTAATATAATTATGTAACTTTAAATGAGTACACAACCACAATATGATTCTACTCAAGTCATATTCCATGAAACATATGTAAAGACGAAACGATGGTATATATGTTGATAAGGTCATGAACATTCAACCCTAGAAACTACCTCATAAAGAATTTATAACTAAACTCAAGTAAACATAAAAGTATACTTCTGAATATATATACACATGAAACATGTACCCAAAATACCCTTGGGAAAGAGCAAATAAAAACATTCTTTCATGGAGTATCCAATATGGCCTCAAATTATTGTCCTCCATACTTAACCATCCCATATTCATAAATAGTACACATACAGGTGTCCAAGCTTATCAATCTGAAAACATATCTGAATATACTTTCCGTTACAAGTGACGGTGTAATTTTTCAAGCTTCCTAGGGCAAGTTATGGCCATTTCTTTACAACACAAGAAATCTTCCCTACAAACTCCTCTATTGTTCCTTCGACTTCCAAGAATTTTCATAATTTTTATACAACATAACTTTCCATGATTTTTAACACACTTTCAGTAGACATACTTAATAGTACATAATTAAAGTTTCATAATATTTGGACTTCATTTTCTATCTCAAAATCTTGACCAAACTCAGGGCATACCGAAATGAAATATACAAACAACAACTATATACCAACTTGCAACCATCACTAAGACCTAACCATAAGGAGTTAAATTCTGATTTTCGGATATGATATGAATATATGAGTTTATTTTTATATCCAATTGGAATTTCTGAATTCCAGTAAGCACACAAAGAGATATGAAAGTTTGAATACAAAGGGTTTCAATACAAAGCAATATGACCAATAACACCACTTATCTCACATGTGAACCAATACTTATTATCACAAAGGAAGATGGAATTTGGATCAATAATTCATGATTTATATACTTTGAAATAAGTATAATAGAAGATTAAAACAATATTAACACATAATATTACCTTGGAAACACCTTAAGGATTTTCTTGGAATTGCTTTCCTAGATTTTCCTTGTAACCCTTTCTTCCTTAACTTCTACCTCTCTTTCCTCAAGCTAATAACACCTCAAACTGAACCTAGGGACTTATTTGCTGAAGAAATAAGGTTAAGGGAGAGTTTTAAGTCGGCCAAGGCTGCCTCCCAATCCATCCAATCAAATTAAAACATTTGGTTTAATAAAAGACAATTTACCACTTAAGGGGATTGACAGGTTTGCCCCTTGTTCATAATTTCGGCCTAGCTTCTTACTCGAACATCCGTTTGATGCACCGTTTGTAGTGTTACAACCTTAACTCACATGTATACAACTATGTAGTTTTCACCTCAAGTCAATTTTAATGTTACAAGGGTCAAAACTAGTCTTAAACATGAACATTTCTATCAAAAATAACCAAATCTTCTGTTCGTAAATAATTCGACATTTCATGATTTATGAAAGTAGAATTATACTAACCATAATCACTTAACATTAGATATACTAATAACACATTATTCATATCACATATGATAAGTATGATTTAAATATAATTTATCATAATTATATACGGGTTGTCACACCTTTAATTTTAGCATTGTTTAAGAAAAGATAAACACTTGATGACTTATTGACTAATGAGCTATCCATTGAGTATAATGAGGTAGAGTGTTCAATCCCTCAATAGAAAATGGTACAATCCATTACCGCCCACATCAAGTAAATCTTACCTCGATATCTAACGATCAACCTCAGGAATCGCAACTCCTTTCTTCTTTAATAGTAGAGCCTCAACTCTATAATTTAATGGTAGAGAAAATCTTTAAAAAGGTTCTTGAACTTGGAATTTGTTCCTCTTCAATTTGAAAAGTAATAGGATAAAATCCAAGGGGTTTGGATGAAAAAATATAGAGTTTGATCACAAAACGACCTTTAAAAGGGCTTCCTCAAAACTCTAAAAGGCTCATGGAAATGTCTAATCCTGTATCTATATTTCTACGAAAATTTGTTGCAAAGAGATAAGCATTACAGACTTGAAAAGACATGTTTAAAAAAATAAAAACACGCATACTCGTTCGAATGAACTGGTAGCTCATTCGAATGAAGTATTGATCGTGTTTCCAATGAAACTTCGAATAACATTCTAGAGCTTAACAAAAGGCATTGCTTCAGATCTCATTCGAGCATCATAAACTCATTCTAACAACATACCCAATCTCGTTTAAATGACATCCAATGAAACTTTGAACGAAATTCTAGAACTGACGAAAAGGTGATGTTTTAGACTATGTTCAAAGGAAGGAACATCGTTCTAATGAAACTACGTAACTCGTTCGAATGACATACCAATTCACATTCTAACGAGTTAGCTAGTTCTCCAAAACAATCTATAAAAATCATTTTAATACGTTTTGAAATTTTTTAAATTCAAACTCTTGAAAATAATAACCCCTGGATAATTATAGACTTTAGAAACCACCTCATAACTCTTCTGAATGTTATTGCGATGAACAATTGTCAGTCTTCCAAATGTCATCAACTGCTTCTCTTGAAATAAGTGGAAGTAGTTATGAAGGTGCAATGGGGTGTAATGGTATAAGGAAAATAAAATAAAATTGAGAAATTTTAAAACTTGCTCTTATGAACAGTGCCCCGAAGAACCTGACTGTGGAACTAGTGCCGAAAAAATTCGTGTAGTTTGCAGACGACCTATATAGGGTCATGACTACAAGGGCTATTGAACAAAGGCCTATAGAATCAACCATTGAACGTTTAAGAAATTGGGACCAAAGTCTTATACAAGAAAGGCTAATCTTTTGAAGGACGATGCTTGGATTCGAAAGATAAAGAATATTTTTGTAGTCATGAATTGTATTGAAGGACAAAAGGTGATGTTTGGATCCTTCCATGTTTGAGGCCAAGGAGGATCATTGGCAGTATATGATCAAGAGGATCCAACTTAGGGTAGAGGCCATGGGTATGTGATGGGTCAAATTCAAAGAACTCTTTTTAGAGAACTACTTCATAGTCCCGACTAGAGAGAATCTAGATGTGGAATTTATATAGTTAAGTCAATGGTCTATGTTCGTGGCTCAATATAAAACCAAGTTTGTAGAGTCGTCAAACTTTTCACCTATCTTGTTGACACTAACAGGACGAAGGATAAGAAGTTTGAGAGGGTATTAAAGCGAGGAGAAAAGAGAAGATGGAGAGAAAAGGGGACAAAGACATATAACATGAATTTATGTAGTTAAGTCATGGAATAAGATTTTGGGGATGGGATAATGGATAAGGTAGAAAAGAGAAAGGGGCGAGAAGAGAGAACAAAGATGGAAGATAGGCCACGAAACCAGACTCAGAAGTTGTGGACTAATCAAGGGACTGATGAGGGGAAAGTTAACGCTACGAATATTGTATGTTTTAACTGCGATACAAAAGGGAATTTTACTAAGGATTTCCCTCTAGGAATTAGCTGATAGAACTTTGGCAAACCAGGTTAGAAGGTCAAAGACTATAGATTTCCAACGAAGGATGTTAAGAAGTCGTGAGATCCTACTAGATTCTTTTCCCTTAATGCTAAGGACACTGAGAAAGTCGTGGGCGTGATAGAAAGTACTATTACTATTGATGGAAGAAATGATCATGTACTTTTTTGTTCAGGGGACACATTGTCATTTGCATTCACCACTTTAGTATAAAAATTTAATATGCCATCGCAGACCTTAAACCCACCATTAGTAATTGATACTGCGATAAGAACTTCAGTAGATATTATAGTCATATATAGGCATTATACCATAGAGATAAAAGGACAGAATTTCTGAGTTTATATAATTCCTTTATAAATAGAAGACTATGACGTGATCTTAGGTATGGATTGGTTATCTACCCACTTTGATAGGATAGACTGTGCAAGAAATGAGACTACCTTATATAGACCCGAAAAGGCCAAGGGGAGTTTTAAAGGAAGTAAACCTAGTATAAAATCTTTATTAATATCAGCTCTGGGGGATAGAAAAATGTTAAAGATGTTTGGCTTGGATACCTAGCCTAGGGGTGTGTCTCGGCCAGATCGGATCGGAATAGGTGTGTTCAAAATAATTTCCAAAACTTTTGGAATTTAAAATCCTTTCCAAATCCAAAAAAATAAAAATAAAAAAATCTTTTTTCCCAATTTGGCTGATTCACAATATTCGAAAACTTGAAATTATTAGTTTTATCTTTTTTGAAACATATCAAAAATATAATTTTTTTTAATATCTCATTCCAATCAGAGTTAAAAATTATTTAAGAATATACATTGATTGTGAAGTAGACATTATAAGAGAACAAAAACAACAAATTATAATCCAACAGTTTCATAGTGTCTTAAATATTACCTAACATTGTTTTTGTGGGTGCGGGTGTGGGTGTAACAATTGTTGTTCATTATTTTCTATTTTGGGTTAGAATAATTAGTTAGTATTTATATGGCGATATCAATGGTCCAGATTTGTTGAAATAGAGGATCCTCATTATTAACTTATAAGTAATATTTTTTTTTGGGGGGTGGGGTGGGGGAGGATCAAACCCCGACTTTATTAATTAATGGAGAAAAATACCCTTTCTTCGATGGCTCATACAATGGAAATATGAAAGTCCTCAA
Organism: Sambucus nigra; assembly: GCA_949130495.1. Lineage (NCBI taxonomy): Eukaryota > Viridiplantae > Streptophyta > Magnoliopsida > Dipsacales > Adoxaceae > Sambucus > Sambucus nigra. Next base: position 190,062,002 of record OX422216.1, read on the forward strand.
AATAAGAACTAAAATGTATAGAAAAGGGACATTTATAAGGTCTAACATTAAAAGTTATAACAATGTCCAAATGTATGGCCTGAATGATTGAGTTGGATTGTATTGGGGAGTCCTAAAAAATAGCATGATTCCTGGAACACCATATCCGCTAACAAATGTACACTAGAAGAACCTTGCAAAGAATTGCTCTAATAGATTTTCCATGACAGTTAAACTACCATGACATAATTTTCGATCTCAATGAATGATTCAGAATTTTCAAGCCCATTAAATTTTCAAAATGTTTCCATGCATCCTTCACAATCTCACTATAAAGAAATAGATGATCATCACCTTCTTCTTGAGACTTTTGGCAACATCGACATTTTGAAACCACTGGAATGAAAATAGTCTTAAGATTGAGGTCAAGTGGAAGAGTTTTATGAAAAACTCGCCATGCAAAGATTGAGGCTTCAGGAGTAATTCTATGATCCCAAATCATTGAGAAAGAAAATTGAGAACACTATTTAAACCCGGATAAAATCCCAAGTTATTTTAAGGCTAAACCTGTGATTAAGCCAATCATTGTCATTACAAAAATCACCAACGGACTGCATTCTCTTCCAAGTGATACTAGTAAATCAAGGAGCACCCCTGAAATTAAAATTAGCTATTTTTTTTATATTTACAATGCATAAAATTGGCCCATAGAGAATTATTTTGGAAAAATCGAACCCATATTTTGCAAGCATATGCATTGTAAATGTCATTAAGGTCTCACATACTAAGGCCACCTTCTGCTTTTGGCCGAGAAATCATGTCCCAAGATATCCAGTGATGTTTTTTAGTGTCATCTACATGTCCCCAAAAGAAATTAGAGCAGTTACTATTAAAATCCTTAAAAAACGATTTAGATGGATAAAGAGCCGAGAATACATGAAGACCTGTTGCGTGCAATATAGACTTGATCAGCATTAGTCTGCTAGCGTGATTCAACGAAGATGAATTCCAACTCTTAATTATGTAGATAGATTTTGTTAAAATTCCATTGAAATACTAATGTTTCTTCCGGCCCACAAACATTGGAACTCCCAAGTAAACAAGGAGAAGATATGAGTGCTTAAATTCGGAACACTCTAATAGTTTGTTACGCTGCTTTAGAGAGCAATAAATCGAGAAAATAATGCAACTCTTCTTAGTATGCACCTGTTGACCGGAATGGTGTTCATAAGACTTTATGCACTACATAAAAACTTTAAAGAATTTAACATTTCCATTGAGAAATAACATTATATCATCAGCAAATGATAGGGACGAAACCAGTGGGCAGCCACTCAGGATAGAAAATTGACCAATCCTGAGATTAGGTTATGAATTTCCCGGTTTAAAACATCAGCTGCAATGACAAATAGGGCTGGCGAGAGGGGGTCACCTTGTCGAACTCCACGTCCCGATTTAAAGAAACCACGTGACTTGCTACTGATTAAAATTGAGTACCAGCAGTTGGAAAGCACCTGCCAAATCATATCTATCCAGTTTTCAGAAAAACCATAAGCACAGAGAACTTTGAGAATGAACACCCAAGATATGCGATCATAAGCTTTTGCCATGTCCAATTTCACCACCACGTTAGAGCCTCTAATTTTTTTTGTTGAACTGCGACATCAATTATTGAGAAAGTAAAATATTATTTGTGATTGCTCTTCCCTTGATAAAACCTGCTTGATAATTTGAAATAATCTTTGGGATCAAAGAACCAATACGGTTAGTTAAAATCTTAGAAATAATTTTATTTGAAAAATTACCAAGACTTATAGGCCTAAAATCTGAACAAGGTTTTGGATTTATCCACTTTAAGAATAAGCTCAATATTAGTGGAAGACCAACTTTTTGGAATATCATGTCCAACAAAAAAAAAGATTAGATGGCACAAATAATATCTTTAGAAATGATATTCCAACAACTTTGGTAAAAAAAAACCATTAAAACCGTCCGAACCCGCAACACTATCTTTATCCATAGAGAAAATGACCTTTTTAATTTCTTCTTCATCTGGGACCAAAGACAGCATGTAGTTATCCTCCTGTGTAATCATTTGAGGTTGGGATCAAAAATAATATTCTCATCATCACATCTAGATTGCACCCCAAGTAAAGCTTGAAAGGATGATAAGATTTCCTTCTCAATTTCATCAGGCTTGGATAAAAGAACACCATATTCTCTAGTAATCTGATGAATGAAGAGCTTATTCTTCCTCTTTTTAACAACAGTGTGGAAAAATTTTGAATTTAAATCCCCATCTTTGATCCATTTTAGCCGAGATTTTTGTTTCCAAAATATTTCTTCAACTTTATTCTCCTTATTATAGAGATCTTGAGCAAGATGCCAAGCTTCCCTATTTGTAGGAGAAGGATCAACATAAAAAATTGTCTCTTTAAGAATAACCTCATCTTCAGCTTTTTGAACACGTGAAAAAATATTCAAAATACCACTTTATTCCAAGTCTTTAGAATATCTTTCATATTCATCAATTTAAAAGAAAACCTCACAATAGGAGTCCCAGAACATTCACAATTCCAAGTATTATCAACAGTTTCCAGAAATGATTGATGAGAGATCCATATATTTTGAAATCGAAAAGATTTAGGAGTAGAATCACTTACAAAGTTTAACTTAAGAACAAGAGGAGCATGATCTAAGATAGTACGATGTAAGTGTTCTACGGAGGAGGAAAAAAGATTATTAAACAACCCTTAATTACCCAAAACACGATCAAGGCGAGCCCAAATTCTAGCATCCCCAGAAAAGGGTATCTCATATTAACCAACTTGAACCATAATGGCATTAAAATCAATGATGGCCTGACTGTCAACCAAATTACCCCCTATTTTTTCATTTTGTTTAGCCACTTTATTAAAGTCTCCACCAATCACCCAAGATTCAAAACCAAGAGAAGCTACTGCTAAAATCTCATCCCAGAGAAGCATTTTTTCTTCTTTGTTGCATTTGGCATATACACATGTTACCAGATATGAATTGCTAGATTGTGGAAAATTAACAGAAATGGTTAAAGTTTACTCCATATCTCTAACAATATTAACAGTGCAATCAAGATTCCAAAGAAACCAGATTTTACCTCCAACACTCGAATCACCCCCAGAGAAACCAATCTTTTTTGAAAGAGACAAAATATTAATTTCATCAATTTTTGGTTCTTGAATTGCAATCAAGCAAATTTTAAAACGCCTTATAATACTCTTAAGTCTACGAATGGAAGACATATTCCCAACACCTCTGATATTCCAAAATAACAGATTAATCATTGAGATTTGTAAGATAATGAGCTTGTGATATTTTAGCAGATGATCTTGTTTTGATATGAGAAACTGCGGATATTTTGGATTTCTTTTTACTTATTTTCCCCTTAACATTTGTGCTTCCCAAAATTTGAGAATGAACATTTTGTTTTGCCTTTGTAGCATCAGGACCAGTTAGAGTTGACATATTTCCAAGCCATGCAAATTTTTGTTGCAGCTACTTTGAGAATTCCTTCAGCTCTTCGTACGAGGACAGCTCGGCTTTATGAGTATCCAACTCATCAGTAGTGTTCCATAATGGAGTTTGACTTGCACGTAGACTGTTGCCTCTTGTAATAATAAACGCCGAATCCGACTTAGATGGAGAATGAGTGTATGATTTGGTGACAATTGATCCTGACGTGATCTTTATTTCTCCTTCCTCAACATCCAAATCTTTGTCAAGGGCAACAAAAGAGTTGTGAACCAGAATATCATCATCACTTTCTAGTTCTTGATCAACGTCAGCGCCAGCTTGATCCACTTGATTGTTTGAAAACAAATAAGCTCCAGTGGCAGAGGATGAAGCTAGGCCATGTGGGGTAATTTCAATGGCCCCACAAACATCCTTAGTATCTGGAGGAGAATCCTTATTATCCAACTGACGTGTGGAATTTATTTTGCTGCCCTTATTCAAAGACACCTGATTAATAGGGTTTTTAAATGAAGGAATATCTTTGATAACAACTCCAGATTGTGTGTTCCTTGTTTCTTGCCAGATAGTTACGTTTTTGTTGACTTTCACCCAATCAGGAACATAACTTGACTTTTCAACCGGATCATTGGATTGCACACCGACAGATGGTTTAGGGTTAGACACAAACCCTATAACTAAATTTGCACAGTCACCTTCAACATGCCCAGTTTTCATGCATGACCCATAAAACTTAGGAACATTTTCATAATGAATGTTTTGCCAAAGGCCTGAAGAAGCATTAACAATCCAAATACGTGGTAGCAAAGACTTCAAAACATCTACTTTTACACATAGACGAGCTTGACTAGGCCGAGTGATAAACTTAGTGGATTCTTCCATCTTAATAGGGTTACCAATCCTTTAGCATATAGCAAATATGGCAGATTTATCAAAAAGATGAACCGATAAGTGAGGGAGAGAAATCCAAATCGAAAAAATAGGACAGTCATACCCCGGAATAAATTTCGGTGTCCACTTCATTACTTTCGAAGGAGTTTTAAATATATAAAGTTGCTCACGAAGCCATAAAGGCATAAAGTCTTCTTCACAAAACAAACGAATTAATTAATGCTGCTCATAAAGTAATCCAATGGAAAATGATGCTTTCAAGGAAAATCCATGAAAAGCTTTCTGAATGGTCTCCATAGAAGGCCACCCAAACGTGAATCTACTAATAAGGGAATATTTGAAAAGAAGTGCTAACCTTTCAGTTTCTTCACATGAGAATTCAATAGATGGTTCTCCCTTATATGAAGTTTTCGGTTTAGTTGATAAAGCAAAGGAAGAGGAAGGTTCAAAAAATAAGGAAGCAAAGCTTTTAGCAGAGTTACGATCATTATCAGGAGGCTTGGGAGGAGGCAGACCAGCCGCCATAGGAAGAGATAGGGAGATATCAAAATCGTCTCAAATATTAAAACAAATATGGTTATTAATAGTAATACACTTTATATAAATAAGGCTAGTAAAAGTCATGTAAAAATATTAAAATAAATAAAAATATTAATATTTTAGAAATTTGAAAATTTATATATGATTTCCAATTCCATTCCAATTTTTTTTCAAAAAATTCAAATAAAAAAAAATTAGGAATCGGTAATTTAAAAATGATGCCAAAGTAAAAAATATTGGATCGAAAATTAAAAAAATTGAAAGTTTGAAAATTATTAACACCTCTAACCTAGCCTATGTAAAAGATCTTGAGAAGGTTGCAACAAAGTCAAAAGATGTTCCCGTTGCTGTGAAATTTAGGGATGTTTTTACATAAGAATTACCACGATTACCCCTTAATAGAGAAATTGAGTTTACAATTGATCTTGTGCCTGAGGTCGTGCCCAATTCAAAGTCACCTTATAGGATGGATCCTGAAGATTTAAAGGAGTTGAAAAATATGAGAAGCACCTTTGTGGAGTATTCGACGTTCTTAAGAAAGAAAAGTTATATTCTAAATTTTCTAAGGTGTGAATTTTGTCTTGAGGAGATAGCCTTCCTCGGTTATATTATGAACAAAGATGGTCTTGTTGTGGATCCAGGGAAGGTCAGCGACCATTGTTGATTAGGACAAACCAACCACCGTGACCAAGGTTGGAAGTTTCCATGGCCTAATAACTTATTATAGGAGATTTGAAAAAGCGTTTTCTAAGATTGTCATACAATTGACCCAATTGACTCACAAGGACAAGAAATTTATATGGTCTACAAAGTGTGAAGAAATTTTACAGAAGTTAAAGGAAAAATTGGTGGTCATGCTTATTTTGGCTTTACCCAATGAGGGTGGGGTTTATGTGATCTATAGTGATGCTTCAGGATGAGGATTAGATGTGTTTCGATGCAGATTGAGAAGTTTATGTATTATGTTTCTAGACAACTCAGGCCACATGAGAAGAAATTCCCTACCCACGACCTAGAGTTAGTGGCTGTAGTTTTTTCCTATAAATTTTTGAGACATTATTTATATGGAGAGAGTTTTGATATATTTATAAACAATAAGAGTTTAACCTATATTTTCACCCAAAGAGACTTGAATATGAGGCAAAAGAATACACATTGGTTGCTTCAGCAGTAATGGGAGGGTTCTTTAAATGAAAGGTTGAGGGTTAGACCCCCCCCCCCCCCCCAATAGATATCAGATATTAAGTAGGGCGTGTGTTAGTGTGGCTCTATCACAACATCCCCCATGTTATCTCGCATGGGGGAGTCAAAAGCGCTCGTTCATGTGGAGGTTTAGGGTTATAAAAAAATATAAGGTAGAGGAGATGGTTAAAATTAATCAAAAATTATAATTGTTAAGTTAAGTATTATCCTAGAAAAGCCAACATGATAGATTTTGCATTAAGTAGAGAAGGTTCCCTTAGTGCCTTGAGAATTACCAGCCAAGAACACGTTATAAGAGAATTGGACATAATAGGGATTGAGGTCATAACCCAAAAGGGCCCCAAACAGTTAAGGGCCCTTGTCATGGAACCCCATTTGATTGAGAGGACAGTGCAGCTTAGGCTGTGGTCCTGGACCTATATAAGATCCATGGAGTTGTAGATAAAGGAGAGAATTCATCCTTTAGAGTGGATGATCGTGGAGCCTTACAATGTGGGACAAGAATTTGTGTGCCGCTGAATGCAAATTAAGGCCAAAGTCTTGGAAGGAGTACATTTCTCACCCTTTAAAATTCACCCCAGAAGCCCCAAGATGTAACAAAAATTGATGGAAAATTTATGGTGTCCTACTATTAAGAAGGACGCCATATAGTTGGTTGCTAAGAGCTTAGTATGCCAACAAGTTAAGGTCGCATTTGTTGATCCCATAATGGAAGTGGGAGAATATTTTGATGGACTTTATAGTTGGACTGTCGTGGTCTCAGAGAGGGATGAATTTCTCTTGGGTTATTTTGGATATATTAATAAATTTCGTGCACATTTTTTCCATTAAAACAATGGCTAGCGTCGATCAATTGGCTAAACGTTTTATCAAGGAGATTTTAAGACTCCACGGAGTCTCCATGACCATAGTGTATGAACGTAACCACATATTTACCTCGAGATTTTGGAAAGACATACAAAAACAAATGGGTCTGTGGTTGGATTTCAATACAACCTTCCATCCCTAAATATATGGACTAACTGAGAAAGCCAATCAAACCCTTAAGGATATGTTGAGGGCATGTATTTTATATTTCCATGACAGTTGGAAGACCACCTGCCCTTAGTGGAGTTTGTGCATAACAATAATTACTAAGAAAGTATTAAGATGGACCATCTTGCTACTTTGTACGGAAGGAGGTGGCTCAGCCCTTTATGTTGGGATAATGTCGGAGAAAGGCAGTTGCTAGGTCCCAAATTAGTAGACAACCGCGGCTAAATTAAGGCATATTTAGTAAAGACTGTGGAGCCCTTAGATTAAGAAGAAAATATGGGATTATATCAAAATAAGGGAAGTGGAGTTAGAGAACGGGACCATTCATTTCTTAAGATTTTCCCTTAGAACGGAATTATGAGATTTATAAAGAAAGGAAAATTGATTCCATGATATCTGGGACCTCTTACGATACTTAAGAGAATTGGGAAGACTTTCTACAGACTTCCTATGCTCTCAGACTTATCCTATGTACAAAATGTGTTCTATATTTCAATGTTAAGGAACTACATCAGGGATCACATCCATACTATAAGTCATTAGTTTATTGAGATCTGTGGATATTTGAGTGATAATGAGGCTCAAGTTGAAATTTTGGAGAGAAAAAAAGCAACTGAGGACCAAAACCATTTCTCTCATCAAAGTGGTTTGGACACAACAAGCTGCAGAATAAGCCACATGAGAGTTGAAGTCAACCATCAAAGAAAAGTACCCATATTTAAACTAAGGTACATCTTAAGTGATTGTCTTTAATTTTTGAATTCTAAAAACATGATTTCCTATATTAAGGAGGTTGCAACAACCCTAAAAATCATATGACCTTGTGTCCTTGTTAGAGGATACGATAATAATTAAGGCTTTAAAAAAGAAGGACCATGGACTTGGAAGGTAATGACCGTGGAACTAGGCATAAGGACATGGCCTAAGGGATAAGGGTTGTAGCTTGTAGTGTCCTGAACTTGCTAAGGATCAATACGTGGGGTCATGGTGTGGCCTCATTAGGTCATAACTTGAAAATAAGGTTTTAGGAGGTTTTAGAATCCTTTTTAAAGAGGAATTTACGAAAAAGTTACATTATAGGATGAAAGCCTAGGTTTCTTATTAATCTCTATACATATCAACCCTTGACACACTTCCCAAAGCTAATAAAAACCATATTTCCCACTTTATAGAGAAAAAAGTGAGATTTTCAGAAATAGGCGATGTGATGTCGGAGAGGAGTCTGTGGACATTTACTATTCAATGGAGAAGTTCTTTAGAGGGAGTGGAAGGTCACTGTTTAGGGGACAAGCTTTTAGAGGCGACAGGTGACAATTATTCGTTAAGATAAGGGATATATCATTTACCTCTTCTTCCTAGATTAAATCCCTAGTTTCCATATTTTCCATTTTCATGGGGGACTACTGTTCATTGAGGTTTTAAAGGGTAAGGAATGTTATGTTCATCTCAATTCAAGTATTTAGTAGTTTACTCTTAGGTTTATTGATTTGGAGACTTGGAGTTTAGGATGGGAATTGTTGAGGATGTACTTACTGATCTTATAAGGTTTTATTTAGGTTTTCACCTTTGACCTTTGAGGATTCTAGTTATAAGATAATTAGGGTTTAAAACCAATGTTTTACTAAAATACCCTTGATGTTTGTTGATCAAAAGTTCTAAATCCTTCCTTGAGGCTATGGACTTTCTGGGCAGTATAATATTATGCCTGAGTGATTTGAGATGGGATTCGATGCTAAGGTCGCGACAATAATTAGCTAGGCTAAGGCGTCATTGTCTATTTGAGGGCCTCTTACTTAATTCCTGAGGTCAAGATGGTTATTCCTTAGGATATTGAGTCTAAGACTAACTATAGGGATTACACTGTAGAAAATCTCTACCAATGCATTAAGTCAACAACCCGTAAATCCTCCGTCATGGAATTAGGCAGGAGGGGAGGTCGCGATCGACCTATGTCATGAATAAGTCAAAGATACCTAGAATAAAGTCATGGAGTTTAATATGTCCAGGGCCTTAAAATAAAAGGTTGCATACTTTAAGGGTGAACCATGGGAGATTGAGCATTGGGAGGGGACATGGAGTACTGAACTATGGGAGATTGATCCTTAGGTCATTAAAGTACTCTAAGAGTTTGGAAACTTATATCCATTTCCTTCATATCTTCTTATGTTGAATTCTTTTATTATTGTACTATTACTTTTCATGTTAGTATATTTTCTATTTCCTAGTACTAACATCTACAGGTGGGCTGAGGCATTGATTTAACCCTTACTGAGTTATTTAAGCTCATCATTTCTACATTCCTTATTCCCTTTGGATAAGAGATGTGAAGGGTATAAAGGTGTTAGAACTAGTAGTGGCCGCGAAGGATAATTAGATAATTTTGAAGAATTTATATAGATTTCACTCTTAGTGGTAATTATCTAACTTTTAGCTTATATTAAAATCATATAAGAAGAATCTGTAGAAAGGCATGTAGTGGAGACTTCATATATATATATATATATTCTTATTGAACTGGTATGTGATCAATGATTTTTAATTTTTGTGTATTGTTATACTCTGATGCTATTCAATTTAGCAACTCTGATGATAAGGCCGAGGTCTATACGTAAGTCATGGTGTGTACGTATTGGGCTCATATTGAATGTGTAGGTAGAAGGTTTGTATTTCCTATACCGGGACATGAGATGTATTTGGCTACTATGCCTAGAAGTGAGGGTGGGGATACTACCCACGCGTATTTTATTAATGATGAGACTTAGGAGGAGACCACAGTGTCCCTAGATATGATTGCCATATTGTAAAAGTTCATCGACATATTCGATGAAATTCCAGGTTTACCACCGAGTAGGAAAATTGACCTTATCATAGATTTGGGACCAAGCACTAAGATTATAGCTACAACGCCATATTGTATGTCTCGTATGGATATAAAGGAACTCAGAGATGAAATTAAGAAATTATTAAAGCAAGGGTTTATCTGCCATAGAACTTCTCCTTGGGGCGCACGATGTTTTTTGTGAAGAATAAAAAGGGGTCGTTAAGAATATGCATGGACTATCGTGAGTTTAATAATGTGTATGTGAAGAATAAGTAACCACTACCAGGGTTTGATGATTTTTTTTACCCGTTAAAGGGATCGTCTTTCTTTTCAAAGATTGATTTATGATTCGGTTATTTGCAGTTGCGAGAGGAGGATGTGCCTAAGTTAGCCTTATTGACTCGTTGTATGTCTTATGAGTTTCAAGTCATGCCATTTAGGTTGACTAATGCCCCAGATGTATTCATGGACTTAATGAATCAGGTTTTTCGATCGTATTTGGACCTGTTCATCATCATCATTAATAATGATATTTTGGTCTATTCACGGACTGAAAATGAGCATGGTCAACATTTACAGATTGTATTGCAAATGTTGAGGGAGCATATACTTTATGTTAAGTTCTCTAAATGTGAATTTTGGAAATGGTCAGTGAAGTTTTTGCGCCATTTTTTTTCAGATCAAGGAATTTTAGTGGACCCGAGTAAGGTGTCATCGATATTGGAATGAGTATAACCCATGACACTTACTGAGATCCATATCTTTTTAGGTATGGCTAGTTATTACAGGAGATTCATCCGGGGATTTTTAAGATTAGTAGGGGACAATACTCATGTTGTCCAAGAAGGGTGTGGTATATTATTGGAATGAGAAGTGCCAGCATGAGTTCGACACTCTCAAGGAGAAGTTTACCTATACACTGATTATTACCTTACCCATGAGTGGAGTTGAGTTTTCAGTCTATACATATGCTTATCTACAGGAAATATGTGGGGTATTGATGCAAGAAGATAGGTCGATTTGTTACGCCCCTCGAAAGTTAAAGCCATATGAGGTTCATTACCTAACTCATGACTAGGCGTTAGCGAAAACTATATTATTAATGCATGTGTGGAGACATGTGGGGAGAGAAGCTTAGTATCTTTATCCACACAAGAACCTATAGTATCTATTTACATAAAAATATCTCAATATGAGGCCATGATGATAATTGAAATTCATCAAGGATTATTTGTCCACAATCCAATATCACCCAGGGAAGGCTAACATAGTGGTAAATGCGTTGAGTCGATGACCCAATGGTAATTTCTCCGTAATTCAGGTATATGAGTGAGGCTGAGTGGAGATGATTGGAACAGTGACCAGAGCATTCATGAGTATGCTCATAATGACTCTAAAAATCATGGTACGAATGATCCAAGGACAGTCCTATGATGATATATGTAAAGGAAAGGTGATGGAGTTTCTCTCTACAGATCTACCTTTATTTTTAGCAGGATCTGATAGAAAATTGAGTTGTAAGGGTAGGTTGGTGGTACCTTTGGATTCGAAATTAAGACAGGTTGTTATAGAGGAGACGTATGGTTCACGTTTTACAATACATCCAAGAGGGGATAAAATGTGCCAAGATATGAAGTGATGATATTGGGGGGCGATATAAAGAAGGATATGGAAATGTTCATATTGAGATGCACTTTATGGGAAATCCTGTTGATCACCAGTATGTTGGTTGGACTCGATAGAGGGTAGACATTTAGCACCATAATATGTCCAAGAGACTACTGAAATGATCAAGTTGATTAGAGAGCGAATAACAATCATTGAGGATAGATAGAAGAACTATGCTAAAAAGAAGCAAAAGTTGAAGGAGTTTCGGGTGGGAGAGCAAGTTTTATCACAAGTTTCCCCTACAAAGGGGTGATGAGGCTCAAAAAGGGAGGGAAATTATCCCTCATTATATTAGGCCATTTATGATTACGAAGAAGTTGGGGAAGGTTGCGTATTGTCTAGAACTTTTAGACCAACTAAATCGAGTGCATATCGTGTTTCACATTTTTCTACTTCATCAATTTTTACACCATAAGAATCTATATCATCATATTAATTTAGGTGAGATTCATTTAGATTCAGATGTCTCATGCAGTGAGAAACAAGTGAGTATTTTGGATTGAAGAATCCAAAAGCTGCATTCCATGAAAATACCACTAGTATGAGTGGAATGGAATCATTACAATGAGGAGGAATCCACTTCGGAGAACGAGAATTTGATGAGTAAATAGTACCCTAATCTTTTTTAACCCATTTTATATAATGAGATAGTTTTAATTCATTATATATAAGGAGAAAGTTTTGACTCATTTTATACGAGGAGACTATTTTGACTCATTCTTATATGAGGAGGTGGTGTTGAATCATTCTTATATGAGGAAATTATTTTGACTCATTCTATATGAGGAGATAGTTTGACTCATTCTATATGAGGAGACCATTTCGGACACATGTTGGATGGGGTGATATAAATTTTAACTCAAAAATATGAGGGGTAAAATATGAATTTCAAGGACGTAATTCTTTTTGTTAGGGGGAAGATTATAGCACCCCGTAAAATTTAAAAGAATTTAATTAATTAAAATAATTAGTTAAATAGAATTTTTAATTACTGTGATTTTTTTTAAAAAGGGAAATTTTTTAATAATTATTTTAAGTGAAATATTTAAATGGTAAAATAAAGTTTTATAATAAACATTGAAAGTAATTGGGACTTAATTGGAATTCGGGTTATATATGAGAAAAGAATGAAATTTAAAATGTTTATGGAATTTTAAAATATTATTTGGAAACTAAGTAAAGTAACTAGTTGGATGGATAAGGTCAATAACGGAATCAAAGCATATTTGGAAAGAAATCTAAGTCAATAACGGAATTCTTTTATACGTCATTAGGATCTCCCTTACACAAATTGGGGATTTTTGGAAGAGCAATTTCAAGAGAATTTCAAAGGAGTCTCTCTGATAATTTTGTAGCTATTTTATTCATCATTCATGGTAAGATAATTTTACTATCTCCATTCATGATGTAAATAATGATTTCTACCTAAATAATTTTTATAAATTATAAAAAAAATGGTTTAGATATATAGTGTTATTTGATATGTTGAAAAATGGAGATGTTTTTTTTACATAAATGAATGAACCCAATTCTTGAAATTTTATGTGTAGTTTATATTAGCATATCAATTCTTGAAATTTAATGTTTATATAAAATTAGTTTAATTATATTCCCTTTAGATGTTCCTAATTAAATGGAATCATATGGTATACTATGCCTTTACATCTAATTTCATACTTCTCATCAAATTTTAATGTAACTCTGGGATACAAAATTATATCTATATGAGAAAATGAAATTGGTAAATGAGGATGGATATTAACAACTATCCTAGTCCATGCATGGAGGGGGAATAGAACTTCATTTTAGGAACAACATGGTGATTCTAAGTTCTGGTCTTGCGATACGGGGAGTAGGTTTAAGACAAATCTGATTATAGGCAACTTTAGTTTCGCTCACCGTTCGAATGGCTATAGATTTTCTGTGTGAATGGCGTCGTGCAAACAAAAATGTTTTTTCCATGAGAATAGCTAAGATTTTTTAGCGTGCACACGGACCGAGTAGAGCTTAGTAATTTAGTTAAATTTTAAGAACCTGGATGATAATTTTACAAGTGCACTTTAGTCACTAATTTTTTCTTATATGGAAAATATTATGGGTTTTAAAACATAGTTATTGAAAATAATGATACTCTAAATGTTTAATTCGAAACAAAATTTTGAGTTAAACTTTTTTGATAGGTAATGTGTTATTGACCTTATACATAAAGGGGAAGTGTAATGTTTAACAAATTAGAGAACCCATTTGGATAATTTTAGGCTTCACACCATGAGCCTGTTATAAATTAATAAATAATGATTTTACGGCTCAAGTCCAAGACATGGGTTTTCTATACTCATTATATGAAATTATAAGGATGTACATGTATGTATATGTATTATATTTATATCGATAATAGTTAATCTAATAACTGTAGAGTTTATTATTCATTCTCATGATTGATAGTTTCGCTACTTAGGTGCGTAGATATTATCTTGTTGTAGTGGGCCAACCCGTCCCATTGTTATAAGTGATCTCGTATACCGAACCATGTTTCTTACTCGAGCACGTTGTCTTCAATTTAGTTCATCACCGAGATATGAAGACGTAGGGGTCGTACCTACTTTTATATATACTTTATTTATTTTGAGAGATGAGGGGTTTGCTTTATTCTTCATCTTTGTATTCAGTTGTAAAAGATAAATTGAATTTGAGAGGATTTGTATGTATGAGTAGTTATTAGACATAATAGATTTACTTGGTAATTTAATCAACTCTTATTCATTATAAATTTTTATTTGAGGATTTCTGATGTCGATCTTTACTTTGGTTTATCATTGATATTTTTTCCTACTTTATGATAAGGATGATATTTAAATTTTTTTGACAAACTGTAGCTTTTAATAAATAGATTATAAAAAAAATTGGGTGTTACATTGCCACTACATAACAATGTTTAACCATTATAATTAAAAAAAAAATGCCTTCAAAATATTGTCGACTTACTGATATTCCTCTCGAAACCTTAAGAGATTTCCGCACATATATAACGAACCCTATCTTGCTCATTGCGTGTTTAACGATACATGTAACTAGCGATATTGATAAGTTTTCTTACTACAATTGATTCATCTATTGTGTGTCGACGTATCTTTGGCCTAAGAGGTTAGTCCTCAATGAGACTAATCAATGAAACTGTCAATCTTATGTAACTTCTCAATGATGCTCGAATCGCATCGACCATTATCATGAAGTAGTTTCTTATTAAGTTGAGTAATATGTAACATATTAATAATTAACTTTTAACTTAATTGACTCCTACCAGCTTAATAAATTAACTTATTGAGGAAATTAGTTTATAAAAATATGTTATATTTCATGTTTACTATCGGGACTACGAAAAACTATTTTTGAGTTGGAATAGTGGAATCTAAGTCTGTTGCGTTAGTATATGGTTTAGTCCAATTTTCGAGTCAATTGGTACAGGTTTTATGACTTTTTAGTTGGAGCTAATTTTTAGGAGTTATTATAACATATTAGGGTAACCCATTTAGAACAATAGACTTGTGGGAAAACTCTAGAGAACTTGGGAGAAGAGGCACCAGGGGTTGAAGAGATATTGGGAGATTTAAAGAGGAAGTAGTGGATTTGGGGATTGATTCCTCGATTAATCCATAACCAAGTCTATTTTGATTAAGAATATAGTTAGATTTATGTTAAAATAATAGTAGGATGTTGGAATCTACTATTAAACTTATATAATCTGATTTGAAATCATATTAACAGTTAATTTTGTAATTAATGTTAATTACATGTTTAAGTTTAATTTTGTAATGAAGAACCGTTATCATTTTGTTTTGAATCCTTTAATTTGAACCATAAAATCATTTGATCAGATCTTGTAATCAATGAATAATAATTTTATTAATGTTAATAATTAACATCTAGGATTGAAATTGTTTCCTAATTTGTTGAATTTTGTTCTAAAATTGAACCTAGGGTTTGGTTTCATGATTTTGGTAAATAGAACATTAATCAAAGTTATAATCTTTCAAAACTTATCCTAATATGTTTATGAGGCTTAGTTATGATTAAGAAGGGTTAGTTTTAAGTTTTTAAGGCTTGTAGTTTAAATTTTTTAAGGTTAGGCCTGAATTGGGAACAAAGGAAGGAGATGACACTCTCTCAGTACTGACCCAAGGCAGCCCTCAGACTTGTCCCAAGGTTGGTTTAGGTTATGCGAAAGAGCCATTAGTTGGGTCGTTAGATGATATTTTCTTTTAGAAAACTTGGATTGCTTTTAGTAAGTTTAAAGGAGTATAAACCATGCTTAGAAACCCTAAATTATTGGGTCATAAACCTTTATATATGTTAATTAATTTAATATGGGTAATGATATAGACAACGTGTAGTTTCCTAGAGATTCACTTAGGTAACAATAGACAAAGATGGTTATCATTTAAGTGATTTTAGGATTGATTTGGTGATTGATTTGGATTGTATATATGAGTGATAGTTTAGAGATAACACCTATTATTGGAGATTTGGTCGAGATGAGATTTATAATAAAGGTTAATGCCTAGTGATGATTTAGAGACAATGTTAGTTTGCAACATTTGTATAAACTGTCTATTAGGGTAGTTTTATCATGGAATGAATGATGACTAGGCGAGATGACACCAAAACATTTGATCCTAGGAATCCTAGATTATTTTATGCGATAATGATTATAGTTAATGTTCATATTAACTAATAATAGAAGAGACATTATGTAAGAAAAAATTTCTAATCGAGTCAACGTGTTTTTAAATGGCTTAATTTTATAGAAAACATTTGAGTCACAGGTTAGGTTTCATACAGTCGATCTCGTAAGCCTATGACATGTTTGATGAAGACGTAGAGGCCAAGATTCAAAGACGGATACATATCGTTTGTGTTTCATGCAAAGTTTGTCATCACGTTTAACAATGATCTCGTAAGGTATGGATGCATTTTGAATTTTATCCTTTGAAGTATTTTTGGGTGTATTTTTTGAAACAAAATCGTTTGGAACTTGTTTAAAAATATTTTGTAGAGAAAAATGTTTTTTTGGTTGTAAGTTCGTTAAAATAAAATTCAAACCTCGTTAGAACGAGATACAAAAGTCATTCAAATGAGCTTGAGATCTCGTTGGAATGAGATTTAGAACCTCTTTAGAATGTACATTTAATGTTTTTTGAATGTGCATTCTCCATCAATCAGAAGGCCACCCATTAAAAACTCGTTGGAAGTTGTAAGAACGAACTTTACGTGTTTGTTCAAACGAGACTGGTTCTGATTATAATGAAACAAGCAGTTCATTCAAACTAACCATAGGATTTTATTTTAACAAACCCACCGCATCAAAATTAGTGTTTTCTTATTTAAGGCCTGCTGGACTTAGATTTTTTAATAACTTTTGGTGAAAATTAATTTCCTATTTGTTTCCCAATCTTCCAAAATCCTAGTTTCACCCAAAGAGTTTAAAGATCTAAGTTTTCCTATTCATATTCTTTGATATCTTTGTGTTGGGAACCAAAATTTATTTTCTCTTCATCTTGACAGAAGAATTTTTTTGTAGTGGACTCCGTACTAGATTTTTATTTTACAGTGAAGAAGTAATATGCCCTGTTCTCATTCTATAGATGATTTCTGAGCCTCATTGGTGGATATAGAGATTCATGTGTATTCGTATGATGTGGAAACTTTTTTGGATAGACTCCTACATTGAACTATGGAGGAGAGGCCAAATATAGAAGAGCGACAAGTCTTTCGAGGGAGACAAGTCCTCGAGTAAGTATGTTCTAGTCTTTGTAAAACCTTATCATATTAATTTGTTTGGCTGGGTCGTCTGAGGTTTTTCTCGTTGTGGGTTTTTCTCATACAACATCATGTGTGGATGTTTTACTTATATTATGTTCTTACTACCTAGATGCATGTTTTAGGTCAAAAAGATAAAATTGGGTAAATATGTTTTTCACAACAAACAGTTTAATTCGGTTAACAAGTTTTATTGGGTTTAAATTTGTGTAAAGTTTTATTCTTTAAAATTAAAAAATATAAAAATATAATTTTTGTTTTTGACCATCCATGTCTAAGCACCTCTATGGAATTTTCAAATTGGGTATTAGAGCTAGAACACTAAGTTGTTGTGTTTAGATCCCATGTCTTTGGGCATGAATGTTTGTGGTTTTGATGGTTTTAGAGCCCCGATGTTTGATGGGTCAAATTATGCATACTGAAAAATGCGTATAAAATCAGAACTTAAGGGGATAAATGGGTGGGTATTGCAAGCAGTTTTAAATAATTAGCCCCCACCTATAGACTTAGTTGAAGAAAATAGGGTTCTCAATGATGATGATAGAAATTGGGTCGATAAGAAAAAAATATGTCATCAAAACTATTATCAACCATCATATAAAGTGTCAAAGCATAATAAAGTAAATATAGAGAAATGGAACGGAAGATATAGAGTGTTTCGGCTATAAAATTAGCATACGTCCACTTTGGTGCCTTACTCTCATTATATACAATTATTAAAACAAGATTTTTTTTCCATTAAAGGCATACAAGAGGGAGAGAGAGATGAATACATGATAATAATGGCCCTATGCAGAGATGGATATAGCCTATCAGGTAAGGCTGTAGAGGGGTCGAGGTCTGCAGTGACTCAAGTGACCTGAGCTGGCTCTCTGATGAAGAGAGAGACATAGGGAGTTTAGCAGGGATTCATTTCTAAAACATGTCCCCCTAAAGGAGGGGTGAGTACTTCCTATTCATATAAGTTAAGGGATAGGTCATGTGCATAGAGAATGTGACATATGGATAAGTGATGAAAGATTGGAATCCTTGTAGAAGTTGGACAACTGGCAAGTGCATGCTAATGTGGCTAATTCTGTGACAGGGTATGCGTTGATGGTGTAGTAGGTGGACGCATCCTGTTAGAGACAAGGTTGTGGCTGCTAACACAGGGTGACTGTAGCAGCCTATCTGAGCCCCAGACATCAGCTTTACACAAGTACACTATGCCGCCATAGAACTAGTATTAGGCATATCAATAAGCCCCTAAGCCTCAGTCCCAAGAGTTTGTAAGTTGGTGATGCGGCTGTGTTTTATGCCATAGTGCTACGGATTATTGCAGGTAGTTTTATATGTTCAACTATTGGGGATGCAGATGGTTTGTCACAGCCAATATTTTATGATGCTTTAACTTCCAGCTCCCATTTATATAAATGTCGCTAGGTCGTGGCCTCATTACCTTCTCAATATCTTTGGGAGCTCCAGTTTTTAGCGATTTTAGGCATCCTTGGCAGGCGACTTCATGGCAGTTCTGTGGTGGTATTCATGGTGGTTTTTCTCTTTCCAACCTTTTATCTTCTTTTCAAGGCTGGTTTTCTCATTTTATACCCCCTAGATTATTTGATTTTCATACTATGTTCAAAATGCTCAAAATTCACATTTAACTTCCATTTTGACTATTGCTTGCCCCATGTCTTTCTACTTTCTTAATTTCACATATCTGGTAGGTTTTACTATATTTTTGTTGCTGAATCAAAATGGATAATTGCTAGGGGTTATTTATTGGATAAATGTTTGGTGTGGGTAGTTTTTAATTTTTTCTAGGTTTTTTCTACATATGTTGAATTGGGAATTTTCATGTGTTCTTTGGGTACACTACACCAAATCATGCGAATGGTCACACCCAGTGGGTCACGGCCCAAGTCCGTGACCAGGGTGACCATATTTATTACCGCACTAAATTATTGATGCTCGAAAAGTGGTCACGAACCAAGTCCGTGACCACAGTGGTCACGGACTTGGGCCGTGACCAGGTCGTGACCATATTGGCGCCAAAATCGCGCCAAAATTCCCTCCAAGCTTGGTCGCGGGTGGGTCACGGCCCAAGTCCGTGACCTATGGCATGAGGAAGAAGAGAGTACACACATTGAGGGTCACGGCTTAGGGTCGTGACCATTTCTGGGCGTGGGTCATGGCTATGGGTCGTGACCATACCTCATTCAAGCAGTAGGGTGGATGAAAAAGGGTCGCGCACCACAGATTTAGGGTCACGGCTTGGGGCCGTGACCATTTCTTGGTATGGGTCACGGTTATAGGCCGTGACCATCCCTCTTTTGAACATCAGCAGGTCACACATGTTATCCCTTATGGTGGTCACGGATGGGGGTTACGGCTCTAAGCCGTGACCATTCGTCAATCAGTAGCATATGGAGAACTAATGGGTTGCGATGGTGGTTCACGGTTTTAGGTTGTGACTTGATATAGCCATTAAAAAAAGCCGCTTATCTCAGTCCCATTTCCTATTTGGGCGTTTGCGATTTCGTCAAAGGGGGTTTGGGGCGAGTTTTACTATTCGATTTCTTTGCTAAGATTTTTGAAAGGTATGTGTGTGTGCATTTCGATTTGATAATTTGTTGGAGTTGTGTGCATTTCGATTTGATGAGTTTTGAAAGGTATGCGTGTATTTGTGCTAGCATAAGCCCTCACCCCCCAAAACTAATTGTAGGCCATTGAAAATCAATTTCTATTTGGGTTATTATTCTTGTTTGTATGTGTGTTTATGTATAAATTTATGTTTATATATGTGTGTATGCATATATTTATGTGTATATGTGTGTTTATGTATGTAACTATGAACAAATAAATTATTTTTTATGTCAATAAACCCTAGATTGTGTGAGTGTGTATGTATAGATTGTATGTGTGTGTATGTATAGATTTATGGAAAAAAAATGTTAGGGTTTAGAAAACCCTAGATTGTATGTGTGTTGTATAGATTATGTCAATAAACCATAGATTGTAGGTGTGTGTATGTATAAATTATGTCAATAAACCCTAGATTGTATGTGTGTGTATTTTTTTGACAAAATATTATTCAAAACCGTAGACATTATTTTTTTTTTGACAAAATGTAATTAAATGGAATTTTATTAAGTAAAAAAATTTACATCCACCTTGTTGTGGGTTATATGCATGTCATCATATTATATTGGGGGTTATATGCATGTCATGATTTTTTTTTGACAAAATATAATTAAATGAATTTTTTTTACATACTTGTCGCAAAAACGTGTGCACATTATTATAGTGAGATATTGTTGGCTTATTTGTTGGATACTATGCTGGATTTATTGAATTGATACTAGTATCGATAAGTGTACATGTTATTAAATTTGTTGAGTGGGTTCTTGATTTTCCTATAAAAAAGTATATCACTTATCTTTCAATTAATGTGCATTTTTTGACGTTTACGTCAAGATATTAGGAGGCTACAACTTGACATGGAACAAAGGCAACTTGATTCCGTTCATTCATATTTTAACTTGACATGTATACCATAATTCTGTTGATTTTATTAAGTTCTGTTTTAGTTTGAGATTTGTTGTGATCAACTTGATTGGATATGAATTTTAAAGCCTTAAAATGGCGGCGTAATAATCACAACTACATTGATATTATAGGCACCGGGTTGATATTATACATTTTTGTTCTCCTTTGCCTTTGTGTACTTTTCTTTACATATTATAGGCATCATGTTGCTCATGTTTGTTCGAATTGCGATGTTAAAATGGGGGAATAAATTTGCGTCATATGTAAATCTACGACATATTATAGGCAGCAGATCTAATTCTTCAGTGGTTTTGTGAGGTACTTTCTTTAATTTTACATACCCATTCTTCATAACACATTGTTTATGTATTGCAGATCTAACCAATTCGATACCAGTTCTTCATTGCATACCAGTTCTTCATTACACACCAGGTACTCTTTAATTTAACTAAAGTAGTTATATAATCGATATACATTATCTATTAAATCTTTTAGATGATAGAAAGAGTACGGGATAATTATTGGTCTTGTTTGGTTTGGTTGTTGGATAATTACTGGTTGTTGGCTTGTTGTCGGATAGTATGTTAGAAGGAGTATCGAATAATTAGAATGAATACGGGATAATTATGAGGACTTAAGCTTAAAAACAAGGCATTAGAGGGTGAAAACTCGAAACAGCCCCCGTACGGTCCCATGAGAGGAACCAACGCCTCTCACGAGACCAATGTAACACGTAGGAACTGACCGCGCGATAACGGGACTCCCGGTTTGAGAATACCACGATAATTTGAAAATATGAGAACTTAAGCTAGAAAACATTGCGTTAGTGAGTGAAAAGCCGAAACAGCCCCCAAACTGCCCCGTGAGTGGAACCAACACCTCGCATGGGAGCAATGTAACCTGTAGAAACTGAACGCACGATCACGGGACCCCCGGTTTGAGAATACGACGATAATTTCAATGTTTTTAGACTCGGGCTTAAAAATATAGCATTAGAGGGTGAAAAGCTCAAACAGCGCCCGAACAGCCCCGTGAGTAGCACCAACAGCTCACACGCGACCAATGTAACTCATAGGAACTGACATCGCGATCACGCGACCCCCGGTTTGAGAATACGATGAATATTTGTATATTTCTAGACTTAGGCTTAAAAACAAGGCGTTAGTGGGTGAAAATCCGAAACAGCCCCCGAACGGCCCCGTGAGTGAATGAACACCTCGCACGGGACCAATGTAACTTGTAGGAACTGACTGTGCAACCATGGGACTCCCGATTTGAGAATATGATAGTAATTTGAAAATTTCTAGACTTAGGCTTAAAAACATGGCGTTAGTGGGTGAAAACCCGAAACAACCTCCCTACGGTCCCTTGAGAGGCACTAGCACTTCTCACGGGACCAATGTAACTCGTAGGAACTGACCGTGCGATCACGAGACTCTCGGTTTGAGAATACAATGATAATTTGAAAATATGGGGACTTAAGCTTAAAAATAAGGCGTTAGAGGGGGAAAACACGAAACAGCCCCCATACGGTCCCGTGAGAGGCATCAACACCTCTCACGGGACCAATATAACACGTACGAACTGACCGCGTGATCATGGGACTACCGATTTGAGAATACAACGATAATTTGAAAATACGAGGACTTAAGCTTGACAATAAGGTGTTAGAGGGTGAAAAACGGTTAATCCCTTCTTTACTTCCCATTTTCGCTAAAAAGTCCGCCACCTGGTTGTCTTCTCTATATATATGGAAGTTTCGGACTCCCCGACCACCTTCTTTTGTAGGCCTTTTAATGTCCTCCCATTTACACCATCGATTCCTATTCTCCCCATAATTTGAAACTCCAAAAAACTTTGCCATTAGATTATGCAGGATTTCAATAACAACTTTAGGAGGGGACATAGAAGATATTAGATTATGCATAAGTTTTATATACACACACATAACTAAGTAAAGTATATATCTTAACCAATAACCCAATTACACAATTCATTCCCCGATAATAAGTCATGACCAACTATAAAACTTTATTTGACTGGCAATCCTTAACGTTTTTTTCAATAAACACACACAAACTGGATAGATACCAGATAAACATACCACACACACCAACCTAAAATTTTTAATGAAAAAACATCTTCAAAGATTAAAAATATTCTAAATCCTCGAAGTTCCATCCAACTCTACATAAGTTAGAGTAAACTAAACATAAAACAAAAAGGATAACAATGATACCAGACAAAAGAAGTGACGAATGAAAGTATAACTTAAACTAAGTGTGGTAAAAACATCTTTACATAAATGTGCATACGTTTCAAAATATGGTAGTACTTAAAATCAAACTGAAAACCAACAACAATTTGAAATAACCTCCAAAAATGAAGAATCCAAATACATATGTTGGAATTTGAAGGCCTTATGGATAAGATAAACTGTGCACTATTAGTGGACTGTGATCAGATCAACTTTTGTTAAGATGATGAACAACATCTGTGACCAGAACTAATATTAAGTGAAAATATTTTCACTTAATAAGGACCATAGATCAACCACTAAATCCAGTCAATAAAGGAGAAAATTTATTAGTTATATACCAGTAATTTGTGTATGCAACTATATACTAAAACCCCCAAAATGCAGAACATTTAATCAATTAGGAACCTATACGAACCACTAATGGATCAATTCAGTTAGGAAGCTAGGTAGAACATAACACACTCGCACATAACTAATGCCAATATATCTGCTATATATGGCCATATATAGCAGTTATTTAGGCTCATATATAGTTGCTATATATGCCCATATATAGCAACTATATATAGAAGTTATATATGGCTATATAGCAGCTATATATGCCCATATATAGCAGTTATATATGGCCATATCTAGCAGCTATATATTTCCATATATAGCAACTATATAAGAGCCTATATATGGACATATATAGAAGATATATATGGCCATATATAGCAGTTATATATGCTCATATATAGCTGATATATATGGCAATATATAGCTGCTAGATAGGGCCATATATAGCTGCTATATATGGCCATATATACCTGCCACGTAGATTGAAAACAAGGCGAAGAGGTTGAAACCACGAAATAGCCCCCATAGGGTCCTGTGAGAGGCAAAGACACCTTTCACGAGACCAATGTAACACGTAGGAACTGACCGCGTGATAATGGGACTCCCGATTTGAGATTACGACAATAATTTGAAAATATGACGACTTAAGCTTGAAAACAAGGCGTTAGTGGGTGAAAATCCGAAACAGACCCCGAACGTCCCCGTGGGTGGTACCAACACCTCCCGCGGGACCAATGTGACTCGTAGGAACTAATCGCGCAGCCACGGGACTCCCGATTTGAGAATACGACGATAATCTGCATATTTCTAGACTTAGGCATAAAAACATGGCGTTAGAGGGTGAAAACCAAAAATAGCCCCCAAACGGCCCCGTGAGAGGCACCAATACCTCCCATAGGACCAATGTAACTCATAAGAACTAACCGTTTAGCCACGGGACTCCCGGTGTGAGAATACGATAATAATTTGCATATTTCTAGACTTAAGCTTAAAAATATGGCGTTAGTGGAGGAAACCTCGAAATAGCCCCCGAATGGCCCCATGGGAGGCACCAACACCTCCCACGGGACCAATGTAACTCATAAAAACTGATCATGCAGCCTCGGGACTACCTGTATGAGAATACGATGATAATTTGCATATTTCTAGAATTAGGATTAAAAACATGGCGTTAGCGGGTGAAAACCCAAAATAGCGCTTGAAAGGCCCCGTCGGTGGCACCAACACCTCCCAAGGGACTAATGTAACTCGTAGGTACTGACCCCATAGCCGCGGGTCTCCCAGTTTGAGAATACGACGATAATTTGCATATTTCTTGACTTAGGCTTAAAAACATGGCGTTAGAGGGTGAAAACTCGAAACAGCCCCCGAACGTCCCCGTGGGTGGCACCAACACCTCCCAAGGGACCAAGTAACTCGTAAGAACTGACCACGCAGCCGCGGGACTCCCGGTTTGAGAATACGACGGTAATTTTCATATTTCTAGACTTAAGTAAAACATGGCGTTAGAGGGTGAAAACTCGAAACAGCCCTAGAACGGCCCCGTGGGTGGCACCAACACCTCTCACGGGACCAATGTAACTCATAGGAACTGACCCCGCAATCGCGGGCCTCTCGGTTTGAGAATACGACGATAATTTGCATATTTCTTGACTTAGGCTTAAAAACATGGCGTTAGAGGGTGAAAACTTGAAACAGCCCCCGAACGTAACCGTGGGTGGCACCAACACCTCCCACGGGACCAATGTAACTCGAAGGAACTGACCCCATAGCCGCGGGTCTCCCAGTTTGAGAATACGACGATAATTTGCATATTTCTTGACTTAGGCTTAAAAACATGGCGTTAGAGGGTGAAAACTCGAAACAGCCCCCGAACGTCCCCGTGGGTGGCACCAACACCTCCCAAGGGACCAAGTAACTCGTAAGAACTGACCACGCAGCCGCGGGACTCCCGGTTTGAGAATACGACGGTAATTTTCATATTTCTAGACTTAAGTAAAACATGGCGTTAGAGGGTGAAAACTCGAAATAGCCCTAGAACGGCCCCGTGGGTGGCACCAACACCTCTCACGGGACCAATGTAACTCATAGGAACTGACCCCGCAATCGCGGGCCTCTCGGTTTGAGAATACGACGATAATTTGAATATTTCTTGACTTAGGCTTAAAAACATGGCGTTAGAGGGTGAAAACTTGAAACAGCCCCCGAACGTAACCGTGGGTGGCACCAACACCTCCCACGGGACCAATGTAACTCGAAGGAACTGACCCCACAGCCGCGGGTCTCCCAGTTTGAGAGTACGACGGTAATTTGCATATTTATAGACTTAGGCTTAAAAACATGACGTTAGAGGGTGAAAACTCGAAACAGCCCTTAAACGGCCCCGTGGGTGGCACCAACACCTCCCACGGGACCAATGTAACTCGTAGGAACTAACCCCGCAGCCGTGGGTCTCCCAGTTTGAGAATACGATTGTAATTTGCATATTTCTAGACTTAAGCAAAATACGGCGTTAGTGGGTGAAAACTCGAAACAACCCTCGAACAGCTCCGTGGATGGAACCAACACCTCGCACGGGACAAATGTAACTCGTAGGAACTGACCTCATAGCCGCGGGTCTCCTTGTTTGAGAGTATGACGATAATTTGCATATTTCTAGACTTAGGCTTCAAAACATGATGTTAGAGGGTTAAAACTCGAAACAACCCTCGAATGGCCCCGTGGGTGGCACCAACACCTTCCACGGGACCAATGTAACTCATACGAACTGACCATGCAGCCGCGGGACTCCCGCTTTGAGAATACGATGGTAATTTGCATATTTTTAAACTTAAGCAAAACATGGCGTTAGAGGGTGAAAAATCAAACAGTCCTCGAACGGCTCCGTGGGTGGCACCAACACCTCCCACGGGTCCAATGTAACTCATAGGAACTGACCCCGCAGCCGCGGGACTCCCGGTTTGACAATACGATGATAATTTTCATTTTTCTTGACTTAGGCTTAAAAGTACGGCGTTAGAGGGTGAAAACTTGAAACAGCCCTCGAGCGTCCCCGTGAGTGGCACCAACACCTCCCGCGGGACCAATGTAACTTCTAGGAACTGACCCCACAGCCGCGGGTCTCCCGGTTTGAGAGTACGACGGTAATTTGACTATTTTTAGACTTAAGCTTAAAAACATGACGTTAGAGGGTGAAAACTCTAAACAACCCTTGAACGGCCCCGTGGTTGGCACCAACACCTCCCACGGGACCAATGTAACTCGTAGGAACTGACCCCGCAGCCGTGGGACTCCCTATTTGAGAATACGATGGTAATTTGCAGATTTCTAGACTTAAGCAAAACAAGGCGTTAGTGGGTGAAAACTCGAAACAACCCCCGAACAGCTCCGTGGATGGCACCAACACCTCCCACGGGACCAATGTAACTCGTAGGAACCGGCCCCCCAGCCGCCGGACTCCTGGTTTGAGAATACGACGATAATTTGCATATTTCTTGACTTAAGCTTAAAAACATGGCGTTAGAGGGTGAAAACTCGAAACGGCCCCCGAACGTAACCGTGGGTGGCACCAACACCTCCCACGGGACAAATGTGACTCGTAGGAACTGACCCCATATCCGCGGGTCTCCCAGTTTGAGAGTACAGACGGTAACTTGCATATTTCTAGACTTAGGCTTCCAAACATGATGTTAGAGGGTGAAAACTCGAAACAACCCCCGAATGGCCCCGTGGGTGGCTCCAACACCTTCCACGAGACCAATGTAACTCATACGAACTGACCATGCAGCCGCGGGACTCTCGCTTTGAGAATACGACGGTAATTTGCGTATTTCTAGACTTAAGCAAAACATGGCGTTAGAGGGTGAAAAATCGAAACAGCCCCCGAACGACCCGTGGGTGGCACCAACACCTCCCACGGGACCAATGTAACTTATAGGAACTGACCCCGCAGCCGCGGGACTCCCGGTTTGAGAATACGACGATAATTTGAATATTTCTTGACTTAGGCTTAAAAACATGGCGTTAGAGGCTGAAAACTCGAAACAACCCCCGAACGTCCACGTGGGTGGCACCAACACCTCTTAAGGGACCAATGTAACTCATAGGAACTGACCCCAGAGCAGCGGGTCTCCCGATTTGGGAGTACGAGAGTAATTTGCATATTTCTAGACTTAGGCTTAAAAACATGACGTTAGAGGGTGAAAACTCGAAACAGCCACCGAACGACCCCGTGGGTGGCACTAACACCTCCCACGGGACCAATGTAACCCGTAGTAACTGACCTCGCAGCCGCGGGACTCCCGGTTTGAGATTACATCAGTAATTTGCATATTTCCAGACTTAAGCAAAACATGGCGTTAGAGGGTGAAAACCTGAAACAGCCCTAGAACGGCCCCGTGGGTGGCACCAATACCTCCCACGGGACCAATGTAACTTGTAGGAACTGACCCCGCAGTCGTGGGTCTCTCGATTTTAGAATACGACGGTAATTTGCATATTTTTATACTTAAGCAAAATAAGGCGTTAGAGGATGCAAACTTGAAACCACCCTCGAACGGCTCCGTTGGTGGCACCAACACCTCCCACGGGACCAATGTAACTCATAGGAACTGACCCCACAGCCGCGGGACTCCCGATTTCAGAATACGATGAAAATTTGCATATTTCTTAACTTAGGCTTAAAAACAAGGCGTTAGAGGGTGAAAACTCGAGACAACCCTTGAACGTCCCCGTGGGTGGCACCAACACCTCCCACGGGACCAATGTAACTCATAGGAACTGACCCCACAGCCGCGGGTCTCCCGGTTTGAGAGTACGACGGTAATTTAAATATTTCTAGACTTGGGCTTAAAAACATAATGTTAGAGGGGGAAAACTCAAAACAGCTCCCGAACGCCCCCGTGGGTGGCACCAACACCTCCCACGGGACCAATGTAACTCGTAGGAACTGACCGCGCGGCCGCAAGACTCCCGGTTTGAGAATATGATGGTAATTGGCATATTTCTAGAGTTAAGCAAGATATGGCGTTAGAGGGTGAAAACTTGAAACAGCCCCCGAACGTCACCGTGGGTGGCACCAACACCTCTCAGGGACCAATGTAACTCGTAGGAACTGATTCCGCAGCCGTGGGACTCCCGATTTGAGAATATGACGATAATTTGCATATTTCTTGACATAGGCTTAAAAACATGGCGTTAGAAGGTGAAAACTCGAAACAGCCCCCGAACGTCCCCGTGGGTGGCACCAACACCTCCCACGGGACCAATGTAACTCTTAGGAACTGACCCCACAGCCGGGGGTCTTCCGGTTTGAGAGTAGGACAGTAATTTGCATATTTTTAGACTTAGGCTTAAAAACATGACGTTTGAGGGTGAAAACTCGAAACAGCCCTCGAACGGCCCCGTGGGTGGAACCAACACCTCCCACGGGACCAATGTAAATCGAAGAAACTGACCCCGCAACCGCGGGTCTCCCGATTTGAGAATACGACGATAATTTGCATATTTCAAGACTTAAGCAAAACATGGCGTTAGAGGGTGAAAACTCAAAAAAGCCCTAGAACGGCCCCGTGGGTTGCACCAACACCTCCCCTGGGACCAATGTAACTCGTAGGAACTGACCCCGCCACCGCGGGACTCCCGACTTGAGAATACTACGATAACTAGCATATTTCTTGACTTAGGCTTAATAGCATGATGTTAGAGGGGGAAAACTCAAAATAGCTCCCGAACGGCCTCGTGGGTGGCCCCAACACCTCCCACGGGACCAATGTAACTCGTAGGAACTGACCACGTAGCCGTGGAACTCCCAGTTTGAGAATACGATGGTAATTTGCATATTTCTAGACTTAGGCAAAACATTGCGTCAGAGGGTGAAAACTCGAAATATCCCCCGAATGGCCCCGTGGGTGGCACCAACACCTCCCACGGGACCAATGTAACTCGTAGGAACTGACCCCGCAGCCGCGGGACTCCTGGTTTGAGAATACGACGATAATTTGCATATTTCTTGACTTAGGCTTAAAAACATGGCGTTAGAGGGTGAAAACTCGAAACAGCCCCCGAACGTGCCTGTGGGTGGCACCAACACCTCCCACGGGACCAATGTAACTCGTAGAGACTAACCCCACAGCTGCGGGTATCCCGGTTTGAGAATAAGATGGTAATTTGCATATTTCTAGACTTAAGCAAAATAAGGCGTTAGAGGGTGAAAACTCGAAACAACCCCCGAACGGCTCCGTGGGTGGAACCAACACCTCCCACGGGATAAATGTAACTCGTTGGAACTGACCCCGCAGCCGCGGGACTCCCGGTTTGAGAATACGACAATAATTTGCATATTTCTTGACTTAGGCTTAAAAACGTGGCATTAGAGGGTGAAAACTCGAAACAGCCCTCGAACGTCCTCGTGGGTGGCACCAACACCTCCCACGGGACCAATGTAACTCGTAGGAACTGACCCCACAACCGTGGCTCTCCCGGTTTGAGAGTACGACGTAATTTGCATATTTCTAGACTTAGGCCTAAAAACATGACGTTAGAGGGTGAAAAATCGAAACAACCCCCGAACGGCCCCGTGCGTGGCACTAACACCTCCGACGGGACCAATGTAACTCGTAGGAACTGACCACGCAGCCGCGGGACTCCTGGTTTGAGAATACGATGATAATTTGCATATTTCTTGACTGAAGCTTAAAAACATGGCGTTAGAGAGTGAAAACTTGAAACAGCCCCCGAACGTAACCGTGGGTGGCACCAACACCTCCCACGGGACCAATGTAACTCGTAGGAACTGACCCCACAACCGCGGGTCTCCCGGTTTTAGAGTACGACAGTAATTTGAATATTTCTAGACTTAGGCTTAAAAACATGACGTTAGAGGGTGAAAACTCGAAACAGTCGTCGAACGGCCCCGTGGGTGGCACCAACACCTCCCACGTGACCAATGTAACTCGTAGAGACTGACCCCGCAGCCGCGGGTCTCCCGATTTGAGAATAAGACTGTAATTTGCATATTTTTAGACTTAAGCAAAATAAGGCGTTAGAGGGTGAAAACTCGAAACAACCCCCGAACGGCTCCGTGGGTGGCACCAACACCTCCCACGGGATAAATGTAACTCTTAGGAACTGACCCCGCAGCCGCGGGACTCCTGGTTTGAGAATACCTCGATAATTTGCACATTTCTTGACTTAGCCTTAAAAACATGGCGTTAGAGGGTGAAAACTCGAAACAGCCCCCGAACGTCCCCGTGGGTGGCACCAACACCTCCCATGGGACTAATGTAACTCGTAGGAACTGACCCCACAACCGCGGGTCTCCCGGTTTGAGAGTACGATGTAATTCGCATATTTTATAGACTTAGGCCTAAAAACATGACGTTAGAGGGTGAAAACTCGAAACAACCCCCGAACGGCCCCGTGGGTGGCACCAACACCTCCGACGGGACCAATGTAACTCGTAGGAACTGACCACGCAGCCGCGGGACTCCTGGTTTGAGAATACGATGATAATTTGCATATTTCTTGACTTAAGCTTAAAAACATGGCGTTAGAGGGTGAAAACTCGAAACAGCCCCCGAACGTAACTGTGGGTGGCACCAACACCTCCCACGGGACCAATGTAACGCGTAGGAACTGTCCCCACAGCCGCGGGTCTCCCGATTTAAGAGTACGATGGTAATTTGCATATTTCTAGACTTAGGATTAAAAACATGACGTTAGAGGGTAAAAACTTGAAACAGCTCCCGAATGGCCCCGTGGATGGCACCAACACCTTCCACGGGACCAATGTAACTCGTACGAACTGACCATGCAGCCGCGGGACTCCCGCTTTGAGAATATGACGATAATTTACATATTTCTAGACTTAAGCAAAACATGGCGTTAGAGGGTGAAAAATCGAAACAGCCCCCAAACGGCCCCGTGGGTGGCACCAATACCTCCCACGGGACCACTGTAACTCGTAGGAACTGATCCCACAGCCGTGGGACTCCCGGTTTGAGAATACGACGATAATTTACATATTTCTTGACTTAGGCTTAAAAACATGGCGTTAGAGGGTGAAAACTCAAAACATACCCCGAACGTCCCCGTGGGTGGCACCAACACCTCCCAAGGGACCAATATAACTCGTAGGTACTGACCCCATAGCCGCGGGTCTCCCGATTTGAGAGTACGATAGTAATTTGCATATTTCTAGACTTAGGCTTAAAAACATGACGTTAGAGGGTGAAAACTCGAAACAACCCCCGAACGGCGTCGTGGGTGGCCCCAACACCTCCCACGGGACTACTGTAACTCATAGGAACTGACCATGCAGCCGTGGGACTCCCGATTTGAGATTACGACGGTAATTTGCATGTTTATAGACTTAAGCAAAACATGGCGTTAGAGGCTGAAAACTTGAAACAGCCCTAGAACAGCCCCGTGGGTGGCACCAATACCTCCCACGGGACCAATGTAACTTATAGGAACTGACCCCGCAGCCGTGGGTCTCTCGGTTCAAGAATACGACAGTAATTTGCATATTTCTAGACATAAATAAGACAAGGCGTTAGATGGGGGAAACTCGAAACAACCCCCGAACGGCTCCGTGGGTGGCACCAACACCTCCCACGGGACCAATGTAACTCGTAGGAACTGACCGCGCTGCCGCAAGACTCTCGGTTTGAGAATATGATGGTAATTTGCATATTTCTAGAGTTAAGCAAGATATGGCGTTAGAGGGTGAAAACTTGAAACAGCCCCCGAACGTCACCGTGGGTGGCACCAACACCTCTCAGGGACCAATGTAACTCGTAGGAACTGATTCCGCAGCCGTGGGACTCCCGATTTGAGAATATGACGATAATTTGCATATTTCTTGACATAGGCTTAAAAACATGGCGTTAGAGGGTGAAAACTCGAAACAGCCCCCGAACGTCCCCGTGGGTGGCACCAACACCTCCCACGGGACCAATGTAACTCTTAGGAACTGACCCCACAGCCGCGGGTCTTCCGGTTTGAGAGTAGGACAGTAATTTGCATATTTTTAGACTTAGGCTTAAAAACATGACGTTTGAGGGTGAAAACTCGAAACAGCCCTCGAACGGCCCCGTGGGTGGAACCAACACCTCCCACGGGACCAATGTAAATCGAAGAAACTGACCCCGCAACCGCGGGTCTCCCGATTTGAGAATACGACGATAATTTGCATATTTCAAGACTTAAGCAAAACATGGCGTTAGAGGGTGAAAACTCGAAAAAGCCCTAGAACGGCCCCGTGGGTGGCACCAACACCTCCCTCGGGACCAATGTAACTCGTAGGAACTGACCCCACAGCCGCCGGTCTCCCGGTTTGAGAATACGATGATAATTTATATATTTCTTGACTTACGGCTTAAAAACATGACGTTAGAGGATGAAAACTCGAAACAGCCCCCGAACGTCCCCGTGGGTGGCACCAACACCTCCCACGGGACCAATGTAACTCGTAGGAACTGACCCTACAGCCGCGGGTCTCCCGGTTTGAGAGTACCACGGTAATTTCCATATTTTTTGACTCAGGCTTAAAAACATGATGTTAGAAGGGGAAAACTCAAAACAGCTCCCGAACGGCCCCGTGGGTGGCACCAACACCTACCACGGGACCAATGTTACTCGTACGAACTGACCATACAAACGCGGGTCTCCCGCTTTGAGAATACGACGGTAATTTAGATATTTGTAGACTTATGCAAAACATGGCGTCAGAGGGTGAAAACTCGAAACAGCCCCCGAATGGCCCCGTGGGTGGCACCAACACCTCCCACGGGATAAATGTAAGTCGTAGGAACTGACCCCGCAGTCGCGGGACTCCTGGTTTGAGAATACGACGATAATTTGCATATTTCTTGACTTAGGCTTAAAAACATGGCGTTAGAGGGTGAAAACTCGAAACAGCCCCCGAACGTCCCCGTGGGTGGCACCAACACCTCTCATGGTACCAATGTAACTCGAAGGAACTGACCCAACAGCCGCGGGTCTCTCGGTTTCAGAGTACGACGGTAATTTGCATATTTCTAGACTTAGGCCTAAAAACATGACGTTAGAGGGTTAAAACTCGAAACAACCCCCGACCGACCCCGTGGGTGGCACCAACACCTCCGACGGGACCAATGTAACTCGTAGGAACTGACCACGCAGTCGCGGGACTCCTGGTTTGAGAATACGATGATAATTTGCAAATTTCTTAACTTAAGCTTGAAAACATGGCGTTAGAGGGTGAAAACTCGAAACAGCCCCCGAACGTAACCGTGGGTGGCACCAACACCTCCCACGGGACCAATGTAACTCGTAGGAACTGTCCCCACAGCCGCGGGTCTCCCGGTTTAAGAGTACGATGGTAATTTGCATATTTCTTGACTTAGGCTTAAAAACATGACGTTAGAGGGTAAAAACTCGAAACAGCCCCCGAATGGCCCCGTGGATGGCACCAACACCTTCCACGGGACCAATGTTACTCATACGAACTGACCATACAACCGCGGGTCTACCGCTTTGAGAATACGACGATAATTTAGATATTTCTAGACTTATGCAAAACATTGCGTTAGAGGGTGAAAAATCAAAACAGCCCCCGAATGGCCCCGTGGGTGGCACCAACACCTCCCACGGGACCACTGTAACTCATAGGAACTGACCACGCAGCCGTGGGACTCCCGGTTAGAGATTACGACGGTAATTTGCATACTTCTAGACTTAAGCAAAATATGGCGTTCCAGGCTGAAAACTTGAAACATCCCTAGAACGGCCCCGTGAGTGGCACCAACACCTCCCACGGGACCAATGTAACTCGTAGGAACTGACCCCACAGTCGCGGGTCTCTCGGTTTGAGAGTACGACGATAATTTGCATATTTCTAGACTTAGGCTTAAAAACATGATGTTAGAGGGGGAAAACTCAAAACAGCTCCCGAACGGCCCCGTGGGTGGCCCCAACACCTCCCACGGGACCAATGTAACTCGTAGGAACTAACCACGCAACTGCAGGACTCCCGGTTTGAGAGTACGACGATAATTTGCATATTTCTAGACTTAGGCTTAAAAACATGATGTTAGAGGGGGAAAACTCAAAACAGCTCCCGAACGGCCCCGTGGGTGGCACCAACACCTACCACGGGACCAATGTTACTCGGAGGAACTGACCATACAACCGCGGGTCTCCCGCTTTTAGAATACGACGGTAATTTAGATATTTCTAGACTTATGCAAAACATGGCGTTAGAGGGTGAAAAATCGAAACAGCCCCCGAACGGCCCCGTGGGTGGCACCAACACCTCCCACGGGACCACTGTAACTCATAGGAACTGACCACGCAGCCGTGGGACTCCCGGTTAGCGATTACGATGGTAATTTGCATACTTTTGACTTAAGCAAAATATGGCGTTCCAGGCTGAAAACTTGAAACAGCCCTAGAACGGCCCCGTGAGTGGCACCAACACCTCCCACGGGACCAATGTAACTCGTAGGAACTGACCCCACAGCCGCGGGTCTCTAAGTTTGAGAGTACGACGATAATTTGCATATTTCTAGACTTAGGCTTAAAAACATGATGTTAGAGGGGGAAAACTCAAAACAGCTCCTGAACGGCCTCGTGGGTGGCACCAACACCTCCCACGGGACCAATGTAACTCGGAGGAACTGACCACGCAGCCGCGGGACTCCCGGTATGAGAATACGATGGTAATTTGCATATTTCTAGACTTAAGCAAAACATGGTGTCAGAGGGTGAAACTCAAAACAACCCCCAAATGGCCACGTGGGTGGCACCAACACCTCCCACGGGACCAATGTAACTCCCAGGAACTGACCCCGCAGCCGCGGGACTCCCGGCTTAAGAATACGACGATAATTTGCATATTTCTTGACATAGGCTTAAAAACATGGCGTTAGAGGGTGAAAACTCGAAACAGCCCACGAACGTCCCCGTGGGTGGCACCAACACCTCCCACGGGACCAATGTAACTCGTAGGAACTGACCCCACAACCGCGGGTCTTCCGGTTTGAGAGGTCGACAGTAATTTGCATATTTCTAGATTTAGGCTTAAAAACATGACGTTAGAGGATGAAAACTCGATACAGCCCCCGAACGGCCCCCTGAGTGGCACCAACACCTCCCACGGGACAAATGTAACTCGTAGGAACTGACCACGCATCTGCGGGACTCCCGATTTGAGAATACAACGATAATTTCCATATTTCTTGACTTAAGCAAAACATGGCGTTAAAGGATGAAAACTCGAAACAGCCCTAGAACAGCCCCGTGGGTGGCACCAACACCTCCCACGGGACTAATGTAACTTGAAGGAACTGATCTTGCAGCCGCGGGACTCCCAGTTTGAGAATACGATGATAATTTGCATATTTCTTGACTTAGGGAAAAAACATGGCGTTAGATGGTGAAAACTCGAAACAGCCCCCGAATGTCCCTGTGGGTGGCACCAACACCTCCCACGGGACTAATGTAACTCGTAGGAACTGACCCAGAGCCGCGGGTCTCCCGGTTTGAGAGTATGACGATAATTTGCATATTTCTAAACTTAGGCTTAAAAACATGACGTTAGAGGGTGAAAACTCGAAAGAGTCGTCGAACGGCCCCGTGGGTGGCACCAACACCTCCCACGGAACCAATGTAACTCGTAGGGACTAACCCCACAGCCGTGGGTCTCCCGGTTTGAGAATAAGACGGTAATTTGCATATTTCTAGACTTAAGCAAAACAAGGCGTTAGAGGGTGAAAACTCAAAACAATCCCCGAACGGCTCCGTGGGTGGCACCAACACCTCCCACTAGATAAATGTAACTCGTAGGAACTGATCACACAGCCGCGCGACTCCCGGTTTGAGAATATGACGATAATTTACATATTTCTTAACTTAGGCTTAAAAACATGGCGTTAGAGGGTGAAAACTCGAAACAGCCCCCGAACGTCCCCGTGGGTGGCACCAACACCATCCACGGGACCAATGTAAGTCGTACGAATTGACCCCACAGCCGCGGGTCTCCCGGTTTGAGAGTACGACGGTAATTTGCATATTTCTAGACCTAGGCTTAAAAACATGATGTTAGAGGGGAAAAACTCAAAATAACTCCCGAACGGCCCCGTGGGTGGCATCAACACCTACCACAGGACCAATGTAACTCGTAGGAACTGACCACGCAACCGCGGGACTCCCGGTTTGAGAATATGATGGCAATTTGCATATTTCTAGACTTAAGCAAAACAAGGCATCAGAGGGTGAAAACTCGAAATAGCCCCCGAATGGCCCCGTGGGTGGTACCAACACCTCCCACGGGACCAATGTAACTCGCAGGAACTGACCCCATAGCCGTGGGACTCCCGGCTTGAGAATACGACGATAATTTGCATATTTCTTGACTTAGGCTTAAAAACATAGCGTTAGAGGGTGAAGTCTCAAAACAGCCCCGGAACGTCCCCGTGGCTGGCACCAACACCTCCCACGGGACCAATGTAACTCGTAGGAACTGACCCCACAACCGCGGGTCTCCCGGTTTGAGAGTACGACAGTAATTTGCATATTTCTAGACTTAGGCTTAAAAACATGACGTTAGATGATGAAAACTCGAAACATCCCCCGAACGGCCCCGTGGGTGGCACCAAAACCTCCCACGGGACAAATATAACTCGTAGGAACTGACCACGCATCTGCGGGACTCCCGATTTGAGAATACAACGGTAATTGGCATATTTCTAGACTTAGGCAAGACATGGCGTCAGAGGGTGAAAACTCGAAACAACCCTAGAACGGCCCCATGGGTGGCACCAACACCTCCCACGGGACTAATGTAACTCGTAGGAACTGATCTTGCAGCCGCGGGACTCCCAGTTTGAGAATACGATGATAATTTGTATATTTCTTGACTTAGGCTAAAAAACATGGCGTTAGAGGGTGAAAACTCGAAACAGCCCCCGAACATCCCCGTGGGTGGCACCAACACCTCCCACGGGACTAATGTAACTCGTAGGAACTGACCCCAGAGCCGCGGGTCTCCCGGTTTGAGAGTATGACGGTAATTTGCATATTTCTAAACTTAGGCTTAAAAACATGACGTTAGAGGGTGAAAACTCGAAAGAGTCGTCGAACGGCCCCGTGGGTGGCACCAACACCTCCCACGAGACCAATGTAACTCGTAGGGACTGATCCCACAGCCGTGGGTCTCCCAATTTGAGAATAAGGCGGTAATTTGCATATTTCTACACATAAGCAAAACAAGGCATTATAGGGGTAAAATTGGAAACAACCCTCGAACGGCTCCGTGGGTGGCACCAACACCTCCCACGGGACCAATGTAACTCATAGGAACTAACCCCACAGCCGCGGGTCTCCCGGTTTGAGAGTACGATGGTAATTTGCATATTTCTAGACTTAGGCCGAAAAATATGACGTTAGAGGGTGAAAACTCGAAACAACCCCCGAACGGTCCCGTGGGTGGCACAAACATCTCCGAAGGGACCAATGTAACTCGTAAGAACTGACCACGCAGCCGTCGGACTCTCGGTTTGAGAATAGATGGTAATTTGCATATGTCTAGACTTAAGTAAAACATGGCGTTAGAGGGTGAAAACTCGAAATAGCCCCCGAACAGCCCCGTGGGTGGCACCAACACCCCCACAGGACCAATGTAACTCGTAGGAACTGACCACACACTCGCGCGACTCCCGGTTTGAGAATACGACAATAATTTAGATATTTCTTGACTTAGGCTTAAAAACATGGCGTTAGAGGGTGAAAACTCGAAACAACCCCCGAACGTTCCCGTGGGTGGCACCAACGACTCCCATGGGACCAATGTAACTCGTAGGAACTGACCCCACAGCCGCGGGTCTCCCGGTTCGAGAGTACGACGGTAATTTGCATATTTCTAGAACTAGGCTTAAAAACATGATGTTAGAGGGGGAAAACTCAAAACAGCTCCCGAACGGCCCCGTGGGTGGCACCAACACCTCCCACGGGACCAATGTAACTCGTAGGAACTAACCACGCAACTGCAGGACTCCCGGTTTGAGAATACGATGGTAATTTGCATATTTCTAGACTTAAGCAAAACATGGCGTCAGAGGGTGAAAACTCGAAACAGCCCCCGAATGGCCCTGTCGGTGGTACCAACACCTCCCACGGGACCAATGTAACTCGCAGGAACTGACCCCGGAGCCGCGGGACTCCCGGCTTGAGAATACGACGATAATTAGCATATTTCTTGACTTAGGCTTAAAAACATGGCGTTAGAGGGTGAAAACTCGAAACAGCCCCCGAACGTCCCCGTGGGTGTCACCAACACCTCCCACGGGACCAATGTAACTCGTAGGAACTGACCCCACAACCACGGGTCTCCCGGTTTGAGAGTACGACGGTAATATGAATATTTCTTAACTTAGGCTTAAAAACATGACGTTACAGGATGAAAACTCGAAACAACCCCCGAACGGCCCCGTGGGTGGCACCAACACCTCCCACGGGACAAATGTAACTCGTAGGAACTGGCCACGCAGCCGCGGGACTCCCGATTTGAGAATACAACGGTAATTTGCATATTTCTAGACTTAAGCAAAACATGGCGTTAGAGGGTGAAAACTCGAAACAGCCCCCGAACGTCCCCGTAGGTGGCAGCAACACCTCCCACGGGACCAATGTAACTCGTAGGGACTGACCCCATAGCCGCGGGTCTCCCGGTTTGAGAATAAGACGGAAAATTGCATATTTCTAGACTTAAGCAAAACAAGGCGTTAGAGGGTGAAAACTCGAAACAACCCCCCGAACGGCTCCGTGGGTGTCAGCTACACCTCCCACGGGATAAATGTAACTCGTAGGAACTGACCCCGCTGCCGCTGGACTCCTGGTTTGAGAATACGACGATAATTTGCATATTTCTTGACTTAGGCTTAAAAACATGGCATTAGAGGGTGAAAACTCGAAACAGCCCCCGAACGTCCCCGTGGGTGGCACCAACACCTCCCATGGTGCCAATGTTACTCGAAGGAACTGACCCAACAGCTGCGGGTCTCCCGGTTTCAGAGTACGACGATAATTTGTATATGTCTAGACTTAGGCCTAAAAACATGACGTTAGAGGGTGAAAACTCGAAACAACCCCCGACCGACCCCGTGGGTGGCACCAACACCTCCGACGGGACCAATGTTACTCGTAGGAACTGACCACGCAGCCGCGGGACTCCTGGTTTGAGAATACGATGATAATTTGCATATTTCTTGACTTAAGCTTAAAAACATGGCGTTAGAGGGTGAAAACTCGAAACAGCCCCCGAACGTAACCGTGGGTGGCACGAACACCTCCCAGGGGACCAATGTAACTCGTAGGAACTGTCCCCACAACCGCGGGTCTCCCGGTTTAAGAGTACGATGGTAATTTGCATATATCTTGACTTAGGCTTAAAAACATGACGTTAGAGGGTAAAAACTCGAAACAGCCCCCGAACGTAACCGTGGGTGGCACCAACACCTCCCACGGGACCATTGTAACTCGTAGGAACTGACCCCACAACCGCGGGTCTCCCGGTTTGGGAGTACGACAACAATTTAGATATTTCTAGACTTATGCAAAACATGGCGTTAGAGGGTGAAAAATCGAAACAGCCCCCGAACGGCCCCGTGGGTGGCACCAACACCTCCCACGGGGCCACTGTAACTCATAGGAACTGACCACGCAGCCGTGGGACTCCCGGTTAGAGATTACGACGGTAATTTGCATACTTCTAGACTTAAGCAAAATATGGCGTTAGACGGTGAAAACTCGAAACAGACCCCGAACATCCACGTGGGTGGCTCCAACACCTCCCAAGGGACCAATGTAACTCGTAGGAACTGACCCCACAGCCGCGGGTTTCCCGATTTGAGAGTACGATAGTAACTTGCATATTTCGAGACTTAGGCATAAAAACATGACGTTAGAGGGTGAAAACTCATAATAGCCCCCGAACGGTCCCATGGGTGGCACCAACACCTCCCACGGGACTAATGTAACTCGTAGGAACCGACCATGCAGCCGCGGTGCTCCCGGTTTGAGAATACGACGATAATTTGCATATTTCTAGACTTAAGCAAAACATGGCGTCAGAGGGTGAAAACTCGAAACAGCCCCCGAATGGCCCCGTGGGTGGCACCAACACCTCCCACGGGACCTATGTAACTCCCAGGAACTGACCCCGCAGCCGCGGGATTCCCGGCTTGAGAATACGACGATAATTTGCATATTTCTTGACTTAGGCTTAAAAACATGGCGTTAGAGGGTGAAAACTCGAAACAGCCCCCGAACGGCCCCGTGGGTGGCACCAAAACCTCCCACGGGACCAATGTAACTTGTAGGAACTGACCACGCAACCGCAAGACTCCGGATTTGAGAATACGATGGAAATTTGCATATTTCTAGACTTAAGAAAAACATGGCGTTAGAGGGTGAAAACTGGAAACAGCCCCCGAATGGCCCCGTGGGTGGCACCAACACCTCCCACGGGACCAATGTAACTCGTAGGAACAGACCTTGCAGCCGCAGGAGTCCCGGTTTGAGAATACGATGATAATTTTCATATTTCTTGACTTAGGCTTAAAAACATGGCGTTAGAGGGTGAAAACTCGAAACAACACCCGAACGTCCCCATGGGTTGCACCAACACCTCCCACGGGACCAATGTAACTAGTAGGAACTGACCCCACAGCCGCGGGTCTCCCGGTTTGAGAGTACGACAGTAATTTGCATATTTCTAGAGTTAGGCTTAAAAACATGGCGTTAGAGGGTGAAAAATCGAAACAGCCCCCGAACGGCCAAGTGGGTGGCACCAACACCTCCCACGGGGCCACTGTAACTCATAGGAACTGACCACGCAGCCGTTGGACTCCCGGTTAGAGATTTCGACGGTAATTTG
Organism: Sambucus nigra; assembly: GCA_949130495.1. Taxonomy (NCBI): domain Eukaryota; kingdom Viridiplantae; phylum Streptophyta; class Magnoliopsida; order Dipsacales; family Adoxaceae; genus Sambucus; species Sambucus nigra. Next base: position 190,103,510 of record OX422216.1, read on the forward strand.
CATACTTCTAGACTTAAGCAAAATATGGCGTTAGACGGTGAAAACTCGAAACAGACCCCGAACATCCACGTGGGTGGCTCCAACAACTCCCAAGGGACCAATGTAACTCGTAGGAACTGACCCCACAGCCGAGGGTTTCCCGATTTGAGAGTACGATAGTAACTTGCATATTTCGAGACTTAGGCATAAAAACATGACGTTAGAGGGTGAAAACTCATAATAGCCCCCGAACGGTCCCATGGGTGGCACCAACACCTCCCACGGGACTAATGTAACTCGTAGGAACCGACCATGCAGCCGCGGTGCTCCCAGTTTGAGAATACGACGATAATTTGCATATTTCTAGACTTAAGCAAAACATGGCGTCAGAGGGTGAAAACTCGAAACAGCCCCCGAATGGCCCCGTGGGTGGCACAACCACCTCCCACGGGACCAATGTAACTCCCAGGAACTGACCCCGCAGCCGCGGGACTCCCGTCTTGAGAATACGACGATAATTTGGATATTTCTTGACTTAGGCTTAAAAACATGGCGTTAGAGGGTGAAAACTCGAAACAGCCCCCGAACGTCCCCGTGGGTGGCACCAACACCTCCCACAGGACCAATGTAACTCATAGGAACTGACCCCATAGTCGCGGGTCTCCCGATTTGAGAGTACGACGGTAATTTGCATATTTTTAGACTTAGGCTTTAAAACATGACGTTAGAGGGTGAAAACTCGAAATAGCCCTCGAATGTCCCCATGGGTGGCACCAACACCTCCCATGGGGCCAATGTAACTCGTAGGAACTGATCCCACAGCCACGGGTCTTTTGGTTTGAGAATACGACGGTAATTTTCATAGTTTAAGACTTAGGCTCAAAAACATGACGTTAGAGGGTGAATATTCGAAACAGCCCTCGAACGGCCCCGTGGGTGGAACCAACACCTCCCACGGGACCAATGTAACTCGTCAGAACTGACCCCACAGCCGCGGGTCTCTCGGTTTGAGAGTACGACCGTAATTTGTATATTTCTAAACTTAGTCTTAAAAACATGACGTTAGAGGGTGAAAACTCGAAACAGCCCCCGAACGGCCCCGTGGGTGGCACCAAAACCTCCCACGGGACCAATGTAACTTATAGGAACTGACCACGCAACCGCAAGACTCCGGATTTGAGAATACGATGGAAATTTGCATATTTCTAGACTTAAGCAAAACATGGCGTTAGAGGGTGAAAACTGGAAACAGCCCCCGAATGGCCCCGTGGGTGGCACCAACACCTCCCACGGGACCAATGTAACTCGTAGGAACAGACCTTGCAGCCGCGGGAGTCCCGGTTTGAGAATACGATGATAATTTGCATATTTCTTGACTTAGGCTTAAAAACATGGCGTTAGAGGGTGAAAACTCGAAACAACACCCGAACGTCCCCATGGGTTGCACCAACACCTCCCACGGGACCAATGTAACTAGTTGGAACTGACCCCACAGCCGCGGGTCTCCCGGTTTGAGAGTACGACAGTAATTTGCATATTTCTAGAGTTAGGCTTAAAAACATGACGTTAGAGGGTGAAAACTCGAAACAGCCCCCGAACGGCCCCGTGGGTGACACCAACACCTCCCACGGGACCAATGTAACTCGTAGGAACTGACCACGCTCCCGCCGGATTCTCGGTTCGAGAATACGACGGTAATTTGTATAATTATAGACTTAAGAAAAAGATGGCGTTAGAGGGTGAAAAGTCGAAACCGCCGAAGAACGGCCCTCTGGGTGGCACCAACACCTCCCACGGGACCAATGTAACTCATAGGAACTGACCTTGCAGCCGTGGGACTTCCGGTTTGAGAATACGATGATAATTTGCATATTTCTTGACTTAGGCTTAAAAACATGGCGTTAGAGGGTGAAAACTCGAAACATCCGTCGAATGTCCCCGTGGGTGGCACCAACACCTCCCACGGGACCAATGTAACTCGTAAGAACTGACCCCACAGCCGCGGGTCTCCCGATTTGAGAGTACGATGGTAATTTGCATATTTCTAGACTTAGGCTTAAAAACATGACCTTAGAGGATTAAAACTCAAAACAGCCCCCGAACGGCCCTGTAGATGGCACCAACACCTCCCACGGGACCAATGTAACTCGTAGGAATAGACCATGCCGCCACGGGTCTCTCGGTTTGAGAATACGACGGTAATTTGCATATTTCTAGACTTAAGAAAAACATGGCGTTAGAGGGTGAAAACTCGAAACAACCCCCGAACGGCTCCATGGGTGGCACCAACACCTCCTACGGGACCAATGTAACTCGTTGGAACTGACCCTGCAGTCGCAGGACTCCTAGTTTGAGAATACGACGATAATTTGGATATTTCTTGACTTAGGCTTAAAAACACGGCGTTTGTGGGTGAAAACTCGAAACATCCCCTGAACGTCTCCGTGGGTGGGTCCAACACCTCCCACGGGACCAATGTAACTCGTAGAAACTGACCCCACAGCCGCGGGTCTCCCGGTTTGAGAGTACGATGGTAATTTGCATATTTCTAGACTTAGGCTTAAAAATATGATGTTAGAGGGTGAAAACCAGAAACAGCCTTCGAACGGACCCGTGGGTGGCACCAACACCTCCCACGGGACCAATGTAACTTGTAGGAACTGACCACGCCGCCGCAGGACTCCCAGTTTGAGAATATGATGGTAATTTGCATATTTCTAGAGTTAAGCAAGATATGGCGTTAGAGGGTGAAAACTCAAAACAACTCCCGAACGTCACCGTGGATGGCACCAACACCTCCCACGGGACCAATGTAACTCGTAGGAACTGACCTCGCAGCCGCGGGAGTCCCGATTTGAGAATACGACGATAATTTGCATATTTCTTGACTTAGGCTTAAAAACATGGCGTTAGAGGGTGAAAACTCGAAACAGCCTCCGAACGTCCCCGTGGGTGGTACTAACACCTCCCAAGGGACCAATATAACTCGTAGAAACAGACCCCACAACGACGGGTCTCCCGGTTTGAGAGTACGACAGTAATTTGCATATTTTTAGAGTTAGGCTTAAAAACATGACGTTAGAGGGTGAAACTCGAAACAGCACCGGAACGGCCCCGTGGGTGGAACCAACACCTCCTACGGGACCAATATAACTCGTAGGAACTGACCACTAAGCCGCGGGACTCCCGGTTTGAGAATACGACGGTAATTTTCATATTTCTAGACTAAAGCGAAACATGACGTTAGAGGGTGAAAACTCGAAAGAGCCCTAGAATGGCCCCGTGGGTGGCACCAATACCTCCCACGGGACCAATGTAACTCGTAGGAACTGACCCCACACCCGCGGGTCTCCCGATTTGACAGTACGACGGTAATTTTCATATTTCTTGACTTAGGCTTAAAAACATGACGTTAGATGGTGAAAACTCAAAACAGCCCTCGAACGGCCCCGTGGGTGGCACAAATACCTCCCCCGAGACCAATGTAACTCGAAGGAACTGACCCCGCAGCCGCGGGTCTCCTGATTTGAGAATACGACGGTAATTTGCATATTTAAAGACTTAAGCAAAACAAGGCGTTAGAGGGTGAAAACTCGAAACAACCCCAAAATGGCTCCGTGGGTGGCACCAACACCTCCCACGGGACCAATGTAACTCGTAGAAACTGACCCCGCAGTCGCGGGACTCCTGGTTTAAGAATATGACGATAATTTTCATATTTCTTGACTAAGGCTTAAAAACATGGCGTTAGAGGGTGAAAACTCGAAACAGACCCCGAACGGCCCCGTGGGTGGAACTAACACTCCCACGGGACCAATGTAACTTGTAGGAATTGACCTTGCAGCCGCGGGAGTCCTGATTTGAGAATACGATGATAATTTGCATATTTCTTGACTTAGGCTTAAAAACATGGCGTTAGAGGGTGAAAACTCGAAACAGCCCCTGAACGTCCCCGTGGATGGCACCAACACCTCCCACGGGACCAATGTAAGTCGTAGGAACTGACCCCACAGCCGCGGGTCTTCCGTTTTGAGAGTACGACTGTAATTTTTATATTTCTATACTTGGGCTTAAAAACATGACGTTAGAGGGTTAAAGCTCGAAACAGCCCCCGAACGGCCCCGTGGGTGGCACCAACACCTCCCACGAGACCAATGTAACTCGTAGGAACTGACCACGCAGCCGCGGGACTCCCGGTTTGAGAATACGAAGGTAATTTGCTTATTTCTAGACTTAAGAAAAATATGGCGTTAGAGCGTGAAAACACGAAACAGCCCCAGAACGGCCCCGTGGGTGGCACCAACACCTCCCACGGGACTAATGTAACTCGTAGGAACTGTCCCCGCAGTCGCAGGACTCTCGGTTTGAGAATACTATGATAATTTGCATATTTCTTGACTTAGGCTTAAAAACATGGCGTTAGAGGGTGAAAACTCGAAACAGTCCATAAACGTCGCCGTGGGTTGCTCCAACACCTCCCACGGGACCAATGTAACTCGTAGGAACTGACCCCACAGCCGTGGGTCTCCCGGTTTGAGATTACGACGGTAATTTGCATATTTCTAGACTTAGGCTTAAAAACATGATGTTAGAGGGTGAAAACTCGAAACAGCCTCCGAATGGCCCCGTGGGTGGCACCAGCACCTCCCACGGGACCAATGTAACTCGTAGGAACTGACCACACCGCCGCGGGACTCCCAGTTTGAGAATACGATGGTAATTTACATATTTTTAGACATAAGCAAAACATGGCGTTAGAGGGTGAAAACTCGAAACAACCCCCGAATGGCTCTGTGGGTGGCACCAACACCTCCCACGGGACCAATGTAACTCGTAGGAACTGACCCAGCAGCCGCGGGACTCCCGGTTTGATAATACGATGATAATTTGCATATTTCTAGACTTAGGCTTAAAAACATGGCGTTAGAGGGTGAAAACTCGAAACAACCGCCGAACGTCCTCGTGGGAGGCACTAACACCTCCCAAGGGACCAATATAACTCGTAGGAACCGACCCCACAGCCGCGGGTCTATCGGTTTGAGAGTACGACAACAATTTGCATATTTCTAGACTTAGGCTTAAAAACATGACGTTAGAGGTTGAAAACTCGAAACAGCCCCGGAACGGCCTCGTGGGTGGCACCAACACCTCCTACGGGACCAATGCAACTCGTAGGAACTGACCACTCAGCCGCGGGACTCCCGGTTTGAGAATACGACGGTAATTTGCATATTTCTAGACTTAAGCAAAACACGACGTTAGAGGGTGAAAACTCAAAATAGCCCTAGAACGGCCCCGTGGGTGGCTCCAACACCTCCCACGGGACCAATGTAACTTATAGGAATTGACCTTGCAGCCGCGGGAGTCCCGGTTTGAGAATACGACGATAATTTGCATGTTTCTTGACTTAGGCTTAAAAACATGGCGTTAGAGGGTGAAAACTCAAAACAGCCCTCGAACGTCCCCGTGGTTTGCACCAACACCTCCCACGGGACCAATGTAACTCGTAAGAACTGACCCCACAGCCGCGGATCTCCCGATTTGAGAGTACGACGGTAATTTGCATATTTCTAGACTTAGGCTTAAAAACATGACGTTAGAGGGAGAAAACTCGAAACAGCCCTCGAACGGCCCCGTGGGTGACACTAACACCTCCCTTGGGACCAATGTAACTCAAAGGAACTGACCCCGCAGCCGCGGGTCTCCCGATTTGAGAATACGACGGTAATTTGAATATTTCAAGACATAAGCAAAATAAGACGTTAGAGGGTGAAAACTCGAAACAACCCCCGAATGGGTCCGTGGGTGGCACCAACACCTCCCACGGGACCAATGTAACTCGTAGAAACTGACCCCGCCATCGCGGGATTCCTGGTTTAAGAATACGATGATAATTTGCATATTTCTTGACTAAGTCTTAAAAATAAGGCGTTAGAGGGTGAAAACACGAAACAGCCCTAGAACGGCCCCGTGGGTGGCACCAACACCTCCCACGGGACTAATGTAACTCGTAGGAACTGACCCCGCAGTCGCAGGACTCCCGGTTTGAGAATACGACGATAATTTACATATTTCTTGACTTGGGCTTAAAAACATGGCATTAGAGGGTGAAAACTCGACACAACCCCTGAACGTCCCCGTGGGTGGCTCCCACACCTCCCACGGGACCAATGTAACTCGTAGGAACTGACCCCACAGCCGCGAGTCTCCCGGTTTGAGAGTACGACTGTAATTTTCATATTTCTATACTTGGACTTAAAAACATGACGTTAGAGGGTTAAAGCTCGAAACAACCCCCGAACGGCGCCGTGGGTGGCACCAACACCTCCCACGAGACAAATGTAACTCGTAGGAACTGACCACGCAGCCGCGGGACTCCCGGTTTGAGAATACGAAGGTAATTTGCTTATTTCTAGACTTAAGCAAAATATGGCGTTAGAGCGTGAAAACACGAAACAGCCCCAGAACGGCCCCGTGGGTGGCACCAACACCTCCCACGGGAATAATGTAACTCCTAGGAATTATCCCCGCAGTAGCAGGACTCTCGGTTTGAGAATACTATGATAATTTGCATATTTCTTGACTTAGGCTTAAAAACATGGCGTTAGAGGGTGAAAACTAGAAACAGTCCATAAACGTCGCCGTGGGTGGCTCCAACACCTCCCACGGGACCAATGTAACTCGTAGGAACTGACCCCACAGCCGTGGGTCTCCCAGTTTGAGATTACGACGGTAATTTGCATATTTCTAGACTTAGGCTTAAAAACATGATGTTAGAGGGTGAAAACTCGAAACAACCTCCGAATGGCCCCGTGGGTGGCATCAGCACCTCCCACGGGACCAATGTAACTCGTAGGAACTGACCACGCCGCCGCGGGACTCCCAGTTTGAGAATACGATAGTAATTTACATATTTTTAGACAGAAGCAAAACATGGCGTTAGAGGAGGAAAACTCGAAACAACCCCCGAATGGCTCTGTGGGTGGCACCAACACCTCCCACGGGACCAATGTAACTCGTAAGAACTGACCCAGCAGCCGCGGGGCTCCCGGTTTGAGAATACGATGATAATTTGCATATTTCTAGACTTAGGCTTAAAAACATGGCGTTAGAGGGTGAAAACTCGAAACAGCCGCCGAACGTCCTCGTGGGAGGCACTAACACCTCCCAAGGGACCAATATAACTCGTAGGAACAGACCCCACAGCCGCGGGTCTACCGGTTTGAGAGTACGACAACAATTTGCATATTTCTAGACTTAGGCTTAAAAACATGACGTTAGAGGTTGAAAACTCGAAACAGCCCCGGAACGGCCTCGTGGGTGGCACCAACACCTCCTACGGGACCAATGCAACTCGTAGGAAGTGACCACTCAGCCGCGGGACTCCCGGTTTGAGAATACGACGGTAATTTTCATATTTCTAGACTTAAGCAAAACACGACGTTAGAGGGTGAAAACTCGAAACAGCCCTAGAACGGCCCCGTGGGTGGCACCAACACCTCCCACGGGACCAATGTAACTTATAGGAATTGACCTTGCATCCGCGGGAGTCCCGATTTGAGAATACGACGATAATTTGCATGTTTCTTGACTTAGGCTTAAAAACATGGCGTTAGAGGGTGAAAACTCAAAACAGCCCTCGAACATCCCCGTGGTTTGCACCAACACCTTCCACGGGACCAATGTAACTCGTAAGAACTGACCCCAGAGCCGCGGGTCTCCCGATTTGAGAGTACGACGGTAATTTGCATATTTCTAGACTTAGGCTTAAAAACATGACGTCAGAGGGTGAAAACTCGAAACAGACCTCGAACGGCCCCGTGAGTGACACTAACACCTCCCTTGGGACCAATGTAACTCGAAGGAACTGACCCCGCAGCCGCGGGTCTCCCGATTTGAGAATACGACGGTAATTTGCATATTTTAAGACATAAGCAAAACAAGACATTAGAGGGTGAAAACTCGAAACAACCCCCGAATGGGTCCGTGGGTGGCACCAACACCTCCCACGGGACCAATGTAACTCGTAGAAACTGACCCCGCAATCGCGGGATTCCTGGTTTAAGAATACGATGATAATTTGCATATTTCTTGACTAAGGCTTAACAACAAGGCGTTAGAGGGTGAAAACACGAAACAGCCCTAGAACGGCCCCGTGGGTGGCACCAACACCTCCCACGGGACTAATGTAACTCGTAGGAACTGACCCCGCAGTCGCAGGACTCCCGGTTTGAGAATACGACGATAATTTGCTATTTCTTGACTTAGGCTTAAAAACATGGCGTTAGAGGGTGAAAACTCGACACAGCCCCTGAACGTCCCCGTGGGTGGCTCCCACACCTCCCACGGGACCAATGTAACTCGTAGAAACAGACCCCACAGCCGCGGGTCTCCCGGTTTGAGAGTACGGCAGTAATTTTCATATTTCTAGACTTAGGCTTAAAAACATGACGTTAGAGGATGAAAACTCGAGACAGCCCCCGAACGGCCCCGTGGGTGGTACCAACACCTCCTACGGGACCAATGTAACTCGTAGGAACTGACCGACAACCGCGGGGCTCCCTATTTGAGAGTACGACTGTAATTTGCATATTTCTAGACTTAGGCTTAAAAACATGACGTTAGAGGGTTAAAACTCGAAACAGCTCCCGAACGGCCCCATGGGTGGCACCAACACCTCCCACGGGACCAATGTAACTCATAGGAACTGACCACGCAGCCGCGGGGCTCCCGGTTTGAGAATACGAAGGTAATTTGCATATTTATAGACTTAAGCAAAATATGGCGTTAGAGGGTGAAAACACGAAACAGCCCCAGAACGGCCCCGTGGGTGGCATCAACACCTCCCACGAGACTAATGTAACTCGTAAGAAGTGACCCCGCACACTACACCAAATCTTCCGAATTGTCAAGGTCATTGACCTTGACAAATCCAACTTGTCAAGGTCAATGACCGTGACATTTCGAGGCGAGACAACTTTTTTTGTCACGGTCGTGTCACGGTCAATGACCGTGACGGTTATAAACCTTGACAAAACCGTGACCCTTTTAAAAAAAATTGTCACGATCAATGACCGTGACAATTCTGGGCAGAATTTAAAAAAAATCTGCTGGGCAGTATGGCCACTGCCATTGCCACTGCGCAGCAGTATATTTGTACCTGTTATAGCAACGTTGTACCTGTTCCAAACATCATATATCCAAACAAACTAAAGATAATGCAAATATATATTCATGACGATATAATCCAAATATTCAAAATAAAAATAATATACATGACGATATAATCCAAATATAATTAAAATGGACAAACTTAAAAATAATGTTACTACATGTCTTGGGTAAATGTGAGGAGGTGAGTAGGCCACACGACATACGAATTGACGTACCCACTAATATACGTCGTGCCGCATTGTTCGCGCAACCACAATAGGGAGTACTCCTTCCCGGGTATGACATGCGTGACGAGCACCCTGGACTCCATCTCTTGAAGCGCACGTCCATGAACTATTCTACCCTCGACGATATTCGGGTCCCTCAACCCCCGCCCTATCCGCTGGCCATCAAATACGTCCAATATGAACACGCTCGGCCAACCAAGTGTCGACATTGGTCTGTTGAAGGGCGACAAATAGGGAAGTGGATCATCGAAGTACGAACGTGTCGGTGATGAAGCAGCGAGGTCCACATCCTCGGCATCCTGCATCTCGTCCTCCCGCACCTCCTCCTCCACCGCCTTCTCCTTCCTTTTCCCTTTCCCTTTACGGTCTCCGCCCAACGTACGCTTCATGAATGCGTACATATCTTGGACCGTCGCCTCCAAACGGGACAGCTTCGCGTCGTGTGAATCCACCGTTCGAGCCAACCCGGTGTCGCCCGTCTCCAGTCCGATGATCCTAGATTTGGCCACCCGCGAGCTCACCCCCCTTGTCCTCCCCTTGCGATCAGAGCCAAGCACTTGGCTGAGTGCATCTGTGAACAAAGATGCCTTGTCGGCATCAGACTGCGACTCATGCACTTCCTTAAGCTTCGCCTTAAATGACAAAAAGTACATGATTAGTAAAATAAGTAAACTAAAAAATTATAACGTAATTAACAAAAATTAAACTGTCGGATTACTTACAATCGTGGCCGCGATGCTCGGGGACACCTCCTTGTCCTTCCCCTTTTTCGTCCGAAGAGCCACATAAGTATCGAGTCTATGTGGCTTACCCCCTGGCCCACTCCCTACCCCCTGAAATAAAATAAAGTCAAGTAAAATTAGTATCGGCCCCGCAAAGTAAAATAATGAAGAATAATATATTTCAGTAGTTATAGAAAAATTAAATCTTACCTGCATCCTATGCTCCACCTCGGCGTAAGAGGTCCGGCCGGAGTAGTGCACGTCCGTCTTTTTTGCCCTATTTTCCCTCCCCGATTGGCGAGATGCCAATTGTCGATCCTCGATCTCATTGTCAATGAACTTCTGCCATTGTGCCAATGAGATCAGCTCCTTGGGGGGGACAGATCCACGCCATTGGATAATCGACTCTCGTGTTTTCTCAAAGTAGCGTGCCCGCATATTTTTTTTCCACGACTTGAGTTGCTCCCTAATCTGCTCCAACACGGGATCGCGTAGCTTTGGATCCAAGTTGAATTGTTCCTGTCCAACAAATACAATGTTAGTTGCGAATAAATATAAATATAAATATAAATATAAATATAAATATAAATATAAATATAAATATAAATATAAATATGAAATCGAAATTAAAATTGAAATCGAAATTGAAATTGAAATTGAAATATTCATATAAATATAAATATATTACCTGTAGTGCCGCCCAAATAGCTAACTTGAGCTCATATGGCACCTCCTTCCAACTCATAAACCCCGGGTCGATGACCGTCTTTAGCAGCTCGAGGGATCTCGCTAATAGCTCCGATTTGTTCTCGACGGTAATCCCAAATTTTCCATATTTGGGGAGCCTAGGGACGGAGGAGCCCTCGTCACATCCGCTACCACCGAGCCCATACGACATCATCATAAACAACATCATCATCTTTGCCTTAATATCTAAAGGAGACATTTTTGCGGTAAATTTTTTTTATTAGTATAGATAAAAAAAAATGTTAATAGTACACATACACACACCCCTACCCCACCCCCACTACACACACGAACACGTCATGCCACTTTTAAAACTAACCAATCCAACATTTCATCAATTAAACTAACAATTAAAGTATACAATTATTAATTTACTAATTTACAATGAGGGACAATCCTACTTTCATATGAAATTGGCACTAATTATTAATTTACTTTCATCTAAAACTATACAATTAAAATTACAATTAAAGCTATACAATTTCTTAATTAAAGATATACAATTTTTAAAATTGCCCCTCCACACCCCCCACACCCCACCACACCCCTTGCCCCCTACCCTCCCCCCGCCACGCACACACGCACACACCTATGCACACACACACACCCCCCACCACCCCACCCCCACCCCCTCCCCCCACCACGACCGTGACAACTACATTTGTCATGACCTTGTCACGGTCGTGTCAAGGTCAATGACCATGAAACAAAACGCGTGTTTTATCATCTTATTCATTGCACGATCTTTTGTCATCATCTTATCTGTATATTCATTGCAATTATCTACTTCTTTAATCCTTTATCTTTATATTTATTCTTTGAGATTCTTTTATATTTCAAAAGTCTCTTATCCTCATTATATTTTATCACAATATGCATATCTTATAAGAGAGTCGGGTTTGGCATGAATAATTTGTAATGAAGTCTAGAACGAATCTTACTAAATCAATTGGGGTATTTTCATATTTTTATTACTTTATTAATTTATTGTTTATCAATAAAATTATGACATGAGATAATTATAATTGGAGCATAAATTTCATTATCATAAAGGGATAAATCCAACCAAGTACAGAGATTCTACAAATTAAAGTGAGAATTAAATTTAAGACTTTCTAACAACATGCATGTGTATGGATTCTACATAGTTGGGCACGAAAGTAACTAATGATATTCCTAAAAACATACAATTGGCAACATTTTGTGAATTTACTAAACTTCATATAATATTATCAAATTCTGTTAAAAAATTATCTAGGGTTTTACCTAATTGAATTAATTTCATGAATAAAATTATTATCAATTTAAATATTTATATAATTAAATTTAACATATGAATTCTAGAACTTTTCTAACATTTACACAATTCTAACTATCACTAACCTTGCATTCATACTAAGGTTTACATAGTTTTAACAAACTATAACAAAATATTATCATATTTTTAGTTAGAAAATTACACCCCCACCCCTCCTCCACCACACCCCACCCCCACTACCCCCCTCCCCCACCACAGACATATATACACACACACACACATATACATATACACACATATATATACACACATAAACATACACATACATATAGAAATGAAGAGAAAGAGAGGAAAAAAAAATATACCTTAGAGAGAGAGAGAGCAGAAATCGCTTAGAGAGAGAGAGGGGGGGGGGGGGAACCAAAACTCGCGTGGGAAAAAAGAATCCTAGGGCTTTTTTTACTACAAAAGTGCTCACGATCGTGTCAAGGTCATTGACCGTGACACAAATCTCGCGTTTTGTGTCACGGTCATTGACCTTGACACGACCGTGACAAGTCCGTGACATGTAAATTTTGTCACGGCCTTGTCACGGTCATTGACCGTGACAATTATTTGTCACGGTCGTGTCAAGGTCAATGACCGTGACACAAAACGCGAGATTTGTGTCACGATCAATGACCTTGACAAGGGTGGCCGGCTGAAAGGTGACAATTTGGCCATTTTGGTGTAGTGGAAGTCGTAGGACTCTCGGTTTGAGAATACGACGATAATTTGCATATTTCATGACTTAGGCTTAAAAACATGGCGTTACAGGGTGAAAACTCGAAACAGCCCCAGAACGGCCCCATGGGTGGCACCAAGACCTCCCACGGGACTAATGTAACTCGTAGGAACTGACCCCACAGTCGTAGGACTCCCGGTTTGAGAATACGACGATAATTTGCATATTTCTTGACTTAGGCTTAAAAACATGGCGTTAGAGGGTGAAAACTCAAAACAGTCCCTGAACATCCCCGTGGGTGGCTCCAACACCTCCCACGGGACCAATGTCACTCGTAGGAACTGACCCCACAGCCGCGGGTCTCCCGATTTGAAAGTACGACGGTAATTTGCCTATTTATAGAGTTAGGCTTAAAAACATGACGTTAGAGGGTGAAAACTCAAAACAGCCCTCGAACGGCCTCGTGGGTGGCACCAACACCTCCCACGGGACCAACGTAAGTCGTAGGAACTGACCCCGCAGCCACGGTTCTCTCGGTTTGAGAATACGACGGTAATTTGCATATTTCTAGACTTAAGCAAAACAAGGCGTTAGAGGGTGAAATCTCGAAACAACCCCTGAACGGCTCCGTGGGTGGCATCAACATCTCCCACGGGACCAATGTAACTCGTAGAAACTGACCCAGCAGTCGCGAGAGTCCCGATTTGAGAGTACGACGGTAATTTGCATATTTCTAGAATTAGGCTTAAAAACATGACGTTAGAGAGTGAAAACTCGAAACAACCCCCGAACGGCCCGTGGGTGGCACCAACACCTCCCACGGGACCAATGTAACTCGTAGGAACTGACCCCGCAGCCGCGGGACTCCCGGTTTGAGAATACGATGATAATTTGCATATTTCTTGACTTGGGCTTAAAAACATGGCGTTAGAGGGTGAAAACTCGAAACAGCCCCCGAACGTCCCCGTGGGTGGTATCAACACCTCCCATGTGACCAATGTAACTCGTAGGAGCTGACCCCACAATCGCAGGTCTCCCTATTTGAGAGTACGACGGTAATTTGCATATTTTTAGGCTTAAAAACATGAGGTTAGAGGGTGAAAACTCAAAACAGCCCCCGAACGGCCTCGTGGGTGGCACCAACACCTCCCACGGGACCAATGTAACTCGTAGGAACTAACCACGTAGCCACGGGACTCCCGGTTTGAGAATACGACGGTAGTTTACATATTTTTAGACTTAAGAAAATCATGGCGTTAGAGGGTAAAAACTCGAAATAGCCCCCAAACGGCCCCCGTGGGTGGCACCAACACCTCCCACAGGACCAATGTAACTCGTAGGAACTGACCCCACAGCCGCGGGACTTTCGGTTTGAGAATATGATGATAATTTGCATATTTCTTGACTTAGGCTTAAAAACATGGCGTTAGAGGGTGAAAACTCGAAACAGCCCTCGAACATCCCCGTGGTTGGCACCAATACCTCCCACGGGACCAATGTAACTCCTAGGAATTGACCCCACAGCCGCGGGTCTCCTGGTTTGAGAGTACGATGGTAATTTGCATATTTCTAGACTTAGGCTTAAAAACATGACGTTAGAGGGTGAATACTCGAAACAGCCCTCGAACGGTCCCGTGGGTGGCACAAACACCTCCCACGGGACCAATATAACTCAAAAGAACTGACCCCGCACCCGTGGTTCTCACGATTTGAGAATAGGATGGTAATTTTCATATTTCAAGACTTAAGCAAAACAAGGCGTTAGAGGGTGAAAACTCGAAACAACCCCCGAATGGCTCCGTGGGTGGCACCAACACCTCCCACGGGACCAATGTAACTCATAGGAACTGACCCCGCAGTCGCGGGACTCCCGGTTTAAGAATACGACGATAATTTGCATATTTCTTGACTAAGGCTTAAAAACATGGCGTTAGAGGGTGAAAACTTGGAACAGCCCCCGAACGGCCCCGTGGGTGGCACCAACACCTCCCACGGGACCAATGTAACTCGCAGGAACTGAACTTGCAGCCGCGGGAGTCCCGGTTAGAGAATACGATGATAATTTGCATATTTCTTGACTTAGGCTTAAAAACATGACGTTAGAGGGTGAAAACTCGAAACAGCCCTCGAACGTTCCCATGGGTTTCACCAACACCTCCCATGGGACCAATGTAACTCGTAGGAACTAACCCCACATCCGCGGGTCGCCCGGTTTGAGAGTACGACAATAATTTGCATATTTCTAGACTTAGGCTTAAAAACAAGACGTTAGAGAGTTAAAACGCGATACAGCCCCCCGAACGGCCCCGTAGGTGGCACCAACACCTCCCACGGGGCCAATGCAACTCGTAGGAACTGACCACGCAGCCGCGGGACTCCCGGTTTGAGAATACGAAGGTAATTTGTATATTTCTAGACTTAAGCAAAATATGGCGTTAGAGGGTGAAAACAAGAAACACCCTCAGAACGGCCCCGTGGGTGGTAACCAACTCCTCCCACGGGACTAATGTAACTCGTAGGAACTGACCTTGCAGCCGCGGGACTCTCGGTTCGAGAATACGTCGATAATTTTCAAATTTCTTGACTTAGGGTTAAAAACATGGCGTTAGTGGGTGAAAACTCGAAACAGCCCTTGAATATCCCCGTGGGTGGCAGCAACACCTCCCACGGGACCAATGCAACTCGTAGGAATTGACCCCACAGCCGCGGGCCTCCCGATTTTAGAGTACGCCGGTAGTTTGCATATTTCTAGAGTTAGGCTTAAAAACATGACGTTAGAGAGTGAAAACTCGAAACAGCCCTCGAACGGCCTCGTGGGTGGCACCAACACCTCCCACGGGACCAATGGAAGTCGTAAGAACTGACCCCGCAGCCGTGGGTCTCTCGGTTTGAGAATACGACGGTAATTTGCAAATTTCTAGCCTTAAGTAAAACAAGGCGTTAGGGGGTGAAATGTCGAAACAACCCACGAACGGCTCCGTGGGTGGCACCAATATCTCCCACGGGACCAATGTAACTCGTAGGAATTGAGCCCGCAGTCGCGAGAGTCCCGGTTTTAGAGTACGACGGTAATTTGCATATTTCTAGACTTAGGCTTAAAAACATGACGTTAGACGGTGAAAACTCGAAATAGCCCCCGAACGTCCCTGTGGGTGGCACCAACACCTCCCACGGGACCAATGTAACTCGTAGGAACTGACCCCACAGCCGCGGGACTCCCGGTTTGAGAATACGACGATAATTTGCATATTTCTTGACTTGGGCTTAAAAACATGGCGTTAGAGGGTGAAAACTCAAAACAGCCCTCGAACATCCCAGTGGGTGGCACCAACACCTCCCACGTGACCAATGTAACTCGTAGGAACTGACCCCACAGCGGCGGCTCTCCCGATTTGAGAGTACGAAGGTAATTTGCATATTTCTAGGCTTAAAAACATGACGTTAGAGGGTTAAAACTCAAAACAGCCCCCGAACGGCCTCGTGGGTGGCACCAACACCTCCCACGGGACCAATATAACTCGTAAAAACTGACCAAGCAGCCGCGGGACTCCCGGTTTAAGAATACGACGGTAGTTTTCATATTTTTAGACTTAAGAAAATAATGGCGTTAGAGGGTGAAAACTCAAAACAGACCCCAAACATCCCCATGGGTGGCACCAAGACCTCCCACGGGACCAATGTAACTCGTAGGAACTGACCCCGTAGCCACGGGACTCCTGATTTGAGAATACGACGATAATTTGCATATTTCTTGACATATGCTTAAAAACATGGCGTTAGAGGGTGAAAACTCGAAACAGCCCCCGAACGTCCCCGTGGGTGGCACTAACAGCTCCCAATGGACCAATGTAACTCGTAGGAACTGACCCCACAGCTGCGGGTCTCCCGGTTTGGGAGTACGACAGTAATTTACATATTTCTAGACTTAGGCTTAAAAACATGACGTTAGAGGGTGAAAACTCGAAACAGCCCCCGAACGGCCCCGTGGGTGGCAGCAACACCTCCCACGGGACCAATGTAACTCTTAGGAACTGACCACGCAGCCGTGGGACTCCCTGTTTGAGAATACGACGATAATTTGCATATTTCTAGACTTAAGGAAAACATGGCGTTAGAGGGTGAAAACTCAAAATAACCCTAGAACGGTCCCGTGGGTGGTACCAACACCTCCCACGGGACAAATGTAACTCGTAGGAACTGACCTTGCATCCGCTTGACTCCCGGTTTGAGAATACGACGATAATTTGAATATTTCTTGTCATAGGCTTAAAAATATGGTGTTAGAGGGTGAAAACTCGAAACAGATCTCAAACGTCCCCGTGGGTGGCACCAACACCTCTCAGGGACCAATGTAACTCGTAGGAACTGACTCCGCAGCCGCGGGACTCCCGATTTGAGAATACGACGATAATTTGCATATTTCTTGACATAGGATTAAAAACATGGCGTTAGAGGGTGAAAACTCGAAACAGCCACCGAACGTCCCCGTGGGTGGCACCAACACCTCCCACGAGACCAATGTAACTCCTAGGAACTGACCCCACAGCCGCGGGTCTTTCGGTTTGAGAGTAGGACGGTAATTTGCATATTTTTAGACTTAGGCTTAAAAACATGACGTTTGAGGGTGAAAACTCGAAACAGCCCTCGAACGGCCCCGTGGGTGGAACCCACACCTCCCACGGGACCAATGTAAATCGAAGGAACTGACCCCGCAATCGCGGGTCTACCGATTTGAGAATACGACGATAATTTGCATATTTAAAGACTTAAGCAAAACATGGCGTTAGAGGGTGAAAACTCGAAACAGCCCTAGAACGGCCCCGTGGGTGGCACCAACACCTCCCACTAGACCAATGTAACTCGTAGGAACTGACCTTGCAGCCGCGGGAGTCCCGGTTTGAGAATACGACGATAATTTGCATATTTCTTGACTTAGGCTTAAAAATGTGGCGTTAGAGGGTGAAAACTTGAAACAGCCCTCGAACGTCCCCGTGGGTGGCACCAACACCTCCCACGGTACCAATGTAACTCGTAGGAACTGACCCCACAGCCATGGGTCTCCCGATTTGAGAGTACGACGGTAATTTACATATTTCTAGACTTAGGCTTAAAAACATGACGTTAGAGGGTGAAAACTCGAAATAGCCCTCGAACGGCCCCGTGGGTGGCACCAATACCTCCCACGGGACCAATGTAACTCGTAGGAACTGACCCTGCAGCCGTGGGTCTCCCGTTTTGAGAATACGACGTTAATTTGCATATTTCTATACTTAACAAAAATAAGGCGTTAGAGGATTAGAACTCGAAACAACCCTCGAACGGCTCCGTGGGTGGCACCAACACCTCCCACGGGACCAATGTAACTCGTAGGAATTGACCCCGCAACCGCGGGACTCCCGGTTTGAGAATACAATGATAATTTTCATATTTCTTGACTTAGGCTTAAAAACATGGCGTCAGAGGGTGAAAACTCGAAACAGCCCCCGAACGTCCCCGTGGGTGGCACCAACACCTCCCACGGGATCAATGTGACTCGTAGGAACTGACCCCATAGCCGCGGGTCTCCCGGTTTGAGAGTACGATGGTAAATTGCATATTTATAGACTTAGGCATAAAAACATGACGTTAGAGGGTGAAAACTCAAAACATCCCCCGAACGGCCCCGTGGGTGGCACCAACACCTCCCACGGGACCAATGTAACTCGTAGGAACTGACCATGTAGCCGCGGGACTCCCGGTTTGAGAATACGATGGTAATTTGCATATTTTTACTTGGTTACTGATAATTTTAACTCATATATGCAATTTTTCAGCTTGATTAAATTTTTTGTATAACTACTTGGGTACTGATATTTTTTTTATATATCCTATCATTTGTAGGATTTTTGCACGCGGAACAAACGAAGGAGGCAATGGTCTACAGCATGAAGATTGTTTATATGTTGTGGACATTCGGGATTTTATTTTTTTTGTTACAGTCGTGCGGGGTTTTATTGTTTAGTTTTATGGCCGTGCGGGCTTTTATAATTTTATTGTTGAATTTTATGGCCGTGCGGCTTTATAATAAGCAGGTTTTACATTTACAGGTTTTGGAATGTCAAGAAAATAGAGGAAACTCTACCCAATTTTTTTTTATCTGTGAATTATTAAGACGTGTAATATTTATAAGTTTGTATATATATTTGTTTATTAACAACGTTCTCGATTCGCAGTTTGTGATTGGACCCCCAATTTTAGGTGCACTCACAGGCCCCCCAATTTTAGGATTGGACCAAAAAAATACATTTTTTTTAAATTATAGTTAAATATGGTCATGGACTTTGTCCATGACCATTTTTATTTTTTTCGTCACGCATAAAAATGGTCGCGGACTTGGGCCGTGACCATTTTTTTTATATTTTTGGTCACGGTTATGGGTCACGGCCAAAGTTCGCGACCATTTTTTTCCTTTTTTTCGTCACGGTTGTGGGTCACGGACTTGGACAGCGACCATTTTTTTCCTTTTTTTTGTCAAGGTTGTGGGTCGCGGACTTTGGCCGCGACCAATTTGTCACGGTTGTGGGTCACGGATGAGGACCGCGACCAATTTTTATTTTATTTTTTTGTCACGGTCGTGGATCGCGGACTTTGGTCACGACCAATTTGTCATGGTTGTGAGTCACGGATGAGGGCCGCGACCCGTCACGGCATGGGTCACGGACCAAGTCCGCGACCATATGCCGTTACCCCTCTCAGTCGTGACCATTTTGTGGTCACGGACTTGGGCCGCGACCCATTAAAATGGTCACGCCCGAAATGGTCACAGCCCAAGTCTGCGACCCACAGTTTTGGTCAGGGATTTTGGCCGTGACCAATCGCCAGTTTTGGTGTAGTGGTATTGGGTAGTTTGGATGTATATTGCACGAGTTTTGAGGCTTTTGAGGATTAAAATGGATGATTTTGACGTGTAAGGAATTCGTAGGTTTAGATTTTAGGTTTTGGCTCCCTATTTGGATTGATTTTTTGGCCAAGAATATGAAAGGTTGTTCTTAGTCAAAACCATAGTTTTTTTTATCTTTGGAAACCAAAAGATGAAACTGCTTACTTGTGCATCCCCTTGGCTACAGTTTGTCATGAATTTTGAATAACTGGTCGCAGTCTTCAATTCTAACTTCTAGAACCATTTCTTCCTTCTTTTTCACATGGATGTAGCCTTTAATCATGCTTGGAAACTTTTTGCATTTTTATAATTCCTTTATATAAAGTCGTTGACTTGTTTTTTAATTCCTTTGTATATCCCCCTAGCATCTTCCATCTATTGTGTTTTAATCATAATGGCTACGATGCCTAACTGCGAAGTCCTTCTACTTTTAAAAATTATGATTAAAACACAATAGATGGAAGATCTGGAATACTTAGAATACTTGGGAATATTCCATCTATTGTATTTTAATCAAATAGATGGAATATCTGGGATTCCATCTACTGCGGAGTCCTTTTTTTTCACGACCTTATGCTTAGAATACTTGGGAATATCTGGAAGACTTCTGGAAGAGGCACTTTGGTGTTCCCCCTCTTGCGGTGTTACATATAAAACCTATAAAGACCAGTGGGGCCTATAATCTAAAGGACTCCCTAAACTGTATGCAAGTTAACTCTGAATCCGTGACCTCTTCTAACTGTCGGGATCCTAAGAGGCTACAGATAATTTTCACTTGGAGGAAGACACTTGTTCAAGCAATCAAGCCCTTATAAGTATGGATGTTGCATCTTTGATAATTGTAGTTGGGGAGACTAGAAATACTGAAGCTGGGACTTCTGGCCTCAATTAGGAATCCTCAAGAGAGCTTGTGGTCCTCGACTATCCTTGTATTATGAAAAAGGATTGATTGGTTTCCTTGGATGAAGCTTGTGAGTTTCTAGAGGGGACTATATGCACTCTACCTTCTACGAAGAAAAAGTCATGCTCCGCAGTCTCAAATAATGGAATTTGCTTCCCTCTTCATGCCTTTCTCTTAGTACTATAGCTTCCTGTCCCCGTGCCTGTGAGAAAAATTCCAAGTTCTATGAACTTGGCCCCAACCCAAGTTGACTGCCTCCCTGGTGATTTGAAAGAAATAGTTTAAAAGAGACAGTACGACCGTGAAGTTTTTTTACTTCTATAGGCCGAAGGAAAACTTCGTGGAAAATCCATGGTACTTCTATATGGGACTGTATAATGGATACAAGTACTTGATGAGAGGTAGTGCCTCCAATGTTAAAAATAGGATGGGAAAATTCTTCTACATATCTGGGGACAGCTGGGAGGTCCACCCAGAAGAGAGTGAAAGGGAGAAGCAGTATAAGCTTTCGCAGTCTTGGGGTCGTTCGCCCAAGGAAGGTATATATATATATATATATATATATATATATATATATATATATATATATATATATATATATATATATATATATATATATAAGGCCGTAGCCTCAACTTAAAATCATATTTTCAACTGATTTAGCTTTAAATTCTTTTCTTGTAGTGTTTGCGACTTTGCTAATCCCCTTAAAATACAGTTCGTTCTGACACATTACTCCAGACGAAGGGAGATGATTGAGACTGCGATCTCTATCGAAGATCAAAAGAAAAACTTCCCTGATATAATGACTCTTCAGTCACCGTATAAAGGTGGATACTACCCCGCACATAAGGATCCAATAAAGGTTGTGAAAGGTACTTACAATGACTCTATGGCATTAATATCGACATCCTTCCTTTGATACTGACTTCTCCTTTTTAAAGTACAACAACGAAAGATATTTACAGGCATCTATTATTTTCCCAAGTGGATGAGTTAGAGGATACTAACCAAGATCTAAACCAGGCTCCACGGAAGAAGAGAAAAAAGGGGAAGAGCCCAGCTAAGGAGGCTGCCCCACAAGTTGAAAATGAGGTTGCCCTCCCAATTGAGAAGAAGGAAGATCCTGTTAATGATACTGCGACCACTGTTCCAAAAACTGAGTGTGTTGCCGAAGATCTCCAAAATATTGATGATGATATTGTGCCAGAACTTGTCACGACTAGCATTACTTCATTTTCTAAGTGGGAATTCCATGGGCCTTCCATTCCCATTAATGTGACTAACTCTGCTGCACCTATGTGGACTGTCATGGAAGTTAATGCCAACCTGTCCACACCCTAAATAAGGACACAGAGACCTATCGATGGACGTCTGCGTCCACGCCTTAGGAAGCCAGACCCGAAATCCCCTTGGGACACAGCTGCTACCGCAGCCCCAAGGATGAGAAAGGTTACAAAGACTTCTAATCTTGAACATCTGGTGGATAAGGATCCTGAGGATTTAGAGGAATATGCCTTGCACAGCCTCCTAAGGGTAAGTTGTACTTTAATTCTTCCCTTTTCACAGACTTTTGCATGTTTTTGTGATAACACTTATAATTTCATTCTTTCAGCTCGAAGAGGTTGCCATGGCCAAAAGGACAAAGTAAGAAGGGCTCTATATGTTGTATAGGGATGCAGAGGATGGTCACCTTTCCCAGCTAATAAGAACCCAAAAGTGATTAAATAAAACCCAAAATAGACAATTTTTAATTTCTCCTTCTCGGTAAAATTGATCTTATGTTCGTTCATGTCTATTTTGTAGGTCAAATGCCTTTTGCAGAGATTAAAATCCTTATTTCAAGTCAAATGTGGAAAATGAGCGTTAAAAGAGCCTAGAACCAATTTTCGTACCAATTACCCAATCCCGAACCTAAGCCAAGACCATCCCAAACCCCTAATGTGTGAGTAGTATTATTTTTATTATTTTATTTTATTAATTATTTTATTATTTTATGTAAATATATATTGTGCATCGAGTGTTATTATATTATTTATGTAAATGTAATAGTGTGCATTTTTTTTAGTTTTTAATTTTATTATTAGTTTAGTTTTATAAATATTTTATTTTTATTAGGTTAGGTGTGTTAGTTTTATTTTATTTTAGTCTTTTATTTTTAGATTAGGAATTTAATTTTCTAATTTTAATAGATTTTGTATTTTCTTTAGTCTTATTTTATTTTTAATAAATTTGTAAATATTTATATTTTAATAGGTTGGGAATTTATCTTTTTAGTTTTAGTAAAATTTTATTTTTAGATTTTATTTTGGGTTATAAATATTTTATTAATTTTTATTTTCTTTTGTTTTATTTTCTTTTAGGTACAAATCACACACACACACACTAACTAACCTACACCTCACATACACCCAAACATTACTCCTCACCTTCTTCCCTACACCACTCACACATTCTCTCTCCTAATCCACCATAACCAAAACTCACCACCGACTTCCATATCCTTTCTTATACCTTCCATACCCATAACCCAACTCACTTAAATCCATACCCATCTCTATCCCGATACTAGTAGCTCCAGTCCTTCTCAGAAGATCCAAGGGTCATTTGAAGACCATGTAAAAAAAACCTAGAAAACCCTAGAGAGAGTATTTTAGTAGCATAGAGAGAAAAATTTGTAGAGAATTTTTTTACTAGTTTAGTGAGAGAATAGAGTGACAAATAATTATAGTATCAAAAGAAATTTTGTGTTATATATTGATTGGTTGGTTCTCTTCTCTCATACTCATATGAACTCAATCGTTTATTTTATGTCTTGGAATCCCATTATGGAAGACTAATCTCCCATTCAAGGGATGAAATAAAGTTTCTGTGGATCCAGCTTATCTAGCTTGCTAATTTTATTCTTGTTTGATTTCCTTTGATTGGTAACTTTGATTCCTACACTTGTTTTTGCATTGAGAAATGGGAAACCATCTTTGAGAAAGGATTGAAAACTTGTGTTATAATTTTATTATTTTGATTCAAACTAGAGATAGGATTTTCAGCATGGTCAAAATTATAATATAATTTTCATCTACTCTTGTTTTACATTGTTTAATTAAAATTAATTGGGAGAATTTTCCCTAGTAGGTGATTCATTTGATTGATTTTAATTCATTTTTAGTAGTGTTGTAGACCGAAAGAATATTTAATTAATTCATTAGTGTAATGAGAATTAACTTTTGAATTAAATACATATTTTGGAAATCAGCCAAATTAAAATAGTTCAAATTAGTGTTAATGGTGTGAAATGGGAGTGGATTTCATTCCTTGTTTCTTTCTTATATTAATTTAATCACTTTTTTTTTATTTCTCATCATTTTATTAACTAGATTACCTTAGATTAGTATTCACCTAGATTTAGTCCCCTTGAAACTTGTTTTAATATAAAAAAAATCCATAAAAATATAGTAATAAAAATAGTTGAAAGCGAATTGCATTTATCTTGTCATTCTAGCATGTGTCACTCTTGAAAGTTGGATTAATACCCGTACTTACCAAAATAGAAGTTGTTTAACAATTTCTGTAGGTAATTCAAGGGATTTTGATTAGCTTGGATTATTCAACAATGACATCTACATAAAGTCAAGTTATCACCAATTGGAGGGTGCAAGGTATTCATTCTTTAAGGCTGGAACGAAATCTACTGAAGCTGCCCTCCAAGAATATAAAATGGGGGCAAACTCAAAGGTGGAGGCCAATGCTAAAGCCCAAAGTGATGATGAACATAACTTTAGTCAGGCTGCAGAAGCTTTAAATGCTACTGAGGTCAAGGCATTAGAGGCTGCCAGGCAGAGTGCAGTCCTTCAACATAAGTTAAACGTCGTAGAGATAAAAAATCAAGATCTGATGAACATATATGCCATGGCCTTGAAGGAAATCTAAGATAATCATGCTGCAACTGACCTAAAAAAGGATGTTGACCATATCGCGATCATTAAAAAGGAAGTTGAAGATGTCGTGGACTCCTTTAAGACCTCTCCAAATTTGTTTCTCATTAATAATAAAGCCTATATCCGCGGATACAAAGAGTTGAGGCACAGGGTAGCTAAAATTTATTCGTAGGCCGAGGACAAAATTTACTCTTAGATATTCAACGACCCTAATCATTTGTTGTGCATTTAGGAGCTTAAGGATATATAGGAGCTTGAAAGGAATCAGTGTGTGGAGGTCGCAGCAGATGAGGTAGAAGAAATTGAGATGGTTGCAGATGATGGTGAAGAAGTTGAAAACGAAGATGCAACCTCTTAACTTGTATTTTCTATTTTGAACTTTTTAATTCCACTGTTGACATAATTTTTTTTATACATTGGCCCTCTGCAGCCTTTAACTTTGTAACTATTTTTGCTATATTTCCATTGTCCTTTTTGTTGAATGTCTTATATTATAATATCTTTGCACTGCTTATCTCTCCACAACATTATATTTTATTTTCTTTATATGCTTGCTATTTGCACTGTTTAGCTTTAAGCATTAGGTTGTAATATGACTTTGATAAGCCTTCTGTGACCAATAGGAATAAAACTGGAACTTTATCAATCAGCTTCCATAGTCTTGCAAATAGTGATTTTGTCCAGACTTGAGATTATCACCACAGTCTTCTTTAGCTATAATGGACTCTAGGAACTAAGTACCCTGCTATGGAATAAGCCCACCTTATTGATTAGGCTAAGTCCTTGCAAATTGAGTTGGGAGTTGCACTTGTATTTCATGCTTTGGGGTATTTTCGAACCTCTCTTAGTTTGGTGTATTATCAAGCCACCCACGACTATTAGGTATTTTCACGCCACCCATGGTGGGTTATCTCTCAAGCATCCCACAGTTGTCAGGTATTTTCGCACCACCCATGGCGAGGTATCTATCAATCCTCCCACGGCTATCAGGTATTTTCACGCCTCTCATGGTGGGTTATTTATCAAGCCTCCCACGGTTATCGAGTACTTTCATGCCACTCATGGCGGAGTATCAATCAATCCTCCCACGATTGTCCCAGGACATTTGTAAAATTATAAGCCTCCCAACGCTAAGAAAGGGTATTATTAAGTAAACCCGTGGCCAAATAAGGGTATTATAAGCCCATCAAAGGTTAATAGAAGTATCATACGCCATTAAAGGCTGCCATGCTAAGAGGGGTGTTAAATGCCATTAAAGGCCATCACGCACTATTCTTCTAAGGACTCCTTCTCCCATTCTCTTCAATCTTTGGGGTAATCGATTGTAAGGTTATCTTTAAATCTATTAAGATAAGAATCCTTCGAAAAGAATTCAAAAGAATAGAGTTAGAATTCAAAGATAAAAAAGGTGTGTGTGTGTGTGTGTGTGTGTGTGTGTGTGTGTGTGTGTGTGTGTGTGTATATATGATTGTTCAATAAATACAAAATATGTAACCTTAACCTCAAAGTTTCTTTGTTTCCATAATTTTAAAAACCCAAAACATATTATAAGGCAAAGATTGGCAGGCAAAGATAGGCATTCAACTATCTTAGTTAGGGGTTATATCCCCTTTGAACTGCTGGAGCGTCTCTTGACGAATGATCCTTTTAATCTCATTATTCAAAGAAAAGCATCTATCGATAGTGTGGGCATGATTTTGGTGAAACTCACATCATTTGGTCTTTTCCTTCTTATGAGGTGGGGATTTTAGCTTTTCTGGACACTTCATTAGTTTTTTCTCCTTGATACTCTCAAGGGTGACTTCTAGACTGGAATTCAGTGGTGTGAGGTCTTTATAGGGCCTTTCTGCTTCTAGATATTCTTGCTTACTCTTTAGCATCCTGGCTGTAGCCTTGTATTGTGTGGCCATAACCTTCTTCATGGAGGTGAGGGCTACGAAATCCATCATCATAACTCTCTACCCTATGAGGTTAATCTGGCCTTAGAGTGAGGTTTAGCTTTTATACAAGTAGCTGATGTACCTCAACAGATGTGCCACATCTTCATTCTGTTGAGAGTCTGATCCAGAGCTTCCTTCTATGACTTTCAGATTGTTAGTTTTTAGAAATACATTCTTCGCGACGAACTAAACCATGGTGAGAAAAACTAGGATGTATAGAAGAAATAGGCTTAAAAGATAAGGTATGAAGATAGGGATGCAGGTTGTTGTGTCATTTTAAGGGAATTAAGATGAGGTCGCGACCTATAGAACCATTAAGTATGCAACAATGGTCTCTTTCAGTAAATATCCACCAAAAGTGATTAGAGCAAGCAATTTTTTTGTCCCGATATTGCTTCATCAGACGAACAACTTGTCAATCTATTTCTTCTAGTTTGCAAGGTAACCAAAAAGTTAGTAGAAAAGGGTATCATAACCTATCTTGGACATTTTATCAATCCTAGAGGCAATTTGTGGTTGGATTTTGTCTGCTAAATCATTGGTTTTCTCATTACGTGACCTAGCCTTTTGCAACATAACCTGACCTTCAACTTATAAGGCATGTTGTGGGAGTCTTCACGCATTTTTCGATATCTTTGATCTCGAATAAAGAAATTTTAATAATTTAAATAATAACATGCCAAAAATATAAAAACTGGCTATACTATTACATAGGGGATGAGGACTATCGGCAAATAACATGCCACGCCGCATCGAGCAAGGTGCAGTGATGCGTTTCTCCTAATGATTGACCCAAAATTGGGATTCCACCCCCAAGAACAGGACCAAAACGGTCTCTCGAGAGTAAACCTAAGACATAAAAGTCCTTTTGTGCAAAATAGTGTAAGTTTGGTGGCCAAACTTGTACTATATAGGAAATAAAATGGCAAAAGATGCTTTAAGTACAGAGAAAGATGAAGAGGGATGTATCACTAGTTACCTACCTTTGTGACGCCATGGCCTATTGAGATTTTCAACATAAACTAGGTATGGTAACATCATCGGGGTAGAAAATCATGTTCAAAGGCCATAGAAAAAGGCTTAGAAGACAGATCTAGAAAGAAAGAAAATCCTCTTAGGGAGTTAGTGTGTAAAATATGGGCCAAATAATTGAAATCCCACCAATAATATAATGACTCAGAGGTCCCCATGGATGAAATAAGGTTTTAGGAACCCGATATAAGAGGAAACTTGGTAGAACACCTCGTTCCCACAAATGATGCCAAAATGATGATGGGAGAAATTGGGTCCGTAAGAACGAATTGTGCCATCAAAGCTATTATCAACCATCATATAAATTGTAAAATCATAATAAAGTAAATAAAGAGAAATAAAACACAACATATAAAGTGGTTCAGCTATAAAATGAGCCTACGTCCACTTTGGTGCCTTACTCTCATTATATACAATTATAAGTACTAAATATGTTTGCCATTAGAGGCAAACAAGAGGGAGAGAGAGATGAATACATGAGAATAATGGCCCTATGTAGAGCTAGATGTGGCATGTCAGGCAAGTCTGTAGAGGGTTCGCAGTTTGTAGTGACTCGGGTGATTCGACTTGGCTATCTGATTAGAGATTAAGAGTGTGAGTGGAGAATTTGGTAGGGCTTCGCTGCTAAAACATGCCCCCCAAATGAGGGGTGAGCACTTCTGTTTATAGAAGTCAGGGGAGGGGCCAAGTTCATAGAGCATGTGACATATGGATAAGTGATGCAAGTGTGGAGTCCTTCTAGAAGTTGGCCAACTTGCAAGTGCATGCTGATGTGGTTAACTCTACGGTAGGGTATGCGCTGCTTGTGTAGTAGGTGGCCGCGGCCCATTAGAGACAAGGTTGTTGTTGTTGACACAAGGTGACTATCGCGACCTATCTGAGCCCTAGGCAACATCTCTATACAAGTACACTCCACATCCATAGAACTAGTATTGGTCATATCACCAAAACTCATAGAATCAGGGACTGATGATGAGTGTAGGTTAGTAAATTATAATTCTCGAGGCTTAAATGATTTATTTTGTTCTTTCACCCCGGAGGAGTTCCCCCGTATTATGACTTGTGTATGTCTAAAGAGGATTGGGACATACTCTAACTCACTCATAAAGTAATTAGTGTTGTTAAGTCTTCCAAACTCCAAAACCTCATCACTCAATTTGAAATGATTAAGATGTTGGGGATTGAGAACATTCATGAGTTTTACGTTGGATTGTCCGACATAGTTAACACATTTTTTTAATTTGGGAGAGAAGATACCTGAAAACTGAGTAATCAAGAAAATCATAAGGTCGTTGCCTAAAATATTTAATTTAGAAGTGAAGGTTTTGAATTCCTTAGGCCATTTAGATTCTAAGAAACTTGAAGAGCTTATAGGTTCTCACAAACTTATGATCTTGACATGTTTTCCTCCAAAACTGGGAAGAAGAAAGAAGAAGACATTTCTTTGAAAGCCCAAAAGGAGGAAACACCTTCTTCGGATGATGAGTCTGATAGTAAGTCCAAAGATATAGCCAATTTAGCAAAAAAGTCAAGAAATTTCTCAAGTTTCCAAAGAAACCAAATATTCAAAACGTTTGAGAAAAAACATGTATAATAAGGCCGATCATTTCCCTAAAAATCATAATGATAACTTCAAGTGGGCTGAGTTGAAAAGATGTTTTGGTAATGAGGATTATATCCATAGGGTATATTAGCGGCCCGCTAAACTAAGGAAGGAGGTCCAGAAACTAAATGTGTATATTGCCACCCTTATTGATAGTGATCCAGAAGAGGAACCTAATTCCCCTATTGAGCGCAACTACACCGCATTCATGGCTTGATGAGAAATATTCCCATGAAGATATTTGTAAGCATGACCCTTTTGAGTCCATTGAATTTGAATACTAAGGGGCTGATGGTAAAGTGAGTGAAGAGGAGAATGAGGGTGAAGAAGAAGAGGAGGAGGAGGAGGAGGAGAGTGAACTTTAAGTTGCCTTTCGCGAGTTGTATAAAGAAATGACAAGAATGAAGAATGAAGAATGATAACTTAAAGTTGGAAGATCGGTCGAAGGAACATGATGCAAGGAATGATAATAGTGATTTAATTGGGGATCTTAGGTCATCTGAGACAACTCTTAGAGAGAAACTATAGTATGTTGAGGATGAGAGAGATAGCCTTCGTGATTTGATGGAGGTTGTGAAGAAAGGGCTCCCAGAGTTTGGGGAGTCTAGGCATTTACTTCAGTGTCAAATAGTTGATCTTAAAGAGATACTGAGGGACTCGAATCATATCAAATTTGATTTGGAATGTAGGTTGGAGAATTTAGATAAAATGTCACGAACCATCCAAATAAAAGATAATGAGTGTGGAATTAGCTTCAATTATCAAAATGATTCAAATACCCAAGCCAAGACCATGTGGTTTAGATAATTGACCATTGATAGGAGCGTTTGAAAAGATCAACCCTTAAGTAAAACCCCTCGTGGTGTTTAAACTTGCACACATTACGATAGGAAAGGTCAACTTAGGCATTTTTATTTTGATCTTAAACGTGGTCATATAAAGTCTAAGACTAGAGTCATAATGGTTACCTAATCCTAGAGCATCGCGTTACACCTAAAAGGGTTAGGAAATCGGATTTGGGGACTTTACATTTTAGACTTGTTGATTCTCATTGGATTGCACATGATACATCCCATGATATATCTAATAGTTGATTGTGTTCTCATGTGTGCATACACTAGCTTTTGTGCTTCGTGATATATGTGTTTCCTAGTTGTATGTTATTTGAGTCATCTGTATTTTGTTTTTTTATTTATTAAGTCATATTGATAAATACAAAATATTAGTTTTGTCCTTTGATTGTTTGTTTTCAAATTGGTCTTCCTTTGAATTATTTTTAGAAAAATTCAAAACATTTTTTATCTTTTGTGTACTTCAGTTTTACACATTGGGTGTGGCATATTGTTGCATTTGAATCAAATTCATTCAATGCTATCCATGTGAATATGATATTTGGTTATGATTGTCAACACTCAGATTGTTCTTAATCATGCTTGCAAGGAGTTGTTTCGACTTTAATTGTCTTTATGGATTCAACTTTGTATATGCCTTCACACATAAATGCAGGAGCTCTTTTGAACATTAACTTCACATGTTATATTTGAGTTATGTGAGATGTCTCCCATCAGTCTTGTCATCTACATATTTTTGTGACTATGGGGGATTTATAGATGTAAGAACCACTGCCCGTGAGATTGTTTAAATTTTATGAAAAATATAAGGGTGCATGGTAAAGGGCTACGAAAGGAGGAAATCTCCTCTGCGGGAAAGCCACCATTGGAAAGAGGCTGATAAAAATATTCAAGGCAATAAAAATAGAAAAATTGTCGAGGCCACCATGTTTAGTTTTTTTAATTTCCAGAGGTGATATTTTCAAAACAATTGAGTGAAAAAATATGATATATCTTTATCTTTTGAAGGTGTTATAGTTGAAGATAAACGATTTTGTACAATGAATCCTAGTTATTTTTTTTTTGTCATGACATTATTAATTTGTTGAATCATCAATATTCTCGGCTTGCATGCATTATTCTTATTTGTTCATATAGTTCACTTTATCTTGTCACTTGAGGCTAAATCTTAGTTTGTTAAAGATTTGAGGCCAAATAGAAATTGTTGAACATATATTTTAGTGATTGAATCATAATTCATTTATATCTGGTTCATGCCCATTCATTTCATTCCACATGTTTAGGCACATCAATACTTTACTAATGTGTAAACCTTATGTATTTTGTGTTGTGTTTTTGTGGATGTTTATACATATATATATATATATATATATATATATGTGTGTGTGTGTGTGTGTGTGTGTGTGTGTGTGTGTGTGTGTGTGTGTGTTTCGGGTAGTCATTGGTACATCTTTTGCATATTGATATATAAGGTATCGTTTTGTTTTGAGTCTTTGTGTTTGCATTTAATTCATGTTTTCCATATGTTTTATCTTTGGATTATATTTGGCATGCTTTGGTCATATTGGTATCTCTCATTGTCTGCTTTGAAATTTAAATTTCAAATTGTATCATACTTTATTGATTATTCATATTGGTATATTTCGGCATCGATATTAATACTGTTTGATCATTTTTGGATTATTTGTGCTTGAGCAGACATGTTGCGTTTGTACACTTCACATCATTACGTGATATTATTTCTTTTTCCATAGTTTCTACAGTTATTATAAGTTAACATATTTAGGGGGAGATTTGGTTTATGTGGGAAAAATAGTTTTATGAGAATTTTATTCTTTCAAAGATTTTATATTTGTTATATTCTATTTGCATTTCAAGGTGTGCTTAAGTGTGCATGTTTAAAATATGTGGAAAAGTTTTTCAAGCATGCAAGGCTACTTAGATTTTTTGTCTATCGAGCATCTATACTCTTTTTCCTTTTGGGTTTAGGGATTTAGTCTTTTTAAAGATCCTGACGGCCTATAGGCTTTTTATTTTGGTTTTGTCCCGGAATAGCCAAATGGAGAGATTTGTAAGGACAAATTTCTAATAGAGTCAATTCGTTCATAATTGACTTAATTCCGAACAAAACATTTGAGTCATAATTTAGGCTTTGTATTGTCAATCTCATAAGTCTATGGCATGTTTGATGACGACGTAGCAACCAAGATTTAAAGGTGGATACAAATCTTGTTGTGTTTCGTGCCAAGTTTGTCTTCATGTTTACTGAGGATCTCATAAGGTATGGATTCATTTTGAAAATTATTCTTGGAAATATTTTTGGGTGTTTTTAAAAAAGAATCATTTGGAACTACTTTCAAAATATTTTATAGAGACAAATATTTTTTGGGTTTTAAGTTTGTTGGAACGAAATTGAGACTTTATTAGATCGAGTTTGCGAACTCATTAGAATGAGATACAACCTTTCTTCGAACGAGGTTGAGATCTCGTTGGAATGAGATTTATAACCTCATTAAAATGTCCATAGAATGATCTTCAGATGAGCATTCTCTATCAATAAAAATGACACTTGTTGGAAGCTCATGGGAAGTTAGTTAGAATAAATTTTGCATGTTCATTCACACGAGACTAGTTATCGTTTGAACAAAATAAGAATTTCATTCAAACGAATCATAAGATTTCGTTCAAATGAACCCACCATCTTGAAATTCGTGTTTTCCTATTCAAGTTCGGTTGGACTCATGTTTTTTAAGAACATGTAGCGAAAATCGATTTCCTACCTCTTTACAAAAGTTCCAAAACCCTAGTTTCACCCAAAAATTTTAAAGATCCAAGTTTCCATTTTCATTTGCTTTGAGATCTTTGTGTTCGGCACTAAAGTTTGTTTACTCTTCATCTTTAGAGAAGAAGCTTTGTGCGATGGACTCCGTAGTGGTTTGTTGTGTTGCAGTTAAGAAACGATGTTCCATGTTCAGATTTCATAAACGGCTGTTGAGCCTCATCGATAGGTACCGAGGTGCGTGTGGATTCGTGTACTGTGGCTTCTTGTGTGGGCGGACTCATAAGTTTCACTGTGATGTAAAGGTCAAAGATAGAAGAGTGTTAAGGATATATAGGGAGATAAGTCATTGAGTAAGTCTATTATCTAGTATTTTCAAAACATTATCATAGTGATATGTTTGGCTGGCCCGTCCAAGGTTTTTCCCATGTGGGTTTTCCTCATACACGGCGTGTTGAGGATGCTTTACTTATTTTATCCGCTTATCACCTAGATGCATGTTGTAGGTTAAAAATATAGAATTTGGTAAATCATTTTTTCACAAAAAACGATTTAAAACAAGTTTTATTAGCTTTAAATTTGTTTAATGTTTTATTTGTTAAATTTAAAAGAATATAAAAATATATTTTTTGTTTATGATCATCCTTCCCTAAGAACCTCCAGGGCATTTTCCACATTATGTGTGTAATGCCTCGACCCAGATTTAAGGTTGATCCGTGGGTCAACCCGAACCGGACCCGCTGCGTTAAGTGTGGAGTGATGTGAAATAATCTAGATAATGTTTCTAGTCTATTTTATTTTATTTATTTAATCAAGTAAGCATTCAATTCCAATTTTAGGCATATAAATGAATAGTAACATGTGTGGAACCCTTTAGGCATCACTATAGGGTTTGTGTAATCAGATCTACTAGCGTAAATAGTAAGAATCACTTACATG
Source organism: Sambucus nigra (assembly GCA_949130495.1). Lineage (NCBI taxonomy): Eukaryota > Viridiplantae > Streptophyta > Magnoliopsida > Dipsacales > Adoxaceae > Sambucus > Sambucus nigra. The sequence goes on from OX422216.1 coordinate 190,137,240, forward strand.
TAAAATTCTCTCAACAGACGAAATATCACTTAACACTCTGTAATATAAGGAGTGGTGTGAGCCATTGTCCAATGCGGTTCTTAACAAATGAGATACAAAAATGAATGGCATAAATAAGGGATGATGTATCATAGCAATAACTAATATGTCCATACAATATATATGATAATATATGCAAAGAGTTTCTTTTATATCAAACATTTAGGTTCCCGTTAAATTACATTAACCCCTTTTATGCCCGTTCTATTAACATTTGCACAATATCCTTTAATTACACTAGCCCGATCCGAGTAATTTAAGAAATTTCATTCTTATATCTTTCGTAGAACATGATTTTCAATTGATAAAAATCATGAAAATTACCTAATTATGATTTCCACACACACAACCTATGTTTTATAATAATTATGGATACTTGTAAATAACTCTTTCCAAATATATTCCATTTATTATCCATTTTATGCCATCACCGGGTATTACATCCATATTTATTTAATTTCATTTACATTTCCATTATCCTGGAGTGAACCATAATTCGATTTATGTTTATAAGCTTATGTCGTCTGCCATAAATTTCGCGGACCATAATTTACTGGCAATTATTTAGGTGTATCATCCTAGGCCTCCAGGCCCTCCATAATTATGTTCCGGTACTCCTATGTGAAAACTCTTTCACTTTTTATTAATTCAATTTACTTGCATTCTAACAGTCATTTTACTAAACATGTGCGGCTTATCGTTGTACTTTATTTGTAAAAAATACCTTTTAGTCCTTTAATATTATTTTAACCATTTTACCCAAGCTAAATGCCACTTTGTATTCCTTGTTATACACATGAAAATATTTTTCTATTTAGCCCGTATTACTTCTCTTTGATGTATCACGAAATATTTACTTACAACATTATTCCATTTCCATGTTTAAGGACCAACTTCGTTATTTAATGTTATTTTGAGATCTTGTATAATATGGTCCTTTTACTTTAAAGTCACATTATTTTATGTAAATAATATTTCAAAATGGTATTCGAATACTTTCATTTAATTAAGCCTTTAAACATGTTTACCTCAAATCTAAAGTGAAAAAATGCGACTTTTCTTCACTTTTTGCACATCAGGTATCAACCCTTTATATTTATTATTTCCTTTCAGGAAACAATATTTTTTTGCACTATTTTACCCATCATCTTCATAAGAAAATAACTAGAGTTTTTTGAAATTTATAGAAAACTGTACCAGGCTTTCTATTCTCGCATTTTCATGAGAATATTAATTTTTTACACATTAGTAGGATTTTTATTTCATAAAAATTAATACTTTATTTTTTGAAATTTTGCAACTTGAGACTATATTAAAGGCTCACTTTTAATATCTCATTTTCCATGAAATTATTCCATAATTTCATAACCTTTTTTCCATTTTATATTATAAAATCTGATACCTTGAAAATCATGTGTTAAACATAGTTTTAACACTTTATTTCTCATGAAGTTATATTAAAAAATTCATGAATAAGAAGCATGTATAAAACCATATATACAAAAATATATATTAAACATGCATAGTACATTTTTATAATATAGTACCACAAAATAAACCCCGTCTCTAGTGTAAAAATCCTTTAATAATGTGTAGAAGAATAAGCTCAAAGAAATACTCCTTAAAATCTCTAAATAAAATTCTCCATAAAAGTTCCAAGTAAAACCCCCTTCGAAACTCCTAATATATAACAATGAAACGGCTATAAAATGTCTCAAGTTCACTAAAGAATATACCCCCGATATACTCAAAATATACACCATGTATTTCCTTTAAATGCTTAGATTTCAACCTCCATAATCTCCCAAAGAGACACAAACATAATATACAATAGTGGTATGGAGTTTGCTTGAAAGAATAATGGTTAAATCATTTGAATAGGTGGATTTTTTGGGCAAAGAATGTATATTTTAATTCTTTGGACGAAGGTTTAGGGGTATTTTGCGTGTATAAAATGAGAGAGCGTGGGAGCCATTTAGTTTTTGGTTTTGTCCAAACTCAAACCCACATTCCATATACATTTATAAAAGGAAAAGGATGGTACATGTTTCGTCCAAGGGGTGGTTGGATTAATAAAAGGACTACCATGTTTTGACATGAGATCAATTATAAAGATCTTTTGAAAGTAACATAAACTGTCGAATCCACCTAACGTACCCCCCGATCATCCCACTTTGTTTTTGATTTTGGCCTCCATTTTAATCTCCATCAAGTATTAAAAATATCCATATCTATATTTTCTTTTGGTCTTATACGTCTACACTATTTCTCATTGCTTTTTATCTTTCTCTTTTTGTTCAATCACACACACGGGGTCCTATAGTAATACCTATAGCACTTATATGTATATTTATCTACATGTGGTAGAATGATAATATTTTTTTGGGGTGTTTCTAATGGAAACCCAAACAATACTCACAAATACCACAAGTTGTTTATAATACAAAATACCACAATAATATGATATTTACTTCAAAATATCAGATTGAGGGCCACCCATATTTAAAGTGTTAAAAATCATTTTACCCACTTTCTCTCGTTCTCTTTACACATTCAAACCTCCAAATTCATTCAAATTTTGAACCATTTAACTTCCAAATCGTTCAACTTCAATTGGAATTAGAACCATTGTAAACTTTATATATATATATATATATATATATATATATATATATATATATATATATTATTGTGGCAATTGGAACTGACAATCAATCTAACAACAATTGGAATTGGAACCACAATCATGCAAACCAATATCTGTGCAACCAACAAACAATGATGTATGATTTTATGTTTTTTGTTTTAAAGACAACATCTGTTAAAACGATCGAATGAACTAGGGCTTTAATGGCTGGATTCTAATCGTTGAATTTGTATTGAAAACACATAGAATCAAACGAACTAAAATTTCATTCGAGGCAAATCACACGAAATAATGGACTTGATTCTTCATGTTTATGACGAATCAGGTTCTTAGTTTAACTTAGTTCCATTTATTGGATTTACCTCGAGATAACTTCAATACCTCATCGTATGTATGTCGAACCAAAGAAACATCGAGCTTCAGGTCAAATCTCACGAACTTTTATCAGTTGCTCATCATATACATGCTGAATCAAAGTATGAATAATGAAATAAATTCTTTTGGGTCAAATATCCTGAAGTAAAATCCCATTTTCGTTGTATATATACCGAATGAATACAAAATAATGTATTAACTGTATAGGAATGTATTAACTGCATGGGAATGTATTAACTGCATACATTGTCAATGATTATCATTGTCATTGATTATCATTGTCATTGATTTTCACTGTATAATCCCATTCATTGTCATTGATTGATTGTCACTGTATAATCCCATTCATTCACTGTCATTGTTATCCCATTCATTTATTATCACTGTATAACCCATTCATTGTCATTGATTAAATGATTAGTCCCTTTTATTATCATTGATTGAGTGTCACTACATAAACCCATTCATTATCATTGATTGATTATCATTGTATAATCACTTTCATTCATTATCACTGTATAACCCATTCATTGTCATTGTTATCTCTTTGTTTTAATGTAGGTTAGAAATGGATAAACTTCTATGCAACTCCCATTCAAAGAGGAAGTCGGTTACAGCTTCAGAGAGGAAGCGCCGAAAAGAGATTTATGCTTTGTCTGCTACCCAGAGACATGAGGAGGATAGTACTTCTACTGTAGAGACCATTGTGGAGAGACATGTGGAGATCACCGGGGAAGGTCATTCGGAGGCTCTGAAGGATGGACATTTTGATGAGGATGTTTCTCATAATGAGGGAAATGATGATGATGCCCCTGTTGAGGGATTTGATGATCTTAGAGAGAGTGTGTAGAGGAGGGTAGCCAAGATGAAGTTAAATTATTTGAACAAATATATCCATAGGTACATAGACTACACTCTGGCTTCGGCTTTCATCGAGCGGTGGCATCCTGAGACCAACGACTTCCACATGCTATTTGGAGAGATATCCGTCACCCTCAATGACGTATCTCAAATCCTTCAAGTACCTATATTTGATGACCCTTTATTTAACCCGCACATCGTTATTGAGGTAGAGGAGGATGTTGAAGTCCGAAATGTGATTGACTTAGTAGTGAAGGGATTGGACATTATCCTGGATGATGCACAACTAGAGTGCAGTGATTTATGTGTTGTGCAGTTGAACTGGATCACAACAAATTTCAAGGAACAAGCCAAATACGTGAATGCCACTTCCCAAGTTAAAGACAACTGTGCTAGGGCTTACAGAGTTTAAATTATCGGGTGCACTATTTTTCCCGATATGAGAAAAAACAAAATTGATATCTTTTACATATAAGTTTTGAAAGACTTGAAAATGGTGGGTAAGTTGGCTTAGGGAATGGGTATTCTCGCACACCTCTATAGGCAGCTCGGCCTTACATCTCACTACGGCCTTAAGCAAATTAGTGGGGGCCTCTCATTACTGCAGGTAACTAATAAATGAATTTATTTTTCTGATTTTCTAATTTCATCGTATATTTCATTTTCGATGTTTTGCAGTCATGGATTTATAAGCACTTCTTTGGGTTGGGGGAGGGGGGGGCATCCTCAACATGGAGCTAAACGACACAATGCCCCGGTTACACATTGGGCATTGTAATCCTCCTCCCAAAAGAACACTTTTCAATATCTTATAAACTACTGAGAGAAACTCAGTGGCATGTATGGAGGCAATGTACGTGAATTACATTTTCTTTAAACTAAAATATTCTCAGAACTTCACTTATGATTTACAATTTCTTTTGGCTTGTGTGTAGGTATATTAGGATCCATATAAAGATGCTAGGGATGCATATATATTTCTCGAAGTATCTTTTTTTAGTGGAATTATCATATGTTTCAATGTTACGGAGTCATACTAGCTAGGAAAAGGTTTGAGATAGTTAGGCCGGCTACAAATCATCCCCCACGATCCAATGACACCATTAAGGGATGAGAGGGGAAAGAAGGTTGCCCGGTAGAAGGGATCGACCTCGACTTCTCTGAAAAAATGTGATCTTGCCAGTAGACTACATGCATTGGTTCGTGTCCAAGTCCCATCCTATCGTGTAGAACCCCGCTCTTCGATAATCAAAATTGATGAACACATATTTAGTAAGTATTAAGTTTGTACACTTTTTCTTACTTTTAACAAATTCTCTTACTTACGTTCATGATTTTCACTAGGCAGATGAAGTACGGAAGGCGATGGAGTTACTAAAGAAGAATATGGGCGATGGCATTGCTACAGATCCCAGTATATTGCTTGCTCACAATAGAGAAGCATTTGAAATACTTGCAGCGATAATTGGTGTGTTTCACCCGATTGTCATCAAGGATCCGGGTAGAAAGAAGAGTAATAAGCATGGAAGAGAAAAAAGAAAGGGAAAGGAGAAGGTTGTTGAGGGTGGAAAATGGAAAAGAAAGTGAAATTTTTTGAAGTTGTAATCATATTAATTTTATTGGCAATTGGAATTTTGTTAATGTTGTTGGATATTTAATTATTAATGTCAAACAGAGTCAAATTTTGGATATTGATAGTATTGGGATTTTGGATATTGTTAGTGTATTTGGGTATTGCTTCGCTATTGGAATATTAGTGTTAATGTTAAAGTTATTGTATATTGGAATATTAATGTTAAGACTGCTTGATTTGAGCTTCTAGTTAGTCCGACATTCTTTCCTTTGAAGATGCATATGAGTTTGTGAGGTTTCAAAAACCTAACTATATAGGTTTTAAGTTCTTATTGAAGAAGCATATCCCTCATATAGTCTCTATGACTTGGAATTTTTTCATACTAGCTGTTGAAGATGTTCTACAATCTAAACAACGCATACAAAACTGAATGAAACTAGGCATAAAAAACTGAAAATGCACTTTATGCTGAATGAAACTAGGCATACAAAACTGAAATTCCCCTGTTAGGGATGTTTATACCGAATCAGACCATTTTGAATTTGGTTCGTTGTGATTATGCCAAAATCATGTTCCCTAATCGTCATGATAAACCCAAACAAAAAGAATCCAAAGTTGGTTAGGTATAAATATCCCTAACAGTGGGATTTGAGTTTTTATGCCTAGTTTCATTCAACATAAAGATAGTGACTGTGTTCTTAGTGTTTCGATATATTTATACCAAATCAAGCCATTTTAATACATCATTACCAATTTAAACTATAACATCCCCAATACAATAACATTACATTAACACATCATTACCAATTTAATACATCCTTAACAACTTTAATACATCATTATATCACAAAAACAACATTAATATGTCATTACCAATATAATAACATTACATTACAACCTTACTTACATCGATATAAATATTACAAACAAATTTGAACTACCTACACATTTTCAAATATGTTTTCAAAAAAATATAAAATATCCACAACTACTTGATGTCTATAGGTTAATTATTGGTCACTACATCCTTTGGGCTAATTTTTTGAAACTGTGATACTTGATCCGCATATCTGTCAATCCATGGTTTTTCTTCAGGAAAGGAACAACTATTCCAGTGACTTGCAACAGGTGGCAACGGACAACCATGCCTCAATTTTAGAACGAGAAAGTGATTCCAAAAAATATGAGCATCTGCACGAACATCGGATGCACAGTTTTTTATGTCTCATCGATAAAATTGTGAGACACTGTCTCTTATAGATGAGGACGCGCACATATTTGTAAGCTTTAGCCAACATGTAACAATACTCTGTCATGATAATCCAAGACTTCGGACCACATGGACTTGTATAATTGTCTAAAATATTTAGAGTAGTGCATGGAAACCAATTACCAAAATAGTATGCGTAGTAATCATTATTTTCTAAAGCTTCATCCATCAAATCCACTCTAACATTTTTCCACCCATTGTTCCCCATCCTTAGACATTCAGCAACACATCTAAACCCACAATTCTTTTCGGCATAAACATCCACAATATCATCAACAAAACATCTATAAAATGTCGGTACCTCCTTTAAGTACTTCCTATATGTGGGAGTGTAGTTAGGGAACCATGGGGCGAGGTGGGTGAACTCCATAAAATTAATGTTCTTCTTAATCCTCTTAACAACACGATGTTGCTTCTCCGTTGATTCCCTAACAAGTTCGAAGCCTGAGGGATCCCGTTTGGTTGACTTGTTATGCTTTTGCTCATAAGCAGTTGATTTTTGACCTCTTGTCCATCCCTTGACTTGCTTAAGCAAAGACGGATCAAATAGCCTAGCAGTTGTGGGACACCTTATGTCCTTCAATTTTCATAACATGGCCCTTTACTCAGCCGGATTGGAACTTTCCCACCTCGGTTTAAAGAGTATCATTTTTTACTCATAATCGACCATGTGTTACTTCACTAAGCCGGACCCCATAGTTAATTTGCGCTCATTTCCATCCATGTCCCCCCAAAGTATAGCCCAACCATCCATCTAATAGATGACCAACCTAAGAGCGCAAGGCATGTCGTAGACATTGTACACCACATATAGGCAACATTTAAAATCCATGCCAACAATGTCACACATGGATGGCGAGTTGTCAATTTACTCAACAATGTCACACAAGTCCCCTCGTAATCTGTTCTCGCATACGTGGATGGCGAGTTGTCAATTTACTCAACATTTGGCAATGATCTACTCGATTCATGATCTCCAATGCAACCAGCAATGCAGTCTTCATCGCTATCATCAATATTATATACTCTTTGAGGAGTTGCTAAAGCAATTGACCATTTAGGATCGAGTTGGTCTGGCACATAAAAAACTTGTTTGGCATAAGAAGCTAATATAAATTGCTCATTCTGAGGGCCAACCCTACTAAGTTCAACCAATGTGAAACCAAGATCATCAATCTTGGCGTCATTGTTGCTATCACACCAATCGCACTTAAAAAATGGAATCTTAAATGTTATATAATCTAGCATCAAAATTTCAGTAATGACGTCGTAATAGCATATATTTGAAACCATAGTATTCTTATCTTTAGCACTAGAAACCTACATCGTTATGGCAACAATGCTCACTCCACTATTTTGGTTGACTCGATCAACATCATGTTCCCTTGTATTATAATGACATCCATTAATAACATAACTAGGAAATTTTATTACGTCTCGATGTGGTCCTCGAGCTACCCATTTTAAGGTATCTAAAACGTTGTTGCCCATTTTTTGAATTTCATCAACCTGAATTTTGAGAGCGTTAGTTAAAATTTAGAGTTATTTAGAGTCTTAATTTTGATAAATTGATCATACCCTTTGACGTAACCAAAGAATAAAAGTCTTGTTGTGGTCATCTTGTAACCATTTTTGGTTTTTGCGATTTTGAGAATATTTTTGCCTCAAGCTCTCCATGTGCTCCCTAGTTATTAAAAATAAAATATACAGTCAACCATCAAGATCTTATGCTTAGACAAGAAAGTAATATTTATTAAAATGAAATATATAATATTTACTCGATATAAGGTTGGACATCATTTGTATTTTCCAACACATGTCGATGTGCCTGTTCCCATAATGACTCATCCACTTCAATGACATTACCACCACCTATTGGTTTGCCATCTTGTATTGCATCATCATCATCACTAGTGCTCATATTTCTACCAATTGGAACTCCAACTGCATCGAGTTCGTGTAAGAACACGGAACAAAATTCAACCGCCTCTTCTGTAATATAACGTTCCACAATACAACCTTTTGGACGATTTTTATTGTGCACTTGACCCTTTATCACTTTCATGTCCCTACATCAATGTTAAAAATTTTAAATAGTATTAACTAATTGAGATGTTATTGATTAATTTTATAATTGTAAGCACGAACTTGCCTTTCAAAAGGGTACATCTATCGTGAAAAAACTGGACCACAAAGTTCAACCTCTCTAACAAGATGTACCATCAAATGCACCATGATGCCAAAGAATGTGGGAGGGAAGTATTTTTCCAGCAAACACAGAGTTATCACAATATCGTTCTGAATTTCTTTTAATTTTGGCATGTCCACTACTTTTTCACAAATAGCATTGAAGAAGAAGCAAATTCTAATAATCGCATATCTCACATGCTTTGGTAATACAGATCGTATTGTAATGGGAAGTATTTGTTGCATTAGTATGTGACAATCATGGGTCTTAAGACCAAACAGTTTCAATTCTTCCATGGAAACAAGATTCGCAAAATTCGATGAGTACCCATCAGGGACATTAAGTCATCGCAAAGTTTCACAAACCCTTACTTTATCTTTCCTCGATAATGTATAACAAGCCGATGGCAAATAACTACGTTTACCATTATATTATGGTGCCAATTCATCCCGAATTCCCATGTCTATAAGATCAAGATGACTCTTAACTCCATCTTTTGTTTTTCCATGAATGTTAAGTAGGGTCCCTATGATGCTATCGCAAACATTCTTCTCGATGTGCATGATGTCCAAGTTGTGTCGAATAAGCAAATGCTGCCAATGCTCAAGCTTAAAGAATATGGATTTTTTCTTCCAACATACGAAACCAGCATTATCATCTTTGGAGGAAGCACTACCTTCAACGTGGTCTTCACTGCGCTTTCTCTTTAATTTTACAGTCTTTTTCAAACCGACCTTCTTTTTCAAACCCATATTCTTTCCCCAAGATGCCCTAATCCCTATAAATTTCTTTAATACTTTTTCACCACTCAACGGTTCAGGTTGTACTCGAAACTCCTGCTGACCATTGAAAGCCTTTTTTTTCTTTCGAAATGGATGGTCATGTGGAAGAAATCTTTTACGCGACATATATATTCTTATTAGAATTTGTTAATCTAATAGAATCGGTTTCTTCCGCACAAATTGGACATGCATAATATCCCTTTACAACACAACTGCACAAATTCCCATATATAGGAAAATGATTAAAATCCACAAAAGTATAGCCTTTAACGTAAACGATTCTTATCGGTAGGCATCATAAACCTGAACACCTTCATGCTATAAAGTTTGTAAATCTTCAATTAATGGTGCCAAGTAAACATCAATATCATTACCTGGTTGTTGTGGACCAGATATCAACATTGTCAGCATCAAAAATTTTCTCTTTGCGCTCAATAAAGGATGAAAATTGTAGATCCTTAACATAACTGGCCAACAACTATACCTACTGCTAAGAGAACTATGTGGGTTGATCCCATTAGCTAAAAGTGCTAACTGAAGGTTTCTTGCTTCCTTCCCAAACTCTGGCCATTTCCCGTCCACCAACTTCCATGCTGGAGAATCTGCTGGGTGACTCAATTTACCATCAATTTATCTTTCATGTGCATGCCATGTCAAATATTTTGATGTTTGAACAGATTGGTACCACCGTTTAAACCGTGGAATAGGCGGAAAATACCACAACACTTTTGCAGGCACACCCACCTTTGGCGCAGTTGTGTTCTTCCTTGACTTATACCTTGAAGTTCCACATGTAGGGCATATAGTAGCATCCGCGTACTCTTTCCTGTAAAGTATACAATCATTGGGACAGGCATGTATTTTTTCATATCCCATTCCAAAAATCGATAATGTTTTAACAGCTTTTTTCGTAGTTATAGTCAATTCATTATCTTCTGGAAGCATTTTTCCTAACAATTCCAATAACTTCGAAAATCTTGTATCGGTCCACCCACTCCTTGCTTTCAAGTTGAAAAGATTTATCAATGCTGATAATTTTGTAAAGTTTGCAAAGATTTCAAGATCTCCCATAAAATCCTCTTGTGTAGCTTGAACCATCTCCACTGTGTTTTCAAGATCCTCTGGAGTCTCCATCACATAATCTTGAAGGTTTGGATCACACGTGTCGTCATTAGGTGGGGCAGCAATTTTAGCGACTTATCCATACCATATCCATGTACGGTAAGTTTTATCAAAACCATTCACATATAAATGATTTTTAACCACTTTTAGACTCAACTTACATCCATTACCACATTTAGAGCATGGGCATGGGATAGAGTTACTCCCTTTTGCATGTGCTTCAGCAACTCTAAAAAAATCCTTAATCTTTTCTTCATATTCATTTGATAATCTACTCATGGAAATCCAAGATCTATCCATCGCAAATAGACTATGATCTCAAAGCGCACATACTCACATCCAAGAGAGATAACATATAGTTATATTGTAATACATTAATTTAGTATTAAAAGGCAATCCATTAAAAATAATAGAAACAATGCCAGCTTGGTAGATCAATAAAATGCAAGTTGTCATGAATAAAAGGAAATATTAACTAAAAATTCCAGGTGGACGTTTAGTCCGAAAATAAAGAAAGTCATGATGATAGAGTGAATCATTTGTCTTATAAGGAAATATTGATATTTAACTAAAATATATAAATAATTTAGTCCATCATAACTAAACCTGTCATCAACTAGTATCAATCAAGGATTTTCTCTCAAACTATTAACATCATAATTAATCATGAGGATTTCTAAAACTCTTTAGGAGTTCTGGGATGTCATATCTGAGCATATCATCAATAGCTTATATCATTTTAGGCTTCAACTTCTCAAACTTATCTATGGTGTATCCGCTCAAGATCTCTCTAAAGTGCTCGATAACTTATCTATGGTTTATCTCAACTATACTTATTGGTCGTGCGCGTGTTCAGTGCCACATCCCCTTTCTTCATCATGTGCTGGCCTGACTGCAAAGACGTGGTCATCGTCCGACCTATATATATGAGGGCTTCTGTAATGACCTTGAGTATGGACTTAAGAGTAAGGACCATTTGTTTTGCCATTAGATGCATTTAATGATGAGTGAGAATGAATTTACTGGTAAACAACATGGTCCTTAAGGTAAGTCCTACTTCGGGTCCTCACATGAGCATTTGTGTGTTTGTGTGCAAGTTTGTGTGTGCCAACTTGGGATACTAGGTCACCTCATACAGTGCAACCTTAAACTAATATAAATTACTTTCAGCATATAAAAAATGATTAATTTCATCATCGGGATTAAGGGAGGCAATGGGTCGTGTCGTGTCATTAATTTCATCAATGGGATTAGGTGTGGCAATGGGTCGTGTCGTGTTAATTTCATGCCGAGTCTAACCAGGTTCGTATCAAAATCACCTATTCCTAAACCAGAATCATTAAGTCTTTCGTGTATACCATGTCGTGTCTTATCAGGTTCGTGTCGTGTTTGTATCATGTTCAAGTCGTGCCTTAACGAGTCATGTCGTGTATTTACGCTAAATGGCTAAATGCAAACCCGCTTCGTTAAGCTATCGTGTTTAGCGGGTCCACCCGTTAAGCACCCGTATTCGTTAAGGCTTCACCCAAACCTGCTAAAAAGTCGTGTAGGTCATGTCGTGTTATCGGGTTGTGTGATAATTTTTCACCCCTCGGGATGCGTTTTTTTATTTCAAGCAATAAAAAATGATTTTCAGCAATATAAATTATTTTCGGCATATAAAAAATAATTTCCAGCAAATAAAAAACTATTTCCTACAAATAGAAATAATTTCCAACAAGAAAAAAAGATTTTCAGTAATATAAAATATTTCCAGCATATAAAAATGATTTCCGACAATAATAAAGTATTTTCAGCAAATAATAATTATTTTCAACAATAAAAAAATTATTTCCAACTAATAAAAATTATTTCCTACAAATAACAATTATATCCAAACAAACTTCTAATAAACAATAAAAAACAGAAAAATACATAAAAATAGGCATCGTACCTGGGTGATTATAATATAATATTTATATTTACCCATTAACAAAAAATGGGCATTTAGACATTGTGCATTTATTAATTCAAATTTAAAAGTGAGCATTTAAACTAATTTAATATTTAACCATTAACTTAAAATTAACAGTTAAGACCCATTGAACTTGAACTTAAAAATTAAACAATGAATCTATAAATTAATAGTTACCTGGACGGTTGGGATGCGAGTGGAGAGGAGGAGAGGGGGTGTTGTGCTGCTCATATGTGGGCGACTGAGGCCGGACGGGGCTCCAGCTGCTGGAGATGTTGCGAAGAGGAGGAGAGGAGATGAAGGAGATCGCGAGGGAGGAAGGAGGGATCGTGAGGGATAAGGCAAGACGACTCCATGAATATCGCACAATAAAGTTAAGGAGAAGCGGGTATATCACAAATTTGAGATTCTTACGCTTCTTTCCCTCCATTTTTCTTCTCCCTATTGATATTTTTTCTTAACATGAGTAGTAAATAATTAAAAATTATTATTAAAAAAATATTAATTTTATAAAATTATATTTAATATTACCATGTGTATAAAACTGTCATAAAACATAAATATATTATATGACCTTTAAAATATTACTGTCATAACATATCATATTAATATGACCCAATAAATATACATGGATCATAATGATTTGTTTAAATGAAAAAAGGGTCATAATTGTGAAATAATCATATTTATTATGATAGTTTAATTAAAACGGTCATAAAATTGAATTTTAAAACTATCATAAAAGGGTATTTTTCTAGTAGTGATACCTCAGGACAAAGAACCTCCTCTACCAAGCGCAACTCCTCCGGGTCCATCGCACGAGGACGATGTATCATAGGCACCATCCCTCCGTCATCCCGTCGGATATTGTATGAAGGAGTATGCAGCCGCACAAAGGGGACCTCCGAGGTCGTCGCCACCACAGATGTCGAAGGACCGCCACCAGTGTGGGAGGACCCCACTTTGCTGACTCGAACCTGCAGGAGGGAAGGGAAGAGCATCATATATGCTCAACGCCATCATCCAGCTCGTCATAAAGTCCATATAATCATACGGCACAGTCGTATCGGTGTACAACAGGTAGGACTCGCCAACCATCGTCGTAATCCTCGCATCCTCTGGCAGCAGCCGCTCTCGCCTCATAGACATAAGGGGCCTCGTGTGACACCCCGCCTAATTAAATACCGGGCGGTCACTCATTTATTAAATTAAAATCAAGGTGAACAGTTGGTTCATTCTTAGCATCACTGTCGTAAAAATAACTTTTTCCAAATTAACACCCTAATTAATTAAGCTAAGTGTCAAAACCATTTTTCAACATTTCTGACCAATTTTATTTTTTTTAAAAGAAAATTATTTATTTAATTAGTAACAACATTTACAATAAGTAAGAATCATACAACAATTATCCTGGAACATAATCCAATTACTTTAAACATTCAACATCCAAAATCCCAACATTTAAAACTTAAAGTAAAACATACATGCTGAATAAATCCCCAAAGTAACGGTACTAGAAATAACTGAAATATAAATGTCCCAATAAAACAGATAAATAGTGGAAAGGGCGACACATGCCCAATAACTGAGAATGATAGAAGAGGAATCAAATAAATGAAATCGTCTAAGCAAGTGGCCTGCAACTCCCACCTAAGCTGCAGCACGTTCCTCCCAAGGGATCCTAAGCAAGACGCCCCTGTGGCTGGGCACCTGTAATATATACATATATATATATATACAAGAGAGAGAGAGAAAAACGGGTCAGAGCCCGATAGTGTATATGATTTAAAAATTGTTTAGCAAGTATTTAAATTGATACAGGCCAATGCAACAACATATAGTGCGACCCTCTCTTGAGAAATTTTCACCTCTCTTCTAATGTGCACACCTAACCTTCCCAATGGTCTATCTCATCATATAACACGCTATACTTTCCCAATGGTTCAACTTATCTTAGATTATTCGCAGGATTCAAAATTTATGATTTAATTGTTTGAAAAGAATATTTCAATTAGTAACCAAAGTTCTCATTTTAACTTTATAAATCAATAAAGTTTTTAAGTGTCATATTATACTATCTCAAAACAAGTATTTACAATTTGAGTCATCAACCATGTCCCACATATCAAATCACAATAGGCAGTTCCAGATTTCCGAATTTCATATATATATTAACTACTCGTATAATACATATATTATAACAGCACCCCAAATAAACTATGGTGCGGGCATACTCTACTATCCAAACCCCATATCACTCACATTAAGGGGAATACAAATTCGGAATCACTCTCGAATTTTATTAACACATACTCAAACAATATTGAGGTGAAGCATAGATTCCAAGTCTCTAAGGGGACGGCATATGTCTGCGTCTCTTAGGACCGTCTGAACTATCACTGCGATAGCCTGTACCAAGGATATCTATACACAAACAAGATGAGGCGAAGAATATATTCCAAGTCTCTAAGAGGATGGCACATGCCTGCGTCTCTTAGGACCGTCTGAACTATCACATCGATATCCTGTACCAAGGATATCTATCTTCTAGGGTACAAGTCAATATCCCCCATAAAGGTCCCATCGAGATAAGCCTGTCCCAGCGCGGAAACCGCAGGGATAGGAAGTAGCGTGGGCATGATTTTCACACATAGATAGTATATGCATACACAATCATATAACTATACTAATATTACCATATCAATATTAGGTAAATTCTAAATTCCCATAATTACGACATTTCCATATTATCATATTTTAGTAAACACTTATAACGGTTCGTTTCTAACCTTGATTCGGTATTATTCCAACGTACCACACAACTCTCACGGTTTTATTCTCCAAATTATAGAATTCAGTAGGTATATACATTTGTCCCCAAAGTAACTCTCTTACGTGTCTCTCTCTTTAAGTCATAAATTTACCGACCCTTATGTAATTATCCTAAAATACAATCTTTGCCCGACATCAAGGGTCCCAAAATCTATTCACATGTCCTACTGGTCTTCCCTATCTCCCAAAACATTTTATTAAGGATGCCCAAGAATTATCTCACAATAAATTGAATTTAACTCATTTAAAAAGGAAATAGGAGTCTGCCAGGAGGGGTAGATCGATCGAGGTATGGGGCTCGATCGATCGAACCTTCGATCGATCGAAGCTTGGGCTCGATCGATCGATCAAGCAGGTCTGCAAAAACTGAAATTCTGCAGTTACGGGTTTCATCTCCTAACTTCAACAATTTCCATAATTTCTAATCCCAATCATCTCAAAATTTGTACTACTAACATCCTAACATGATATTATACATTTCCTACGTAAAGCATGTAGATTTCTACTATTAAACATGGATTAACAAGCCTCAAATTCATATAAAACTTCAAGAACCCTAAAATTTCATTAACATGGTTCTAATCCATCTTTTCCAGAATTTTCTTCTTATAAACATCATAATTTCGTGGGAAAATTCCTCTACATGGCAAGGGTTTCCAGAATTATCATTTAAACCATAACTACATGCGATTCCTATCTCAAATCTTAAGTTTTCTTCCATAAAACTCATCCTAATCATTCCTACACTAATATGAAAGATTCATCAACGAAATAATCAAGATAAACACTTGCCTGGGATTTTCAGAAGTCTGATTTGGTGTTGAATTCGGTATGGTTGCGTTCCCCGTCTCGCGATCTACCCGTTGGTGGTGGCGGCGGTGCAAACGGGTGAGTTTTGGGCCTTGAATTTTCCTTGAGAGCTCTCTCCTTCCTCTCCTATGGCCGTCACTTGTGTTTAGAGTTTCTAACCCTAGATGACAATCCAGATATCTAATATAACGCTTTGAATTTTCGTGGGTTTAATTACCCAAAAATGTAAAATGTCCAAAATGCCCTCCCGGGTACTAATTAAGCCTAAAAATGCTCCGAGACCCAAACTAAACCCCCGGGTACACTTTTCTGACTATCTCGACCCTTCCGAATGCGTTGGCGCCCTCAAAACGACCATAAGAACAACTTATAAAATATTCACTTTTATTTTTCAATATTTAGTCTTGACGCGACACGGGCACGTCCCGACTCAAATTTCCAAAATTGTCATTTTATTCACTCGTGACATTCAATATAACCAATATTACATATTACTTTGCTCATTAGTAATATTCAACAAATTTCATATAATTACTAACTCTCGTCACTTTAATAATTATAACATAATTAATTTCCGGATTTTTATTAAATAATTAGCTCATATTAAATTTAATAAATCCCCAAATTAATATAGCATAAAAATACGGGGTATTACACCTCGCGGGTGGCACCACCACCTACCCCTAAGAAATATGTTGGACCACCCTCTCCCTGAGATACAAAGAGTGGCCAAACTCATGCGCCAGCAAATGCCTCATCGGCGCATTTACTCCAGTTAACCTCATGTCCTGAACGGTTGTCCCCCAAGGGTAAAAGGTCACCCGAAAAATCCCCAGCAAAATATAAGGAAACATAGAATCATAGCACACAAATGTCTTAGAATGAAGAATAAAAAAGTCTTACCCTATTACTGGTCAGGACATTCAAGACCTGATGCACCGCCTCTGGAGAGAGACCTCCTCGACGTCGATTGGCCTTTCGCCATCGATGCAACAAGAAAAAATCCCCAACGATCTCGTCCTTCAAAGCGATCAGCTGGGTATTACACCTAATCACCTCATAGAACCACATCTGCCAAAGACAAGAATTCGCAATAAAAAGAGATGCATAAGGAAAATGCGAATGCATGAAAGGAAAATGCACAAAATTAAAGAATACCTTAAGAAGATACATGGCTCCAGTGAAAGACTACCGACAGCACCGGCTGAATGCATCCAAGGAAAAATAAAGGGTTGCCAAAGTCAGGCTCTCCCAATCATATAGAGGGATGTTAAAAAACATACTCAGATATGGTAAAAACCATAAGTGGACAACGTCGCCGTTCGACGCCACCAGAAATCCACCCAACACCAGCAAAATGAATAACTGGGCCATCTGCCTCACCTATAGCCCGTCCTCCACATCAATCACCCTGCCCAATAAAACATCCTTCAGTAGCGACAGATGAATGGAGTCCCCAGACACTATCTTTCCCACATCAACAAGCGCCGCGCGAACCGCCTCAGGACTCACCCGTAAAGATCAATCCACCTTTATCTGCTCTTCATCGCAATCCCGCCCCAGCAGTTGCTGCACATCTATAGGAGTCACAGTCATCTCCCCTAAACCAAAATGAAAGGTGTGGGTAGTGTCCCACCACCTCTCCCCCAGAGCGTATAAGAATGCCGTCGAACGAGGCATCTCATCTAGCATAGACGCCAACCTCCCAAAGCCTGCTGAGGATACCACCCAATGCACCACATTGGAAGATGCTCCCAGACATCCTTAAGCCCCGTCGTCCCGCGAGCACGCATATTCGACAAAGAAACATCAGACTACCAAAAGAGAAAAACCTTATCGGAATCCAAGAAAAAAGGAAAACCACCAAAAAGAGAATGCCAAAAGTCAATTTACTTACATAACCGCCAGGGTTCAGCACCCTCGAAGAGCAATGATGCGATGACTCCCGCAGTAAGGTCCGCTCATTCGCAACCGGCTCGAATGTGTCAAAAGAGTTCTCGCTCCCCAAAGCAAGAGGCGATCTGGACCTCCACTCCACGTTTTCCCAGTCATCAACAGCCAACCATTTTTGGTGTACCGCAGTGCTCACAAAATAGCCATTTTTTAGATTGCAGAATGCTAAGACGATTCGCAAAAGAAAATCGCAGAAAGAGAGAAGGCAAGAAGCTGTGGAAAATGAGGGGAACTCTCCCCCTTTAAATAGGATGCCAGAGGTCATGCCGATCGGCACTTCACCCCCACCTACCAATCGGCACTATCCCTTTATCTTCTCGAGGCAGTTCAAAAGTCCATGCCACTGCCAAATGGCACCCTCCACACCATGCCGACTGGAACCTCCCTTAAATTTTCGTATAGAAATTCCCGCAAAAATACCAAAAAACCCTCAGAAAATTCCTAAAAATCTCGGAAAGGATTTAGAGCATTTTCACCAAGAAAATTTCGTAGTTCCTCAAGCGAAACCCCTATTTCCCCAGTGAAACTCTCAAAAGACAAGCGAATCTCTACCCCAGCAACGTCCCCAAAGGACCTCCAAAATATCCAAAACTTGAGGATCATCTCCTATTTCCCAAAGGTCCCAGTTTTCCTCGAGAAATACGTTCAAATCCTAGACCACCTAATCATTTCCCCAGCAATCGGCTCCCCATCTCAAATCAAAATCACGAGCTAATTTTCCCGGCAGAGTTCCCCGAGGTCATCTCACCCTAAGCCCACAGAATTAGTTTCAACCCGTAGAATTGATCATTTCATACTTAAGACCGCAGAATTGGCTTCGACCCGCAGAATTGGTCATCTCACCTTAAGCCCCGCAGAATTGGCTTCGACTCACAGAATTGGTCATCTGAAACCCAATCCCGTAGAATTGGCTTCGACCCGCAGAATTGATCATCTCAAACCTAAGCCCGCAGAATTGGCTTCGACCCACAGAATTGGTCATCTCACCTTAATCCCACATAATTGGCTTCGACCCGCATAATTGGTCATCTCAAACCTAAGCCCACAGAATTGGCTTCGACTCGCAGAATTGGTCATTTCAAACTTAAGCTCATAGAATTGGCTTTGACCCGCAGAATTGGCCATTTCAAACTTAAGCCCACAGAATTGGCTTCGACTCGCATAATTGGTCATCTCACCTTAAGCCCGCAGAATTGGCTCATCCCCAACTTAAACCCGCATAATTTGCTTAAACCTGCAAAATTGGTCATCTCAAATCTAAGCCCTCAGAATTAGCTTCGACCCGCAGAATTGGTCATTTCAAACTTAAGCCGTAGAATTGGCTTTGACCCGTAGAATTGGTCACCTCACGTTAAGCCCGCAGAATTGGCTTCGACCCGCAGAATTGGTCATCTCACCTTATGCTCACGGAATTGGCTTTGACCCGCAGAATTGGTCATCTCAATCCCACGGAATTGGCTTCGGCCCGCAGAATTGGTCATCTCAAGCCCGCGGAATCGATCATCACAACCTAAGCCCTCAGAATTGGCTTTGACCCACATAATTGGTCACCCCCATCATTGTTGTAGGTCCTCAGAATTGACCTAAATCTTTGGTCATCATTTCCTTTAAGACCATCCCCATCATGACCCTTTAAGCCCGCAGAATTGACTTCGACCTGCAGAATCGATCACCCTCATCTCCAAGCCCGTAGAATCGATATCGACCCGCAGAATTGGTCACCCTCATCTCCAAGCCCTCAGAATTGGCTTCGTCCCACATAATCGATCACCCTCATCTCCAAGCCAACAGAATTGGCTTTGACCCACAAAATCGGTTACCCTCATCCTTAAGCCCTCAGAATTGGCTTCGACCCGCAGAATCGGTCGCCCTCATCTTCAAGCCCTCAGAATTAGTTTCGACTCGCAGACTCGATCACCCTCATCTCCAAGCCCGCAGAATTGGCTTTGACCTGCAGAATCAGTCACCCTCATCTTCAATCCCTTAAAATTATCTTCGACCTACATAATCGGTCATCCTCATCCTTAGGTCCTCAGAATCAACCTCGACCCTCTGATCATCCTTTTTCACAGGCATCATGTGGTGTCTATTCGACGGCTATCGTTTATTCCAAACTCACCCGTCGAGGGGATCTATAGACACCCCATTATAATACCTCCTTAACCTCTCCTTAGGTCCCTAGCACCTCCCTTCATCATTGCAAACCCAAGTCATACCCCGGGTACTGACCTAAAGGCCATCGGTCACTCTCAAGCTCCGTTTGACCAAAAGTCAAACTCTTCAACTCGAACGAGACTGAATGAATCTTCGAAGGGAACTGAAACCCCTTTCCAACGGTCTATCCCATGCGTGATTCTGACTTATAGTGCGAACGAACGACCCATTTTCCCCCGAAACTCGATTAGGAGGTCACCGGACGCTCCCAAGCTCCGTTTGACCAAAGTCAACTCTTCTGCTCAATCAATATTTGTAGACACCCCATTCTGTTACCCCCTAACTCTCCTTAGGTCCCTAGTACCTCCCTCCATCACTACAAACCTAGGTCATGTCCCGAGTATTGACCTAGAAACCATCGGGCACTCCCCGACTATGTTTGAGCTAAAATTCAAACTCTTCAGCTCGATCGAGGCTGAATGAATCTTCAAAGGGAAATGAATACCCTTTCCAACAGACCGCCCCATGCACGATTTCGACTTACCATGCGGACGAACGATTCGCTTGCGTCCGAAACTTGACCCAGAGGCCACCGGGCGCTCCTAAGCTCTGTTTGACCTATGTCAACTCTTCAACTCGACCGAGGATGAATGAATCGTCAAAGGGCACTGAATACCCTTTCCAACGGTCCATCCCGTGCGCGATTCTGACTTACCATGCGGACGAACGATCCGTTCGACTCCGAGACGACACCGAATGCTTCTCGGGCCCGGTTGACAAAAGTCAACTCCCCAGACCGAGTCAAACTCTTTGGAATGTCGAAGTATATATCCTAAACTTTCCAACGGTCTGCCTCATGCGCGATTCAAACTTACCATGAGGACGAACGATTCATTTGCGTCCGAAAGATCCCCCATCCAATGGACCGACAAACGCTTTCGAGTCATATTTGAACCAAATTCAACTCCCGAACCCGGGAGCGGTCCAAAAGACTTTCAAATGTCTCTGAATTACCTTTCCAACGGTATGCCCTGTGCGCAATTCTGACCAACGGTTTGCCCTCGGCGGTCGATTTTCTAAAAAAGTCTGAGGCGACTGCCAAATGGCAGGTTCCAGACCCTGCCTATCGGTAGGTGCCGATAGGCAGGAACGGGTCTATGCCGATCGGCACTTACCTGGGCCTATAAAAAGTGGCCTTCACGTCATTTTCAAGGGGAGCCCAGATCTGATAGAAATCTCTCTCAACGCATCCCAGAAACCTCTCCCGAAGGCAGCGTGATTTCAACTTCCAAATCCCCTTTTTTCTTGCACTTTTCATCACCTTTTTCATCAAACATGGTTAATTATCCACTCTCCATCATCATCCAAGTGCAAGGGCTTCTCTCCAACATTCAAGATCAAGCTCAAGATCTTCAAGAAGGTCCAACTTTCTCAAACTCTCTCGTAAATTCTCTTAAATTCCCAATAACATGTTTTCTTACTTAGCGCTTTTATTATCTCATCTCACACATCCTAATATACCTTTTTATTTATTATTATTTCACATCTCCTATTTTCATAGAAATAAAACCCCAAAAAACAAGAAAAAGAGGGTTTGCTCATAAATTCCAAATAGGGATTCTCATACTTTTCGCACACTTTCCTTACAACTAAAACACTTTTTCTACACACACACACACTTAAAAATAAGAGATCCCCCATTTGGATTTATGGGATAAACCCCACCCCTCGTTTTGTATGCGAACTACGTTGACTTTGATGCCTTTATAGGCTACGTAGGCATCTCGGGGTAAAACCCGAGACTCGAGTCCTTTTTCCCACTTTTTCTCTCATCTTCCTATTTGCTCTAAATCTAATCTTCCTATATTCTATATACTTGCCCTTAGTAACGTATTGCTCCATATGCATTATCGTTCCATTACAATGGTCAACGTAGGGGTAGTCACGTAAATTTTATTTTTTTAATATTATTCTTATATCTTCCTACGGACGACTCGCTTTATCTTTTCCATGATACAAGTTGAGGATTCCTACCTCCATTCTATATATATACACATGCACACATATCACGGGGGAAACAAAAGGAAAATAGCAAATATTCATGAGAGACCGAAAGGGCGGAATGGGTGCCTAACACCTTCCCATTTCGTAACTAAGCCTCCGAACCCTTCTCGAATCATCTTGGTTTCGCACGCACCAGTATGTCTTTGGATGTCATCCTTCGGGTTGGCTTCCCCTTTTTATTTTGTCTATTTTGAGTAAAATAGACTGACGACTCTTCTCTGAATCTCTCTACATGTTTACACCACATCTCAAACGACGCCTGTCGAAGCGCTCTCGAGAGGGACGCGCGGGACCCGAAGGATCCTTCCTCCACGCGCCCGCCCACGTGGTGAGGATCGGGGATGGCCACAATACTAAATTAATCTTTGAAGGGCACTGAAATGGCTTTCCAATGATCTTCCCCGTGCACAATTCTGACTTACGGTACAGACGAACGATCTGTTTTACTCCGAAAGGTCACCGACTGCTTCCAAGCCCCGATTGACCAAAGTTAACTCCCTGAACCAGGTCAAAGTCTTTGGAATTTTGAAGAACATCTTCTAAACTTTCCAATGGTCAACCCTGTGTGCGATTCTGACTAACCATGCTGACGAACGATCCGTTTGCGTCCGAAGTTTCTCTGTCCAAAGGACCGACAAGCGATTTCGAGCCACATTTGACCCAAAGTCAATTCCCGAACCCGATATAAGTCCAAAGGACTTTCAAAGGTCTCTAAATTAACTTTCTAAAGTTTCACCCCGTACGTGACTCATATCAACGGTTTGTGCTCTACGATCGATTTTCCGAAGGAACCTGAAAGAGACTGCCAAACGGCAGGTCCCAGACCCTGCCTATCGGCAGTGTGCCTAAACACACCTGTCGATTGGCAGGACCAGGGCTATGCCGATCTTCAATGCCCTGGGCCTATATAAAGGAGGTCCTAACCTCATTCTAATGGAGGAATAAGATCAAAGATCCATCACTCTCAGCAAGCTCAAAAAACCCCTCTCGAAGTCAGCGTGATTTCTGCATCCAAATACCTTTGAACCTTAACCTTTCATCACATTCTTCATCAAACTTGGTGAATTAATTATCCTCCACCATCATCCAAGTGCAAGGTCTACTCTCCAACATCCAAGATCAAGCTCAAAATCTTCAAGAAGGTCCAACTTTCTCAACTCTCTCTTTAAATTCTCTTAAATTCGCATTAATTTGTTTTATTACTTAGCACTTTTATTCTCTCATCTCACATACCCTAAGATAATTTTTATTTATTATTATTGCACGTCTCTTATTTTCATATAAATAAAACCCAAAAAACAAGAAAAAGAGGGTTTGCTCATAAACTCCAAACGGGAATTCTCACATTTTTCTCACAACTAAAATACTTTTTACACACACACACACACACATATAAGAGAAGTCCTCGATTGGATTTATGGGATAAATCCCACCCCTCATTTTGCATACAAACTACGTGGACTTTGATGCCTCTATAGGCTATGCAGGCGTCTCGGGGTAAAACCCGTGACTCGAGTCCTATTCCTACTTTTCTCTCATTTTCTATTTTTTCTAGATTCCTTGAACTCACTTCTCTTAAATTCTATATATTTACATATACATATATTTGTTCTTTGTGGCGTATTATTCCATGTGCGTTATCGTCCCGTTATAACATTCAATGTGAGAATAATCGCGTAATCCTATTTTCTAATATTATTTTTTAGGAACATTCCTATGGATGACTCGCTTTATCTCTTCGATGATATTAGTCGATGATTAGTATGTCCACCGAGTGTACACATGCACACATATCACGGGGAAATAAAGTAACATACAACAACCCATGAGAGAACGTAAGGGCGGAATGTGTGCCTAACACCTTCCCATTTCGTAACTTAGCCTTCAGACCCTTTTCGAATCATTTTGGTTTCGTATGTATTAGTATGTCTTTGGATGCTGTCCTTCGGGATGACTCCCTTTTCTTTTATCTATTTTGAGTAAAATAGACTGGAGACTCCATCTCTCTAAATTTTTTACCTCATCAACGACGTCGACCGAAGCGCTCCCGAGAGGGATGCGCGGGACCAGGATCCTCTCCCACCGCAAGGATCCGGGATGGCCACAAAGATAATAATAAAATTGATCCAATAATCATAACCATTAATGAAATAATAAAATCCATCACCATGCTAATCTCCAAAATAATTCTAACTCTAAATAAATATAAAATCAAATGAAATGATCCAACTGTAAATATCTGACCGAAATCGTAAACAACTATGGAATTGATTGACCCACCAAATTCATAAATAAAAGTCTCATAAAAAAAGCGACGAAATAGGAAGTCATCCTGAACTACTAGAGCATCTAAAATAAAACTCCAACTGCATCTCCAAAATAAATCTCGTCTCCAAAATAAACTCTAAGGATCATCACATAAATATTACTACTTATAACCTCAATTCCTACAATGGCCTTAACATAAAACGCCATATCTCCAAGAAACACAACTAATACGTATGTTAAACCCAAATCCAAAGACCCGAGGGTTGTCGTATACCTAAGCTCTGATACCATCTGTAGTACCCCGAGGAAATCGATGCGCTTCTACGATTAAAAAAATTAAATCCTCAACAATCCATATAGAGCATCTATATTCCACAAAAATAAATATGACAGGTCATCAAAATACACAACGTCCAATCCAAAATTTACATGCCAATCTAAGATGTCTCCTAACAACAAGGCTAGGTAAAATACACCTCCAAATAATTATAATTTTAATTTCACTCAAAATAATGTTAAGCTCCCCAAAACTTTACACTCTCAATTTATACAAAAATAAAATTCTCAAAACGTTGTGCTCTTAATATCTTTAAAAAAATCAGTAACCTCCAAATCCACGCTTACCTGCCACTAAAAAAAGAACGGGAAAGTACACAATATGACAATAGTAGATGCTCAACACATTAACAGTAAAAAAAAGCAAAAATACGAAACTATATACGAGTCCAATGTAACACTCGAGCATTGTACCAATTTATTTCTCAATAATACATGAATAGGTCAACGGACCTCACCTCACCTAGACCTATTAAAGCCTTATTCCATCTATTGAACTTTTGACGGGTGACCATTCTCAGTGTCACATTAAAATTTCATGGCACCATGTCCAAATAAAAAAATACACAATATCTCAATTGAATGACACATGGGATTCCAATGAATACGACAACATTTCAAGAACAATACAAATAAATTAGAAACAAGAAAATACTCCTGAGAGAATTATAGGAGCATATTGTGTAAACCCCATACATTAAAAATCTTCACTTGAAAACTCATAAATTCTTCCTCAATATTTTCTGATCACACCGTTGCATTCCTCTCACGAAAACAATAAAGACGCGTTCTTAGAAGATCTTGAGAAAACTTGATTTAGATCTTCAAAATTGGGTTGAAAGTTGTGTTCAATAGGGTTTAATCGTAGAAGCGCATCGATTTCTTCAATCGTTTTGGGAAGGCTACTAGTGTTTCAAAAATCCTAAACCCGTCACTTTATGTTTATATACCAAAAAGAATTTGAGTCCTAATCAAACGCAAATACTAAAAAAACAGTATAGACGATCTGACCGTTGGAGTTGGATGAAATTTTAATATCTTTTAGTTGAAGGCCAATCGAATCTGCATAACAAAATTCAGCTCGATCGGAAGGTCAAAAATTTTTATTTATTTATTTTTCTCCTTATGTTGGATCCCCCCCCCCCCCCCCCCCCCCCAATTTTTGTACAAAAAGTTATAATTTTCAAATTTTAACCCCGAATTAAATTCCACTTAAAACCTTATTTTTATATATAAATACCAGCCTTTTTACATACCAAAATTAAATAGATTCCAAAAATTTTTGAAATTTATAATTTAACAAATATTTTTACGACTTAAAAATCACGGGGTGTTACATTTATTTCCTCACTACATTTAGCTTTTAAGACATGCATGTCCACATGTTATAGCATTTTATATCTTAATATGATTATGGTTGTTTATATTAGGTTGGAAGTTTACCAAAAAAAATTATCATCTTTGAGTTAATTTGGATACTTTGTTAGCTTGACACATAATGTATGTACATGTAAGACTCATTCATGTGGGTTATTTTCGAGATTGCAATATATGGCATTTTTTTTATTTACAATTGTGGGATGGTTCCATCCAATATTTTGTGAATTATGCATCGTTGAATTCATTAGACTAAATATTAGAGATTGTATTGTGTTTCCTATTATAATAATTTGTGTGTCGAAAATAGAGAATGACATTATATCTTCATATTGTTATGAACATTTATCATGAAGAAATATTACATTTTAGTGGGGATTATTGGAATAATGTAATATTTAGATAAAAAATATATAGATATAATAAATGTGTGCTAAGTTTGTTGATTGTTGCACTAGATATGATAAATGTGTGCTAAGTTTGTTGATTGTTTCACTAGTATTGTGACATACACATGCTTTGATATTGTATTAAACAACGAGATATATGAGAGAGAGATTTTAGACATTGTTGATGTTATTCGCATTAGATACGGAAATAAATTATTTTATGGAAAAAAAATCAATCTCAAAATATGTGAGAGGTCAATCAATTTAATAAGTTTGTCAACTTGATATGGTGTTAGTGGTTATAAATATAGTCACTAAATTTTGATAATGAGATCCAGAACCGAGAGGTTTAACGACTAATTTAAAGAGGGTAGAATCTAGTCATTATTATTTTAAAAAAAACTATATTGTGTTTGTGAGATTGAGGTTAAATAAGACAATTATGTCTTAGGAAGAATGTTAAGTCACTCCACATATATCTACGAAAATTTTCATTAACATGACGTGCCCATGATATAAAATTGGATTGAGCAGTGGATTACTGATAAAATCTTTAGATGTAATATTATTAATAAAAATGCCCTATTAAATAATAGGATGTCAATATGTTAGTTTGTTACCAACCAAGGAAACACAAATAAAAAAAATGATGGAAGGATAAGACCATTCAAAATATTTGGTACAGAAATGAAAAAGGTCAAGTATATTCTCATAAATGATAATAGTGGTGGAGGTTATGTCATTTGTCGATGACCATATGATTAGTTTTGGAATTTGTGTGTGCCTATCTAAAGACCAAATCCAAGATATGATCGACTTAGCGTTGTCTATTTCTTTGTAATGTGATAATGATATACTTTTTCGAGAGTATACAAATTTTATAAAATAGACATGTTAAGACACAATATCAAATGATTAATAAAAAATGGCGTTATTGATATTGTTTATGTTACTTTGACTAAAGGAATCTGAAGAGATTTAGTAAATAATACATTTAGTGGAATGGGACTGAAACCCTTCTTTTGAAAATCACCAGTAATGGTACCCCAACTTTGTAATAGAACTTCCACTATTCCAAAGTTTAAATGATAAAAATAAATTACTGATAAGTGATTCTTTGTGCACAAAAATTTTAATATTGTCCCTTCCAGGATGCCAGTGCAAATTTCTACTAAATGAGGATGAGTTATAAAAATCTTAATATATTTAAAATCAAGGATTTATGTATAAAGTAGCAAGGACGGGTAGAAAAACTTCATCTATGTGAACATAAGAAGTGGTGTCGCTTCTGGCAAGAGTATTAGTTTTCTCTTGTAAATGTTCATGAGACTAAGATAGAGCACACGACCATAATAGTGTAACTTATATAATTATATCTCATTGAAACTGAAGACAAGGTTTAATGCATAACACACTTTGAAATGCACTCACTAATTGAAGGTTTTCACTTTGAAATGCACACTTATGTCTTAGTTTTCATTTTTAAATACACTCACTAATTGAAGGTTTAAATCGAAAGATACCTTCTTGTATTCATGATGATATCAATGAATAAATTGATAAAATATTACAATCTAGTGGGGGATTGTTGGAGAAATTGTAATATTATGCAAAAAATAAAATATAAAATAAATAATATGGGAAATGATGTGTCAATTCATGAATAAGTATGTCCCTTGAATATGTGTCAATTCATAAATTGACATAACCTTTGTAATATGTCTATTAATGAACCAACATGATTATTAATATATTGTCTATCCATGCAAAGACACAAATGGGTCTATAAAAGGATGTGATCCAACCATTTTTAATAATCTTTTTTGTGAGATCAATCTATAAGTTCTCTCTTATTTATCGATTTATTCAATCATTCTCATCGAGTGTTGGTGGGAATCCTTAGGATTGCTAACTAAAGATTCCATAGGATTGTTGTATCTTGGAGGCAATTTGCCTAAGATCCGATAACAAACTCTTGTAGTGGGGGAAAATAAAACCTTAAGGAAAGTGATTCTTTACGCCTTCCACTTTGAAATGCACTCATTAATTGAAGGTTTAAATTGAAAGATACCTTCTTGTATTCAAGAGTATATCAATGAATAAATTGATGAAATACTACAATCTAATGGGGGATTGCTGGAGAAATTGTAATATTATGCAAAAAATAAAAGAGAAAATAAATAATATGGGAAAGGATGTGTCAATTAATGAATAAGTATGTCCCTTCAACATGTGTCAATTCATAAATTGACATAACCTTTGAAATATGTCTATTAATGAACCAACATGACTATTAGTATAATGTTTATCCATGAAAAGACACAAATGGGTCTATAAAAGGATATGATCAAACCATTTTTAATAATCTTTTTGTGAGATCATTATCTAATTTTCTATTTTATTTATCAATTTATTCAATCAGTTTCATCGAGCGTTGGTAGGAATCCTTAGGATTTCTAAGGAAAGATTCCATTGGATTGTTTTATCTTGGAGGTAATTTTCCTAAAACCTGATAGAAAACTCTTATAGTGGGGAGAAATACAAAATTGAGGTAAGTGATTCTTTACGCCTCAATCCACAAAAAAATTATGTTTCAATATTTATCACCTTCACAACTGTCTTTAGGTGTTGGTACCAAGGATTGAACCAATCATATTGGGAACACCACATAAGTGTAAACCAACGAGGGATCAAAAGACTTAATATTCACCACTGTCATGTTAGCCTTTGGCTACAAAACTTAAGAACTATGGTGTGGGTAGCATACCTTTTTTATTGTCATTTTATTTAAGTTGGAGATGCTAATTAGGGATTATAACATTCACATTTTAGAATGGCCTTTGATATTTATTTTACTCTCAATTAATTAAATATTTTGTTCATGGTTCATATATATGATTGTATTTATTTGTTTGTTATTTTATAGGTTAGGGAGTCTTATGAAGAATAAAGGGTGTTGGAATTTACTGGTTATGGTAAAATGATATAAAAAAAAGTCTCTTACTGTGCAATTTTTTCTTTTACTTATATTTTGTCAATTTGATTCAAGTTGAAATTTTTCCTTTGTTTTTATCTGAAGACAAGGAGAAATAGATCTCGATGCTATTTGCATCTCTAAAAAGTCCATCCTTTTGGTGAACATCTCATACAGTTATGGTTAGCGCTGCCTAGGTAGAGTGGAAGAGAAAGATAGAGAGACAAATTAGGGAGAATATTTTAAGAGATCAGGAAAAGTACCATTTGACAGCTATAACAAGAAGATTACATGAAGACCATTAAACTGTACACAATTTTTTTAGTGATGTGTCAAACTTCTATTGGTTAATGTTGTTGGAACGAACTCACAAACACAAAACACCAACCAATACCCATGTGACACATCACCGAATTTGAATTTTACGTACAATTTTAAGGGTGTCCCTAAAATTATTCTAACAAGAAATCTAGCTAAATGGCATGGTAAATAATAAAATTGTCTCTTTCCCTCTCACCGCTAAAATTAATATGTCTATTTGTTGAAATGTGATTTATCATTTTTAATTGATTGATGGGGTGATTTTCCCTCTCACCGCTACGGCTACCGCTGCTGCTGCTGCTACTACTACTACTACTACTACTACTACTACTACTACTACTACTACTACTACTATTACTGCTACTCCTCCTCCTACTCCTACTACTGTTACTCTTACTACTGCTACTACTACTACTACTAACAACAACAACAACAACAACAACAACAACAACAATAATAATAATAATAATAATAATAATAATAATAATAATAATAATAATAATAATAACAACAACGACACCAACTTAAACTTATTCACAACTAATATTACATATACTTAAAAAAAACATATATAACATGAAAATACAATTTTACATCACATACAAAATAGTATAATGAATTCATAATGGGAAGTAGAAAAATTTGAAGTGTTATTAGTTAAGAATTCACATATCATGAACACAAGTAGTAAAGAGAGAGAGAAATACCTAACGTGATAGTGTTGGTGAGAGATAGAGTAGGGTAGAGTACACACATATAATTTTCACTAAATAAGATGATATTGTCTTAGCACCATTTCCAGAGAATATGGTACGATTTTTAGGTGTGATGCATGTTAAATGTTTTATGTGTAAACGCGACAACTTAGTGTATTCCATGCGCAATGAAAGTTTTATTAACACCATATTCTCACATTTGTTCCTGAGAGAAATAAATTCATTATCATGCCATCAACACGGGCACGATAATATATATATATATATATATATATATATATATATATATATATATATAGAGAGAGAGAGAGAGAGAGAGAGAGAGAGTATACATCACATTTAGTTCTACCAATTTTTTTTTATTTTTCTCTTAAAATTAACCTTCCAATCAACCTATATTCAAAAAACTAGGTCAAAATACTTTTTGTAGCTAGTTCTAAAAAATAAACAAAAAATTACTGACGCAGACCCTTATTGATATGGTATTTTGAGCACTTTTTTGGATTTTTTAAAAATAGCTAAAAAACTGTATTTTGACCTAATTATTTGGACATGGTTTATTGGAAGGTTAATTTAAAGGGAAAATGAAAATTTTGAAAAAAAAAGTTTTTTAGGGCCGACAACTTGATGTGATGTATGGATGATGTATAGAGCATGATGTGTGTGAGAATTATATATATATATATATATATATATATATATATATATATATATATATATATAGAGAGAGAGAGAGAGAGAGAGAGAGAGAGATACACATACACACGAGCATGACCATAAAGGTACCACTAGTGTAAAAATCTCCAAAATGGCATTTTCATTCTAAGCTTCCCTTATTATTATAAACACGCGCATATATACAAATACAAGGTATAATTGTACCTAACAAAAATTGACATGAACACTTTAAAAGATATACTTCAATTATTTTTCAATAAAATAATTTCTCGTTCCCAAAATATTTTCTTATCAAAACAACGACTTTACTAAAATAAAGTGTGCACCCCATGTATAAAAATAATCTTAAAACATGTCTGCGGCACTTATTATATGTTATTAAAATAGGAGTGATTCACGCACTTTTATTTTATCGTTTAGGATCAATTACTATATTTTACCATTAATTAATCTTTTTATGCTTGCGTGTCATGCATGCACAAATCCAAAGTCCGAACTCGAAATGAAACTTCACATTAGTTATATCAAACCCTCGTATACTATATATCAATATTTACATGAAAACTATTATGTGGAACGCTTACTTTAAATATAAATTATTCTTTTTGACACTCCAGCGGCCCATGTAGTGCAACTCATGGGACTATTTTACGTAAAACTTTTCGTGCGACCCAAATATTTAATAATTACTTTATTTCTTAAAATCAAGGGTATTACAATGTGTAACCCAATTGAGTAGTGTTTATTATTTTTTATATCCCGATCGCGTAGGGTTGTACTTGTTTAATTGATTTATGTTCAATTATACCAGGGTGGATTAAGATATTCTATTCAAGATAGTCTAATTCAAGATATTCTATACTCCAATTCAAGATATTCTATACTAATGTTCTCCATATGTTAACAATAGATCAAGGATTAAACTTCCAGATAGTCTAATTTTAAAATTAAGATTTTATAAACCAAAAATTATATTATTAAACATGAAATTAAGAGATTCCAATGAGAAATTATCATTATAACATAAACTCTAAATTATACCTTTAATGTAGGTAAAATTTCCTTAAAAAATGGGTTGAATCCAAGTAAAAAGATCTCCCAAAATTCCTATCTCTTGAGCTCTCTCTAGCCCCAGGGTTCCTCTCACTAGCTATAAAGTGATTTAGGTTCAACCATCTCAAGTACCACAATATAGAATCACATAATCCAACATATTTGTAAATGTACACAACCACCATCAAATATCATGGTCTAGGCTCAAGCCCGCTAATAAAAGTATGAAGGCCTATATCTATTGCCTTGAGGGATCACAGGTGTGAACTAGGTATAGTTAAACGCCATCCCAAACCTATAACTTCAAAGCCTTAACAAGGATGTAATACCCTTTATTTTTAAGTGCATTAAATTATTTTATAAATTATTATATTGGCATGTAATGAAATGTGATGTCACTATTTCTATTCTATAGGTGTTATGTTATATGTGTTATATAATTCGAAATTGAAATTAGATTTAATACATGGTAATTCATTAATTAAATATTTGGAAGTGACAGCGTGTTATGGGTGACTATGGAATGGTCAGTGCTTTGATATAGAGGGTTTTCTTGATTGGATTATCCGTCCAGTGTCAGATTCAACAAATCATAAAGTAGTTTCTTATAATTCCATGTTGTGCTAAATTAATAAATAATTAAATAATTAATTTTTGGACTCGTACCGAATATAATATTAGGTTTTTTCTCATAATTCAGGTTGACTTTTGCTAATTTTAGAATGTCCATTTGTGACTTAAAATAATTGATTTTAATTCCTATGGTTTGTAATATATCTTAGGTAGTGTTTTAGGTTTATTGGATTGGTATTTTAGCTCATTGGGTTGAAGCCCATGAATGTGTGTGTGTGCACGCGCATATGTGTTACACATGTGCGTGTGTTTATATGTGTTATGGGGGACTATAAGTCATTATAGGAATGGTGGCACATCACATCGTCCAATTAAAATACGTCAATCAATCCAGTATGTAATTAATTACAATCAATGCATGTTATAAGGTCGGGATCTCTAACGATATTTCAGTCCACGATTCTAGATAATTTCGATACGAACGCGTGGCCGCAAATTTCGTATTTTTTTTATTTTTTTTTTAATTTGATATTATATTTCTACGGAAAGGTGTCCGAGTACAAAATCTTTAGGTACTATGAATTTTAAAAAAAATTAACAAAAAAATACTAACAACCAAAAATATTTTCCAAGCTCCTATATATATATATATTAGTGCATTTATACCTTTGGAGACTTTGGAAAATCAAATGTTGATGACGTATACACCTGGCACGAAACCGGCAAGGATGCAATCTTTAAATTCTTAGCAGTTAGGTCTTCAATTCTTCAAAAGTCATAGGCTTTGATAGGTACAAACTTCTATCCTATGACACAAATAGTTTTGTCTGGAATTGGCCCAATACTACAAATTGACTCGATTGAAAATTTTTCCTTACAAATATCCCCCTTTGGCTATTCCGGGACAAAACCAAACAAAAAAACCCTAAGGGACGTCAAGCTCATCTAGACAGAGTCCTACCCAGAAAAAAAATACAGACGCTCGACTAGACTCATAGGAAATGCTTTGCCACTTTAAATAATGCTGCTAAAGATGAATTCCTGCACACTTAAACACACCATTAAACGCATAGGGAATATGTAATATATTAAAGTGCAATAAAAAAATAATACTCCCACTTAATTAATTCTCACCCTTTATCTAAAAATGATATACCTAGAAAGACGTCTCCCCCTAAGTTTATTCTCCCCAAATTTCAAACGAGTAGATACCATTTCTCCCCCTTTTTGTTCAGGAATAGACAAAGGTTTATAATCATAAAACATAACTTATTTCTCCCCCAATTAAAGCAAATACTCCCCCTAAACTAGACAAGGGGTATGAATAAGGAAAAACAAGTGAAATATTTAATGGTGAATAAGAACATTTAAGCATATGGGAAACAATTGAAAAACTGTTACTAAAGTCGTTTAATATAAGATTAAACTATTTAAGTAACTCCGAACTGTTTTTTGAAAATCTTATTTTTAAATCAAATCAGGTTAATCACAAGACGTGTTTGAAAATATGCACGAGATCAGTTTAAGATTTGTTAACAAGTTTTGAGAAACAAAATAAAACATTTTTAAATTAGTACACCACCAAGAATAAGATGAGGAGATGTAGAAAGACTAATAACAAGAGATTTTTAACGTGGCAAAACCTCACCCAACTGAGGAAACACCCACAAATCCCTCTACGGAGTAAAAAGAAAAATCCACTAAAACAAAATATAGCAGTTACAACCTATATAACACACATGCATAAAAATAAGTCCTATACAAGTTTAGGAATGTATCCACTGGTGTCCTTCTAACTTTTCTGCAGTTCTGATTGTTGATGTGGTTCTCCCAATTTGCTAACTTCCACTTTGTTCCAGTCTTTACGCCGACTCTTGTTTCAAGATCTTATTACCAACACTATCAGTGTTGTAGTGTGTAAGTGTTTGTGATGGTGATCTAACACATGCATGCACACACTCACGCTTATTTTCACAAACAGTACTAACAAATTACAAATCAGATCTATATATTGTGATTTTCAGTTTCTCTTTTCTTAGGAAACTTGAACCTTATTTGACCTTTTAAAATAAGCCCAAAATCCACGGCTATCTTGCTCAGAAGATGTTTCAAGATCTTAATCAATTTCAGAGTTTTGAAAATGTTTTTGAAATTGAAAACCGCCAAGTGTGATTCCAACTAGGTCAAAGATCTTGTTTCAAAAGAACTAGAAATAGAAAATGATTTTATTGATTTTGAAAATGAAAACATTTACAGAAAATAATCAATAAAGGATTTCTCAAGACGAGAAACTATAAATGCAAATCTAGGTGTAATATAACATAAAAAGACTAGATCTATGATTTCTATGAAACATAATCACAGATCTAACCTAATGTTTAAGTTGGACACAAGATCTTAAAACGAAGAGGTTACAGTACAAAACAACTTTCAAACCAACACTCAAAAACTCTCAAACACTCAGGGTTGGTGTTTGGTATATACTGTTTTTTGGTAAAAGGGTTAAGGTTTGAAGAAGTGTTTGGAACGATTTAGGGTTAGGGTTTCTAACACTATGATTTCTCTCTCTCTCTCTCTTCTCTCTCTAAATGACGAAGTGGAAAAATCTTCTGAAAGGCTAAGGGTTAGCCTCCTTATATATAGGGCTGAGAAGTATCGAGAAGGGGGTTCGAAAGCAAGGGCTAAGATTAAGTCTTGTAACATTGACTTCCATCCAATGGTTAAAGGTAAGAGGTTGGTTAAGAGGCTTCTGATTGGAGGATAGAGGTTCACAGGGATTGTAACAAGGACACATGAAGAGCGTTGATAAGCTTAATCCAAGGGCTGATAAAAAAACGTTCATTTTCTCTCTTAAAATAAACACACCTTCAGCTAATAGGAAGGCAACAAGTGTAAGGCAAATAACGGATAACAAATGCGCGTCCCAAACTTAATTACACAAGCACCCTGAGGTCTCTAGCGCTTTCGAATCCTACCCAGGTGAACATTTCATGGATAAAACCAATAACCAGAATTTATATAATGAACCCAAAACTTTTTAATTATGATTTTAACTAAGAAAAAATTGGTTTAAAAACTATTAGAAATTCCGAAAACATTTGCTAAAAATAATTTTAAGGGGAATTAACACACACAACACACACACAAAAATTAAACAATATGTGACCAATATGCAGTCTTAAAGTGTCTGAGTGTTTGTGATTATACCTTTGATCATTCAAATAAGAGGAATTAATTATTTTGAAGAGTCTGAGGCTTTTTGGTATCTAGGATGGGGACACAATTTTGTCTTTATTTCCAAACTAGATGAGCACTTATACAATGTAGACTCAAATGAGTCAAGAGTATAAGGTGCTTCAATCTCCTCCTTTGGAAATATGGGACAAAATCTCCTTTGAGTCATCTTGGACTCGTAGGGAAACAAAAAGAAAAGGAAAACCTATTCCTATACCAAAAAATCTATCTACCCATTTTCTAGAAAAGAAAATTACATAACTCAACTAATTATAATTCAATACCCTATTACAACTGTTAAAAATAACTGTACAGAATCCTGTAAATAATCACTAAGATCAAGCTCTTTAGAATATGTACAAAATAAATGAACTCATATAACTCAAATTTCTCCCCCATGTTGTCTCAAATGGACAAAGGGAAAAACTAAGCAACTTTAAGAGTTTATTCAGCACAAACCATTCCGATCGAGTTACGCAAAGAAATAAATCTATTGTAATCCAAAGGTTTGGTAAACATATGTACGAGTTGCAAATTAGTAGGAAGATAATTGATTTCTAATTCCTTAGTCTCAACTAATTCGCGTATAAAGTGATGTCTTATTTTTATGTGTTTTGTTCGCGAGTGTTGAACATGATTTTTAGAGATATTGATAGCGCTTTGATTATCACAATAGAGATGTAATTGTTCCTTTTTAATACTATAATAACTTAGCATTTTCTTAAGCCAAAGCAATTGAGCACAGCAAGTTCTAGCGGCTATGTATTCGGATTCACCTGTTGATAAAGAAGTGCAGTTTTGTTTCTTACTACTCCAACCTACCAAATTATTACCAATATAGTAACATGCGCTTGATGTCCTCTTACTATCATCAGTACACCCTGCCCAATCGGCATCCGTGTATCATATTATAGTCCTAGGAGTATCATTGGTGTACCAAAGTCCTAAATTTAGAGTGCCTTTAATGTATTTTATAATTCTTTTAACACAAGTTAAATGGATCTCTTTAGGATTGTTTTGATAACGGGCACACACGCAAATAGCATACATAATATCAGGACGCGAGGCAGTAAGGTATATCAAGGTTCCTATCATACTACGATATAAAGTCGGATCTACGAATTTCCCAGTTTTATCCATAGACAGTTTGACCATAGTACTCATGGGAGTTTTAGCATCTTTTGCACTCTCAAGGCCGAATTTTTTAACAATCTTTAAAGCGTATTTTGATTGCAAAACAAATAATCCTTCTGAATTTTGTTTAACTTGAAAACCTAAGAAGAATTTTAACTCCACCGTAAGAGACATTTAAAATTCTTTATGCATAATTTCAGAAAAACATTTAACTTTAGTAGGGGAATTTGATCCAAAGATGATATCGTCTACGTAAACTTGAGCTATAATGATATGTTTGTCAAAATGTTTGATCATTTCCAACTTTCTTAAAACCTTTACCTAGGAGAAAATTGGAAAGGCGCTCATACTAGGCTCTTGGCGCTTGTTTTAGGCCATACAAAGCCTTTTTAAGACGAAAGACATGATTTGGTTATTTAGGGTCAATGAACCCTTTTGGTTGTTATACATAGGTTTCCTCGGTCAATATTCCATTAAGGAAGGCAGATTTGACATCCATTTGGTAAAGCATGAAATGCAAGTAGTAAGCTATGGCAAAGAGAAGGCAAACATATTCTAATCGAGTAACAGGAGCAAAAGTCTCGTTAAGATCTATTCCTTCAATTTGAGAGTATCCTTGAGCAACTAATCTGGCTTTGTTTCTAATGACTATCCCACTTTCATCAAATTTATTTTTAAATATCCAACGTGTGCCAATAACTTTTTTGTGATCAGGCCTAGGTACAAGATACCAAACATCATGAATGATGAATTGAAGAAGTTCTTCCTGCATTGCAGAAATCTAATGAGGATCATTCAATGCATCATTTACATTCTTTGGTTCCACAAGGGAAAAAAAGCATGCATAATGAGCATAGTTTCTTAATTGAGATCTTGTACGTACATGATCACTAGGGTTACCAACAACATTATCTATGGGATGGTCATTAAAAACCCAATTAGGTACTTCAGGTGTCTCAATTGGTAAAGAATTATCTATTTCTGGAGAGTCTTTTTCTAAAATATTTTTAGACTCTTCCACAACAGTTGGTTCTCCGATCTTACTCTCTACAGTAGTGTCACTTACAATAACGTTTAAGGATTCCATTAAGGTCTTAGTGCAAAGATTGTAGACACGGTATGCTCTACTGTTAGGAGAATATCCTAGAAATATGTCTTTATCTCCACGAGTCTCAAATTTGGATAAGTGTTCTCTATCTTTGCAAACATAACACGTACTACCAAAGGTTCTAAGGTAGTTAAGATTGGGCTTCTTCCTATACCAAAGTTTGTAAGGAGTTTATTTAGAATTCTTTCTAAGATAGACTCTATTGATAATGTGACACGCAGTACGAATAGATTCTACCCAAAAATACTTAGGTAAACTCTTGGCATGAATCATAACACATGCCATCTCTTGAAGGGTACGATTCTTTCTTTCAGCAATACCATTTTGTTGAGGAGTCTTAGGAGCACTGAATTCATGTTTGTAACCATTATAGTCACAATACTCTATAACAATCAATGAATTCTCCACCTCTATCACTATGAATTCTATTTACTTATATATCTTTCTCATTTTCAGTTCGAAGTAAAATCTTCAAAAAGGTTTGGAAAGTGTTAGACTTTTATTTTAAGAAAGCTACCCAAGTAAATCTGGTGAAGTCATCAACCATAACAAGAATGTAACTATGTCCACAGAGACTAACAGTTCGAGAAGGACCCATTAGGTCCATATGGAAGAGCTCCAGGGGTTTAGAGGTAAGGATATCTTTGACTTTCTTATGAGGGGCCTTAACAATTTTCCTTCCTGACATGATCCAGAGACAATATTAGAAATAGGTTTGATCTTAGGAATACCTCTAACTATTTCTTGAGAATATAGTCTACTAAGGTTTTCGTAATTTATGTGATCCCTTCGATTATGCCATATCTCATTGTCATCCATTCTGGCAATGTTACAGACCTCAGTATTGTTTTGAACAGTATAAAAATTGTCCGGAGTTCTGAGTCCTATAATTATGCACTCACCTTTTTCATTTAAAATTTTGCAATTATTCTTTGAATAGGTGACAGTATCATTTGAGTCACAAAATTGTGAGATACTAAGTAGATTAGCCTGAAGACCGTTTACTAGAAGAACATTTTCAAGTAAAGGTAATCCTTCTTCTTGTAGTGTTCCTTTACCAATGATTTGAGATGATACACCATCACCAAAAATAACTTTTCCTCCAGCAAAGCTGGTTTTGTTTAAGAGTTTAGTATCATCCCCAGTCATGTGCTTTGAACATCCAGAGTCCAAATACCAACCAGAGGGAGTGTGTTCAGCTTTTAAAGCAGTAATAACAATATTACACTTCATCTGGGGTAATAGCTCATCTTTTCTAACCCAAACAACTCTGGTTTTCATTTTGCGCTTATTTTCTCTCAATTGATAAAATTTGCGAGCATTAGATTTTTGTTGAAAAATGTTTTGCGCATGAGGCTAAATTTTATAGAAAGTGTGAGAATTTGGTTTAGAAAAGTGTTTAGGAATCCTTCTTGGAAATGATCTTTTAGGTTTGGTCTTTCTCTTTCTATAGTTAGATTTTTTGTCTGGTTGTCTAGGGAGAACATAATTGTTACGATTTCTCCTAGAATAGTTAAAGTTTTGAAACACAGGAGTACTGTAGTCAGGGTTGACTAAGCATCTAGAATAGCAACCTTCAAAGGAATGACCATATAAGTCATAGTAAGAGCAAAACAAGTTGTTCGAAGATGGTATCTCTTGAGGAAAGTCTCTAAACATAGGCTTCATGACATTTTGGAGTTGAACCTTGATGATGATGGAAACAACACCACCCTTCAAGGTGTATGCAAGCTCAATTCAGTGTTAACAATGGCAGTATAAAGGTATATAGTAGAAGGAGATGAGGAGAAGAGGAATCAGACCGGAATATAAGTGGTTCAGCCAATCAGGCCTACGTCCACTGTGCAAGTGTGGGATTAGTATTACTGTATGAGGGCTCTAATGTCCATAGATACAAACTCTCAAGATTTATCTCTCTACTGTGTATTTAAACAGAGTTTTGGTTGGGGTTGCTGATTTCGGATCCTTTTTAAGGTAGAGGATGACCTCTATATATAGTGCCTAGGGGGTGTAGTGTACGCCCGAAGCATGCAATGAGTATGTGCATGAGGATCGAACCAGTATGAGAATTACACCTGGCTGATCTCATGTAGATAATGATAACCTCAATATTCCCTCACGTGGGGGGAATGATTCGATTATAACTGATTTGTGTACACGTGTTCCTAGCCCCACATATGCACAGAAGAGCTCGTCCATCTGTGATTGGTCACAACCTCGGCCCGAAAGAGGACGAGATGGTGACCTTGGTTCAGTAGGAGAGCCGAAGTATGACATGTTGAGCTATGACGTCGGCCTGGGCCGAGGTAGTGGTGGCAAAGCAGCAACGTCGGCCGATCCCTAGTCGAGATTGATGCTGATGACGGGTAACCTCTTCATCTTCCGAGCCAAGGTTTCAATCCTTGGAAGACCAGGGTGATAATCTCCCCTAGATCATGGATGACCTCACTTGCCGAGGTAGCAGGAACGTTGGCTGGTCCATAACCGACCTTTCTTGAGACGAGACCGCTGGTTGATGAGCTGGGATCCCTCCAACATCGGTCATCCTCATGGGCCGAGGTTGATGTCTCTGAGCCGAGGGGGTATATTCAGG
Organism: Sambucus nigra; assembly: GCA_949130495.1. NCBI lineage: Eukaryota > Viridiplantae > Streptophyta > Magnoliopsida > Dipsacales > Adoxaceae > Sambucus > Sambucus nigra. The sequence continues at coordinate 190,178,618 of OX422216.1, forward strand.
GAATATCAATCACCCCCTATACCTTCGTTACCTATGTGATCAGGTGCCTAAGGGGTATGTTGGTCCGAGGTTGAATTTATGTAGGTGTTAATACTTTTTGATAAGTGTCAGCAGCTGAAGTGGCTAGCGTGTCTGGAAGGTGTAATGATTGTAGACTCTTGGGCTCCCAAGGCAATGATGGGCCTTTGGAAGCATGTGGGGCTATTTGAGGGTTAAACCCTCATTTCCTCTCTCTTTTTTCCCACTTCTTCATTTCTTCGTTTGGAATTTCTACAACTCTCTCTCTCTCTTGAAGATCTCTAGTTTTGAAGTATCATTTTCTGTGGTCATTCCTTGCAATCTCTTCCTTCCTCCTTACCACTTTTCTTCAGGTATCTTTTACCATCCTTTCTTCTTCATTTTTACTGCTTTCTTCTTGTTTTTGCATTTTTCGGTGAGCTTCAAGAGGTTTTCGGTGAGATTATTAGTTTTCCGGCGACATTGTTCTTATTGTTCTTGGTAGTTTTTGTTCAAAGTTTGACATTTCGATATTTAATCCCATTTGCCAATCCTGTTTGTTATTTAGGAGAGTTGTAAGTGTTGGGTCTGCCTCATATGCTCAAACCCTTTTACCAACTCTTAGAGGAATTCCCCTCTCTTAGAGAGAAGACCTTAGAGAAAATTAGGCAAATAGAAAGAGCGCAAGAGAAAGCTTGTAGGGCAGAGGAATTCCACCTTAGACCTATCTTTCCACCACCTCTGAAGGTCATATACCCTGAACCAACCGAACTAGTTAACCAAGCAGAGGTCCCAACTGAACCCTCTCCAATGTCGGAGTTTGAGTCATCCACCTTAGACCCTATGTATGTGGTCTCCTTCCAAGAGGCCATGGACTTCTCAAATTAACAAGATCAGGTCCCTGATCAGGCAGAGGTTTCCAGTCGAGCCTCGTCTCACAAAAGTTCAAGCACATCAACCTATTCCTCAGAGGTTGAAATTATTGGACCAAGTGTGGCTGTTCCACCGATTCTTGAAGCCATTCCTCTATCAGCAGTCACAGGGGATGGGTTCGCTCAGAGGTTTTCAGGTGGTGCCCCATCGTCTGCTCGGGCCGACCTTGAGCTAGATGATGATGATGGTGTGGAGAGTGATGTTGACACCTTTGAGGCAGCCGGGATTGAGAGCACAGTCAGTGAGGTCGACCTTCTGGCCTTCAGACATCTATATTCCATAAGTCCCTCTATAAAACTCAGGAGACCTCTGAGGGAAGAAAGGGCTTATGATGGCCAAGATGGGGTGATCTGCCTATATGAGCAGATGTTCAAGTTGGGATTTCGTCTGCCCATCCATCCCATCATCAGAGCTATATTGGCCTACATCAACTTGGATCCTTCCCAGTTGTCACCTAATGCTTGGAGGGTGATAATTGGAGCCATTGTCCTATGGAAGGCTTTCCATCACTCAAACCTTCCTATCCAAGTCTTTACAGGGTGCTATGTCCCTTCATCTGCCAGAAACCATCCGAGCTATTATCATTTCTTAGCTTGGAAGTCAAACAAAAAGATGCTTCAGATTGCCCTAACCTCAAACCATAACTGGAAGCCACGTTACTTCTTTGCATCAGGGCCATGGGAATTTGGTCCTTGTGCCCCCTCTTCCTCATTAGAGCCGAGAATACCCCTGAGATGGGGAAAGGTTACAATAGCTGCTAGGGCCGACCCTGGGTTAAGCCAAAGCAATCTTCAGAAGGTCAAAGACCTTCACGACCAGGGGGAGCATGGTCTTCTTGTCAAATTCGAGCACCTGATGACCCCCTATTACCTCTTCGAGACAGGGCTTGGGTGAGTCCTCTGGAAGAGCTTCGTAAGTGTCTTTTTATTACAACAAGTTATACCTCTGAATTTATGTATATATGATTCTCTAACTCTGACCTTTCCATCCTACATAGCGCCCAAAAGGAATATCTGACGAGTTGTGGGAGATGGCAGCTCCAAGTCTAACGAAGCTCATCAAAAAGGTAGGTTTGAATGCTTCTCCTCCCCCTCCTTCTACCTCGAGGGCTGAGGCCACCAAAAAGAGGAAGGTTGCCAACCCTGCCCCTGAGGATCAGAGACAGAAGAAAAAAGGGGGGGATCGTGCCATCCCTATTTCTTCTGAGGATGCCTTGATTGCTCATCTTAAGCAATTAAAGATTGGTGATAGTTTCATTGGCCAAAGTTTTAAGGCCTTGGATGCTATCGGTGGTGTCATGACCGAGTCTGACAAGCAATTTTTTCGGTCCTTGGATAAGCCCCTGCTGGTTGAATTCTCTCTTCACCGTACCATCCAGGTAAGGCCTTTAACTATTTGCTTCTGAATGTGTGACATCGTCATTTGGACTATATCAGACCTTAGACTGACATCTTTGCATATGTTCTACAGGGTCTTCTCACCATGCATCATTATGTCAACTGGACCTTGGGAAAACTTCCTTTGATTGAGAAGGGCCAAGAGGTCGAGAAGACTGAATCCACCTTGAACACCGAAGTGGAACGTCTGAAGGCTTCTCTAAAGAAGGTCGAGAATAAGGTGAAAGGATTGCAAAAGGATATGGACAAGCAGAGGGAAGATCATAATACTGCCATGAAGACTCAGGCTGACTCTCTTCAGCATAAAGTCGATGTGGCTGTCAAGGCTGGCTTGGATGATGCCTCCGAGAAGATCTTGGAGGAGTACAAGGTCTCTGATGAGTTTGTCAGCTTCAGCTTTGAATATCTGGAGAGAGGTGTCAAGGCCACTGGTAAATGGGCCGCCATGAAGGAAAAGGAGTTCAGAAGCCTTGCAGCCGCTGACTTCATCGGCCTGGGTTATGTCGACCCCAAGTTTGCTCAGGCCCAGCAGGAGGTTGAAGAGGAGGGAGGTGATGCACCCATCGATACTGCCCCTGAAGGAGACACCATGACTGAAGATGTTGGTGCTCAAGACGATAGGGTGGAAGTAGACACCCTCGGCCAAGGAAATGCAGACGTGACCACTAACCCTAAGGTTGCGAACACTTAAATTTTTGTAAAGCTTTAAGCAATCTTTTAAAACTCTTTATTGCAACCTCTACTGTCAACCTCTGAGGAGGGCTTTTATTTCTTCTCTTGCTGAATTGTTTATTGGATGATTTTATTTTCCATACAATGTATGTTTAGTTCTCAGGTCTCGATACAATAGCCAAATGAATGGTTTTTAAGGTCTAAGGTCACCCAAGTATGATGTCTTACCTCAGATCTTGTCACCAAGTTATGATGTTATAAGGTCTGAGGTCATCACCTAAGATGTTATCCTCATAAATAATTTTCACCAAATAAATGATGTTAAGGGTCTGAGGTCATCCAAGTAAGATGTCTTACCTCAGACCTTGTCACCAAATCATGATGTTATAAGGTCTGAGGTCATCACCTAAAATGTTATCCTTATAAATAATTTTCACCAAATAAATGATGTTAATGGTCTGAGGTCATCCAAGTATGATGTCTGACCTTAGACCTTGTCACCAAATCATGATGTTATAAGGTCTGAGGTCATCACCTAGGATGTTATCCCCATAAAATTTTCACCAAATTAATGATGTTAAGGTTCCGAGGTCATCCAAATGTGATGTCTGACCTCAGACCTTGTCACCAAATCATGATGTTATAAGGTCCGAGGTCATCACCTAAGATGTTATCCCCATAAAATTTACACCAAATTAATGATGTTAAGGATCTGAGGTCATCCAAGTATGATGTCTGACCTCAGACCTTATCACCAAATCATGATGTTATAAGGTCTGAGGTCATCACCTAAGATGTTATCCCCATAAAATTTTCACCAAATTTATGATGTTAAGGGTCTGAGGTCATCCAAGTATGATGTCTGACCTCAGACATTGTCACCAGATCATGATGTTATAAGGTCTGAGGTCATCACCTAAGATGTTATCCCCATAAAATTTTCACCAAATTAATGATGTTAAGGGTCTGAGGTCATCAAAGTATGATGTCTGACCTCAGACCTTGTCACCAAATCATGATGTTATAAGGTCTGAGGTCATCACCTAAGATGTTATCCCCATAAAATTTTAACCTAATTAATGATGTTAAGGGTCTGAAGTCATCCAAGTATGATGTCTGACCTCATACCTTGCCACCAAATCATGATGTTATAAGGTCTGAGGTCATCACCTAAGATATTATCCCCATAAAATTTTCACCAAATTAATGATGTTAAGGGTCTGAGGTTATCCAAGTATGATGTCTAACCTCAGACTTTGTCACCAAACCATGATGTTATAAGGTCTGAGGTGATCACCTAAGATGTTATCCTCATAAATTTTACCACTAGAGCACAATGAACCAATAATTGACATGAAAACTAATCTTCTCATTAATAATCTCTTCCTAAGATGATACATTTACACACTCTCTTACAACATCATATGTAATACTTATTTAGATGATCAGCATCCAGGGATTGGAAAAAGGTTCCCCCTCGAGGTTTTCTAGCCTGTAGGTTCCGGGTACAACCTCCTCAATTACTCTGTAAGGACCATGCCAATTTGGGTGGAGCTTGTTCTCCTTGTTTAACGTCTTCTTCAACACCAGGTCCCCTACACCTATGGGCCTTGATTTTACCCTTTGATTGTAGAACTTTGTTATTCCGTGCTGGTAAGCTTCTTACCTGACTTCTGCGTCTTCCCTTTTCTCTTCAATCAAGTCTAGGTCGAGTCTTCTTTCCTCTCCATTCTTCATGGGGTCATAGTTCTGAACCCTATGAATAGGGAATCCAACCTCTGTGGGTATGATGGCATCTAAGCCATGTGATAATATAAATGGGGTCTCCCCCGTAGGTGTCCTAGTCATCGTTCTATAGGCCCACAGAACAGCATAAACCTCTTCAGTCCATCTTCCCTTAGCCTCTTCCAACCTCTTCTTGATCCCGTCGAGGATTGTTCTATTGGTGACTTCGGTCTGACCGTTTGCCTGAGATCGGCCAGGAGAAGAGAAAAATTGCTTCATCACAACTCTTTTGCAGTATTTTTCTAGGGAAGAATTCTTGAAATGGGTTCCGTTGTCCGAAATGAGGTTATTTAGGAGGCCATATCTGCATATGATGTTCTTACAAATAAATTGGAAGGTCTTCTTCTCTGTAATCGTGATCATCGGCTCTGCCTCTACCCACTTGGAGAAGTAATCAATGGCAACTATCAGAAATTGGTAATTATTTGTGGCCCTTGGCAGGGGACCTATTAAGTCAATCCCCTATACTGTGAATGGCTAAGGGGAACTGATAGATGTCATAGGATGATGAGGTTGATGGGGCATTGTGAGAATCTTTAATATTTGTCGCACCTCTTCACGTAAGTTGCAACATCTTTTGCCAAGGTCGGCCACTAATATCCTTGCGTGAGAATCCTCTTGGCCAAAGGTCTCCCTCCGATGTGACTAAAGTAAGAGCCCTCATGTACCTCCTGTAGGACGTGGAGAACTTCGGTGGGATGAACGCATCTGAGAAGAGGTAATAGGAATCCCTTCCTATACAGGACATCTCCTACTATTGAGAACTTTGCAGCTCTATACCTCAATTTCCTCCTCTCTAACTTTGACTCTGATAGCACCCCCTCTCTAATGTATTTGATAAGGGGATCCATCCACGAGTCCCCTAGGTTCAAATTGAGGCAAGGGTTACTGACCTCTTCTTCTTCGATGGTTTCTCTGGGCATGATCTCAACAGGGACCGTCCTTCTGATATCTGTCTTCATTACCGAAGCTAGCCTTGCTAATGCGTCTGCATGACTGTTGTTTTGCGTAGGTATTCTCTTCATCTTTACCTCTTTGAAGCCTTGAAGTATCGTTCTCACCCTCTTCAGGTATTTGGCCATCCTTTCGTCCTTAGCCTCATAAACTCCCAATACTTGATTAACAACCAACCTTGAGTCACTGTGAAGGAGGAGTCATCTTGTACTAATGGTCCTTGCCAAGGAGAGGCATGTTATCATGGCCTCGTATTCTGATTTATTATTTGACGCCTTGAAGTTAAACCTTAGGGCATATTCAATGTTAGCACCATCCGGGGCTGAGAGTATCAACCCCGCACCGCTCCTACTTTCGCAAGAGGACCCGTTGACAAAGAAGTTCTAGATGTCTTTACCTGATGAGAAGCCACCTTCTAGCATTATTCTTTGTCTAAAGAGGTACCGGTCTTCCTCATTCTAGGCTATTTTGTTCCTGGTCCCCCTGGATACAACCTCTTTCGGATCTCGGAAGACATTCATGTTTGACCCTTATACAGTTTCTTGATTATTCTCAACTTCGACCTCTTCCCATGTGAACTCTGCGATGAAGTTTGCAAGCGCCTGCCCTTTGATGGTCATCCTAGGCTGATAGGTAAGTTCATACTCCCCTAGTTCAATGGCCCACGCCATCAATCTTCTCGACTTCTCAGGTTTATGGAGGACCTGTCTTAGTGGGGAGTCCGTGAGGACGACCATAGAATGGGATTGAAAGTAGGGCTTCATCTTCTTAGAGGCATGTATCAAAGCCTAAGCTAACTTTTTATGCGATGGTAATTCTGTTCAGATCCCTGAAGGGCCTTATTATTGAAGTATACGGGCCTTTGAACCCCAACATCCTCTCGTATAATGGCCGCACTTATAGCCGATTCAGAGACCGCTAATAAACAAACAGCCTCTCTCCCGCTATTGGCCGAGATAAGATCAAGGGAGACCCAAGGTATGACTTGAGTTGATCAAAAGCCTCATCACACTCTTTGTCCCACTCGAAGGCCTTTCTACGCACCTTAAAGAACAGAAGACACTTATCGGTAGCCCTGGAAATAAATATATTGAGCGCAGCCACTCTTCCAGTGAGCCTCTGAACATCCTTGATACTCCTAGGTGTCTTCATGTCGAGCAAAGCCTTGATTTTCTCAGGGTTTGACTTTATTCCTCTTTGATTGACAATGAATCCAAGAAACTTCCCAGCTCCTACCCCAAAGACACACTTTGCCGAGTTGAGTTTCATCCTGTACAGGTCCATGGTATTGAAGGTCTTTTCCAAATCTGCCACATGAGTGCAGGCCTTTAAGCTCTTCGTCAACATATCATCTACATACACCTCCATGGTCTTGCCTATTTATTCTTCGAATATCTTATTCACTAGACGCTCATATGTTACCCCTGCATTTTTCAATCTGAAGGGCATCACCTTGTAGAAATACGTCCCTCCGTCAGTAATGAAGGCTGTCTTTTCTGAGTCTTCATCATCCATGAAGATTTTATTGTAGCCTGAATACGCGTCCATGAAGCTCATGAGCTCATGTCCTGCAGTTGCATCTACCATCTCGTCGATCCGGGGTAGGGGATAACTGTCTTTTGGGCAAGACTTGTTCAGGTCAGTAAAATCTATGCACATTCTCCACTTTCCATTGGCCTTGGGCACAATGACTGCATTTGATAGCCACTTCGGATATATCACTTCCCTGATGAATTCAGCCTCTTCCAACTTTCGGACCTCTTCCCGAATGACGTCATACTTCTCCCTAGAGTATACTCTTCATCTCTATTTGATTGGCTTAGCATCCTTAGTCACATTCAGCTTGTGGAACATAACTTCAGGGCGATGCCTGGAATGTCCGCATGACTCTATGCGAAGACACTCTGCCTCTTCCTCAGGAAGTCTACCATCTCTTCCTTGATTTCTGCCTTTAAGGATTTGTCGACCTGGACGATTTTTTTTGGCTCGTCCTCATTGAGGACGATGGATTCTACCTCTTCCGTGGCCTCTTCTTTTTTCAACTTCGTTTCACCTCTAGGGTCAAGCGTATCGATGTTATAAGTGGTAGTTTATCTCTTATGAGCCGCTCTCTCTTCAGCTGAGTTGAAGTATCATTCTCGTGCTATGGTCTAGTCACCCTGCACTTCCCCTACCCCATAGGGGGTCAGGAATTTTAGCATCTGGTGGACCGTTGATGGCATGGCATCAAACTCCTTAAGGGCTACTCTTCCTATGATGAGGTTATAGGACGAGAAGACATTTTCGTCCATAACAAAAAAATTGATCTTTCGAGTTAACCTCATAGGCCACTTATCGCCCATTCGTATGTCCATCTCATACATGCCCAGTGGATGGACCTTTTCACTGCTAAACCCCATTAACGGATGATGATAGGGTACCAACCTAGCTCTGCTCAGGCCTTGGCTTTTCGAAGCAGGCCCAGAACATCAAATCTGCTGAACTTCCTCCGTCTACAAGAGTTCTTTCCACCTCACATCCATGAACTCTTGTCGTGATCACAAAAGGGTAATCATGTGGAGTTAGGATGCCTTCGAAGTCGAGTCGGGAGAACCCAACTATAAGAGTGCCCATGTCTACCTTCTTTCTCTTCTATGTAGTCTCAGAAGACGTCAGGTTTACCACTTCAAGTTTGGAAACTGATTTGGCCTCTGCCACATGAGCTTTTCTGTCAGCAACCTCAGATCCACCCCCCGCAAGTCCTCCGCATATAGTGCTAATGCCAAAGGAGATCATATCAACCCTCTTCATCGGGGTGTTATCGTCTTTTGGTGGGATGTCCAGATCGTCCTTATCATCATCATCCGTGCCATTATCTCTTCTTGCTGTGGTGTCCTCACGACATTTGTTATATCTCTTCTTGTTGGGGTCTTCCCTTCCCCTTTTGGGAGATTTACCATCAACACATTTACTCAACTTTCCTGACTTCAATATCTTCTCGATCTCATCCTTCAAGGCGAAGCACTTGTCTGTTATATGGCCATGGTCTTGGTGGAATTCACACCATAAGTTCTGGTTCCTCTTATGTGGAGGAGCCTTCAACTTCTCTGGCCATCATAGGGATAGGTCATTCTTTATCTCATTGAGGATGTGTTTGCAGCTAACCGTAAGAGGGGTATAACGCGCAAACTTATCATCAGCTGACCTCTTCTTTCCATCCTTCTTCTTTTTTAACTTTCCGCTGCCACCGCCGTTCTCGTCCTCATACTTGGCGTCTATGGCCTCTTCAACGTTCATGACCTTCCCCGTAGTTGCCAATCGATCTGCTTCCACAATAACTTTCCCTTCTAAAGACCTCCTATGAGGGCGGTCATGGCAATATTCTCGTCGTAATCTTCAACCTCAAGTTTTTCTTTATTGAACCTAGCAATGTAGTCTCTTAGGCTCTCATGCTTTCCTTGTTTGACGTACAACAGATGGGTGGTATTCTTTTGAGGTCTTATCCCAAAGCAGAAATTATGAATGAATCGTTCAGCTAAGCCCTTAAAGTTCTCAATTGAATTTTTCGAAAGAGAAGTAAACCAGATGTGCGCTGCTCCTGTCAAAGTCCCGGAGAAGGCACGGCGATTCATCTCATCTGGTATCGAATACATGTCCACTGCCGATTGATACATCTCAATGTGATGTACAGGGTTGGTGCTACCGTCATACTTGTGAGTTACTGTAGGTGGCTTGAACTTAGCTGGGGTAGGGAAGCTTACTATCTTAGCCACAAACGGGGAGCCCTCTGAGAAACTTCTTTGCAGTGGATCCCGAATTTTGATGAGGTCTCCTATCTTTTCCTCAAGACGTTGGATGGAGTCATTCCATGGTCTTTCAATGTCGTCTTGGCCGAGGTTATCCCCTGCCACCTCCAAGGGGTGGACCGAGGGTTCCCCAGCCATGGAACAACGCCTGCTGTTGACCTCTTCTTGGTCTCTTCCTCATCCCGATTGGGGCCGACATTGCCTCTCTTCCCTTTGTGAGCCTGCTGCACTTCTCGACCTTAACAACCTTTGTCTTAGGTCATTTACTGGGCCCATCCTTTTAAAGGTTGACCCTCTACTCTTTCGTTTAAAATATGATCCTCGTTGTTGGGCTTCGTCACCCCTTCGACCTCCAAAACCTTGGCTTCGATTCGCAGGATGAAATGTGTTATTCGAAACTTTATATGGCTCCCAACAGTCTTCTGGGACGTCTTCCGCCTCTAGATCATCATACATGTCCACACGGCAAGGGTTTCCTTGCCTCCCCAGGCACAAGCGCCTAGGGTCAGCAACGTCCCTCCTCCGTTGGGGTATAGGTTGGTATTTCTGCGATGCCTGGGGTGGTCCCCTGGCATCAGGATGGGGCTGAACAGCCGCCGGGATGATCATATCCGGTGAGACTCCAGGTGGCCTCATTATATTTTGGCAGAGCTATGCAAATTTCTCCTGCATTGCTTGTTGCATCGTAGCCAAAGACCTCAAGGCTGCGGTCACCTCCGCCATTTCGGATTGGGGCGATGCCTGGATGGAGTTGGGTCCTCCCGCACCAGGCGGCGGAATAGGTGGTGTTAATTCCGGTGCCATGTGTTAACACAAAAGAGTTGGTGTAGTAAATGAGCTTAATACCTTATGGGACCTCTTTCAATGGTGAAACAGCTCCGTGCAAGGGGGGAGGCCTGGTTCACCACCAGAGTGTCCAGTGAAGTTAAGCGAATAAAGAGGAAGAGACAGCTTCTCTTTCCCACAGACGGTGCCAAAATGATGATGCTGGAAACAGCACCACCCTTCAAGGTGTATGCAAGATCAATTTAGTGTTAACAATGGCAGTATAAAGGTATATAGTAGTAGGAGGTGAGGGGAAGAGGAATCACACCGGAATATAAGTGGTTCAGCTAATCAGGCCTACATCCACTGTGCAAGTGTGGGATTAGTATTACTGTATGAGGGCTCTAATAGCCATAGATACAAACTCTCAAGATCTCTCTCTCAACTGTGTATTTAGACGGAGTTTTAGCTGGGGTTGCTGATTTTGGATCCTTTTTAAGGTAAAGGATGACCTCTATATATAGTGCCTGGGGGGTATAGTGTAACCCCAAGCATGCAATGAGTATGTGTATGAGGATCGAACTATTATGAGAATGACACCTAGATTATCTCATGTAGATAATGATGACCTCAATATTCCCTCACGTGGGGGGAATGATTCGGTTATAACTGATTTGTGTACATGTGTTCCTAGCACCACATATGCGCAGAAGATCTCGGCCATCTGTGATTGGTCACAACCTGAGCCTGGAAGAGGACGAGGTGGTGACCTTGGTTCAGTGGGAGAGCCTAAGTATGACATGTTGAGCTATGACATCGGCCTGGGCCGAGGTAGTGGTGGTAAAGCAGCAACGTCGGTCGATCCCTAGTCGAGATTGATGCTGATGACGGGTAACCTCTTCATCTTCCGAGCCGAGGTTGCAATCCTTGGAAGACCAGGTGGATAACCTCCCCTAGATCATGGATGACCTCACTTGCCGAGGTAGCAGGAACGTCGTCTGGTCCATAGCCGACCTTTCTTGGGATGAGACCGCTGGTTGATGAGATGGGATCCCTCCAACCTCGGCCATCCTCATGGGCCGAGGTTGATGTCTCTAAGCCGAGGGGGTATATTCAGGGCATATCAAATCTTATTCCTAGGGATTATAGTTTTAAAGGCAGAATAACTCTTCCTAATTGGGGGGAAAACATATTTAGTCTTAGGTGGACTTTCACACTTAGAGCAACTTGATTCCCTAATATCAAACTTTGATTGTTTCTCATCAAACTCATTTTTTAGAGAATGAAAGTCTGGACAAGTTTCTACAGGTCTTTTGCCTCCAGACACAAACTTAATTGGTTCAAAGTTTTTAGTTTGAGTCTTCAAATTGGGGAAAATTTTAATTCCAGTTCGATTATCAGAATTGGTTTTGGAATCAGCAACTAATCCATCAAAACAGTTTGAATTGTTTTCAAATTTTGCAAATTTTTTGAAAACTGTTGTTGTCTTTTCTTTAGATTGTTCCAATTATAATAATGTCCCTTTATATTTTTTCTCCCGAGTTTCATTTTCTTCAATCAAATTCTTCAATTTTTGATCAAATATTTTGACTTCATTTTCATGAGTTAGACATTAGGTAGTATACTCTTCAGCGTTAGATTTATCCATCAAACTTAGGTCTTCTAATTTCATAGTGTGATCTTTCACTATCTTCTCTAGTCTAGTGCTTTTCTCGAGGGTTTTCGTATAAAGAGTGTGAATATCAGGGAGGTCTTCAGTGTCTGAGTCACTAAGTGTAGTGTGTGAAGTGACCCTTAAGGATTCAATTCTTAAACTCACGCACCCGTTGACATCGTCATTATCGCATTCCCATTGACTCACACACCCCGTGGTAGAACTAGCAATATTCTCAGATATTAAATCATCTAAACTAGTAGTAGTATGATTCATAACAACAGAAGTAGAGTTACTAGCATCATTCTCATACACAGTCATAGGCATATCATCATTGAATATTATCTTGGAAAAAAAAGACATGCAAGGATCAAAAGCATCAGAAGATTCAGGTTCATCATTTTCAGAATCACTTGAATCATACCATGTTTTGCAAATATTGGCCCTAGTATGTTTATTGGCAGTATTCAGTTTCACTCTACAGTCTTGTGCTATGTGTCCTAGTTTTCCACATGTAAAACATTCAATGTTCTTGAAGTCTTTGTTGGGTCTCATGTCCTTGTCGTTTTTGTCTTGACCTTTCTCATGAGGTTTGGGGTTAGACTGAGTTAGATAATTTCTCTTGACTTGTCTGTTTGTCAATTTATTTCTAAATTTGAAAATTTTCTTAAATTGTTTTCACATTAAGGCAATTTTATTATCCAAACTATCTATATCACATTCCTCAACAGAATCATCAGTGGGAATAGTAAACTCAGGTTTCATCAACTTATAGGAAAAACTCACGTTAGAACTAGTTTGTTTCCTATGGGACTGGGTCATTTGTTTCTTAAATTCTAATTCCATTTCCACAGTTCGTAGTTTAATACTGAGTAATGCAGGAGTGAGATTTTGATCACACATTTCCTCAATAGCATATCTTTTATTGTCAAATTTCTGTGGTAATGATCTTAGAATTTTAGATATGATTTCATGTCTGTCATATGTTATCCCATTAGCATGCAGTTTGGTCACAATGTCAGTCAATTTAATGTAAAAATCATCAAAGGTTTCAGAATCTGACATAATTAAGGAGTTATACTACAGAACAAACATTTGAGTTTTAGCAGCCTCGACTCTAGTGTCACCTTCATGTGCAGTGATCAGTGTATCCCAAGCTTCCTTAGAAGTGGAACAAGATGAGATCATTTTGAACTCATGTTCATTTATGGACATAAAGATGGCATTGTTGCATTTGTTATTGTTTCGAGAATCTTGCTTCTCTTCTTGTGTGAATTCACTTAATGCTTTCTTAATCCTCTTATTACTTCCTTCAGTGATTGGTTTAGTAGGATAAGTGTATCCATTTTCAACAATATCCTAGACATCATCTCCCAAGGTTCCTTGTATGAAAGCAACCATTCTTACCTTCTAGTAAGAAAAGTGGTTTCCATCAAAGAGTGGGGGTCTGGTCAAGTTACCAAATCTTTAATTTTTCTTAACCATTTTTTTGATTTTAAGAAAACAATTTTAGTAACACAAGATCTTTTTACAAATATTTCCAAAGCTCTGATACCAATTGAAAAACTGTTACTAAAGCCGTTTAATACAAGATTAAACGATTTAAGTAACTCCGAACTGTTTTTTGAAGAAACTCTTTTCTTTAAATCAAATCATGTTAATCACAAGACGTGTTTGAAAATATGCACGAGATCAGTTCAAGATTTGTTAACAAGTTTTGAGAAACAAAACTAAAACAGTTTTAAATCAGTACACCACCAAGAATGAGATGAGGAGATGTAGAAAGATTAATGACAAGAGATTTTTAACGTGGTAAAACCTCACCCAACTGAGGAAACATCCACGACTCCCTCTACGGAGTAAAAGGAAAAATCCACTAAAACAAAATATAACAGTTACAAACTATATAACACACAGGCATACAAATCAGTTCTATATAAGTTTAGGAATGTACCCACTGGTGTCCTACTAACTTTTCTGCAGTTCTGATTATTGATGTGGTTCTCTCAGTTTGCTAACTTCCACTTTGTTCCAGTCTTTACGTCGACTCTTATTTCAAGATCTTATTACCAACACTTTCAGTGTTGTAGTGTGTAAGTGTTTGTGATGGTGATCTAACACATGCATGCACACACTCACGCTTATTTTTACAAATAGTCCTAACAAATTACAAATCAGATCTATATGCTGTGATTTTCAGTTTCTCTCTTCTTAGGAAACTTGAACCTTATTTTACCTTTTAAAATAAACCCAGAATCCATGGCTATCTTGCTCAGAAGACATTTCAAGATCTTAATCAATTTCAGAGTTTTGAAAATGTTTTTGAAATTGAAAACCGCCAAGTGTGATTCCAACTAGGTCAAAGGTCTTGTTTCAAAAGAACTAGAAACAGAAAATAATTTTGTTGATTTTGAAAATGAAAACATTTACAGAAAATAATCAACAAAGGATTTCCCAAGACGAGAAACTATAAATGTAGATCTAGGTGTAATATAACATAAAAAGACTAGATCTATGATTTCTATAAAACATAAACACAGATCTAACCTAATGTTTAAGTTGGACACAAGATCTTAAAACGAAGAGGTTACAGTACGAAACAACTTTCAAACCAACACCCAAAAACTCTCAAACACTGAGGGTTGGTGTATGGTATAAACTGGTTTTTGGTAAAAGGGTTAAGGTTTGAAGAAGTGTTTGGAATGATTTAGAGTTAGGGTTTCTAACACTGTGATTTCTCTCTCTCTTCTCTCTTCTCTCTATAAATGAAGAAGTGGCAAAATCTTCTGAAAGGCTGGGGGTTAGCCTCCTTATATATAGGGCTGAGAAGGATCGAGAAAGGGGTTCGAAATCAAGGGCTGAGATTAAGTCTTGTAACATTGACTTCCATCCAATGGTTAAAGGTAAGCGGTTGGTTAAGAGGCTTATGATTGGAGGATAGAGGTTCACAGGGATTATAACAAGGACGCATGAAGAGCGTTGATAAGCTTAATCCAAGAGCTGATAAAAAACGTTCGTTTTCTCTCTTAAAATAAACACACCTTCTGCCAACAAGAAGGCAACAAGTGTAAGGCAAATAAGAGATAACAAACCCGCGTCCCAAACTTAATTACACAAGCACCCTGAGGTCTCTAGCGCTTTCGAATCCTACCCAGGTGAACATTTCAGGGATAAAACCAATAACCAGAATTTATATAATGACCCCAAAACTTTTAAATTCCAATTTTAATTAAGAAAAAAATGTTTTAAAAACTATTAGAAATTCCCAAAAAATTTATTAACAATAATTTTAAGGGGAATTAACACACAAAACACACACGCAAACAATTTAAACAATATGTGAACAATATGCAGTCCTAAAGTGTGTGAGTGTTTGTGACTATACCTTTGATTATTCAAAAAAGAGGAATGAATTGTTTTGAAAAGTCTGAGGCTTTTTGGTATCTAAGATGGGGACTCAATTTTGTCTCTATTTCCAAACTAGATGAGCACTTATATAATGTAGACTCAAATGAGTCAAGAGTATAAGTTTCTTCAACAATGAAGTACAATTAATCCTTATAAATATTAATGGATACCAACTATGATGAGAGTACAAAACGATACCACTTAAAATGTATTGCGCTAAGCATGGGATATTAACCAAAATTCGCAATAATATCGATACCAATTATGACATCAAAGCATATATGGACTAGCAAGAAAGGAAAAGACTAAAACAAATACCATATATATATATATATATATATATATATATGCACAATGAAAATTACTAACACACATGCACATTTACATAGGTATAAACACCACACACGACACAAAATAAAATAATCTTTTCACACTCGTATGGCAAAAATGTGTCCAAATACATGTGATAAATGGAAGTATAAGGGGTGTGAACTAGAGACTAAAGGAATATAGACCCAAACTCTTAAAATATGTTCACGGAGTTCTCATTTGATTGCAAAACTGTATCACATTTATATATAGCCTCATGTGACAATATAAATTGAACTCAATGAACAAACATACACAATGCACACAAGCCTAGAATTTCGATAATTCTACAAACTAATAGAGTTATGAAAATAAAAGCATAACTAGGATACAAAGTCATTTTGCAAACCCGTTGATACATCCAATTAAACTCCTCATAATTTTCTTTTTCTTTTTGTTTTTTACATATTAACTAAACTAAACAGGCCTTGGATAATTTTTCTTTTATAATGCCATATTTTTTAAGGCCAAATATTTAATGGTGGCTTTTCACACAAAGTAATTTTATCTTTCGTAGCCCGATTCCATTGATAAAAAACTACATCGGATAAATATTTTTCTATTTTTTTAATTTTTATTTTAAATTCGTGAAGTGGTTATTACATGCACAAATCCTCCATAGTCATAGCAACATGTAGATGACTGAATTGGAGAACATATCACTTTCAACTCCACTCTCATTACCATAAAAAAACATGGGATTCACAAACTTTGGCCTCAAAAGAGTCATGTATTATAATGTCATCGTTGGATGAGTTCTCACTATCACTTACATGACTTGCCATGAACGTGATAAAGTTCCGCTCAATGGGAGAATTGGGTCCCTCTTCCTTATCACTATCACTAAGGGTAGAATTCTATGAAATTGGTTGTTTCCCTCTCTCATTAGTTTAGTGCGACATTCAAAATCCCCATGGCCATACCCTTCACAACCAAAACAACGATTTGACTCATCCCCATTAAGATCTTCATTATGATTTTTAGGGATCTTCTCGGGCTTGTTATACTTGGATTTATCAAATTTCTTATATTCATTTTTTAGACTCTTTTTTTAGTCTTAAGAAATTTTTTAAAATTCCTAGCAAACATTACCATATCTTCCGAGTCAAAATTACTTTCATCATTCGAAACTTATTTTTCCTCCCGTCGAGCTTTTAAGGAGATGCCCTTATCTCTCTTCTTTTCGGTCTTAGAGGAAAGCATGTCAAGTTCATAATTTTACAACTCACCCCCGAGGGATATAGTGTCGTAAAATCTTCGAAACTCCAAAACCTCACCACTCAATTCGAGACCATAAAAATGCTTGAAAATGAAACTTTTGATGAATTTTATGATAGACTTTCCCATATTATAAATTCATCTTTTAATTTGGGAGAAAAAATACCAGACGACCGAGTAGTAAAGAAAATTTTAAGGTCCCTACCCGATAAATCCATTCTTAAAGTGACCTATTTGAAAGTGTGTATAAACGATATGATACCATTTGTTGGAATATATGCCCCAAATTTTAAATTTCTTTCTTTTTAAATTTTAAATTTCCAAGTGCGGAAGGATGGTTCAACAAAAAATTTAAAAGTAATTATCTTTTCAAAATTCCCAATTAAAATATTAAATTTTAATTTCTTTAAAACTAAAATTAAACTTGAACAAACATGTGAATTTTTCTTAACTACAAATTTAATTCAATCCAAGTCCTAAAATTTGCCTAACAATGATTTATTCAAATTTTCAATATAGGCCAAACATGGTTAACACAAATTTTATCAAATTAAAATTAGTCAACTTGAATTAAGTTAATCTAAAATTCACCCAAACTAATTTAGCACCAAATTAAACAAATGTGTGATTTAAACCAATTTTTATCTTGATTATCCTAACATGCATCTATGGTGATTTTTTCAAGATAAAAAAATAAACCAATCACACTACGCCGCGATGTACCAGGAAAACTCAAATGGAAAAAACCTCGAACGACCCTGCCTACAAGTCCACTAAGTCTGGTAATTACAAATACAAGACATATGACTTACTTCCTCGACTCGACTCGCTTCAAGCCTTGATGCATCTTCTTGTACCAACCTCCACCTAGTGGACAACTCCGGAGTCCACCGGAATCTTAGAATCCACCAATGTGGCTAGGTCACCATCAACCGACACACGGTGCCTTTCACCATATGCGAACATCGCAGCAAACAAATTTTTTCTCCTTTATGGGTAGAGAATGAACCCAAACTCTCTTCTTGTTGGGTATAAAAGTATCCCGGTGCCAAACACTCTCAAAGCAAGATATATATCTTTAAGAACTTGGATTAAACAAACATGGGTGTAAAAATCTTAGTTTTGTTGTAAAGATTAAAACTTTTTAAATACAAAAACCAAGGAAACTTTTTCTTGGAAGAATTTAGCTCTCAAATCCTTAGGAATAATGAAATCATTTCTAAGGAAAAACTTGTTCCCGCAGTTCTTAAAATATGGCAAAACAAAGTGGGGAAGTGGGTGGTTGAAAAACAAAATTGGCAAAAAACTGACGAAACTGAAATCTCATTCGAAGTTCGTTCGAACGAGTTCGTTTGAAAGAGCTCGTTTGAACAAACTTCTAACGAGAATTTATAATGAGATTTCTGACCTTGATTCTAGATAATTTTGATACGAACGCGTGGCCACCAGTTTCGTATTTTTCTAATTTTAGTTGAATTTGATATGATTTTTATACGGAAAGGTGTCCGAGAACAAAATCTTTAGGTACTATGAATTTAAAAAAAAAATTAACAAAAACTACTAACACCTAAAAATATATTCCAAGCTCCTATATATATATACTAGGGTGTATCCGTGCCGATGGCAGCTCTTCGTGATTGATAAAAAAATTATATCATTGTCTGTTGTGTCATATTGTATCATATTTATTTTTTTCGCGTTTATTTGAAAGAAAAAATTACTCAAAAAAGATTTTGTTTTGAACCGCTTTTACTAGGATACTGTTAGTGATTGGTAAAAAAAATATCATTCCACGTCGTGTTGTGTCGTACTGTGGCATGTCTTGTTAATTTTTATCAGGTTCATTTTTAATTAATTGAGATTTTTTTATCTTGTTTTTACTCGGGCCATGTTGAAGATACATAAAAATGATTAATATTATTTTTCTATTCGAATCATGAATATATGCTCATAATTACTTGTCTTTTCGTGTCCAGGTCGAAAATTGTTTGTTAGAATTACTTTAATCTACTAACACATCTTGTACACTAACCTCCCTCACCCATAACATATCGAAAATGATAGAATTGAAATAAAGTTACACAATATATAATAAACTTTTTATAAAATTAAAAATTAAAAAAAGGTAGTTACATCAAAATTCTGAGACCTAGTACCGTTTCTTGTCATATTTATTGTGTTTTATTTAGTTTATATTTTATTGATGTGTCGTGTTCGATGCAGGACATGTTCATGTCTGATTAAAAAAATGTATCATTGATCACCTACGTGCCCAAAAAAACTCTTGTGATGTCAACCCCAAACACAAATCAACACCCCAAACTACAATTTTAAAAGTAAAATTAATAACGATAATAATTCACTATATTAACTTATAATTCTAAAAAAATGAAAGCCAACTAAATTTTTTGAAACCAACATTAATTAAAGACATCTGCTTTCTTCCTTTATTAAACCACGTTGTCCCATCTAAGAGAGATAAAGATTACAACACTCCCAATAAAAGTAAGTAGTCATACATAATCAAATTACCAAACTGTCACCTAGCTAGATCTCTAGACCTCCTAAAGATTTTTCGCATATCTTTTCTACAGCTAAGTTGGCAGAACAACCCACTCCATAGATTTATGTCTTTTCAGATAATGGATCCTCGAGCTTCGTTCCGAACAAACATATTTATAGCTTCATCCCCAACATATTTTATTATAAAGAAACAAAAAAAAAATTCAATTACATAAATTAAATTAACATAAATCAAGCATGAAAAACGAATATGAAATTAAATGACATATATAAAAAGCCTAGTTAAAAAACATACACACATAATTAGTATGACGATAAATTTATTCCCGTGATATTTTGTACCCGTGATGGTAATACGACGATAAATTTACTCTCGTGATAAATTTGTTCCCATGATACTTTGTATTTTTAATGTGTCGCTAATAACTCAAATATAAATATTATTGATCATCCCATGATACACTTACTCGTTAAGGGTAAGTGACATCATTTAGACTAATGGATTTAAACATTACAAATTATTATTCAACTCAAGGTGTATTTTTCTTTTTTCATTTTAAATTTTATTTCTCTTGACATTCTTTTTTAATTTTTAGTTTAACCCAACTACACAATGCATATTTTATTTTTAAAAGTATGCACTAATTGCACCCATCCCCAAACCCTCGCAGGAGCTTCGGTAGTCCCTCATTGGAGCTCTGATGACCCCCACCGCATTTCCAACAGCCTCTCAAGCAAGGTTATCGAAGCTCCAACAATGGGGTGGGAAATGGTAAATAGGTTTGTATGTTTTCTTGTTATGAGTGTTTTTATGCTCTGATATAAGTTTTGAAAAAAAATAAAAAAGTCAACAAAATATTTATTAATAGTTATTCGAGGGACTTTTTGTCGAATAACCCTTTTTAGAAAAATTCATAATCTTTTCTATTTAACAGGTCATGTAAACATGACCATTATTTTAATGTTTCATTAACAGAAAATGTTATAAACTGAAAATAAATACTTATTTTTAATAAGCAAATAATTCTTATTTTTATTAATTGAAAACTTGGATTGATTTCATGTGATAAATCAATGGCATTGGTTTCATATTATATGCGTATGTTTTAGACATTAGTTCCTCTTGTCACGCATTGAATGTAGCTTCTTCTTGTTTACCTTGAGCCATGAGCTCAAATATGCTCAATCTGATTGTTTCTTTTATATCGAGTGAAATGACATGTAGGTGTGTAATCTGTTCTTATGTACTTTTGTGTAGCAACTGAAAACGACATTGTGTAGTAAATGGTATTGGTTTCTATTGTTTTTGTTGCACACCAATCACTCCATCAATATCCATTATTTTTAACTTTGTACTCACACCACAGAATACTCAGTTTCTTCAAAACCAAAAATACCAACACCAACTCAACTTGTTATAAATTCTTTCTCACTCGTCATCATTCAACAATAAGGGTCCGCTTGATACAAAAGTGGGCAAATGAAGATCATGACAAATTTTTCCATAATAAAATTTGCCATGGAAAAATTTGTGAGGGCAAATCTTATAATTTGCTGCATAAGGTTGTTTGATAGGATTAGTTTTCTAGGTGACAAAAATGAGTTGTTTGATAGCATTGATGGAAAATAAAAACAAAAAACAGTTTAGAACAAAAAAAACAGTTTTTAATAAAATTAAAAGCTTTAACAAAAAAACAATTTTTTAAGAAAAAATTAACAAAAACAAAAATGTTTTAACAAAAAAACAGTTTAAACAGAAAAAAAAATAGTTTTAATGGGAAAAAAACTTTTATTTAGAAAAACAGTTTTTAACAATAAAAACACTTTGAACCAAAAAAAAAAAACAGTTTAGAACGATTTTATTTTTAAAGAAAAACAGTTGTAAAAAAAAAAACTGTTTTTAACCAAAATAAAAACGGTTTTAACAAACAAACAAACAGTTAAAAAAACGATTTTAACAAAATAATAACATTTTTTAACTGAAAAACAGTTTTTAACAACAAAAAAAATAATTTTTACGGAAAAAAACATTTATTTAGAAAAACAGTTTTTAACAATAAAAACACTTTTAACAAAAAAACAGTTTAGAATGATTTTTTGTAAAGAAAAAACACTTGTAACAAAAAAACAGTTTTTAACAAACAAAAAAACAGTTTCAACGAAAAAAAACTGTTTTTAGCAAAATAAACACAATTTTAACAAACAAACAAACAGTTTAAAAAAACGATTTTAACAAAATATAAACTTTTTTTTAACGGAAAAATAGTTTTTAAAACAGAAAAAATAATTTTTACGGAAAAAAACGTTTCTTTTAAAAAAAAAGTTTTTAACAAACAAAAAATAATTTTTTAATATTTTTAAAAAGGATGGCAAATTTGTGGAGAAATTTTGCTTTGCTATATAGGTAAGCAAAATGTGACAGCCCGACTAATTAAACACCGGGTAGCTACTCCTTTATAAAATTAATTCAAAATGCCAAGTTGGCTCAGTTAATAGCATCACTGTCGAAAACATTTTAAAGATTACTAACCACCTAGTATTTAAAAAGTAAGTGCCAATTTTATTAAATCTGATTAACATGCAACAAGAGTAATAAATAACTAAATAACATCATTCACCATACTGAAATAGAATGAATAACCATCACAAAATGTAAATAGAACCTGGAGGAAAAACTCCTCAATACAAAATCCCACAACTGATAAGTAAACTGAAATAAATAACTAAAACTGAATACTGAGCAATACATGCTAGAGTCTGAAAACTGAAATGTAAAAATGTCTAATAGAATTGGGCAACATGCCCTACAACTGATAGATGCTGAGACTGGAATCCAAATGAGAGAGGCGTCTAAAAGCAAGTCCCTGTAGCTTCCACAAACAGCTACAGCTCGTCACCTGAATGAGAATCCTATGCTTGGTGTCCTTGTGGCTGGGCACCTAAAATGGTTTTACAAGAAAATATATTTGAAAGCAAATGGGTCAGAGCCCGAAAGTGGAAATCATTTTAAAAACCTGCAAGTGCTTTAAAAACATTTAAAACATTAAATGCAAAGTACATGTTAGGACGTGCACTCACATTAAATTCTCGCCTCTCGACTAACTGTGCACTCCTAACGTAAGTACCCATCTATAACTACCCTTTCCATTAGCTAAGTGACAACGTAACTAGCTAGACTACCAAAGGTTCTACCCATTTTACTCGGTTAATTTAACATAACAACGCTCGTAATTTAATAGAGGTTTAACGTAAACTCAGTTACTAACTATACCATTGATATAACTATCAGCTAACTCATTATATATCTCGAAACAATACCGTAATATTTTTACAACATTAACATGAGGATTTCCATTAATTTAAGCGTATATTATTCACATCATAAATATACGACACAAGCACCCCGAGAACTAAGCTGCGGCGCACACATACTCTGTTATCCATCCCGGTACATCACGTACATAAGGATTACATATTCCGAATCTCTCAGGAATAGTTTACCGATAACAACATCACAAATAATGGAGGCGAACACAGTCACCATCACATGGGTCACGCACATACCTACGCTCCCATGATCAGCGGACTTATTAATATCACAATAAGTCTTTCAATGACCTATGTTCATCAAGGTACCAGTCTATATCCCCCCCGTAGGCACACAAGGATTAGAGGGTCCTAAGCGAACGTAACCTCCCCCGTGATAGCAAGTATGGTAGGTATGTTATACACATAAACTATATACTAAGCATTCACACATCTTAGATATCACCATTTTAATAAGGTATTTTCTACATCATTATACCATTATACCAAACTTATATATTTCAAGTCTCCCGTTAATATAAGGTTAAATTGCCGACACGTCTCACGCCGTAATCCCTTATCCTTAAAATCTATCTTAAATAGACTATTAAGTTCCGATTATTCCCAAATATAACATCTTTATTCTTAAGGTCTTTACTTCTGCCCTAAACCTTATTTCATTAAATTACTCAATTCTACACTATTAACCCAAACGTTATCTCACTTAACAAATTTCAATAATCTAGAATAATTTTTCGAATTGTATTCTAATTAAAGTCCACTATAATAATCACACCTACTGGTCTTCCTCAAGGTTGAGGATATTCATAAGGTCTACAAACATATTCTCTGAGAGTTTCCACCATTAAAATCAAATTAAGGAATATTTCACTCATTCTGGGAAGGTCGATCGATCGACCTATGAATGTCGCTCGATCGATATAGTCGATCGATCGACTGATGAATGTCGATCGATCGATCGAACAGGTATGGCTACGGACTGCTTCGTTTTGCAGATTTTAATCCATCCCAAAACTAATTTCTAACGTATGATTCTCAGATATAACGTCGTAGTAATGCCATATAACAATCCTACAGTATTACTAACGTCCATAAATCAATAATTCAACATCTAAAGGTTACATATGGATCAATCTTCATAAAAACCTAGTTTTTCCAGATTTTCTCAAGAACATGAACCCTAACATAATATCATCATCAAATCCCAGAATTTAATTTGTTTTTCTTTCACCCAATCATGTATTCACATCAGATTAATCGTCACCAACTATTCTACATGCAATTTATCCTCAAAATTCAGACCTAAGTTCAATTAATCATGGGTTTTCATTCATCTTCCAATAACAATTATAAATCTTCAATTTGCTAACATGGAAAGAACATTTGCTGAAGTTAAACATAATTAAACCACTTGCCTTGGTTTGATTTCGGATTTGGTGTTGATTTGGTGAAGAATCTCTGCAGAATTCCTCTATCTCTCTCTCCTTCTCCAAGCTTTCTTCTTCCAAAGATGGCTATGGTGGCTAGGGTTTTCTTAGGGAGAGTTGGAAGACTAAATGATAACCTACGTAGCTTATGGGGTTAATAAAGGTTGGTTGGGTCAATCCTTATCAGATTACAACTCTCCATTTTCGTCACTTTTAATTACCCAAAAATACCAAATTACTAAAATACCCTTTATGGTGCCGGGATGGCCTAAAAATACCCCGGAACCCAAACTATACCCCCGGCTAGTGTTTTCTGACTATCTCGACCCTTCCGGACGCGTTGGCGCACTCAAAACGACCATATGGATTATAGATTTTAAATTCACTTTTATTAATAAAATAATATACCGTGACGCGGCGGTCCCACGCGTCTCAACAAAATTTCTAAAATGCCGTATATAAATCCCACGACAAATTTTCAAATTCCAAGTTCATATATAATCATATATGCACATAATCAAATACCAATTCGCATCACATTAGTATTTTTAACCCGGATTAATTTCCAATTAATACGCTAATTAATTAATTAATCCCAAAAATAATTATAGCCAAAAGTACGGAGTATTACACAAAATTTGCCAACAAAAGTGGGAAAATGATGGCAAATTTGTATGTGAGCATGGGTATCCATGAAAAAAATTTCATGGCAAATAATGGTCATCAAACACACAAAATAGTGGGCAAATTTGTGATTTGCCACCATTTGCCACATTTGCCATGATCTATCAAACGGACCCTAATAAATAAATTTACTAACTTGGAATAAACTAACAAATCAAAGCTTTAAGGAAAACTCTACTATAAACCAACTTATATATGTATCGTAAATTAGGTGTTGAGTTCTTTCATATTTACAGGAAGACCCATTATTCCCACCGCTATGTATCCACTGTCCCCACCTTAAATGGCTGGAATTCCTATATGACTTTGTTTCCTGAAAAAATAATCATAAAAACACACATCATAGTCACAAAAAGTCATATCAAGAAATATAAATTGATGTCACCAAGAAAGCCCAGATCATTAAGTAAAATAAGAAAATAAAATAGTTAGGCTTATTTAAACACAAACAAAAAATCATACTACTACACGCTTGCTTTGATGTGATTAACAGTGAAGAATATGGGTTAGTTTCCTGAATCTTAATTGGTTGGTCCACCACTGAAAGTTTTCTCTTCCATTGAATCCCAATTAAATGAGAGATTATATGATAATTAATCAAAATGAACTTTTAAATCTCTAAAAAAATGGGGAAAACAAAAATGAGGGACAAAATGGGAAGGAACCGAGTACCACATCCCAACACTGCCTAAACCCAATCGGGTTCAACCTGTGATAAACACATAGCAAGGATAAAAAGAGTTCTGACCATCATCGCTCCGATCATCATCTTAAACGCCCTCATTTTCGGCGACGATGAACCAGATCAGATCTGAAACAAAACAATAGAAAACCCCAAAAAAATAATAGAAAATCCCTAATTTTTAGCGACAATGTATACATGCAAACAATGCTTTGGTTGGCAGGTCACAAAGAGAGCTGTATCTCTGGGGTCCCGCCAGCTCAGCAAAATACTGTGGCCTCTCCCCTTTTGTTGGCAGGTCACCAACCACCATGTAAATCCTCCCCGCAATGCTTCTCAAACGATCATACCCGTACCTCATCATCACCATGTCTTTAAGATAATATCCAAATGTGACTTAAAGTGACGAATCTTAGGTGCGACAGAGCGGTTGAAGCTAACCTGTAAAATATAAATGAAAAAACACCATGGGAGAGAGGAAAAAAAAAGCAAACCTTAGTTTAGAGAAATTTCAAAAACCATGGAAGAACTTAAAATAGATGGATATGAAGCCGGATCTCAAGCACAAACACACATATCTGAACCAAATTTCATAAACACGCCCTCTGGAGAAAAGTTAGAAAAGAAAACCAAATTCCAAAAAAGTGAAGAAAATAGAAAATAAAAAAGATCTGACTTCTGGGAGAGAAAAGAGAAAATTTCTACCATCAATCTCTAGCACAAACACACAAATGTGAACGATGATCATCAGAAACGATAATAAAAAGAAGTCACCACCACCGTTAAAAATGATGACAAACACAGAGGGACCAGAACCTTTCTTTGTGTCAAACCAGCGTGATTCAAAGCCTTGGAGATCCCAAAACGATGCAGTCACAAAAAGAGAAGGAATGCGGGAGGGGATGGAGAGGCAGTGTTAAGAGAAAGAGAAAGATTAAAGAAAAAGAGAAGTGACGGGTCCGTACCAGCGTGGGTGTTTCTTGAGCCTTGTGTTGCAGTGGTAAAGTAAATCATTTAGCACCATTAGATTCAAATTCGTAAGATTTAATCTCACCCCTCAGTTGATAAACACCAAAATCCTCAAGATGTAATCTAAACCGTCAGTTAGGGAGGACAAAAAGTCCCTCCTCCTTTATTATATAGATATATTATATATATATATATATTAGTGCATTCATAACTTTGGAGACTTTGTAAAATCAAATGTTGATGATGTATACACCTGGCACGAAAACTGGTAAAGATGCAATCTTTAAATTCTTAGCAGTTACGTCTTCAATTCTTCAAACCTCATAGGCTTTGATAGGTAAAAACTTCTATCCTATGACACAAATAGTTTTTTCCGGAATTGAGCCAACACTCGATTGGAAATTTGTCCTTACACGGTCACATCAAATCATCTATTTACTTGTTATAATCAATCCATTGCATGTGTATATGTGCTTCTCGAACACTTTCTACACCACCATTCTATTTCACACACACACACACACACTAATTCATACTCTTTCTCTCTCTCTCTCTCATACACACACATGCACACACATATAATAATTCACAAACACCTTTCAATAAAAATTACAACAAAATACACACACACAATATCATTTCGAACTTGACCCAACGCCCTAACTTTCTTGACATTAAAATTGAAACCCTCATTTTCACTCTCAACAATCTCAAAATCAAACCCATTACTTCGATAACTATTACTATTACTATTACTACTATGTTCCTTTTTTAAAAGTATTAAACTCTTATTAGGTGGGTTCATTATATATTTGTCAATCATTTCAAAACATTTTAAAACTTGAGTGCTTATTGCATTATGCCTGAGTGAGCTGAGTAGCTAAGGATTGTTATGTAGTCGAGAGGATTCTCCATTGACTATTTGGTGAAATTAACTTCTGAATAATAAGAGACATCAAGTAATGTTTAGACACAATTTCTTCTTTAAATACACTTCTTTATATATTTGTATTACACCAAACAACCCTACCCAACGAAATCGCCAACTTATACCAGGATACATAATAGCCGATTATCCCAATGCTCTTATCCTTTTCAGGAATGTCCATAATTTGACAAGTGTGACACATAAACTTAAGTCAATGGAATATTAATGGAATGATCACCAGCCTTAACTTCAAGGTTTATCACAAGAGTATCTGTAACTAAGCATTAAATTATACTAATTCCATTAAAATAAAATAGGGTAATCCCATCATAAAAGCCTTTAATTATAAATAAAATAGTTAATAACAACATCTAGAATTAAATTGATAACAAGGTTGAATGAAATATAGACTGGGAACCGAATGTCCCATCCAAATTTATCATATTACATCACCATATACCAAACTAGACCCTCACAAACTTTGATCAATAAACCAATTTCCAAGAATGCAAGATAATCATTCTTTCAAATAATACATTATAACTACCATAGTGTTATAAAATATGTATTGTAAAGTGGATGTTCACGTATCCCACATCCCACATCGAAAGAGTGAGGCTTTTGATGAGCTTACCTTGTATTATAAATAGGGAGTTACCCTCCTCATTATGAACACACCAATTAAAGGAGAACACTTCTTCTCTCTATATTCTTCTCTCTTTCTCTTTATGTCCATTTAATTTATAACACGTTATCAGCACGAATAAGCTCGTAGCCGTCATTATCAGTCTCCAGTGGTTTTTTCGGAGTTTCCAAAATGTTGAACATATCTGAACTTGAATTTGAGGAACTTGATATAAATGGAAACAATTATCTCAACTGGTCTTAAGATGCAGAACTTCATCTACAAGCTCGGAATCTCGGTGATGCCATTACTAGTGAAAACACTATGTCCCGATAGGACAGGGCTAAAGCCCTCATCTTTCTAAGTCATTACATACACAGTGATTTGAAAAGTGAATATTTAACTGTGACAGATCCGTTAGAACTATGAAACTCCCTAAAGGAGAGATATGACCATAAAAAATCAGTCATACTTCCAAGTGCACGCCATAAATGGCTAAATTTGAGATTTCAGGATTTTAAGACAGTGTTAGAGTAAAATTCCTCTATGTTTAAAATCACCTCGCAACTAAAACTCTGCGGTGAAAAGATAGATGTTGCAGATATGCTAGAGAAAACTTTCTCTACTTTTGATGCCTCGAATATGCTCCTGCAGCAGCAATATCGAGAACGCGGTTTTAAAAGATATTCTGATTTGATATCATGTATCCTAGTAGCTGAACAAAATAATTATTTGCTGATGAAGAATCATTCCTCACTACCCACTGGATCAATAGCACTCCCTGAAGTGAATGCTAATTCAACGCGAAATTTTGAAAGAGGCCGAGGAAATATACGGCAACGCCGTGGCAACCCCAGAAGAGGTGGCTATCGCAATCAAGGGCCTATAAAAAATACAAATTTTAAGAACCATCAGAAGTGGAATGGCCCAAATAAAAAAGCAAATCACAATACAAACATAGCACAACCGCGAGACACTTGTTATAGATGTGGTGGCAGTGATCATTGGAACCGTAATTGTCGTGCCTCCAAGAAATTTGTGCTAAAATGTCAAGCTTCAAAAAGGGGAGTGGGGACAAATATGATGGATGATCCAGAAGACCGTTGGAAGATGGAAGGTCCTAAAGACCATTGGAACATTGATAATACCCATATCAATGTTAATGATTTTTTTGAAGATAAAGATGGCAATCCCATTGCTAATGAAACATTTGATGCAATGATTGGCAAACCACCGAAAATTGAATAATTTATGTTTTCTGCATATGGCTACAATAATTTTTTTTTTACTTGAAGGATCCTTATGTTTTTATTTTCCCTCTGCTTATTGTAATAAATTGCATGGTTTTACATTAAATGCTTATAGGGTTTGTAACCTTTAATTGTGTTTCTCGTATAAAAGGTATGGATCCTAAATTGAAAGCAAGCGATGACACTTGTCTAGTTGACAGTGGAACAAATCATATTATTTTGAAAAATTAGAAATTTTTTCTCCCACTTAGTGTATGATACGTCAAATGTGTCCACAATAGTTGGCCCTGCTAAAATTATTGATGGCTCTGGAAGAGCCCACGTGATGCTACCTAATGGTACACACTTATTGATACAACATGCCATATACTCAACAACTTCTCGAGGAAATTTATTGAGTTTTAAAGACATCTGAATGAATGGGTATCATATGGAAACAAGGCATGAAAATAACAAAGAACTCCTTTGCATTACTTCTAGTGTTGGAAGCCGGAAGCTCACACTAGAAAAACTCCCTGCATTATCTATGGGGTTATACCACACAAAACTTAGTGTTGTAGAATCACACTATGTCACGGGTCAAAATATTAATGATCTTAATGAGTCGATAGTATGGCATGATCGTTTGGGTCACCCTGGATCCAACATGTTTCGAAAGATCATCAATAATTCGAATGGACATTTTTTGGCAAATCAACAACTCACGCTACCACGTGACCATTTTTCCACCCCATGCACGCAAGTAAAATTAATTACTAAACCATCTTTTCTCAAAATAGCCTCTGAGTCACCATTATTTTTACAGCGCATTCAAGGGGATGTTTGTGGCCCTGTTCACCCTTTTAGTGGACCTTTTAAATATTTTATGATTTTAATTGATGCTTCCACTCGATGGTCATATGTTTGCCTATTATCCACTCACAATTTGGCTTTTGCAAAATTACTTGATCAAATGATTAAGCTCAGAGCACATTTCCCTGATCACCATATCAAATCCATTCGCTTAGATAATGCGGGAGAATTTACTTCTCAGGTTTTTGATGATTATTGTTTATCCATACGCATTGATGTTGAGCACCCAGTTCCCCATGTTCATACCCAAAATGGTTTAGCTGAGTCATTAATTAAACGTTTACAACTCATAGTCAGACCATTGCTTATGCAATCAAAACTCCCAGTCTCAGTTTGGGGTTACACCATCCTACACGCTGCCAAGTTAATTCAACTTCGACCAACTGCTTATCATTCTCTTTCCCCTTCACAACTTGTGACTGGATGTCAACCCAACATATCCCAGTTGCGTAAATTTGGTTGTGCTGTGTACGTTCCTATCCCATCGCCATAACGTACTAAAATGGGGCCCCAACATCGTTTTGGCATATATGTGGGTTATGATTCACCATCCATTATTCAATATATTAAACCAATGACAGGTGATGTGTTTATTGCTAGATATGCGGATTGTCATTTTGATGAGACCATCTTCCCACCGTTAGGGGGAAGGAAGAACGTACCTGAAGTACGATCCGTTCTAGAAGAACGACGAGAATTAACGTGGAATACTTCCACCTTGTCTCATCTAGACCCCCGTACCTCACAATGTGAGCATGAAGTATGAAGGATAATACATCTTCAGGGAATTGCAAATCAATTACCCGATGCATTCAATGATGCTGTGAAAGTAACCAAATCCCATGTACGCGCGGCTAATGCACCAGCCAGAATTGATGTTCCCGTGGGACAAAATTTGATTTCAGCAACAAATGATTCTGTTGCACGCCAAAAGCGTGGCAGACCTATAGGTTCCAAAGATTGACTCCTCGGAAGCGGAGATCACATGAAAAATCATGTCCTAATAACCCTCCCGAAGAGATTATGACTAAAATATCCACTTTCTCTAAAACCCCTGAGAAGTTTATTATCTTTGAAAATACACAAGTCCCTGAAGTGACTATAAAAGCCCCTGAAGAGGCAAAGTTACCTAAGAACAATAATGAGATCTCTATATTTTATACATATTCAAGAGAAGTGTGGGATCGTAATGAAACAATCATCGATGACATATTTTCATATGCAGTAGATACACAAATTTCAAAGGGCATTGATGATGATAATGAACCACGTACTTTAAATGAATGTCGACAAAGTGAAGATTGGCCAAAATGGGAAATTGCCATCAAGGCAGAACTTGAGTCTCTAAATAAACGTGATGTATTTGGACCTATAGTGCAAACCCCAAAAGACGTTAACCCAGTAGGTTACAAATGGGTGTTTTTAAGAAAGCGAGATGAGAAAAATGAAATCACTAGATATAAGGCACGACTTGTGGCTCAAGGTTTCCTGTAGAAACCCGGGATTGATTATGAGAAAACATACTCCCCCGTTATGGATGGTATAACTTTCAGATATCTGATTAGTTTAACGATCTCTGAAAATCTTGATATGAGACTCATAGATGTTCTGACTGCTTATTTATACGGGGACTTAGACACGAAAATTTATATGAAAATCCCTGAAGGATTTACTTTGCCAGAAACAAAGTCAAGAAGTACGTACTCAATTCGACTAAGACGATCATTATATAGCTTAAAGCAATCCGGAAGGATGTGGTACAACCGTTAGAGTGAATACTTATCTAAGGAAGGGTATGAAAATAATCAAATTTGCCCATGCGTCTTTATAAAGAAATTCCCAATGGGATTTGCGATAGTAGCAGTTTATGTGGATGATCTTAATTTAATCGGGACTCCAAAAGATCTCGAGAAAACCACTAACTATTTGAAGAAGGAATTTAAGATGAAAGACATCGGGAAAACTAAATTTTGTCTCGACCTGTAGATCGAGAGAAATTCGAGTGGAATTCTTGTCCATCAATCTAATTATACTAAAAAAGTCTTGAAAAGATTTGGTATGGATGCATCATGATGATGTTGGAAATAGCACCACCCTTCAAGGTGTTTGTAAGCTCAACTCAATGTTAACAATGGCAGCATAAAGGCATATAGTAGAAGGAGGCGAGGAGAAGAGGATTTACACCGGAATATAAGTGGTTCAGCCAATTAGGCCTACGTCCACTATGCAAGTGTATGATGTGTATCAATATCACTACACCAAAATGGGCAAATTGTCACCTTTCAGCCGGCCAGCCTTGTCAAGGTCATTGACCGTGACAAAAAAACACGCGTTTTATGTCACGGTCATTGACCTTGACACGACCGTGACAACGAATTGTCACGGTCATTGACCGTGACAATTCAATTTGTCACGGTCGTGTCACGGTCAGTGACCATGACAATTCGTGTCACGGTCAAAGACCTTGATACGACCGTGACAACTTTTCCAGCAAAAACCCTACCCCCCTTATTTTTTCCCTCCCGCGCCCTTCCCTCCCTCCCTCTCTCTCTCTCTCTCTCTCTCTCTCTCTCTCTCTCTCTCTCTCGACGCTGCTCTCTCTCTCTCTCTCTCTCTCTCTCTCTCTCTCGACGCTGCTCTCTCTCTCTCTCTCTCTCTCTCTCTCTCGACGCTGCTCTCTCTCTCTCTCTCAGGTCCAATTTCTCTCTCTCTCTCTCTTCCATTTATATATATATATTTGTCTGTATATTTATGTGTGTATGTGTATATATATATGTGTGTATGTGTGTGCGTGTGTGGGGAGTGGGGCGGGATGGGGGTAGGGGGTGGGGCGGGGTGGGGCAGGGTGGGGGAGGGGGTGGTGGGTGGGGCAGGGTGGGGGTGGGGCGGGGTGGGGCAGGGTGGGGCACGGGGTGGGGGTGGGGCAGGGTGGGGGAGGGGGAGGGGGTGGGGCGGGGGTGGGGGTGGGGGGCAGGGGGTGGGGCAGGGTGTGGTGGAGGGGGGCAGGGTGGGGTGGAAATTTGGCTAATACACGAGAAGCTGATAATCGTAAATATTATGAATAAAAATGGTACTTTCTTGGAGACTATAAATTATTATGTACAAACTTTGGTTCTAGACCTATGTTGTTGGATTTGGATGTTGGGTGTTGATTAGTTGGTATTATTGGGAAGATTGGGTTAAGTTGAAGCATATGTTGTTGGAGTTGAAAATTATATGTTAATTCATTATTACTATTGGGGGATATAGTGTTGAAAAATATTGGGGTGGGGCGGGGTGGGGCAGGGTGGGGGAGGGGGTTTATTATCGATGGGACTTAATTTGTTGAATGATAATATTTGTATTAGATACTTGCGTGGTTTTACCTAACTTGAATGAATTAATAAATGTTTCAGTAAAGGTTGAAGTGGACAAAAAACGTGTGAATTGATTAATATCCATAATGTAAATAAAAGGTAAAGTAAGTGTGTAAATGGGTGGTTGAGCAAGCTAAGAGGTCTAGCCCATATTTAATACATAGGTGTGTTATGAAAGGTTTTCAAAGGGTAATTAAGTATTTTCAAATAATGACCCCGAAACATAGAAATTCAATCTCAAGCAATTTAATTTCAATCTCTACAAATTTATGCATGTATTCAAGGGATTTATGAAGGATTAATATTAAAATTCAATTCCTATACATATAAATCAGATTTTAATCACAATTAGGTTTTAGAGTTACATAGATAGGCATAATCTAAATCAATTTCAGTCCTACAAATATTCTAATTAACTTGCCTCAAATTTGATGAATAACAAGGGCTAAAAGTATTGTTCATTTAATTCAATTAGGTAAAACCCATGATAATGAAATTTATGCTACAATTATAATTATCTCATGTCATAATTTTATTGATAAACAATATATGTAGTTGTCACGGTCGTGGTGGGGGGAGGGGGTGGGGGTGGGGTGGGTAGGGGTGGGGTGTGTGTGTGTGTGTGTGTGCGTAGGTGTGCGTGTGTGTGTGGCGGGGGGAGGGGGCAGGGTGGGGCACCCATTTAATAACTCTTTAAATATTTGGAAAAAACATAATATTACAAAATTGAAACGAAATGGTATTGACGGAACTTACACATATGTTATAATATAGACGGAACATTTTTTTATCTGTACTAATAACATTTTTTTTATCTGTAATAATAACATTTTTTTTACAGCAAAAATGTCTCCTTCAGATGTTAGGGCAAAGATGATGATGCTGTTTATGATGATGTCGTCGTCTGGGTTCGGTGGTAGCGGAGGCGACGAGGGCTCCTCCGCCCCTAGGCTCCCCAAATATGGAAAATTTGGGATTACCGTCGAAAACAAGTCGGAGCTTTTAGCGAGATCCCTCGAGCTGCTAAAGACGGTCATCGGCCCGGGGTTTATGAGTTGGAAGGAGGTACCGTATGAGCTCAAGTTAGCTGTTTGGGCGGCACTACAGGTAATATTTATATGAATATTTCAATTTCAATTTCAATTTCAATTTATATTTATATTTATATTTATATTTATATTTATATTTATATTTATATTTATATTTATATTTATATTTATATTTATATTTATATTTATATTTATATTTATATTTATATTTATATTTATATTTATATTTATATTTATATTTATATTTATATTTATATTTATATTTATATTTATATTTATATTTATATTTATATTTATATTTATATTTATATTTATATTTATTCGCAACTAACATTGTATTTGTTGGACAGGAACAATTCAACTTGGATCCAAAGCTACGCGATTCCGTCTTGGAGCAGTTGAGGGAGCAACACAAGACGTGGAAAAAAAATATGCGGACACGGTACTTTGGAAAAATACGAGAGACCATTTTACAATGGCGCGGATCCGACCCGCCCAAGGAGCCGATCTCATTGGCACAATGGCAAAAGTTCATTGACAATGAGATCGAGGATCGACAATTGGCATCTCGCCAATTGTGGAGGGAAAATCGGGCTAAAAAGACGGACGTGCACTACTCCGGCCGGACCTCTTACGCTGAGGTGGAGCATAGGATGAAGGTAATATTTAATTTATCTATAACTACATAAATATATTATTGGATATTATTTTACTTTGCGGGGCCGATACTAATTTTACTTTACGTTATTTTATTTCAGGGGGTAGGGAGTGGGCCAGGGGGTAAGCCACATAGGCTCGATACTTATGTGGCTCTTCGGACGAAGAAGGGGAAGGACAAGGAGGTGTCCCCGAGCGTCGCGGCCACGATTTTAAGTAATTCGACAGTTTAATTATTGTTAATTACGTTATAATTTTTTAGTTTACTTATTTTACTAATCATGTGCTTTTTGTCGTTTCAGGCAAAGCTTAAGGAAGTGCATGAGTCGCAGTCTGATGCCGACAAGGCATCTTTGTCCACAGACGCACTCAGCCAAGTGCTTGGCTCTGATTGCAAGGGGAGGACAAGGGGAGTGAGCTCGCGGGTGGCCAAATCTAGGATCATCGGATTGGAGACGAGCGACACCGGGTTGGCTCGAACGGTGGATTCACACGACGCGAAGCTGTCCCGTTTGGAGGCGACGGTCCAAGATATGTACGCATTCATGAAGCGTACGTTGGGTGGAGACCGTAAAGAGAAAGGTAAAGGGAAAGGGAAGGAGAAGGCGGTGGAGGAGGAGGTGCGGGAGGACGAGGCGCAGGATGACGAGGATGTGGACCTCGCTGCTTCATCACCGACACGTTCGTACTTCGACGATCCACTTCCCTATTTAATGCCCTCCAACAGACCATTATCGACAATTGGTTGGCCGAGCGTGTTCATATTGGACATATTTGATGGCCAGCGGATAGGGCGGGGGTTGAGGGACCCGAATATCGTCGAGGGTGGAATAGTCCATGGACGTGTGCTTCAACAGATGGAGTTCAGGGTGCTCGTCACGTATGTCATACCCGGGAAGGAGAACTCCCTATTGTGGTTGCGCGAACAATGCGGCACGACGTATATTAGTGGGTGCGTCAATTCGTATGTCGTGTGGCCTACTCACCTCCTCAGTTTTATCCAAGACATGTAGTAACATTATTTTCTAGTTTGTCCATTTTAATTATATTTGGATTATATTGTCATGTATATTATTTTTACTTTGAAGATTTGGATTATACTGTCATGAATATATATTTGCATTATCTTTAGTTTGTGTTGGATATATGATGTTTGGAACAGGTACAACGTTGCTATAACAGGTACAAATATACTGCTGGGCAGTGGCAGTGGCCATACTGCCCAGTAGATTTTTTTTAAATTCTGCCCAGAATTGTCACGGTCAATGACCGTGACAATTTTTTTTAAAAAGGGTCACGGCTTTGTCACGGTTATAAACCGTGACAAACGTGTCACGGTCATTGACCTTGACACGACCGTGACACAAAACGCGAGTTTTTTGTCAAGGTCAATGACCGTGACACGACCGTGACAAAAAAAGTTGTCTCGCCTCGAAATGTCACGGTCATTGACCTTGACAAGGTGAATTTGTCAAGGTCAATGACCTTGACAAATGGGCAGATTTGGTGTAGTGTATGTGAGGGCACCAATGGCCATAGATACAATCTCTCAAGCTTTCTCTTTCTACTGTATATTTGAACAGAGTTTCAGCTAGGATTGCTAATTTCGGATCCTTTGCAAGGTAGAGGATGACCTCTATATATACTACCTGGGGGGTGTAATGTACCCCCCCCCCCCCATGCATGTAATGAGCATGTGTGTGTTGATCTAGCCAATATGAAGAAGACATCTGTCACTGTCACATGTAGTGAATGATGATAAAATATTCTCCCCACGTGTGGGGAATGATTCGTTATAACTGACTTGTGTCCACATGTCCTTATCCAAATGTCAATAGGTGCTCGGCCATCGTGCTTGGTCATGACCTCGACCCGGGAGAAGCCGAGGTTGATAAAGTCTAGTTGCTCGTTCAATCCGAGATGGACCATGAAGGTCTCGGCTTAAGTTAAGTTGAGACAAGGGATTGGGGTCGGCCAGGGCCAAGGTTGAGCTGGCATGTGCTTGGAACATCGATTGATTTCTTGATGAGGCTGACCTTGGTAGAAGTATGGCTTCCTGCGACCTCGGCCAACCCCAGGCCGAGGTTGTCATTCCCAGGTGAACTAAAGTGTCGTTGACCCTTATGATACATGAAGTGCCCCCCATGATGAGGTTGGTGGTGGTGTCGGCCTGGGACAACCTTTCTATGGCCGAGAGATGTTGTCACGATCCTAAAGCATTTCCCACCTCGGTAATGTCTTGGCCGAGGTTTTAGTTTCTGGGCCGAGGTGACACTTGGGGCATATCAACCACCCCCCCAGCCCTTAGTTACATGTGAGAGCAGGTAACTGTGGGATCTCTATACCTCTGAGGTCTTTCTCTTATGTGTCAGTGTTCATTTGACACTTGTCGATTGCTGGAGCGTGGCTTGCCTGGCAAGCATGTGTTGTCAGCCGCCCTTTAGGGCTCCCAAGGCAATAACGGGCCTTGAGAAACGTGCCTCCATATTTAAGGGTTTAAACCCCCCATTTTTCCCTCCTTCTTCCTCATTTCTCTTTCCTGGCACGATTTTGTTTCTGCAGTAGTTTCTCTCCCTAGAAAGCTTTGGTTCGAAGTCCTTGGTGGATATTCCTCGCGTCCTCTTCATTTTTCCTTACCATTCCATCGTCAGGTATCTTCCTCCATTCCGTTTCCTTCATTTTCCCTGCTTTTTCCCTTACTTTTGTGTTTTCCGACGAGCTTTGGAGTTTTCCGGTGAGTTCTCCATACTTCCAGGCGAATGGTTCTTGCTAAGTTTGGCAGTTTGATCCTTAGATTACGTTATTCCCTTTACCAGTCCTGTTTGTCGTTTGGGAGGTCTCCACAAGTGTAGTGTATGCCTCTGATGCTCAGACCCCTCTACCAACTTCTTGAGGAGTTCCCTTCTCTTAGAGAGAAGACTTTAGAAAAAATTAGGCAAATAGAGAGAGCACCGGAGGAGGCTCGTAGGTCACAAGAATTCCCTCTTAGACCCATCTTTCAACCACCCCTGAAGGTGATATACCCTGATCCATTGGAACCATTTAGCCAAGCATAGGTCCCTGCCGAACCAGTACCAATGTCTGAGTATGAGTCTTCCACCTCAGACCCTATGTCTGTGGATTCCTTCCTGGAAGCCATGGACTTCACAACTCGGTAAGATCAAGCCCCTGATCAAGCCGAGGTCTCTAGCCGAGCCTCGTCCCATAATGATTCAAGTACCTCATCCTCTTCCTCAGAGGTTGAGATTGTTGAGCCGAGTGTGGATATTCCACCCATTCTTGACGCCATTCCCCTATCAGCCGTCACTAGGGTTGAGTTCGCTCAGAGGTTCCCAAGTAATCCATCAACGTCTGCTCAGGCCGACGTTGAGTTAGACAATGATGGTGATGACGACGTTGAAAGTGATGTTGATGTCTCTGAGGCGACCGAGATCGAGAGTACCGTTACTGAGGTAGACCTTCTTTGCTTCAGATATCTGTACTCCATCAGCCCATCCAT
Source organism: Sambucus nigra (assembly GCA_949130495.1). Taxonomy (NCBI): domain Eukaryota; kingdom Viridiplantae; phylum Streptophyta; class Magnoliopsida; order Dipsacales; family Adoxaceae; genus Sambucus; species Sambucus nigra. The sequence continues at coordinate 190,217,383 of OX422216.1, forward strand.
AAATCTTAGAAGGCCTCTGAGGGAAGAGAGGGCTTACTATGGCCGAGATGCTGAGGTCTGCTTGTACGAGAAGATGTTAAAGTTAGGGTTTCATTTTCCCATTCATCCCATTATTAGGTCCATCCTTGCCTAAATCAATTTGGCCCCTTCCCAATTATCCCCTAATGCTTGGAGGATCATAATAGGGGCCATAGTCTTATGGAGGGCTTTCCACCACTCAGACCTTCCAGTTCAGGTCTTTGTTGGTTGCTATGTCCCCTCCTCTGCCAAAAATCATCCGAGCTACTATCATTTTGTAGCTTGGAAGCCAGAAAAAAAGATGCTTCTGATAACTCAGACTTCCAAACACAACTGGAAGTCTAGACACTTCTTCACTTCAGGGCCTTGGGAATTTGGTCCATGTGTTGCCTCTTCCTTGCTAGAGCCGAGGATGCCCCTAAGATGGGGTAAGGTAACAATGTCTGCGAAGGCCGACCCTGGTCTGAGCCTGCAGAACCTTCAGAAGGTGAAAGCCCTTCAAGATCAGGGGATGCATGGTCTTCTCGTTAAATTTGAACACTTGATGACCCCCCACTACCTCTCTGAGACTGGTCTAGGTGGAAGTCCTCTTGTCGAGCTTGGTAAGCATTTTTTATTCCAAGTTAAACCTTTGAGTTTATGCATGTCTGATCTTCTAACTCAGACCATTCAATTTTGCAGATCGTCCAAAGGATATCTCAGACGAGCTTTGGGAAATGGCAGCTCCGAGTTTAACAAAGCTCGCGAAGAAGGCAGGTATTAATGCTCCTCATCCAGCACCCTCAACCTCGAAGACTCAAGACACCAAGAAGAGGGCTTTTACCGAACATGCCCCTGAGGACCAGAGGCAGAAGAAAAAGGGTGGGGATTCTGCCATCCCCATCTCTTCTGTAGACTCATTGGCGGCTCGTATAGAGAAATTAAAGATCAACGACAGCATCATAGGCCACAGTCTGCAGGCTCTGGATGCCTTCGGCTCTACCATGACCGAGGCCGATAAATGTTTCTTTCGGTCACTAGATACGCCCCTACTGGTTGAGTTCGGCCTCTACAGGTCCATTCAGGTATGACCTCATATTTCTTTGTAATTTCCAAGTGTATCCTCTGATTTGATCTTCAACTCATACATGATCACACAATTCTGCAGGGCCTGGCCGCTATGCACCATCTCTCCAACTGGACTCTGAGGAAGTTGCCCCTCATCTAGAAGGGGCAAGAGGCCGAGAAGGTACAAAGAACACTGAATGCCGAAATAGACTGCTTGAAGTCTGAGGCTAAAGATTATGAGAAGAAGGTGCAGGGGTTGGAGAAGGAGATCTCCAAGCTCAATAAGGAGCATACTGCCACTCTGAAGGCAAAGGACGATGTCCTTCAGTAGAAAGTCGACTCGGCGGTGAAGGCAGCCCTCGAAGACGCCTTTGAGGGGATATTGGCCGACTATAAAACCTCTGATGAATTTATGAGCTTCGACTTTGAGTACCTTAAAAGAGGTATCAAAGCCACTATCAAATGGGCGACTGTCAAGGAGAAAGAGGCTGGAAGTTTGAAGGCCTCTGATTTCGTAGGCCTCGGCTTTGACAACCCTCAGCTTTCCCAGGCCCTTAAAGAGGTTGAGGAGGAGGTTGTTGTGCCTGCAGAGACTGCCACACTGGACGGCACAGAGATTGAAGGGACTGACCTCAGGGAAGATACTACCGAGGTGACCAAGGTTGTCCAACAGGACCAGGCCGAAGACACAAGAATTCTCCCCTCTAACCCTTAGGTTCAATTGTGAAGCTTTATTTTGTAACCCCTGAATGTTTGTAATCTTTAAAGAACGTGGTGGACTCTTATTTGTTGAATCTTAACACTGTATGGCGACCTATGAGGAGGATCTTTCACTTCATTTATTTATTGAATGCTTTTGTCTTATGATGTTTTAACTCTGAAGTCTTGTTGCAATGGTCTTGTTTAATACTTAATCAAGTCTTACCTCAAACCTTGTCACCACTGAGTGATGTTATAAAGGTCTGAGGTCATCACCTAAGATGTTATCCTCATAATTAATCTCACCAAATTAATGATGTTAAGGGTCTGAGGTCATCCAAGTATGGTGTCTGACCTCAGACCTTGCCACAACTGAGTGATGTTATAAGGGTCTGAGGTCATCACCTAAGATGGTATCCTCATAATTAATCTCACCAAATTAATGATGTTAAGGGTCTGAGGTCATCCAAGTATGGTGTATGACCTCAGACCTTGTCACCACTGAGTGATGTTATAAGGGTCTGAGGTCATCACCTAAGATGTTATCCTCATAATTAATCTCACTAAATTAATGATGTTAAGGGTCTGAGGGCATCCAAGTATGGTGTCTGACCTCAGACCTTGTCACCACTGAGTGATGTTATAAAGGTCTGAGGTCATCACCTAAGATGTTATCCTCATCATTTATGACATTAGAGCACAATGAAGCAAGAACCGTTATGGAAACTGATCTTTCATTAATAACCTCTTCATAATAAGATGGTACATTTACATAACTCTTTGCAACATCATATTTAATACTTTTTTAGGTGATCAGCATTCTATGGGTTAGCGAAAGGTTCCCCTTCTAGGTTTTCTAGCCTGTAGGTGCCAGACATAACCTCTTCAGTCACTTTGTAGGGACCATGCCAGTTTGGGTGGAGCTTGTTTGTTTTCTGTAAGGTCTTCTTCAGCACTAGGTCTCCCACAGTGATGGGTCTTGACTTTACCCTCTGATTATAGAATTCCGCTGCTCTCTGCTGGTACGTTGCTTGTCTGATCTTCGCGTCTTCTCTTCTCTCTTCAATCAGGTCTAGGTCTAGCCTCCTTTTTTCCCCATTTTTATTAGGGTCATAAGTATGAACCCTGTGAGTAGGGAGTCCCACCTCTGTTGGTATGACGGCCTCTGAGCCATGTGCAAGCATGAATGGGGTTTCTCCTGTAAGTGTCCTTGTCGTGGTTCTGTAGGCCCATAAAATAGCATAGACCTCTTCAGTCCATATTCCCTTCGCATCTTCTAACCTCTTCTTGATTCAATCGAGGATTTTTCTGTTCGTGACCTCGGTCTGACCATTTGCCTGAGGTCGGCCAGGAGATGAGAAGAACTTCTTTATCCCAACTCTTACGCAATACTTCTCTAAAGAGGAGTTCTTAAACTGGGTTCCATTATCTGAGATGAGATTGTTTGGGAGGCCGTGTCTGCATATGATGTTCCTCCAAATAAATTGGAAGGTCTTCTGCTCTGTGATCGTTATCATGAGCTCTGCCTCCACCCACTTTGAGAAGTAGTCAATGGCAACTATCAGGAACCGATAACTGTTGGCAGCTCTCGATAGAGGTCCTACTAAGTCAATCCCACATACTGCAAATGTCCATGGAGAGGTGATTGACATCATAGGTTCATGAGGTTGATGTGGAATAGTGGAGAATCTCTGACATTTATCACACCTCTTTACGTAAGCTGCAGCATCTTTGGCCAAGGTTGGCCACCAGTATCCCTGTGTAATGATTCTCTTGGCCAAGGGTCTTCCTCCTATGTGACTGGAGCAAGAACCCTAATGAACTTCCTGTAAGACCCGGGGAACTTCGGTGGGATGCACACATCTGAGGAGAGGCAGCAGAAATCCCTTCTTGTACAGGACGTCTCTTATTATCGAGAACTTGGCAGCCCTGTATCTCAATTTCCTCCTCTCTAACTTGGAATTGGGTAGATCTCCCTCTCTGATATATCTGACGAGGGGGTCCATCCATGAGTCTCCTAGGTTCAAATTGTGACAAGGGTTACATACCTCTTCTTCCTCGATGGTCGCTTTTCCTAAGACCTCGACCGAAACTGTCCTTCTGAAGTCTGTCTTCATCGCCGAGGCCAACCTTGCCAACGCGTCTGCGTGGATGTTACTTTGTCGAGGTACTCTCTTAAGTTTTATCTCTTCGAAATATTCTAACATTTTTCTCACCCTCTTTAGATACTTGGCCATCCTTTCATCTTTGGCCTCATAGACTCCCAATACTTGATTGACAACCAACCTTGAGTCGCTATGGAGTAAGAGCTATTTTACACCCATAGTTGCCAACGAGAGACCTGCTATCATAGCTTCATATTCTGACTCGTTGTTAGATGCCTTAAAGTTGAACCTCAATGCGTATTCGATGTTGGCACCATCTGGAGCTGAAAGTATCAACCCTGCACCGCTTCCATTATCGTAGGAAGAACCATCAACGAAGAGGTTCCAAATGTCTGTATCTGTTGCAAAGGCTCCTTCTGACATGATTCCTTTCTGGAAGAGGTACCGATCCTCCTCGTTCTCTGCTACTTTATTCCTCATCTTTTTGGACGCGACCTCTTCCTGATCTCAGGAGACTTTCGGTGCCATCTCTTCCTGCTCTTGGAAGATGTTGGGTGTCGTCTCTTCCTGATCCCAGAAGATACTGTTGTTTGACCCTTCAGCATCCTCTAGATCATTCTTTGCCTCGGCTTCTTCCCAAGTGAACTCAGCAACAAAGTCTGTGAGGGCCTGCCCCTTGATGGCTGTCCTAGGTTGGTAGGTAAGGTCATACTCCCCCAACTCAATGGCCCAAGTCATCAACCTTCCAGATTTCTCAGGTTTATGCAGGACCTGTCTTAGTGGTGAGTCGGTAAGGAAAACCATGGAGTGGGCTTGGAAGTAGGGCTTTATTTTCCTTGAAGCGTGAATCAGGGCGTAGGCCAGCTTTTCCATACGAGGGTAATTTTGTTCAGACCCTTGAAGGGCTTTACTGTTGAAATACACAGGTCTTTGGATTCTAACATCTTCCCTTACTATGGCTGCACTGATAGCCGATTCAGAGACTGCTAGATACACATATAATTTATCTCCTACTATGGGCCGAGATAGTAGCAAGGGAGACCCAAGGTAAGACTTGAGTTGGTTGAATGATTCTTCCCACTCTTTATCCCATTGTAAGGCCTTTCTAAGCACTTTAAAGAACGGAAGACACTTGTCTGTTGCCCTGAAAACAAATATGTTAAGTGCAGCCACTCTCCCCGTGAGTCTTTGGACGTCTTTGATACTCCTCGGTGTCTTCATATCAAGCAAAGCCTTGATTTTCTCAGGGTTTGCTTCAATTCCTCTTTGATTGACAATGAATCCCAGAAACTTCCCAGCTCCTACCCCGAAGACCCACTTCGCTGGGTTGAGCTTCATCCTGTATAAGTCCATAGTATCGAAGGTCTTTTCGAGGTCTCCCACATAAGTGCAAGCTTTTAAGCTCTTCGTTAGCATATCGTCTACATACACCTCCATAGTCTTGCCTACTTGATCTTCGAACATCTTATTCACAAGATGTTGGTATGTTGCCCCTGCATTTTTCAGACCGAAGGGCATCACTTTGTAACAGTACGTCCCTTTGTCGGTAATGAAGGTTGTCTTCTCTGAGTCTTCCGCATCCATTAAGATCTGGTTATAGCCTGAATACGCGTCCATAAAGCTCATGAGCTCATGTCCCGCAGTAGCATCCAGCATCTTATCTATCCTAGGTAAGGGATAGCTGTCTTTTGGACAAGACCTGTTCAAATCCATGAAATCAACACACATCCTCCACTTCCCATTGGCTTTGGGCACGATGACTGCATTCGATAACCACTCCGGATATATGACTTTTCTTATAAAATCAGCCTCTTCCAATTTTTTGACCTCTTCCCGGATGACTTCGTACTTCTCCCTGGAGTAAACTCTTCGTCTTTGTTTGATAGGCCCGGCATCTTTGGTCACGTTGAGCTTGTGACTCATAACCTCAGGGTTGATGCCGGGCATGTCCGCGTGACTCCAAGCAAAGACACTCTGCCTTTTCCTGAGGAAGTTTATCAGCTCTTCCTTGATTTCTGTCTTTAGGGTTTTACCGACCTGGATGGTTTTTTCCGGCTCGTCCTCATTGAGGACGATGGATTCTACCTCTTCCGCGACCTCTCCCTTCTTCAACTTTGTTTCATCTCTCGGGTCTAATGTATCAATGCTGTAGGTGGTGGTTGCCCTCTTATAGGCCTCTCTCTCTTCGGTCGAGTTGAAGTAACATTATCGCGCTATGGTATGGTCACCTTGCACTTCCCCTACCCCATAGGGGGTCGGGAATTTTATCATCTGGTGGACCGTCGACGGCACATCTTCAAACTCCTTAAGGGCCACTCTTCCTATGATGAGGTTATAGGCCGAGAAGAGGTTCTCGTCCATCACGAAAACATTTATCTTCCGGGTCAACCTCTTGGGCCACTCATCACCCATCTGAACGTCCATCTCATACATGCCCAATGGGTGGACCTTTTCACCACTGAAGTCCATTAAAGGATGATGATAGGGTACCAGCCTAGCTCTGCTAAGACCCAGGCTCTTGAAGCAAGGCCAAAACATCACGTCTGCTGAGCTCACCCCATCCACGAGGATCCTCTGCACCTCGCACCCATGCACCCTTGTTGTTATTACCAAAGGGTCATCATAGGGGGATAAGATACCTTTAAAGTCGAGTCGGGAGAACCCAACTATAAGGGTGTCCATGTCCACCTTCTTTCTCTTATGCACTCCATCGGAAGACGTTAGATTGACAACCTCATGTTTGGCCACTGACTTGGCCTCTGCCACATGATCTTTCCTGTCAGCCACTTCAGAGCCACCTCCGGCAAGTCCTCCGCATATGGTGTCAACACCAAAGGAGATCATGCCAACCCTCTTCACTGGGGTGTTATCATCTTTCGACGGGAGGTTCGAATTGTCTTCATCTTCACCTTCTGAATCATTGTCTCTTCTACCTGGGACATCGTCACGGCATCTGTCGTTTCGCCTCTTTCTAAGGTCATCTCTTCCCCCTTCAGGAGTCTTACCATCAACATACTTCCTCAATTTTTCGTATTTTAACATTTTTTCAATCTCATCCTTCAAGGCGAAGCATCTGTCTGTGACATGGCCATGGTCCTGGTGGAACTCACACCATAAGTTTTTATTCCTCTTATGTGGAGGAGCCTTCAATTTTTCTGGCCACCTCAGAGTCCTGTCATTCTTGATCTCGTTGAGGATATGCTCACAGCTCACAGTTAGAGGACTATAGTGAGCGAACTTGTTATCGGTTGACCTCTTCTTTCCATATTTCTTTCTCTGGGACTTCCCATTACTACTGCGGTTCTCATCCTCGTACTTGGCAGCCATTGCCTCTTCGACATTCATGACTTTCCCCGCAGTTCAAGTAGCTCGTCCATGGACCTGGGAGGGTCTTCCGCCAGTTTCCACAATAACTTTCCTTTCTGAAGCCCTCCTATGAGGGCGGTCATGGCTATATTCTCTTCGTATTCTTCAACCTCAAGTTTCTCTTTGTTGAACCTGGCGATGTAGTCTCTTAGGCTCTCATCCTTGCCCTGTTTGACATACAGTAGGTGAGTGGTCTTTTTTTGAGGTCTTACCCCAAAGCAAAAGTTGTGAATGAATCGTTCAGCCAAGCCTTTGAAGTTCTCAATTGAATTCTTCGGAAGAGAAGTAAACCAACTATGTGCTGCTCCTGTCAAAGTACCAAAGAAGGCTCGACACTTCATCTCATCAGGTATTGAGTAGATGTCTGCTTCCGACTGATACATCTCAATGTGGTGTACAGGGTTGGTGCTTCCATCATACTTGGGAGACACCACGGGAGGTTTGAACTTAGCAGGAGTCGGGAAGCTCACTATCCTAGCCACAAATGGAGAGCCCTCTGAGTAACCCCTTTGCAACGGGTCCCTACTTTTGAGGAGCTCTCTTATCTTCTCCTCAAGGCGTTGGATAGAGTCATTCCACGGTCTCCTGCCATCGGCCTGTCCGAGGTTATCCACAGCCACCTCTAACGGATGAACTGAGGGTTCCCCTGCCGCAGCACAACGCCGGCTATTGACCTTTTCCTGGTCCTGCCCCTTCTTTCATGGGGTCGGCCTTGGTCAGGCCGACCTGGTCTGTCCCCTCTTTGCGAGATGGAAGCACTTCTTGACCTGGATAACCTCTGTCTTAGGTCATTCACTGGGTCCAACCTCTCAAAGGCTGACCCTCTTCTCAATTGATCAAAAGCTGATCCTCGCTGTTTGGCCTCTTCAGCTCTTCGGCCAACACATCCTCGGCCCTGCTGAAGAGGACGAATCGTATTATTCGAAACCTCATATGGCTCCCAACAATCTTCTGGGACCTCTTCCGCCTCTAGATCGTCATACCTGTCCTCTGGGCAAGGGTTTCCTTGCCTCCCCAGGCATAAGCGCCTAGGGTCAGCAATATCCCTCCTCCACTGGGATGCAGGCTGGTCCTTCATTGGTGCCTGGGGTGGTCCCCTGGCGTCAGGATGAGGCTGGATAGCCGCCGAAGTGATCATATCCGGTGAGACTCCAGGTGGCCTCATCATAGTTTGGCTCAGCTATGCAAACTGATCCTGCGTAGCTTGCTGTGTTGCAGCCAAATACCTCAAACCTGCGGCCACCTCCGCTATTTTGGACTGAGGCGGTGCCTGGCTGGAACTGGGCCCTCCCCCGCAAGGCGGCGGAAGAGGTGGGGAAAATTCTGGTTCCATATGTTAACACTAAATAGTTTGAGTAGCAGGTGAGCTTAATACCTTACAGGACCTCTTTCAATGGTGAAACAGCTCCACACAAAGGGGGGAGTCCTGGTTCACCACCAGAGTCTCCGGTGAGGTTGAGCGAATAAAGACGAAGAGATAGCTTCAGTTTCCCACAGACGGTGCCAAAATGATGATGCTGGAAATAGCACCACCCTTCAAGGTGTTTGTAAGCTCAATTCAATGTTAACAATGGCAGCATAAAGGCATACAGTAGAAGGAGGTGAGGAGAAGAGGATTTACACCGGAATATAAGTGGTTCAGCCAATTAGGCCTACGTCCATTATGCAAGTGTATGATGTGTATCAATATGTGAGGGCACTAATGGCCATAGATACAATCTCTCAAGCTTTCTCTTTCTACTGTGTATTTGAGCAGAGTTTCAGCTAGGGTTGCTAATTTCGGATCCTTTGCAAGGTAGAGGATGACCTCTATATATAGTACCTGGGGGGTGTAATGTACCGCCCATGCATGCAATGAGCATGTGTGTGTTGATATAGACAATATGAAGAAGACATCTGTCACTGTCACATGTAGAGAATGATGATGAAATATTCTCCCCACGTGTGGGGAATGATTCGTTATAACTGACTTGTGTCCACATGTCCTTATCCAAATGTCAATAGGTGCTCGGCCATCGTGCTTGGTCATGACCTCGGCCTGGGATAAGACGAGGTTGATAAAGTCTAGTTGGTCGTTCAATCCGATATGGACCATGAAGGTCTCGACTTAAGTTAAGCCGAGACAAGGGATTGGGGTCGGCCAGGGCCGAGGTTGAGCTGGCATGTGCTTGGAACATCGATTGATTTCTTGATGAGGCTGACCTTGGTAGAAGTATGGCTTCCTGCGACCTCAGCCAACCCCAGGCCGAGTTTGTCATTCCCAGGTGAACTAAAGTGTCGCTAACCCTTATGATACATGCAGTGCCCCCCATGATGAGGTTGATGGTGGTGTCAGCCTGGGCCGACCTTGCTATGGCCGAGAGCTGTTGTCACGGTCCCAGAGCATTTCCCACCTCGGCAATGTCTTGGCCGAGGCTTTAGTTTCTGGGCCGAGGTGACACTTGGGGCACATCACATCCACTAAGTACACCCATGGTCGTCCGGTATTTAGATATAAAAAAAGATCCATATCGTCCTAAAGATGACGATGAGGAAATATTGGGTCCAGAAGTACCTTATTTAAGTGAAATTGGTGCATTATTATATTTGGCACAATGCACTAGACCGGATATTTCATTTTCAGTTTACTTGCTTGCCAGATATAGTTCTGAACCAACAAAAAGGCATTGGATTGGGATCAAGCATATCCTAAGATACCTACGAGGAACAACTGACATGGGTTTATATTATTCTAATCATTATAATGGTTCTGAGTTAGTAGGTTATGCAGATTTTGGATACCTCTCTGATCCTCATAAGGGTCGATCACAGACAGGTTATGTATTTTTTAGTGGTAATACTGTTATTTCTTGGTGCTCTACTAACAAACTTTAGTAGCTACTTCCTCTAACCACTCTGAAATTTTACCACTGCATAAAGCAAGTCGTGAATGTGTATGGCTGAGATCTTTAATTCAGCATGTTTGTAGTTCTTGTCAACTATCTTCCCTTACAGATGTTCCCAGTATCATATATGAAGATAATGCAACATGCATAGCTCAATTTAAGGAAGGCTTCATCAAAGGAGACAAAACTAAGCACATTTCACCAAAGTTTTTCTTCACTCATGAACTTCAAAAGAAAAATGAAATCAAAGTCAAGCAAGTGCATTCAACTGAAAATCTAGCTGATCTGTTTAGCAAGTCACTTCCAAAAGCAACGTTCCAGAAACTTGTGCATGGGATCGGAATGCGGAGACTTCATCAACAGTACATTTGAGATGTGAAAATCAGGGGGAGAATAAAAAATCATGCTCTTTTAGGACATAAGCACGTTGTACTCTTTTTCCTTTAACTAGGTTTTTTCTCATTGGGTTTTCCAGTTAAAGGTTTTAACGAGGCAACACTAAGCACGTCCAACACCGATTCAATGATCATAAAAGTTGTACTCTTTTTCCTTCACTTTGGTTTTTTCCCATTAGGTTTTTCCTTAGTAAGGTTTTAATGAGGCGGCAATCATTGAATGGTGGATATAGTGTACATCCAAAGGGGAGTGTTATAAAATATGTATTGTAAAGTGGATGTTCACTTATCTCACATCGGAAGAGTGAGGCTTTTGATGAGCTTACCTTGTATTATAAATAGGGAGTTACCCTCCTCATTATGAACACACCAATTAAAGGAGAACACTTCCTCTCTCTATATTCTTCTCTCTATTCTCTCCATGTCCATTTAATTTATAACACGTTGTAATTTATCTACTAGATTTGGATAATTTACAACAAACCCAAAATGAAGATGACAAATTAACCACCAAAATTCTACAAATCAAGACATATGATTCAAAACCCAGATATGTTTCTGATAGACAATGTTGGTACCATTAAAATAATGTTAGCCGGAGAGGGAGAGATGGGAAGTACCAGAGAGAGAAAGAGATGCAGTGGAGAGAAGAGAAAGAGGAAACAAGTGGTTGTGGCCGGTGGATAGAGAGAGGTGAAAGGGTTTAGAGAGAAAATTCGTGAAATGAATAAAAAGCCTGGGATATTTATATGTATGGGTCTGGTCAAAGCCTAGTACCGTGATAAGGAATCATGACTATTTTAAAATGGTCATTGTCCTATGTTGTGACCACTCTTAACTAAACCCATGACATTTTTCACGCATGTGGTCATGATCCAGGGCCATGACACACTTTAGCATTATTTGGTCACGGGTTGGTCATGGACCAGAGATGTGACCCCCATGGCCATAGTCTATGGTTGTGACCAAAACCATTGTCACCCTTTTGCTTGGTCATGATCCTAGTCGCGATTTGGACGCTGGTCATGACCTATGATCGTGACTAGCTGGTAATGAACCAGGACCAGGACCCTCATAATGTGAGCATTCTAAATTTTTGGTGTAGTGTTTCACGGTAATAAAAAACATTTAGTAACATTCTTAGCATAACGAAATACATAAAATTAAAAAAATATATAATGAGTAAATAACAAATGTTGAATAAAATAAAACCATCTCTGATACTAATTACTATCAATATAATAATCCAACTCTAGAATACAAATGTATCCCATGCAATCTCTTACTCGAAATAATAAAGAAAGTAAACTATAAAATACAAATGTCTGCTGAATATATATATATATATATATATATATATATATAGAGAGAGAGAGAGAGAGAGAGAGAGAGAGAGAGTGGGTGAGCTACATTGCTCAACTATTACATCCTACGAAGGAAGAGTACAATGTCGTTAGAGGTTCTCCTCTAACGAACACAACAACTACTACAATCTAAAACCTGTGAAAAACAAATATGACAACAACTTAAACAATAAGTTTATGCAGAATAAAATTATAAGAGAATCTAGGCTAAAATATAACTGCACATATTGATCTTTTCTTTTCATGGATTTTAGTTTATTAGTTATCCAATCTAATAACCTAACATAACATGCGTAACTAATCCCAAACCCATATGCATCTTATATGAATAAATTTTATCTTTTAATTATTTATTATTTACTATCAGAATATTAAGTTAATCTCTTTCATTATAAATCATTTATTGTACGGTGATCTTAAACCTAAAGTACATCTCGTTAAATAAGCAAGGTACTATTATGTAACACCCCGCCCGCCTGGGGAGAGCGAACGGAGCGCCACTTCGATAAAATAACTAAATCCACAAGTAACAAGGTATAGAGCATCTAAATAAACCCACAATCATATAAATCCACTAATCTCAATTCTTCAAATTAAATACAACAACATCTCCCGAATTAAAATTACAACTATCTAACTCAAATAAAAAGGCTCTATTCACCAATGAAATAATTAATACAATTCTTCCAACTTGTATTAAAATTCTTCCCAAATACTCCACACTAAAATAATCCCAATAATCCAAAGCGCTCAAATCCACACTAACCTGCCACTAAAAGAAAATATGGGGAAGTACACAATACGACAAGAAATATGCTCAACAAATATATGTTAGCGATGAATAAAACGTAACAACACGAGTACGAATATTCAAATCAAATGAAAATCTCAAAGAATTTATCAATATAATTTCTCAACAACACATCAATGGGTCACCAAGCCTCACCCCATTCGCATATGCTTTATCAAGCCATAGTCGGGAATAGGTATTTTGGCGGGTACTCAACATCCGTGCCATATTAAAATCTCATGACAACGTGCTCAATAACAATATAATGATACCACATGAATCAAAATAATTCAACAATTATTTTTCCAGATTTCAATGAATTTATCAATTCAAATATGAGTTCAATTAACAAGAATTCAAAGAGAATGACACTCGCGAGATTTAAGGAGCATATTGTGTAAAACCCAATACCTCAAACCATGATGAGAAACCAACGATCACATCCTCAAGATCAACACAAAAGATCTATAGAAGCTTGTCTAAGAACCTCCAACAAAAATAGCCCCAAGAACACCTCTAATCTAAGGTTGGAACTCACAAATCTCAAGGGCCAAAGTATAATTAAAAAGGAGAGGAATATAAAATATATTTGCAGCCAAAAGTTGTGCCAAAAGTAGGTTAAAAAGGGTTGCCCATGACTCCTTTTATAATGCAAAGAAATGAAGAGTTGGAAGCCAAAAGACTCCTTAAAATAAGGCAAAGAAATGAAGAGTTGGAAGCCAAAACAACTCTTGAAAATTACTTAATGTTCACGAAATCTGCGGAGGTCGATCGATCGATCGATCCTTCATGAATTTTGACAGTTCGCGACTAAGAATTCCAAGAGTTTAAAACATTTAAAAAATATTTTAAAATCCGTTTTAACTCCGATTTCGAAACCGTTTGAAATTCTCGCCTTTAAAAATAATAACCAACATATTTGAGCAATAAAAATAATTTTATCAAAAACTTTATTTTTCCTCTTTATTTTGAAAATACCCCAAAAATTACGCGGGTCATTACACTTCCCCACTAACAATGGAAATTCGCCCTCGAAATTTGCCGAATGCCTAACTCTCAAAATTAGGCCAACAATCTTCAAAATAATCTCGTCTCCAAAAATAAATTTCTCACATCTAATCTCTAAACCTATCACGAATATCACCTAAAATTTTCTATCTCCAAAAATTGTTATCCACGCAATGAACCCAAAACCCAAGACCCGAGGGTTATCGTATACCTAAGCTATGATACCATTTGTAACACCCCGCCCGCCTGGGGAGAGCGAACAAAGCGCCACTTCAATAAAATAACTGAATCCACAAGTAACAAGGTATAGAGCATCTAAATAAACCCACAATCATATAAATCCACTAATCTCAATTCTTAAAATTAAATACAACAACATCTCCCGAATTAAAATTACAACTATCTAACTCAAATAAAAATGCTCTATACACCAATGAAATAATTAATACAATTCTTCCAACTTGTATTAAAATTCTTCCCAAATACTCCACACTAAAACAATCCCAATAATCCAAAGCTTTCAAATCCACGCTAACCTTCCACTAAAAGAAAATATGGGGAAGTACACAATACGACAAGAAATATGCTCAACAAATATATGTTAGCGATGAATAAAACGTAACAACACAAGTACGAATATTCAAATCAAATGAAAATCTCAAAGCATTTATCAATATAATTTCTCAATAACACATCAATGGGTCACCAATCCTCACCCCATTCGCATATGCTTTATCAAGCCATAGCCGGGAATAGGTATTTTGGCGGGTACTCAACATCCGTGCCATATTAAAATCTCATGACAACGTGCTCAATAACAATATAATTATACCACATGAATCAAAATAATTCAACGATTATTTTTCCAGATTTCAATAAATTTATCAATTCAAATATGAGTTCAATTAACAAGAATTCAAAGAGAATGACACTCGCGAGATTTAAGGAGCATATTGTGTAAAACCCCATACCTCAATCCATGATGAGAAACCAATGATCACATCCTCAAGATCAACACAAAATATCTACAGAAGATTCTCTAAGAACCTCGAAAAAAAATAGCCCCAAGAACACCTCTAATCTAAGGTTGGAACTCACAAATCTCAAGGGCCAAAGTATAATTAAAAAGGAGAGGAATATAAAATATATTTGCTGCCAAAAGTTGTGCCAAAAGTAGGTTAAAAAGGGTTGCCCATGACTCCTTTTCTAATGCAAAGAAATGAAGAGTTGGAAGCCAAAAGACTCCTTTAAATAAGGGAAAGAAATGAAGAGTTGGAAGCCAAAACAACTCTTGAAAATTACTTAATGTTCACGAAATCTGCGGAGGTCAATCGATCGACTCCCAAAATCGATCGATCGATCCTTCAGGAATTTTGACAGTTCGCCGACTAAGAATTCCAAGAGTTTAAAACATTTAAAAAATATTTTAAAATCCGTTTTAACTCCGATTTCGAAACCGTTTGAAATTCTCGCCTTTAAAAATAATAACCAACATATTTGAGCAATAAAAATAATTTTATCAAAAACTTTATTTTTCCTCTCTATTTTGAAAATACCCCAAAAATTACGCGGGTTATTACACTTCCCCACTAACAATGAAATTTCGCCCTCGAAATTTGCCGAATGCCTAACTCTCAAAATCAGGCCAACAATCTCCAAAAATAAATTTACTCACATCTAATCTCTAAATCTATCACGAATATCACATAAAATTTTCTATCTCCAAAAATTGGTATCCACGCAATGAACCCAAAACCCAAGTCCCGAGGGTTATCGTATACCTTAGCTCTGATACCATTTGTAACACCCCGCCCGCCTGGGGAGAGCGAACGGAGCGCCACTTCGATAAAATAACTAAATCCACAAGTAACAAGTTATAGAGCATCTAAATAAACCCACAATCATATAAATCCACTAATCTTAATTCTTCGAATTAAATACAACAACATCTCCCGAATTAAAATTACAACTATCTAACTCAAATAAAAATGCTCTATACGCCAATGAAATAATTAATACAATTCTTCCAACTTTTATTAAAATTATTCCCAAATACTCCACACTAAAATAATCCCAATAATCCAAAGCGCTCAAATCCACGCTAACCTGCCACGAAAAGAAAGTATGGGGAACTACACAATACGACAAGAAATATTCTCAACAAATATATGTTAGCGATGAATAAAACGTAACAACACGAGTACGAATATTCAAATCAAATGCAAATCTCAAAGCATTTATCAATATAATTTCTCAACAACATATCAATGGGTCACCAGGCCTCACCCCATTCGCATATGCTTTATCAAGCCGTAGTCGGGAATAGGTATTTTGGCGGGTACTCAACATCCGTGCCATATTAAAATCTCATGACAACGTGATCAATAACAATATAATGATACCACATGAATCAAAATAATTCAACAATTATTTTTCCAGATTTCAATGAATTTATCAATTCAAATATGAGTTCAATTAACAAGAATTCAAAGAGAATGACACTCGTGAGATTTAAGGAGCATATTGTGTAAAACCCCATACCTCAAACCATGATGAGAAACCAATGATCACATCCTCAAGATCAACACAAAAGATATACAGAAGCTTCTCTAAGAACCTCCAACAAAAATAGCCCCAAGAACACCTCTAATCTAAGGTTGGAACTCACAAATCTCAAGGGCCAAAGTATAATTAAAAAGGAGAGGAATATAAAATATATTTGTAGCCAAAAGTTGTGCCAAAAGTAGGTTAAAAAGGGTTGCCCATGACTCCTTTTATAATGCAAAGAAATGAAGAGTTGGAAGCCAAAAGACTCCTTTAAATAAGGCAAAGAAATGAAGAGTTGGAAGCCAAAACAACTCTTGAAAATTACTTAATGTTCACGAAATATGCGGAGGTCGATCGATCGATTCCCAAGATCGATCGATCGATCCTTCAGGAATTTTGACAGTTCGCCGACTAAGAATTCCAAGAGTTTAAAACTTTTAAAAAATATTTTAAAATCCGTTTTAACTCCGATTTCGAAACCGTTTGAAATTCTCGCCTTTAAAAATAATAACCAACATATTTGAGCAATAAAAATAATTTTATCAAAAACTTTATTTTTCCTCTTTATTTTGAAAATACTCCAAAAATTACGCAGGTTATTACACTTCCCCACTAACAATGGAATTTCACCCTCGAAATTTGCCGAATGCCTAACTCTCAAAATCAGGCCAACAATCTCCAAAATAATCTCGTCTCCAAAAATAAATATCTCACATCTAATCTCTAAACCTATCACGAATACCATCTAAAATTTTCTATCTCCAGAAATTGTTATCCACGTAATGAACCCAAAACCCAAGACCCGAGGGTTATCGTATACCTAAGCTCTGATACCATTTGTAACACCCCGCCCGCCTGGGGAAAGCGAACAAAGCGCCACTTCAATAAAATAACTAAATCCACAAGTAACAAAGTATAGAGCATTTAAAAAAACCCACAATCATATAAGTCCACTAATCTCAATTCTTCAAATTAAATAAAACAACATCTCCCGAATTAAAATTACAACTATCTAACTCAAATAAAAATTCTCTATACACCAATGAAATAATTAATACAATTCTTCCAACTTGTATTAAAATTCTTCCCAAATACTCCACACTAAAATAATCCCAATAATCCAAAGCGCTTAAATCCACGCTAACCTGCCACTAAAAGAAACTATGGGGAAGTACACAATACGACAAAAAATATGCTCAACAAATATATGTTAGCGATGAATAAAACGTAACAACACGAGTACGAATATTCAAATCAAATTCAAATCTCAAAGCATTTCTCCATATAATTTCTCAACAACACATCAATGGGTCACCATGCCTAACCCCATTCGCATATGCTTTATCAAGCCATAGAGGGGAATAGGTATTTTGGCGGGTACTCAACATCCGTGCCATATTAAAATCTCATGACAACGTGCTCAATAACAATATAATGATACCACATGAATCAAAATAATTCAACAATTATTTTTCCATATTTCAATGAATTTATCAATTCAAATATGAGTTCAATTAACAAGAATTCAAAGAGAATGACACTCGCGAGATTTAAGGAGCATATTGTGTAAAACCCCATACCTCAAACCATGATGAGAAACCAACGATCACATCCTCAAGATCAACACAAAAGATCTACAGAAACTCCTCCAAGAACCTCCAACAAAAATAACCCCAAGAACACCTCTAATCTAAGGTTGGAACTCACAAATATCAAGGGTCAAAGTATAATTAAAAAGGAGAGGAATATAAAATATATTTGCTGCCAAAAGTTGTGCCAAAAGTAGGTTAAAAAGGATTTCCCATGACTCCTTTTATAATGCAAAGAAATGAAGAGTTGGAAGCCAAAACAACTATTGAAAATTACTTAATATTCACGAAATCTGGGGAGGTCGATCGATCGACTCCCAGGATCGATCGATCGATCCTTCAGGAATTTCGACAGTTCGCCGACTAAGAATTCCAAGAGTTTAAAACATTTAAAAAATATTTTAAAATCCGTTTTAACTCCGATTTCGAAACCATTTGAAATTCTCACCTTTAAAAATAATAACCAACATATTTGAGCAATAAAAATAATTTTATCAAAAACTTTATTTTTCCTCTTTATTTTGAAAATACCCCAAAAATTACGCGATTTATTACATATTATCGGTCTTATATCTCAAGCCTATCAGTCCAAGTCCATCTTATGCCACAAGGTAATATAAACCTTTAGCATATAGAATATATGAATCCCAAGTTATAAATATATAGGTATAAATCCCTATTATAAGCCATACACATCTTTAGTATAGCGTATAAACTGGTGCAATTATCTCTTGTACCACAACACGGAATCACATATGATAGGAGAAAGACAATTATTTGTCTAACATCAAACTTAGGTACAACCCCCGACATGTACAAGTAAATGGGATGCTCGTATGCCTACACATAATGAAGTCCAATCCTAATTGCCTTCAGGGATCACTCATGCGTACTAGGTAGAGTTATAGGTAGTCCCACACACATAACTCAAAAACATGAAAAAGGGGTTATCACTACGCTTTCCCGTCAATCATATAGACTACCATACCCAATATTATATGATGGCCATCAGTCGTATATCTAATGAATATATAATGATAACCCCTATGTATCCCCCCCTCGGAACACGAGTACGCAGACAGTAGTGTCCATGGTACAAATGACCAAGGTAAATCCCGTCTCAACCACTAGGGTACTAGCGTGTTTGATGGCGTACACTCCCCATAAAGGATACCCCCTCTAGCAGGTCACACGAGAGAACTCACTCGTGGTATGCATTTTACATAAAACACACTAGAAAATATAACCGTCACTAATAAGTTTAATCAAGAAAATAAATATAGACCCATCACTATTGGGTCACACATAATATCAATATTTTTAGATGGTAATACAGACGTTACCCTTATTTGATTCTATATGTCATTGGCCCTACCTCCCAAGGCTCTACAAATTCTAGGTACAGTCACACACGTAACTTATACCAGAAACATGCACAATAATTATAGTCAATTTTATATAACCCTAACGATCCTCTAAGGCTCCATATATAGGTGTCATCCGCCCTTAACTTATAGAAGAACGTCGAATATACTAACTACCCTCTCTAGGGTTTATGACTTAATCCCAATCTCCCCAAAGGATAATTTCCCTAATAATATATCTCACAATGACCCTATCAAACCCGACCATTTAACCTAATTCTGTAAGCTTACAATGGTCCATAAAATAATCCATCCCACTCTCAGATTTATAACTCATATCTCATAATCAATTTGACCCCTACAAACTCAACAAGGTCAAAATACCCAACATTCTAAATATCGAAACCATAAACTCAAAATAATAATATACTCTCACTTCTTCGAATATAAACTACCTAAAGATCAAACTAACCTCTCCCTATGACCTAAATTCCAACCAACCAATCACAACACAAAGCCCAACCGAAAATCACTAATTTAGAATTTTATCCTTTCCCACTTCTAGTAAAATACTCATAAGTAATTCAAAAAGAATCCCAAAAATACGAAACTAATGCCCATCCATTCACAATTAAATTTTCTATAGTCCTTGGGATCGATCGATCGAGCCACAGGGATGATTTATAGATGGTAACTCTACAAAATCCCTTCTTCTACCTATGGGTATTGATCTAAAAAATGTCTATTAAAGCCCATCCAAGCTCCCAAATCATATCCAAACCTAAACTCCTTTATATATAATTGTCCCAATAATAATAATCCAAACCCAGTTATAACAAATATATACAATCTTAACACGATTTAAAAGGGTAAATCTCATATTTGAATCAAGAACCCTAGTTTTATGAAATCTCATAAATTCGTTAAGGTTTCACATTTCATTATCCAATTTTTACAATATTAACAATATATAATAAAGATCGAATAATTATACAATAATACTAAATCGGATTCAAGTTGAAATCAACCAATTTTATTTTATGCCACTGACATAGTTATTTATACAATTAAGTTAATTAAAAATTAACTAATTTAATCCCAAATTAGATTTATAATTAGATTAACTTTATATTTTAATGAATAGATATAATCTAACCTAAAAACAACTATAATCAAATCTTTAATAAACGTACCTTATTCAAATTGGTGGAGAGAACTATGCCAAGATCCTCCCAATTCCTCCTTTTTTCTTGAAAGTTCTTTATCTTTAGTTTCAAGGTGCCTCCTATTTTGTAATATGTGGATTAAGAGATCCCTAAAACTCACTATACAACTCTTTATTCCCGAAATTATACTTGGACCCTAAGCAGGCCTCACCTTAAAGAGCCAGAAATCAACTCCAGTTGAATTAAAACATTACCTAATCCCTATAGTAACCCAATAGGCCTAAAACCCATCATTTTAACATAAAAATGGGCATTCAAAGCATGGCAAATGCTGAATATAAAATATACCAAATAAAGTAATTAACAAATCAGTAATTTAATAATCAATGAGTATAAGTCCAAATATTAATTATCTAATTGATAAATTATCGTATATTAAGTACGATTTAAAATACTAATCATATAATACATATAAATGTAAATAATGACATATCCTATCACAACAAGCCCACATAATTAATTTTTAGCCAACTTTAATAATTAAATAATTCATATAAAAATATGGGGTATTACATAGGTGTTATACAATTGCCAAGTACCTTGCCATCTTTTAACCTTTGACATCATAGACCTCAGTGGCTTGGTTGACCTCTAGTTAAGAGTAATTAATGACCTCTGCTTGTTGTTATTTGAAATGGATGGACATTCCTAAGCCTTTCACTAATGCTTCTTACTCCATTTCATTATTATAAGCTTTGAACTTAAAATGAAGAGGAAGATAGATATTGCCTCCATCGGTGATTACTTGATGAAGTCCAACTCCCCTTCCCAAGTTGTTTGAGGATCCATCTAAGTGCATGATCCATGTGGGAGAGTTGGGGTCGACCTCTTAGAACGATGATTATCTAGGTTCTTTGGGTATTGCTATGACATTTACCTCTGAGTTATTAGTATCTTCTTCCACTTCTTCCATGTTTTTAAATTTTTTAATGAATTCATCCAAAGATTATCCCTTTACACCAATTTGTGGTTAACATTTGATATCAAACTCACCTAGCTCCACTGACCATTTGACAAGCCTTTTAGAGGTGTCAGTCTTGTGTAGGTCCTATCGAAAAGGTTGATCGATCATGACCATAATGGTGTGGGACTGGAAGTAAGGACTAAGATTCTTAGATGAGATGATGAGGAATAAGGCTATCTTCTCCATTATTGCATACTTTCTTTTAGCTCATTGTAGATCTCGACTAATGTAATAAATGGGATATTAGACTCCAAACTCTTATCGGATCAGAGTTAAAGTCATTGTGGTTGGTTAGGCAGCTAGGTACAAATGAAGATCTTCCCCATGATGGTTTTAGACATCATAGGTGTGGAACCTAGGTATTTATTGATCATCTGGAATTCTTCTTCAACCTCAGCAGTCCATTAAAAATTCTTTTTTAACATCATGAAAAAATGCAAGAATCCTTTGGTGGCCTTTGAGACAAATCGATTGGGGGCAGTAACTCTTCTAGCTAAATTATAGACCTATTTGACTATACTTACAGACTTCATATCTAACAGATCTTGAATATTCTTCAGATTGGCCTATATGCCTTGCTTGGTGACCGTTAACCCTAGTAACTTGCCCCTAGTAACTCCATAAATTATTTTATTTGGGTTGAGGATCATTTGATTCATTTTGAGGATGGAAAAGGTCTCTCTGAGGTTCTGCACATGGTTTTAAGCTTCCAATCTTTTGACCAACATGTCATCAACATATACATCCACGGTCTTAATAATGAGGTCTTTGAAAATGGACTTCATAATTCTCTGGTAAGTATCACCTGCATTTTTAGTCCAAAAGGCAAAACTTCGTAACAATAGCTACCTTTTTTGTAATGAATGAGGTCTTTTCCTTATTATTAGGGGCCCTTCTAATCTGGTTGTAAAAAGAGTAGGCATTCATGAAAGAGAGGAGCTCATCATATGATGTTGAGTCGACCAAGTTATTAATCAGAATTCTTGACCTATTGTTTCCATATTTTTTATCCCATCAAGACGTATTTCCTCTTTCCATGCTAAAGGTTGACCACGATATGTCTTATTGATATTGCATCCATAATATTCATATACTTCTGAATTTTTTCAATAAGCTCAATTGACATGACTTAAAAAGTGTCTCTAGAGCGTGCTTATATCGGTTCAAGTGCAACCGGTCGTGTAAGTAATAAACCCGGTAAGACGGGGTCGAATCCTCAGGGAAATAGGACGTGGAATGTAACGATGATAGATAAGACGACAAATCCTAAGGTTGACTATAGAAAGAGAACAAAACGATGATGTAGTTTGAAACCTATCTATGAACTAAATGCAAATTTAAGTTAAACTAATGAATTAAACTATGCATGCAGAGTTAAACTAATTGTGATTAACTATATATGAATGAAGAAGATAGGCAAGAATACAATCCCCTAAACCCTAGTATGTTTACCGGATATAAAAGCAATCATGAATTAGATAATTAATCAAACATGGACTTTATTGATTTCAAGCATTACATATATGAGGGTACAATCCCGCATCATATATAATTAATAATAAACATAAAGCAGTGTCGGTATAGCTAACACGCGCGTCACACTCCTAAACACCCCGGTTGCCTAAGGCAAACGAGGTTAAAAGTCCTACGGTGGTAGTAATAACTAACCAACACAATTCAATCATTTATTTAATTCAAATAATTACTTTTATCATCATGCAAATCACATCGGGTTGGGTTCATGCATCCCAACCCATAGAAATCAAGTTAGGCATGATAAAACTATAATTAACCAAAGAATCTGCGTTCCATGAAAACATTCTTACCCTAAAAGTTTTATTGACCAGATAAAATGATATCTAGTAAGAAAATAATAAAACATCAACTAAAAAATGAAAGGGATTGAAAGCAATGAAGGAATAATACCTGTATTGAATAAAAAACCTTAAATTTAATGTAGATGATGAACAATTGTTGAAGAAGATGAAGCCTACGGTTTTTTTCTTCAAAAAACTCTCTCAACTATGTAAAAACTAACTCTCTAATGTCTGGTATGAAAAGGAATTAAATACGTCACATTATTTTAAGAGTTTGAACCATGCACAACTCTAATTTTAAGAAATAAAAAATATAGATTTCATCCAGACGAACCGGTTATAATTTTTGGGCGAACTGATTCTACTTTTCTAGCCTATCGAACCGGTTCTATTTGTCTTTGGCAGTGGGGCAAACCAGTTCTACTTTGATTTTATCAGTTCGGTTCACTTTTGATAGTGTAGGGAACAGGTTCGCTGCTAGTTTCATCGGTTCGGTTTGCTGCATCTCTATTTTTCTTCCATTTTCTCCTTAATTTCTTCTCAACTTTGAAGCTTCATAGATTCGTAACTGGGACTCAAATTTGGATGATTTTTCTTCCTACTTGCTCATGGACTCAAGGTCTTCAACTTCCCTTTTGGTGCTTTATCCTAATTCTTGATGCAAAATTACTGTTTTGCCCCTAACTTTCATTCACTTGTATCTTTCTTGAATTTGGGTTTTCCCTTTTCTTCAATGGTGTAAAATACCTGCAAATACACGAGAAATACACAAAATTTGATGAACTCGATGGAAGATGTCAGTAGCAAGTATATAAGATAAATCAATACAAATTACACTATCTAGGGCAATAAGAGTTTTTAAATTTCGGGGATAAATCGGAAGAATTTATGCTTAATCACCCCCAACCTTAGAACTTTGGTCGTCTCGAACAATGTAAAAGAATCAAAGCATGGCTTAACACTTATCAAACATGTTATTAGGATAGAATACCTCTTTCGCGGGCAAGTGATTTCATTTAGCGTATTCAACAAGATGTTAAACCCCAAGGCTACCCTAGTAGGACGAGTGGTGTCTCGTGAGGGTTTGCAGTGAATATACCCACAAAATTCATTTTCGACTCAAAGAAAAATCAAAATACTTAAAAATTGTAGAATTTAAACCTTTTTAAAAATAATCACCATAAATTTATATTCATAAGTCTCAATTCGTAGTGTGTGTGCAAAGCCAAAAATTAAAATGCTAACTTCCACCGATTGATCATTACATTGCTTTTCTAAAAATTCGTTTTGATTCAATTATCATGGAATGCTCTCATAAACGAATCACTCAGATTGTGGCTATTTTCTCCCGTCATGCGTGATTTAAAGGGTACATTCATTCGAACATGAATCCAAGCACACGATTTTGAAAGACGGAATTTTTATGGTGAAAATATCTCATCATCGGGTTACGGTTATTAGAAAACTAGAAACATCGCCTCTTATTCACACCAATTAATCTCTCTTATTATCTTTTCGCATTTTAGCTCTCCACACGATAATTAATTTCACGATTCATACTCGGTTAGGACTTTTACGGGTTGTAAGGTGTATTGGGTATAAAGATAGGAGTTTCGAAATTGGAAAATGCTCTTTTTATGCCCTTTGGCGCTTTTTCGGGCTATTGCTCATTCTTTTTTCTCTTTCTTTTTCTACTTTTTTTTCTATTTTGCACATTTTCTTTTCATTCTATTTTTGTTGAGCATTTTTTATTGCACCATTTGGACTTAATTTCTAAATTTTTCATTTTTCACAATTTCGGGCTATTTGTGTTCTTCGAGTTACAAACAAAAAGGAAAATTTTTATTAGGCTCAAATTAGGTTGCAAAGGGAAAAAAATTTACAAATATTTATGGCTAATATTTTTAGGTAACAAACGAGGGCCTACTTCAATGTGCGAATCACTTATTAATCTACCAAATGCGTCTTGAGAATAATTTAGTTTAGAGATATTATAGCGTGCTTTTCAAGACAAGATCTCACACATTTCCCGCAATCGATCAAAACAAAGGACTTGAGATATTTAATGACTTATATAAATGCTAATTTAAACTTTGAGATAATCATTAACTCAGGTTGATTTAAAAACTCACAAAAATCGATATGCTCTAAATCTCACCGGGTTGATTAATCTCCACAATTATTCGTAAGGTCGTCAATTTCCTTCAATTTCCATCTTTGGTCAATTTCAACTTTGTGCATTTAAATTTTTACAATTTGAGACTTTAAACAATTTTTTGTGATATTTTTGAAAAATTTAAATTCTAATTTTTATTTATTTTGAAGAAAAATATTTTTAGCTTTTTTCAAAAAATTTCATTTTTGTAAATTTTCTATTTTTTTTTTAAATTTTGGACTTTGTGAACTTTTTAAAGCACATGCGTACCCCCCCCCCCCCCCCCCCCCCGAAAAAAAAATTAGACTTTTGCAAAGTTCCTATGCAAAAGGACTAAAATTTAAAATAAAGGAAAATGCGTAAAAATAAACAAAGGCAAAATGCAGATTTTTTGGTTTACTAAACAAGGACTATATGAAGTTTAAAGAGAGATACATAGCTCATTGTGAAAAATCAATAAAATTCCAAAACAAACAACGAACTACATAAAGAAAACCAAGACACCACATCATCAACAAAATAGGGCCTACTGTGGGGGTGGGTGAGAGGGGTTGTGTGCATTAGGATCATAAGGATCATAGAAGTAAGTGGGGCATGGTACCCCCTCACTTACTTGGAGGTTGTACATTTTCTCTTGAAGGTGAACCATCATGTTAGTGTCACGTCGGTATGCCCCTTGGTCCGCCCTATAATCCTTTAAAAAGTCATTGAAACTCGTCTCTAAGTTCTCAATGCGATGAGTGACGCCCGCTCCCACTGGCTCGTAATCTAAATCCTCCTCCTCCCCAGGCTCATCCTCTTCTCCCAACTCAAGATCATCATCTATGTTCATCGGTTATTGTTGGACAAACTGTAATTGTCTAGCACTCCTAGTTCGCGGCCCCCCTCCAATGGATTTTGGGATGCGGGGGACGGTGTGTGGGGATGAAATCCTCGTATCTTTTAGAAGGGACATAATGAGATGTGGGTACGGGAGGGCAGCCTTGCCCTTGGGGTCCATGGAGGCATTAAGGATGTCGGCATAGAATAAGCGATCAAGGTGGATATGGGTTCCCGCATCAAGTAGGTGACAGAGAAAGTTGGCTTGGCGAGGTCGCATCGTCGGGTCATTGGATTTTTGCAAAATACACCCGCAAATGATGAGAAAGGCGACTCGTGAACGTTCATTGAGTCTCCCCATGGGGAAAGTGTCGGAATACCACATGGAATGGTGGGCGATGATAATGATGCAAGTATGTTTCCCGACTGGCAGGTTCATAGTGTGGCAACCAAAACGGGTTGGACTTGGGACACCCTTGGCTCGCATCTTTTGGGTCCAAATTTCAAGATAAAATGGGATGGGGGTTTGATCCACATACGCTTGGGCTGTGAACTCGCCTGTGCGGATGAGTGTACCGAAGAACATGCGAACCTCCTCTTCTCACACCGAGAGCTTGAGTTCTTAGAATAATTGGCACCACTCATGGGACCGAAATAGCGTAGTGACTGATTGGGGAATTTGGTCCCAACTGACCTGCCTCTCGATATGCATCGTGCGGGAGGTGGAAAAGAAAGTGTCGCATCATTGCCGCTCTGGATGGGATCAGAATTCACCATCTTCATCGGGAAAAATATCGATGTTGTTGTACTTAGTGGGACGTTGGTTGTTGTCCATTTGGAAATGGATTTGGGAGTGCCAGAAATTTTAGAGAGTAAGAGGAAGAAAGTAAGAGGTGTGAAAATGGTGAAGAGGAAGTGTGTATTTATAGATGAGGCGTGGTGTAGGGAGGGTGAATTTGGAGGGAAAATGAATTGGAGGGAAAGGGTAATGAAGAATGTGGAGGGAAAAAGAATGTAGGGCACGGAATGGATTGCGGAAGAAAAAGGGGGATGAACCGTTGGGGGAGTGTCAATTTGCTGTCCAAAAAATTGAACCGATTCGAATGTAAATCGACCATAATGCGAACTGGTTCGGATGTAGGGGTGAACCAGTTAGGTGCACTAGTTTTTCTCCCAAAACTTACTTCCTAAGTGCTAACCTCTCCAAAAATTATTTCCTCTCAAATTGTTCCCACTCGTGTATGTGCTCAAAATGAAATCGATCACTCTCCACAAAAGCTCTTCATTTTCCCATGTTGTTCCTTGAATGATTCTCTCACTAATGACTCACAGCCTACGGACCTTTAAGTACCCTAATCTAAATCTAACTAATATACACAAGGATCACCCCATACGCGTCTGGGGTGCGACGACCTCTTTATTCATCCTTACTCATCCTCGTTAATAGGGTTCGACAACAAAATGGTGTCAGCTTCTTTGACGCACGCCTCTAAGTATGGCTTCAAGCGTTGTCCGTTAACCTTGAATGTGTATACCCTTTTTGGATCTTTCACTTCAACATCACCATTGGGGAACACATATTTAATGAGGAATGAGCCCGTCCATAGCGAATGCAAGTTACTGGGAAACAAGTGTAGACGTGAGTTGTAGAAAAGAAGTTTTTTCCCCGAATGAAACTCCTTGCGCTAGATAATTTTATCATGTGCAAGTTTCATCCATTCTTTGGATATCTCAATGTTCTCGTACGTATCATTGTGAATATCTTCCAACTCATTCAATTGAAGCTTACGAGCTACACCGACTTTATCGAAACTATAGTCTAACCTCTTGATTGCCCACTAGGCTTTGTGCTCTAGCTCCACGGGGAGATGGCATGGCTTACCATAGACAAAGAAGAACGGGGACATCCTGAGGGGGTTCTTTTATGCGGTTCTATAAGCCCATAGTGCATCGTTCAATCTAAAGGACAAATCTTTTGGGTTAGTATCAACGGTTTTTTCGAGAATGTTTTTGATTTCATGATTCACTAGCTCGACTTGCCCACTCGTTTGAGGCTGATAAGTCATCCTAACATTGTGAACGACTCCATACTTTCTCATAAGTTTTTGAAATGACCTATTACAAAAATTCTTAACGTTATCGCTAATAATTGCCTTCGGAGCACCGAAGCAAGAAAGTATGTGTTCTTACAAGAATTTGATCTCCACTTCGTTGTCATTCGTTTCGGTACCAATGGACTCTACCCATTTAGACACGTAATCTATCGCAACAAGGATGTATAAGAATCCAAAGGACGGAGGGAAAGGGCCCATGAAGTCAATACCCCAACAATCAAATATCTCAATGATGAGTATAGTGGTTAACACCATCATGTCTCAGCGGGTGATAGCTCCCATCCTCTGACATCTATCGCAATATTTACAATAAGCGTTCATATCTCGAAAGATTATATGCCAATAGAAACCACTTTGAATAATCTTATCGCCGTCTTATTTGTAGAAATGTGGCCTCCACATGCTTCCATATGACAAAATTGAATGATGCTATCAGTCTCATCATTTGGTACACAACGTCTGATGATTTGGTCCTCACAATATTTAAAAAGGAATGGAACGTCACAGAAAAGCATGCATGACCAAGTAATGAACTTCTTCTTCTCTTGAGGTGTCCAATTGAGAGGGAAGGCTCCCCTGAGAAGGTAGTTAATTATATCCATAAACCAGGTGAAAGAGGAAGTGGCAAATAATTTCTCATCTAGGAAGTATTCATCTATAGATACGGGATCACTTGGAACGTCAGACGAAAGCCGGGACAAATGATCGGCAATGACGTTTTCTAACCCTTTCTTGTCTTTGATGGAAAGATTAAATCCTTGTAGGAGTAGGATCCACCTTATGAGGTACAACTTAGCATCTTTCTTAACAAGGAGATATTTCAGTACCGCGTGGTCGGTAAAGCATGTGATGGGTGAACTGATGAGGTAGGATCAAAATTTGTCTAGGGAAAAAACTATCGCTAATAATTCTTTCTCCATGGTGTGGTAATTGAGTTACTGTTCGGTTAACATTCGACTAGCATAATAGATGACATGAGATTTCTTATCCTTTCTTTTCCCTAAAATAGCCCCTATAGCGTAATAACATGCATCACATATGAGCTCGAATGGAAGGGACCAATCCGGATCTTGCATGATGGGGGCAAAAACAAGCATGCTTTTTAATTTGTCTAAAACACTTTGGCATGATTCATTACACTCAAATAGGGCATCCTTTATAAGGAGGTTACTCAAAGGTCTAGCAATGGCACTAAAATCCTTGATAAACCTTCTATAAAACCCCTCATCGCCCAATAAGGAGCGCACATCCTTTAGTGATTTAGGTGGGGGAAGATCGACTATGACATCTATTTTTAACCTATCGACTTCAATTCCTTTAGTTACCATGAAATGGCATTCTTACCAATTTGGAACCAAGTTCTTTTCCACACACCAGGCAAGTACTTTTTCAAGATTTGCAAGACAAAGGTCAAAAGAGGGGACAAAAATGCTAAAATCATCCATAAATACCGCAAGGCCTCTTTCAACCATGTCACTAAATAGACTAAGCATGCACCTTTGAAAGGTCACGGGCGCATTACACAATCCAAATGGCATACGTTTGTAGGCAAACATTCCAAAGGGACTTGTGAAAGTCGTCTTCTCTTTATCAAGAATATCTACCTCTATTTGGTTATATCCGAAATAACCACTAAGGAAGCAATAATATGAGTGTCCCTCTATTCTCTCTAGCATTTGGTTGATGAATGGTAAGGGGAAATAATCTTTCCTTGTGCCCTCATTGAGTTTTTAGTAATCAATACAAATGTGCCACCAGGTGGTGGTGCATTGGGGAATTAACTCACCCTTAACATTCTCGACCAAAGTCATTCTCGACTTCTTTGAGACGACTTGGATAGGACTTGCCCATTTTTTATCTGAGATTGGGTAAATGATCCCATCATCCAATAACTTAATGATTTCCGCTCGTAATACCTCTTTCATGGTGGGGTTCAATCACCTTTGCATTTCCCTCTAGGGCTTTACGTCCACTTCGAGGTGGATTTTATGGTTACAAATCAAGGGACTTATACCTTTTAAATCCTCTATGGACCAACCAAAAGCACTTCAATGCTTCCTCAATATTGCTAAAAGTTTACCCTCGTGCTCTTTATCTAGGCTAGAGGAGACAATAATAGGAAATGTCTCATCCTCTACCAAATAAGCATATTTAACGTTGGAGGGTAGTTTTTGTAATTCAAGGGTGGAAATTTTTCATCGGAGGGAACCTTGTATGACTCCCTCGGTAGTAATTCCTTGAATCTAGAAACCCAACTCATATCTCTCATATCCTCATCTGACGCTCCCTCATCTAACTACTCAAAATAAGGCATGATTCTAAGGAATCCCCGCTTAAATTTCTCTCTACGTGCTTCTCTATTATCTCCTCAATAAGATCCACTAAGTGAAACTCATCCTCATCACCCACTTGACTCGCAATATTAAAGATATTTATTTATAAGGTCATGTTCCCAAAAGTGAGTTGCATTTTCCCATTTCGAGTGTTAATCAAAGCGTTAGCCATAGCTAAGAATGGGCAGCTAAGAATGATGGAAGCATGATTACTTGGAGGGATGGAGGGTTCTTTGTCCCAAATGACAAAATCTATCGGGAAGTAGAAGGTGTCAACTTGGACTATCACGTCTTCAATAATGCCTCGTGGTATCTTCACGGTATGATCCACGAGTTGGAGAGTGATTTTTGTGGGCTTGAGGTCCCCCAAATCGAGTCACTTATATATGGAGTAGGGAAGAATGTTGTCACTCGCCCTTAAATAAAGTAAGGCCCTTTTTATTCGGTTCTCCCCAATGATACACGAAATGGTAGGTTCCCCTAGATCTTTAAATTTTTGTGGGAGGTCATTACGTAGAACATAGCTCACATTTTGTTCTAGAAAGACGTTATTTTTCACCTTTAGCCTTCTTTTCACCGTTAGTAATTCCTTAGGGACTTTAGCATAGGAGGGAATTTGCTATATAGCATCAAGAAAAAGTCAATTCGTCTTGACTTGCGTAAATACATCTAGCATGTCATTACGGGGGATTCCTTTTTTGGGAGGAACCAACCGTTGAGGGAATGGTGCAGCGGTGGATGGTTTCACTACCACTTCAGGCTCACTAGTGCCATCATTGTCACTCTCCTTCAAGGAGTCACCTTTAGCCTCTTTAATGCCGGGAGAAACCTCCTTGTCTTTAGGTGTGTCGTGTGGGGGAGGTGATAAATCAACAACTAGCCCACTACGTAGAGTGGTAATGACTTGACATTGCTCTTGATGTTGTTTGGAAGTAGAGATAACACTAGTTTGACCTTGGGCCGAAAACTTACCCTTCTCTTGGATACTTAAAGATGATTGCAACTTAGAGATATTCGCATTTTTTTCGATAAATATGCGATCATACTTAGCATTGGTTGCATTTTGGGATTGGATAAATTTATTTATATTATCGTCGATATTTCTTCACGGTGGGGTGATATACGGTGCGAGAGGTGGTGCTTGCATTTGTTCTTGCATATGTGGAGCTTGTTGGAAAATTGGAGGTGGAGGTGGGACAACATGTGAATTAGGATTCAACACAGCATGTTATTGCCCGTAGCTAAAATCGGGATAGTTCCTCCATGAAGGGTTGTAAGAATTCCCATGTGGGGCATTTAAATTACCCTTAAATCCTCCTATTGCATCCACTTGTTCATGTAGCATTACTCTGTAGGCAGATATCATCAAACATTCCTTCATTGAATGGCCCGCCTCACAAATAACACACATTTTCTCTTTCATGGGTTGCGTGGATTCTCTTAAGCTTGATCTGACTGCGTCTCCCACGTGATAAAGGCCTGGCACTGAAGCAGCGATGGGAGTTTATTGAACCCGGTTTTGGGCATTAGGATCGTATTTATCCCACGATTGAGTTGTCTCGGCGATAAACATAAGGTGGGCATCTGCATCGTGTTCATCTAATTCCCAAAATGGTCCCTTGCACATTATCTCAACGAGTTTTTTATATGCTATACTCAGGCCATGGTGGAAGAATGATATAAGATAGTACTTCTCAAAACCATAATGAGGGCATGTACTAACTAGCTCATTGAAACGTTCATAACATCGATCAAACGACTCATTTTCTTATTGTCAGAATGTTTGAATTTCAGTCTGGATCGAATTTGTTCGATGTTGGGGAAAGAATTTTAAGAGAAATTTTGGGGCCATCTCCCTCCATGATCCAATTGTGTTCGGTGATAATAACTAAAGTCAAGTCTTAGATTTATCCTTTAAGGAAAAGGGGAAAAACTTTAGGTGAACGACATCTAGCGTGCTCAGATATTTCCCTCTCTCCAATTGACTCAGTATCCTCACTCAGTGTCTTAGAAGTGTGACTTGTAATGGAATTTGAAGGTGTACGAGGTAGAACCCAGAACTGAGGTGCATTAGGAGTGTGTGGGCTATCAGGATCGTACTTAACTATTGAATTCTCGTGAATGCGTGTGGGATTATATTGAAGGGTTTATTGCATATTTTTCATGAAATGACTACGATAAATGTTATATTTTTTTGCTTTTCAATTTTTTTTTTGTTTTTGATTCTATGGTTTTTTTAGCATTTTTAAAATTTGGAGTTAAATTTCAGATTAAATCGACCTAATCTAAAATTCTACCTAAATTCCCGGCAACGGCACCAAAAACTTAACGTTTAAAAAGTGTCTCTAGTACGTGCTTATATAAATTCAAGTGCAAACCAGTCGCATAAGTAATAAACCCGATAAGATGGGGTCGAATCATCAGGGAAATAGGACGTGGAACATAAGGACGAGAGGTAAGACGAAAAATCCTAAGGTTGACTCTAAAAAGAGAACGAAAAGATGATGGAGTTTGAAATTTATCTACGAACTAAATGAAAATTTAAGCTAAACTACTGAATTAAACTACGCATGCCGAATCAAACTAACTATGATTAAATAAATATGAATGAGATAGATAGGTTGGAATACAATCCCCCAAACCCTAGTATATTTACCGGATATAAAAGCAATTGTGAATTAGATAATTAATCAAACACAGACTTTATTACTTTCAAGCATTACATATATGAGGGTGAAAGCCCGCATCATACATAATCAAGAATAGAAATAAAGCAGTGTTGGAATAATTGACACGCCCGTCGCACTCTTAAAGACCCTGATTACCTAGATAAAACGAGGTTAAAAGTCCTACGACGGTAGTAACAACTAACCAACACAATTGAATCATTTATTTAATTCAGAGAATTACTTTTATCATCATGCAAACCACATCGGGTTGGGTTCATGCATCCCAACCCTTAGAAATTTTTCTAGGCATGATAAAACTATAATTAACCAAAGAATCTATGTGGCTTGAAAATATTCTTACGCTAAAAGTTTGATTAACCAGAAGAAAATGATATCTAACAAGGAAATAATAAAACATCAACTAAAAAGATGAAAGAAATTGAAAGAAATGAAGGAACAATACTTGTATTAAAGAAAAAAAACCTTAAATTTAATGTTGATGATGAACAACTATTGAAGAAGATGAAGCCTAGGGTTCTTTTCTTCAAAAAACTCTCTAAACTATGTAAAATCTAACTCTCTAATGTTTGGTATGAAAAAGAATTAAATACATCACGTTCTTTTAAGAGTTTGAACAATGCACAACTCTCATTTTAAGACATACAAAATGAAAATTTCGCCCAGCTAAACCGGTTCTACTATTCCAACCTATCGAATCGGTTCTACTTCTTTGTCATCAATTCAGTTTGGTTTTAGCAGTGGTGAGAACCATTTCTACATTGATTTCATCGGTTCGGTTCACTTTTGACAGTGTGGGGAATCGGTTCGCTGATAGTTTCATCGTTTTAGTTTGCTACATCTCTATTTTTCTTCCATTTTCTCTTTGATTTCTTCTCAACCTTGAAGCTTCATAACTTCGCAACTGGGGCTCGGATTTGGATGCTATTTATTCCTACTTGCCCATGGAATCAATGTCTTCAATTTCCCTATGGGTGCCTCATTCGAATCTTGGTGCAAGATTACTATTTTTCCCTTGGCTCTCCTTCACTTGTATCTTTCTTGAGTTTGAGTTTTCCTTTTCTTCAATGGAGTAAAATACCTGCAAAATATACGAGAAATACATGAAACTCGATGCACTCGATGGAAGATGTTAGTACCAAGTATATGAGATAAATCATTACAAATTGCACTATCTAGGGAAATAAAAATTTCTAAATTATGGGGATAAATCGGATGAATTTATGCCGAATCATCAGTCATGGACATTGGAGGATTTTTGCTAAAGTACCTTAACAAGTCTTCTAAAGTGATGCGACTATATAAATGGTGTCGTTCAGATCATCGACACGGAGAGGTTATTAGTTGAACCTTTTGTCACAGTCTCTCAGAGATTCGTCAGCCTTCTATTTAAAGTGAATGGGGGAAGTGATAGGTTTCATCATCTCTTGTGCCCCAATGAAATGATTGATAAAAGAAGATTGCTATTTTTCTTGGCTTAAGATTTTCAAACTACTGCCTAACAGTTCCCCTTAAGGAAGAGGGAAAATATATTCACATGACCTAACTCGGGGTATCCTAAAGGATCATAAGCGATATATAGGTCTCCAAATGATGGATGGGATCCTTAGATCCATCAAATGGCTCGATAGTTGGCATCTTAAATTTTAGGGGAAGAGAATAATGTTGAATGTCATCGGAGAATGGAGAGAGAGAGTAGTTTGGAGAGCCAGGTCAATGGTGTTGGGAGTCTACATTTTGAACTGATTAAGGAAATTACCCATCTAGTCTTTCATCTTCTAGATCTCATTATCCCAGTGCCTATCCACCCTAGAGCCACCATGATATTAATCTATAGGAAGTGATAACATATCCTTGACAGGAATGCGGGTTGTTAATCATTGGGGTGACCTCGATATACCCTCTAGATTTTTATTTCCTTCTAACTAGGGCTTGTGGTTTTCCCCAGTACCTCTGTACTCTGACATCCTTGGTTCATATACCACTAGGGGTAAATAAAGCCTATAAAGAATGGTGGTTAGCTGCTCTTGGAGCTTATTTTTTTAGCCTCCATTTCTATGAAAGAAAAGGCCAACAAAATATTATTTAGCATATTAAAAAGAGTAGCATGTGTAATTTAAAGGAATGAAACTTTTTATTCCCACAGACGGTTCCAAACTAAGGGGTGTTGAAATTGTAAGTGGCCTCATACCCACACATACTCCCCTATAGACCTCAAACAGCTAAGAGGAGAAGAGTGTTAAAGTGTAAGACAATGATTTAAAGTATTTTGGACCTCAGATGAGGATCCTATTCCTACTTTCAAAGGGAGTTATATTATTTATTAGATCAGAAAATAGTTACTATAATCTAAATGACCTCTTGAACTATGGTGAAGGGAGTTTGAGGTCTTGTAGCCTTCGTTAACAATCCAAAGGATCGTATAAAGTAACTTATGGAATTATAAAAATTTTCTTGAGTATTTATTTAGGTCTCAATAAGATATACAAATTATAATATAATTGGAAATGATCCGATTAACAAGTTTATGATTCTAGCAATGGCTTGATAGAGAAGAAACAAGGAGTTGACACTTATAAATGCTCAAACTCTTAGGCCTGTAGGTGTTTTATTACTTGAACTTGTAAACCTATTTGAATTATCGAGATTAGTTGTACTTAAAGTATTCACCGGCCTTCCTTTTATATTCACTTTTAGGAGAGAGAATAAGTGGATTGTCATAGTATGGTTATGGTGCCTTTGAGGTCTGAAGGTATCACCAAGATGGTGGAGTGTTAACTAAAGGATTTGCAGATGGTGTAATGTATTTTATGGTAGCATTAAATATGGATAAGAGCATTCAATGAAAGTGGTATTGGGTAGTGGAAATAGATGAAATAGTTACCTACTCTAACTTTCTCCACTAGGTCGGGCGCAGAAAACTTATCAAAGGTTTAGGATCTTGGGGGATTCCATAGGTTGATCTCAGATTGTTCTCGAGATGTTTTGGGGTGGTACACCTTGGTTCAGAGGGTTAAGTAGTCTTGAAAGGTCATTTATCTTTAGACTAAGATCTTCTTTGGGTGATAGACATGACATAACTCTGGTCCCGTGATCTTTGATCATGACTTAGGAGACGTATTGTAACGACTGTACATACTAGGAAGGCTTAGTAGTGTCTGAGCTCAGTTATAGTACCTCTTTGTTGAACTGTTTGCCTACAGGTCTTGGGTCATTATTGCTTCCACAGACTTGGGTTATTAGCTGGAGTAATACATCTATCGGTATTATACTCATCATTCCTAGGATGTAGGCGTCAAGTAGTATATTTCTTTATATTTTCTAATTATTTACATTTTTGTTTAGGCATTTGTATTTATTTCATATTTTCCCAAGTTAGAGATTTAATGAGGTGGAGACTTATTCAAGAATGATTATTGGATTATTGAGATTGTGTATTCCAAAATTGGAGTTTACTTCTAATTTAAGTGGAACAATATGTGAGATGTTTTATTTTATTGAGCACTTTCTTATCTATGATTGTATTTACTTGTATCGTTTTATATATTTCATCATGTTGAGTATGTTATCAAATACTTTTGATTCCCATGATTTTTGTATTAGACCTGATCAATCTATTTATGGATTTTACAGGTTGTCACACTCATGCCCTCATGAGTATTTACCTATGTACTTTGAACTTACCCCCATAGAAGATAGAAATCCACCTTGAGTTCTTCAAATCGAATGAGAAATTCCACATTTCTCCTTTGAATCATGCCATGCTCCAATTTCTCTAATGAATCAAAACCCTTCCAATTTTAGATATAGGAGTGATAGATCACACAATTAAAAGCGTAGTAGTTTGAAATGATCGAGCTAGTGTAGATATAAATGAAAAGGACTTTCAATTCTGACAAAATCAAATATTAAGTCATAGATCTAAGTTTTATGAATTTTGGAGGGAGCAAGTGAAATTTTGTAATAGAGAAGCACATAAGAGATCTCGACCTCGAAAATGCACTCAAAAGTGCTATTGAATTATGAGGTTTTGAAATGTTTTGAAAGGGGTGGGAAAATGACCTATTTATAGAAATGTTTCAAAAAACTGCTTCGTCATGTGCGTGGTTCACTTTTTACATGCACAAGATTTCAACCAATGTTGAAACCTTGCATAGTCGTGTGCACGGGTCAATATTGGACCATGAAAACGGAGTCGTGCACATGGGTTCAAATAGGACCGTGTGAGTGGTTTGAGGCTAGATATCACAAAAGGCCTAAAACTATGAACTTTTTTCTAGGTCACTTCCCAAAAGGGTTTACACAACACTACTCAGTAAAAATATCACTTGTTCATCCAATTGAAAATACATTTTGAAAAACATGCAAGGGTGTGTAGCCTTAAAGTCAATTCACAATATTACCAAAAGGATATGTCTTCAAAGTATGTGGCGAGATAATTCTTGTGTTATAGAGTGGCTTGCATGATCTTCAAGTACCAAAGTCCATCTAATCAAAATGAATATGCCTCACTCATATGGATAAAGTGTATGTGTCTCTAATGACTCAACGACTCAAATATTTTGATATGGGAATAATCCAGCTAATATATAATACCTTAACAAGTCTTCTTACAACATCTGCAATATGCCATAACTCCTTAACACTGGAAGCGAAGGTCCGAACGGGCACTCGTGCGACAGGACACCTGAACATAAACAATAACCACTCCAATAGACAAAATATAAATGAGTCAGGGCCTGGTTTGATATGATTTAGAAGTGAATAAAATGCATAACAGTTATGAATGCCAAATTACATAAACAAATTAGATACGCTCTTCGCTTGAAGAGTTATACTCACCTCTCTTCTAAAGTGCACATCCTAATGCGTATAATTCATTGTTAAGTTAAGCTAATTGACTACTTAATAGGAATAACCTAACTCTATCCAATATGCTTGGTTTACCAATTTATCATTTATCCTTACTAGACAATTAATCATTAATGATCACATATAATCAGAATTGATTCATTATTCCATTTAATCATTTGCGTTAAAACATAATTTAAATGAGAACAATTATATTCCTATAATAATATATCTAAGACCATCCTTTCGGGAGTCATCCCACTGGATGCGTTCCCTAATTGCTATCATCTTCCAGGTCCTAGTTTCATGACCACATGGGTACCCTAAATCACAACGCATGGGAAACGACCATATACCTTCGACAGTGAGGCGTAACCATACCCGGAATTACTTCACTTCGAATAAAAAATCACACAACGTAACCACTAGTGCTATGGCCTGAGGACTATACTCTCCCTGCATTCATTAGCCAGGGGTTTCACCACTTTTGCGTAACTTCCTTTATGATAGTATTTAAAGAGGTATGTGCATATATGACAAAATCACACAATGTATTTGGAATGAATTAACACAACTAATCTTATACCTGGACACATAGATTTATAAGAAATTAAGTCTATAATGTATAAACACTTCCATATTATCTCTCAAAAGGCAAGACAATAAAGTCCTACTATCCACTAGTCTGACTCTCATTTTCTTAACCCATTGAGGTATTATACTATCGTTTCTAATCCCCAAAATAGGTCTAAAATCCCCCTTATCGTCCTAAGGTATTAATCTCCTCAAATAAGGTCACATGTATCTATAATACATCCTATAATAAGGTTCCAAATCTTTAGACCCAAGACAAAAGGAGTTCAAACAAAGTTAGAAAACTATAGTAAAATCGCATAATTTTCGAATCGATTTGCCCTGGCCGAATTGATTCGCCCTTGGAAGCGAATCGATTTGCCCCAGCCGAATCGATTCAGTTGATAAAACCATACTTTCTTCTAACTTGTTGAATCAATTCAATCTACCATCGATTCGCTAACGCAGACCTGTAGCTTACCATTTTCCGAATCGATTCGCCACGGGTGAATCGATTTGCCTGGGTCGGATAACCCTGTTTTGGCTACGGGTTTAAATGAACCCTAAATCCAACTCCTTATTCTCTCATCTAATCCCAACATCATATACAATTCATTCCTACACAACATCCCACCATTATAAACCCCTCAAATCATGTTTATATCATATACTTAAGGGTTTAAGCATCAAAATCACCAAAATCCCCAAATGGTTTAAACTCAAGAACCCTAACAATATATACAATTTATTCACACACAATCATATATTCATGCAAGTTAGAAAACTTGACTCAAGGTTGAAGTCTCGGATTTCTCCTCGTTGAAATGATTTCAAGCTCAAATCACTAATTCCTTTCTTTTCTATCCTTTCTCTATAGCTCTTTTCCTCTCTCTTTCACTTTCTAGGTTAAACACAAATGAGATTTAATTGCTCTTGCAAGACTAAATACCCAAAATAGCTTAAATACACTTAAGTCCAACAATAAATGCTACTACATATTTAAAATGACTCATAACATCATATTTAAGTCATAAGTGACCAAAAGTGCCCCAGAATCCAAAAACACACCCGACACTTATTTTGACTATTCCAACCATTCCCGGACTAACCATGCACTCTAACCTAACATCTGAGATATCGTTTATAATTTCATATCCCAACATCATATTATCTTTCTTAAATAGTCCGATTGGGATATAAGGCATAACCGTCGCTTTAAAGTGCAACGACGCAACATAACATAATATTACACTGTTTACATTCATGTAACCGTAAATACGCAATACATATAAATATTAAAACTTAAATCATACAAATTAATATTTAATTCGATTTCCATTTATTTTAAATGACTAACCCACATGGCAACTTATATAAAATTAATTACTCCAAAGTAAGGGGTATTACATACTCCCCCTCCCCCCCCCCCCCCCCCCCAAGGATATTTTGTCCTGAAAATTTAGACGTACCTGGTAAAAAGAGGTGTGGGTAATTTTCTCGAATATCATCCTCTCGTTCCCAAGTTTATTCCTTGGAATTGTGGTGTCCCCACTGGACTCGAACCAAGGGCACCACTTTCGACCTTAGTCTACGCTCACTGTGGTCTAAGATGGCAATCGTTTGTTCTTCATTTAAAATTTCGGGTTGCAACTCAAAATCGTCCAATGGAACATGCTAATGAGCTCTCTCGCATCTTTATACTTCTTTAAAGATGAAATATGGAATACATAATGAATTCGTTGTAGGTGTTTCGGTAAAGCAAGTCAATATGCTAGGGGCCTATCCTTTCAATAATGGGAAAAAGGCCTACATATCTTGGCACAAGTTTGACTTTCTTCCCGAATTTCATAACTCCTTTCATTGGAGACACCCACAATAAAACTTGATCTCCCACTTTCAAATCCACATGCCTCTGATTTACGTCGGTATAGTTTTTCTGGAAATCTTGTGCGATTCGTATGAGATTTCGAATAAGCTCAATCTTTGAAGATGTATCTTGGATCATTTCAGATTCAAGGAGCTTATTATCTCCTACTTCCAACCAACAAGTAGGCGATTGACACGGTCGGTCATACAATGCCTCATATGGTGCCATATCTATCGTGAATTGGTACGAATTATTGTATGAAAATTCGACCAATGGAAGGTATTGCTCCTATCCTCCGTTAAAATCAAGTATGCACATTCGAAGAATATACTCCAATATTTGTTAACTCTCTCTATTTTCCCATCGATTTGTAGATGTATGATGTACTCATTCGTAATTCGGTTCCCATCGCCTCTTGGAAGCTTCACCAAAAATGCTATACAAAAATTTTATATAGGTCGGATACTATATTGATCGGCACCCTGTGAAGTCTCACGATCTCTGCTATGAAAAATTAAGCATAACGTGTCGTATTGTAATCCGTCTGCACTAGTAGGAAGTGTGCCAATTTGGTTAGGTGGTCGACCATGGCCCAAATCGAATCATGCCCACTTTGTGTCGTTCGTAATCCTGTGATAAAATTTATTGAGATACTCTGCCATTTCCACACTGGTATTTCCAACGATTGCAACATTCCATTCGGTCGCGGGTGGTCCACCTTCACTAATTGACAAGTGGAGCATTAGGAGACAAACTCAGAAATGTCCCTTTTCATTCCTGCCCACCAATATTGACGACACATATCTTGGTACATTTTATCCGCAGAGATGTATTGTTAATATCGAACCATGGGATTCTGTCATGACAGCATATCTCAAGTCTCCGTCGTCTAGGACTATAAGTCTTCCATGGAAACGTAACCCACCCTCAGAACTAATAGAGTATGACTCCTCTCCCTCCGTCAATAGGTATCGCACCCAGTCTTATCCCCTACTTGTGATTTTACTACTCGCATAATTATATCGGGCGTAATGGTTAACACCGACATGCATGCTCTACCTACAACATTATCCTGGCCATGTTCCTTCCACTTAGCTTTCACACTTTTGCTAATTGTCCCACGGGTCTTCGACTCAGGGCGTCAGCTACCACATTTCCTTTCTTGGGTGGTAGTGAATATCAAATTGGTAGTCCTTTACAAACTCTAACCATCGACGTTGCCGCATTTAGGTCTTTCTGTGTGAACAAATATTGCAATGATTTGTGGTCCGTAAAGA
Source organism: Sambucus nigra (assembly GCA_949130495.1). NCBI lineage: Eukaryota > Viridiplantae > Streptophyta > Magnoliopsida > Dipsacales > Adoxaceae > Sambucus > Sambucus nigra. The sequence goes on from OX422216.1 coordinate 190,259,243, forward strand.
GGCTAAATTTCTCACCCAAAAGGTAATGCCTCCATATCTTTAAGCCAAACACTATTGCGGCAAACTCTAAATCATTTACGGGATAATTATTCTCATGGGGCTTCAGCTTGCGAGACGCATATGCAATGGACCTATGATCCTATTGTAACACACACCCTAATCCTTGTAGAGATACGTCAGTAAATACCAAATAATCTACTCTCGATCTTGGCAACGCGAGTACAGGGGAAGAAGTCAATTTGTCTTTTATCTCTTCAAAAGATAGCTAACAAGAGTCATCCTAGACACATAGCACTCCCTTCCAGGACAAGTTCGTTAAAGGGCCAACAATCTTGGGAAAAACCCTTAATGAAATGGTGATAATATCCTGCCAAACCCAGAAAGCTACGTGTCTCAGTCGACGCCGTGGGCTGACCCCATTCCCTCACCGCCACAACCTTGTTTGTCATCATGATCTGCGTCAGAAATTGAACTTCCTGTAACCAGAAACCGTACTTCTCAAAATTTGCATATAGCTGATGATCTCGTAGTGTCTGCAGGACCAATCTCAAATGTTCAGCATGATCAACTTCAGTTAGAGAATATACTAGAATATCATCTATGAACACTACCATAAACTGGTCTAAAAAGTCTCAAAATACTCGATTCATAAGGTCCATAAATATTACAGGAGCATTCGTTAACCCAAAGGGCATAACAAGAAACTCATAGGACCCATACCTAGTCAAGAATGCGGTTTTGGACATATCCCGCTCCAGAATTCATAGGACCCATACCTAGCTGATGATACCTAGACCTCAGATCTATTTTAGAGAAGTATGACGCTCCTCTTAATTGATCAAACAAATCGTCGATTCGAGGTAACGGGTATTTATTTCAGATAGTTACCTTATTCAACTCGCAATAGTTAATACATAGCCGGAGGGAACCATCTCTCTTCCTCACAAATAATACAGGGGCACCCCCTTGGCAATGTACTATGTTGAATGAACCCTTTCCCCAATACCTGCTGAATTTGATCTCGCAAATCCATATTTTTAAAGGATTCATACGATATGGAGTTCGTGCAATTGGCCTAGTCCCCAACGCTAAGTCAATTACGAACTCAATCTCACGACTTAGAGGTAAGCCAGGAATTTTCGGAAAGACATCCTCAAATTCTCTAACAACGGTAATCATGTCTAAGTAAATAACTATACCTTACGAAGTCTCCTCCTCAATACAGTACAAGTGAGTGCTCGAACCTCCTTCCGAAAGAGGCATGGTTACTAAAAACATAAACTGCCCCGGAATGGAAAAGACTACACTCCTCCCATAATAATTCACCATGGCCCGGTACTTCACTGACCAATCCATGCCCAAAATAACATCATAACCGACCATATCCAGGACAAGCAAGTCGTCTTCAACGAACAATCTACAAAGATCTATTCCCACCCCTCTACAAATAAAGAATATAAGTGAGCCATTGCCCATAGGATAATCTACACTCATAAGAGTACTTTCGACAAACTCTAATAATTCCACCGAACGAGCAAAGAATGTAGCTATAAATGAGTGTATTTCACCCGTGTTAAATAACACTCGACCCACAACCCCATGGATGGGAAACTTACCCTCAATAGCTGGAGGCGTTGTCAGTGCTGGAGGCAACAAAGCATTTTGGACATTATACATATGCCCAAACTGCAATTGTCCTTGTTATAGTGGGACTATTGGAATAGGTGCTGGAGGTTGTGAAGGTTCCTGCTGATTCCGAGGGCCTTCAGGCAATTTCTCGTTATTTAATTGTGGACAGACTCTCTTTATGTGACCCGTCTCATTGCACTTAAAATAATGGCCCGCATAATTCTCGAGATGTCGACCTCGATTGTTATTCTGAAATTGCCCCGCCCCTTGACCCATCTGGCCTCGACCTCCATTATTCCCTCGGGTCGTCTTGGCCCTGTGGGACTATTTGCTGCTACTACTATGGCTGCTGTGCAACCTGATTTGGCCTAAAACCACGTCTACCAAAACTGAAACCCCCAAAGCGTTATTTCTTATCCGAATCACCCTACTGAAGGTCCCTCTATTTCTTCTTACTCCCCGAATGCTGTGGTGGTAATAGTGATCCACCGGCACCATTTCCTCCTGGTTTACTAGATTGTCCAGAATCCCCTATTTTCTTCCTCCCTTTTAAATGAAGGAGGTGATCCTGGAAATGAAGTAAAGTTGCATTCATCACATTGCCAAAGGTTTATAGGGAAGGGTTCCCCAACTGGTCCTTCCTTATCCTCCAATTTAGACCCCGATAAATTTAGAGATTCTCTTCTCTTTCGTACTTACCTTGTCTGGCACAAAATTTGCCAACCGGGTAAATTCCTTTTAAAACTCCGCAACTATTCGCTCCACTTGAGTAACATCCTGAAGCTTCCTCCTCAACTCCTTCTGGATTGCTGGAGGAAAATACTTCCGTTCAAACATAATCCAAAACTCCGAGATAGTCATAGTATCCCTTTGTTACGGAGTTGTCACTGACTCCCACCATTGGAGAGTTGCTCCCACCAATTTAAAAGTGGCGAGAATTTGTTTCCTCTCCTCACTACATTCCACTATTCGAAGATGGCGTTGAATATCCTTCCTCCATTGATTTGCCAAGATTACGTCAGAGCCACCCTGAAATTCTGGAGGGGGGCCTTTCTGGAAGGATTCTCTAACTCTTTCCCATGCGGAGGGTCCCATTCGGGCTTGAGCCACTGGTGCTGCCGGTTGTTGAGCTTGTAGGAGCTGTTGTGCCATATAGGTCATTGCAGCATTGACTACCTGGGTAACAATATTATCCAACTCCGTCACATTCATAGTTCCCTATGGTGGTGGGGGCTCTACGTCATCTAAACTCGATTTACCCTTGTCGAGCGACCTCGTCTCAGCGGCATCTGAGATGAATACAATTGAGTCAAAATACAATTAAAACAACTTATACTTGTGGAAGATCACAAACACGCATAGACAAAACACTCCTAATAATAGGGCTCTATATCAAAGAACGCTACGGTAGAACGTTATAAGTCAGCACAGATCCTAAAGACTAGAACCTGATGCTCTAATACCAGCTGTGACACCCCGTTTATTAAAATAAGAGGTGGACAACCCGCTACTCCAATAAAACAGGAATTTTAAATGGTCCATTCTTAGCATCACTGTCGCATAAAAGATAATATGATACGACCACCCAAAATTTTGAAAACGGATGTCAAAATATTTTCCAATTTAAAATAAAACTATTTCAGTCATCTACTTATGTAATGAAAGGGCTAATATACAACTAACAATTGATAGCATTTACAAAACATAATTGAATAAGATGTAAGTAAACAGAATGATACATAAAGGTCACACCAAATATAACAGTAGCTATGAGATATACACTTCGGAAACATGACCGAATACTACTGATGAATCATAACTAGAATATTCAAAAAGAGTTTTGATGCGTCTAATACAAAAATTCCCACAACATTCACAATATGTCGTAGATCCTTAACACTGGAAGGGAATGTCAAAACATGCGTCCTTGCGGAGGGACACTTGAACATAAACAGTAACCACACCAAGAGACAAAATATAAACGGGTCAGGTCCCGATTTGATATGATCAAGAAGTGAATAAAATGCATAACAGTTATGAATGCCAGATTACATAAACAAGTTAGATTCACTCTTCGCTTGAAGAATTATACTCACCTCTCTTCAAAAGTGCATATCTTAATGCGTACAATTCATCGTTAAGTTAAGCTACCCGACTACTTAATAGGAATAAACTAACTCTATACAATATGCTTGGTTTACCAATTTATCATTTATCCTTACAAGACAATTAATCATTAATGATCACATATAATTAGAATTGATTCATTATTCCATTTAATCATTTGCGTTAAAACACAATTTAAATGATAACAATTATATTCATATAATAATATTTCTAAGACCATCCTTCCGGGAGTCACCCCACTGGATGCGTTCGCTAACTGCTATCATCTTTCAGGGCCTAGCTTCATGACCACCTGGGTACCCTAAATCACAACGCATGGGAAGCGTCCATATATCTTCGATCGTGAGGCATAACCATACTCAGAATTACTTCACTTCGAACAAACATTCACACAACGTAACCACTGGTGCTATGGCCTGAGGACTATACTCTCCATTCATTCATTAGCTAGGGGATTCACCTCTTTCGCGTAACTTCCCTTATGTTAGCATTTACGGAGGTATGTGCATATATGCCAAAATCACAAAATGTATGTGTAATGAATTAAAACGACAATTCTTATACCCGAACGCATATATGTATAATAAATTAAGTCTAAAATGTCTAAAGACTTCCATACTATCCCTCGAAAGAAAAAACAACAAAGTCCTACTATCCACTAGTCCTACTATCATTTTCTTAACCCATTGAGGTATTATACTATCGTTTTTATTCCCCAAAATAGGTCTGAATACCCCCTTATCGTCCTAAGGTATTAATCTCTTCATATAAGGTCACATGTATCATAAAAAATCCTATAATAGGCTTCTTAATCTTTAGACCCGAGAGAAAAGGAGTTAAAACAAAGTTAGAAAACTTTTGTAAAACATCATTATTTTCGAATCGATTCGCCCTTGGAAGGGAATCGATTCGCCCCAGCCGAATCGATTCGGTCAAGAGAACCAAACTTTTTTCTAACTTGACGAATCGATTCGATCAACCCGAATCGATTCATTAACTCAGACCTGTAGCCTACCATTTTTTCGAATCGATTCTCCATGGGAGAATCTATTCGCCTGGGTCGGACAACCCAACTTTGGCTATGGGTTTATATGAGCCCTAGATCCCCCAACTTCTTCTTCTATCATCTAAACCCAACATCATCAACAAACATAATATACAAATCATTCCTACACAACCCACCATTATAAACCCCTAAAATCATGTTTATATCATATTCTTAAGGGTTTAAACATCAAAATCACTCAAATCCCCAAATGGTTTAAACTCAAGAACCCTAACAATTTATACAATTTATTCACACACAATCATATATTCATGCAAGTTAGAAAATTTCTTCAAGATTTAATTTTCGATTTTCTCCTCATTGAAATGATTCCAAACTCAAATCACCAATTCCTTTCTTTTCTCTTCTTTCTCTCTAACTCTTCTCCTCTCTCTTTCTCTTTCTATGTTAAACACAAATGAGATTCAATTGCTCTTGCAAGACTAAATACCCAAAATCGCTTAAATACACTTAAGCCCAACATTAAACACTACTACATATTTAAAATGACTTGTAACATCATATTTAAGTCGTAACTAGCCAAAAGTGCCCCGAAACCCAAAAACACACCCGGCACTTATTTTGACTATCCCAACTGTTCCTGGACTAACTGTACCCTCTAAACTAACATCCTAGATATCATTTATAATTTCCTATCCCAACATCATATTACCTTTCTTAAATAGTCCAATTGGGATATAAGCCATAACTGTCGTTTTAAAGCGCAACGACGCAACGTAACATAATATTACACTATTTGCATTCATGTAACCGTAAATATGCAACACACATAAATATTAACTCTTAAATCATACAAATTAATATTTAATTCGATTTTAATTTATTTTAAATGACTAACCCACATGGCAACTTATATAAAAATAATTACTCAAAAGTAAGGGGTATAACAGAAGTCTGCATGGAACAACCAAAGGGCTTCATTCAAAAAGGACAGGAACATAAAGTCTATTTGTTAAAGAAATCCATATATGGACTTAAAAAAGCTTCTCATCAATGGTATTTTAAGTTTCATCATACCATTACATCTTTTGGGTTTAAGAAAACACTGTTGATCGGTGTATATACCTAAAGACGAGTGGGAGTAAGTTTGTATTTTTGGTCCTATATGTTGATGATTTTCTTATCGCCATTAGTGATATTTGTTTACTAGAGGACACTACGAATTACCTTTCACAAAACTTTGAAATGAAAGATTTGGACGAGGCGTCCTTCGTGATTGGGATTTAGATTTATCATGAGCGATCACGTGGATTGATAGGATTGTCTCAGAAGGCTTACATTAACAAAGTTTTACAAAGGTTTGTCATGCAAAATTGTAATTCCATTAATGTTCCTATTCTGAAAGGGGGAAAATTTACCTTAAGTCAATGTACCCAAACTAAATTGGAAAAGGATCACATGAAAGGTGTTCCATATGCTTCTCTTGTAATGAGTTTATTATATGCACAGGTTCGTACTCAATCATATATTAGTTTTTCCATTGGGATGCTGGGCAAATATCAAAGTAATCCGGGTGGCTTGCACTGAAATGCTACAAAGAAGGTGTTAAGGTACTTGCAATGAACCAAAGAATATATGCTCACTTATAGGAAATACGATCAACTTGAGGTGGTTGGTTATTTAGACTGAAATTTTAGAGGATGCCTTGATAGCAGAAAAAACACTTTGGGTTATGTTTACCTTCTGGAAGGAGGGGCCGTTTCATGGAAAAGTACTAAATAAAATGTCACCGCTTCTTCAACTATGGAGGTTGAGTTTGTGGCTTATTTTGAAGCTACAAATCATTGGTTATGGTTGAAAATTTTTATTTCGGGACTTAGTATTATGGGTTCAGTATTTAATCCACTGAAGATTTATTGTGATAATGTCGCAGAAGTCTTCTTTTCAAAGAATGATATATATTCTAAAGCAGTTAAGCATATTAAGATGAAGTATTTATCACTAAAAGAAGAAGTTAAAAAAAAACCGTGTCAATTGAACACATTAGTACTAGTGTTAACATAGCCGATCCTTTAATGAAATTCTATCTCCAAACATATTTTTACAACATACTAAAAAGATGGGTCTCGAGTTAGATAATTGTATAATTGTTATTTGCTTAGTTATTTGACACAACTTTTTATATCAATAAAGAGTTTCTGAATTCCAAATTTATGTCTTAATTGTATACATACATGTGAATTACTACATGTAATAGAAATAGTCTTTTATAAAGATAATTTAAGACCATTATGATAACTCAAATATGTATCCTTATTAAGTATGACATTGGTGGCGTGGTACATAGAAGGAACCGTGCTCTTGAATTAGTGTGGAATCGCCATGACTCACACTAATGAAGTATTTAGTTATGGTACTTAATGATGTTCTAAGATAATTGTGCAACTTATGTTAATCAATTCTTTATGTATAACCTTATTAGGACCAAGTAGGAGATTATTGGAATTAATATTTAATTATTTATTAATTACAAAATTCAAAAAAAAATTGTAATTACAAATTAAATAAAAAAATTCTCCTAATTAGTGTGGTCCAAATAAGGGGACGAATTTGATTAAATTAATGAAATAATCTTAGAAAATAATTATTCCAAAGGTCACACGACGTTTGGTATATATGTGAGACCCTTTAGCTACTTTAGTGTATGGTAGATGATGAGTTTAAAGGGAATTTTGGATCCCCTTTCACCCTATATATAGTGAACCATTTCTCCACTAATTGGTACACAATAGCACACAAAATATAACTGGGCTAAAAAGGGAAAAATCTATTTTTACAAATTTTTTCATAAATCAGTATTCTGGCAATTTTTTTAGAGCATTTTCTAGAGCTTAAAGAAGGAAGATCTAGGAGTTTGGAGGTTGTTCTTCAGGCACATCAATTCCAACAAACGAATCAAATATCAATAGAGAAATGTAATTTTACATAAATTTTGTAGTTACAATCAAGTGGTAATTGCATGAGATATTGAAGATCTAATAAGAATTCATTCTTGTTATATGTATAATTCTTATTCATGATTAAATATAATTTACATCCCTATCTCATGGATCTTCTCACCGTCTCTCTGTATCTTTCTCTGATGAATCTCCAAGCAAACATGTGTATCCTTTGATCGTAGATTCTTTAATTTCTCTATGCTTTTAGTGTCCTTTGATTGCAGATCCTTTAATTTCAACTTTCCATGTCCATTATATTTTCACTTTAGGAAAAATCTAAAGGTTTGTGAAAGGGAGTAGGGATTTTTTGTTTTATGCTTAGTTTTTTACTCATTCATTTACCCTAAAGTTTATATAAATACTTTAACATTAGATGCACTCATTGCTACCAAAAAATCGCTTGACTGTATTTTGAATTACATGGAGTTAATGTAATTTCCTATATTTTTCATATAAGTCTTTTCCTTAATTGAGATGAGAGTTGGAAATTGAAGATTGATTTTACTTATAGGGGTGTAATTTCTTTCGTGAAACTTATTTTTTTATCAGCTTTTCTTATTAACTGTCTACTCGCTCTTTGAGTTTTCAAAGGAAAAAGACAAATGTGAAAATGAAAAATACCAAATGTACTCTAACACCCAATGGTTTGTGGAAAATTCATTTTGTTTTCCATCAATATTATTTATCCTTCTAATATCTTATATGGATCACTGATTTTTTTACTGCATTTTTTATCACATAACCAAGTGTTTTAGTTAAGTTTTAACAAAATAGAGATGTTGGATTTTGAGGAATAAAAATAAGAATGCCTAATATCATAGGTGTATGCATATATTACATATATGGATTCTTAGGAATTATAATAACAAGATGTAACATTTAATATGTATGCTTATATAATACTTTTATTTGTTTATTTTTTTGAAATTTCAGAATGGCCAATATGGATTTAAAATTCTATCATGAAACTTTTCCCCTATTGAAATGAATGAAGGTTGGAACCTGAATTATCATCAATGACCCTAAAAGGTAAATTTCTCTAATTCATTTTGTGTGTTCAGTTACCTCTTTTTCGTTTACATTTCTTTTATATATTTTAGTTTATCCCGCATATATTTATATTTATCATATCCCATAATTCACATATTATATTACAGCTAGTTTTTATCTAAATAACCCATTTGATGCAATTTGTGATTTTTAAGCTTTTGATTCCCTTATGGTCCATGTTTGATACATAAAAATAAACAATATTCATTATGAGATGGATTTATTTTCTCTGTCTCTTTATAACCTTCTCCCTTCTCTCTCTCTCTCTCTCTCTCTCTCTCTCTCTCTCTCTCTCTCTCTCTATATATATATATATATATATATATATATATATATATTAGTGAAATGCTCGTGCCTGAAGGCACGGTGAAATTTTCCGAAATTATTAAATCATGTATAATTTAAGTAATCTTTTATATATAATACATATAAGTGTAAACAATTCAGAAAATTCAGGTAACGTTTTAGTTGTTTATAAGAAAATTGGGAGAATATGCTAACCCAAAGGAGCAAGCTAGTATTGGCTACAATCAAACTTAGTGAGGCCTTTACAGATGATCGCTTTTTTATTTGCCACACATGTAGAAACATGTAGAGAACTTCATTGACACACATTTGTATCCATCACACGAACCTAACAAATAACCATCTATCTCTAATCGCTTTAGCTCTGTAGTAAATACACTAACAAATATGGTGAATATTGGAGAAAAATAATCACTCACAAAATTAATTTGTCTTAAACATGCACCACTTATAATTAGATATTTAGTTAGTCATTTATAATAGTAAAATATGAACACATTTTGGGGCTCTTTATTAGTTTTAGCCCCGGTGTATCAATGTTTGTTGAAGTATAAATTATGATTTGGTATATGAATGCCCATAGAATAAATTTTTGAAAGATGACAAAAAGTCTTTCACCTAAATGAAGCAAAGAGGTGCATAATTTTTACTGTCTTAATATGTAGCAATGCCCATGTGAATAAACGTTTTGACACAAACTGCATATAAGAAATGTTGATTAGACAATCTGAGTAAACACACAAAGCTATTAATATCTCTATGAACATCTGTAACTAACACTAATTACAATTTAAATACACATATATCAACAATTGGATTCAACTAAATAACAAATCTATAACTGTAAACCACAGATCTAAAGTAGTATAAACACTATAGTTATGCTCAATTACCATCATGAACATGTAAAGTTGTACTCAATTAGGAATAAAAAATTATATAGAATGAAAAATCCTTATAAATTTTAATCTTCAAGTTAAAACTACCCAACATTGTCGTCTAGCACATTTCGTGAGTGAGGATCTTGGTCCCGACCTCCAATCTTCTCGTAAACACTATTGCTTAAAGCAGTATGGCTGAAACAAAGAAAAGTAGATATTGGTGACATATTCGTGACCTCATCATCAGCATTATTGCAATCATAGATAATGTCAAAGATATCTTTGTGTCGTCAAAGACATTTAAGGTGGGTAAAAACAAACTAAAGAACTAACAAAAGAAATGAAAAAAAAAAATCAATAATAATAAAGTTGTTCTAGGAACCACTGTATACAAATTTTTGCCAAAATCACTCACAAAGCTTTGCCTTTGTCTTCCAAACACCTTCATCTTAACTTTGGAAAATGTCAAACTTTAACCTAGGGCTCAATACTAAAATTGTGGGGTTTAGCAACAAATAAAATGAAAAAAGCCTGATGTAAAAAATATACCCATCTAATTCAACACTTGAGACCTTGTTTACTTTTTAGTTGTTACATTCTGAACCTTTGATCGAAACTGAAACAAAGGGTAATCAAAATGTACCATTTGAAAGTTGCTCATTGGACATTCATTAGTGTTCTTCGAAGCAAGAATCAACAAATGGAATAAATATATATGAGAGCCCAAATATTAGTAGCCTAAAATAATGATATATTTTTCAAATTCGGGATTCCCCTAGTTGACCACCAACATCCCCATAATGTCGTTGTTCCAAAATAAAACAGTAACATTTGTAACTAAACAGAAACACGTTAATAGAATATCTCAAAGCCATATATTGCAGCAATGTGGAAGTCGTGGACCTATCCATTATCAAACCATATTTCATTTTACCTCAACCTCACACAACACCACAAATGTACACAAAATAATGAATCAGTTGAATCTTATATATTTATAAGAAAAGAATGTCATGGAATTTTCTCAAAAATAGTAAAACAAGGAAAAGAAAATTTATTTATCTTCATAAGAAATATTAGGAGTCCTCTAAGAGGAATTAGTTAACCATCACAACTTGAACAAAACAATGCATCTGAAAAATTTGTTCTTGTAAGTAAACACAATGCAATGAGAAAGATTTTAAAAGAAATAACTATAGGACTCTATACTCAAAAATTTGAGTGTTTTGTACCTCATAGGATTTGTAATTTCACCTCCATCCTCAGCATTTTCAGGCCGAGTTAGTACTTAACCCGGAAATGTTTCCTTGGATACGACAAATGAAATATATAAGTGGAAGGAAAAAAAGATGGAAAAGTTAACTACATTGAGTAGTAACAGCACACAAAGGGTTTGCGTTTTTTTTCCAAGTACCTATCACTCAACTGCAGAAATGTCAAAATATTAAGATCTATAATGAAGTTTTCAATGGTGTTTATGTTTTCTATGTCAATTAGTTTTTATACATGGCTTCATTACTCTTAGTTTCAACTTTGGAAACAAAATCTAATTATCCAAAGGAAAGAAATAAACAAAACTAACAAAGTAAACAAACTAAATTGATAGTTTATGGCAAACTGAAAAAGTATTAGATCCAACTATTAGGAATTCAAATGCACCCGTTGATGAAAAAAACTAGGCTAGGCTAATTAATTGATCACAGATAAATAGAAATAAGAGACAAAATATTTTTAAAGTGGTTCAGCTTAAGGGAAGAGCTTACGTCAACTGTTGTATATTGCCTTGGGATTATTCAATTGCCTCTATTTTTATGTCTCCCTTAGATGTAGGGTTTACAATGTATTTATAGCCCCCAGGGGTTGTACATTAGTTGGAATATCAAAGGACGGAATGTCTTTATATCATAGACATTTACATATGTAAAATCATTAATGTATACAACTGTTAGTGTTTGTCTGTCATCGTTGGTCGGCATCCCTGGTGCTGTTAGGTATCCCTGGCGTTGGTCGATATTTTATCCTTAATGACTAGGATTAATCTCCCCCTATATGACAAGTGTCAGTATCTTAATGGTACACGTAGATGGACAATTTTTGGTATCAATAGAAGTCCCCAATGTTTCATGCTTAAAGTTTTTACAAGAGTATGGAGCATTTGGCTCTTAAAGTTGCTCGGACAATAATTTTTTATCTGGCCGGTTGCCGACTTCCCCTACTTGTAAAAATTTATGGTCTGACTATGGAAATATAATGCGCATGGAATTTTTGAAATCATCCACAACTTTAACGAATCGTTTTTAGGAAAATTCATCTTTTCTGTCTTTTAGCCGCTACCAGTTCAATCGACGTTGCCTTTTAATCATTACTTTTCTAATTTTTGAGGAAACCTATAAAGAGCGGGAAAAGCCATGAACTTTTACTACCTTAAATCTTCTGAGTGCTTTTAGCTACAGTGTCTTCAAGATTTTTTTCTCTCTCGAGCGATCATTTTCTGTTATTCAATTCTTGATGAATCCTTAATTCCTATAAGAATTCTTTCTTTTCTCTTCTATTCTTCATCATGGTTTACTCTATTGATTCTCTTGAAGAATTCAGAAATGAATTTAAGATTCCCTTTTGGGTTGTGTTAAAACGCGCTATTTTACCCACTGATTTTTTCTCACTTGCTAAGGGTCACTAGTTTCCCTCTATTTTTATAGCTGAGTGTGGATTTACCTTTCCTCCCAACACACTATGCCTTGAATTTTGTCAATAATTTGATGTTGTCCCAGCTAGGGTATCCCCCAATACTCGGGGGGTTGTAAATGGATTGTATAGGTAGAATTAAATTCATGTAACCCATATGGGGATTCCAGAAATAATGTTTTATTATAAGTGGGTGACTAGTGACACCACTTTTTAAATACTAGGGTTGTAAATAAAGCGTTAGTAGTTAATCTTCCAGACTCCAATAGGGATTATTTTGAGCATGGATTTGTTGAAAAAAGTTGACAATACCCCCCTTTAACCGAAAATGATGAGTACCAAGGGCTTAGATGCCCTCCTTTTGGCAATAGGATAGGTTATTCCTCATTTAACTGTTTTGTCTTGTACATATCTATTTTAATGTTGCACTAATTGTTTCTCTATAGATTTTTATTTTAGTTGATTTAAAGAGAAGGTGTTCAAAGGAAAGTGAAGTGAATCTGAGGGAGTTGAAGTTTATTTGGGGAATTAATCAAAGGATAGGCGAGGAGCACGTCAGGTCTGCATCTTATTTGCTACAATACAAGGACACAATCTCTTCCTTTATTGCTCGTCCAACTCCTTCCCCTATAATTCACCTTGATCAAGAACCTCCTTCTACTTCCTTAGCCACTGCATCTGGCATTGGTGATCTTACTTCTCTTTATCCCTCTTCCTTAGATTCAAACTTGCCCCTTGTCGTATCTATGGGGAAGAGTAAGATTACCAATATTTTGGGAGACATAGCTGCCAATACCCTTTCCATACAAGTTGATGTAGGGGTGAAAAATAAAAATGAGACTGGGAAGAAGCCCCCAGCCAAGAAATTAAAGAGAGCCCCCTAAAAAGAATAAAGAAAGGGATGCCTTATAAGTTAGCAGAAGGTTCTTCTGCTCTTCTCGATCAACGTGACTAGTCGACATATCTTCTTCTGCCTCTTTAGTGGTCCTTGGACCTGGATTGGTGAGACAATTAATAAAGTCTGGGACTTTTCCAGACCACAGGAGTGTTGTTGATGTATTACCTCATTCCAAGAGTTCTAACAGGGTTACTCAAAGCCTTGCTCTGGTATATTCTTTTTGCCTTCTTTAATTTGTTATCTCTTGATTCATTCTTCAAAATAATGACTTTCCTTGTTATTCTTATGCAGTTCCTCGTTGACTTCAATAATATGTTGGATAAAGATGAGGATTTAAGAGCTTCTTCCTCTGGTGAAGTTGAAGAAGATTTTAATTAGTTGAAAAATTCATTGATTGATTTGGAGGAAAAGATGAAAGATACTGAGACTGCTCAGGGTCTGGTTGACAAGTTATAGAAGGATTTAGATGCTGAGAAAGTCAAGTCTGCCCAACTATAGAAGGACCTCGGTGCTAAGAAGGTGAAGAGGGCAAAGGCCAGTGAGGTTGGCTTCAATAAAGGCTGGGATAAGGCCTTTGGACCATATTCTTTAGAAATTGAGTTTGCAAAGAAGAAATGCTTCAAGGATAGCTAGTCCACTACTGTGGTGGTTGGCACTCCAAAGGATTCCGAGCTATTCTTGTGAGATGATCCTGGGACTCCTTCGAACATGGACAGGGAAATTGATGATAGGGCTTCCATTGAATCTTTGATAATGCTGGAGTCTGCCGATCAATACTAGGACGTTTATTCTACTTCTCCCTCCAAAGTTAATCCTCCTCTTCCTTCAGCTCCCGCTTCTTCTTCATATAATCTCGAGGCAAATAAGAAGAAGGTGTAAAACTAAGCATCTTTTGTTTTCCTTTTTTTAATATTTTTATTTTTTTATTTTTTGAAGATGTATTTGTACTTCCCTTTTTTATTAATCAAAAGAGAAATATTTATGTTCCTCTGCTTGTGTTTTTCAATACTCTGCACCTTGTTTATTGATGACATTCTTCTGATTAATAGTTTATGGAAAATTGGAATACTTCTCATCTACTGACTTCGAGATACTACAGAGGTATAATGAACTTTTCAAAACTGGTCACTTGTCCCTGACTGATGCTAAACTACTGAAGTTTCTTAGGGAAGGGGTATTCGAGATAGCCAAAGAGGCCTATGTTCATTTGAAGTGCCTTTTTGATCGGGCAATAGGCAACAATGTTGACTACTATGAAATGACTGAAGAGCTAAAAAAGGACCATAATGAAGCTAAGGCGCATTTACATGAGGATTATGAGAAGAAATTCCAGCCCGTTAGTGAAGGTTGGGGCTTTGAACAAAAGTTGGATAAATTTGGTTCTCATTTTTTAAGACAAGAATTCCTGCTGAAACGTGAAGTGGATAAAGCAAGGGATATTGTCAAGATTCTAAAGGAAGAGAATAATAACTTGAGAGCTGAACATTATGCCTGAAGTCATCCACTGTTGTTTCTACTATAAATGAGGGTCGTTCCTTCTTAGAGGCTGAAAATGCAAGGTTGAGTGAGGAGTTGGAGGCTCTAAAGAAATTAAAACCTACGTCTTCATCTTCCCGAGCTAGGGTCAAACCTGGTCAAGGTACTACAAAGGAAGTCAGGACCCAACAGGACCTTACTAATCAAGATACATAATTAAAAGCTAAAATCAAGTTATTGGTGAGATGTCGAGGAAGCTATAGGCCTTTTTTGAACAACTATCCACTCAATCTTCTCAGTTACAAGCTATGGATGGAGTGTTGAAGAAACTTCATTCCCAAGTTGATAAATTAACCTTTCAATTCCATAAATAACCAAGGAAAGTATGTATGTATGGGTATAATGAAGCTCTGGGGCATCTTGATGATAAGCATCAACATGCTAAGAATGAGAGCTATAAATGGGGTTGGATAAATGCTTTGACTTTGATGAAAGTGGATCAAAATAACTCATTATGGAACTGTTATGATCCAAGCTTGCTTGAGCTTAAGAATCCCCCTTTTAAGTTAGATGTCAATTGGATTACAGTCCATCGTATTCCTCAATGCTTGATTTCAATATACTTGGGAGATTATGAGCTTCATGATGAACTAGAAATCATCCAAACTCCTCACCTACTTGATCATCCTAGTAGAAGAAATACCAAAATGCTTTAGGATTTTAACTTCATAAACTCTCCTTATACTTTATATGATCCTCCTGCTAGAATGAATTCTGTTTCAAAAGCTGAAGGGAAATGTCCTACAGAGTGAAGCTTTGTACTTTATTTTGTTAACACATTCATGTAATTACTTTGATTGAATGAAATGGAAATTTGATTAACTTATCTTACGTTGAATGTTAACCCTTTAGTTATCATTAATTCTATTGATAGACTTTGATTAAGTTGAGTATCAATGATCAATTAGTGCAGATGTTATACTAGAATACTTAGATTAAAATCTAAATTTAGAGCTAGTTAGATGAATACATAGGTTTTACTAGCATACTTGGATTAAAATCTAAATTTAGATCTAGTTACCCATGTGTCTCCAAAGGTTTCACAAATGCACCCAAGTATTGGTTTTTTGCATTAAATAGCAGTAGTGTGATCAGGCATTTGTGGAATATGTTCTTACATTCCTCTTGAGGAAACTTTACAATGTTGTACTTAGCCCATTAGGATAAAGATCTTGTTTTATCCTTATGTTTGTAGATTAAGTTTCTTGAGGATTTAACATCATGTTGACTTGGACTTCATCTATCAACGATCAAGTTTGTGGTTTCTTCGAACAACTTATTGCTTCTGTCGAGCAACGTTCATGGTAATATTTGTTGAGCTGAGAAACAATTTTCTGAACGGAGCAAAAATTTATAATTTTTTATAAAGTAGCTAGAGTAGTGCATAGCACTAGTACTCCCCAAAAAAATTAACAACAAAATGGAAATAATTGAAGATTTTATTAGTACTGCAAGTTAATTTTAAGCTTATTACAACATTGTTGATAATACTTTATGAGATGCTCTGCTTACTGAGGGTATTAAATTATTCGCCTTCCAAGATTTCTATTTGATAGGTTTCAGGTCGGATCACCACTGCAATATGGTATGGCCCATGCTAGTTGGCCTCAAGCTTGTTATTTTTCTGCAACACTTTCTCCAGAACATAATCTCCTTCCTTCAAGTTGGCTGGTTTCATCCGTTTATTGTAAAAAAGGGTTGTTCTCTATTGATAAGCCGCATTGCATATGGGCAGCATCTTCTCTTACTTATTCCAGTATGTCTGAATCCAAACTTCTCATTAGGTCATTTACAGGAGAGTTAAAATTTAAAACTTCATGGGATGGTAAGCCTGGCTCGGCAGGAATGACAGCTTCAGTCCCAAATGCTAGCATATGTGGGGATTCTCAAGTTATTATTTGTGGTGTTGTTCGGTATGCCCACAAGACAAAATGTAACTCGTTTATCCAATTTCCTTGGGCATCATCAAGCCTTTTCTTCAACCTGTTAAGCAAGGTTATGTTCGTAACTTCGGTTTGTCTATTACTCTGAAGATGTCCTGGAGCATAAGGAAATTTTTGAACATTGGACTGAGCACAGTAATTTGCAAACTCATACTTGTCAAACTGTGTTCTATGGTCGGTAATGAAAGCATAGGCCATCCCATACCTACAAATGATGTTTTTCCATATGAATTGATAGACCTTTTCATAAGGCATATCTATAAAACGCTATGCCTCAACCTATTTTGTAAAATAATCAACGGTGACCACCAAGTATTTAAATCTTCCTCGGATGGTTGGCAGTGGTCCGACCAAGTCTATACCCTAAATGGTAAATGGCCATGGTGAAGTGATTGGAGTGAGAGTAGCCTGTGGCGTTTTGCGAATTTTGGAAAATTGCTGACATTTATCACACTTCTTAGCAAAAGTTGCACATTCTGCTCTCATTGTTGGCCAGTAATACCCTTGAATGATGATACTTTGCAGAAGTGTTCTCCCTTCTATGTGAGCTCCACATGATTGTTCATGCACTTCCTGAATTATATCATGGACCTCTGATGGATGCACACAATGTTGTAAATTAACTATTAGTCCTCTCCTGTACAAAACTCCTTTATCTAATAAATACTGAATTATATTGTATTTCAACTTCTTTGCTTCCACCATATTTGTTAGTTGAGTTTCTTATTCAATGTATGCTCTGATGGGGTCCATCCAGGATGGCCCCATATCTATGGCAATGAAATTGATCATCAAATCTTCATCTATGCTCTTATTGGTCAAAATCTCAATAGCGATAGTTCGTCAGAGTTCAATTCTGGTAGCAGAGGCTAGCCGAGCAAGGGCATCAACTCTGACATTTTCCAACCTTAGGATTCTGTTCATCTAAACAGCTGGCAATTTTACAATGACTTCCATCGCCTTGGATAAATATCTAGTTGTTAATTCTCCTTTTGCTCCATATGAACCTAGTGTTTGGTTTACTACTAGTTGAGAGTTACTGTGTGCCACAACTTGCTCAGCACTCAATGAGTGGGCTAACCTTAGGCCCATAATAAGAGCTTCGTACTTTGCACCATTATTTGAAGCCTGAAATTAAAAATGAAGTGCATACTCGATATCAACACCATCAGGAGTGTTAAGTATTATACCCGCTCCACTGCCAGTTGAACAAGATGACCCATTAACATATAAGTTCCATATGGGGGTTTCATTGTCGAATGCTTGATCTGTCAAACTCCTGTAGTGGAATATTTTTCTCTTTTCTTCCTCATACTTCCTAGTCATCTCCTGTGTTCGAGAAAAGGAACTCAATAGATCTGCAATCGCTTCTTCCGAAGAAAGTTCTTCGAGAGCTTTCTTGGTAACATTACTTTCTCCTGATTCTTATTTTTCCTACTCACTTTGTTGCTTAGGGACCACTATAGACACCCCATTCTAATACCCCTAACCTCTCCTTAGGTCCTTAGCACCTCCCTTCACCATTGCAAACCCAAGTCATACCCCGGGTATTGACCTAAAGGCCACCAAAAACTCCCAGGCTCCATTTGACCAAAAGTATAACTCTTTATCTCGAAGGAGACTAAATGAATCTTCAAAGGGAATTGAATCCCCTTTCCATTGGTCCATCCGGTGCACAATTCTGACTAACGGTACGGACGAACGACCCATTTTCCCCCAAACTCGATCAGGAGGTCACCGGATGTTCCCAGGCTCCGTTTCACCAAAGTCAACTCTTCAACTCGATCGAGACTGAATGAATCTTCGAAGGGCACTGAATCCCTTTTCCAATGGTCCATCCCATGCGAAATTCTAACATACAGTGCGGACTAACGATCCGTTTTACTCCAAAAGATCACCGAACGCTTCAAGGCCTCGATTGACCAAAGTCAACTCCCCGAACCGGTTCAAACTCTTTGGAATGTCGAAGTATATCTCCTCACATTTCCAACGGTCCACCCCGTGTTCAATTCTGACTTACCATGCGGACGAACGATCCGTTTGCATCCAATAATTCCCCGTCCAAAGGACCAATGAACGCTTCCGAGCCACATTTAACCCAAAGTCAAATCCCAAACCCGAGATCAATCCAAATACTTTTGAAGGTATCTAAATTACCTTTCCAAAGGTTCACCCCGTGCGCAATTTAAATCAACGGTTCGCACTCTACGACCAATTTTTCTAAGGAACCTGAAAGACTGCTAAACGGCAGGTTCCAAACCCTGCCTATCGGCAGTGTGCCTTAACACACCTGCCGATTGGTAGGACTAGGGCTATTCCGAACGGCAATGCCCTGGGCCTATAAAAAGAAGGGCCTAACCTCATTCCCAAAGGAGAAAAATCAGAGATCCATCACTCTCAGCAAACTCAGAAAACCCCTCTCGAAGTCAACATGATTTACACATCCAAATCCCTTCCCAACCTTCCCCTTTCATCACCTTCTTCTTCAAACATGGTGAATTAAGTACCCTCCATCATCATCCAAGTGCAAATACTGCTCTCCAACATCCAAGATCAAGCTCAAGATCTTCAAGAAGGTCCAACTTTCAATTCTCTCTTTAAATTCCCCTAATTTCGCATTAACTTGTTTTATTACTTAGCACTTTTATTCTCTCATCTCACATATCTTAATATACCTTTTATCTAGTATTATTGCACATCTCTTATTTTCATCTAAATAAAA
The DNA here is from genome assembly GCA_949130495.1 of Sambucus nigra. Taxonomy (NCBI): domain Eukaryota; kingdom Viridiplantae; phylum Streptophyta; class Magnoliopsida; order Dipsacales; family Adoxaceae; genus Sambucus; species Sambucus nigra. The sequence continues at coordinate 190,279,025 of OX422216.1, forward strand.
TCCAAAAAATAAGAAAAAGAGGATTTGCTCATAAATTCCAAACGGGAATTCTCACACTTTTCTCACAACTAAAACACTGTTTTACACACGCACACACAAATAAGAGAGCTTCCCAGTTGGATTCATGAGATAAATCCCACCCCTCATTTTGCATGCGAACTACGTGGACTTTGATGCCTCTATAGGCTACGTAGGCGTCTCGGGGTAAAACCCGTGACTCGAGTCCTTTTCCTACTTTTCTCTCATTTTCAATTTTCTCTATATTCTTTAAACTCAATTCTCTTAAATTGTAAATATACATATATTTCTTCTTAGTAGCGTATTATTCCATGAGCGTTATTGTTCCATTATAACGATCAATGCGAGGATAATCGCGCAAATCCTATTTTCTAATATTATTCTTAGGAACATTCCTACGGATGACTCGCTTTATCTCTTCCATGATACAAGTCGATGATTCCTATCTCCACTACGTATACACATGCACACATATCACGGGGAAATAAAAGAAAATAGCAACAACCCATGAGAGACCGTAAGGGCGGAATGGGTACCTAACACCTTCCCATTTCGTAACTTAGCCTCCGGACCCTTTTCGAATCATTTTGGTTTCGTATGTATCAATATGTCTTTGGATGTTATCCTTCGGGATGGATCCTTTTTCTTTTGTCTGTTTTGAGTAAAATAGACTAGCGAATCCATCTCTCTATATTTTTCACCTCATCAATGACGTCGGCCGAAGCACTCCCGAGAGGGCCCGTGGGACCAAAGGGATCCTCTCCCGCCACGAGGATTGAGGATGGCCACAGTGGAGACTCCACAGGGGATTTCTATATTTGAGGTCTAGACTCTATTTACATGGGTGTTATATCTGTTTACATTTCCCCCTATTTGCATGTTCCCCCTTTACTATTCATGTGTACCTTATGCTTATGCTAATATTCACACACTTGTAGAAAATTATCCGTGTACACTTCACACCACGTGCACCTAGGATCACATATATCCCCATGTTGCATGCATCACCCGTACTTGGCATACCATTTGTACTCATACTTCGCTCCCTGTTGGGCATGATCAAGAAAGTTACTCTCATAATAAGATACTAATAAGATAATCATGCATAACTCACACAATATCACCAAAGAGCATTGTGATAGACCAAATTTTGTCTAGTAACTGGAGGGTCACTTCATGATATGCACTAGTCCGGTAGGGCGCAGTTAGCCTAAGTGATATGACTCTCACCTTCTATTGGCCAAGTACTTTTAACGTATATCGAACGGTTCCCCCACATCGTACCGCTTGACTGAAGTCATGAAGGGAGGTATATTGCAGGGAACTCATTCACGTACGCCGAGTATATCTAATTCGCTCTCACACGTACCGTCCCCACGAGGTATATAGTGAGGTAATTCACGTACACTCGGGTATATCAAATGTCTTGTCCATACATACCGATTTCCCTCAAAAGCAAGATATATATCGTGGAAGCCACGCCAAAGGGGGGAACCCTTTTCGATTCACCCAACCAAGCTGCATACCCTCATATAGGTGTCAAGACTAGGACACACAAGTTAGATTGACGAATTCAACCCGAAACTCGGCCTGCCGCCCAAATTTTTGCGCATTTTTAAAATGAGACCCTACCCATAAGCCAGGTTACAAGTCCAACCATAACATTGCATATGTTACAAACCTAACTTTTTTAGGTTCGGTTCCCGTCTGGCATTTCATTTTACATTTAGGAGAATTTAATACAAGTGAGAACATAATAATCATAATCATGCTGAAACCTGTTTGCCAAAAAAAAAATTTCCTTCTTTATCAAAAATCCAAAAACATTGTTTCCTTTCTTTATAAAAAGTCCAAAAACATTTCTCTCTTCTTTATCAAAAATCCAAAAATATTTTGTCCTTCGATCTCAAAAGAGAAACAAAAAATGTCAAAAATATATTCCTTCTTTCTTTTCAAAAATAAATCTCATTTTACGCCTTCTCAGGTCGATCGCACATCCTTGGCCTGGTTCCTTATTGGCTTTGGTCTTCAGTCAAATCACCTCGGAGCTCCGTCTGTTTCCCTACTACTTCTTCTGAGTCCGATATCCATCCATTTTCCATGGAGAACACAAATCAAGTACCAGTTGCGTAGCTAAATTTGATGGTAGTTTTAGCTCAGCTCGTGTCCAAGATTGACAACCTTCAAATTGAAGTCCGCGAGATGAAACGAAACCTAGTTCCTTTTCCTCAAGAGCCCGAGGTCCTATTCCCTAGTGCTATGGGTCTACCCAATCCTATCTGGGTTCCCGAATAATATCAGCATGCCCCCTGTGTCCCTCCTATTAACGGGTCATTGCCTGTCCAACTTCCTATGTTAAACCTTGCCCAGCCTGGGGCTAACTTGCATGCGATCGTTGATCCGAAAGAGGAAGAATTGAACAAGGTTAAAGAAGATCCCAAGATGATAACTAAGAAGATCGACCAAGTCTGAATCTTCGAAAATTACATGGACTACATCCACGTCTCCTTATCCTATGGCAAGGTTACCCGAGAAGTTCAAGATGCTGAATATCGAGAAATTTCGAAGGAAGTGGAACACCGATTGTTCATCTTTGCAGTTATCACCGTTCTATGACTCTGCTAGGGGCTTCTGAAGAAGTAATGGACCAATTGTTTCAGCAAACTTTGAAGGATAGATCCCTCCGATGGTTTTTGTCTCTCGAAGAGTCCAGAATTCGTAGTTGGGATGATATAGCCCAAGAATTCATATCGCAATATAAATATAACGAAGACCTTGAGGTCACCGGCCGTGATTTAGAGCTTCTCAAACAAAACTCTGGGGAATTAGTCTGTAACTTCATAGCCCGATGGAGGGAAAACTCATCCACTATGACTAATCGACCATCTGAGGAAGAAAAAGTCAATATAGTGAAGAAGAACTTCTTGCTCCAGGTCCGAGAAACCATGGGAGGATAATATTATCCCCACTTTCGAGCTCTTAGAGAAGCATGAGTAAAAATAGAGGAAGGGCTTGCTAAAACAGAGGTTGATCCAAAGAAGGTGTCCGGACAATTCATTCCCACAAAATATGACAAACCTGCCAATGCTACAGTCTCAACCTTCAACAACATCTCTCAACCAACCACTACGTGGGAACCAAAAATCCACCCTGTCCCACTCCTAAAGGAATACACCGAGCTCCATTATCTCCTCTTCAAGCCCTTGGATCCCCGTCTATTAAACCAAAAAGGCCTGTTAAGTTGTGCCCTGGTCAATTAAACCAAAAAGGCCTGTTAAGCTGAAACCTCATCAAGCCCTTGGATCCCCGTCTATTGCCCAATCCACTCCCAAGAAACTTCAAAGCAGATGCTCATTACGCCTTTCACCAAATTGCTGGTCATACCACCGATAATTGATTTCACCTTCGAAACATAATCCAAGGTTTAATTGACCAGGGCACAATTGCCCCACCAGCAAATCCTAAGCCAAACACTAATCACAACCCACTCCCAAATCATACCAATGCTATTTTCTTAGAAATAAACCCAGAATTTGATCCCTCAACTCAAATTACACCTATATACTCTCCCAAACCTCTCCAAACTTGCCCATATTTCCTCTACACCCTGTTAGCCTCACTGATCAGGCACTGTCACTCCTTACCAAAGCGTGCATCGCTGTTCATACCCGTTCTGAAAATGGAGGTATAAAATTATCAGAAGCGTTAAACCAACTCCTAGAGTTCGGGATGAAATTGCCCTTACAGATGATCATTGATTGCCAGAGGTTCAGTACACTATTCTTGGAAGCACGAAAATGGGCCCAAGAGTCAGACAATTGGGTGGTAACAACCGATGAAGTCAGCCTAGATGATGTCGTCCAGATCATGGCAGAATTATTCAGGCGAACCAACGACATCTGCAGTATAACCGAGTTACTCGATACTCTGAAGTTACAAGGAAGACTGGTCCCTTCACCCTTATATATCCCTACAGAATGGGAAGACATGTATAAAGAAGCCATTGATGTGGTGGAATACATTGACTTTTCATGGAAAGACAGAATTATTGCCACCGTATGGGGGGAAGAATTTGAAAATTCAAGTGAATAGCAAGCTTCAGAGAAAACTGACCCGGTGGCCGACATGTGTGGGATGATATCATTTGAATAACTCCTTAAAGAAATAAACAAAGTGGAAGAACAACCCAAATTTTGATGAAGAAACAGGGTTCATATTCGTCCCTTCTTTAGTAAATCACATGACCAGATCAGGGAGGCATTACCAAATCCCAAGCCCACTACCAGCCATTTACGAAGGGAAGGGCATTAAAAACCTTCCTATTCCAGAGATGACCCTCGAGGAGAGCAAGATCCTCGATCACTTGAGGAAAACTCAAGCCAACATCACTCTATGAGGGCTTTTCATGTCTTCTCAGTTGCACATAAATGCTTTGATCAAGTTGATCACTGGACCTACAGTTCCTCCTTCTACTACACCAGAAGAAGCAATAAATCTAGTCGAATCCCTGACCTCTACCCGAATGCTATCCTTTTTTGAAGAAGAAATCCCCAAAATTGGGCCAAACCATAATCATGCACTCAACATCTCCGTCGAAGTTATGGGGAAGATCGTACCACTCTCTCTTGTCGATAATGGATCCACCTTGAATGTCTGCCCATTAAGAACCTTAAAATACTTAGGACTAAATGAAAGTGACCTCGATCCAACCTCCGCTGCTATACATGCCTACGATAATACCCATCGAGAGGTGATGGGATCCATAAAACTTGTAATAGGGGTTGGCCCGATAAATCCCGTCGTTGAATTCCAAGTTATTGACATCCCAACTTATTTTAACCTATTACTCGGACGACCTCGGCTCCATAGTATCAAGGGTATGTCTTCCTCACTCCATCAAAAATTGAAGTTCTTCGCCGATGGATGAGTCATCTCTATTTTGGACAACGATGATAATGTCGAGGGTGCAAGTACTAGCAGTCCAATCCTTGAGATACAGCACGGGTCAAATGATATGCTCCTATCAGAATTCCAAGTTGGACCACTCCTACTATCGGCAGGGGGAGATTTCAAAGAAAGTGTTTATCCAGAATATGACCCTCATGGTAACGTCAACGTGATTCAGATGTTCAGAAACATGCACTTCATGCCCGAACAGGGGCTAGGACAATAACAGCAAGGGATACTTGATCCCATTGAACTGAAGAAAGCTTTCTCTCCTTGTGGTTTGGGATCAGAACAAAAGCACAAAATGATCCGCTAGTCTCGACCAAAGAGAAGACTAGAATACATCCAGACCATCTCAGGTGAATCTTTGATTGGATGATTCATCAAAGAGGGCGAGGATTTCACCTTTTGTAGCTTTTCGGAGCCATGGTATGACCATACAGACAAAAAGATAAAACCCAGAATAGAGATATTTTTCCTAGATAGCTACCCATGGGCTGAAAGTTCCCAACGCCATGTACAACCGCTCATCAAAGATACCGAAGATTCTGAGGAAAGTGACTCTGAGGACTCGTTCAACTTGCAAACACTAAGGCTAGCACTCTGCATGGTTCATTCAATCACTACATCACTGGATCCATCCCACCTGATTAAAGCTGCTGATACACCTCTCCTCAACTGGCATGCTGCGCCAGTTCTACCTGTTGAAATCCACATAATCCTAATGTTTACCCCATTTCTTCTTCTCTTGTCTATCTTTGCTCAAATGTAATCGAGACCTCCTTTGATGAGGTTTTCAATGATGTTTTTCCTATTAATGAAATGAACGAATATTTTGAGTATCTTGATGTGCCTTATATTAACTGTTTAGATTCTAATAAAACTTTTGATGATGATGATTTTGCAAATGAACAATTCTTAACTGATCTAAATAAGGTTAATAGCAAACAACATAACCGCATTCAAGTTAATGAAGAAAAGATTATTATTATTATTAACCTCAGTTCTAGTAGCCAACTGCGCGAGATTAGGATAGGGGCTACTCTTGACGAGCATGAGCGCGCACAATGCGAAGAATTATTGAAAGAATTCATGGATGTCTTCGCATGGTCCTATGGCGATATGCTCGGAATTGAACCTAAAATTGCTCAGCATGAGATACCCACTCTTCCAGATTACAAGCTGGTTAAACAAAAGCTGAGAAAGCTCTGTACCGAATGGTCGCTCACAGTAAAAAAAGAGGTGGTCAAACAGTTGAACGTGGGTTTCATTTGTGTGATCGAATATCCCACATGGCTAGCCAAAATAGTGCCTGTGCCGAAATCAGAAGGGAAAGTTCAGATGTATGTAGACTATCGGGACTTGAACAAAGCCTCTCCAAAGGATGATTACCCGCTACCCAATATCGGCATGATCGTGGAAAACACGGCTAGTCATGCTCTCAAGTCATTGGTCGACGGTTTTTCGGATACAACCAAATCAAAATGCACACAGATCATCAAGAAAAAACCACGTTCATCACCCCATGGGGAACCTTTTGATACACTGTTATGCCATTTGGTCTCAAGAATGTCGGGGCTACTAACTAGAGGGCTTCCACAACCATCCTGCACGACCTGATTCACAAAGAAGTCGAGGTCTATGTGGATGATATGATTATCAAATCCAAAACTAAAGAAGGTCATGTTCCTGCTCTCCGAAAGTTCTTCGAACAATTGCGACAGTATCAGATGAGACTCAATCCACAGAAATGTGTCTTCAGCTTTACAAAGGGAAAAATCTTGGGATTCATGGTCAGTGAAAAAGGGATAGAAGCATATCCTGCCAAGATAAAAGCCATACTTGAGATGCCACCTCCCCGAACGGAGAAAGAGGTCCGAGGTTTCCTTGGGAAATTACAATACATCAGTCGGTTCATCAGCCAGCTCACCTCCATTTCTGAACCAATTTTCAAACTCCTCCGAAAGGATTCAACCAAAGTTTGGACCGAGGCCTGCTAAGAAGCTTTTGATCGAATTAAACAATACCTGACTCAACCTCCAGTACTCATGCCACCACAACCTGGTCTCCCCTTGATCCTATACCTAACCATAACCGACACTGCATCTGGGGCTTTGCTAGCCCAATACCATGAACATTCCTGCAAAAGAGGAGCCATCTATTACTCTAATTTCAAACTGGTCGGTTACGAAGTCAACTACATCGCTTTAGAAAAAGCATACATCGCGCTTGTTTGGGTCACCCAAAAGTTGTGACACTACATGCTCACCTTCCCCATTAAACTTGTATCCCGAATGGACCCCATCAAGTACCTGCTTGAGAAACCCGCCTTATCTAGACAAATGGCCAGATGTTTGATGCTCTTAGCCAAGTTTGATATCGTGTACGTTACATAGAAATCCATAAAACCCACCTTATCCATCCGAATTACCATATGGAAGAAGCTGATGATTGGATCTGCGAATTCCCAGATGAAAATATCCTCTACGCCTCTCAAGACAACCTCTCATGGCAAATGTTCTTTGACGGCGCTGCCAACAAAAAGGGATATGGCATTGGGTTACTTATGATCTCCCCAGATGACTCCCACACTCCCATCACCATCAAATTAGATTTCCCTTGCACCAACAACATGACTAAATACGAGGCATGTATGGTAGGCCTCAAAGTTTCTTTTAATAAAGGTATCCAACACCTAAATGTCTATGGGGATTCTGCCCTCATCATCGGTCAAGTGCTCAGAAAATGGAAAGTCAAGGATGAGAAACTTCAACCCTTCTATGCTCACTTAGAAGAACTAGCCTCCTAATTCCAAGACATCACCTTCCATTACCTACCTCAAGCGAAAAATAATCTAGCCGATGACCTTACTACCTTGGCCTCCATGGTCGACATGCCCGAAGAAATAACAATGGCCCCCTTCCTAGTCCAAAAGCAAGAAAAACCAACCCACTGCTACCACATTGAGCTCATCACCAAAGAAGATCCTGAGCTAGCCAATTATTGGTATTATGATATCTGGAACCTCCTCAAGCATGGTAGGTATCCCGAGGGTTCCAATAAGAAAGACCGGGCAACCTTCCGAAGACTGGAAGCCCAATACATCATCTTTCACAAAGCACTGTTCGAAAGAAGCTTCGATAGAACCCATCTATACTGCATCGCAGGGGCTGACATTGAAGAGGTGATGCAAAGAATCCACAGCGGGGAATGCGAATCCCACATTAATGGTCACACGCTTACCAAGAAGATCATATGACAAGGCTACTACTGAACCACCATGATCCAGGATTGCACCGCCTATGTCCGAAAATGCCTCAAATGCCAACAGTGCTCCAGCCTTTAAAACTTTACACCGTGAGAATTATAAAACATGACTTCTCCCTGGCCATTCTCCACTTAGGGCATCGACATCATAGGGAAGGTTACGCCCAAGGCCTCTAATGGGCACGAGTTCATCCTGGTTGTCATTGATTACTTCACCAAATGGGTCGAAACCGAGTCATACACAGTCCTAAACGCCAAGAAAGTGAACAAATTCATCAAGAAAAACATCATTTGTTGATATGAGGTCCCGCACGAGCTAGTGTCAGATAATGGGTTGCATTTCGAGGCAGAAATCACAGAGGTGGTCAACGAGTACGGGATCCAGAGACACAAATCTTCTCCCTACCGACCTCAAACCAATGGTGCAGCCGAAACTGGTAACAAGAACCTCAAAGACATCATTAGCAAGATGACCGAAAGTTGTTGAGATTGGGACGATCGAATCCCATACGCCCTCTAGGGCTATCGAACCTTAATCCGAACCTCCACAGGGGCTACCCCTTACTATCAATCTATGGCATGGAAGCAGTCCTACTGTGGAGCTAGAAATACCCTCGTTACGCATCATGCTTGAAAGCAAGGCCAGTGAGGAAGACTAGCATCAAAGCTGCCTAGACGAGTTATCACTCCTGGATGAAAAGAGGTTGAAGGCATTGTATCATATACAAGGGTACCATCATCAAATAGCGCGTTCATTCAATAAGAGAGTCAAGGACCGCGGTGATCGAGAAGGGGATTTATCCCTCAAAGAAATAATAGAGCCCATCTGGGACCCCAGAAGGAAATTCAAGCCCAATTGGAGCACCCCATAGATTGTGAAAAAGATCTTGTCCGGCGGTGCCGCCATGCTCACCGACTTACACCGAGAAGAGATGGCTCGTCCAGTCAACCTGGACCATCTCAAGAAATTTTACCCCTAGTTCGAAATCTCGGCATGCTACGACTCTTCTCATCTCACTTCTATTCTAAAAAAATCTCTTCATTTCCCTCTACCCAGAACTACGTGGGCCCGATCCTCGCAAAAATCATTCCCAGAAAAATTGAAAATTTTCAAAACCCCCAGAGGTACGTAGGCAGCTCATACATCTTACATGAGCACATCCCATTTTTTTCACAAAAAACTATTCTTTTCTTATCTCCGAGAACAACAGTTTATTCTAACATATACTTGAAAAAAAAGGATTATCTATGCCATAGCGATCGGTATAGATAACTCAAAATACAAATCTCATCAAAAGGAGCAACTAGATGATCAAAAACTTATTTATTTCACTAATAAGAAAATTACAGTGCAATTACAAAAGAAAAGGAACGAGTGACTCCCTCCCCCCTACCTTTCTAAAAAGCCAAATAAAAAGACCAAACTTATTTCTTGGTACAAAACAAACTCTCCAGGAGTCCTACCCACAGCTACCAGAGGATCCCACTCCATCATCATCATCATCATCATCATCTACATCCTGGGGTCCCCAAACTTCCACTGCCTGAATGGAGTGCCTCGAACGCTCCAAGGACCGATAAGCTCGAACCAGCCTCGAAAAAACTACCACACCTCCCTCCATGGTATCAGATAAGGCAAGCCACCTTTGTCCAGTCTCCACTACCAACATATTTCTAACTACTCTCCTTCACAACCACTTCATATAATCCCTAGGGATGTGCCAAACTCTCCCAGCAGACTGAGAGGGACGGGTCGACGGACGTCGACTCTCCCACAAAGATCCAAGCTGCATGCGTAGACGCTCCATAAAATCTTCTACCAGAAAGAAGTCTAGTGTCGGAGGTGGCATGATGTGCTCCCAACCAAATTGGCACAGAAGCCTACAAGGAAAATAAAAAGAGGTCTGTCTGAGACCAACCAGTCGAACATATGGGTATTCTCCCAGTTCCAGAATAGGCAGCAATTGTCCCCACCAAGGTATTGACCAGTACAGATTTAGAACCCCATGCTCCACGAACCAGTTCTCCCAACTCTCAATATCCAGGCCAACACTGATGAAATGGAGTAAAAATAAATTGGGTACAGCTGACAAAGGGTATTCCGAAGGAGTCACTAGGTAGAATCTTTCAGACAACCACATGAATAGCATCACGGGGCATCACGGGGCAACCCCTCAGGCATCTAAGCCATTCAAAGTCTCCGCTAGTATCACCGTCGCAGGATTGTGATGGTAGGACATCCATGAGGTAATAGCTTCAAGTTGTTGGTCCACCAGCAGCTCCCCAGTCACCAGCAGCAATTTTGAAACCAAGCCTAGAACGACAGCTCCGACATATCCAGCATCACCAACCTCCTACAAATGCACAAACCGTAACACCTCCAGAAGAGAAATCATAACTCTAGCCACCAGTGATCTGGCCGTCGAGGACGAAACACAAAGAAGCCCGGCCAATAACTCCCGGGGAGAACGGTAAAACTCAGGTAGAGCCGCAGCAACGTCGGGATTTATCCCCAACTTGGCAGAAAATTCCTCATAAGTTGGACAGACTTCTTCCAAGGCAAAGCGGAATACATGCTCTTTGGGGTACTAGAATTGTACTGCCGCCATCAGCATATTCCACTCTATGGGCTGATTACGCCATAAAAAAACTCGACGCATGTTGTAAGCATCATAGTCGACATTATAGGAGCACATCGCCGCCAAAGCATCGAGTTAGTTGGCAAACAAAACACTACCAGGGAGATCCATCTCACAAAACAAGATAGTAGGAATGTGAAGGTGTGAGGAAAACACTCCACTCTTACCCCTCTTTTATACTTAAAAACCCTCCACAAAATACATAACCCTTGTAGAAATCGGAGACAGTCCTGCCCCACAAGGCACCAAAGGCTGAAAAGGGTTCCAATCGAAGCTTTAAATTGATGGGACTGGACTGACCTACCGATAGGGAGGATAAGGTGCTTGCCGATCTGCAACCCCCTACTTTTGAAAATTTTCCTTTTTCCACTTTTATCAAAATTCAGAAAACTCAAAATAAATTAATATTATCAACAGAATTTCAAAAATCCCCTCTTCATCTTTATATAAATTCCCATAAAACTTCCTTTCACAATCCCAAAAATATTTCTTTTTACTGTCTCAGCAGCAAAGTAAAAAGCGCATGTGCATTCATTCATTCATCATTAACAAAAGATAATAAAAAAAACTTCATTGCATTGCATAGATATGTTTCTATGTTACATAATTTTTGCAGGAAAATAAAGAAAAGCAAAAAATAACGGGACTCAGCCCGAACCCACATTCTCCCTCTCTCTCTCTCACCTAACCTTCACCTCTCTCTCCTAAGAGCATCCACCCTTGCGACGCGCTCTCTTTCCCCAATGTAGAGATGACGCACCACCGCTACCTGAACTAGACTCCTCCCCGGATGAGGCAGATGGCACCAAGTAAGAAGGAATAGGAACTGCATCCCAAATATGGGTAGTCGCCGAAGATATCCGATTCCTAATATCCCTCAGCCAAGTGGTGGACACTCGAACGTGCTGCAAGAAAAGGAAAAATTAGTATCAAGCAAAAAAGATCAAAAGAAACAAAAGGAGAAGAACATAAAGATATACCTCAGGAGAAAGAACCTCCTCTATCAAGCCCAACTCCTCCGGGTCCATCGCATGAGGACGATGCAGCATAGGCACCATCCCTCCATTAGCCCGCCGAATATTGTATGAAGGAGTATATAGCCGCACAAAGGGAACCTCTAAAGTCACCTTTGTCGTAGATGTCGAAGGACCACCACCACTATGGGAGGACCCCACTGGCCAACTCGAACCCGTAGGAGGGATGGGAAGTGCATTATATATGCTGGGCGCCATCATCCAGCTCGTCATAAAGTCCATATAATCATACGACACAATCGTATCGGTGTACAGCAGGTAGGACTCGTCAATCATCGCCGCGATCCTCGCATCCTCCGAAAGCAGCCGCTCCCACTTCATAGATATAGGGGGCCTCATAGGTTGCACCACCACCTCCCCCTCATCAATAAATCGGACCATCCTCTCCCCAAGACCAATAGTGGCCAAATTCATGCGCCAGCAAATGCCTCAGCTCATCATTTACTCTAGTGAATCCTATGTCCTAAACGGTCGTCCCCAAGGGTAAAAGGTCACCGAAAAAATCCCCAACAGATATGAGTCAAATATAAAATCAGAGCACACAAAACCAAGACTGAAGAAGGAAAAGTCTTACCCCATCATTGGTCAAGCCATACCGATCGGCACGGACCTTCCACCTTCTCGAGGTAGTCCAAAAGTCTGTGCCACTGCCGAATGGCACCCTCCATACCATGCTGACTGGAACCCCCTTAAATTTTTGTACAGAAGTTCCCAAAAAATACCAGAAAACCCTGGAAAATCCTCACAAAATTCGATGTAGAACATTTTCACCAAGAAAATTTCACACTCCCCCAAGCGAACCCCTATTTCCCCAGCGGAACTCTCAAAGGCCAAGCGAATCTCTCCCCGGCAACGTCCCCAAAGGACCTTCAAAATATCCAAAACTTCAGGATCATATCGTATTTCCCAAAGGCCTCAAATTTCCCCAAGAAATACATTTAAACCGTGGACCACCTAATCGCTTCTCCAGCATCAGATTGGTTGTTCCCTCGAAAAATCTCCAAAAGATATGAGGATTTACCCAGCAATCTTCTCCCCAAATCAAATCAAAATCACGAGGTAATTTCCCCGGCAGAGTTCCCCGAGAACATCTCAACTTAAGCCCTAAGAATTGGCTTCGACCCGCAGAATTGGTCATCTCAAACTTAAGCCCTCAGAATTGGCTTCAACTCGTAGAATTGGTCATCACAATTTAAGCCCGCAGAATTGGTCATCTCAACTTAAGCCCACAGAATTAGCTTCGACCCGTAAAATTGGTCATCTCACCTTAAGCTCGTAAAATTGGCTTCGACCCACAGAATTGGTCATTTCAACTTAAGCCCGCAGAATTGGTCATTCAACTTAAGCCCATAAAATTGGCTTCGACTCGCAGAATTGGTCATTTCAACTTAAGCCCTCAGAATTAGATTCGACCCACAGAATTGGTCATCTCACCTTAAGCCCGCAGAATTGGCTTCAACCCACAGAATTGGTCTTATCAACTTAAGCCCGTAGAATTGGCTTTGACCCACAGAATTTGTCATCTCAACTTAAGTCCGCAGAATTGGCTTGGACCCATAGAATTGGTCATCGCACCTTAAGCCCTCAAAATTGGCTTCGACCCGCATAATTGGTCACCCTCATCTTCAAGCCCTAAGAATTGTCTTTGACTCGCATAATCGGTCATCACAACCTAAGCCCGCAGAATTGGCTTCGACCTGCAGAATTGATCATCATATCTTAAGCCCTCAGAATTGTCTTCGACTCGTAGAATTGGTCACCCTCATCATTATTGTAAGTCCTAAAAATTAACCTATATATTTCCTTTAAGACCATCCCCAGCATGCCCCTTTAAGACCTCATAAATGGCTTCGACCCGCAGAATCCGTCACCCTCATCTCTAAGCCCTGAGAATTGGCTTCGACCCGCAGAATCGGTCACCCTCATCTCCAAGCCCTCAGAATTGGCTTTGACCTGCAGAATCGATCACCCCCATCTTTAAGCCTACCGAATCCACTTTGACTCGCAGAATCGGTCACCCTCATCTTCAAACCCGCAGAATTGGTCATCCTCAACTTAATCCCACAGAATTGGCTTCGACCCTCAGAATTGGCTTTGACCCGTAGAATTAGTTACCCCCATAATTGTTGTAGGTCCTCAAAATTAACCTAAATCTTTCCTTTAAGACCATCCCCAGCATGACCCTTTAAGCCCTCAGAATTGGCTTCGACCCGCAGAATTGGTCACCCTCATCTTCAAGCCCTCAGAATTGGCTTCGACCCGCAGAATTGATTACCCTTAACTCCAAGCCTTCATAATTGGTTTCGACCCGCAGAATCATTCACCCTCATCTCCAAGCCCTCAAAATTGGGCTTCGACTCGTAAAATCATTCACCTTCATATCCAAGACCTCATAATTGGCTTCGACCTGCAGAATCGATCACCCTTATCTTTAATCCCTCGGAATTGGTTTTAACCCACAGAATCGGTCACCCTCATCTTTAAGCCCGTCGAATCGGCTTCAACCCGCAGAATCGATCACCCTCATCTTCAAGCCCTCAAAATCGGTCATCCTCATCCTTTTATCATAAGAATCGATCTCAACCCCCCGATCATCCTCTTTCAAAGGCATCATGTGGTGTCTATTCGATGGCTTTCGTTTGTTTCAAACTCACCCATTGAGGGGCTCTGTAGATACCCCATTATAATACCCCCAACCTCTCCTTAGGTCCCCAGCAACTCCCTTCACCATTGCAAACCCAAGTCATACCCCAGGTACTAACCTAAAGGCCATTAGGCACTTCCAGGCTCCGTTTGACCAAAAGTCAAACTCTTCAGCTCGAACGAGACTGAATAAATCTTCGAAGGGAACTGAATCCCCTTTCCAACAGTCCCCTCGTGCACAATTCTAACTTACGGTGCGGACGAACGACCCATTTTCCCCTGAAACTCGATCAAGAGGTCACCAGATGCTCCCAGGATCCATTTGACCGAAGTCAATTATTCAGCTCGACCTAGACTAAATGAATCTTCGAATGCCACTAAATCCCCTTTCCAACGGTCCATCCCATGTGCAATTCTGACTTACAGTGCGGATGAACGATCCGTTTTACTTTGAAAGATCACCGAACGCTTCCAGACCCCAGTTAACCAAAGTCAACTCCCCGAACTGGGTCAAAATATTTGTAATATCTAAGTACATCTCCTAACCTTTCCAACGGTCCGCCCCGTGCACGATTCTGACTTACCATGCGGATGAACGATCTGTTTGCGTCCTATAATTCCCCGTCCAAAGGACCGACGAATGCTTTCGAGCCACATTTGACTCAAAGTCAACTCCCGGACCCGGGAGCAGTCCCAAACACTTTCGAAGATCTCTAAATTACTTTTCTAATGGTTCACCCCGTGCGTGATTCGGATCAATGGTTCGCGTTCTACGACTGATTTTCTGAAGGAACCTGAAAGACATTACCAAACGGCAGGATCCAAACCCTGCCGATTGGCAGGACCAGGGCTATGCCGATCGGCAAAGCCCTGGGCCAGTAAAAAGGAGGGCCTAACCTCATTCCCAAAGGAGGAAAATCAGATATCCATCACTCTCATCAAGCTCAGAAAACCCGTCTCGAAGTCAGTGTGATTTCCACATCCAAATCCCTTCCCAACCTTCACCTTTCATCACCTTCTTCATCAAACTTGGTGAATTAAGTACCCTCCATCATCATCCAAGTGCAAGGGATGCTCTCCAACATCCAAGATCAAGCCCAAGATCTTCAAGAAGGTCCAACTTTCAACTCTCTCTTTAAATTCCCATAAATTCGCATTAACCTGTTTTATTACTTAGCACTTTTATTCTCTCATCTCACATATCTTAATATACTTTTATCTAGTATTATTTCACATCTCTTATTTTCATGTAAATAAAACCTAAAACATAAGAAAAAGAGGATTTGCTCATAAATTCAAAACGGGAATTCTCACACTTTTCTCATAACTAAAACACTTTTTTACACACACACACAAATAAGAGAGGTTCCCGATTGGATTCATGGGATAATTCTCACCCCTCATTTTGCATGCGAACTACGTGGACTTTGATGCCTCTATAGGCTACGTAGGTGTCTTGGGGTAAAACTCGTGACTCGAGTCCTTTTCCAACTTTTTTCCTACTTTTAGCTCATTTTCTATTTTCTCTATATTCTTTAAAATCAATTCTCATCAATTCTATATATACATATATTTTTTCATAGTGACGTATTATTCCATATGCACTATCATTCTGTTATAACGATCAACGCGAGGATAATCGTGTAAATCCTATTTTCTAATATTATTCTTAGGAACATTCCTACGGATGACTCGCTTTATCTCTTATATGATACAAGTCGATGATTCCTATCTCCACTACGTATACACATGCACACATATACGGGGCAATAAAGGAAAATAGTAACAACCCATGAGACACCGTAAGGGCGAAATTTGTGCCTAACACCTTCCCATTTCGTAACTTAGCCTCCGGACCCTTTTTGAATCATTTTGGTTTCATATGTATCAGTATGTCTTAAGATGATGTCCTTCGGGACGACTCCCTTTTCTTTTGTCTATTTTGAGTAAAATAGAGTGGCGACTCCATCTCTCTACATTTTTTACCTCATCAATGACACCGGCCAAAGCGCTCCGGAGAGGGACGCGCGAGACCAAAGGGATCCTCTCCCGCCACGAGGATCGGGGATGCCCACAACCTCAGAGTAAGAAAACTCCGCTATGAAATTTTTCACTACTTGGCCTTTCAGAGATGACCTTGGCTCATATATGATATCATACTCCCCCAATTCCACAGCCAAATACATTAACCTACCAGATTTCTCCAGTTTATGCAAAGCCTGCCTTAGAGGCATATTAGTGTAAACTATGAATGTATGCGCTTGGAAATAGGGTTTATGCGTCTAAATGATTCAATCAATGCCAATGACAATTACTCAAAATTAGGGTACCTGATTTCAGCTCCTCGGAAAGCCTTACTAGTATAGTAGGCAAGTTTTTGAACTCCATTCTCTTCTCGGATCAATGCATAACTTACTACTGATTCAGAAACAACTAAGTACAGGTATAACTTTTCACTTGTGATTGGTCGAGAAAGTAATGGAGGTGAACCCAAATACTTTTTTAACTCCATAAAAAATTTTTCACAGTCTTCGTTCCATTCAAAGCTTTTTTCTGAGCACCTTGAATAATGGCAGACATCTATCTTTAGCTCGAGACACGAATGTATTCAAGGCAGCTACTCGTTTGGTCAGTTTTACACGTCCTTCTTGCAAGTTGGAGATTTCATTTCAATTAATGCCTTGATCTTGTCTAGATTTGCTTTGATTCCCCTTTAGTTTACTATGAACCTAAGGAACATTCCGTCTTGCACTCCAAAAACACATTTGGTCGGATTCAACATCATCTGGTGCTTCTCAAGTTGATCAAAAGTCTAGTTGTGGTCGGCAATGTGATCAGATGCCTTTCTGCTCTTTGTAAGCATATCATCTACGTGGACTTTCATATTCTTGCCTATCTGCTCCTCGAACACCTTATTAACCAGCCTTTGATATGCAGCACCTGTATTTTTCAAACCAAAAGGCATAACATTATAATAGTATGTTCCTCGAGGAATGATGAAAGAAGTGATTTCTCTATCCTCAGGTTTTATTTTTATCTGGTTATACCCAAAATAAGCATCCATAAAGTTGATTATCTTATGTCCTAATATTGCATCCACCAGTTGATCTATTCAGTGCAAAGGAAAATGATCATTTGGGCATGCTTTATTTAAATCTGTGAAGTTTACACATATTCTCCACTTGTTGTTTTTATTTTTGACCATAACTACATTGGCCAACCAGTCTGGGTATTTTACTTCATTAATAAAAGCTTCTTTTTGACTTCTTCCTGTATGGCTTGGTTCTTTTTGGGGCTGAACACTCTTCGCCTTTTTTGATTGGTTTAACTTATTTACATACGTTGAGCTCATAAGAAAAGAAATTGGGATATATCCCAGGCATGTCTCCATGACTCCAGGCAAACACATGCTTTGTCTGTTTAAGGAAGCGCACCAGTTCCTGTTTAAGAACAGGATCTAATGTTGTCCCTATTTTAGTGATTTGCTCCGATTTATCATCATCTAACACAATGCTTTCAATTGCTTCCACAATTTATCCTTTTACCAGCTCTGTTTCCTCTCTTGGATCTAAGGTTTCAATCTCACAGTCTTCATCAAGCTCAAGAGTATCCATTTGGTAGGTAGTGGTTTTCTTCTTTGTTTTTTCCAAATCTTCTTGCTTGGCAGAAGAGTAGTAACATTATCGAGCTACTTTCTAATCACCCTTCATAATTCCCACCCCAAAATTAGTAGGGAATTTTAGACATTGATGAACAATGGATGGTACTGCTTCGAACTTCT
The DNA here is from genome assembly GCA_949130495.1 of Sambucus nigra. Classification (NCBI taxonomy): domain Eukaryota; kingdom Viridiplantae; phylum Streptophyta; class Magnoliopsida; order Dipsacales; family Adoxaceae; genus Sambucus; species Sambucus nigra. The sequence goes on from OX422216.1 coordinate 190,297,354, forward strand.
TTAGCCTTACTCTTCCCATGATTATATTATAAGTTGAATGGACATTTTTATCCATTATAAAGAAACGGATCTTCTCTGTTCGACTAGCTGGCCAGGTGTCTATCATCACCTCCATTTTAATGGGTCCCAAAGTAAGACTTTCTCACCTGCAAAGCCTATTAGCGATAGATGATAGGGCTTTAATTGACTGAGTTTAAAATCCAAGTTGCTAAAATAAGGATAGAACATGATATCCGTCGAGCTACCATTATCTACTAATACTCTAGAGACAATGATTTCTTCCATTCTAACTTTGATTACAAATGGGTCATCGTGGGGATACATTAATCCTGAAAGATCATTTTTAGAGAAACCAATTACTAGTTTGTCTTTGTTAACCATCCTTGGTCGATCTTTCTCTATAAGGTTAATCCTTTGTATGTGCGAGCAAGTTTGTGCCTCATTGAGGTAAGCGTTTTGCTCAGCTGTATGATCTCCTCCTCCCACATCTCCACATGTAATCATTTGGTAATTAAAAGAACCAAAATTGATAGAAAATACCTCACGTTCTAGTTGCCGGGGTTTTTTAAGGAGATTGACATCATCATCGTAATCATTTTCATTAGTTATTTTCTTCTCCTCTTTGGTCTTTCAAGGATATTTTGATATACGCTGAATTCCTTCGTTAATAAACGTACTGATTCAGCTTTCCTCTTTGAAAGAGAGTTTCAATCTCATTTTGAAGAGATATGCAACATTATGTCGTGTGACCATGATCCCTGTGAAATTCGCAGTACTTAGTTTTGCATCTCTTGATTGGGGAACTTCTCAACTTATCAGGCCAACGCACATCTTTATTATGCTTGATTTCTTTCGAAACATGGTGAATTCCTATAGTTAGTTGAGTATAGTCATTATACTTCTTGAGTCACTCCAAAACTCCTTTATGTCTGGATTTTCTATGTTCTCTGGGGTCTTTATGATCTTTCTTATCATTTTTGCCATTAACTTTTTTACCCGAGCTATATTTGGCTGCCATTGCTTCCTCGACACTTATGATCTCTGCTGCTTTCGCTATCAATTTTGACATTATCTTCGAAAGATCCTTAGTAAGAGTGTAATACAATTTTTTGGGGAGCAATCCACTCATGAAGGCAGTTATTGCAGTCTACTCCTCATAATCAACTACTTCTAGTTTCTCATTATTAAAACGAGTAATGTAATCTCTGGTGCTCTCTCCTTTTTTCTATCTCACACTAAGTAAGTGTGCCAACCTTTTCACATGCTTAGCTCTAAAGTGAAAGTTATTAATGAATATCTCGGCCAGTTAGTTGAAGCTAGAAATTTGTCCCCGAGGAAGACCATGGTACCAGATTTGGGCAGATCTAGTAATAGTTCCAAAAAATTCTCTACACCTCATTTCGTCGGGGATGGCATAAATATTAGCAGTTGCCTAGTATTGTTCTATATAGAGGACTGGATCAATTTTTTCATCATATTTCGGTGTTACTACTAGAGCCTTGAACTTTGTGGGAGTAGGGAAATCCATAATTTCTTGCACAAATGGAGATCCTTTTACAAAACTTCTTTGTAGTGGGTTTCCTGTCTTCGCCATTTATCCCAATCTGTCTTTCAATCTCTGTATAAAGCCTTTCCATCCGTCATTGACAGCACCAGATTTATGCATTGCAACTTTATTAGTTGTTGAGCTTTCCTCCTGAAGTCGTTGTTCGGTCCGAGTAACAGTTCGTCGGGCATTTGATTAAGATTGAGTTGTGCTTTTCCTTTGATCAGATGGTAGTCTGGTATTACCAGATCTTACCCTAGGGTAATTTTTGTTTCTCCTGGGTCCCAAACGATCAAAGGGAGATGTGCGACGTAATCTTTCTAAGGCACTTGGACTCTCTGGATAATAATACTACATATGAAAAGACTCCAATGTCCTGAGTAATGAAGTTGACCTTGGATGGTAGGAGACATCTCTTGCTGATATCGAGTGGCTGCGCCGACCACCTCTTAGTGGGGTTGGTGCATACTTACTTGAGCAAATAGAGAAGGTGCTCTAACCGGAAGGGTTTATGCAAGTTGCCTTATAGTACCTTGCATAGCCTTTTAGCCTCTTGTAAGACTGGCCAGAATCCCGGTTAAATCATTTCCAGATGTAGGAGCAGAAGGGGTAGGCATAATACCTTCGTTCCCGAGACTTGAATTTCAGCCATTTAGATGTTTAATTGAGTGAGATCGATTAGAAATATCATTCCCACAGACGGCGCCAATATGTTGATGCAAAAAACTGGACTAGGCAATATAATTGATCACAAATAAATAGAAATAAGAGATCAAATATTTTTAAAGTGGTTTGGCTTAAGGGAAGAGCCTACGTCCACTGTTGTATATTGCCTTGGGATTATTCAATTGCCTCCCATTTTTTTCCCTTGGATGTAGGATTTACAATGTATTTATAGCCCCGAGGGGGTGTGCAATAGATCAAATATCAAAGGATGGAATGTCTTTATATCGTAAACATTTACATCTGTAAAATCATTAATTTATACAACTGTTGGTGTTTGCATGTCCTTATTAGTTAGCATCCCTAGTGTTGGTCGGTATCCCTGGAATTGGTTGGTATTTCATCCTTAATTACTAGGATTAATCTCCCTTTGTACAACAAGTGTCAGTATCTGAATGGTCCACGTAGATGGATAATTTTTGGTATCAACATCACCAAAAGTTTGTGGTTTTGAATCGTAATGAAGCTCATAAATTCTAGTAAAAAAACTAAAATGTGTTGAAAGCAGGATAATTGAATTGAAGTCGAAGATGCGAGAATGTTGTAATAAGATTTCTAGTTCTTCTTGAGTTGGGATGGAAATGTGGTCACTGTTTTCTGAGTTTAACATTTATAGTTTATCAAAAGTTAAATCCTTATCATACCCAGGAAGATCAGTGGCTCTATGAGACAAATTACACTTAATAACTATCATGACATTATCATTATTAATCTCACAATGCTTAATTCATTCAAAGTTACCAACAATATTATTATTTAGGACTTTCTTGACACCAACTCTGCTGTAAGAGGACTTGAGTTTTTAGAAGCTTCTTGACTTGGGTTAACATCTACGATTTCTGTATCTGCAGTAGTATTAATGGTTGTATCTGCAGCACTATTAGATGAGGAAAGGAAAAAAATGAAGGAGAAACTCTAAAAGAAGTTTGTATTTCATTCAAGGAGTGACTTCTACACCAAAGAGTTATTCTATATATATATTATTACAATCAATTGACTTCAATTACCTATTAGTATTCTCACAATATAGAAACAAAAAAAGGTTTTTTTTTTATAAATAATGGAAAAGAGAACTTTTCATCCTAAACAAAAAGAAAAAGAAACCAATGAAACGGGTGTATGTAACATCCCTCCTCTATAAGGTCTAAGAGACTAAGAAAGAAGTGAATCCAAAGAAAAAAGATGAAAACATTGTTAACATGTTAACAACACAGATAGCAACACAACAGCTAAATGCTAATTCAATGGTCTATGAGATGAATATGAGGATCTCAAAGTAGATAGTTACATAGCAATAATAGATAGCAACACAAAGACTAAGCAAATAGCAGCAGAAGGCTAACTCAACTCTTCGCCGATGAAAACATGGGCAGAATAAAATAGCCATGTATTAATTTACATAATAAATTATCTTTCACCAATACTCAAATATTATAAATCAAAGATGTATTATCAAAGTCCTACATTCCCAAAGACAGTGGTGAAATATTCAAATCTCATGTGACTGTGAATCAATTTTAGGTCCCTCCTGGTGGACGATTCATTTGCATAAGACCATGGGATTCATCACATGGTTTCTACATATAATTTTATCCCTGCAGAGAACCAGTTACCTCACTCACACTTATCAGATAAAAAAATATTTAAATCTTGTATAAAAATAATGAATTATTACCTTTACTGCTTGAAATCCAGTCAACAAGTGATTCTTGAATCATGTCGAAGGTGCAAAACTCCTTTTCTTGATGTGAGGAGGGGATGTGCCATGCTTGTGGGAGAATATTCCAGTGTGTCTTGATTTTATTGACCTCAAAAGTGTGTAGTTCCGGTGATTATTTGTTTCGCCTCATTCTACAGAATGAATAATGAACTTTTCTTAATCAAGTATATAAATGTAATGATTTGAACAATGAAGATGATGCAAGAACTGGTAGTATACTTGAGAACATTAGGCACTTTTTTTAAAATAATAACGGGTTTCGATTCAAGAAACAAAAAGTGCATAAATCTACAGTTACTATTTGAACACCCAAAGACAATAAGAAAAAAGTTAATGTACAAAACATCTCTAAGAATTGTGCAAACGCAGACGTCACAGACAAACTTACTTAAAACCCTTTATTTAAGTCGTCAATAAAAAAATAAATATTACGCTCAAAGCTCCGAGCTTAGGCGTTAGGATCAGATCATTCTCATTAATATAATGAAAAAAATAAACATAAACATAAATGCCTCACCAATTCTAAAGTAGATCAGACCATAGATAAATCCCGAATCCAGCAAAAATGACAATGAAAACTAACATGTTAGAATAAAAACTAATGCACAAAATACAATCATTTCAACAAACAATGCTCCACAAAGCAATATTTTAAAGTGGTGATAACATCAAAATATCTGACTCAGATACGAAAAGGGATCATGGTAATAATGATATAAAACTTATGAGAAACTTTTATGTCTAATCTATCTAGGGATGTTGCCATTAAAGGATCGTGACCACAACACATAGCATCCTAACATATTAGCCATAGCACGCTGATATATTAACCATACCTGGGTTACTTGAGCAACTACAACATCAAAATCTAGTTGATAGAACCGAAATCCCTATAATCGAACCAAAAGATAACAACTCGGAATAAACGATCATCAGGTGTTTCTGTAAATAGAGATTGAAATTAGATTGGAGAAATTAAAACGTTGTGAAATGACAATAATTCAAAGCATAAATACCGGGAGATAAGAAAAAGGCACTTGGCTGCAAAGGTCAGAACAATTTGGGTTATTTACCTGCTTCTGTCTCACTCGACTAAGAAAATGTCAAAATGGAGTAAGATATCGGGATATAAGAGACAATGGCTTCAAATGAAGATACAAAAAAAGATAATATAAGAGATCATATACATCATAGCTGTACAACAGATCTAAAAACAAACTCATTCAGAAGTTTCAAACAGAAAAATTCGATGAGTTGGATCTTTTGAACTAACATGGATGGGGGATTTTTTCAGAGACGAATGGGGGGATTTTAAACTATACAAAATTAAATGTTACCTACAAACCTAGAAAATGATACTCCTACAGTTCAATACACACCTACTAACGATGAACATGTACAATCACATATTTAATAATTATAAACAAAATGCAGTAATAAACTGAAATTCTAAGAATATATCAACCTCATTAACCTGAAACATTAAAGAATCTAAAATTAAAAAAAAAAATCAGAAAAAATATTAGAAAGAAATACAGTCAAAAGAAGTGAGGGCATAAATAAATCTTGATATTTCATTTCAATACTCCATACTTTGAACCTACTTAACTCACAACAACTAAAATAAAATTTTAAAATGACAAACAAAATTTTAAAATATATCAATCAAAATTTATTAAGAATTAAATAGAATTAAAATACAAAAAAAATGGAAACTGAAAAATGCAAAGCAGCTAAATACATAAAATTTCACCTCATGAGTGTAGTGTAAATTTGGGTTCCCGGTAATGTAAGAACTTGTTTTCCCCTAAAACACATCAATACGTATTACAATTAAATTCGTGTCACCATTTCGTTACTCAACAGCTAAAACATGAGTTTCCAAAATGAATTCATATTGCAATCCTTTTGAAATAACACCGTGGAAAAAGATTGAAATTCAGATAACATAATTGAGAGGTATACTTGAGAATATTATAGATATAAGGTCAAGTACCTTCTAGTAAAGAAACATAAAACAAAATTAGTAAAGATAAGGTATTTAGACGGGATTAACGGTTTGAAACCACAAACAAAAATAAATAAAATTTTCCCATGAACTAAATACAATAGAAACCCAAATCTTTTCTCATGAACTAAATATGAAATAAATAGCAGTAGCAAAAAAAAAATCATACACCAAACATTCATTTGTAATAAGATTAAAAGTAACACAACCAAAAAAGTAACATGGATCTATTTGTAATTATATTCATGTGTAACCAATAACTATTTGGCGTTCACGCTCATAGAATTATGTAATATCGAGAGAGAGAGAGAGAGAGAGAGAGAGAGAGAGAGAGAGTGTCTACTATACCTAAAAAATCGAGTAAAAAAAATTCAGATCTACAAAATAAAACTACGAATAAACAAATAATGAACCCTAAAAATCGAGAGAGATAGAGAGAGAGCACCTAATATACCTAAAAATTTAGCCCAAAAATATCTGATCTACAAAATAAAACTACAAATGAACAAATAATGAACCCTAAAAAGGTTGTGTTCAGAGTTGTAGAAGTTGAAACCATCAATCGGAAAGGATCAAAAGGCCCAAAAAGTAGGGTTTAGAAGACGTAAATTGAACCAAAAAGCTCTAAAAAACTTAAATGTGAAGAAGAGAGCAGGCATACCTAATTGGATCGTATTGAGAGAGAGAGAGAGAGAGAGAGAAGAAGAGGGTTTGTGTTGGAAGTATATGGGTTGTTTGTAAATCGTACCCTAGAAGGAGGATGAGAGAGAGAATGACGGATTTTTTGGTGAATGTTTGGGGATTTTTTGGTAAGTTACCAATTTAGTCCTTATTTTGAATTAAAGTAAGAGGGGGAAACCAATTAGTGGTGAGGAAAAATATGGGGAAGAAAAAAATAGTGGGTTAAAAGAGTAAAATGAAATTAATCAATCTCAGCCTTTCATTTTTAAGTTATGTGGCCAAATCTTCACCCCTAATTAACTTATCATCTTATATAAAACTTCTACTCCTTATTATATATATATATATATAGGGAGAGGTTCACAAGTGGACCAAAAGAATGGACTTTTTAATGGACCTTAACAAAAAAACACATAATAACACATTAATTTTAATTCCTATAGTGTAATTGGTCCGCGCCAGCGGCACCCGAGACCACACCTTCACCCCACTAACCCCCCCCCCCCCCACCCACCCACCCACCACCATCACCATAGCAGCCCTTATGACAGTAGGGCTGCCATGGGGGTGGGGGTGGGGGTGGGGGTGGGAGGGTGGGGGTGGGGGGCGTGTGGGGGGTGGGGGATCGATCGACACGCGTATTTGGTGCCGCTAGCGCGGACCAATTACACTATAGGAATTAAAACTAATGTGTTATTATGTGTTTTTTGTTAAGGTCCATTAAAAAGTCCATTTTTTTGGTCCACTTGTGAACCTCTCCCTATATATATATACAAGGATATGCCCGTGCCTGAAGGCACACTGATAATCATAAAACAACAAAAAATTTCAATGTATGAAACTACAAAAAGGCAAAAAATTCATTCCCCAACAAAACAAAAAGGAATTTTAAAAAAATTGACCATAACCTCATTTGTTTATAAGACTATCCACCTTGCTTAATATATAACAAATAGTTCAACAACATTCAAACAGTCTAAATGCATCAAATAAACTCACATATAAAATGAACTACATAATATTCATCAATCAAGTTTACAATGTGCCTCAAATTAACAAAGTGTCAATTTAAAAAAAATGGACATAATCTTCTTTGTTTATTGGACTATCCACCCTGTTTATGGTGTAACAACCAATCGTACAATATTCAAAAAGTCCAAATTAATCAAATAAATACTTTAAAGAAATAAACTTCTTTAAAAAAATCACATATATATTAATTAGGTTTTCCCACGTGTTCCACTATAATGATTGTCCGTAGTTTTCAAAATGCGACCTAATACAAAACAAAAAATATAATTAGTCAATTAAAATAACTAGTCAAATATTATATAAACCACACTAATTATTATTTATATAACAAATACATCGTGTCGCTGACATGGCACTAGAAAGTTCCCAAAAGAGGGACTTTGTAATAAAATACATAGTTTATGGTTACTTGCTATGTGAGACCTTACCCGCTAAGTATTTATCAAATACATCGTGTCACTGACATGACGCTAGTATACGCCCGTACATGAAGGCACAACGAAATTTTTTCAAAGTACGCAATCGTAAAATGACAAAATTTCCAAAGTACGTAATTAGAAAACGATAAAAATTTCGTTCCCAACAAAACACGAATGGTATCCGCACACCACGTGCCACTTCACATTCTAAATGGGTAATGTTCGTGTTAAATAAAAAATAATACAAAGTCATATCATGGTGTGTTTGTGTCAAAAAAACATGTTGTGTCGTGTTGTCCCAAAATGAACATAGGCGCACATACTTTATAAGATAATTTTTTATACATAGTGACATAATTCCCAAAAGAGCACTATATGTCTAGAAAACTATTTCGAGTTTTAACTGCTATATTTTTTTTCGAAAATAGTATCATTGATTCAAGTTTCAACATAAGATGACCCTAGACACATTGAAAATTAAACTATTTCCAAGAAAAGGGAAATTCAAAGGAAACCATGTATCTACCTTACCATCGCCTACACCAATTCTCACGATCTCTTTGAAACTCATAATCAAAATTTCCATAAATCTTAGTAAGGGAACAGATCATGGCCGATAATTTAAAAGCAAAAAAGGTCCAGCCAAAATGATAAGAGAACAACAAAATTGAAGTCATCACCTCAATTCAAACACAAACCCATAGAATTCTTTCTTAAATTTTCTTTGTTTTGGGAGTCTTCTTCTTGACTGATCTCCTTGGTATCAAATTCCTCATTACAATGAAAAAGATCAGTGCCCCAAACAATGCCAAACTCTCTGTAAACTTTACAAAAAGTTGAGTGGATTCTTTCTTGTCAAGATCATAATTGCCAAAGATAAACAGACCTAGTATGAGTTAACACATACTACTATTCAAACTAAATGAAAGAACTATATGTCGAGTATATGACAATTAAAACTATAAAAGATACAAAGAAAACTATATGTCTAGAAATGACAAATCTATAAAGAAAATCACAAATTTAAGAACAGTTTCAAAAAGAATAAAAGATATTATAGTTAATACCTACAGAAATCCATGACATTGATACTATGCTCTTCCATAACTTACAACTAAAAGTACAAAATTTAACATAAGGAGGAGGTAGAAACTCAATGTGTAGTTGTAAATAATCAAAACACTTGAGTCATTACATGACTTTAAATCAAATGATCGTCAATCACTTGAGAGGACAGTCGACAATGTTACTGTCATGTATATACTGTTGCGAATCACAACAAAATTACATTTAGACACCCAAAAAAGTATCAAAAAAATAAAATGACTTATTTACCTTATCAATATTACAATAAGAGTCCTCAATTTAAATGAGAACCAATGGATAGCAGTAGCTCAATATCCAAATCATTACCTTCTCTTGGTGGTAGTGGTGTTGGGAGAATACTGAGAACAGTGTGGGCATTTGAAAAAACGTGCATAAAAATAAATATAAAAAATTAAAAAATGGAAAACTTAGTGTTGTATATATGTCAGATCTTCAACTTCTGCAATAAATCAAAACATCCTGTCTCTACCTTTACAGGTAAACCAAGGCAGATCCTAGCCAAAGGTGTCTCCAAGTTGTCAGTCATCCCATGAGAAGCAGCTTCAACTATGAACTTAGAAGTTGTCTCAAATGACATATCTGGGAATGGTGATATCAACTCAGTTATTCCCACGTGTCTGCTCACAGTCTGATACCCACGCGGAGCGGGTCATGTAGTCCGTAATTAGGCTTAAATGTTGAAAATCAACTTCCACCCCATATATTTTGAACACGCTTGTCACCTCGTCTATGATGGCTTTTCATGTTGCTTCTACCCCAAACGTTTTCGATACTATGTGCATGTTGTTGGAATATACGAACCTAATATCAACTACATCTTCCATTTCCCAAATTGAGGTGAAATTCACTCTGAATGCCTTTAGTGCCCATTTGTGCCCATCTCCCTATGGTTTCACCATTTCATCCGTATCCTTCCAAATTTCTTGTCGTTTGATAAATGTGATAGATATTAAGACCTACATGCCCAGGCATCGAGAAGTGTACACTTTCCATAGCCAGAAGAACCCAATATAGCCACCAGCTCCCCGGATTGGGCATAACCAGTAAAGCCTTGAACTGCTAGTGCTTTTTTCGTCAAAAAAATTTACCCACACCGCTGGCAGTTATATTTGAACAAACTCAAAATATGTAAAACCAAAAAAAAAAATTGGTTTAAAGCCAATCAGAACAAACTTAGAAATTCACTATGTTTCCATATCCATAAAAAACTCTCTTGGGCCACTCTTCATCTCTTGAACCAAATAAAGACACTGATATATCTGCGAGCTTCTTTTTACTCGATCGATATGGAGGTTATCACCATTGTTTGGGAGCATTAGGAGCTTTTACTTGTTCAAAATCAGTGGAATCAAGCAACTTAATACAGTTTTGAAACTTCATTCTTCTCTTTGTTGGCGTACTAAATGAGAAATGGAATTTCTTTACAACCAAAGTCTGTTCATTTACACAAAACAAATCAGATTCAAACAAAATAATTTTAAATTTTGTATGAAAAGATTCCAAAGATTACTGTTTCTCTGATCCACTTTGATACAATAACCATCCCCTTGAGATCATCATGATCCACACCGCATAATATCCTAATATGTGGAAAAAAAGAAATACAATAAAGCTGCGTGCAACTATGGTTTGTAAATAATTATGGTTGCATTTAACATGTGTTTTTACTTTTAACTCAGCTTACAATGTATGATGGGCACTTTCAAATTGGTTCTAGGTGATGGTGTTTCCCTGGAGGTTCACGGTGGCTCGTGCTTCCCTGGTGCTTCATCAATGGAATCAGCAAAACATTTTGGCAACCATCGAGATATAAATATAGGAAATAATTTCACAAATACATAGTCAACACCCAGAACAGGAAAACTAAAACTAAAACTAAAAATTACAAAATATGGAGTGTTAAGAAGATGCAATGAGTCGGCAAAACTGTAAAATAAAAGTCATTGTACATTAATTTCGACTCAAAACTAAAACTAAAACTAAAAATTCACAACAGCTAAAAGGACTAAAAACTCAAAATCAATCCACATTAATGCCGACTCAAACAAAAAATTCACAACAGATGGAAAGCATGGTTTGCTACTAATAACTCAAATTGTTAGAAAGATATTTGTGTTTCTCTTCAAACACATAAATGAGGTACTGCTACGCCACTACTCTAAAGCATGGTCTGCGGCTAACGACTCATTAAATGGAGATGTTTCTAACAATTTGAAGCCTCCTAGTGTGTACATTAATGAGAAACATGTCCAAGAATTGTCCAATGCTATTTAAGAATCCAAAAAGAATGCTAATAAATTGTTAAAAGATTTACACGAAAAATAGAACATGGCATAACTTACTTGTGATCGAACATAGAAGAACATGGTCTACTGCTAAAACTCACAACTCTAATGTGGATTTAGCAATTGAAGATTTTTGGAAAATATAAATCTAGTTATAAGAGAAAGAGAATATCGGCCACATCAATGGGTTTAAAGAGGCCGAGGTGGTCTCTTAAGAATGACAATAATGGAAGTAAAGAAAATACCGTCCTATGTTGTGATCTGTAACTTCATTCTATCGTATCTGTTTCTGTAACTTCATTATATCGTAATGGAAGTAAAGAAAATACCATCTTGTGGTGCTATGTGTGAGGATATGTAACTTCATTCTATCGTATCTATTTCGTTTCTTCTAAATAGAAAAAATGATTAGAAAAGGAAATTAAAAAAAAAAGTCAAATCGTGTACTCGTATTTACCTGGGCAAACTTCAAAGATCCAAACACCAAATACTCAACAAAACTTCAACACATGTAGTTAACAAACCAAAGCGTAGTGTGCATAATATGTAAACTCAGTGCTACTTAAGTGTAAACAAAGATTCGATATTATTAAGAATTTATACCAAGGGGCATAGACCATTTCCAGCAACTTAAAAATGGAAATATAACATATGTAAGAGCAGTGGGAGTATCCATTTGATTGTTTCCAGAAGCATATGTTTCGAGTAGTAGGATCAATTTGATTGTTTCCAGAAACGTGTACTGTGCAAAAAAATAAAAGGAGAAATTGGGATCATAGTTTACTTACACTCCAATTACAACAAAGAAATAAATAATGCATATAGGTATGTCAATTACAGCTTAAAATAAGCAGAGTCTATAAGAAAAACAAAAAAAAATATATGAAAGCAAAATGAGATTTAGAACTATAAGAAGATACTAAGGCATTTACAGGCCCATTGACATCAAATTACCCCATCTTTGTTTTTATAGAAGACAAAACTCATGTGTAACGACACATTTACAATTTCATTAATATGCGTACTATTCATGCATAAAGAGAATCGAATTTTGAAAACTACAATAGGGATATGCCACACCCGAATTTGAAACAAACAATCCCAAGATAACTATTGAAATTATCATCTTGAACCTTTATATGTTTTAGTCTACAATCTGAAAGTTACCAAACCTAAGAAATTAGACAAACATAGAATAAAAGAAAACTTAAAATTTAACAGAGAGTGTATCTTAACATGGCTTTGATATGCTATGATCTTCAAGACAACTCATGATTCTTGAAAAATAAATAAATAAATAAATTGTTACAACTCACGATTCATGTAACGACAGTTAATGAAATAAAATAAAAATATATTCACTAATAAGATCTAAGAAATAAGAATATGATCCTTTATTAACCAAACTAAAACTAAAAAAAAAGCAGTATACGCACATCAAGGATATTAGAAGGCTACCTCTACGCCACGTCAACAACTAATAGAATTTATCAGTTTAGCGGTGTGTGTTCAGGAGCACCGACAAATAGGAAATCTGAGTACAACCAATTGATTGTACATGTTCAAATAGATTGTCATTGTTCTACAAAATCAACCAAAGTCGAATGTGCAAAAAATGTCGGTGTTCAAAATTCAAGTGATATAAATAATTACAAAATGATTACTTTCTATTTATTTTTCCGCAACCCATGTATAGAAAGAAACATGTTTTTCTCTGCATAACTTGGTACAATACAAATACATTAATGATATAGAACTTGGTACAGTACAACTACATATGTACAATACAATACAATACAAATACACATGTACGTAGGACATCCATTTTAGATATTGATATTATTCAGCTTATAACATCATTTTTATAGTAATTGTTCATATTGCTACTAAATTTATATGTATTATAAACAATATAACAACAATAGGAAGCCATGTCAAAGAAAAGTAATAAACAAAGACTTTGCATAGTGGGAAAAAAAATTACCTACAGCATTGTGACACCGGGGGTGGAAATGGATAACTTCATAGCTGTGATAAAGTCTCTGATGGGAAAAAAAGTAAAAAGTACAAAGAACTCCAAAAAAAATGTAAGAAAATATAAATTTTAGGGAAGTAAAATTTCCAAATAAGAACTAAATAAAAAAAAAAAAATCATAGAAAGAATACCTTTGTTTTACCATTTTGTTTCAAAATATTAATAAAGGAACTAAGAACTGAACCGACACATCAGTTAGGGCTTCCTCTTTGCTCCATAGAAACCTAAGAAGATGCATAAAATCAAAAGGAAAAAAACATAAGCATTACAGATCAAAAATTTTAGAAACCAGCATTTCAAATCTGAGAGAGAGGAAGGGTGAGAGAGAAAAGCCCCAAATCTGAACTAATAACTAAAAATGCACTCCAAATATGAATTTATCCACCCCACATCACTGTGACCATCTATACAAAACAACATATATAAAGTTTGGAAATCATAACATGCTTACTCTTTGAGATTAAAAAAATGAATCTTCAAAGTAAAAAAATTATGTAATGATAAGAGGGAGATTACCTGTGTGCATTCCAGAGAGAGGCAGAGGAAGGAGGAGGCAGGAGGATGAGGGTTTGGGTTATTCATCTTACTCGTCAATCATCGATGAGGGAGATTTAAAACCCTAAGATTCTCGTGGAGAGAGAAGAGAGAACATAATGAGAAAAGGGGTTTCGAAGAGGAGACAGCATAAAGTGAGAGGGGCTGAAAGGAGAAACGGATGGGGTTTAGCAGGTGTAAGGGAGAGAATGATAGAAAGACTATTCTACACTTATGTTTGAATTTTAGAGATAAAGGGGAAACAAATTAGAGTATATTAAAAGAGGGGGAATCTAAATTTCTAAGGGGTAAAATAGAGAGTGCAAAAAAATTATATTGATGACATCATCTTTTCATCTTATGACATACATAAGTTTCTTATTTATTATATATATATATATATATATATAAGGGACAAAACTTATGTATGTCATAAGAGACATCTTATGATGTCATAACCTTTTAATTCCTGCACTACCTAATTTATCCCTTCAAAAATTAAGTCACCCGTAAACAACACTCAAACTGAATTACCCACTCTTCTTCACAATTCAGAAGAGGGTAAAATGGTACTCTTACTCCCACTACCTCTCTCTCCTCTCACGTGTACCCGAAATCCTCCCTCCCTCTCTCAAACACATGGCTCTCACTCTTTTCTCAATATACCCAAAATCCTCCTATTTCTCTCAAACACACAGTTCTCCACATTTTGTAAAAGAGGAAAGACACTATTCACATTATTTCGGTAAGATTGTTTGAGGGTTGTAATTTTTTTTTTATTTTTGGATAATATTGTTTGAGCGTTTTGATTTTAATTTGTGTTTGGATAATTTTTTGATTTTGTGTTTGGATAATATTGTACATGAATACCCATTTCGTCCCGGTTTAATGTTTGATTTGTGTTTGTTTTCATCTTCAGATTTGATTTGTGTTTATCTTCATTGGGTATCTTAGATTTGAAAACTGAGAGAGGTAATATTGTTCGGGTATATCAGATTGTAACTCTTTTTATTTTTTATTTATATACTTCGTTATTGTGTATCTCAGATTGTATGTCTCCTTATTCTATACACTTCATTGCTTTGTATCTCATTTCTTATGTCACATGGTAATGGGGATTGTTTTGGTTTATCCTTGGTTATGGTTCCAACAGGGGTTTCCATGAATGTGTTTAATGGTGCTTCATTTGGGCTCTTTGGTAAGAATAAGTTTAAGATCTTTTGTGTTAAATTTGATATAATGACGAATGATGGTAATATGGTTGGGATTCATATTATTAGTCCTGTATCTATTAAAGTGAGTAGCATATCTTCAATCAACTTGGCAATTATAGTTTAAATTGCGTAGATTGGGTCAACCGAGGCCAGTTAATCCTTTGCATTCTTATCCAATTGGTTTATCTAAAGTATGGAAGGAAAATGAGGTGATTTTGGGTTTGATTTCATCAAGTACGAATTTGTGGCAGAAATATAATGTGTATTCATGCAGCTTTAAGCTAAGGAGGGTACCACATTTGATGATGAATTCGCAGCCATTGGATCCCAATGCTTTTTAAGAGTAAATGAAAACGAAAAATTTGACACTTCATAAGAGGACTGATTGTCTTTTAAGAGTCCTTGGTTCACTAATTTTGGGTACAGGATGTGGAGCATTAGTAGCATTTGTTGTATTATTTGGGTGGGCAATCTTTGTGAATAGGCATTCAGTGTTAATTCCCTGTGTCATGTATGCTGATTTTGGGGTGCCATTTCTCTATGTCATTGATGCTATTTATGTCTTGTATGCATATTTTGGGTGAAAACTGTTTTTGCATACCATTGTAGTTAACTGAATTCTTGCTGGAGATCATCATTGACTCTTTATAAACTGAATGTGAGGCACTCATTGATTTGGAAAGGAAAAATTTGATCGAGACGAGAAAATATATTGAGATACATTGAATACGCGGTATCCTCTTAGATGCCTCTTTGTTCGATTAGAACTCATGAAAAAAATAACAAAACTTACTTCACTCCATATGTTGCAACTCCACCTAGTGTCTATCTTCTAAATATTTTAGCTTATTTCAATCTTTATCTTATATTGCTATATTAACACAACCACGTTTCATATTTTCCAGCTAATTTATTCCATATTACCCTCTCTTTTCAAGTACACAGATTATCATTGACGTCATTTGTCTATAAGTAATTACAGTAGTAGATCGACTTACACCCAGGTATAGTATATTTATTGCATACTTTATCACACTTTTCAAGTTGGGTTCACTCTAATTCCTTTTCTCTTATAATTTTTAAAATTTTCTTTCAATTAAAATGTGATTTGGAGCTTGTTGACATTAATTGGAATTTATGTAAAATATTTTTTTTTTACACATGGTCATTTGACCATTGCGAATTCGATGAGAAAATAAAGACAAGAACTCATAAATTTCCCGAGTTGGTCGGGCATATATTATCTATATTTCAAATTTCTTTATAATGGTGATTAATTACTAATTTATTTTATATTCTTGATTTGTGTAAGTTCACGCTGTATTATGTAAATCATTTTAAATTATTTTGTGCATAAATTTTCATATTTGTATGTGTATGGGTTTATTCATATCTGTAATGCAGTGGAAGCTGAAGTTTGAAGTTACTTGCAAGGAGGATCTGGTGGTGTAATGTAACAGTTTGGTCATTTAAAGTGCGACAGTTTAAAGTGATGGTGATGAACAATGGGTAGTGGAAAACAATTCAGACTTTAGTGTTCATCATTTTTATTTAATGCTTCTTAGAGTTTAAGGCATAGTGTTTATGTATGCTACCATATATGCACTCAGTGTTTGTTGTGTTCTTCCAACATGTTTTTTACTTTTTTTTTTCTTTCATTTGGTCAGGTGTTAGTTATGTGTAATGTGTAACTTTATGCGATTTGTATGATGTATATTATTGTTTATGACCAAGGTTATATCGGATACCACTTGGTTAATCCTCTACCAATATGCAGTAAACTGTCGTGTAAATGGGTTAGGAGATTAATACATGGTTTCAAGACTAAGTGGGAGATTATTGGATTTTTATTCTTAAAACATGTAAGACATTTACTTTTGAGTAAATATGTGTCAGTTCATTTTGAAATAACAATCATGGTTATGAGAATGCCTTGTATTTGATTTCATATATATTGTAGACTGTATGTCAATAAAGCTTGGTAGGAATTATAGTGAGTGGTCTTCGGGTTGATCACTAGAATATCAGGATTTCAGATCTAGCATTGTTGAAATATTCACATCCAAGATAAGGAGTTGACATCCTATCGAGACGGTTAAGATGCAATCCTAGTAGTTTATCTCAAACTATGGGAACATGTTTGATGGTTTGAGAACATGTTTGAAAGTTCAATAGAGGAATGTGATTAGTACATCCCAGTAATGTATTGATTAGAACCTATGAGATTTGAGTTTAATGGTGTCTTGATTAGCCTCAGCCAATCTCACACTTTTTTGCAAAGGGTGCATAGATTCTTAATCTATATAATTTTGGGGATTGGAATTTTTGCACAGACTCACTTTGATTGCTATGGGTGTGATCTGATCTATATCGGGTCAAATGATCCCCCCTATATTGGGTGACAAATGTATAAGTAAGTTTGAGATCATAATTCGGAGGAATTGGCGTCCAGGGGATATCGTGGATTGTGATACCCCCTTGATAGACTTAAATATTTTATTTCTACCAACTAAAACTCGGTCGATGGATTATTTTATAATCATATTGGAGTATCAAATAAGTTAAGTCTAAGAATCAAGAAAATTGATTAGATGTTGGTTAAAATCAATTAACATTAAATTGATTTCACCAAGAGAATATTAAACATTTAACATGGGGACTCATATTATGTATCATAATCAACTTTGAAAATCAAATGTCACTATATCCAAGTGATTTATAAGATATTATTTGGTGGAGTTAATTCATGATTAAATAAAGAAAAAAATAATTACAGTAATTTTAATTATGATTTTTGAGTATTTATTTATAGCTGATTTAATTATTTGTCTTGTGTCCCTGATGTAGTCCATATGCCCTGCTAGTCAGGCCCATACTCTCAAAAACCTCAATTTTTCCCAAGCATGCCTTTTGTACTTGTATATAAAAATGTGGGAAGGGATTTTAATCATTATTATGCATCATTAGGGTTTGAGAGGGTTGAGAGAAAACACTATCACATTTTTTGTCAAGGGGGCTAGAGAGAGATCACCATATCGCAATCATAAGCAAGGGTTTTCATCTCAAAATGTGTCCACCCACCTACCCGAGTTTGGGGAGGATCATACACTAGAAGATACTTACAAATCGAACGTTTAATCAAGGTTTTTGGATATCTCGGTGGGATGAAAATTTTTCATCATCTTCAACCTTTATCTCCTCATACGCAATGGTATGGATTATTGAAACCCTGGGTTTAGTCCTTAAACCTAGCTCTTGATTTTCTTTTCAATTAATGACTAATCAAAGGTTTTTAGGGATGGAATATTTTCCGCATTTAAAAGTCAATCCCAAGGGGTTTTTCCCAATAATTGGTATCAGAGCCTCGGTTGAGATTGATCTTCTATTAAAAAGGTCCATGTTGTCCGACATGAAATTACAGTTTTAGCAAGTTGTGTGATTATATATCGTTGTGTATGGTGTCATAGTAACATGATTTTATATGTTTAGATCCCTTCCATCACGGTCACATGTTTTTTGCTCCTAGATTCAATATGGTTATAAAAATAGGTTTTCATAATTATTTCGGTATAGATGTATTTGTAGGAGTTGGAAGAGGGTTATGATGTTTCTTTATTGTTAGAATTGTGTATTTAATGGGTTTGGGTGTTGGAAAAACTTTCGTGGATTTTGGTAAAGTTTTGACCTGATTAAATAGGTTCTTGCATGAGATTTGCAAAGTTAATATGAGTATGTCCCCGAAAGGGTCGACCGATCGATAAACCTCCTTGGACGGTTCACTTTTTGGAAGGATTTTGATTATGTTCGATGCTTCTTGCTCCAGTTCTTCGTTTTGATCATTCCTGAAATATGCAAAGGAGTTTTTCCAGAAGTAAGGATTATCAAGAACTCATGGTTCTGATGAAGTCTACTTCAAGTTGGACTCTATGTCAAAGAGAAGTCTTATATAATAATTCTTCTTGGTCTTGAAGTTTTTTACTTCAAGAATGAGTTTAGGCCATTATGGATATTGGAATTTTTTTCCTATTGTTTTATTTATTTTTTTCATTTATTTATTTATATTTTCATAAATTTATCATTATTATTATGTTGTATAATTTGGCACATTAATTGGATTCATTTGGAACACCCATTTTATGGACAACATGAATTAATATTGAGACCGACTTTGACAACAGTTTTTGGGGGAAACCCATCTTATTTATTCTTTTCTAACTTAAATTAAATCAGGGTATCTAAATTTTAAGTTATGAGTCAAACTGAAATGTACATATTTTATTTTTTAGGAAATTCAAATCTTTATTTTTTAGGAAAAAAAAATAAAGGGTGAGATCAAGATATTTATTTCACATAAGTAAATTTGGAAATTACCTAGGACTTTAATTCGGTCTTTTTATAATTGAACAATTTGTTTTCAAACCCCTCAAGTTTCAAAATACCAAGTGAGAGAGGAGTTTCAACATAAACCCCGCAGTATCCATCGGTGTTTTATGAATCAAATGTGATTAATTCCCCAGTTGCCTAGTGTGACCCCCCCCCCCCCCCAAAAAAAAAAAAAAACAGATGGAATTAATCAGGGCATCAAGGATTAATTAAAACTCTTAAGTAATAATTTCAAAAATTACAATGTGAGTGAGTTTGACCCCATCCCCCCACCCCACCCACGTGGGGAAGTACTTCACTAGTGAGTTTTATTGTGAGGAGTAAACCGGTGGTATACACTTAGATGGAATTAAAGATATTCCCCCCCCCCCCCCCTCCCACGGAGTCATTGTCATTAATTCTGGGATCAAAATTCGTAGGATATTCATTATGTTCAATAGAGGGTCTTGAAATGTTCGGATAGTATAATAAAAGATGAAAATATGTTTTGTTCAATGTGGGGTGATTTAGTCTCCCCATTAGAAATCTCACCTCATAAGGGAATCTGGAGGTCCGGCGAGATTTTTTTAAAAAACAATTAGTGGTTGAGGGATGCCACTTCAAAATTTGATCGAATTAATTCTAGGTTGTCTATTGGAAATTAATTTTTTCAATTTCATGATTCTAAAACTTCAAAATGAATTCAATGTTTTTCTTACATTTTTAGTCTCAAAGTTGATATTGGAATAATCTTAAAGGACTGAAAATGTAATTGGAGATTGTTCTAAAACTTAAACGAATAACAAACTTATTTAATCCACAATTCCCATCAGTATATTAAAATAGTGATATAATTAACTCCTCGAGTCAACTCGTCTGCCCCCCAGTGCATGGATGGTTTTAATCACAAAATCACAATATTTTAAAATACATAATAATTCTTTTAAATTAAGATTTATATATGTTCGGTCCCCCCCATAGGGAAGTTATATATGTGAATCTTTGATTTTAAATAATTGACCGATGAGAATTTATCAACACCTATGATTGTTTGATGACACTCACATGAGAATCATGTTGTTAGAATGATTTATTATTATTAAATAAAGGACTTTTTTCTATTAGACATGGTGGGAAAATCGGTACCATAACGTAATCCGAGAGTATCATCGATAGCCAAAGGTTTGTGCTAGTTAATTGAGAAGAGATTTACCTAGGATAAGGTTAAGTCTCAAGTACAACGATTTGGGTTAAGGAAGGTTCATATTCCTTTAATACCCTGTATTTCTGAGGATATATAATTTAATTAATTTGGTGATATATGATTTAATTAATCTGGAGCATTTAATTAAATTAACGAATTAATAATTAATTAATTCATGTTATTTTTAAAATTAATTTATGTCGTAATTTGAGGTGGAGGTTTGATGTTTTAGTAAAGTAACTCGGATTATGATTCTGATGCACGGTTGATTCCGAATAGGTCGAGATAGTCGGAAGAGTACCCAGAGGTAGTAATTGGGTCTTGGGGCATTTTGAGGCATAACCGGGCTCACACGGTGGTATTCGGGGCATTTGGTCTTGGCCCATAGGCTTAATCTTGGGATTAACAATATAAAACCTATATTAGGGAGTTTGTGGCAGACAAAAATCAATAAGAAAACCCTAGTTTTGTTGAGGAGAAAAGAGAGAGAAATTGTGAGAGCTTTTGGGAGCCAAATCAAGAAAAGGGGTGTGTTCTTCATCAAATATTCATCCACATCAAAGAGAATCAGACCCTACGAATTTATTTAGGAAAGTAGTTAAACTTTCTTTAGATTTAATTGCAGTATTTCGATTCATATCATAGTGGGTGCGATAACGAAATTTGTTTCTGGGAGGGTCATTACATGGAAAAAAAAGGTTTTAAGGAATTTAATATGTTGTGTAGATTAATTATTAAATTGACGAGGCAATTCAAATCATGGTTGTAGGAATATGAAATTTGTTAGAAACCAGATAATCAATGTCATGTTATTTGGATCATAGAATCAAAACCTAGAAAGTGATAGTGTGAAACCGTGAATAACCCATTTTACGTTTATAGCAGTTGGTAGTATAAATCAATGGTGGTTATGTGCTGAATCTGAGATTTGAACCTGTTTAAAAGAAGGATTTATTGTTGGGAATGTTTGGATTAAATGATGGGCTCGAAATCAAGCTTGGAGATTTTCTAATGGCTAAACCAATGCTTAGGGGAGAAGAAAAAGTGGTTGAACGCAGCGTCAAATGGTATTGCAAGTCGTTCGAACGATCTTGGAAGTCGTTCCAATGACAGTGAGAGTCATTCGAATGACAGGGGGAATTATGGGCAGTTCCATCCTTTTTCCTTATTTTCTTTTGGGATTTTTCTTTTAAGGATTTAATTAGAGAACAATTAAATGGAGGTTAATACCTAGGACATTGGGAGATAGGTATTAAGGATTATTAAAATTAATAAGGGTGTCCAACTTATTAATGGTTCCTTGTGTAATAAATCCTAAATGGTGACAATACGATCCTAGGGAGTGAGTCCGAACATTTTTGTTGAGTGACACCACTTAGATAAAATTAATTGAGGTGAAATTAATAAAATCAAGGGTCAGGGTTTTGACTCGGATATTTTCAGGCTAGTGTGACGGGAGTTAGGCACGGAGTAGCCGATGCAATTTATTATAGATATATTTAATAAATTATCGAATATTAAATTTAGTGAGGGGTGTTAAACTTAATAGTGGGAATTCGTGTAACAAATTATAAAGGGTAAAAGATATGGACCGAATGAGCGAGTCTGGGTATTGTAGTTGGGTGACACTACTTTAATGAAAATTAAGTAATGTGTAATTAATTAAATTACAATTCGGGATATAGACTTGGGTATTTTGGGCTAGTGCTACGGGCATCAGGCACGGGTTAGCCTGACTTTCTTTATAAATATGTATATGATCAGTGTGATAGTATATATATATATATATATATATATATATTTGTATGAATTACAGATATCGATGTGAATGATATTTATGTGAAAGCATACCCCTGTAGTTCTATCATAGGAGGTTGCGCGATGTGCGTGAATCCCCTAGCTTGAGGAGCAGGGAAAGTATAGTCCCCAAGTCATATCACCTAATGTTTTACTATGTGATTCATTTTTCGAGGTATGACATTTTGGGTATGATTCGATTTCGGTTTAGGAAGGAATATGACCGCCTCCACTATTTTGCAATATTTTTACCAAGTACGGTTTGAACTAGTCCGACTTGAGGTAGTCGGGTTAGAGTAAGTATGCCTGGGACATGATAGCATTTTAGACAAATCATCCGATGAGTTATTACTCGAGAATGGATGGTTATATTACGCGCAACATGTGTGTGAATGTTGTAGTATACTAGTAGGAATATAATAGGAGTAGATAATTATATACGGTATTAATACATAAGTGTGAATGTATTCCTTATACAACTAGTCTGAAAGTTATATGATTTAAAAAGTGGTTTCTAACATAACTAGTGTGCAAGTTATATGATTTAAAAGGGGATTTCTTACATAACTAATGTGAAAGTTATATGATTTAATATAGTTGAACCGATTAATACGTTAATAAGTAGATAACTTAATAATCAAAGTAATAGTGCTCGGGTTAGAGTAATGTGGTAGAAAGAGGTGTGATATGGATAGTTAGGTGGGGTAGCTTAACTAGGAAGGTTAAAAGGCAAGCGTTAGGTGTGTACATTATATGAGAGGTGAGTTATCCCTTAAAAGAGTGCGACACTGGCTTAAATATAAAGAGCGTACATGCATATTTAATTATTGAAATTTAATTGCTTGTTAAATATTTTAAAATTATTTTACATGGGTTCTGACCCGTGTCAAAATATTTTCCAAAACCTCTTAGGTGTCCAGCCAAAGGGATGCTCAAGTTGAGGATTCTATCCAAGGATGCGTAGCTACAGCTCGTGTGCAAGTTGCAGGACTTTGTTATAGATGCTTCATTCATTTATTCCTAGTGTAGGTACTTTATTTTAGTACTCATTTGGGCATGTCGCCCTCAGGTTTAGTATTCAGTTATTTATTTAACCTTGTGTATCCAAGTTATTGCTTCAGTTTACTGTTGTATTTTATTATTGAACCGATATTTGATTTGGTCCTCATTATTCATATTATGCATTTATGTTGGATTCAGTTACCGGGTTGTGTGGATGGTTTAATTATTATTTATTTCTGCATGTTGTCAATTATTGCAAGATAAAATTTGTCATCGGTCTATTCAATTACTAGGTGGTTAGTAACTTTATAAACATTTTTTCGACGGCGATGCTAAGAATGAGCCATATAAGACCAATGTTTTATTTTGATCACGGGTTAGCCACTCGATATTTCAGTAGGCGGAGTGTCATAATTACTCGGTAGTAGTGGAATAGTCGAAAGGCTTGTATTCTTACTGCACGTAGTAAGAAATTTTATAGCAATGCATCTGGGTTTTCCTTGCTCTGTAAGGAAAAGGACAAGGCAATGGTTTATATCTAAAAAGTAAATGCATGATTTATGGTCTGATATACCGTAACCTGGTATGTGGACTCGGGAAGCACAAATTACGATTCCAACTCATTGTAAAGGTTCCAGGTAACTAAGCAAGTACTTTAAAGAGATATGTACCTAATTTATGTGCAATTAGAATAACGCAATGGTATTATTAGTGGGATATTTTTATAAATTCTAGTGTAGAGATAAAGTTAATGTAGGTAATTTATTTAAAGTGCTTGGCTTATAGAAAAGTTGGTTTTGATTTTCTAACTTGATTTTGAAGAGATTTTCGATTGACTTCGTAAATTTTTTTTATCAAAATTGGATATCTTTTATTTGTTCTTGTACATTGTGAAAATAATTTATACATTATAAATTTTGTCTCACCAACACAACTAAATGCTGATATGAATAATTTAACGGAAGTATCATTTAAGGGAAGTTTTTTTTTTAGAACCAAACACAAGTTTGCCATTTATGCTTAGGTTATTTTATTCTAAAAGGAATTTGAAGGCTTGTTTAAAATGAACAATTGAGTTCATTATAAGTGGAAGCACTTCTAGCGTTGAATATAGTTAAGAAGGTAAAATAACCAAGGGGCCTTCACGGCCCAAAGCTAAAGAGTCAAAGATGTGTTGAAAACCATTCACTTAGACTAGTGTGATTTGATGACTATCCGATAACGAGGTTGTTTTGAGTGCTTCAGCAATTTCATTAATGATCACTTGAATGTTTGTATGTGATTACCTCGTGCACCACAATTTTGAAACCTTTGATTATTTCAAAGTGTACAACACTAAGGTGGAGCATGGGTAAGGTAAACTAATCTAAAATTCTACGATCTGATCGTAGAGTTATTTACCTCTTGGGATAGTTAAGGGATCATTGATTGGACCTGTGGGATTTTATCCCAATAGTATACACCATGTATTCCACTTCGGAATGGTGTAGAGGGAATGAAGTAATAAGACTTTCTTGGGGATGATAAGGTTCATGGTATGTTATTCAGGGATGCAAGATTCTTATTTGGATTTTACTTAAGAGATGGGCGTATACATTGTAATTTAGTTTATTATTAATCGGTTTCTTCAAGTCCCGTTGAACATTGAAGTGGGCGCAAGATAATTCTTGGGCATGTTCAGATTTGGGAGTACTTGGTACTCATGATGTGAAAGGAGCCAAGGAAGTTAAAATTAAGGATATAGGTATGTCTTTTGGTTAGTTATCCCAAATGTAATAAAGGTAGTTTATATCATATTCCTAAATACAAGAAGTACATTGATTGAATCAATTACCGATTATTGAAAGAGGATTATGTAATAAACCATATACCCAAGTGAAAGTTGAACTCACACGATAAAATTCAGTATCATACTATCAATGTTGCTAGACAACTCGTACAGGATGAAATACAACTTGATATCGATAATAAATTACCTCATCGTAGTGGAAGAATTATTGATGAAAATGGAATATGTGTCACTTATACTAGATAACAAGTTATGCCACGTCGTAGTGGGAGCACTAGGATTTGTCTTGAGTGGTTAGTGTTTTGGGTGATCGTTTCAATGAGGTCCTAGACAAACATGAATCAAGTCCCGAGAACTATAACGAGACATTCCAAAACAAGGACGTTTTCTTTAACTTATGACTATGGATATTAAAAGGGGATTATATGTATTCGAATCACGTTGTGGGACTAGTAGACTTGTTAGTGGGGTAAAATCCACCGGGAATAAGTGGACCTACAAGAAGTTTAAAGAAAGATAGATGGGAAGGTGTAAACCTTCAAGGTAAGGCCTGCGAAAGGGTTTACTCAGAAAGATAGGTATTGACTATGAGAAAACCTTCTCTATCGAGATTCTTTTACATCAAGACTCCATACTTGAACGATTATCTTAATAATTACACAGAAAGAAGTCAAAAAAGAAAAATAATGTAAGATTGTTAAATCCGTTTATGGATTCAGCCTAAGCTCAAGGTCTTGGTTTATTCGTCTTGATCAGGTAATCAAGATTTGATTCTGATCAAAGCTCGAAAATTAATTGTTTGTATTAGAAGCATGATGAAAAAATGGTGGTATTTCTAAGTACAATTTGTGGATAATACTTACCTAGTCGGTAACGAGGAGGTAATATTGTCTTATATAAGAGTGTGGTTGTCCAGATATTTGATATAAAGTAATTAGGACAAGCCAGGCACATCTTTATGATCAAGTTTTCTCTGTAGGAGCTACAAAGGATGTTGGGTTCATCCCAAGTCAATTATATCAATTTTGTATACTCAAGTTTACCATCTAAAATCCATGAAAATTGCTTTTCTTTCAAGTATGGAATCATTTTTCGAGGAATTAATGCCCTAGGACAAGTACGAAATAATTAATATACCTAATGCTTTGGTGGTGGGCATCCTCAGGTATGCTATATTGTGTACTAGACCAAAATTTGTTATGCCTTTGGCATGGTCAAAATATTTTAGTCTAATACTGATGATGCCGGAATCAGCACCACCAGATAAAGTGTTTTCAAGCTCAATCTAAGAACAACAATGGCAGCACAGTTATGTAAAAGGTAAGAGAATGAGATGAGGGGAAGAGGAGAGAGCACTAGGATATAAGTGGTTCAGCCTAGATTGTATTACGTCCACTGTGTGTGAATAACCTCACTGCAATAAGGCACTAATGGCCATGGATACAATATCTCAAGCTTTCTCTCTCTACTGTGTATCTAGACAGGGTTTCAGCTAGGGTTGAATATCTGGGGATCCTTTTACAAGGTAGAGGATGACCTCTATATATAGTACCTAGGGGGTTAATGTACCCTTCATGCATGCAATGAGCATGTGTGTGTTTACCTCACCAATATGGGAGTGTCATCTATCACTGTCATATGTAGAGAATGATGATGCAATACTCTCCCCACGTGTGGGGAATATTCTTGTTATAGCTGATTTGTGTCCACATGTCCTTATCTAAATGTCAGCAGGTGCTCGGCTATCGCGTCTGGTGTATGACCTCGGCCTTGGGGAGGCCGAGGTTGGTGAGTCTTGATACCTGTTTAGTCCGAGTATTCCATGGAGGTCTCGGCCTAATCCTAGCCGAGACAATGGACAAGGTCGGCCTGAGACGAGGTTGAACTGGTGGCTTGATGAGGTTGCTGGTGGCTTCCTGCGAGCTCGGCCTATGTCTGGCTGAGGTTGCCATTCCAAGGTACACGAGAATGTTGTCGATCCTTGTGACGTCCCTTTGAGAGGCTCATGGTAGTGTCGGCCTGGGCCGACCTTGATATGGCCGAGGGGTAATATTGCGTATCCAAGACATGCCCAACATCGGCCATAATATCGGCCGAGGTTGGTGTCTCTAGGCCGAGGTTACACTTGGGGCATATCAATCACCCCCCAGCCCTTAGTCATATGTGAGTGCAAGTGACTAGGGGATTACCACACCTCCGAGGCCTGTCTATTACAAGCCAATACTTGCTTGACACTTGTCCAATGCTGGAACATGCTTGCTTGGTAAGCGTGTGCTGTTAGCCGCCCTTTGGGGCTCCCAAGGCAATGATACGCCTTGGGAATCGTGCCTACTTATTTACGGGTTTTGAACCCTCATTTATTCTTTCTTCTTCAATTCCCTCTCCTGCGAACATTTTCTCCCTCTAAAAGGCATTTCGAATAAGATTCTACTGCAGAGGTCTTTGTTGGTGGTTTTTTTCTGAATTTTCATCACTTCCCCTTGTCGTTTCATTTCCAGGTATCTTCTCCCCTTCATTTTCTTTGCTTTTTCCTTCTGGTTTGCATTTTCCAGCGAGTTTCTGAGTTTTCCGACGAGTTTCTGAATTTTTCGGCGAATTGTGTTTGCTTTGAATTTCTTGGTTTGATCTTTAGATTCCTTTGTTTTATCAACCAGTCTTGTTTGGAATTTTTGGAATTTAGGAAAATCCCCAAGTGTAGTGTCGTCCTCTGATGCTCAGACCCTTATATCAGCTTCTTGAGGAGTTCCCCTCTCTTAGAGAGAAGACTTTAGAAAAGATTAGGAAAATAGAAAGAGCATAGGAGGAGGCTCGTAGATCATAAGAGTTTCCCATTAGACCCATATTTCCACCACCTCTGAAGGTGATATATCCTCACCCCCCGGAGTTTTTCTATCAGACAGAGGTTCCTGCTGATCCCATACCGATGTCTGAGTCTGAATATTCTACCTCACACCCCATGTCTGTGGATTCCTTTCAGGAGGCCATGGACTTCACACCTCGGCATGCTCAGGCCCCTGATCAGGCCGAGGTATCCAGCCGAGCCACATCTCATATTAGCTCAAGCAACTCATCCTCTTCCTCAGAGGTTGAGATTCTTGAGCCGAGTGTGGCCATTCCACCACCACTTGACGCCATCCCTCTGTCGGCCGTCACCGGGGTAGAGTTCGCTCAGAGGTTCCCGAGTAACCCATCAACATCTGCTCCGGCCGACGTTGAGTTGGATGATGATGAGGTTGAGAGCGATGTCGACGTCTTTGAGGCGGTCGAGATCGAGAGTACAATTACTGAGGTAGACCTTCTCTGCTTCAGATATCTGTATTCTATCAGCCCCTCAATAAAGCTTAGGAGACCTCTGAGGGAAGAGAGGGCTTATCATGGCCGAGACGGCGAGATCTGCCTGTATGAGCAGATGTTCAAGTTGGGGTTCCGTCTGCCCATTCACCCCATTATCAAGTCCATCCTTTCTTATATTAATTTGGCCCCCTCTCAACTATCTCCTAATGCCTGGAGAGTCCTAATAGGGGCCATAGTGTTATGGAAGGATGTCCACCACTCAGACCTTCCAGTTCAGGTCTTCGTAGGTTGCTACGTCCCTTCCTCGGCCAAAAATCATCCGAGCTACTACCATTTTGTAGCTCGGAAGCCTGAGAAGAAAATGCTTTAGGTGACTCAGACTTCCAACCATAACTGGAAGCCTCGGTACTTCTTTGCTTCAGGGCCATGGGAGTTTGGCCCATGTGTTCCCTCGTCTAATCTGGAGCAGAGGATGCCCCTGAGGTGGGGTAAAGTCACCATGTCTGGCAGGGCCGACCCAGGCCTAAGTCTACAAAACCTCCAGAAGGTGAAAGCCCTTCAAGATCAGGGGGTACATGGTCTATTTGTCAGGTTCGAACACTTGATGACTCACCACTTCCTCTCCGGGACGGGTCTAGGTGGCAGTCCCCTTGCCGAGTGTAATACCCCATATTTTTATGCTATATTTAATTTGGGGATTTATTTAATAAAAAAATACGGAAATTATTTATGTTATAATTATTAACGTGACTAGAGTTAGTAATTATGGGAAACTTGTCGAATATTACTAATGATCATAGTAATATATTATATTGGTTATATTGAATGTCATAAGTGAATTAAATGACTATTTCGGAAATTTAAGTCGGGACGTGCTCGTGTCACGTCGGGACTAATTATGTTAATTAAAAAGTGAATATTTTATAAGTTGTCCGTATGATCGTTTTGAGTGCGTCAACGCGTCCGGAAGGGCCAAGATAGTCAGAAAAGTGTACCCGGGGATTTAGTTTGGGTCTCAGGATGTTTTTAGGCTTAATTAGTGACCCGGGAGGGCGTTTTGGTCATTTTACAAAATAGGGTAATTAAACCCACGAATTTCAGCCATCCTTAGCAGCCATTTAAGTCAGCCTTTTAGGGTTAGAGCATTCAGAACCCTAAGACGGCTATTGGAGAAGAGAGGAGAGACCTTGCAAGGTGATTCAAGGCCAAAAACACCACCTTTTGCACCACCGTCACCACCAACGCGTAGATCGCGAGGAGGAGAACGCAACCACACCAGTATCAGCAGGAAACCAGACCTCTGAAATTCCAGGCAAGTGTTTAACTTGCGTATTTTCGTTGGTGCAATAATCATGTTAGTGTAGGAATGATTAGGAGTATAATCAATGGAAGAAAAACCCAATTTTGATAGGGATTTGCATGTAGAAATCATATTAACCTTATTCTGGAAATTAATATGTAAAGTAGATGATTAACCCACGAATTTATGATGATTTGTTAGAAGGAAATTCTGGAGAAAACTGATTATAACAAATATTAAGAAAACTTTAGGGTTCTTGATGATTAGATTAGATTTTAGGTTGTTTAATCATGTTTAATGATGGTTATACGCATGCTTAACGTTAGAAACATCTGGTAATATGTTATCATGTTTGTGGTATAAGTTTTGGGACGATTAGGGTTGGAAAATATGAATTTGAATGAAGAACTTTGGTGAAACCCGCAACTGCAATTCTGCAGAATTTTCGCAGACCTGCTTGATCGATCGATCGACCCTAGAGCGTCAATCGATCGAAGGTTCGATCGATCGATCCCCATACGTCGATCGATCGACCCTTCCTGGCAGCCTCTTATTTCCCTTGTTTAATTAGTTGAATTAATTTATCGTGGAATGATTCTTGAGCATTATAAATAAAATGTTTTGGGATATAGGAGAGACCAGTAGGACATATGGTTAAAGGATGGGAACTTTATTATGAGACGATAATTGCGTTTTAGGGATAATTAATTAAGGAATGATGAAACTACGCATTTCAAGTGAGGGATTACATCAAATACTTACTATAGTGAATAGGCGTCTACCTACTGAATTTCCTACTTGGATAGTTAGAATCCACGAGTGTCACGTAATTAGTGAGAAAACCCTTCGAGTCAAGGTTAGAGACGAAACCTTATACGAAATCTTAATAATGTAAAATTAAGGATAAATGTTGTAATTATGGGTAATGAGAGGAACCTATATTAATATGAGGAAATTGGTATATTTATATGATTGTGTGTGCATATATTATATACATGTGAAAAACGTACCCGCGCTACTTGCTATCCTTGAGGTTACCGCGCTGGGACGGTCTTATCCTGTGTTGCCTTACGGGGGGATATTGATTCGTACCCTAGAAGATAGAGATCCTAGGTACGGGCTATCAGATTGATAGTCGGACGGTCCTAAGAGACGTGAGGGTATGTACTGATCTCTTGGACTTGGAATCTATGCTTCGCCTCAATCTTGTTTGTGTATATGTTGATACAGTTCATGAGTGATTCCGAATTTGTACTTCCCTTTGTGTGTACGATACGGGGATTGGATAGCAGAGTACGCCCGCACCATAGTTTTAGTTGGGGTGCTGTTATATATATATATTATTCGAGTAGTTAATATATATATGAGATTATGGAATTTAAACTACCTACTGTGACTTGATAAGTAGGACATGGTTGTTGACTCATATAATAAATACTGTTTTGCGAAAGTATAATATGACACTGGGAAACTTTATAAATTAATGAAGCTAAAACGAGAGTTGTGCTACACATTGAAAGTAACCTTTTCACACGTTGACATGGTTCGGTTTTAAAACTTATGAGTAAGTTAAGAGAAACTAAATTATTGGGAAGGTTAGTATGATCTAAAATGTTAAGTTAAACCATTTGGTAAGGTTAGTACGATAGGCGTGCACACTAGAAGAGAGGTGAGAATTTCTCAAGGGAGTGTCGAACTAATATGTTGTTGCATTGGCCTGTATCAATTTAAATACTTGCTAAACTGATTTTAAATAACACACACTTTCGGGTTCTAACCCGTTTCTTCTCTCCCTCTCTCCCTTGTATATATATGTATGTATTTCAGGTGCCCAGCCACAGGGGCGTCTTGCTTAGGATCTATTGGAAGGAACGCGCTGCAGCTTAGGTGGGAGTTGCAGGTCTTTTGATTAGACGACTTAGTCCATTCAGATCCACTCTTAGCACTTTCTTTCAGAAGGGCATGTGTAGCCCTTTCCATCATTTCTTTATGTTGGGACATTGTTATTTCAGTTGTTTCCTAGTTCGTTATTATGGGATTTTGTTCAGAACGGATGTACTACTTTATTTTTCTCGCATGTTGACATTCGTTGATGAATGTTTTATATATTGGATTCTTTCGTTCTAGTTTATTGTGGCGTGTATCTTATTCATTGAGCTTTGTTAATAAATTAAATAAATCTTTTCTTTAAATAAAATTTGGTAGTTAATGTTTAAAATTGGTTTTGACACTTAGCTTAATTATTTAGGGTGTTAATTGGAAAGTTTCTTTTTACGACAGTGATGCTAAGAATGAACCAAACTGTTTACCTTGATTTAATTTAATAAAGGAGTGATCGCCCGGTATTTAATTAGGCGGGGTGTCACAGGTGGTATCAGAGCATCAGGTTCAAGTGTCCATAGGATCTGTACGGCTTACTTCGCTTTCAGCTTAACGTTATTGCTATAGAGCCCTATTGTTAGGACTGTTGTATTCTTGCTTTCACGTTTAAGTCTTCAGCTATTCGAGATTTGTTGATAACTGTAGACTAATAAACTTGTTCACGTTTCAGATGCCTCCGAGACGTGCTCCGAAAGATAGGCGTGCCCAAGCCGAGCAGCCAGCAGCTCCGGCACCAGGCACAATAAATGCTAATGAAGTAGCCGCCATCGTTGCTCAGGCGGAGAATGCCACGATAGCGGTGATTCAGCAGGCTCCACCCCAGGTCCAGGCAGTGGCGCCAGTACCTGCACAGCTTCCATCTCCATGGGAGAGGGTTCGGGATGCTTTTCAGAAAGCACATCCCCCTGAGTTCTCTGGTAGCTCCGATATTGTTACTGTCAGCCAATGGAAGAAAGACATCCAGCGGCACCTCCGTATGTATGAGTGCACCGAAGTGCAGAAACAGCTATTGGCTTCTTTTAAGCTGGTGGGAGCCGCATTACAGTGGTGGGAGTCCACTACTACTTTGGAGGAGAGGGACACGATCCCTATTCAGATGTTCTGGGAGCGGTTTGACCGCAAGTACTTTCCACCCGTAGTGCAGACTGAGATGAGGCGGAGATTACTAAATCTGAAGCAGGAGAACCTTACTGTAGCTGAGTATGAGGAGGAGTTCACGAGACTTATCACTATTGTGCCGGATGAGGCACCCACTGAAGGCAAGAAGATTTTGCTGTTCGTCGACGGGTTAGCTTGGAGGATCCGTCAGCACCTTATTGGGAATCTATCCCTGAGTACTTTCACTGACGTACTCAATGCAGCGTTACTACATTGCCAGGATCACCGCTTCCATCTTCAGGGAAGCAAGAGAGCAGGAGAGTCCAGCCAGCAGGGAAGGACCGGGGGTAATAGTGCCGGTGGGGCACCAACTCATGGACAGACTCGTCAGCACGAGCAGAGTTCCCATCAGGGGGATCCTGCTAAGCGATTCCGTTCAGGTGATTCTAGGCAGGGATTCGGAGGATTCAGGCAGGGCCATCAGGGTCAGCCTAATCAGCAGGGTCAGCAGGGCCAACACCGACCATAGGGACAGCAGCAGGGACAGCAAGGCCAATAGCGTGCGCATCAGGGCCAACAGGGCCAATGGCGTGGAGGAAACGGCTAGCAAGGCCGTGGTCAGCAGGGACAGAGGGGAGGTAATTTCAGAGGCCGGTGTTTTGTGTGCGGCAAGCACGACCATAAGCGTCAGGATTGCCCAGAGGGCGATAGGGCCCCACAGCAGCAGGGAGCCCGTAATGAGCCACAGAGACCACTCTTCCCACCTGCCCTTCCAGCTCCAGCCCAGGTGCCAGCCCTACCAGCCATTCCAGCAGCTACAGTGCAGCAGGGGCAATTGCAGTATGGACGTGTTTATCACGTTCACCAGGCAGCAGCTCCACAGGCACCACCCGCGATTGAGGGTATGTTTCCTATCCATGGTACTATGGGTAAAATTTTGTTTGACACGGGGGCAACGCATTGTTTTATAGCTACGCATTTTGAGAAGTCCTTAGGGTTGTTAGCCACAGCAGAGAGCACCGTGACGTGTGTTGACTCACCACTAGGGAGTGGGTCACTTATATTCTTTATATGCCGGGGAGTAGGGGTAGAGATTGGTATCTTGGTATTGCCTGCAGACATGCTAGTTTTAGACATGCACGAGCATGATGTGATTATTGGTATGGATTGGCTTGCATCTTATAGAGCCATGATTGATTGCTTCGGTGGGAGCATTGTTTTTTCCATTCCGGGGCAAGAGATGTTTGTAGTGGCGATGCCTCGCCCAGAGGGAGGCTCGACCGCTCATTTATATTACATTGAGGAGGATACCTCTAAGGAGGTTGTGATTCCTTTGGATTCGATCCCAGTTGTTAGGGATTATTCCGATGTGTTTCAGGAGATACCAGGCCTACCGCCCAGTCACGAAATAGACTTCGTTATAGATTTATTGCCGGATACGAGACCTATAGCACGAGCACCGTACCGTATGGCTCCGGCAGAGATGCGAGAGCTACGAGATCAGATTGAGCAGCTATTAGGTCAGGGCTTCATTCGTAGGAGTACCTCACCGTGGGGCGCTCCAGTCTTATTTGTGAAGAAGAGAGATGGCTCACTGAGATTATGTGTAGACTACCGGGAGCTGAACAAGGTCACGATACGGAATAAATATCCGTTGCCTCGAATCGATGATCTATTCGACCAGCTGAGGGGAGCAACTTTCTTTTCGAAGATAGATCTGAGGTCGGGGTACCATCAGCTACGTATTAGGGAGAAGGATGTTTCGAAGACTGCTTTCTTGTCAAGGTATGGGTCCTATGAGTTCAGGGTGATGTCGTTCGGACTCACAAATGCCCCAGCCGTTTTCATGGACTTGATGAACCGAGTATTCAGAGAGTTCTTGGATTAGTTCGTCATTGTCTTCATAGATGATATCTTGATATATTCACACTCCGAGGAGGATCATGCCGAGCACTTGAGGCAGGTTCTTCAGACTCTACGAGAGCATCAGTTGTATGCTAAGTACGAGAAGTGTGGATTCTGGTTGCGAGAGGTACAATTCTTGGGCCATGTTGTTTCTGAGCAGGGGATAGCGGTTGACCCGAGAAAAGTGTCAGCGGTTAGGGAGTGGGGACAGCCCACGACACCGACGGAAGTGCGTAGTTTCTTGGGGTTAGCCGGATACTACAGGTGATTCATTCGGGGATTCTCCAAAATAGCGGGTCCATTGACGAATCTGACTCGCAAGGGGGTACCATATGTTTGGGATGACGCTTGTCAGTTGGCTTTCGACGAGCTGAAGGACAAGCTTACTTCGGCACCAGTCCTTGCTTTACCGAAGCCGGGTGTAGAGTACCTGGTTTACACAGATGCGTCCTTACGAGGACTTGGGGGAGTACTTTAGCAAGAGGAGAAGGCTATAGCTTTTGCTTCTCGCAAGCTTAAGCCGCATGAGAATAATTACCCCACCCACGACCTGGAGTTAGCTGCGGTCGTCTTTGCATTGAGAATTTGGAGGCACTATTTATTGGGGGAGAAATTCCGTTTGTTCACAGACCATAAGTCACTGCAGTACCTGTTCACTCAGCGAGAGCTGAATATGCGTCAGCGCAGATGGTTAGAGTTTGTGAAAGATTACCAGTTCGATATATCATCCAGGGAAAGCCAACGTAGTCGCTGATGCGTTGAGCCGTAGACCGGTTGATGATGTAGCGGACATCTGGAAAGCAAAGTGGAAGGAGTTGGGTCACCAGGACGCAGTAGCATGTTCTTTCATATCCGTGATGACAGTCACACCCGAGATTGTTACGAGGGTGTTACAGGCACAGACCACAGACCCGTTTTGTCAGGAACAGATTGTACGACTGCTAGCCGAGGGTGCTGAGTCCTATTCTGTTAGTTCGGATGGAGGGTTGAGGTTTAATGGGAGATTAGTGGTTCCAGAATGAGCGGAGCTACGTCATGAGGTGATGACTCATTCTCATGGGTCCCGATTTGCAGTACATCCGGGAGGCGATAAGATGTACCAGGACATGAGACGTCAGTACTGGTGGAGTGGGATGAAGAAGGACATCGCTGAATTTGTGTCCAAGTGTTCTACTTGCCAGCTGGTGAAGGTGGACCACCAGAAACAGTCGGGATTACTTCAGCCGTTGGAAGTACCTGCGTGGAAGTGGGAAAGTATTTCCATGGATTTCATTACAGGGTTGCCTACATCACAGCGAGGCCACGATTCTATCTGGGTGATTGTAGACCGTCTGACCAAGGTGGCTCATTTTCTGCCAGTAAGGATAGATTATACCACGGGTCAGTATGCCCAGTTGTTCATCGCTGAGATTGTCAAATTACATGGGGTGCCCCTGAATATTGTGTCAGATAGAGACAAGATCTTTGTGTCACATTTCTGGGAAAGCTTTCAGGAGGCTATGGGTACAGAGTTGAGACTGAGTTCAGCTTACCACCCACAGACAGATGGTCAGACGGAGCGTACTAATCAGATGTTGGAAGATATGCTACGCATGTGTATTCTCGATTTCAGAGGAGGTTGGGAGCCACACCTTCCACTGGTAGAGTTTGCTTATAATAACTCCTATCAGTTTACGATTGGCATGGCTCCATTTGAGGCTTTGTACGGCAGGCCTTGTCGTTCCCCAACTTGTTGGCTCGAGGTGGGGGACAACAAGCTACTAGGACCAGAAGTGATCCAGGAGACCTCCGCGAGGATTGAGATAATCAGGAGTCGTATTCGTGTAGCCCAAGACAGGCAGAAGAGCTACACCGATGCGAAACGGTTCTTCCGGGAGTTTAATGTGGGAGATCAAGTGTTGTTGTGTGTATCTCCTATGAAAGGAGTGATGAGGTTCGGGAAGAAGGGGAAGTTGGCTCCAAGGTACGTAGGACCATTTCCCATCATCGAGAGAATTGGGCCGGTAGCATACAGGTTGGGATTGCCAGAACATTTACATCGCATCCACGATGTATTCCACATCTCGTCGCTGAGACGATATCTTCGGGATGATATGGCCCATACTCACATTGCGATAGACGAGATAGACTTACAGTCTGATAGCTCTTACGAGGAGAGACCAATGGCTATTTTAGACTACAATGAGAGGAGATTGAGATCGAAAGTAGTTCCACTTATGCGAGTCCAGCGGGAGCATCATAATGTGGAGGAATCCACTTGGGAGCGTGAGGCAGATATGCGCGAGAAATTTCCAGAGTTGTTTTTATCAGGTATGCCTTATTTTCCGAATTTCGGGACGAAATTCCGTTATTAGGGGGGAAGTATGTAATACCCCGTATTTTTATGCTATATTTAATTTGGGGATTTATTTAATAAAAAAATCCGGAAATTTATTTATGTTATAATTATTAACGTGACTAGAGTTAGTAATTATGGGAAACTTGTCGAATATTACTAATGAGCATAGTAATATATTATATTGGTTATATTGAATGTCATAAGTGAATTAAATGACTATTTCGGAAATTTAAGTCGGGACGTGCTCGTGTCACGTCGGGACTAATTATGTTAATTAAAAAGTGAATATTTTATAAGTTGTCCATATGATCGTTTTGAGTGCGTCAACGCGTCCGGAAGGATCAAGATAGTCAGAAAAGTGTACCTGGGGGTTTAGTTTGGGTCTCGGGATGTTTTTAGGCTTAATTAGTGACCCGAGAGGGCGTTTTGGTCATTTTACAAAATAGGGTAATTAAACCCACGAATTTCAGCCATCCTTAGCATCCATTTAAGTCAGCCTTTTAGGGTTAGAGAATTCAGAACCCTAAGACGGCTATTGGAGAAGAGAGGAGAGACCTTGCAAGGTGATTCAAGGCCAAAAACACCACCTTTTGCACCACCGTCACCACCAACGCGTAGATCGCGAGGAGGAGAACGCAACCACACCAATATCAGCAGGAAACCAGACCTCTGAAATTCCAGGCAAGTGTTTAACTTGCGTATTTTCGTTGGTGCAATAATCATGTTAGTGTAGGAATGATTAGGAGTATAATCAATGGAAGAAAAACCCAATTTTGATAGGGATTTGCATGTAGAAATCATATTAACCTTATTCTGGAAATTAATATGTAAAGTAGATGATTAACCCACGAATTTATGATGATTTGTTAGAAGGAAATTCTGGAGAAAACTAATTAGAACAAAGATTAAGAAAACTTTAGGGTTCTTGATGATTAGATGAGATTTTAGGTTGTTTAATCATGTTTAATGATGGTTATACGCATGCTTAACGTTAGAAACATCTGGTAATATGTTATCATGTTTGTGGTATAAGTTTTGGGACGATTAGGGTTGGAAAATATGAATTTGAATGAAGAACTTTGGTTAAACCCGCAACTGCAATTCTGCAGAATTTTCGTAGACCTGCTTGATCGATCGATCGATCGATCGACCCTAGAGCGTCAATCGATCGAAGGTTCGATCGATCGATCCCCATACGTCGATCGATCGACCCTTCCTGGCAGCCTCTTATTTCCCTTGTTTAATTAGTTGAATTAATTTATCGTGGAATGATTCTTGAGCATTATAAATAAAATGTTTTGGGATATAGGAGAGACCAGTAGGACATATGGTTAAAGGATGGGAACTTTATTATGAGACGATAATTGCGTTTTAGGGATAATTAATTAAGGAATGATGAAACTACGCATTTCAAGTGAGGGATTACATTAAATACTTACTATAGTGAATAGGCGTCTACCTACTGAATTTCCTACTTGGATAGTTAGAATCCACGAGTGTCACGTTATTAGTGAGAAAACCCTTCGAGTCAAGGTTAGAGACGAAACCTTATACGAAATCTTAATAATGTGAAATTAAGGATAAATGGTGTAATTATGGGTAATGAGAGGAACCTATATTAATATGAGGAAATTGGTATATTTATATGATTGTGTGTGCATATATTATATACATGTGAAAAACGTACCCGCGCTACTTGCTATCCCTGAGGTTACCGCGCTGGGACGGTCTTATCCTGTGTTGCCTTACGGGGGGATATTGATTCGTACCCTAGAAGATAGAGATCCTAGGTACGGGCTATCAGATTGATAGTCGGACGGTCCTAAGAGACGTGAGGGTATGTACTGATCTCTTGGACTTGGAATCTATGCTTCGCCTCAATCTTGTTTGTGTATATGTTGATACAGTTCATGAGTGATTCCGAATTTGTACTTCCCTTTGTGTGTACGATACGGGGATTGGATAGCAGAGTACGCCCGCACCATAGTTTTAGTTGGGGTGCTGTTATATATATATATATTATTCGAGTAGTTAATATATATATGAGATTATGGAATTTAAACTACCTACTGTGACTTGATAAGTAAGACATGGTTGTTGACTCATATAATAAATACTGTTTTGCGAAAGTATAATATGACACTGGGAAACTTTATAAATTAATGAAGCTAAAACGAGAGTTGTGCTACACATTGAAAGTAACCTTTTCACACGTTGACATGGTTCGGTTTTAAAACTTATGAGTAAGTTAAGAGAAACTAAATTATTGGGAAGGTTAGTATGATCTAAAATGTTAAGTTAAACCATTTGGTAAGGTTAGTACGATAGGCGTGCACACTAGAAGAGAGGTGAGAATTTCTCAAGGGAGTGTCGAACTAATATGTTGTTGCATTGGCCTGTATCAATTTAAATACTTGCTAAACTGATTTTAAATAACACACACTTTCGGGCTCTGACCCGTTTCTTCTCTCCCTCTCCCCCTTGTATATATATGTATGTATTTCCGGTGCCCAGCCACAGGGGCGTCTTGCTTAGGATCTATTGGAAGGAACGCGCTGCAGCTTAGGTGGGAGTTGCAGGTCTTTTGATTAGACGACTTAGTCCATTCAGATCCACTCTTAGCACTTTCTTTCAGAAGGGCATGTGTAGCCCTTTCCATCATTTCTTTATGTTGGGACATTGTTATTTCAGTTATTTCCTAGTTCGTTATTATGGGATTTTGTTCAGAACGGATGTACTACTTTATTTTTCTCGCATGTTGACATTCGTTGATGAATGTTTTATATATTGGATTCTTTCGTTCCAGTTTATTGTGGCGTGTATCTTATTCATTGAGCTTTGTTAATAAATTAAATAAATCTTTTCTTTAAATAAAATTTGGTAGTTAATGTTTAAAATTGGTTTTGACACTTAGCTTAATTATTTAGGGTGTTAATTGGAAAGTTTCTTTTTACGACAGTGATGCTAAGAATGAACCAAACTGTTCACCTTGATTTAATTTAAGAAAGGAGTGATCGCCCGGTATTTAATTAGGCGGGGTGTCACACCGAGCTTGGTAAACATTTTTGTTTTTGAAGTTTAATCTCTGAGTTTATTCATATCTGATTATCTAACTCAAGTCTACTAATTTTTTGCAGAGCGACCAAAGGATATTTCGGACGAGCTTTGGGAGATGGCTGCACCAAGCTTGACGAGACTTGCCAAGAACGCAGGTCTTAATGCTCCTCCCCCAGCTCCCTCTGCCTCTAAGCCCCCATCCAAAAAGAAGATGGCTCCCGAAGGTCATGCCCCTGAGGATCAGAGGCCGAAGAAGAAAACTGCTGACGCTGCCATCCCCATCTCTTCAGCTGACGTCCTGTCGGCTCGTCTGGATTAGTTGAAGATAACTGATAGTGTAGTCGGCCAAAGTATTCAGGCTGTGGATGCCATCGTCTCTGTAATGACCGAGGCTGACAAACGCTTCTTCAGGTCTCTGGACACCCCATTGCTGGTTGAGTTCGGCATTCACAGAGCCGTTCAGGTATGATTTGATCCTTCTTCAGAAATTCTTCTAAGTGTAACATCTGATTTTTCTTCAGCTTATTCATGATCACTAAATATGCAGGGCTTGACAGTTATGCATCATTTATCCAACTGGACTCTGAGGAAGTTGCCCCTCATCCAAAAGGGGCAAGAGGCCGAGAAAGTCCAGAGTACTCTGAACGCAGAGATCGAGCGCCTCAAGTCTGAGCTGAATAACTCTGAGAAGAATGTGAAGGGGTTGGAGAAGGACATCTCCTAGCTCGGCAAGGATCATGCTACTGCACTGAAGGCTAAGGACGACGTTCTGCAGCAGAAATTCAACTCGGCTGTCAGGGCAGCCCTTGATGAAGCCTCTGAGAAGATAATTGCTGACTATAAGGCCTCTGATAAGTTCATGGGCTTCGGCTTTGAATACCTTGAAAGAGGTATCAAAGCCACTATTAAATGGGCAGACTTCAGGGAGAGAGAGGCCGGCACTTTGAAGGCCTCTGATTTCGTTGGTCTCGGCTTTGCTGATCCTCAATTTGCCCAAGCTCTTCAGGAGGTTGAGGAAGAGGCTGTCGCTCCTTCCGAGACTGCTACGTTGGAGTGCACCGAGGTTTGAGGGGCAGACCATCGTGATGATACGGCCTAGGTGACCAATCAAGCCGAGGATGTCTACGTTCCCCCTTCAAACCCTTAGAGGATTTTTTTTATCATTGTTTGTAACTCATTATATTATGGATTTTCTGTAATCGTTGAACATATTATTTCTGAATATATATCAACCTCTGATGAGGACCATCTTCACTTTCTTTTCATTGAATGCCATGTGATTCTTTTCATTCTTAGTTCCATTGTTATGGTGTCTGCTAAAAATAAATTTGTAATCTGAGCTTTAACCTCTGAAGTCCTCTTTCTAAGCTTGTCTTTTTGCAATGGTCTTGTTTAAACTCAACCAATGGTCCTGAGCTCAGACCTCGTCACCACTGAATGGTGTTATGAAGGGCTGAGGTCATCACCTAAGGTGCTATACTCATAATTACTCACCAAATTAATGATGTTAAAGGTCTGAGGTCATCTCATTATGGTGTCTGAGCTCAGACCTCGTCACCACTGAATGGTGTTATGAGGGTCTGAGGTCATCACCTAAGATGTTATCCTCATAATTAATCTCACCAAATTAATGATGTTAAGGGTCCGAGGTCATCTAATTCATAGTGTCTGAGCTCAGACCTCGTCACCACTGAATGATGTTGTAAGGGTCTGAGGTCATCACCTAAGATGTTATCCTCATAATTAATCTCACCAAATTAATGATGTTAAAGGTCTGAGGTCATCTCATTATGGTGTCTGAGCTCAGACCTCG
The DNA here is from genome assembly GCA_949130495.1 of Sambucus nigra. NCBI lineage: Eukaryota > Viridiplantae > Streptophyta > Magnoliopsida > Dipsacales > Adoxaceae > Sambucus > Sambucus nigra. The sequence continues at coordinate 190,339,498 of OX422216.1, forward strand.
TCACCACTGAATGGTGTTATGAGGGTCTGAGGTCATCACCTAGGATGTTATCCTCATAATTAATCTCACCAAATTAATGATGTTAAGGGTCTGAGGTCATCTCATTATGGTGTCTGACCTCAGACCTCGTCACCACTGAATGGTGTTATGAGGGTCTGAGGTCATCACCTAAGATGTTATACCCATAATAAATCTCACCAAATTAATGATGTTATGTGTCTGAGGTCACCTAATTTATAGTGTCTGACCTCAAACCTCAGACCTCAGACCTCAGACCTCATCACCACTGAATGGTGTTATGAAGGTCTGAGGTCATCACCTAAGATGTTATCCTCATGATGAATCTCACCAAATTAATGATGTTAAGGGTCTGAGGTCATCCCATTATGGTGTCTGACCTCAGACCTCGTCACCACTGAATGGTGTTATGAGGGCATGAGGTCCTCACCTAGGATGTTATCCCCATAATTAATCTCTGATCTAAGAATGTAGCAAGAACTGTCATGGGAACTGATCTTTATTAATAACCTCTTCATAATAAGATGGTACATTTACATAAAACTCTATGCAACATCATATGTAATATCTCTTTAGGTGATCAGCATTCCATGGGTTAGTGAAAGGTTCTCCTTCTAAGTTTTCTAGCCTGTAAGTGCCAGGCACAACCTCTTCTGTCACTTTGTAGGGGCTATGCCAATTTGGGTGAAGCTTATTTGCTTTCTGTAAGGTCTTCTTTAGGACTAGGTCTCCTACTGCAGTGGGTCTTGACTTCACCCTCTGGTTGTAGAATTTCGCTGCCCTCTGCTGGTAGGCTTCTTATCTGACCTCTGCGTCCTCTCTTCTTTCTTCGATAAGATCTAGGTCTAGCCTCCTCTCTTCCCCATTATTGTCAGGGTCGTAGGTCTGAATTCGATGAGTTGGGAGTCCTACCTCCGTTGGTATGACAGCCTCTGAGCCATGTACCAACATGAACGGGGTTTCACCTGTTGGTGTCCTTGTATTGGTTTTGTAGGCCCATAACACAGCGTAGACCTCTTCAGCCCATCTTCCCTTCGCATCCTCTAATCTCTTCTTGATTCCATCCAGGATAGTTCTGTTTGTGACCTCGGTCTGGCCATTTGCCTGAGGTCGGCCAGGAGATGAGAAGAATTGCTTTATTCCTACTCTTAGGCAATACTTTTCTAAAGAGGAGTTCTTTAACTGGGTCCTATTATACGAGATGAGAGTGTTTGGGAGGCCATATCTGCATATGATATTCCTCCAAATGAACTGGAAGGTCTTCTACTCTGTGATTGTTATCATCGGCTATGCCTCCACCCACTTTGAGAAGTAGTCAATGGCAACTATCAAGAATCTATAGTTGTTGACAGCTCTTAGCAAAGGTCCTACTAAGTCAATTCCCCATATCGCAAATGGCCACGGAGAAGAGATTGACGTCATAGGCTGATGGGGTTGATGAGGGATAGTGGAAAACCTTTGACATTTGTCGCACCTCTTCACGTAGTCTGCAGCATCCTTGGACAAGCTAGGCCACCAGTATCCCTGAGTGATGATCCTCTTAGCCAAGGGCCTTCCCCCTATGTGGCTAGAGCAAGAACCCTCATGGACTTCCTGTAAGACCCTGGAGACTTCAGTGGGATGCACGCACCTGAGGAGAGGCAATAGAAACCCCTTTTTATACAAGACGTCTCCTACCATTGAGAACTTGGCAGCCCTATATCTCAACTTTCTCCTCTCTAATTTGGACTCAGGCAACTCTCCCTCTCTTAGGTATCTGACGAGCGGGTCGATCCATGAGTCTCCCAGGTTCAAATTGTGACAAGGGTTACAGACCTCTTCTTCCTCGATGGTTGCCTTTCCTAAGACCTCAATCTGAACGGTCCTTCTAACATCTATCTTCGTTGCCGAGGCCAGCTTTGCCAATGCATCAGCATGGCTGTTACTTTGTTGAGGAACTCTCTTCAGTTTTGCCTCTTTAAAATATTCCAACATCTTTCTCACTCTCTCTAGGTACTTTGCCATCCTTTCATTCTTGGCCTCATAGACTCCCAGTACTTAATTGACAACTAACCTTGAGTCGTTGTGGAGTAGGAGTCGTCTTACGCGAAGAGTCTTTGCCAATAAGAGACCTGCTATCATGGCCTCATACTCGGACTCGTTGTTTGAGGCCTGGAAGTTGAATCTCAAGGCGTATTCAATGTTGGCGCCATCTAGAGCTGAGAGTATTAGCCCCGCACCGCTTCCACTATCACAGGAAGAGCCATCAACGAAGAGGCTCCAGACGTCTGTATCTGATGAGAAGACCCCTTCTGTCATAACTCCTTGCTTGAAGAGGTATCGATCCTCTTTGTTCTCTTCTATTCTGCTCCGGGTTTTTCCTGAGATGACCTCTTCCCGATCTCGAAAGACGTTTGGTGTCATCTCTTCTAAATTTCATAATACACTACGATTTGTCTCTTCACCGTCCTCTAGGTCTTTCTCTGTCTCGGCCTCTTCCCAGGTGAATTCTGCAACAAAGTCCGTGAGGGCCTGCCCTTTGATGGCTGTCCTAGGCTGGTAGGTAAGATCATATTCTCCTAATTCGATGGCCCAGGTCATCGATATCCCAGACTTCTCAGGTTTATGCAGGACCTGCCTTAGTGGGGAGTCAGTGAGGACTACCATGGAGTGAGCTTGGAAGTAAGGCTTCATTTTTCTTGAGGCATGTATTAGGGCATAAGCCAACTTTTCCATACGGGGATAATTTTGTTCAGACCCTTGAAGGGCCTTACTGTTGAAGTATACAGGCCTTTGGATCCCATCCTCTTCCCGTATGATGGCCACGCTGATGGTTGATTCAGAGACTGCAGATACACAAACAACCTTTCTCCTGTGATGGGCTGAGACAGCAATAAGGGAGATACCAAGTAAGATTTGAGTTGGTTGAAGGCTTTTTCACACTCTTCGTCCCATTGGAAGGCCTTTCTTATAACTTTAAAGAATGGAAGACACTTGTCCGTTGCACTAGAAATGAACCTGTTAAGGGCATCCACTCTCCCCGTAAGTCTTTGGACATCCTTGATACTCCTAGGGGTCTTCATGTCAAGTAATGCCTTGATTTTCTCCGGGTTCGCTTCAATTCCTCTCTGGTTAACGATGAATCCCAGGAACTTCTCGGCTCCTACTCCGAAGACACACTTTGTTGGGTTGAGTTTCATTCTGTATGAGTCCATAACATCGAAGGTCTTCTCAAGGTCTGCTACGTGAGTACAAGATTTCAAGCTCTTTGTTAGTATATTGTCTAAATACACCTCCATAGTCTTACCTATTTTCTCTTCGAACATCTTATTGACAAGACGTTGATACGTTGCCCCTGTATTTTTCAGACCAAAGGGCATCACTTTGTAGCAGTACGTCCCTTTGTCAGTGTTGATGTAAAAAATTAGATTACTCTAATTATTCAATCACAGATAAATATAAATGAAACAAAGAATTTTAAAGTGGTTCAGCCTTATATGAATGGCATATGTCCACTGTTATGTTATTGCTGAGTGTTTGGGAATTCTCGATTACAAGTTCTATCAAGAAATTCCGGTCCCTTTGAATGAGGGTAATACAATGTATTTATAGCCTTTAGGCCATAATCTGAAAGGGTGATACATTAAATGATATTCATATGAAAGGGTAATTCATTTAATGATCTTCAAGCGTGTGCGTCAAGATGATAAGCATTCAATGAATAGTTGAACTGTTGATTATCTGGCAATCAATGCTGTGGTCGAGATGCAGCTCGGACCGCCTTAGTTGCACGTCGTTCAGGAGTTCCTCGGAGAGCTGGAGTTCCTTGGAGTACACCTGTTGCTCGGAGTGAGTATGACTAGGTCGGGGGAATGAACTTCCTCGTTGCTATTGTGCCACGTAGATTGACGCGTGTCTTCTTATTATTCGTCCATATCAGCATACTAATTTTGGTATCAACAGAAGCCCCCAATGTTTCATATTTCGAACTTTGAGGAGTATGGAACATTCTTTCTCGGTATATGGCAATATTAAATGACCTTCCTGGGTTTTAGGAGCATTTTCTTCGTATTTGAATTTCCTTCCAAATTCGCAGAATCCGCCTTTTTGCATTTTTATAAGCGCTTCGATCTTCGTGCACTTTTTGCCCTTTTAGCCGCCGGTAGCGTAATAGTTTCCTTTTCGTAATCATTTCTTTCGCCATTTCCAAAGGCAAAGTATTTAAACTTCATAGACAATATCACCGTCTTCTACCTTTTCCAATTTCTGCTTTCGAGTTTTCCATAGTCTTTCTTTCTCTTGTGCGTTCATCCTTGTTTTCGTTCGTTGTCAACAGATCTCCCTTTTTCCTGTAAGATCTTCTTCCTTCTTCTTCATTTCTTTTATTCACCATGGTTTATATTATTGAATCTCTTGAGAAATTCCGTTCTGATTTCTCTATTCCATCTTGGGTAACTGTGGAGGATCTTTCTGAGCCTTCAAATTATTTTAACTTGGCTGAGGGACATTGGTTCCCCAGCCTCTTTATTGCTGAATGTGGACTTTCTTTTCCACCAAACCCTTTGTTCTTAGAGTTCTGTCAGTACTTTGATGTTGTTCCTGTAAAAATAGCCCCCAATACATGGAGAATAGTTAATGGGGTGCATAGGTTAAATCAAACTCATGGAACTCGTATAGGAATTCCTGAGATTATGTACTGTTATAGATGGGCTGTTCTAGACAATGTTTTTTATTTAAAAACTAGATTTTTGAATAGGGCCTTAGTAGTCAATCTCCCTGATGCTAATAGGGATTATTTTGAACATGGGGTGGTTATCAAAAATTGGCAACATGCCCCTTTGGTTGGAGACAAAGTATATGAAGGTCCCAAATGCCCTCCATATGGCAACGGGATAGGTTATTTTCATTTTATTTTATTTCTGAAATTATGATTTCATTATGTTTGAATAAATGCATGATTGACATTTCAATATGTATTTGTTTGCAATTGACAGTAAGAGAAAAATTCCAAAAGAATCAGAAGTTAACATTAAGCATTTGAAACTTATCTGGAAGTTGCATCAGAAGGTTGCAGACGAGCACGTCAGGTCTGCTTCATACTTGTTGCAGTACAGGAGCTATACATCATCCTTTACTGCTCGTCCTATGGTCAGCATTAGTGAACCATTGCCAGCTTCAGAGGACTCTTCTCCAGAATCTCACATTCCTCTAAGTCAGAAAATGGGCAAGAGGAGAGTTCCTGCTATCTTTGAGGAGACTACCTCTGCTGGAGAGGGTAAAATAAACAAAACAGATGTCCAAAAGGGGATAAAGAAAGTAGATGTTTCCCCTTCTGTTGCTCCTCAGAAGGCTGCCGAGAAGCCCCCAGTGGCTCCGAGCAAGGAAAATGCACATGTGGAAGTGATCACCATTTCCCCAACCAAAATTTCTTCTTTGGTTGAGACTGTTGAAGTGCCATTGAGGAGACTGAAGAAGTCCTCCTCGGTTAGTTTTTCTGAAACCATTCCCCAGCTCCAAGCTAGTGGAGCTGGTGTTCCAACCATTATTCCTCCGAGTTCTGCAATGAGCTCGGTAAAGACTTGGACCATTCCTGAAGTCCAAGGAATTGAGGAGAACATGTCTAGGGATATGCTGACATCCATGGCTACTCGTCACATTGCTTCAGTAAGTTTCTCTTATTCTGAACTTTCTTTCTTTTCATCAATAAATGTATCTCTGCAATGACTTATCATTATTTTCTTCTTTTTCCAGCTGGTGAGTTGCTTTAACACCATAGTGAAGAAAGATGAAGCGATCAAGGCTTCTAGCTCCTCGTCTGGAGTAGAGGATGCTTTACAGGGCTTGCCCCAATCTTTGAAGGATTCTCGTCAAAAGTATGACGAGGATAGGGGTGAATGGGAGAAGAAGTTGGCTGCATCTGAGGCAGAGAAGGTGCAATTGGGAAATAAGGTGGAAGACTTGGAGAGAGAGAATAAAAAATATGTTGAGAAGCTCACAAGCTTTGGGGAGCTTGAAAATAAATTGAAATCGGCTGAGGAAGATCTAACCTTCTGCGAGAAGTAAATCGCCAGAAGGAGGAGGTGGAGGCCAAGTTGAAAGCCTCCGAGGATCTTCTATCCGAGAAGCTCTCCTCGGAGAAAATGAAAAGAAAAGTGGCTGTGAAGAAATCTTTTCGCACCGGTTGGGATAAAGTATGGGACAGGGGGTAGCAGTAATGATGACTCAGGTTCAGTATGGGAGTTTGAAATACTTTCGAGATGGTTGGGTTGCTGCCCTGCAAGAATTGAAGGTCAGCGAGGATTCTGAGCTGTTTCAACAACATCTTCTTGGCCCCCCTCCTAGAATTGAAGATGACGAAGAAGACGAGGCTGCATCCGAGGAATCTTCAATGACGGTGGGTGATCTAGTCCTAGCTTCACAACCCAATCAGACATCCACCGAGGAGATTTTGTCTTTGCCTGCTCCTCCTGAACAAGTCCCAACTTCTGCCAATCAACTCATTGCTCCCACCGAGCAACCAAGCTCCTCGTCCCAGCCTCCCGAGAAAGTCTTGGGAGACAAGGAAAAGGTGTGAAGTTTTTCAGTATTCTCTTTCTGTTTTTCTTTTACTTATACTTTGTATTCTGAACGATGTACTCCTTTTGATGATGTAATAAAATCACCTTTTTTGTTCCTCTACGTTGTTGATGTTCTGTCTGCTTATTTTATTAACTCTTGCATTCTCTTCTTTACTAGTTTATGGCTAGAATGGACTTGCTGTTGGCCAATGATACAAAACTGATGCAGCAATGTAATGAATATTATAAGGCTGGTCATACAGAGCTAAGTGCATCGGAAGTTGCTGACATCCTTGGCCATGGTGCTTCAGAGCAGGCAGTGGAAGCTTATCAGTACTTGAAATATTTACTTGACCGAGCTGTGGCCAATAATGTGGTGTACTACGAGATGATCGAAGAGCTTCAATGTACTCTAGAAGATCTTTAGAATCAATATAAGGAATCATCTGCCCTGTTGCATGAGGGTTATGAGAAAAAGTACGAACAGATTTCTGCCGAGAAGGGCTACGAGAAGCTCTTTACTGGATATGATGTTAGGGAGAGAACCCTAAAGGGTGAAGTTGAAGCGTGTAGACAGATTGCTGAGCTGCTGGAGCAAGAGAATAACAATTTGCAGAAAGAGCTAGCACAATATAAGTCTGCAGCTTCTTCTTCAACAGCTGTAATCCCAGTGACCGACGAGGGATTTTCATTCTTAGAGGTTGAGAATGCCAAATTAAGGCAAGAGTTGGACACCTTGAAAAGGCCTGGTACTTCTACTGCTACTCGGGGGCGAGGAAGAGGTTCTCGTGGACGAGGAAGAGTTGCACAGAATGTTGCCGAGGAACAAAGTACACCACCTGCTCGGGGTCGATCAAGAGTTCTTCGTCATATAGTTGATGAAGCTCATACTCAATCAGCGTTGGAAAATCAAGCATTCCAATTGATGGCAAAAGATCAAGCCTTGTCTGAACTGTCCAAGAAAGTTAGAGAATTGGAACCACAAATCTCTGCAAAGGAATCAGCGTTGAAGACTAAGGAACTTTTCATCCATAGTATTCATGAGAAGCTTGAGAGGTTAACATTTCAATTCCATAAACAGCCTAGGGAATTTCGGATGGCTGGATACAACGAGGCACTATTCCATTTAGATGCTCATATCCAGAATGCCAATAATGAGGGCTACAAACAAGGCTGGCTGAAAGACTTATGTGTGTTGAAACTCGAGCAGGGACATTATTTGTGGGACTACTATGAGCCCGGATTGCTCGACTTGCATGTGCCACCCTTTAATTTGGACATGGAATGGATCCCAGATCGTGCCATTCCTCGGAGATTAATTGCGAAGTATCTTGGTGACTACAGTTTGCATTCTCAGTTTGAGGTATCTCGTCCTGAGCATCTCGTAGATCGACCTTCTGTAATGAACGTTAGGATGCTTAAGGACTTGAACTTCATTAATTCTCCTCAGTCTTTAAATGATCCGCCTGCTGGCGAGGAACCTATATCGAAGGCTGAGGGAAAAAAAACCAATAGAATAGGAAATTCTTATGTAACAGTTAGTATACATATCCATATAGTTATCAATGTAACTTGTAATTTATTTTGAATTTTAATGAAAGACTTTCATTTTTATTTGCAAATATGTATTGCTATTGTCTTCTATTTGTCAAACACTTTATATTTGTGCTTGCATAATAATATTGTGTGGTTCATCGACCAACTTAGTAATAAAAAGTTTCAAGTATCAGAAATGTTGCTCGATCACTTAATAATAAAGTAATGAGTATAAAAATGTTGAAAATTACTCCAACCAACCAAGGTTGTAAAAATAAGCTTGTCGACCAATTAAAGTTAGTGAGATTTTATCCCCGACTAACCATACTTGGTAAATTTTTGTCTTTTTCATAAAATGTGCCCGACCAACCAAGGTCGATGAATTTTCCTCGTCGACCAACTACAGTTAGTGGATTTTTATCCCCGACCAACCATACTTGGTTCAATTTGGAATATTTTGTTCTTCGAGGAACTTTTGTATTTTATGTGATAATCTTACTTCCCGACCAACATAAGTTGGCATTTGAGAGCATATCTTATTTCCACTAACTCTTTTACCAACCGGAGTTGGTCTGAGCTAATGTACGCCTCCTAACCAAAGGAGTATGGGGTGTTCTCGCCCTTTTACCAACCGGAGTTGGTCTGGGTTCGAACTATCGTGTTCTCTCTCTTTTACCAACCGAAGTTGGTCTGAGTTCGAACTATCATGTCCACTAACTCTTTTACCAACCGGAGTTGGTCTGAGCTAGTGTACGCCTCCTAACCAAAGGAGTATAGTTTTTTCTCGCCCTTTTACCAACCGGAGTTGGTCTGGGTTCGAACTATCGTGTTCTCGCTCTTTTACCAACCGGAGTTGGTCTGAGTTCGAACTATCATGTCCACTAACTCTTTTACCAACCGGAGTTGGTCTGAGCTAGTGTACGCCTCCTAACCAAAGGAGTATAGTTTGTTCTCGCCCTTTTACCAACCGGAGTTGATCTGGGTTTGAACTATCGGTGTTGCTTTTATTGCTGAACAGCGAAAAACTTTTATTAAAAGAAAGAAGATGGCGAAATATCATCGTTTTATTCATATTGATGGAACTGCTTTACATTTTACATCACTGATAATACTTGCGTAGGTGTTCAGCATTCCATGCATTCTTAAATTCCTCTCCTTCTAGAGTTGCTATGCGGTAAGTTCCTGGTCGAACAACTTCTGTAACTCGGTAAGGTCCATGCCAGTTTGCTTCCAATTTATTATGCTTCTGAATGACCTTCTTTAGCACGTAATATCCTTCTTTTAAGTCGCATTTCTTCACCCTCTTGTTGTAGAACAGAGTTGTTCGTTGTTGGTAAGCAGCATTCCTAATGGCTGCCTCTTCTCTAACCTCCTCGAGCATATTCAAATCCAATCTTCTCATTAAGTTGCTGACTGGGGAATTGAAATTCAGCACTCTGTGTGTTGGAAGACCCAACTCGGTAGGTATTACAGCCTCACTTCCAAACGCCAGCATACATGGTGATTCTCCAGTTGCTGCTCGGGGAGTTGTTCGGTAAGCCCATAATACTGACTTTAGCTCATTAATCCAATTAGCCTTAGCCTCACTTAGCCTCTTCTTCAAACCATTTAGTAATGTTCTGTTCGTCACTTCAGTCTGTCCATTGCTTTGAGGATGGCCTGGTGCTGAATGAATCTTCAAAATGTTTGACTAATGATAATAGGCGGCAAACTCCTCGTTATCGAAGTGTGTTCCATGGTCTGTGATGAAAGAATGAGGGAGACCATATCGACAGATTATGTTCTTCCAAACGAACTGGTATACCTTCTCGTATGTCATATCAATAAGTGGCTCAGCTTCTACCCACTTAGTAAAATAATCCACTGCAACGACGAGGTACTTGAATCTTCCTCGGGTTGTTGGCAGTGGTCCAACCAAATCCATTCCCCACATGGCAAATGGACAAGGGGAAGTTATGGGTGTCAACAATGCTTGTGGAGTTCGTCTGATGGAGGAAAAACGTTGGCATTTATCACATCTCTTCGCATAAGCTATACAATCAGCCCTCATCGTTGGCCAGTAGTATCCCTGCGTCATCACCCTTTGCAAAAGAGTCCGACCTGCTACATGGGCTCCACAGGACCCTTCATGGATCTCTTCAATCAATTCTTTCACCTCGGATGGATGTACACATCTCTGCAAACCTACTATAATTCCTCGTCTATACAAAACACCATTAGTTAGTACATACCGAGCAGCTTTAAACTTCAATTTCTTTGCAGAGAGCTTATCCTCCGGCAATTCTCCCTCCTCAATATATGCCCTGATGGGATCCATCCAAGATGGTCCTAAATCAAGGGTAATAACATTCATCGTCAAGTCTTCATCTATGCTTCGACTTTCTAATACTTCAATTGGTATCGTTCTTCGCAGCTCGGTACGAGTAGCTGATGCTAGTCGGGCCAGTGCGTCTGCTTGTGCATTTTCCATTCTTGGTATTCTGATCAACTGAATGGCTTCAAATTCTGCCAACAACTCCATCACCTTTGCATGATACTTGACCATTAATTCTCCTTTAACTACATATGTTCCCATCATCTGATTCATAATTAATTGAGAATCACTGAATACCATCACTTTTGTGCTTCCATAATCTTTGCTAAATTATGACCTGCTATCATGGCTTCATACTCAGCCTCATTATTAGAGGCTTTGAATTGGAATCGCAGGGCATATTCCATGTCAATATCGTCTGGGGTTTTCAAAACAATCCCTGCTCCACAACCTGTTGTGCAAGATGACCCATCTACATACAATCTCCATGTAGGTAATTCGTCTTCAAATTTCTTATCTGACAGAGTTCCTCGGTGAAATATCTGTTATTTTCTTTCATCCTCCCCTGGTAATTTTCACTCCTCGTCGACCATCTCTTCTCGCCCTTTTACCAACCGGAGTTGGTCTGGGTTTGAATTTGATGATCTTTCTACAGCCACAAGCCCTTTTACCAACCGGAGTTGGTCTGGACTTATGTCTGTTGATCCTGTAACATCCACAGGTTGGTCAGCGAGCAACTTTTGTTCCTCGGGGGTATCAGGATATGTAAACTCTGCTATAAAGTCTGCTACAGCCTGCCCTTTTAATGATGATCTGGGTTCATACACAATATCATATTCACCGAGTTCTATTGCCCAGTACATCAGTCTCCCTGATTTTTCTGGCTTATGAAGGGCTTGTCTCAATGGCATGTCGGTATACACGATGATGGTATGGGCCTGGAAATATGGCCTCATTCTTCTACTTTCCTCAATTAATGTCAATGCCAATTTTTCCAGCTTTGGGTACCTGATCTCTGCACCTCGGAAAGCCTTACTTGTGTAATAAATTGGCTTCTGGACTCCATTCTCCAATCTTATCAATGCCGAGCTGACTGCATTCTCTGATACTGCCAGGTATAAGTACAACTTTTCTCCCATTACTGGCCTGGATAACAATGGAGGTGCTCCCAAATATTTCTTCAAGTCTTGAAAGGCTTTTTCACATTCATCATTCCATTTGAAAGTCTTTCAAAGTGTTTTGAAGAATGGGAGGCATCTATCAGTTGCTCGGGATACAAATCTGTTGAGCGCTGCAACTCGTCCTGTAAGACTCTGCACCTCTTTCTTCATCGTTGGAGATCGCAACCCTAAAAGAGCTTTGATCTTTTCTGGATTCACCTCAATGCCTCGCTGGTTGACGATGTACCTGACGAACATTCCTTCTCGTACTCCAAACGTGCACTTCGTCGGGTTGAGCTTCATTTGGTATTTATCCAGTTGATCAAAAGTCTGACCTAAGTCAACAAGATGATCAGCAGCTTTCTTGCTCTTTGTTATCATATCATCGACATAAACTTCCATATTGCAACTGATTTTTTCGGCAAAAACCTTGTTCATCAGCCGCTGGTATGTCGCTCCTGCATTTTTCAAACCAAAAGGCATAACATTATAGCAATAAGTTCCCCTAGGGGTAATAAAAGAAGTAATTTCCCTATCTTCAGGTTTCATTTTGATCTGGTTGTAGCCAGAGTAAGCATCCATGAAGCTGAGCAGCTCGTGCCCCGAGGTAGCATCCACTAGCTGGTCAATTCTGGGCAATGGAAAGTGATCCTTTGGGCATGCCTTGTTGAGATCGGTGAAATCAACACACATTCTCCATTTTTTATTTTTCTTCTTTACCACCACCACGTTGGCTAGCCAGTCTGGATATTTCACATCTTCAATGAATTGGGCTTTCTAGAGCTTGCCGACCTCCTCTTGTATAGCTTGATTCTTCTCGGGACTAAATACTCTTCTTCTCTGCTTTACAGGTTTGATCTCCTTATTTACATTGAGCTCATGACATAATAAGTTTGGATCTATTCCTGGCATGTCCTCATGACTCCATGCAAAAGTTTTCTTCCTGTTTCTCAAGAAAGTTATCAACTCCTGTTTTATTGAAACATCCAACGACGAACCTATCTGGGTTACTCGTTCAGGGTGCTCGTCGTCCAGAATAACATTTTCTGTAGATTCCACCACCTGTCCTTTTACAAGTTGGGATTCATCTCTGGGATCAAGTGTTTTAATTTCTGTACCTTCCTCCACCTGGTAGGTAGTAGTTTTTTTCCTTGATTCTTCAAGCTCCTTTTGCTCGGCAGATGAATAATAGCATTTCCAAGCTACTTTTTGATCACCTTTCACAACTCCTACTCCGAAATTTATTGGGAATTTTAAGCACTGAGGTACTGTAGATGGGACTGCTTTGAACTTCTTCAAACCAAATCTTCCCATGATGATGTTGTAAGCTGACTGCACATTCTTATCCATCACAAAGAAGCGTATTCTCTCTGTTCGACAAGCAGGCCAAGTTCCAATGAATATATCCAACTTGATCGTCCCAAGTGGAAAAACTTTCTCGCCAGCAAAACCCAGGAGAGGTCTGTGATAAGGTTCCAATTGAGATAATTTCAAATTTAAACTGTCAAAGCATGAGTAGTACATGATGTCCGCCGAACTACCATTATCTACCAGAACCCTTGAAATCACTACTTCTTTCATCCTCATTTTGATCACCAAAGGGTCGTCGTGAGGGTAAAGAACACCTGCAATGTCGTTTTTTGAAAAACCAATGACCAGCTTCTCTTTGTTTACCTTCCTCGGGCGATCTTCCTCAGCCAAATTTATTCGCTAAATGTACGAGCAAGCCTGAGCCTCACTGAGGTAAGCTTTTCTTTCTGCAGTAAGATCTCCTCCTCCTGCATCTCCACCTTTAATGACATTACAATCAAATGACCCAAATCGTATTGAAAATACCTCTCGTTCTGGCTGCCTTGGTTTCTTGGGAAGATCGGGGTCATCATCTGGATCATCTTCATGGTCTCTTTTTTTTTTCTCCTCTGCTCGACGAGGAGATTTGGACCTCTCTCTAATTCGGTCATTATTTCTTCTTTCACCTCCCCGATCAACATACTTTTCTAGTTTCCCTCTTCGGATGAGTGTTTCAATCTCGTTCTGAAGAGCTATGCAATTTTTGGTCATATGGCCATGATCCTTATGGAACTCGCAATATTTCTCCCTATTCCTCGTGTCAGGGTCTGACCTCAGTTTCTTTGGCCACTTTACTTCCTCGTTATTCTTGATTTCTTCCAAGACATGATTGATACCCATTTTCAAAGGAGTATAATTATCGAATTTCTTCAGGACCTCCCATGACGACTTGTTATTCTTGGAATGCTTGTCACCGCCATTGCCCTTATGCTCTTTCTTCTTAGATTTGTCTCCCTCCTCTTTGGTTTCTTTATCCATATTCTTCTTCGCAGCCATAGCCTCCTCGACATTCATGATTTTGGCCGCTTTTTCCATCAACTCTGACATAGTTGTAGGTGGATCTTTGGCCAAGGTGTAATACAACTTGTTAGGCAACAACCCACTCATCAAGACGGTGATTGCTGTCTTCTCTTCATAATCTATGACTTCCAGCTTCTCATTATTGAAACGAGTTATGTAATCTCTAGTACTCTCACCAGATTTTTGTCTAACACTTAACAAGTGTGCTACTCGTTTTACTGGTTTTGCTCCAAAACAAAAATTGCCAATGAACAACTCGGCCAACTGAAAGAAAGTTGAAATATTACCCCGAGGAAGATTATTGTACCATATATGGGTAGATCCAGTAAGGGTTCCTGAGAATGCTCTGCATCTCATCTCGTCAGGGACAGTATAGATGTCGGCAGCAGCTTGATACCGATCTATGTGCAGAACAGGATATGTCTTTCCATCGTATTTGGTGGTCACTACAGGTGCTTTAAACTTTGATGGTGTAGGAAAATCCACAATAGCCTTGACAAAAGGTGTCCCTTGAACAAAATTTCGTTGTAGGGGATTCTTCGCCTTAGCCATTTCTCCCAATCTATCCTCCAACCGCTGAATGGACCCTTTCCACGCATCATTTCCTTCCTCGGGCCTATTAGTTCGAGCAATTGATTGTTCTGAAGTGGCCTCCTGAGATCTATATTGACGAGGAACTGGTCGTGATTGTGTTGATCCCTCTCTTAGATCTGACGGTTGTCGAAAACTCCTCGACACGGCTTTAGGTGGACTCCTATTCCTCCTAGGGCCTAATCGACTGAAAGGAGACACCCTTCTCAGTCTTTCCAAGGCACTGGTCCTTTCTGGAGAAAGAGTAATACGTTGCTCAGTATCTGTGGCCCGTATTGATGAAGTTTGCCCAGGTTGATAAGAGAAATCATCAGATTCCTCATTATGATACGCATCTGTACGCCTGGATCGTGAAGAAGGTAAATAGGTTTGCCTCTGACCACTTCGCTGTCCCGAATGTGCAGGTGCACCGCCATGAAGGGTTTGTATGAGTTGCCGCATTATCTCTTGCATGGCGGTTTGTCCTTGAGCCAGATTTGTCATAATTCCAGCCAGATCTGAAGGTGCAGAAGGATTTGGAAGATTTCCAGCATTTCCAGCGTTTTGATTGCTAGATTTACGGATTATCTGCCATTGATGATGAATGATTTTTGGTGAAAAATGATAAGAACAATCGTTCCCACAGACGGCGCCAATCTGTTGATGTAAAAAATTTGATTACTCTAATTATTCAATCACAGATAAATATAAATGAAACAAAGAATTTTAAAATGGTTCAGCCTTATATGAATGGCCTACGTCCACTGTTATGTTATTGCTGAGTGTTTGGTAATTCTCGATTACAAGTTCTATCAAGAAATTCCGGTCCCTTTGAATGAGGGTAATACAATGTATTTATAGCCTTTAGGCCATAATCTGAAAGGGTGATACATTAAATGATATTCATATGAAAGGGTAATTCATTTAATGATCTTCAAGCGTGTGCGTCAAGATGATTAGCATTCAATGAATAGTTGAACTGTTGATTATCTGGCAATCAATGCTGTGGTCAAGATGCAGCTCGGACCGCCTTAGTTGCTCGTCGTTCAGGAGTTCCTCGGAGAGCTGGAGTTCCTCGGAGTACACCTGTTGCTCGGAGTGAGTATGACTAGGTTGGGGGAATGAACTTCCTCATTGCTATTATGCCACGTAGATTGACGCGTGTCTTCTTATTATTCATCCATATCAGCATACTAATTTTGGTATCAACAGTCAGTAATGAAGGCTGTCTTCTCAGAGTCTTCAGCATCCATAAAGATTTGGTTATAGCCTGAATACGCGTCCATGAAGCTCATGAGCTCGTGTCCCGCCGTCGCATCCACCATCTGATCTATCCGAGGTAAGGGATAGCTGTCTTTTGGACAAGATCTGTTCAGGTCAGTGAAATCCACACACATTCGCCACTTCCCATTGGCCTTAGGCACGATGACTGCATTTGAAAGCCACTCCGGATAGGTAACTTCTCTTATAAACTTGGCCTCTTCTAACTTTTTGACCTCTTCTTGGATGACGTCGTATTTCTCCCTGGAGTAGACTCTTCATCTCTGTTTGATCGGCTTGGCATCTCTGGTCACGTTGAGCTTGTGGCTCATCACCTCAGGGTCGATGCCAGGCATGTCTGTGTGACTCCATGAGAAGACACTCTGTCTCCTCCTGAGGAAGTTTATCAGTTCTTCCTTGGTTCCTGGCTCTAGGTCCTTACCGACTTGGACGGTTTTTTTCGGGTCGTCCTCATTGAGGACGATGGATTCTACCTCTTCCGCGGCCTCTCCCTTCTTCAACTTTGTTTCATCTCTTGGGTCAAGAGTGTCAATGCTATAAGTGGTGGTTGCCCTCTTATGGGCTTCTCTCTCTTCGGCCGAGTTGAAGTAACACTCTCGCGCTGTGGTCTGGTCACCTTGCACTTCCCCTACTCTATAAGGAGTCAGAAATTTAAGCATCTGATGGACCGTCGACGGCACAGCTTCAAACTCTTTAAGGGACACCCTTCCTATGATGAGGTTGTAGGCCGAGAAAACGTTCTCGTCCATAACGAAAAAGTTTATCTTCTTGGTCAGCCTCTTAGGCCACTCATCACCCATCCGTACGTCCATCTCATACATGCCCAAGGGGTGGACCTTTTCTCCACTGAAGCCTATCAATGGGTGATGATAGGGGAACAGCCTTTCTCTGCTAAGACCTAGGCTCTTGAAGCAAGGCCAGAACATCATGTCCGCTAAGCTCCCCCCGTCTATGAGGATCCTCTGCACCTCGCACCCATGCACCCTTGTTGTTATGACCAGAGGGTCATCATGGGGGGCTAAGATACCCTTGAATTCGAGTCTGGAGAACCCCACTACGAGGGTGTCCATGTCTACTTTCTTCCTCTTCTGCACTGTATCGGAAGATGTTAGATTCACAACTTCAAGCTTGGCCACTCACCTGGCCTCTTCTACATGAGCCTTCCTATCAGCTACTTTAGAGCCACCTCCTGCAAATCCTCCACATATGGTGTTAACACCAAAGGAGATCGTACCGACCCTCTTCACCGGGGTGTTGTCATCTTTTGGCGGAAGATCCGGATCGTCTTCGTCATCTCCTTCTGAATCATCATCTCTTCTGGCCGGGACATTGTCACGGCATCTGTCATTTCTCCTTTTCTTAGGGTCATCTCTTCCACCCTTTGGAGCCTTACCATCCGCATACTTCCTCAGCTTTCCAGATTTCAACATCTTTTCAATCTCATCTTTTAAAGCGAAGCATCTGTCCGTGACATGGCCATGATCCTGATGGAACTCGCACCATAGGTTTTTGTTCCTCTTATGTGGTGGGTCCTTCAGTTTCTCTGGCCATCTCAGAGTCCTGTGTCTTAATCTCATTAAGGATGTGCTCGCAACTTACAGTCAGAGGTGTATAGTGAACGAACTTGTCATCTCCTGACCTCTTCTTCCCCTCTTTCTTGCTTTGGGACTTTCCCCTGCCACCGCGGTTCTCATCCTCATACTTGGCAGCCATTGCCTCTTCTGCATTCATTACTTTCCCTGCGGTTGCCAGCAGCTCCGCCATAGACCTAAGGGGTCTTCCGCCAGTTTCCACAATAACTTCCCCTTCTGGAGGCCTCCTATAAGGGCGGTCATGTCTATGTTCTCTTCATAATCTTTGACTTCCAACTTTTCTTTGTTGAATCTTGCTATGTAGTCTCTTAGGCTCTCACCTTTGGCTTGTTTGACATACAGTAGGTGGGTAGTCTTCTTTTGAGGCCTCATCCCAAAGCAGAAGTTGTGGATGAATCGCTTAGCCAAGCCTTTGAAGTTCTCAATTGAGTTCTTCGAAAGGGAGGTGAACCAACTGTGCGCTACCCCTGTTAAGGTCCCAGAGAAGGCTCTACACTTCATCTCATCGGGTATCGAGTAGATGTCTGCTGCCTATTGATACATATCTATGTGGTGTACTGGGTTGGTGCTACCATCATACTTGGGAGACACCGTAGGAGGCTTGAACTTAGCTGGGGTTGGGAACCCCACTATCCTAGCCACAAATGGGGAGCCCTCTGAGTAACCCCTTTGTAATGGGTCCCTACTTTTAATGAGGTCTCCTATCTTCTCCTCAAGGCGTTGGATAGAATCATTCCATGGTCTTCTGTCATCGACTTGGCCGAGGTTATCCCCTGCCACCTCCCTGGGATGGACCGAGGGTTCCCCTGCCACGACACGTTGGCTGTTGACCTCTTCCTGTTCCCTACCTCTTCTTTCACAGTGTCGGCCTTGGTCTGGCCGACCCTGCCTGTTCCCTCTCTGAGAGCCTGCTGCGCTCCTTGATCTCGACAGTCTCTGTCTTAGGTCATTCATCGGGCCCAATCTCTCAAAGGCCGACCCTCTGCTCAACCTATCAAAGGCTGACCCTCTTTGTTGGGCCTCTTCACCTCTTCAGCCGACACAACCTTGACTTTGCCTAAGAAGTCGTACAGTGTTATTTGACACCTCATATGGCTCCCACCAATCTTCCGGGGCTTCTTCCGCCTCTAGATCATCGTACCTGTCCTCTGGGCAAGGGTTTCCCTACCTCCCCAGGAGCAAGCACCTAGGGTCAGCAACGTCCCTTCTCTGGGGGGTGCAGGCTGGTCCTTCATTGGTGCCTGGGGTGGTCCCCTGGCGTTAGGATGAGGCTAAATTTCCACCGAAGTGATCATGTCCGGTGAGACTCCAGGTGGTCTCATCATAGTTTGGCTGAGCTGTGCAAATTGCTCCTGCATGGTTTGTTGTGTTGAAGCTAAAGATCTCAAGGTTGCTGCTACCTCCGCCATTTCGGACTGGGGGGCGCCTGACTGGAACTAGGCCCTCCACCCCCGGGCGGCGAAAGAGGCGGTGGTAAGTCTGGTGCCATATGTTAACACTATAGAGCTTGAGTAGCAGGTGAGCTTAGTACCTCACGGGACCTCTTTCAATAGTGAAACAGCTCCGCGCTAGGGGGAGGCCTGGTTCACCACCAGAGTCTCCGGTGAGGTTAAGTAGAAAAAGAGGAAGAGATAGCTTCTCGTTCCCACAGACGGCGACAAACTGATGATGCCGGAATCAACACCACCAGATAAAGTGTTTTCAATCTCAATCTAAGAACAACAATGGCAGCACAGTTATGTAAAAGGTAAGAGAATGAGATGAGGTGAAGAGGAGAGAGCACCAGGATATAAGTGGTTCAGCCTATATTGGCTTACGTCCACTGTGTGTGAATAACCTCACTTCAATAAGGCACTAATGGCCATGGATACAATCTCTCAAGATTTCTCTCTCTACTGTGTATCTAGACAGGGTTTCAGCTAGGGTTGAATATCTGGGGATCCTTTTGCAAGGTAGAGGATGACCTCTATATATAGTACCTAGGCGGTGTAATGTACCCTCCATGCATGCAATGAGCATGTGTGTGTTTACCTCACCAATATGGGAGTTCCATCTGTCACTGTCACATGTAGACAATGATGATGCAATACTCTCCCCACGTGTGGGGAATATTCTTGTTATAACTAATTTGTGTCCACGTGTCCTTATCTAAATGTCAGCAGGTGCTCGGCTATCGCGTCTGGTGTATGACCTCGGCCTTGGGGAGGCCGAGGTTGGTGAGCCTTGATACCTGTTTAGTCCGAGTATTCCATGGAGGTCTCGGCCTAATCCTAGCCGAGACAATGGACAAGGTCGGCCTGAGACGAGGTTGAACTGGTGGCTTGATGAGGTTGCTAGTGGCTTCCTGCTATCTCGGCCTATGTCTGGCCGAGGTTGCCATTCCAAGGTACACGAGAATGCTGCCGATCCTTGTGACTTCCCTTTGAGAGGCTCATGGTAGTGTTGGCCTGGGCCGACCTTGATATGGCCGAGGGGTGATATTGCGTATCCAAGACATGCCCAACATCGGCCATAATATCGGCCGAGGTTGGTGTCTCTAGGCCGAGGTTACACTTGGGGCATATCAAATAGTATTGTACCTTTTAGGCACAAAGACAAGGTTTTTAGTCAGATAAGTATTCCAAGTTTTATACCTCAAAATATGTATTTACCTTGGAGGAGTATGAAGAAATCTTAGATTATTGGCTCCACTGGGAAGGACAAAGTTGTTGCCACTTCATAGACAACTAAAGATGCTATATGACTCGTCTACTACCTAACTAACCTGCGTGAGGTTCCTTTAGGTTCAATTAGTTATTACACTTTTAGTGTTCGTAGACGTACGGTTGTAAGTTTGAAAAGACCCGTAACACACAAAAAGGTTAGTCTTATTGAGCGTATGTTTCACCTAATTCAAAAAATCATATAAGAAGGTGATATATTTATGTTATAGGTTGTATGGGATAACACTCGGTTAATCCTCTACCGATACGTAACAAATTTCTGTATATATGGTATGGGAGGTTGATACATAGATTTAAGACTAAGTGGAAGATTATTAGGCATTTATTCTTAAAATCATGTATGACGTTTACTTTTTAGTAGAGGCCTGTCAGTTAATTTTGAAATAAGAATCATGGTTACAAGAATGCCTTATATTTCGTTTAATATATATTGTAAAAAATTTGATCAATAAATCCCGATTGGAATTATGGTGAGTTGGCTTCTAGTTGATCACTAGTAGATATGGATTCTGATTCTAGCACTCTTGAAACGTTCATAACCCGGATAAGGAGTTGACATCCTATCAAAATGAGAGTGATGCAATCTTATTAGTTTATCTCTGACTATGGGAATATGTTTGATGGTTCGAGAACTTGTTTGATAGTTTAATAGAGGATTGTGATCGGTACATTCCAGGATTGTATTGAATACTGCCACCCATGAGATTTGAGTCTAAGGGTTCTCTTGATTAGACTCGGAAAATCTCACACCCTTTTTCACAGGATGCATTGATTCTTAATCCCGATAATTATGAGGATTATAACACTTGTGCAAATTTCATTTTGATTGCTATGCGAGCGATCTGATCTATATCGGGTCAAATGATCCCCGCATATTGGGAACAATTGTGTAAGTATGTCAGAGATAATAATTCTGAGGAATCTACATCCAAGGGATACAATGGATTGTGGCACCCCCATATAGACTTATATGTTTTGTTTCCAATAAGTAAAACCCGGGCGATGGATTATTTTATAATCCTGGAGGAGTAACAAATAAGGTATGTTTGAGAATCAAGAAAATTGATAAGATCTTGGTTAAAATTAAATAACAGTAAAACTGATTTAACAAGTGAGTATCAGACACTTACGATGGGGAATCATAATGTGTATCCTAATTATCTTTGAAAATTAAACCTCATTATATCCGAGTGATTTGAGATAATTAAATTGGAGTACAATCGTGATTATTTGGTAGAGTTAATTCACGATTAAATGAAGAAAGAGAATAATTACGGTAATTTTAGTTATGATTTTTGAGTATTTATTTTGAGCTAATTTAATTATTTGTCTTGGGTCCCTGATGTAGTCCATATACCCAGGTAGTCAGGTCCATACTCTTAAAAACCTCATTTTTTTCCTAAGCTCGCTTTTGTACTTGTATATAAAAATTTGGGAAGGGATTTTAATCATTATTATGCATCATTAGGGTTTGAAAGGGTTGAGAAAAAACCCTATCACATTTTTTGTCAAGGGGGCTAGAGAGAGATCACCATATCGCAATCATAAGAAAGGGTTTTCATCTCAAAATGTGTCCACCCACCTACCTAATTTTGGGGAGGATCATACACTAGAAGATACTTACAAATCGAACGTTTAATAAAGGTTTTTGGATACCTTAGAGGGAATCAAGGATTTTATCATCTTCATCCTTTGTCTCCTGATACGAATCACAACATGATTCATAATGATATGGATTCTTTAAACCTTATGTTTAATCTTTAAACCTAGTTTTGGATTTTCTTTTCAATGCATGATTAATCCAAAATCTTTAGGGCTCAATTTTTTTCGTATTTAGATGTCAAATACCGAGTTATTTTTCCCAAAAATATGTAGTGTCTTGGACCCACAATTGTTAATAATAAAGTAATATAGGTAGTAGTGTATCGGGGGATCCTTGTTTAAATTTCACTTGCGAGATGTTTCACGCATGAAACTTAGTAAGGGTCGGGACTTGAAAGACAGTTGGGTGCTAGGACTTTTGGTTTATTAATTTGTGAATTACTTATGTGGATTAGTAGCCTTAGTATATTACAAGATGGACAGGGTACAATTGGTTATAAATGTATCAGGTTAGATAAGAGGTGAGACTTATTCTTCTATTAGTGTTGGCGGGTGATGGCATGGGGAAATAAATTGGTCGCATTTAATATGTTTAAGCAACATTATATTTCTTGCAACTTTAGGGCGATGACACAAATATATAAAACCTCCCCACCCCACCCAACCCCCCGACCCCCCACCCCCACCAGGTGTTATTATTATTATACAGGAGTAGCAGGACTGAGAAGTTAGAGTTGAACTTAGGAGTCAAAGTTACATATTATCAGAGATTCAGTTCATCATCCTTACTGTAGGATTTGATTTCATTTCAGTTGATACTCTAATAGCATTTTTTATTCAAGAGTTTCATTTTATATTTCAGTTGAAACTTTTGTATCTCAGAAACTCTTATTAGTGATTCAGATCTTATTGGATATTTATTTTATTCTACTCAGTTTAGTTATTCGATTGTTCATTGTTCTTATGTCTTGGATGACTTTTATTTACTATCATTTTTATTTATCGTTGATGGTGAGAATGATATAAATTGCATAGATATATATGTGTCCAACGTAGTTACAATAAATACGTAAGGTGTTATATTATTGGGTGATAGAAATGCATTTCATAATGTAAAATAAAAATACATATTTTTTAGTTATATGTGTATATTTTGGGTGTAGGTAATTTTCAGAATATATTCCTGATGTAAAATGATTTCTGTATAGACATATTTAGGGGTGTTGATCATTTTTTGCATTTGACTAAAATTGATATTATTTTCAATCCAAAATGGAAATATGAATTTAAGGATTGTTTTTAATACTATTCTGAAAAATATTATTTAAACCCTAGACTTTGAAATTTTTTGTTTGGGGTTGAAGAATGTTATAGATTGTATTTTTACCACATAGCTTTTATAGTAAGGGTTTTTTACCCAAACATGCACAAAATTACAGCTTAGATCTTAGACTTGTTAACATGTATTATTTTGGCACTAAATTTGTTTTTTAGAAATATTTGCAAAACATCATCTGAACTTTGGAATAATTAGAAAATAACCCCAAAATTTTGGGACAACAACAAAACATTCCCTGAAGTTTTGAAATAATTACAAAACAGACCCCGAACTTTGGGAAATTTTAAAGAAACTAGACTTTTAAATATTACGAAACAACCTTGACTTTTGGAAATTTATAAAAGTGTTCCTAAGCTTCATATTTTGGGGAAATATCCCTTATGCTTAAATTTTATTGGACTTAGTATTGTAAAGAAATTTCGAAGCAACACGACTAGTAATTGTATATATTATTAAGATAGAAACATATTGCTTATAGTATTGCATTTGTTTTTCTATTATTTTTTTCTTTGTTGTATTATGATGGGAAAGCCCTACTATGCATTGGCTCACCTTGTTCCCTTTGTAACATAAGTGTAGACACCCCATTCCAATACCCCCCCCCCCCCCAACCTCTCCTTATGTCCTTAGTGCCTCCCTTCATCATTGCAAACCCAAGTCATACCCCGAGTACAGACCTAAAGGTCATCGGGCACCCCCGGGCTCCGTTTGACCAAAATTCAAACTCTTCAGCTCGAACAAGACTGAATGAATATTCGAAGGGCACCGAATCCCCTTTCCAACGGTCCGTCCCGTGGGTGATTCTGACTTTCCATGTTGAGGAACGACCCGTTTTTCCTCAAAACTCGATCATGAGGTCACCGGACGCTCCTAGGTTCCATTTGACCGAAGTCAACTCTTCAGCTCGATCGGGACTGAATGAATCTTAGAAGGGCACCGAAACCCCTTTTCAACGGTCCTACCTGTGTGCGATTCTGACTTACGATACGTACGAACGATCCGTTTTACTTCGAAAGGTCACCGAACGCTTCCAAGCCTCGGTTGAGGTGTGATAAGTGTAATACCCCGTATTTTTGACTATATTTATTTTGGGATTAATTAATTAAATTGCGTATTAATTGGAAATTAATCCGGGTTAAAAATACTAATGTGATGCGAGTTGGTATTTGATTATGTGCATATATGATTATATATGAACTTGGTATTATAAAATTTGTCGTGGGATTTATATACGGCATTTTAGAAATTTTGTTGAGACGCGTGGGACCGCCGCGTCACGGTATATTATTTTATTAATAAAAGTGAATTTAAAATCTATAATCCGTATGGTCGTTTTGAGTGCGCCAACGCGTCCGGAAGGGTCGAGATAGTCAGAAAACACTAGCCGGGGGTATAGTTTGGGTCCCGGGGTATTTTTAGGACATACCGGCAACTTAAAGGGTATTTTAGTAATTTGGTATTTTTGGGTAATTAAAAGTGACGAAAATGAAGAGTTGTAATCTGATAAGGAATTGACCCAACCAACCCTTTATTAACCCCATAAGCTACGTAGGTTATCATTTAGTCTTCCAACTCTCCCAAAGAAAACCCTAGACACCATAGCCATCTTTGGAAGAAGAAAGCTTGGAGAAGGAGAGAGAGAGAGGAATTCTGCAGAGATTCTTCACCAAATCAACACCAAATCCGAAATCAAACCAAGGCAAGTGATTTATTCCATTTAAATTTCAGAGAATGCTTCTTCCATGTTAGATTATTCATAAATTTTGTATGTTCTTGGAAGATAATGAAAAAAACCCATAAGATTGGAGTTATTAGTTTAAATTTTGGGATATAGGTTGCATGTAGAATGTTACTGGAAGATTATATTAAGAGAATTATCGACTTTTGTTATACCAAAAACGGATTTAAGATGAAGTTTATGAATGTTCTTGAGATAAAATCTGGAAACTAAGTTTTTGATGAAGATTGATCCTTATGTAGCCTATAGTTGTTGAAATATTGATTTGTGGACGTTAGTAATATTGTAGGATTGTTATATAACATTACTATAACGTTATATTTGAGAATCATACGTTAGAAATAAGTTTTGGGACGTTTTCAAATCTGCAGAACGAAGCAGTCCGTAGCCATACCTGTTCGATCGATCGATCGACATTCATCAGTCGATCGATCGACTAGATCGATCGATCGATATTCATAGGTCGATCGATCGACCTTCCCTGAATGAGTGAAATTTTCCTTAATATGATTTTAATGGTGGAAACCCTCGGAGAATATGTTTGGAGACTTTGTGAATACCCTTAGCTTTAAGGAAGACCAGTAGGCATGATTATGAAGTGGGACTTTAATCAGAATGTTATTTGAGGAATTATTCTAAATTGTTGAAATTCGTTATGTGAGATAATATTTGGGTTAATAGTACAAATTTGAATAAGTTGATGAAATAAGGTTTGGGGCAGAAGTAAAGACCTTAGGCATAAAGATATCATATGTGAGAATTATGGGAACTTAGTAGTCTATTCGAGATAGGTTTTAAGTTTAAGGAACTACGGCGTGAGACGTGTCGGCAATTTAACTTTATATTAACGGGAGACTTGAAAAATATAAATTTGGAAATGGTATAATGATGTAGAGTATTACAATTATACTACAGTGATTACTAAGATGCGTGTATACTTGGTATTGGTATAGTATTTGTGTGTATGACATACCTACCATACTTGCTATCACGGGAGGTTTGCGTTCGCTTAGGACCCTCTAATCCTTGTGTGCCTACAGGGGGGATTTAGACTGGTACCTTGATGAACATAGGTCATTGAAAGACTTATTGTGATATTAATAAGTCCGCGGATCGTGGGAGCGTAGGTATGTGCATGACCCATGTGAAGGTGACTATGTTCGCCTCCATTATTTGTGATGTTGTTATTTGAGAACTATTCCTGAGAGATTCAGAATATGTGATCCTTATGTACGTGATGTACCGGGATGGATAGCAGAGTATGTGTGCACCGGAGCTTAGTTCTCGGGGTGCTTATATTGTATATTTATGATGTGAATAATATACATTTAATTTAATGAGAACTTTCATGTTAATGTAGTGAACATATATATATCACGGTATTATTTTGAGAAACAAAATGGGATTAGCTAGTAGTATAATATATTGCATATTGAGCATCTGAGTTTATATTAAACCCCTATTTAATTACGAGCGTTATAATAGAACCAAGTAATAATGGCAGGTCCTATGATAAGTCTAGCTAGATTCGATGTCACTTAGCTAGTGGTTTGTGTCGTTATAGATGGGTACTTACGTTAGGAGTGCACGGTTAGTCGAGAGGTGAGAATTTAATGTGAGTGCACGTCCTAACATGTACTTTGCATTTAATGTTTTAAATGTTTTTAAAGCACTTGCAGGTTTTTAAAATGATTTCCACTTTCGGGCTCTGACCCATTTGCTTTCAAATATATTTTCTTGTAAAACCATTTTAGGTGCCCAGCCACAAGGACACCAAGCATAGGATTCTCATTCAGGTGACGAGTTGTAGCTCTTTGTGGAAGCTACAGGGATTTGCATGTAGACGCTTCTCTCATTTGGATTCCAGTCTCAGCATCTATCAGTTGTAGGGCATGTTGCCCAATTCTATTAGACATCTTTTACATTTCAGTTTTCAGACTCTAGCGTGTATTGCTCAGTATTCAGTTTTAGTTATTTATTTCAGTTTACTTATCAGTTGTGGGATTTGTATTGAGGAGTTTTTCCTCCCGAGTTTATTTACATTTTGTGATGGTTATTCGTTTTACTTCAGTATGGTGAATGGTGTTATTTAGTTATTCATTACTCTTGTTGCATGTTAATCAGATTTAATAAAATTTGGCACTTATTTTTTAAATAATAGGTGGTTAGTAATAATAAAACGTTTTCGACAGTGATGCTATTAACTGAGCCAACTTGGCATTTTGAATTAATTTTATAAAGGAGTAGCTACCCGGTGTTTAATTAGTCGGGGTGTCACAATAAGCACCCAAAACTGTACATTTTATACCCCGAATAGATGTATTTTAGTTACTAATTCTCGGCAATTGGGGTCTTATGTGCTTAAATGTTTATCTTGCAGGTCAAATTGTGCATTGCAGAGTTCAAACGATTAAATCAAGGCAATTGTGCAAAAATGGTGCTAAATACCTTGTCCCTAAACCTACCTAAACCCTTACCTGAGCCTAAACCTACCTTGAACCCCGTTTTTGTTTACTTTGTCCCTTTTTAATATTTTTTAGATTTTTAGTTTGAGTAATTTTTATTTTTAGGATTTATTTTAGATTTATTTAGAATTTCTAGGATTTATTTTCTATTTTTTTTATATTACTTTTTTTTAGTATAATTTTATTTTGATTTTTATTTCGATTTTTATTTTAGTTTTTATTTTATTTTATTTTATTAGGATTACTTTTAGGAGTTTATTTTTAGTTTATTAGATTTTATATTTTAGGATTTTTGTTTTCATTTTTTATTAGATTTTTCATTTTTTATTTCTTTTACTTTATTTTAGTTTTTATATAAGCTTAGGATTTTATTTTTTATTTTTTATATTTTTATTTTTTACTTTCTTTAGTTTGTTTTATTTTTAGTTAGATTTTATTTTTTATTTTTTATTTTTTATTTTTTATTTTTTATTTTTATTTTTATTAATTTTAGTTGAGTCTTTATTCATTTTATTTTAGGGTCATAAATTAAACACACTAACACACACCCTAAGTCACACCACACTATCCTACACCTCACATACACATAAACCCTCCAACCTCATACTACCACCCTACACCCTCAAACATCCAAACCCCTCACCTCCATCTTCTTCCTTTCACCCAACAACTTTCTCTCTCCTCTCTCTCCTCCATAGCTACAAACACCACCAACACCACTCACAATCCAACCCCCATACGAGCCCGCTTACAACCCCGGCGATCTCCTGCCCTCTGCTCCGGTGTTAATTCCGACCAGCCAACCTCCATTCCAACTCCATTTTAACCCATACCCGGCAATACCCCAAGACCCATAACCCATTTCCCAAACCTCCAAAGACTAGCACGAATTTCACCTGCCAACAAACACAAGAAGCCAACAAACACGAATTTCACCTGCCAACAAACACGAATTTTTCATCATTTACACACGAATACTTTCCCTGACATATTAATTCCTTCACTCTTTATCTTCCTCATCCACCCGCCTCTTCTCCCTCTCTCACTGCCATAATAACCTTTTCATTTTCACTCTCTCTATATCCTTGTACAAAACCATCACCATGGAAATCAAACACCAAAAATGCTAAATATACACTTAATGCCCAATATTTTTACCCATTTGAGGAGCCACATAAATGGTCAGAAATCCTTGCAATGGAAGATGCTCAAATTATGTAAGTTGTCCTTTGACCCTATAAAGCATTTGTTACTAGGTTAGTAAACCGTGGAAAAAAGTCGACATGTTTACAATATTTGGATAATGATTCAATATAATAGAATTAATATTTTAGATTTTTTTGATACTATTCTGTAATTTACCTCCATTAATCAAATTTGGTTCATATAGAAGTATATGTAGATATGTTATGTCTTGTAATGGTTATAATGGATTTACTTTAAGGGAGATGAAAGGAAAATCTCTTGAAATATAAATTAAGAGTTGTATTATAGTATTAGCAACAATAATTCTTATGTATTACAGATAATCACATGTCAGTTGATATGTTTGATTTTTTTACCAGAAGCATTTGAATTTCAATGCATGGTACTTGAATTCCCAATTAACCTCTTAATGTCATTTATAACATCACATATAAATATATCATAAATTAAAATCAAAGCCTTCCTCGTTAGTTTTAATTTTTGCATAATTGGAGGTTAACTCTTGTATTTGGTTTATGATAGGGGAGAAAAGGAAGAGACATATCTGTTTTTTTATAAGTAAATGCTTTATTAAAATAAACCCGCCTAAGGGGGAAAAAATTCGGTATACAGGATGTATACCCAATAAAATACAAAAACATACCATACCAATCAATACCACTCAGATGCAATAAAGACAATCTAGTCACCCCATGTAAATCTTCCACGAAATCCAAGAGTGAAAGGAGCATCGATATATGATTATTCCTATGCCAAAGAGAAAGAGTACTCAAAAAGTTGTAATGAGGTCTCGCTGGAGCCATTTCCTTCCCTTCGAAGAATATCATGTTCCTCTACTACCAAATTGTCCAGAGGATGCAATGCAGATCCATCCTTCAAACTTTCTTATCCCCCTCCCCTCCCCTTAGACACTTCCATACTGCCATCCCCTCACTCACTGACCAAAACATGACCCATCGAACCCTACACAATGATAAAAAGACATCCCACAGTCCCCTTGTCACTCAACAATGCAAAAGCAAACGATTAATCAACTGTTCATCCATCTTCCCCTATTTTGCAACCCTTTTATTGTCAAAATAACTTGTCTAACAACGCTCCATATAAAGAAAATAACTTTTGGGGGTGACTTCACTCTCCACACATCCTTCCATAGTAAAGAGGTGCTCCCGAGTTCACATGAGAACAAACTAACCTAAAACCGGTATGTTTAAAGAAAATAATTATGAAATATCAATGTCAGCTTCACCAAATCTACCTAAAAGGGGTAATGGGAGTTGAGAAAAGTTGATTTAGCCCAAAATTATATATTGAAATATACCCAGATCATGTTTTCTTTCATTCATTAATGCCCTCTATCGTCATAACATATCTTAGTTGATTTTATTTTAAATCATTAAGTGGATTTACAGAAAAGAAACAAAATGAATTATGCATATTTTACAAAAATCTTCATTTTATAGGTCAATAAAAAGTCCACAATAGGGGTTCTTCGCAAAATATGAAACTTGAGAGTTTTTTTTATATATTCCCCTAAAATATATAAGCTTTATAAAAATCTTTAGACCTTTAGATTTTAACATTCATTATAAATTAAAAAAAATAGAATAAAAGTTATTAAACAACACAGTAAGCTATATGTGTTACTTAAAGATGTTTAGACGAACATCAATAATGTGTAATATGAGAAAAATAGATAGATAAATAAATAATCTGAACTTTGATATGTTGCCAAAAACCCTAGAACTTTTTCCCCCATGAAGGTGTGATCTAATCAATAATGTCACTACCAAGATTCGACTGAACCACTTTGATCAACCTATTATGAAAAGTGTGGTGAAGGTCGGTGGTGATTAGATTTTCCTTATTAGTAATTGATAGTGTGCATTTGATAATTATCTAGACTTGGCCTCGATTTTGTTTTTTGGCATAGAATTGTTCTTAATCCAAGTTTCTAATGATAATTTTATGTGGTTGTAGAATATATATTTTACAAATGAGCTGTATTTTCCATAGTGAATATGATCTTTAATGTCACTCATAATATGAAATTGCAAATTCAGAATAGTTTGGATGTTTTGTGTCTTTTACATTTTTCTTGTTTGAATTGAGTTACTTTTTTAGATTAAGTTGATTATACTTTTTTAAAATTTGGATCAAAACATTTTTATCAAAGTATACAAGCAAAAAAATATTTAACAAACGTGTGAACAAGTATTATTCTACAACATCATGCTAAATTAACATGTCCATATAAACATGTTTTTTTACATGCTTCACTAAACATAAAATGATAAAAAGTAGTCAAATTTCTTAAGAATACACATTATAATATTTTCCACAAATGATCTCACTAAGAAAATTAAGAAAAGATAACATATACATATATTTATCCTATTGTAACTTATATTTATTTTCAAAACAAATCACAATCTCCTACCACCTCATGAGAGAATTATGGTTTTACCAGTCAAATAAGGGTGTGCTAAAAGAATAACATGAGGGATGGTATAATGGGAGTGGGATGAATTAGAAGTTCAGGTGCGTGTGCGTGTGCATGTGATGAGGCATGGGAAAGTGGTTTTAGGTAGGTTATGGTTCAGAGAAAGGTAGATGGGAAGGGGGTGGATTATTGCCTTCAGGTTGTAATATTAATATATACATGTATGATAATATGATATTGGCCCAACTATGGTTATTAAAGCATCAAAGCCTAAAGGATATCAATTACCCTTTCCTAATAGTTTTATAGGAGTTCTATATATGTCATTTTCTCTCCATTTTTTCGGTTGTCAGTTTAGCATCAAATTCATTACATTGGCTATCATAAATCACTATTGTAGTTTTTACCAAAGAAGTTCAATTCAGGTTAACCATAGTTGAGGTTAAATGGTGAATTTATAAGTTGGAAATAATTGAACTAATATTTATATGGATATCGGTGTCATGTTGTTTGATTAATGATAATATAATTAATTGGATTGAGTGGATTTTGAGGTAATCTATGTATCTGGTGGTTATGGTGTCATGCTAGCATTTTTTATATATCTTATGCAGTTTTAGTATAAAATGTCTTTAAGACGGGCGCATGAAGTTATGTATATCATTTAGTTAATTACAAATATGATTAACCCAATAATTCTTATTTGTTTATGTTGATATTAATGTTATGACTATGCAATATAAAACTTATATGAAGACTATATGATTCTTTTGCTTATCAATTTCAATATCTTTTTACCTAATGTGTTATTAAAAGTAAAAATATAGGTGTAGCTAGCCCAATGCTTTTTCTTTATTCACTTAATTTAACTTTTATGTAAGAGCATTTTTTATGATTGTTCATCTTTAATTTATTATATCCCATTACAAACTGTACAAGTTGCATCCTCATACACTTTCCAAGTTCTTTTAAGACAAGTTAGTGGTCGAGAAACAAACCGAAGATCGATTGCGTTGAAATCATCACGACTCTATCAAGAAAGTATATGGTATAAGGTTTTGTTTTAGACTTATACATAATATTCTGGGATGCTTTTTATTAAATTTATTCGAGACATTTTTATAAAATAATTTTTTCAGATAATTTTTTATTCGTTCAAATGAAATTGTACTTTAGTTAGCGTGAAAACTTGAGTTTGTTGGAATGAACATCAAATGAGCTTCCAACATGGTTTCTCTTCCGAGCAGAGGTCCACCCCTTAAAAGGTCATTTCAAGGCCGTTTGAACGAAATGACATGTTCATTCGAACGAGACTTCATTCATTGGAACAAAACCTGGATTTTGTTTGAACAAAACCCCATTTTTTCGAACGAAGTCTACCACTTCAAATATTTTGTTTTTATAAAAAGAACTCTTGTGGACTGATTTTCTAAGAACTTTTAGCGAACAATGATTTTTCATACCTGTCCCAAAAGTCTCATAACTTTTGCTTAAGAAAATAACTTTTTGTTTTTCAAATCATATTCCCAGGAATGATTTGTTGAGTTTAGTCAAACCCTATATACACATACACATTCAAACCCTTGTATACTGCTGATTTACTATTGATCTTATGGAGATTTTATCTCTACGGCTGAAGAAGGAATTAACTCTATTTCCTGAGGCTCATCGGTAAATACCAAGGCAAGAGCTGCTTATTATGGACGGTAATGGACTGGGTCGTATTTTATTGAAGATATAAAGACATTACCATATTAAACTTAGTGGAGCTCTAACTTGTATGTAAGTTAGTCTTGGTCTGTCCAATTTCAAACAGTGTTGAAAAAATGTTTTCCCGTAAGGGATTTTTCCTCATATTCTTCTTCTGTTTGGGTTGATTGTTTGGTTTGTCATTTTAGCTTTGGAAATTATCTTGCATGTTCATCTAAATCAAATTAGGATAAAATTTGGCTAAAAAGTGATACTTTTATATATGGGACCTAATATATAAGTGAATCCATATAACTCGTAATTTCAAATTGTTATCAGAGTAGGTTACACTAATTTATTGTGTGATATTTATCTTGAGATTAAATGGATAACGATTATAATAAGGTACCCATTTTTTATGGATTTAACTATGCGTACTGCAAAGATCGAATGAGGTTGGTTCTGAAATCGATTATTGAGCGAGTCTATCTTATTTGTAAAAGAGGGTGGACAACACCCACTGTGACTAGTGACGATGTCATAAGTCTTAAACATATCACTGATTGGACAGGAGATGATTTTAAATGGATCAATTTTAACTCCAGAGGTTTAGGTGCAATTTTTGGTGAAGTCACTCCCGACGAGTTTTGTTGTATTATGATGTGTACCACGCTTAAGGAAGCATGGGATATTCTACAACTCACACATGAAGGTACTAATGTTGTAAATGCCTCAAAGCTTCAAAATATCACCACTCAATTTGAGACAGTACACATGAATGAGTCTAACACTTTTGATGAATTTTATTCTCGTTTATAGAATACCTTTAACTTTTGTTTTAAATTGGGTGAGATAATGTTTAAGACAAGAGTGGTTAAAAATATTTTGAGTTCTCTCCCATCCCTTTTTAATGCGAAGGTTAATGTTCTTGATACTTTGGGAATATTAGATACTCTTGGGTTAGAATAACTCACAGGAAACCTTCAAAATTATGAATTATAAATGCTCCCTCGCGCCAAAAGGAAAAAGGAAGGAATAGCCTTAAAAGTTAAAACAAAGAACAAGAAAAAGGGTTTTGACTCCGACTTCGAGTTTGATTTTGAGCTAGATGATCTTTCCTTGTTTGCAAAAAAATTCAAAAACTTTCTCAAATTTAACAAAGAAAATTATTCAAATGAAAATAAGAGCATTGATAAAAAAAAAAGTTGTGCAATAGTGGTTTTGAGAAAGCGAGAGGAGAGTGCCCTAAGAAAAAAGAGGATAGATTCTATGAGTGCGTGGGTAAGGGTCAGAAAGACCACGAGTGCGCTACGAGGCTTAAGAGAAATGGCAAAGGCAAAGTCGCCAATAATGCCACTCTTAGAAATAGCGATGTCGAGTCGGTGGATTTCGGGGATGAATCACCACATGTAAGTAACTTCATTGCGTTCATGGCCAGTCATGTTAGAACATCAAGTACGCCTCATACCGATGAGGAGATTCCTAAACATAATGACCGCGATAATTTGTCGAACCATTTTGGAGAGAATGAGAGTGATGATGAGATTTTGAGTGAGGGAGAAAGTGGTGTTCAATGTGCCTAGGTCAAAATTTTAAAAGATTCCTAGAGAACCAAAAAGAAAAATAGAAGTTTGACTCTTAGGATTTTATATTTAGAAAAGGATTTGAAAGTTCTGAGAGAGTGTGATGAATCGATGAGTCAACTCGAGAAGTTGAAAGTTTCTTTGTGTGAGCAACTTATTATGGTCAGTAAGTAAAAAACCGATTTGACCAACATAGTGTCTAGTCTTATGAAAGATATTCAAGCTTCATTAAAGACTCATAAGAAACTTGAATCCCATGTTTATCGACTCGAGAAATATTTCGAATATGCCCGGGAGGTCAAGGTCACTTTAGAGGATACATCTAAGAAGGTTGAAAAGATGTCTCTCGGCCCCGCGCTAGGTTTTAAGTAGAGGAAAGGAATAGGCAATGATGGTCCATCCACTTCTAATGCCACACTCGAACTGGTTCTTGAGTCTATTATGGATCCTTATGGACCTCGACCTAAACCACCAAGG
The DNA here is from genome assembly GCA_949130495.1 of Sambucus nigra. Taxonomy (NCBI): domain Eukaryota; kingdom Viridiplantae; phylum Streptophyta; class Magnoliopsida; order Dipsacales; family Adoxaceae; genus Sambucus; species Sambucus nigra. The sequence goes on from OX422216.1 coordinate 190,374,140, forward strand.
AGAGCTCGTCCTAGGAGTTTTAACCAAGGTAGACCCAAATTTGTCTATATTTTCTCCCATTGGAAACAAAGAGTCCACCTTAGGGGGGTTTTTAGCTAGGGAGAATTTATCACACACGTGTTCCCGCACACGCTCCCCCATGAGTTCCCCCACATTATCCCATACGTATTCCCACACATTCTCCCATATAACACCATAGATATTTTGAAAGTTTTCAAGTGCAAATGGAATTTTTGGTCAAGACTTATCAATGTTTGATGGAGGAATTTCAAAGGATATGTACTCATTTTGAGAACACCTCCCGGATTCACGATTGAGGTCAGGACTTGCATCTTGTATAGGTTGATTTTCATATTGCTATCTTTTGTCCCTATTACTAGATTGTATCTCTATGTTTTTATATAATTTGAAAAATCCAAAAATATTTTCCTTTCCTTAAGAAAAAGATTAAAAGATTTAAAAAGATTTTATTTTTGATAAAAATATTAAAACATTCAAAATGATTTTTGTATTTTTTAACCATATGTGGATGTGCATTTGAGATGTTTCAATTACAACTACATTCCTCCCATTCATGTGACTTTTTCATGGTGTTTTGATACATGGCTTCATTTTTTTTAGTATGCTTAATAATGTGTGGCTATCATTTCATTATCCATTGATGAACACTTTTTTCATACTAGACTTTTTATCACCTTTATTGCACACATTCACAGACTTTTTGAATATTGTACTTTCTTGTCATATGTCGAATACGTTTCTCTCATGTTAATAGTGTTTAATAACGAACCAATTATACTAGAAATAAATTGTACTTGTAAGAACCATTGCACAGATTTCTTTTCCCAATTCATTTGTTTCATTTTAAGCAATGGAATGGGGCTACAAAAGAGAAATTTCTCTTTGCGTTAAAAGTCACCATTGAGAAGAGCCTAAAAGATTGGTAGCACACAAAAATATAAGTGCCCAGGACATTTTTATTTCATTGATACTTTGCTTTCATGAGCATTATGATATCTTCAATAATTTGAGAGTGTATACTTAAAATTGTGAGATTTTAAGGGTGTTATATGTACCAGATCAACGGGTTTTCACATTGGACTTTCTTGAAAATCATTAAATAGTTTGATCTTATTGAGTTGAGAGGCATATAAATTCATAGAATATTGAATAAATCGAGTCAATCTCTTCTTGTTCAACAATCTTACACTTTAGGTTGAAATTGAGTTCTTTCTTTAGAATTATCTAATTTACTTTGTGCTACTTTCTTATGTCTGACTATGCTAATTTTCCCTTGGAATATGTTCACGCAATTACATTCCTCTTTTGAGATTAGGATATTTTAGTGTTATTATACGGTGTGATGTATTTGTACCTATATGTATCTTTTATACTCATATATTTCACATACTCCCAAATTTGAAAATTTGCAAAAATATTTGGTTACTTCTTTGGCATTTCATCTCATGTGCTTAAGTGTTTGCCTTTGTGATATTATTTCATAATTGAATTCGGGTGATGCTAACTTTTCATGATTAGTTTCTAACCCTTTGTCTATTATGGACAAAAAAGGGGAGAACAAATTGAGAGGGAGTTTTATTTTTCCTTAAACTCTCATATGCATCATGGTATTTCTTTTGCTTCACGTGTGTAGGTCATTCCTCCTTGATGATGATCTCATGGACTATACAAGATGAATAATTTTAGTTGAAGATAAAGTCTCGAGTGTCTTTCCTCTTTGGGTTTGGGAGGGCATTAGTACAACTTGTTTTAGGGTTTTAATTTTGGTTTATGTTTTGTATCGGAATAGCCAAAGGGGAAGATTTTTAAGAGCAAGTTTTATGATTTTTATCTCTTTTATTTATTTTGATGTATTCCATTACAAATCGTACACATCGCATCCTTATACACTTCCCAAGTTCTTTGAAGACAAGTTAGTGACCGAGCAACAAAATGAAGATCGAATGTCTTGGAATCGTCATGATTCTATTAATGAGTATATAGTATAAGGTTTTGTTTTAGACTTATACATATTATTCTGGGATGTTTTTATAAAATTTAATCGAGGCATTTTTATAAAATAATTTTTCAAAAACAATTTTTTTTTGTTTTATTCTTTCGAACGAAACTGTACTTTAGTTAGAATGAAAACTTGAGTTTGTTGGAATGAACATAAAATGATCTTCCAACGTGGTTTCTCTGCCTAGCAGAGAACCACCCATTAGAAGGTCGTTCGAAGATCGTTTGAACGAAATGACATGTTCGTTCGAACGAGACTTCACTTAATTGAATGAAACTTTGATTTTGTTCGAACGAAAATTGGGTTTCGTTCGAATGAAATTTGTCGCCTCAAAATTCGTGTTTTCTATAAAAAGGACTCTTGCGAACTGATTTTCTTAGAACTTTTGGTGAAAAACAATTTTGCATACCTATCCTAAAAGTCTCACAAATTTTGTTTAAGAAAAACACTTTTTGTTTCCAAATCACATTTCCCAAGAATTATTTGCTGAGTTTAGTAAAATCCTAGATAGATATACACATTAAACCCTTGTAGATTACTGTTATACTACTGATCTTATAGATTACTGCTCTACTACTGATCTTGTGGATATTTGATCTTTACTACTGCAGAAGAAAGGAACTTCATTTTATAAGGTTGATCGATGGATATCGAGGCAAGAGCTGCTTGTTGTGTACGATGCTAGACTGGGCCGTATTCTGTTGAAGATTCGAAAACAGTGTTGAGAAACGATTTTACCCGCAAAGGAGTTTTCCTTATATTCTTATTCTATTTGGTTTTATTATTTGTTTTGTCATTTTAGCTTTGGAATATATCTTGCATGTTCATCTAAATCTAATCAAGATAAAATTTAGCTAAAAAGTGAATCTTTTGTGTGTACGACATAAAATATAAGTGAATCCATATCACCCGGATTTTCATTTTCTCTTTTTTTCCTCATGTTTATTAGTTTACTTTATTATGATTTTTTATTTAACCACTAAACTTACTTTTGCGTGTATACATTTTATTTTAAAAAATTAAATTTTAATGGAGAATTTTTAAAACTTTGTTATATGATATAATGTAAAATTTTACATTGTTCAATAAAATATATTTAATGAAATAAATGGTACAAAACTTCCAGTCTCACCCGCAAATGATTAAGTCCCATATGGAATATAAAAATAATTGGAAAGTACTCATCCATGAAAGTCGAAGGTAAACAAAATTAAACCTTATTCCAATATAGTAACTACACTAGTTTTACATCCTAAAATTGCATTTAATTTCTTATCAGTGGAGTATAGCCTCAACATCATCTAAATATTTTGTTACTTCAAATATAAGTTGTACCCTCCCTTGTATTATGTTTCCGCCTCCGAATCTATTTGGCTCATTTACCACGATTATTATGGAAGTCAAAATGAGGACGAGCCTCGGTAAAATCTATGTAATATTTGTAATAGCAATGTCACTACTAACAACATTGCAATATGTAAAAAAATTCCTTCTCATATGCGAAATATATCCAACGGTAAGCAAGCTCACACAACTTCCACATATGTCACCTCAACAAAACATAAGGTTTTTGCTTTAACTGGTTGTCCACAATGAGTACCAAAAGGCACTATCACAAACGAAGCAGTCTTTCATAGGGTGCTCAATTATGACATTCATCGAGTATAAAAGAAAGAGTACATTGATTCATACTCACATTGTCTGGGTTTATTAAAAAAAATCAATAACGATTATATGTGTATTAGGATCACCACTGACATATTACTTCATCCACAGGATAAGATTGATTTGTTGTTCTATCGAAAAATTGTTCGAGTTCTACATCAAATGCAACACATTAAGAAATTCAAATCGCAAGGTTGGTCGTTTTGTTGCGCACAAAGTAGTAGAAGCTAATTAAGCAAGCTCAAGTTCTAAACATAAAAAGCAACAACTATAGCCTCCCTACTCGCCTCAACCTCGGGGCTCAATGAAATACTGCATTTTTTGGGGTGCACTACACTAAAACAAAAAATTGTAACGGATTTTTATCTATCTGTAACGGATTCTGTCTATTGCAAATTTTTAACAACAACGATCCGCTACAAATAGATAAAAATCGTTACAATATATTGGTACCTTAAGAAAAAATCATTAAAAAAAGAAAAAGAAAAAAAAAAGAGATAAGAAGGTCGAGTGGGTGGGATAATTCCCCCCAAAACTTTCACCCACATCTCTCTACTCCCGCAGCTGCATGGTTTTGTCCACTGCCTCCCCCCACTGTCGGCGGCCACCCATCTGTTTGTCACTGGTGGAACCAGGATTACAGTCCAACCGGGGCGAAATCGGTTCAAAATTACATATGCGAATGTCTCGAGTGTTGCCAAGGGTTCGGTAGCGGGCGCCCCCGAGGCAATTTTTTTGGGGTTATTTCTAATTTTAACCAAATTATAGCTTTATAATGTTCAAACAATTACTCTCAATCATTATTAACAATATCTAATTAATTTATCCATGACTTACTATTTAAAAAATACTACATATATCATATTTAAATTGAACATTGAACAACTTTAAATTAAACTACACATACATACAAAAAATTAAATTGAACAACTCCACAAACAAAAAACTAAACTACACAACCCCACATACATAAAATTTCTATCACATACAAAAAGTATATAAATACATAAAAATTATACCTGAAATGAATATTGAACAACTTGTACTAAGAGGCTGGAGTCGATAGTGGAACTGCTGGTTTTAGGTTTAATGTTTTAAGTAATTACAATCTTACACCCTCAGTTTTTATTCATCATCAGGTACTCTTTATTTTTAGCATTTTACTTGTATGTATGAACGTATATGTATGTATATCCAAAATTTCTGTCCAAACTTTCATCAAATCCTCAATTAAAAATCTCTAAATAACTGTATGTTTCTGTTTGTTTTTAGCATTTTATTTTTATTTTAACTTTTTTGTCATCTTTGGACATCTCTGTGAGTGTAAGTTTTGTGTTCCTTTATATATACTAGTTGTGCCCACGTGCGTTTCACGTGTGGGCGAGTCCAGATATTCAACTTCAGTATTTGAATAAATGAATAAGAATCTTTAAATTTCAAAATATTTTATGTAGAGCGTAAATCCTACAACAAATTATGCACAGGTAACGAAGTGAACTAAATGATTTGTGTGAAAGAATGTAGTGACAATGATGTAAGAAGATAAGAATTTTGATGAAATTGAAAAAATTACTGTGAATGAATCCGAGTTATTAAAAATGTAAAATGCAAAGCAATAGATCATTTGTTTTGGGAAGACATTAGATGATAACAATTTGTAATAAAAAAACGAAAATGTATTCATCAAATATGTTGCTTTTGGCGTTTGTTTGGATTCAAAGGTTCTTCTTCCTCTTCAACTTTACGAGCGACGAAACGTGCAAGCTTTCGATCCGAATCTTTAAGCGATTTCCCCTTAATGTAGAATTGTAGATTTTGCCAATGCACGTATATAACTTTTGAATATAGTCCGAGTGCATAATTCCCTGTGGAATAAAAGAATAAATATGAATATTAAGTATACGAAATTAGTATTGAGTGTTTTTAATTTATGTATGAATTTGAATTGTTAATAACAACGATATTACCTTTTCCTTTGAAGCGATGAAAGTTTTTATAGAAAATTTATTTTTTTAATGAAAAGTTTAGTTTCTTAGAAATAAAGTTTTTTGAAAAATAAGCTTTTTATAAAAAAAATATTTTTTTTCGAAACGAACCCTCTCTCCCTATCATATGTGTCCCGCCAAAGATATTGGAAAAGTTTAGGAACGGGTGGAAATATTGTAGTTATTTGACTATAGCTCATTAACATAATTTTTATGACACTATGTTCTTTCACCATTCAAGGTATACATGACAAAATCAGATATGAACTACACGGGAATCAAACTGGAGAAAAAATTCATCTGTGCCCTACACGGGAAAAAAAGAAAAAAAAATGGCTGAAACAAAACTTTTGTACTATGTAGGCAACATCCCCTAAACCAATGAAATATTGAAGAATGAATTAACTATGGCAATCGGAGAGAAAACACATCACATGTGTATCCTTAACAAACGTAAACTACGTAATTATAAATTAAAACCATGATTAAGGGCATACTACAGAGAACATTCCGTCTATAACACTTCATTTTGCTTATAAAGACACACACACACACGCGCGGAGAGAAAGAGAGAGGTGTCTAATTACCCAATACTGATCCAGATTTTGGTCATCCAATGTCTAACAGTACTTCATTATATTTCCTTATTCTATACAAAGGAAGACTATAGTCATGTGCTCACTGGAGGTACATGGTTAGTACTAAATCATTACTTAACAGTTAGGAAATGGGAGCAAAAATTTAGCCCAACAAAATCAAGAGAGGCCACCACAATCATCTCGATTTGATTACATCATCTGGCGTTGGAATATTATGATAAAAGCTATATTTTATGGCCTAAAACGTGGATGAGGGTGACCTCCCATTCGTCCCTTAGATGCTCGAGCTACCTAGGAGCAGAAAATAAAACCAACAAGTAAAAAAGAAGAGAGTATAAAGGTAGGGTTGGTTATAGGTTTCAGAAACTTTCCTATTTAAATAATAATGGTAAACAAATTGAAAAGGGTATGAGGAAAGTAAGTGGACAGATGGTAGAAAGGGATGGGTTTGAAATGGTAAAACTTTAGACAAACAAAGGCAGAGAAAGGTACTTCAAAAAATCACTCTAACAGAGTTAAGCTGCAGCCTATTAGATCTCTCATGTCAGTTGGTATCTATTTTTTGGTCTATGAAATCAGTTAGTATCTACTATCGAATACACTGATGAGAAACCCAAAGGTCACCAAAGGTTTAGACAATAAAAAAAATCAGATCTATAGATACAATAGACTAAACTCATGGTAAGAACAAAATAAATCTAATCTAAAAGGAAAAACATCTTGCCATTATCTATGGACATGGTGGTTGATGATATTGAATAAATGAGAGATTGTCCTCTTAACTACTAAAAATGATTCAAATTTTCATCTATAACCTAATTCTTTACCAAAAAGAAATGGGATATTAATGTATTTTAAATTTGGGGTTAAGTCTAATATATAGGTATGTGTTTTGATTCCTCGAGATTGATGACTAACAAAGTTAATTGGTGGACACATTTATATTGTTAAGTTATCCATACAAGCCTTGCCATATTGGTTTTATGGCCAAACAATTTGCATTATATATCATATTGTTGATGCACTACACCAGTAAAATGATGACGAAAAATTTATTCATTTCATAAGCATGTCAATTGAATGAAACCAGTTTGCTTTTGGCCTAGGTAATTTTGGAACATGAAGTTACAGAGTGTAAAAGGGAAATAAGAGGCCTTGAAGATGAGACTAATGATCTAAGAAAAGATTTGGCTACTATAAAAGAAAAATCAAATTAATGGAAAGAGGATCTCAGGCAACAAATTCTAACTCGTAGATAACATGTTTACTAAATGCATAATTCAATTCTTTATGTTATTTCATCAAATACATTTACTTATGTAGTGTTGTTCTACAGTAAATTAAAGTCCAATTTATAGAGTTGAAAGTACAAACAGAAAAATGTATGGTCAAGGATGATATATTGGCAGACCATCTCCAAAATGTTATGTTTGATGATAAGAATAATAATAACATCATTTTTAGCCAATCGTGACAATCTGGAGGTGATGCCACAGGCGAAAAACCTGTTCGGGATGGACATATCTCAAGTAAATGAGATTTGGCTCTAAATTTTCTGTTTTATGGATATATTTATAGAATTTTATGCGGAGAGATGAACTCCATGATTATGATGATTTTTTTATGGATATTTAAAAAAATAATTAACCGCTTCTCGTAACATCTCAAATGAACATTCAAAGGCAAAGGTTGAACCCCCCTCTATTCTCTAGCCAGATGACATCTCATATGCTCAAACAACACAGATTCAATAGGGTTGCAATACATTTGGTAAAGTAAGGCACTACATGTATGTGTTGGTGGAATTTTAACTCTTGGCTTATTTGGATTTCATGCTCTAGTAGTGGAAAGTATTATCTACATATAGGCAGTCTTTATAACAAATAATGATGCACAAGAGATCAACTCTATTAATTCAATGTTTATAGCCTAAGTGCTTCTAGCTTCTACAAAACCTATTTCCAGAACCTGGGAAAATTCAATTTATAAATGTAGAATTTTGGGGATGCAAAATCTCTATCACTTGTATGCCTCCAACATTCGAAACAACACATCAACCTCCTCCCTCCCTCCTCCACCCAGAAATTGGGATTCCTAACATCTTGACCACTTATGCGCATACTGTAGTTTTCTACTAATCCCAACTTATCGACAACAATACGACACAACTCAGAGAATCTCACCTCCAAAGATGCATCACCACATCATATATCCATCGAAGGGAACACAAACAGTGATGAGTTAATGCACACAATGTTGGAGCTAAAATTATTCTCTCACGGTATAATGTGAGAAGTTATTGATTTATATACTAATTACATGATAAGAGTTTATGGCTTAAAGAAGGATACAAGAACATTTGAAATTGAATTTCAACTAAAACAGATAAATTACACCTGGGTAATTAGGTGGGAGATTGACTTGGTCTAATACACTTCCTTTAAGTGGACGGGGAGCAAGAGAGAACCCGTAGCTTGTCACGAAGAAACTGGAATCGCATTGAAGGCAGAAATTTTATGATAATGTCAACAATTTCATCTTTTATAGAAATTAATTGGACTAAAAGCTCCTTTGAGGACTCCTTTTCATGTATATGATTAAAATCATTTTCGATTTGTTTTGTTCGGGCATAGAACATCGGATTAAACGCAAGGTAGGTGACGACGATGTTGTCGCACCACAATGTCGTAGGTTGAGAGAGAGTGACACAAAGTTCATCAGGGAGAGAGCGCAAACATGTGAGCTCAGCTACGACAGTATCGAGAGTGATTTATATTCAGATTTGGTGGATGAGGGATTCTGACCAAGATAAATGGTATATCCATCGGTCGTCGCCGATCATCGATACACGCAGCCCAATCCGAGTTAAAAAAAAGACTAAAGATCAAGTGGAGAAGATTTTTGAAGGAACAAACCTAGTGTGGCAGTGTGCTTTAAATATTAGAAATTTTGTTTCAAGGTTGTCCAGTGATCGTTGGTAGGGTCGCATAAATAGCGAATTTTGTTTACAGCAAAGTCGAGGTCACGTATTGTTAATGTCAAGTATTGTAAATCACAAACAACATGTCGAAATTTTGTAGGATCCAAAATTGGTTTGCCCCCTGCCTTAGATAATTTTTTTGTCTTAATGGTGGGGTGAGAAGAGGCAATGAAAACACATCTTATGCAGATACGACAACAACAGTTTGATATATAAAAAATTATTCGGATAAATACTAAAAGGATAACATTCTAGACAACTTAACAACCTACACTACAATTGAGCAGTCTGTTAGTGAATAAAAGCATATACTATAAAATCTTATACTTGATACATTTTCTCCATTTAATTATGTGTCAGAAATGGACATATTTTTTTCATCTGGTCAAGGAGAAGATGATGAGGGGAAATGAAATTTGAGACCAAAGTCACCACTGTATGGTAGCTTTTCAAGTAGAAGATAATGACAGAAAATGAAATTTGAGACCAGAATCATGACTGTATGGCTAGATTTCAAAACTTGATTATTTAGTTTCTACTGTCATTAACCTCCCCTGAGATCAGGCCTAATGCTATATTTTGTAATAGCCATTATTTTACCCCTTAAAGAATTCTACATTTTCCCTTTCCATTACCCTCTGATTCATTAAAGTTTGTTGTTCTCAAATAGACTTCAAAGAGGGCATTTTGGATTCTATGATCGTAGACACTTCGTTGAACACTGCACATGCTTCCCCGCATTTCACAATGAGTTCCAAAGTTATATGGCGATTACACCTGCTAAACGCAATTATTCTAGTAAATCGTTTGGTGCTATCTCATCAAACCTGTCATCATCAGCTCTAAGTCCCCCAACAATGTTATCAAGAAAATGGGAAGTAGGATGGACGAATTCTTCTGGGGTCATGGTTAAGATACATTTAAATGGCCATTCTTTCTTTAAATTACTGGCCATAAAAATTGATAATTAAAATCTCAATGATAAATTAATAAATTGGAATTACCTCGTAAACAAAAGTGAGATTCTTTCACTATGAGATTGACAATCCAAGCTTCCACGAACAATATTGACAATATCCTACAAAGTTTCAAAGGAAATATATGACAATCTTGAATATAAATTATAGGAAACAATTTCAATATGGTATTAACTACTTCACATACCTCCTAAACAAAATTGAAATTCCTTCACTCTCAGATTTACAATCCGAGCTTGTACAACTAATATTGACAATATCCTACAAGATTTCAATTAAAACTTAATTACGAAGAAGTTAAATTATAAATTTTTTTTTACGAAATATCAGATTACAATCCTACTATTGTTAACATGCCTGTAAGGAGTAAGTACATCATATTATATAAGAATGAAAATAAATAACAAAATTAAGTAGTTGTCTTAGTACCATCAACTATTGTAGTACTGAACTTCCATGTTACGAAACTAATTAAAATAAATTGTTATCATGAGTGAAATTTCTGTAATTAGAAGAAAACCCCAAACATTAGGCAAATGTCAATTTATAAAAAATAAGTATCAAGTGAGGTTCAAAATTTTTAATCTATAGTACCAATTTTTTTTATATCAGTAGGCATACTTTTGAAATTAACATTTAAAACAATAGGCATATATCAGTACGCATATGTCAATGTATATAAGGGTTTTCAAATTCACTTTTGAAATTAACATTTATAACAGTAGGCCTATATTAATAGGCATATATAAGTACGCATATGTCAATGTATATAAGGGTTTTCCAATTCATGTAAAACTGAGAAGTACAATGAATGCATTAAAATAAAAAATTGTTAATGAGATAGATATTGATATAAAATTTATGTCATTGTTTTTAAATTAACAACTACGTAATTTTCAGCAACAATGAAAGACATAATAAAAAATTATAGATAGAATTAGGAGTGTTCACCTTCGTTTTTTAAAAAGAAACAAGTGCAACCAATGAAATAGACGATATAATTTCAATGAAATAGACATATCTAATATACAAATAACTTACGTAGCCATATTGGACTGTTGGTTTTTTAGCTTCCATTTCAAAGGATGAATGAATTTGGAATTAAATTTTGGGATAGGTGACTGTTGATATTTATTTTGGTAAGATGAATGAATTGTGATTTTTCATATGTATTTGAGAGTAAATGCTTGGCACAACTGAATTTTGATTTCGAGGGTTGTAAGATGAATGAATGAATTTGGATGTTTTGTTATGTGTGAATGAACGTGAGTTGTCATATGTATTTGAAAGTAAATATTTGGGATAACTGAATTTTGATTTCTAGAGTTGGAAGATGAATGAATTTGGATAGTTTGGTATGTGTGAATGAATAGAAGAGAGATGGGAGGAATGAATGTGGGTATTGTGTATGTTGTGTTATTAAATAGGGGAGAGATATGTAAGACTATTATTGAGGGTATAATAGGTATTTTCAATTTAATGAGATCAATCCTAATGCTATATTTTGTAATATCCATTATTTTGCCCCTTAAGGAATTCTACATTTTCCCTTTCCATTACCCTCTGATTCATTAAAGTCCGTTGTTCTCAAGTACACTTCAAAGAGGGCATTTTGGATTCTTTGATTGTAGACACTTCGTTGAACACTGCACATTCTTCCCCGCATTTCACAATGAGTTCCAAAGTTATATGGCGATTACACCTGTTAAACGCAACTGTTCTAGTAAACCGTTTGGTGCTATCTCATCAAACCAATCATCATCAGCTCTAAGTCCCCCAAAAATGTTATCAAGAAAATGGGAAGTAGGATGGACGAATTCTTCTGGGGTCATGGTTAAGATACATTTAATTGGCCATTCTTTCTTTAAATTATTGGACATAAGGCTTGATAATTAAAATCTCAATGATACATTAATAAATTAGAATTACCTTATAAACAAAAGTGAGATTATTTCACTATGAGATTGACAATCCAAGCTTCCACCAACAATATTGACAATATCCTACAAAGTTTCAAAGGAAATATATGACCATCTTGAATATAAATTATAGGAAACAATTTCAATATGGTATTAACTACTTCACATACCTCCTAAACAAAATTGAAATTCCTTCACTCTCATATTTACAATCCGAACTTGTACCACCAATATTGATAATATCCTACAAGATTTCAATTAAAACTTAATTACGAAAAAGTTAAATTATGAAAATAAATTTACGAAATATCAGATTACAATCCTACTATTGTTAACATGCCTGTAAGGAGTAAGTACATCATATTATATAAGAATGACAATAAACAAAAAAATTAAGTAGTTGTCTTAGTACCGTCAACTATTGTAGTACTGAACTTCTACGTTACGAAACTAATTAAAATAAATTGTTATCATGAGTGAAATTTCTGTAATTAGAAGAAAACCCCAAACATTAGGCAAATGTCAATTTATAAAAAATAAGCATCAAGTGAGGTTCGAAATTTTTAATCTATAGTACCAATTTTTTTTATATCAGTAGGTATACTTTTGAAATTAACATTTAAAACAATAGGCATATATTAGTACGCATATGTCAATGTACATAAGGGTTTTCAAATTCACTTTTGAAATTAACATTTATAACAGTAGGCCTATATTAATAGGCATATATCAGTACGCATATGTCAATGTATATAAGGGTTTTCCAATTCATGTAAAACTGAGAAGTACAATGAATGCATAAAAATAAAAAATTGTTAATGAGATAGATATCGATATAAAATTTATGTAATTGTTTTTAAATTAACAACTGCGTAATTTTCAGCAACAATGAAAGACATAATAAAAAATTATTGATGGAATTAGGAGTGTTCACCTTCGTTTTTGAAAAAGAAACAAGTGCAACCAATGAAATAGACGATATAATTTCAATGAAATAGACATATCTAATATACAAATAACTTACGTAGCCATATTGGACTGTTGGATTTTTAGCTTCCATTTCAAAGGATGGATGAATTTGGAGTTAAATTATTGGGATAGGTGACTGTTGATATTTATTTTGGGAAGATGAATGAATTATGATTTTTCATATGTATTTGAGAGTAAATGCTTGGGACAACTGAATTTTGATTTCGAGGGTTGTAAGATGAATGAATGAATTTGGATGTTTTGTTATGTGTGAATGAATGTGAGTTGCATATGTATTTGAGAGTAAATATTTGGGATAACTGAATTTTAATTTCTAGGGTTGGAAGATGAATGAATTTGGATAGTTTGGTATGTGTGAATGAATAGAAGAGAGATGGGAGGAATGAATGTGGGGATTTCGTATGTTGTGTTATTAAATAGGGGAGAGATATGTAAGACTATTATTGAGGGTATAATAGGTATTTTAAATTTAATGAGGGTACTTTAGTCCTTTGAATATTGAAGAGGAACTCTCCTCTTTTAAAGTAATAGCGGTAACGATAGTGATATATATATATAAGGTATGAGTTATGACTACCTTTTTGTTATCACTTTTTCCTTACAATTACTGTTCTAAACGAATTTATATAATATGGATCACTTTATGAGCAAGAATAACTGTAAATTGAACGCTTGAGGAAAGTAAATTATGTATTTAATCGTCATTGCAAAACACTTGTGATTCTAATTTTGTCTGTTAAAAGTTAGGCCAATTAAGATTTTTTTTCCTTCCAATTTTTAAACAACGTTGTACAGCTAAATGTGTGCAATATAGGCGATGTTGACTAAGTGGACTGCGATGTTGCTATCCTTCTTGGTCTTTTTTTCCTTCCTTCTTTCTTTATTTATTTCTTTTCCTTTTTGATTTTACTGGCTCATAACTCTCCTACTATAGGCGATAATAAATTACCATAATCTAATGGTAGAACTGATGTAAATACGATGGAAGACTCGCACAACACTACTAATAATAAAATAATCTCTTTTAATATTTATAAGGCATGTGTTTGTAGGCTTTTTGTGCTCTAAACCAAGTGAGGTAAAAAAAGCCATAAGGAACACCTGAAGGCATGTGTTTTCGCTACTTCTTCAACCATGATAACAACGTGCATGCAAAGGATGTGAATGCATGTATGTACATGTGTGTCCTGTTTGTCTTGGAAATATGATATTGTTTTCTCTTTTTAGTTGATAGAAAGTATGAGATGCTGCTGATTTGTTGGGTTTCTTTGAGATTCTTAAAGAAATAACAGGCAATTTAAATGTGACTCAGTCATTTCTGTGATTGATTGTTCAGTTGATTGGCTAATCAGTGTGAATTATAAATATTTTCACAGGTATTTAGGAATAAATTAACATTCTTAGATGCTGCAAAGGTATAGTCATCACTTCCCCTTCCTGATCTTCCCGATATCGCATTTTGCAGGTATAGATTGTGTGTAATGACCCTTATCTATTTATATCTTCTTTTGTACAGAAAATTTGTTTCAGAGATTCTCTTTTAATGCAGTGATGTGTTCCTCTATTTTGAGATTTTTTGTTTCATTACATCTCCACTGACATTATTGCATATTTAGTCTCTTATTAAATCGTATCATTCATTATCCATTATCAGTCATATCTCAGGTAGGAATGTCTCGTATTAAAGGTTTAAAACACGTGTAAAATGTATAACCCTTCATACTTTGCAGTGATAAATATTAAAGCTATGCGTAATTAGTCATTCAATCGGGTTTTCTTTCTTTTTTTGCTCCGTATCCCCCTGCACATTGGCTTACCTAGTGATAAATGATGTTTCCAATTCTTCAATTCTCTTTATTCGAAATATTTCCTTAGAATCAGTCATCTGGCCAAAAACATATATGGAATAGTATTTGATGTTGTGTTAGTTAACACTAAATAGAATTTTGAAGTTTATGTGGAGTTTATGTGGGTAAGAAGGTATTAGAAGTTGGCTTAAAAACTAAAGAACAACATGGTACCTATTTTTAGATAAGTCAACGAGGCCAATCGAGAGTCCGATGAGGACGTTGTTAGTTTAGACAAATTACTTTGATTTAGGAGGTTGTGTTTGTACCTATTTTTAGGTCTCTAAATTATTGTTTCCTGTCATTACCTCCCAACGCCCATTATTAACCCCCAAAAGAAGCGTATACTAGTTAATTAGGTCAATCGAGAGTTAAATGAAGACGCGATTAGTTTAGAAAAGTTACTTTGCTATCACTTGATGTGTTTGTACCAAAATCTAGACCGTTAGATTGTTATTTTCAGTTTTTGCCCCCAACGCCGATGATTAACCCCCAAAAGAAGTGTATACTAGTCAATTAGGTCAACTGAGAGTTTAATGAGGATGCAGTTAGTTTAGACAAGTTACTTTGGTATCGCTTGATGTGCTTTTTCCTATTGTTAGGCTGATAGGTTGTTCTTTTTAGTTTTCACAGCCCAAAAACTATTTTAACCCCAAAAAGAAGCGTATACTACTCCATTAGGCCAATCGAGAGTCTGACGAGAACGTAAATAGTTTAGACAAGTTAATTTGGTATCAATTGATGTGTTTGTACCTAAATCTGGTTGTTAGGTTATTGTTTTTAATTTTTACCCCAATCTCGTTTTTAAACCCCAAAAAATAAGTGTCTACTAGTCAATTAGATCAACCGAGAGTTCGATGAGGAAGAGGTTAGTTATTGATTACTATAAACCATATTCACTTGTGAAAATAATGTTTTCTTCACAAATCTTACACTATTCGCAATAAGAGATTAAACTATTTTGCACAAATGTAATATTTATATATTTTAACTATAATGTGCATGTGTAGTATATATATTACGATTCATACAATTAACAGTTTACTATATATTGTCATACAGTTGAGGTACTACAGTTAACATTGTTAAGGTATTGCTTCAAGGCTGTTGTAGGGTATTACAGTTAATAAAGTTGAGGTACAGTTCCAATTTTCTTTCTATTATCATCTTTTAGTAGTTTCCTTTATTTTATGGAAAACATCATACAATTTCGAAGTAAATTTACCCATAAATTCTCTTCTTTATGTAATTTATTTCACTCCGGGGTTAAGACATCTTGTACCATTGTTTTCAAACCATTTTAGAACTCCTTATCTAATTGAAAGGTTGGTTCCTCCTAGTATATCAATCTTTGTTTCTTGTTTCCAAGTTATCAATTTTTTAGTTAACTTTTTTTATTCGTCTGATCGTCTTGGTTCTTCCTGCAATAGGTAATGGAAATTTGCTTGAAATCCCTAGTGTATAGATATATTAGATCTCAACACTGATACACACATTAGTGCCTCGCTATTCAACCAACATTTAAATATAGTTGTAGGCTCGTGACTATTCCTTGAAACCAAAAGAACTAGCCGTGAATATTATTTGAAGATATATAACTCACTAAAAAATCTCTGAACCTCCTAGATATATTGTCTTAGCTAGTATTAATGTACCAACATCGTGAGATCGAATTCTTAAGGCTTATTAATTCTTATAGAATCTAAAAAATTGTATATTAATTAAAAAATAAACATCAACTAAAACTCAACCATTTATAATTAAAACGATGAAATTATAGAACTTCCAAGTCTTAATTTCACGAAAATTTAGAGAGTGAAGACAGTTTACCATGACAGAAACCATAACAGAAAAAAACATTCTAGCAATGCATCAAATATGAATGGTATACAATTTATATATAATTTATTTAGTGCAGATAAACTTGGCAAAATAATAAATATTATTATTACAAATGGTTTTAAAAGAAACTCAATTTGCATATATAATTACTGGTGTTTTGGCTTTTCTTTGACACGCGCTTGAGATAGTCTCGGTGGCATAAATAGCAAAAATAACACGGGACACCATTCATGAAGCTGTGACATAAGGAGAGGTGATCACATCTACATCTTACAACCATTTTATGCAAATCATAACTATCATAATATACCAACACCATAAATGAAAGCTATGTATATTGATGTGATGACCCTCATTATTCATTGATAATTATAAAGATATTTATTTTCACATTTTCAAGAAAGGCACAATTTTTAAAGCAAACATGCATCACACAACCCATGTATTATTGTGTACCTTTTAAGGTAGGTTACTCTATCAAAATAGTTAAAAACTAGAAGGTGATATCCCCAAACACAAAGTATACTTAATTCGCAACCCTAAGAATCAAAGGTTTAATGCCCAAAACTATCTCCCACAAAGATTTGTGATCTTTCAACAATAATTCTCTTATAATTTACACTTTAAGAGCCATTTAATATTTAAAGTCAAACAAAGTAGTGAAGCTCATTTGTGTTCTAAACCTATTGGTTGTACCTAGGGCTGTAAATAGGGTTGGGTGAGTCGGGCTTGGGGTTGCTCAGGCTTGGCCTGAACTCACTTACCCATGCTCAAGCCTGAGCTCGGACCGAATTATTTTTTTCCACCTAGGCTCGAACTCGGCTCATAAATATTACGGGCTTTGGGCCCGATTTCATTTTTTTTTGTTAAAAAATTTGAATTAATTTTTTTTCTTGTATTTCCATCATGGATAAAATTACACATTAAAATCTAATTGATATTTCATGAAATAAAATATATAATTATGAAATGTATTAAATTAAAACAAGGGAAAAAAGAGTGAAAACCTGCAAATGCCTATTAAATTTCATACATTTAGCAAAATTTTATCACTAACAAAAACCTATTGTGACTTGAGCAATTATTAAATTAAATACACTTAATGAGATTAACAATAAAATCACAAAATGGAAAAATCGCATGTAATCTAGTGTATTATGACCAGTGATTTTTTTTTTAAGTAGTAAATGAAATAAAAGAAGGAAACGTAATTAAACAATGTTAACATAAATATGTTATATTATATAAATTTTAAATTTCAAGCCCGAAATTCATTTGGGCCTGAAATTTTAGCTCAGGCTCGGCTCGGCTCAAACTCAAATAGAGCTCGGCCCCAAAATAGCGGGCCGAACGGGCGGTCTTCGGGCCTCGGGCGCTCAGTTTACAGGCCTAGTCCCAATAATGTAAAATACAATCATAACCAAATGAGCTAGGTTATTTAATTCAGAGTACATTTATTTAAATTGATTTTGTTTTTTACTTTTCCTCAAACCCAAGAAGAATATGTTTACAATTTTAGTGAAATACTATCACAATTATATGATTTTACCCAAAAATACAAAACAAAAAACACACACATGGATTATCTTTTTTTCACATTTTCAAGGATGATGAAACAATTAAAAAAGCATGTATTACATACAAATTTTCTTCATAAGAAATTTAATTATTGATTACTGTAAATAAATTTTTGTTCTTAATCGTTTATAAATATTATATATACAAGTTTATAGAGTAATTTCCATTCTAGCCATTTACACACAAGGGTACTTTTGTAAAACTATTAATTATTAAGTAATAAAATGATAATTATCTAATGAGGGATGAGTTTAGCCTCTCAAATTGATTAAAATATTAATTATGACTACCAATTAGGTATAAATGATGGCATTGGGCTTGATCCAATATTCAGTTTTATAAGATATAACCCAAATAGGTTTAAATGATGGAACTAGCTTGATCCAATATTCACGTTCATAAGTCACATAAAGCAATTATGGCCAACGGATTTAGGTTATCGGGCTAGCAAAGGCATAGGTAGAGGTCTGGAAACCATTTGTTTCAGAGTCAGGCCCACTATATTAGGTGTCATGCTCACATAAAGCAGCAAGATTTCTTGGAGACACATGCTACTCTGATAAAAAATATTGTGAAAACATTTTATATAATTTATGTGCACATAAATGAGCACAGCATCTTTAGATATACTAGGTGGTGCACACTCGCGTTGCAAGTGTGACCAATGCGGGAATGTCATTATTTAATATGTGATGTGGAAAATATTAATAGTTTGATAATTGTAAATAGTGAACAAAATAAAGGAAATTAAAATTACACAAGCAATTTTCGCAAAGATTTATTATAGTAACTTATCTATTTTTATTTACATTAGGTCACTGTTACATGTTGGTGACGAACACTAACACAAAGAAATGTCTGCAGATTGATATTTATAACCAAATGTGTTTTAGATGAATTTAAAAAATAAAATTACACAATATTGTTATATCCACACAATTTGGATAGTTGCTAATCACCTTGAATTATAAGTCAAAATAGGACCAAAAATTTGTTAATTGAGTATGTTTCAGAAAGCAAAGTAAAATCTTAATTTACAAGAAATGAGCAAGTAAATAGGCTTTACATTGTCGTAATATTCTAATACCAAACTATTCAACGATTATAGTAAGTTGTCATAGAATGAGAACTCAATTACCTACAGAGCCTCAAAGTCATTACAAAAGAAAATATCCAGATTCATTACCACATAAGAAAGCCATATCAATGATTTATTGTTTCATAAAACCCCAGTTGGACCAAAGTCTGGGTAGTTCATTAATGCTGTGTAAAAAGGATGTAAGAAATAATTGTCAATGTCCAACATAATAGAATTATGGTTTTACCATAACCGATATGAAAATAGTACGCGTGGGCAATTATTAAAATTCAAAATTGTACAATACTACACCAAAATAGGTCAATTGTAACGGGCAAAAATCGTTACAAAAATATTAGTAAATCCGTTAGAAAATTGATGTTATTTTACTAACAGAATTTGTAACCGATTAAATATTTATAACATACTAAAACCATTGCAATTTCTTTTGTAACGAATTTGACATTTGTACACATCATGTGTATTAGTAACGGATTTACTAAATTGTAACGGCTTTTACCCGTTGTAAATATAGAATTTCTAACGAATAAAAATCATTAAAAAATACATTACAGTAGATTGAAAGTGTCATATATTTGTAACGGATGTTTTATTTGTAACGGCTAAAGTCTATTAGCAATATTATTATATATTTTTTGAAAATATTAATTTCTCATCAAATAAATAGATAAAAACATAATGGCACAAAAGGAATGACACTACGTTTCGATGAAAATAGACCAATTTAAAACTATCTTTCATTCATATCCATTAAAAGTCCTAAAGAAAATATAGTACAAGATAAACCATCTAACTTTTAACAATAAACTTGAAACGAAGTTTAACATCATTAAAGTTCTAAAAATATTCTTCCCTCAAAACAAGTATTCGTGATATTCCTTCCAAAAGTATACTTCATTCTCCCAAAAATAATCTTCATATTTCCCAAAAACAACCTATTGAAAAAACTCAATCTTAGTTAATGTATAAGAATAAATGAGTAAATAATATAAAAGACTAGTAAATTCCCATGCCATTGGCACACAAGAAATTTTATTAGGGAGTAATCAATACACAATAAACGGTCGGACCCAATGAGGATGCAGTTAATTTAGACAAGTTAATTTGGTATCATTTGATGTGTTTGTACCTATTTTTAGGACAATAGATTGGTGGTGTTTTCAGTTTTAGACACCCAGAGCCCATTTTTAACCCCCAAAAAAGCGTATACTGGTCAATTAGGCCAATTGAAAGTCTAATTATGATGCAGTTAGTATAGACATTGTTTTGGTATCGCGTGACATGTTTGTACATATTTATAGGTCGCTAGGTTGTTGTTTTCGGTGTTCGCTCCCCTCAACACCCATTTTAATCCCCAAAAGAATCGTATACTAGTCAATTAGGTCAACCGAGAGTCCGATGATGACGTCGTTAGTTTATAAAAGTTGTTTTGTGTAAACACAAAATAATCTTAGGGTGATAACAAACAAAAATTACAACACAAATTTTAAATGCGGAAGCTAACTTTAAACAAATTTGATCTTTTTATCTTAAACATGCATCTATATGATAAAATAGATAAATCATTCAAGCATTCAACAAAGGCAACGTTTAAGGAAAAAATCAAAGGGAAAAACCTTTATTCACTTACAAATCTACAAGATAGTTGACTTATAAACTACTTGATAACTGCCACAAGCATAAAGCACTAATCCTTGCAAATCTCTTATGAACAACAACTATGATCCTCGCAAGAATCACAAGGTCTCAGTCCTCCATCACATAGGTGCCTAATTTAACTTTAAACAAAAACTTTTGCTCGAGCGGAATTAAGTTATGGATGAATACAAACAAACTTTTTCTTTTTGAAAAACTCTTTTCAATTTTTTAAACCACACCAAGATGTAACACATATTAACTTAACCAAATTTTATCTTGTTTAGCCCTAAACATGCAACTAGTGATTAAAGCAAGTAAAATAAAGTAAAGCAATACTCACAATGCCGATGTACGAGGAAAACCACAAACGAAAAAAAAAACGGACGACTCGGGCTAGACAATCATTATGACAATGGTTTTACAAAGTCGGGCGGTAGTCATATACAACGACTCGTTCGATCCACGAGACTTTACAATCCTCTAATCTTCTATCAATCTTCATAGTGCCCACGCAGAAAGTAAGCTTCTTGTATGATGCTCGTCCATAGCAGTCGCCTCCACGAATGCCTCGGTATCCACTCATACAGCTTTGTGTCGTCTACGATGTTGAATACAAAAGTAACCTTCTTCGCTTCTCCACCTCAAAATCATCAATGTTCAAGTGTTGAACAAACCTAACTTAGTGCAACAAAGATCACATACACATATGATAATGATAACTCATATCTTTGTAAAATCTAAGGATGCATTTAAGCTTTAAAAACCTTAGAAAACTGTTGCAGAAAAATATACTGTTTCAAAACTAAATTCGTTATGCACACACTTCGAGAAAATTGGAACACGCCTATTTATAATTGTTTTAAAGAGGTGGATTCTCATTCGAGCGAGATATTACGTCGTTCTAATGACAGTAGCTCTCGTTCGAACGACTTCGCCCAGATTAGAATCCAAACCAAACCAATCTTTAATCCGTCCTTATCAGCTATAAACGAAGTGTAAACAAGTGAAACAATTTTAAAATAGTTTGAAAATATTTTCTTTTAAAAATAACATCCTTCTGAAATTTCGGGTTTCATTAACATTATGGATTCATACCTGAGTGATCTCGGAATGCAATTAAACTTTGAAGACGAGAAATTTTTGTGATAACCCGCCTACTGAAATAATAGGTGGCCAGCCCAATACTCCAATAATCACAGGAATCATAGATGGTCCATTCTTAGCATCACTGTCGATTAAAATAATAGTATGAGATAACCACAAATGATTTTTGAAAACGGACTGTCAAATTTAAAAATTTAAAAGTAAAAGAAAAACTCTTAGACAATCCCATTAGTAAAAGCGGTGGGTATAAAAAAAAATAAAGAATGACAATAAAAATATCACCGAATAAGCTGTCGGTGCACAGACCAATACAAGTAGTACATCGAGTATTACAATTCAATATTTACAATATAATGAATGAGTGCAATACCTTGGGCAAACACGCCCGAATAAACATACTGAACATAACTAGAGTGCAGTAGAAAGGAGCGTTTACTAAAAGTACCCTACAACATCCGCAATATGGTGTAGCCCCATGACAACTGGAATGGAATATGTAAATACGGGTGTCCATGTGGAAGAGCACCTGTAACGGTAAGGAATATGCAGAAACAAAGAAATATAGATACGGGTCAAGGCCCGGTTTGATATGATTACCATGTGACTAAAATGCATGACAGTTAAGTGCGTAATTCTCTCGCAGATAACAGTAATATTTCTCACCTCTCAATCTAGCAGCAACCTAGCGCAATATTGTGAGATGTTCTAGTTAACCCTAAGTACTAAGGGCTAACTTATCCCCATTCTCAACACTATGCCCTATTTGTGCGTGGGGTGTCTCGCAAAGAGAAATCCAAACAAGGAACCCCCCCGATACACTACTACTTAGGCAAGGTTGATCGTTGAGATCCATTAGATCCCTAGCACGAAATAATCAATAAGTACATGTGTGTGCATAAGTGTGGGAGGTCACATCTACAGCTACACAAAGAAAATATAAAAATAAACCCATCCATCATCAAATGGCACAATTCCTAATTTCTTTCTTTTAGGAATATATATAAATGGTACAAAATTTTATCAAATGTTTACCAAGTCAATCTTATTTACCAATTTTATTTCCTTTCTTCCCTTCAGGAAGAATATATAATTTAAAGCAAGTTTTATTATCATAAAAAGTGCTTTATCCTTTTCATAAAACCCCACTTACGTTCTTCCATCCAGGAAGTGTAATCAAAAGTCATTTTTATTATCATAAAAATACTTTTGTATACCATATGCTTCCACATCCCTTCTTCCATCCGGGAGTGTTACCGAAGCCAAATCATATCCCATTTCCCTTCTTCCATCCAAGAAATGTAATTAAAGCCAATCCATTATCATGAATTGCTTTAATAAATCTAAGACCGTCCCTCCGGGTTTCCCCACTGGATGCGCCCCTAAATGGCTATCATCTTCCAGGGCCTATCCATACAAGACAACCTGGGAACCTACCAACGTCGGGAAGCGGCCATATTGCTTGCGGGAAAGTCAGGACCACACCCATAATCCCCTAACCAGCGCAGTAATACAAATGCCCATATGTCCTAGGGACTATATCCACCCTGCATTCATTAGCCAGGGGGCTTCACCACATGTACGCAACTTCCATTATGATAGCGATTTAGGAAGGTGTGTAACCATAAGTTAACACTTATGAAAATCATTACTTTTTCCATTTTGAAAACTTCCAATTTTACTTTTCCAAAAATCATTCATTTATCCATTTGGCACCAAGTTTTAGAATGTGCAATTCATTCTTATTAAGTCATATTTTATTAATGACCTAAGACCCAAAGTTCCACTAACCTCAAAATAGCCTCGAAGAGTTCATATAATTTCATAAACCCTCAAAGTGAGTCTCCATGAAGGAGTGTCTCCCAAAAGCTCAACATTAATATTTTAATCTTCAAATTTTACTTTAGGTTAACCTCCTATATCATTCGGACATTAACATATAAAAACTAGCCCTCGGGTAAGCCCAAATATCCCATCTTAACCGTCTACCCAAAACAACCATCTAAGACTCCTCATTACTTCCCAAAGGAAGGTTCCTAAACCTCAAACCTAAAAGAAAAGGGCTAAAAAAAACTAGAAAAATCTCACCTTTTCAGAAGGGGTCGATCGAAGGCTTCGATCAATCGATCCCCCAGGCTCGAACGATCGATCCTGACGGACAACTTTTTCTCCGAGAAGCTGTTTTGGCCATTAACGAGCCATTCAAGCTTCTACCCGCTATTTCACCCAACCACAACAACAAATACTACTATAAAATCATTTCTACACATCAAATAACCAATTATTTCTCTTCAAATCAAATTAAACTACAAGATTTAGGATTAAACACCCAAAATCAACCAAAACCCATTTATGGTTTAAACCTCCCAAAACTTAACTACACATGCAGATTTATCACATTAAATCAATATCTAGCAAGTAAGAAACTTTCCTCGAGGTTCGTAGTCTCGGATCACCTCCGGTAGCGACGGAATCCGGCCCAAAATCTTCATTTTCTCTCTTTCTCCCATTTTCTCCCAACTCTCTTCTCTCTCTCTCTCTCTCCTTTGGCTTCTCTCACACAAATGAAGAAAAGGAAAGGGGGTGGAGAACTTATACGGGTCTCAAAAACATAAATCCCCACCTTTATTTGTTAATACACCACTAAAATGACTCGTAACCACTTAATTGAGCCATAACGCGTAAAAGTGCCCGAAACCCAAAAATATAACGTGGCACTTATCTCGACTATCTCGACTATTCTAAAAACAACCGCACCCCCTATTTTGGCATTCGGGAAAGTGTGAACTATTTTTACGTTCCAATTTCATTTAAATTTCATTAATTATACCCAAATTTAAATATAGGTCATAACCGTCGTTTTACATAAAACGACGCAAAATACACAATATAATGCTATTTACCTTCTCATGACGGTAAATAGTCAAAACTTAGTAAATATTATCCCTAAGTCTCACGGAAAATAATATTTACTCCAACATCCCCTATTTTATAAAATTAGCCTATTAGGCAAAATAGTATAAAATAGTCGCTCAAAAACCTGGGTTGTTACAATTTTCACCAATCAAACTTCGACATAATTAATTCCTTAAAGCTTTCCCGCAATGTCTTCAATTAATCTTCGACACGTCATAGTCTGTGTAAGTTCGGACATTAAAAATCTACCTATGACTCAAACATGTTTTGTTCTGAGAATAAGTTAAAACTATACATGGACTCAATTAGAAATTTAGTCCTTACACATTAGCCTCAGCCTTCGTCTTCAGCAGTGAATCCCCGCAGGTATCACAAGTCAGCCATGGAGATCCTCTCCATAAGTTGTATGCAAAGATACTAAACTTTCTAGGGTTTAAACGAATTCTCAAGGACAATATTCAAGAATGTTTTGTTGTAAATTAAATAGTGTTTTTACAACACAAAAGGTGAAGAACTTTCACCAAAGTTATGAAAAAATAGATTTGGCAAGAGTATTAAACGTTGTGAACACAAAACAGGTATTTATAGGCGTTTAATAAATTTTGAGGTTGAACGGTCGTTTAAATGATATGAAGTAGTTGTTTTAACGAGATATAGATCTCGTTCGAACGAAAGTTCATCTCGCTTCTAATGACGCAACAAAAATCAAAACAGTATGCCTCGTCATAAAAGAAACGACCTATCAAACAACTTAGCAATCTCATTTGAACAAGATAAAAAATAAAACATTTTTTCTTTTTCAAAATAAAAAGTTATTGTTCATCTTTTGAAAAAAAATAAACATCCCAAATATTAATTCTCTAAATTAATTCAAACTCTAAATTATTTTATACCTTAACGGGATGTCGAGAAGTCTTCAAACTTCGAGATGCTTGAGTTCGGTTTGTCTTCACGGTTCATGACAATTTGTAATGGGATACGCCATATTAGCCTAAAGTTATGGTATGAACAATGTTAGAAAAATTGTTCTTAAAAATCCCCCCCCCCCCCTTTGGTTAATCTAGTACAAAACAAACAAACATTATCGAATGCCAAATTAAACTCAAAATCTCCTATGACAAAAATACTAACACCCTTCTTAACCCTAGAATGGAATGGCATCAGTCTCTTTGTCTTCAAACGTCTTCTTCTTCCTAAACTTTGTCTTCATCCGTGTGTCTGGAATTTATCTTTAAGTATCTACACACATGAGACAAAAACATATACCCTCGTGACACATCGAGTTTGAAAACAAATAAAACTCATAAATAAATTTCTCCCCCGCAAATCAAACTCATTTAAATTTTCTCTCCCCCTTTGTTTTTATTCAAAATAGACAAAGAAGTAGAAACATAAACATGAAATATAAGACATCATCACAAAAAGATATAAATCAAGCATGTGTAATGATCATCTCAAAGGCAAACAACCAACTATTTTTGAAATGTTTCAAATTTTTTTCAAAAAAATGTAAAACTTACAAAAATTTCATACAATACCATATATAATATATGCAAAATATATCAAAGCAAATCTAGCACAAATATATAGGTATTGTTGATGCAAAAAACTAGACTAGACCTAATTAGTTGATCACAGATAAAAATAAGGAAAACAAACAAGACAGAGAGATTTTTAAAGTGGTTCGGCTCAAGGGAATAGCCTACGTCCACTGTTATGTATTGATTGCCTTGAGTTGTTTTTCGATCCCTTGCAATGAGGGTGATACAATGTATTTATAGACCAAGAGGGGTATTGATAATTATCGTGTGAAAAGATGGAATGCCTCCATTTGTTAGGCATTTACATCAATACATAATGAGAATTAAATATACGACTGTTGTCACTTCATTGGCAATACAGGCATTAAGACTGTTGTCACTTTATTGGCTATACTGGTTGGATTTTCGACTGTTGATCGAGCTTCCTAGTTGGTCGGGTTTCTTTGTTCGTCGAGCTTTGATATCATGCTGACTTGGGCTTGTGCCACATTGGATGACACATCCTAGTTTGTAATTGGTTCACATAAGTTGGTAAATTTTGGTATCAACAGAAGCCCCTAATGTTTCACACTTAGATC
Source organism: Sambucus nigra (assembly GCA_949130495.1). Lineage (NCBI taxonomy): Eukaryota > Viridiplantae > Streptophyta > Magnoliopsida > Dipsacales > Adoxaceae > Sambucus > Sambucus nigra. The sequence goes on from OX422216.1 coordinate 190,401,415, forward strand.
TGATGCGAAAGTGTGGAATATTATGCTTTAATAGTAGTTCGAGTTGCTCGGTTGGCTATAGACCTTCCAGACTTGGGAAATTTATCCATTTAATTGACAATTTTTTAGCGTAAATGGAAATTTTGTGAATATTTTGAATTTTAGCGAACATTTCTAGGGTATCTCGTTAGCTGTCGTAAACTCAACCATCGTTCCCTTTAATCCTTACTCTTTCTAGTTTCTAAGGCGACTTATAAAAAGAGCGATAAAACTTCGATCATCTTTTATCTCCCACTTCTGGTTCTGCTACTGTGTTCTTTGAACTTCGTGCGATCGTTTTCTTTTTTGTCTTCAGCTCTTGCTGAATCCTTAAACTTTTATAAGAAATTTTCTCTCTTCTTCTTTGTTTCTTTATCATGATTTATTCTGTTGAGTCGCTTAATAAATTCAGGAGCGACTTTAACATTCCATCTTAGATTGTGCTAGAACATCCCACTTTTCCTTATGATTTTTTCTCTCTTGCTGAGGGCCATTAGATCCCTTCCATCTTTATTACTGAGTGTGCATTCACATTTCCTCCCAATTCTCTGTATCTGTAGTTTTGTCAATATTTTGATGTTGTACCTGTAAGAATAGATCCTAACACGTCATACCACTTATTATTTGAAAACTAAGGCGGTTAGTAAAACTTTAGTAGTTAATATCCCTAATTCTAGTAGGGATTATTTTGATTATGGGGTAGCTGTAAAAAATTGGCAACATGCTCCCTTAGTTGGAGGTGCTAAATATCTAAGACCTAGATGTCCTCTCTTTGGCAACGGGATAGGTTGTTATATGTTTTAATAATTTTTCCCTGTTTATGTTTGATAAAATTTCGTACTGACTATTATTTTGTAAATGTGACTGCAGTTGAAAGGAAGAGAAAATCGCCCAAAGAGAGTGAAATAAATTTAAAAGAATTGAAGTTCATTTGGGGACTTCACAAGATGATTGCTAAGGAGCACATTAGGTATACTTCTTATCTGCTCCTCCTTCTCTGGTGATTGACCTTAATCAGGAAGATTCAGACACTCCTCTTTATGATATCATAAAAAAGAGAAAATTTCCTGATCTTCTTAGTGGTAGTACTTTTGGCTCCCAAGCACCTGCTGGGGGAACTAAGAAGAATATAGGGGTTGTTATGAAGCCCCCAGTCCCCAAAGATCCATCCCTAAAGATGCAGCCCCCAAAGGATAATGCACTCCCTTTGAGGAGACTTAGAAAAGGTCTTGCAGAGAAGAAGGTCGAATAGGTGATCGACCAATTGGCCTTTGTCGAATTACTATCTTTTGAGGCTGGTCCTCCAACAGTTATTACTCCTAGTTTGTCCAGGAAGTTGATCAAGTCTTGTACTCTTCCAGACCACAAGGGAGTGGTTTCCACACTTGCCTGAGTAAAGGTTTCTGAACTGGCAGCCCAGAGCCTTGCATCAGTAAGTAATTTCCATTTAATTAATACCGTTGTCTTTTACTTTTCTCATGTACTAAATTCCTTTTATTCTCTTTTCGTTCTTGGTGCATTTTAATAATATGCTGAAGAATGATGATGCAATTAGGGCTTCTTCTTCAAATGATGTGGAGGAATCCGTGGCTGACTTGAAGAAGTCTCTACTTAAATCTCAGCAAGCCTTGGAGGCTAAGAAGAGTACTTGGGTTGATAAACTGAAGACAGTTGAAACTGTTCATCAGACGTCTGATGAAAATACCCTTGAAGCTGAGCGTAGGGTAAAGGAAGTTGAGCGCAAGGCTAAGGAATCTGAGCGCAAGGCTAAGGAAGCTAAGCAGAGGGCAGAGGAGGTGGAGCGCAGGGTAAAGACTGATCAGGAGCTTATGTCCTTTGAAAGGTCTAAGAGGAAGTCTATTGTTAAGACATCCTTCAGTATTGGTTGGGACAAGGGTTGGAACAGGGCCATTTCTACTGTCTTTGCCCAGATTGAGTATGTAAAACAAAAATGTTTTAGAGATGGTTGGGTTATTTCCCTTCATGAGTTAAATATTGTTGAGATCTCTGAACTTTTTAAGAGATATACTCATGGTCCTCCTCCAGCCATTACGGATGATGTTGATGATGCAGTTGGTTCTAGAGAGTCTTCTATAGTGGTTGAATCTGCTGCAGACCAACCTAAAATTACTGAGTCTTATCTTCCTCCAGCCAAGAAAATTTACCAACTCCAATCGGCAGCCCTTTCTTCTGAGTAGGACAATAAGGTTGAGAATGATAGGGAGAAGATGTAAGGCTGTTCGACATATGCTCTTTTGCTATTTTTATTTCTTTTTTTATTGTACTTCAACTATTTGTTATCAATAAAAGAACCGTTTGTTCATTTTTATCTCTTTTTGATTATGTTTGTTCTTTATTCTTATCGTTGATTGGTGGTTATTTCTTCTTGCTAGTTTATAACAAAGATGGAATAACTGTCTTCCAATGATACCGAGTTACTGAAGAAATGCAATGTTTTTTCAAAGCAGGTCATACTGACTTATCCAAAGAAGAAATTATTCAGTTCCTCAGTGATGATGCATCAGAGCAGTCCAAAGAAGCCTACAAGTATTTAAAGTACTTACATTATTGGGCGGTGACAAACAATGTCGCTTACTATAAAATGATAGAAGAACTTCAAGAATAAAAAAAGAATATACTGCGTTGTTGCATCAGAGCTACTCACAGAAATATCGGAGCTTAATTGTAGGTCGGGGCTTTGATAACTTTATTTCTGTTTACAATAAAAAGGAAGCTTTACTTAAGCTTGAAGTTGAAGAAACTAGCACTGTTGCCAAATTTCTGGAAGCAGAGAATAATAATTTGAAGGATGGAGTGAATCTTTTGAAGTCTACCTCTAGAGCTATTGTTGCTACTACTAATGAGGATACTCCTTTTTAGACGCTCAAAATGAAATATAAAGGGATGAGTTGGAAGACTTAAAAAGATTAAGCCTGCATCTTCCTCCTGAGCAAGAAATAAGCTTGGCCGAGGAACCACAGAAGAAGTTAGGACTCAACAGGACCTTGCCAATAAAGTTGCACAGTGAAAAGCTAAAGACTAAGCTATTGCTAAGATGTCCCAAAAGCTGAAGACCTTGTCAGAACAACCATCCACTCAATCTTCCCAATTAAAGGCTAAGGATGGAGTATTGAAGAAGTTGCAGTCTCAAGTTGATAAATTAACCTTTCAATTCCATAAACAACCAAGGCAGGTTTGGATAGATGGGTATAATAAAGCTCTAGGGCATCTTGATGATAGACTTCAACAGGCTAAGAATGAGTCCTATAAATGGGGTTGTGTGAATGCTTTAACCTTGATGAAGGTGGATCAGAACAATACTTTGTGGGATTGGTATGACCTAGGCTTGCTGGATCTTGACAATCCTCCATTCAAGTTGGATGTTAACTGGATTCTTATTCATCGTATTCCTCAATACTTGATTTGAAAATACTTAGGAGATTATGAGCTACATGATGAACTAGAGATCGTTCGACCTCCTCATCTGCTTGATCGTCCTAGTAGCAGCGATACCAGGATGCTTCAGAACTTTAACTTCATCAACTTTCCTTATACTTTGGATGATCCTCAAGCTGGCATGGATCCTGTTTCTAAGGTTGAAGGAAAACGTCATGTAGAATAAGGCTTTGTATTTTGTTTCTACATGTTTAAGCAACAATATGTAATCATTTAATTTAATGAAAAACTTATTTTATGAATGGGTCAACTTTTAGTCAATATTTGCATATATGAATGTCTCCATAGTCTTTGATTATGAATGGATGAACTTTTAGTTAATCTCTAGTTTTTCATCGATTCTATTGATATTCTTAGGGTTATCCTAAGTATCATACCAATTACGAATGCTTCACCATGGTTCTACTAATGTACCTAAAGTTTTAGGTAATTTCATTAGTTACCTTAGTTCCCAGACATGAGTGGAACATTTGTCCATCTTTTAGCCCAGTTTAAATAAAAATTGTTCATCCGGGCCTTCGTTAACCAAGCATTTGGGACTTACAATTTTTCCTTGCATGGTTTTTATGTATTGACAACCAACTTTGTTAGTGCCTTTATTGATACCGACCAATATTTCGTTGGTGGTTTATGTTGACGACCGACATTATTGGTGCCTTTGTTGATACCGACCAACATTATTGGTGGTTAATGTATTGACAACTAACATTGTTGGTGCCTTTGTTGATGCCGTCCAACATTGTTGGTATTTTTGTGTTGATGACCAACATTATTGGTGCCTTTATTGATTTCGACCAATATTATTGGTAGTTTTGTGTTGTTTATGTAGTGTATATCACTAGTACTCCGAAAAAAATAACAATTTGGGGGAAATCATATTCTCATTAATATTGAAATGAACTGAGTACAGCATGACTATATCACTAATAAGTAAGGTTCTAAAAAATGCGAGGCGTGATCGAGGCGTGGAGGTCAAGCCTTAAGCCTTAGAAGCCTAGGCGGGCCTTTGGCGTAAAAAGGTGTGAAAAGGCGTTTAGGCCTTCGTAATATTTTTTAATTATAACAAGGCTATTAAAATACTAAAATTGTATATATCATAAAAATATATCTGATTAGTTGCAAATTAAAATAATATTTGATTATTTTCGATGAGATAATGATCCGGTTTGTAAAAAAAACTCTTTAAAAGGTGCTATCATTTCACTAAAGAATTGTTGTTTTTAGAAAAAAGTGCGCATTAAGGGTTTTACCAAGAATAAGGCGTAAAAATATTAAGGCGAGGCGTTTCTCCCAAGCCTCAAGACTAGGCGTGCCTAGGCAGAGCCTAGGCGGGTTTTTTTAGAACAGTGCTAATAATACTTCCTCGGGTGTTCTGCATTCTATGGATTCTTGAATTCTTCACCTTCCAAAGTCTCAATTCGATATATGCTTGGTCAGATGACTGATGTAATGCGATAAGGCCCATGCTAATTGGCCTTAAGCTTATTGTTCTTCTGAATCACCTTCTTCAAAACATAATCACCTTCTTTTAAGTTGGTTGGTCGTACCCTCTAATTGTAGAAACGTGCAGTCCATTGTTGATAGGTTGAATTTCTTAAAGCTGCATCTTCACGTACCTCTTACAGTATGTCTAAGTCCAGTTTTCTCATCAAATCACTAACTGGGGTATTAAAGTTAAGAACTCAGTGCGTAGGTAAACCTAGCTCGGTAGGAATTACTGCTTCAGTACAAATGCTAACATTTAGGGAGTTTCTCTAGTAGTTGTGCTAGGAGTAGTTCGATAAGCCCACAAGACAGAATGCAGTTCATTAATCTAACTCCCTTTAGCATTTTCCCGCCTTTTCTTAAGCCCATTCAGCAAAGTTCAATTATTTACCTCTGTTTGGCCATTATTTTGAGGATGGCCAGGAGCAGAGTGAGATTTTTTGGACGTTGGATTGGGCACAAATAAGCAGCAAATTTATCATTATCGAATTGTGTGCCATGATCAGTGATAAAGGCGTAGGGCAAGCCATACCTGGATATGATATTCTTCCAAATAAACTGATAAACCTTGTTATAGGACATATCGATCAAGGGAAATTCCACCCATTTAGTAAAGTAATCAACAGCTATGACCAAGTCCTTGAACCTTCCTCGGGTGGTCGGTAGAGGTCCGACCAACTCAATTCCCCACATAGCAAAAGGCTGAGGTGAAGTGATTGGTGTTAGGAGAACTTGTGGAGCCCTGCGTGTGCTGGAAAACCTGTAGCACTTATCACACTTCTTAGTAAAAGCTGCACAATCTGCTCGCATAGTTGGCCAGTAGTATCCCCGTGTGTTGATTCTTTGCAACAAAGTTCTCCCTACTATATGGCTCCATAGGACCCTTCATGGACTTTCTCAATCAAATCCTTTACTTCAGTTGGATGCGCACATCGTATTAGAGAAACAGTTAATCCTTTTTCTATACAACACGCCATTGTCTAGCACATATCTCGTCGCTTTGTATTTCAATTTCTTAGCTTCAAATAGGTCGGCTAGTAGAATTCCTTCTTCAATATAAGATCTTATGGGATCCATCCAAGATGGAACCATATCAACTGCAATAAAATTAACCATTAGATCTTCATCAATTCTCCTATTAGCAAGTAGCTCAATAGGAATAGTTCTTCACAACTCAGTTCTGGTTGCTGAAGCTAGCTGAGCAAGTGCTTCTTATTGGGTATTTTTTAATCTTGGAATTCTGATCACCTAGATAGCTAACAAAGTCGTGATTATCTCTAAAGTTTTAGCTAAGTATCTGGACATCAATTCTCCTTTAGCTTCATATAAGTTCAACACATGATTTACCACCAGTTGTGAATCACTGAATACCACAACTTGCTCGGCATTCAGTGATTTTTCTAGACTTAAACCAACAATCACAAACTCATACTCTACCTCATTATTAGAGGCTTGAAATTGAAATCATAGAGCGTACTCTATATCTAGTTTGTCCAGAATATTGAGAATGATTCCAGCTCCACATCCAGTTGCACAGGATGACCCATCAACTTACAGACTCCATATGGGAAGATTATTGTCAAACGCTTGGTTTGTTTGAATCCCTTGATGGAAGATTTTATCCTTTACCTCCTCATATTTATTTTTCATCTCCTGCACTCCGTTGGATGGTTCTAGTTGATCGGTGGTAACTTCTTCTACAGTCTCCCTTATTTAGAGTTGGTCAGGCATTTCTCTAGTAGGTCTGTTGACTCTGGAATGTTGCTAGATAGAGTCCCTTATTTCTCGGGGACCTCTGGGCAAGTGAATTCTGCAATAAAATTTGCCATAGTTTGAACTTTTAAAGCAGTCCTTGGTTTATACACAAGATCATATTCCCACAACTCCACAGCCCAATACATCAGTCTCCCGAATTTCTCTGGCTTATGCAAAACTTACCTCAATGGCATGTCAGTATATACCACTATGGTGTGAGCTTGAAAATATGGCTTCATCCATCTAATAGCCTCAATTAAGGCCAATGTTAATTTCTCCAGCCTGGGATATTTGAATTTTTCTCCCTGAAAAGCTTTGCTAGTGTAATAAACTGGCTTTTGAACTTTATTCTCCTCCCTGGTCAAGATGGAGCTAACAGCTGATTCAGATACAGCCAGATACAAATACATCTTTTCTCCCACCACTGGTCGGGAGAGTAGTGGTGGTGTTCCCAGGTACTTCTTTAATTCCAGGAAGGCTTTTTCACATTCATCGTTCCATTCAAAGGTTTTTCTAAGTACCTTAAAGGTTGGAAAACATCTATCCATTACTCAGGACACAAATTTATTGAGTCCTGCTACACGCCCTGTTAGCCCCTGAACATCCTTTTTACTGGTCAGGGATTGCATTTCTATCAAGGCTTTGATCTTATCTAGATTGGCTTCAATGCCCCTTTGATTTACTATATACCCGAGGAACATTCCCTCCTGAACTCCGAAGACGCATTTGGCGGGGTTTAACTTCATCTATTACTTTTCCAATTGATCAAACGTCTAGCTGAGGTTAGCAATATGATCAGCAGATTTTTTTCTCTTAGTCAGCATATCATCAACATACACCTCCATGTTCTTGCCTATTTGCTCCTCAAATACTTTGTTCACCAGTCTCTGATAAGTGGCACCTGCATTTTTTAAACCAAATGGCATAACATTATAGCAATAAGTTCCTTAGGGAGTAATAAATAAAGTACTTTCTCTGTCTTCCGGCTTCATTTTGATCTGATTATAACCAGAATAGGCATCCACGAAACTCAGCAGCTCATGCCCCAAAGTAGCATCCACCAGTTGATCAATTCGTGGTAAAATAAAATGATCCTTTGGGCATGCTTTGTTCAAGTCAGTAAAATCCACACACATCATCCACTTATTCTTTTTCTTCTTGACCATAACTACGTTGGCCAACCAGTCCGGGTACTACACGTCTTCGATAAAGGAGGCCTTTTGAAGCTTCTTCACTTCTTCTTGTATAGCATGATTCTTCTCCGAATTGAAAACTCTTCTTCGCTAATTTACAGGTTTAACCTCCTTATTAACATTAATCTCATGGCATAGGAAATTTTGGTCTATACCAGGCATATCTTCATGGGTCAATGCGAACACCTGCTTTCTTTGTCTCAAGAAGGCCATCAAGTCCTGTTTAAGAACCGGATTCAATGACGCTCCTATTTGAGTTGTTCGTTACACTACAAGAAAAAGACTTAGTTGCAAAACAAAATTGTGACTAATCATTAAAAATTTGCCACTAAATCATTTAGTGGAAAAAAAATTGTCACGACTTTGCTACTAAAGACGTGTTGCTAATACCTTTAGTGGCAATTTTTTGGCGTTTGCTACTAAATGTTACAAATGTAGTGGCAAATAGATTTTGCTACTAATTGATATACTTTTAGTGGCAAATTATTTGCTACAAAAAATAATCAAAATTGTCACTAAAAATATGTTATTTGCCACTAAAAGGTTCTTTTTGTAGCAAATATATGATTTGCTACTAAACTAAGTTTGTGCTTAAAGTCAAGATAGTTCTGTGACAATTAAGATTTGCCACCAAAAGGTTCTTTTTATAGCAAATATAAGATTTGCTACCAAAATTAAGTTTTTTCTTAAGGTCAATATAGTTTTGTGGCAATTCAGATTTGCCACTAAAAATATATTTCTGTAGCATATTATTGCATCCACTTATAGTTATTGCATTCAATATTCATATTTTATGCATAAAATAATTAACCAATAATGATAAATGTATTCAATTTTCATGCTTAATATTTAAGATAATTAAGACAATCTAGTATGAACTTTGTGCTTCATTGTTTCACAAAACAATCAAAACATATTTATAATATTATATACTCAATACGATAATAAATATTTGAACTATTTCACGTCAAAATCAAGTCAAATACACCAATTATATAAATCGTTTCACCATTTATAAAAATAACGAAAAAAATAGGTACAAAAGAAACATATATAAGATGATTCATCCTTTATACTTTATACATCTCTTCTTCTCATGTATTATTTTGGTCTACAAGATTAGATAACTCTTCAAATTTTCCAAAAAGTTCATCCATTCAATCTTTTATTGCAGCGTTCTCCCTTCGAGCTTCATTTGCTTCTCTCCTCGCCTCATCAGCTTCTCTTCTCGCCTCATCAACTTCTCTCATGCCCTCGGTAACTTATATATCCCTCTTAATATACTTCTCCCTTTACATAGATTCAAATTATTTGGTTTTATAACCAACCCCTCGTCCCCTTTTAAGTTTCTTTTGAAACACAATTCCTCGTGATGGTCCTCTGACTCGTTTCTTGGAAGATGAACCTAGTAAAGCGTACATACAATGAAAATATAACCACTATAAGATTATATAGTAATTATTCAATACATGAAAGTTAATTATAAATAAAATAAGGATAAACAACTCAATACAGTCATGTACATGATCGAAACATAAACTGGATAAACCATTCAACTATAAGTACAATAAGGAATTGTAAGGATCGGAATTTAAACAACAATCAATTTATACATGAATATATAAACTGCTCAATATATGATCTCAATGTAAGAATGTGTACTAGAATATATGAACTGCTCAATTTATACATTCAACCATAAGTACTAGAGTATATGAACTGCTCAATATATGATCTCATAACTTCCTTATTTAGACTAACATTTGAAGTGTTACTTAATAGAAAACTATTAAAATCATAACTCAAAACAAAACAAAGATCAGATGATGTATACCTTCCTAGTTATTATTTAAGATCAGGTCTTATAGCTTCCTAGTTATTGTTTAAAACCAGGTCCATAGCTTTCTTTGTTGACTCATATGATCTCATAGCTTCCTAGTTATTTTTTAGGACAAGGTCCATCACACCCCCTCTCTCTAAAAACAATACGATAAAAAATAAAAACGAGGGAGAGGGGTAATTAATAATTAGGAGTTCACATTTGAAAATAAAAATTCAGATAATTTTTTTTTAATTTCATTCTTTATGCATTTCAACCATTTATTACATTTGTTGGTTTTATACCGAAATCTATTCTATTATATGGGATCAATAGTCTTTTGAGGAAATTGGATACATTGTGCCCAAAAGCTAACACTCAAAGCATTTAAAGTTATCTATTGGAGTGGGAGATACCTCAGCCATCTTTAGGGCAACTGCAACTTCTCATAAACTTCAACGGAAATCCTTATAAGACCGAAACCACAAGCATTCCTTCCAAGTTGATAATCCCTTATGCCCAGTATTATTTATTAGAGGCGTAATTATTTTCTCGTTTGTGAACTTCTTAGCCAGACATAGGCTGACCACATGATCAATATTATTAAAACGAAAGCCAAATCCATTCCTTTGATATTATTTCCATCATCGTTAACAGTTTTTCACATATGATAAAGATATGTAAAAGTATATTGGTACTTATCAAGGACCGAACATGGGATTCAATGCAACTCCATAGACCTTTGAGCACATTAAAACTAAGTAGGACAACCGATACGTTTTTCTGTTATTCAAGTTCAATTAATGACCAATAGCTCAAAACTAAAATGTGTCTAACGAAAATTAAGGGATAATAAAACTTGTTGCCTCTCTTCTATCTGGATGTCTACATAAATGTAGTTCTTAGGCGAAAACAAACATATAGAACACTATTCTCGTCAATAATTTTTATTATAATGAACACATTTATAATTCTTGATGATTTCTTAAGACAGTTGACAACAACGAAACACACAGATTAATTAAAACGCATTAAACATTATTGTAATATTAAGATTCACAGTTGATAACAATGATACATTAATCAATTAAAATTACCTCATAAACAAACGTGAAACTCCTTGACTCTCGGATTCACAATCCAAGATTCTAGCATAAATTTTAACAAGACCCAATAAAGTTTCAAAGGAAATATATGAGCGTATAAATAATAATTATCAAAAGCACTTTACATATACTATAAACTACTTTCACATAAACCAACCAACAATATTCTATCTATCAATATATAATGGATGGCAATATCTTGCATACACATAGGAAATTTATCAATATATAATGTATGTAAATAGTTGGCATACTTTTGAGATCTTACATGAAGGATCCAAGAAAAAATTCCCAAACAAACCTTATACATATTTAAGCAAAAACAATAGCAAAGTAGCAATGTTGAAAGTTACACAAAAAGTTTTTTTACATTATCTATCTACCTACCTACAAACCTACATATGAAATTTAGTTTTTTCATCACAAATATGTAACTTTACATATAGTATCAATAATAACATGAATTTCGGTCATAAGGACATAATAAAGTAAATTCACATAAACCATCCACCAAAATTCTAATAATCAATATATAATGTATGCCATTAGTTCGCTTACATATACTAAATTTATTAATATATTTGACAAACAACAAAATATGTGATGTGCCGAACAACAAATTGACATTTAAATAAACATGTCATGTGTATTTCATTCGTTGAAACTATAAATGGTAAATATATGGATTGGAATTAACCTTGAATTTAGAAGAAAAACACAACAATGCAAACATGTCATACAAAAAAAAACATACTTTCAAACTAAACCATGGTAGACGATTTATTATTCTATATTGATCCATTGATTGAAATTACAAATGAGAGAAAGATTCATTGGAATTAACCTTAATGTTTGAATTACAAATGCGAAAAAGATACAGTGGTATCAACCTTGATTTTTAGAGAAGAGGTTGTTTGACCATTACAGTTATCCTCCCTATTTTTAGGTAGTAGTCATAGTGATTATCATAAGATATAATAATATTACAATTGAAATTTATCAAAAAAAGAAGTGCATTTATGTACATATCAAGAACGTTTCAGTAATTGTAGCTAGTAAAATATAAGATTTTTTTACAATTCGGGGGGGGGGGGGGGAGATTTGACTGCTAAAAAAATTTCTGAAAAACAAAGCAGGTCAAAATTGACAAAAAAATTACAAATTCTACATTCAATTTTAGCAATAACTTTATTTTGCAAAACTTACGGGAGAACTTAATAGGGGTTTGAGATAAGAAAATAGAATAGAATATTTTAATTGTGGGGTTTATTAGTTATTACTACCCACTTCACCAGATATTCTTATTCCTTGTGTCTCCGCCTTTCATTAATTGAGATAACTTTAATGAAAGAACTTCAACACATATAATTTCCAAAGAAATCAATCCAAATGACAATAAATAAAAAATGAAACTTTCAACATACATCTAATAAATGGATTCATGGGTGAACTACCCAATTCAAGAATTTAAGGAGCAGATCACCAATCATAATCCGAATCAAAGATCAAATTAATCACTAACAACATACAAGACCAAATAGGTCACAAAACCAAACCTGAGCACCGACCATTTCTCTACCCTAAAATATCCTTATAAATTTATCTCACCTACATTTAAACGGAAATAATTATAGAAAAATAAACACAATATTAGAAGTCTCTTACCCGAGAATTAGTGTAGGAGGGCTATGGAAGTGAGTGAGGAGTTCGGTGGCGGGATAGGAGGACTTCTTGTTGAAGATGGTGACGATTCAACAAGGAATTAGACATTGAAGGTGACGGCATTGAAAGAGAATGAAGAGATTAAAGAGAATTAGATCTTTCTTGGGTTGCGGAGTTCGAAGGTCATGGTAAAAGAGAGGATCGATAGGAGAGGGAACTCAAAAGTTTGTAAGAAATTGTAATTTGGAAAACTTTTAGTAGAAAATTTTCAAATAGCCACTAAATGTTTACCATTAGTGGAAATAATTTTTTGTTCTCTATTTCTATAAGCATCGTGAATTATTCCCGCCCTTGCTAATACGTTTGCTCCATACTTTTAGTAGCAAATTTAGTGGCAATATCACTATTGGCCACAAATAATCTCTTCAACAATAATATTTTGTGGCAGTAAAAAATTTTGCTACAAAATATGCTATTAGGAAAAATTAATTTTGTCACCAAAAAATTGCCACTAATTGATAATTTTAATGTAGTGTTATGGTTTATCATCATCATTCAGAACTATGTTTTATATTGCCTCCATCACCTGGCCTTTAATGAGCTCAGATTCATCTCTTGGGTCTAAGGTTTCAACCTCATATTTGCTGTTCGGCTCAGATATATCCACTTGATAAGTGGTTATTTTGCTCTTTGTTTCTAGCATATCTTCCTCCTCGGCATATGAATACTAGCATTATGGAGATACTTTCTGATCTCCTTTTACTATTCTAACTCCAAAGTTGGCCGGGAACTTCAGGCATTGATGAATAGTAGAAGGTATAGCTTTGAATTTCTTGAGACCAAATTCTTCCCATGATCATGTTATAGGCAGAATGAACGCTTTTGTCCATTACAAAGAATCTCACTTTCATTGTACTGCTCGTTGGCCATGTCCCGATCAACACATTTAACTTGATTGTTCCCAATGGAAAATATTTCTCGCCAGAGAATCCAATGAGCGGCCTATGGTAAGTGTAATACCCCTTATTTATGAGTAATTAATTTTATACTAATTTGCCTTATGGATTAATTATATAAAATAAAGGAAGTTAAAGTAAATATTACTTTAATTGATTTAAGAGATAATATTTACTGAGTTTTGCATATTTACTATTAAGTGAATATAAAAAGCATTATATTATGTTTTGTTGCATCGTTGTGCTTTAAGCGACAATTATGACTTATATTCCAAGTGGATCATTATTATTGAATTAATATGACGTTGAAACATGAAATAATTTATGATATCCCGGATGCCAATTTAGAGGGTATGGTTAGTCGGGAAATGGTTGAAACAGTCAAAATAAGTACCAAGTTGTATTTTGGGTTCCGTGGTACTTTTGACTAGTTATAACTAAATTATAATATTACAAGTCATTCTAATTGTGTAGTAGCATTTAAATGATTAGACTTAATGCATTTGGGTAATTTAGTCTTGCAAGAATATTTTTTCCTCATTTTATCTTTCTAGACCTAAAGAGAGTTGGAGAGAAGAAAGAGCTTGGGAGAAAAAGGAGAGAAAGAGGAAATTTTCTATTTTTAGCTTGCAATCGTTTCAATGAGCAAGAATCCGAGGCTACAATCTTGAGGCAAGTTTTTAACTTGCACATATGTATGATTGAGTATGAATAATTTGTATATATAGTTGTGTTTTTTAGATTTAAACCATTTGTGGGTTTTAATGACTTATGGTGTTTAAACCACTAGATTTTGATTTAAATATAATTTGAGTTGGTTAAATTAGTTAGTTGTTGTGTGGTAATGATTTGGTGAAGTTATTTGATGATTATGTTGAGAGAAGTGGAAGAAAATAGTTTTGGAGATTTAGGTTTTATAGTAGAAAAATAGGTTTGGTTGATGGCTCTGGTGTGACCGGTCGATCGCGGGCTGGAAGCCGATCGACTGGGCCTAAAAGGAAAATCTTACTGCTTTTCTCACAAGGAAAATTTCACAAGCACGGTCGACCGGGGGTCAGGGCCTGATCGACCGGTACCCTGTTTTTAACCCACAAATTTGGATTTTCTTATATTCTCTTCTTTTAAGGTTTGAGGCTTAGGAACCTTCTTATATGAAGTAATAAAGAGTATTAGGGTCTGGTATGAAGGGGATTAGTACCCTAGGTTAGAAAGGGAGTGTTCGGGCTTATGTCAGGGGTTAATTAATTAGTTAATTAATGGAAGTTAGGGTCTTCTCATCTAGTAAGCTAGTTTAGGAATACGGGAGAGTTGGATAGTATTGTTTTGTGCCTTTAGAGACTAGTATGAGGTAAATTTCACTTGGTAACTTATAGTGTTGTCGTGAATTCTCGGAGGCTGGTATGGGGGCAATTAAACATTATAGTTTGTGTCGTTAGACACATATAGTTTCGGGTATAATGAATATACATTTTAAATTGACATATCTTTTGATTCATATCTTGCATATACATACCTCTATGAATGCTATCATAAGAGAAGTTACGCGAATGAGGTAAATCCTCTGGCTAGTGAATGCAAGGAGAATATATTCCTCGGCCATTGGACCGGTGGTTACATTGTGTTGTTATTTTATTCGAAGTGAGGTAATTTCGGGTATGGTTATGACTCGCTATCGAAGGTATACTGCCTCTTCCCATGCGACGCGATTTAGGGTGCCCTGGTAATCTTGGTTATAGGCCTTGGAAGATGATAGAATTTAGGGGCGCATCCAGTGGGGTGACTCCCGGAAGGATGGTCCTAGAATTATATCTTTATTGTAACTATTCTCACGAATGTGGCATTTTATAAATGAGTAACGCATTTATAAATCAATTGCATGGCATAAGTTTCCTGATGGTAAATGGACTTGTAAAATTATACTTTATAAATCGGCAAATTTAGCATTTTAATGGAATTAAACTATTTCTCTTAATTGGATGAGTAGTTTAACTTATAATGATCTAGAATGTCGCTAGGATGTGCATTTAGATGAGAGGTGAGGATAATTCTTATATTGAAGAGCGATCTTAATTTGTTTGCAATGTTAGCATTCATAACTGTTATGCATTTTATTCACATGTATATCATATCAAACAGGGCCCTGACCCATTTATATTTCTCTATCTTGTATGGTTCTTATTTACGCTTAGGTTCTCCGCTGCAAGGACGCCCGTGTTAATATTCCCTTCTCAGTGTTAAGGAGCTACAGCATTTTGCGGATGTCGTAGGATTTTTTGTAATAGACGCATCAATCTTTTGTAGAATCTAGTTATGATCAGTCTGTACATTTGGGCGAGTTTCCCAAGTTTTGTATTTGTATATACTATTATATTTAACTATAATACTTGGTGTAACCTGTTTGTATTAGTCTGTTAACCTACAGCTTATTCGGTTATTGCTTTGTTGAATGGTTATTAAACTGTTACATCTCTCTCTCTCTCTCTCTATATATATATATATATATATATCCACCTTCTTTTACAAATTGGATTGTCGAAATTGGTTTTTATTAACTTGCAAAATTACATGACATCCGTTTTCATTTAAAATAATTAGTGGTTGTCTCGTACTGTTAGTTATACGACACACTACACCAAATCTGCCGAATTGTCACGGTTATTGACCTTGTCAAGGTCAATAATCGTGACAATTCTGGGGGTGACAACTTTTGTTGTCACGGTTATTGACCGTGACAAGTTCGTTAAACTTGTCACGATCATGTCACGGTCCTTGACTTGACAAGTTTTGTCACGGTTAAGGACCGTGACAAACTCGTGACAATAATTAAAAAATTGTCACGGTCATTGACCGTGATAAGTCCGTGACAAGGTTTCTTTGTCACGGACTTTTCACGGTCAATGACCGTGACAATTCTGGGAAGAATTGAAAAATAATATATTTGGCAGTTTGGCCACTGCCACTGCCCAGTAGTATATTTATACATGTTATAGCAACGTTGTACCTATTCAAGCATCATATAACGAAATAAAATAGAGATAATGCAAACGTACATTCAAAATAGAGACAATATGCATCACGATATAAACCAAATAGAGTTCAAATGTACCAACTTAAAAACAATTCAATTCAAATAATGTCACTACATGTCCTGGGTGAGGTTAAATCTTAGGAGGTGAGTAGGCCACACGATATACAAATTGACACACCCACTGATATACATCGTGCCGCATTATTCGCGCAAACACAATGGGGAGTTCTCCTTCCCGAGTATCACATGTGTGACGAGCACCTTGGACTCGATGTCTTGAAGCTCACGTCCATGAACTAGTCCACCCTGGATGATATTCGGGTCCCTCAACCCCCACCCTATCTGCTGGCCATCAAATATGTCCAGTATAAACACGCTCAGCCAACCAAGTGTCACATTGGTCGATCGAAGGGAGACAAATAGGGAAGTGGATCATCAAAGTTTGCACGTTTTGGCGATGAAGCAGCGAGGTCCACATCCTCGTCATCCTGCACCTCATCCTCCTGCACCTCCTCCTCCCACACCTCCTCCTCCCGCGCCTCCTCCTCAACCACCTTCTCCTTCCCTTTCCCCTTGCGCTTTTCGTCCGACGAACGCTTTATGAATGAGAACATATCTTGGACCATCACCTACAAATGGGACAGCTTCGTATCATGCGAGTTCACCGTTCGAGCCAACCTGGTGTCACTCATCTCCAATTCGATGATCCTAGATTTGTCCACCCGCGAGATTACCCCTTGTCCTCCCCTTGCAATCAGAGCCAAGCACTTGGTTGAGTGTGTCTGTGGACAAAGATACCTTGTCGGCATCAGACTGTGACTCATGCACTTCCTTAAGCTTTGCCTAAAATGACAAAAAGCACATGATTAGTAAAATAAGTAAATTAACTAATTATAACGTAATTAATAAAAAGTAAACTGTCTAATTACTTACAATTGTGGCCGCGCGCTCGGGGACACCTCCTTGTCCTTCCCCTTCTTCATCCGAAGAGCCACATAAGTATCAATCCTATGTGGCCTACCCCCAGGGCAACTCCTTGTCCCCTAAAATAAAATAAAGTAAAATTCGTATCGGCCCCTCAAAGTAAAATATTGCAGAATAATATATTTCTATAGTTATAGAAAAATTAAATCTTACCATCATCCTATGCTCCACCTGGGCGTAAGACGTCCGGCCGGAGTAGTGCACATCCATCTTTTTTGCCCGATTTTTCCTCCCCGATTGGTGAGGTGCCAATTGTCGCTCCCCGATCTCATTGTCAACGAATTGCTGCCATTTTGCCAATGAGATCGGCTCCTTCGGCGGGGCATATTCACGCATTCGGATAACGGACTCTCGTGCCTTCCCAAAGTCCCGGGTCTACATATTTTTCTTCTACGTCTTGTGTTGCTCCCTCAACTGCTCCAAGACAAAATCGCGTAGCTTTGGATCCAGGCTGAATTGTTCCTGTCCAACAAATACAATGTTAGTTGCGAATAAATATAAACATAAATATAAATATAAAATATAAAATAAAGATAAAATATAAATACAAATACAAATATAAATATAAATACATTACCTGTAGTGCCACCCAAACAACTAACTTGAGCTCATATGGCACCTCCTTCCAACTAATGTACCCCGGGTCGATGATCACCTTTACCAGCTCGAGGGATCTCGCTAATAGCCCCGATTTGTTCTTGATGGCCATCCCCAATTTGCCATATTTAGGGAGACTAGGTGCCGAGGAGCCCTCGGCGCGTCCTCTACCACCGAGACCAGACGACATTTGTTGTTACAAAATGTTATTAGTACAAATCAAAATGAATTAGAAAAGGACATGCAAATATGTGCAATTACAACAAATAAAAATGAATTGTTACTGTTAAACATCCCCACCCCCATCCCTGCCCCACCCCTTTCCCCCACCACAAATACACACAAACAACCCCACCCCCCACCACACACGCACACACACACTGCCCCACCCCCCACCACACACACACACACACATGCACACACACACATACACACACACACATGAACATATATGTACAAATCAAAATGAATTGTTACTACAAATATGTACAATTAATACACACACACATAAACACTACACATCCCCACCCCCACTGCCCACACACACGCACACTACACAAGAGTGAAAATGATAAAGTGCAAATCAATTAAAAGCATTACAAATGGATGTTTCGGTACAAATTAGAATATTTATTACAAATTGAAAAATTGTTTAAAATTCGGGTTATCATAAAAAATAGATTGATATTTGGTAGGAGTAGCCAAGTCATCCACACTACTATTTAGACGCTTTGGCGTATGTTGGACAATTGACCACGGCTCGTTGTTGATATACTCTGAGTAAAACACTTGGTTAACCTTTTGAAATGCACAAACAAACGGCTCATCGCTCACGTGGTCGTTGCTCTTCAACTTGGACAAGTCAACCATGTTGCAAACTCGTTAATTTCACTCGTTTTCCCATCACATGACCACCATCATCGACGAACTCATCAGTGTCATCAATGTTGGTCGATTCAGGCATATATTCCCGAGTATATATTGATGACTCCACGGTGATGTATTCCTATACAATTGATCCTGCAATGTATCGCGTATTCTTGAAGTAATCTTTAAAAACTTTCATCAGTCTTTCAAATGGATACATCCACCGATATCTAACTAGACCATAAAGAAGTGCCTCGTCACATAGGTGTACCAATAAGTAAACACTTATGTCAAAGAATGATGGGGTAAAGTACTTCTCCAACACACAAATCGCTTCAGTCACCGCCAATTTTGCGTCCACTATGTGTTCTCGATTGACTACCTTCTCACACAAGAGTGAGAAGGTAATACTAATTTTCATAATTGCCCCCTGCAAATCCTTGTGCTTGGAGAAGCAGTGCTTAAACAATAAAGGAACCAATTGTATGATCACATGCCAATCGTGGGACTTACACTTATGTAAATCATGAGTAGCATAATTCACAATCCTTTGCAAGTTGGACGCAAAATTATATAGGCCCTTCAAATTATATATTGTGTCTAAAAGCACCTTCATTTCCCCACTCGTCAAAGTAAACACACCAGGGGGAATTGTTATCCTTCCCCTACTATTTTCTTTTAACCATAGTTGTGGCTTAAGTTTCAACGATTTAAGGTCTTTTCGTGCACCCATCCTTCGAATGACTTCCCCCAAGGCAAGTGCCCACAATATGTTCAACGAAGTTCTTCTCTGCATGCATCACATCCAATACATGGCCCACAGGGTTGTTCTTCCAATAAGGAAAGTCAAATAAAATTGACCTCCTAGACCATGCCTTTCTTGTCTCAGTTTCATTCCCAATTGGGGTCTTCTTATGCTTGACATTCTTAAATTTGGGATTCTTACCTGGCATATTAGGGCCACATTCAGAAGATTTACTTTCAATTTTTGAACCCGAAAGCTATCTCGGAGGTAGCCTATGGTATACATTATTTGAGCTAAAGGATAGATGAAGAGATTAAGTCTCCTCTCCACAAATAGGACACCCCAAATAGCCATGTATTACACAACTGGATAATGTCCCATAAGCTGGAAAATCATGAATTGCCCACATCAACATAGCTTTCAGCGTAAACTTTTCTTTTCTAAAAGAGTCAAATGATTGCAAACCCTCTTCCCACAACTCATTTAATTATTCTACCAAAGGATCCAGGTAGACGTCGATGTCATCACTTAGTGACTTTGGCCCAAGTATCAACAAAGCCATCATCGAAAATTCAGGTCTCATACACTGTGAAGGAGGGAGGTTGAGTGGGGCTAGGATCACTGGCCATACACTCTGATTGGCGCTAAAATTTCCAAATGGATTGAAATCATCTGTTGATATAGCCAAACGAATATTGTGTTGTTCTCGAGAAAAATTGGGATACATATAATTCAAGACCGCATTTTTCTGTAATATACTTAACAACTTATGCACATTGTTACGATTTGAGAAAAATTCGGCAGCATATCCCCATAGTTCTCCAAGTACACGACGTAGATTGGAAAGTGTGAGTGTTATTTCAATTGATCAATTGAAATAACAGTCACACTTGTCAATCTAGTATGTACCGAGAGAACATTAGGATACGACTGCAGAACTTCCTCCAAAAGTAACAACTTTAAGCCTCAAAGAATATTATACAGAAATTATGCAATCCCAAACTGTCCAAATGGAACAATTCGAGAGATCTCATTACAGGGATAATGACTCTCGAATGGGTCTAAGGGCTACTGAATGCGTACGCATAAGAATTAGAATGCTAGTATCTATGCGCACTATATGTAATTTCAAGTATTTTCATTTAATTATCATACTATATATATATTGTTCAATATACAAAGTAATTTTCAAAAAAAGTTGAAAAATCCCACCCCATATAGAAAAAATCCAATGGTCATGCCACTTTTAAAGTTAACCAACCCAACATCGATCCACTATAATCCAACATCAGCGTTAACAACAAATGTTTATCCCATAATCCTTCTAATTCATCTACTCAGTTAATTATTTTCATCAATTAAACTAAAAATTAAAGTATACAATTATTAATTTACTAATTTACAATGAGGGGAAATCCTACTTTCATAATTAATTATATATTAATTTACTAAAAAAATTAATAATCAATCAATTCGTTTACAAGGGACACTATGCACAAACACGCACATACACACACACTATGCACACATATACACACATGCGCATATACACACACACATGCAACCCCCACCATACCCCACCACCTATCCCTGCCCCCTCCCCCCCCACCACCACACACACACACACAAACACCCCCACCCCCTCCTAATCCCCACCACCACACACACACACACAGCCTCACCCCCCTCTCTCCCACCCACCACACACACGCATAAACACACACACACGCACATACACACACACACACACACACACACACACACACACACACATATATATATATATATATATATATATATACACACATATATATAAAAGGAAGAGAGAGAGAGAGAGAGAGAGAGAGAGACAGAGAAAAAAGGAGGGAAGAAATAAGTGGGGGGAAAATGAGGGAAAATGGTTTTTTGTTGGGAAATTTGTCACGAATGTGTCACGGTCCTTAACCGTGACAATATTATAAGAATTATCACGGTCATTGACTATGACAAGTCCGTGACAAGTGATGTTGTCACGAACTTGTCACGGTCAATGACCGTGACAAGACTTTGTCATGGCCTTGTCACGATCATTGACTGTAACACAAAATGCGTGTTTTTTTATCATGGTCAATAAACGTGACAAGGCTAGCTGCTGGAAAGGTGCCAATTTATCCATTTTGTGTAGTGAGAGTGATGCTAAGAATGGACCATCTATGATTCATATATTTATTGGAGTATCGGGTTGGCTACCTCTTATTTTAATATGCGGGGTGTCATAGATGGTATCAGGGCATCAGGTTCTAGAGTCCTTAGGATCTATGCAGACTTATCACGTTCTACCATAACGTTCTTTGATATAGAGCCCTATTATTAGGACTATTTTGTTTGTGTATGCTTGCGATCTTCTGCAAGGATAAATTATTTTAAATTGTATTGAGATTCAGTTGCTTTTCATCTCGGATGCCACCTAGAAGAGGTCGCATTACAAAGGTAAATCGAGTTACAGAGAACGTAGAGCCCCACCCCCGCAAGGAATGATAAATGTGGCGAAGGTGGCTAATATTGTTTCCCGGGCAGTCAACTCCGCAATGACCGCTATGGCACAACAGTTTCCCCAAGACCAACAACTGGTAGCACCGGAGGTTCAAGCCCATACCGAACCCTCCGCATGGGAAAGAGTTAGAGAATCCTTCCTGAAAGATCACCCTCCAAAATTTCAGGTGGCGCTGATGTGATTGTGGCAAATCAATGGAAGAAAGATATGAAACGCCATCTTCGAATGGTGGAATGTAGCGGGGAGAGAAAACAGATTCTCCCCACTTTTAAAATCGTGGGAGCAGCCCTACAATGGTGGGAGTCGGTGACAACTCCGGAACAAAGGGATACAATGACTCTTTCGGAATTTCGGGTTTTATTTGACCGAAAGTATTTGCCTCTAGCAGTCCAGAAGGAGATAAGGAGGAAGCTTTAGGATGTGGTTAAAGGAGAACGATCAGTGGTAGAATATGAAGAGGAATTTACACGTTTAGAAAATTTTGTGCCAGATGAAGTCTTTCCAGAAGAAAGGAGGATTTCAAAATTTATTGGGGGCTTGAATTGGAGGATAAGGCAGCACCTTTTGGGAAACCTAACTTTGCAAACATTTGGAGATGTGATGAATGCCATTTTACTCCATTTCTAAGATCACCGCCTTCACTTTAGGGGATTAAGAAGATTGGGGATTCAAGTCAATCTAGTAGACAAGGAGGAAATGGTGCCGGTGGAGCACTACCCCCACCACAACAGTTAAGAAATAAATAGAAAGAGCCGGACCCTTAACAAGGGGACTCAGCTAATAAGCAACGTTTTAGGGGTTTCAACTTTGGAGAAGGTGGTTTTAGACACTGTCAGGGTTCTTAGAAACAACAATAGTTAGGCTAGTAGGGCCAAGCAGGCAGAGGGAATAATGGAGGTCGAGGCCATCAGGGCCAAGACACGGGGCACTTTCAAAACAACAATCTGGATCGATAACCATAAAATTTTACGAGCCGTTGTTTTTAGTGTGGTGAACAGGGTCACTAGAAGAGATCTTGTCCACATCTGATCGGGGAACAGTTGCCTAGAGGTCCTCAGAATCAGCAAGCACATCTATAGCCTCCAATATCTATTCCGGCTGTCCCTATACAATAGGGGAAACTTCAATATGGGCGTGTGTATAATATACAGGATGCTTTGTTTCCTCCAACACCGCCTGCATCGCCAGCTATCGAGGGTAAATTTCCCATTCACAGGCATATGGGTCGAGTGTTATTTGATACGGGTGTGACGCACTCATTTATTGATAGGCATTTTTCTTATTCGACGAGGCTAATTAAGTCTGCCGAGAGTACTATTACTAGTGTGGAGTCTTCCATGGGTAATGGTTCACTTATATTCTTTGTTTCTAGAAAAGTAGTAATAGGACCTTGTAATTTGTGTTTTGAGGCCGATTTACTCATCCTGGACATGGTCGGGTATGATGTTATTTTCAATATGGACTGGTTAGTAAAATACCGTGCTATGGTAAATTGTTATGGTAGGAGTATAGCCTTTGCCATTCCAGGGAAAGAAATATTTTTAATAGCTATGCCTCTTTCGAAGGGAGGTTCGAGCATGCATTTGTATTGTATTGAGGAAGAGACTTCATGAGAAGTAGTTGTTTCTTTAGATTCGATTCCTGTTGTAAGAGAATTTAAGGATATTTTTCAGAAGACTTCGGGCTTACCTCCAAGTCGTGAGATTGAGTTTGTAATTGACTTAGCGCCGGGAACCAAGCTGATTGCAAGAGATCCATACCGTATAGCTCCTTTAGAAATGAGGGAGTTAAGGGATCAAATTCAGCAACTGTTGGAGTAAGGGTTTATTCGGCGTAGCACGTCTCCATGGGGTGCTCCGATATTATTTGTGAGAAAGAGAGATGGTTCCCTTCAACACGTGCATCGATTACTACGAATTGAATAAAGTAACAATTAGGAATAAATACCCATTACCTCAAATGGACTATTTGTTTGATCAATTAAGGGGAGCATCGTACTTCTCTAAAATAGATTTGAGGACTGGGTATCATCAACCGCGAATTCGAGAGAAGTACATGTCGAATATCGCATTCTTGACTAGATATGGGTCCTATGAGTTTTTGGTGATGCCTTTTGGGCTAACCAACGCCCCTGTTGTATTCATGGACCTTATGAATCGAGTATTTTGGGACTTCCTGGACCAGTTTATCATCGTGTTCATTAACGACATTCTAGTCTATTCTCAAACCGAAGAGGATCATGTCGAGCACTTGCGATTAGTCATGTAAACACTACGAGATCATCAACTATATGCCAAGTTCGAGAAATGTGGCTTTTGGCTGAAGGAAGTGCAGTTTTTGGGGAATATCGTGACGGTTGAGGGTATTTTCGTGGACCCAAGAAAAGTTTCCACAGTGAGGGAATGGTGCCAACACACGATGCCAATGGAGATCTGCAGTTTTCTGGGTTTGGCGGGTTACTATCTCCGTTTCACTAAAGCCCTTTGACGAACTTGACCCGTAAGGGGGTACGATTTTTGTAGGATGATTCCTGTCAGCTAGCTTTCGATGAATTGAAGGACAAGTTGACTTCTTCTCCTGTACTCGCATTGCCAAGATCGGGAGTGGACTATTTAGTCTTCACAGATGTGTCTCTATAAGGATTAGGAGGTATGTTACAACAGGAGCATAGGGCCATTACTTATGCATTTCGCAAGCTAAAGCCCCATGAGAAGAATTATCCAGTGCATGATTTGGAGCTTGTCGCGGTAGTGTTCACCTTGAAGATATGGAGACATTACTTCTTGGGTGAGAAGTTTAGTCTTTTTAAGGACCACATATCGTTGTAATATTTATTTTCGTAGAAAGATCTAAATATGCGACAACGTCGATGGTTGGAGTTCGTGAAGGACTATCAATTTAATATTCACTGCCACCCAGGCAAGGCAAATATGGTAGCGGATGCGCTGAGTCTAAAATCCGCGGGGGAACTAGCGAAGTTGTGGAAGGCTAAATGGAAAGAACTTAGCCAGTATGATGTTCTGGCCAGAGCTTGCATGTCAGTGTTAACCGTTACGCCTGTCATTGTGATGCGAGTCGTAAAAGCGCAAGGAGGGGATAAGGATTGTCAAGACCGGGTATGCTAATTTTTTACCGGGGGAGTGGAGTCCTACTCTATTAGTTCAGAGGGTGGGTTATGTTTTCACGGAAGAATTATAGTCTCGAATAAGGGTGACTTGAGACACACCGTCACGAAAGAATCTCATGGTTCAAGATTTGTGGTACACCCAGGTGGGGACAAAATGTACCAAGATATGTGCCGTCAGTATTGGTGGGCGGGTATGAAAAGGAACATCTCTGAATTTGTATCCCTATGTGACACTTGTCAATTGGTAAAGGTGGACCACCAGCGACCGACTAGGTTATTGCAATCGTTAGAAATATCGATGTGGAAATGGGAGAGTATCTCAATTGACTTCATCACGGGATTATCGATGTCACAAATCAGTCATGATTCTATTGGGGTTATTACCGATCGTCTGACCAAATCGGCACACTTCTTACCAGTACGGACGAATTATAATATTACACGTTATGCCCGGCTCTTTATTACGGAGATTGTGAAACTCCATGGGGTGCCTATCAATATAATCTTAGACCCAAACAAGATTTTTATGTCCTATTTTTGGCAAAGTTTCCAAGAGGTGATGGGGACCGAATTAAAGTTGAGTACCTCCGACCACCCACAAACTGATGGTCAAACGGAGAGAGTCAACCAAATGTTGGAGGATATGCTTTGAATGTGTGTACTTAACTTTAAAGGAGGATGGGAGAAACACCTCCTATTAGTCAAATTCACATACAACAATTCGTACCAATTCACGATAGGTATGGAACCATATGAGGCATTGTACGTTCGGTCGTGTAGATCACCTGCTTGTTGGTTGGAAGTAGGAGACAATAAGCTCCTTGGACCTAAAATTATCCAACATACCTCTTCTAAGATTGAGCTTATTTGAAACCGCATATGAATTGCACAAGATCTTCAAAAGAGCTATGTCGACGCGAATCGGAGGCATGTAGAATTGGAAGTGGTGGACCAAGTTTTAGTGAGGGTATCCCCAATGAAGGGTATAATGCGATTCGGGAAGAAAGGCAAGCTTGCGATGTGCTATGTAGGCCCTTTTCCCATTATTACAAATGTAAGCCCCATATCATATCAACTTTCTTTGCCAGAACGCCTACAAAAAATTCATGACGTGTTTCATGTTTCATCTTTAAAGAAGTATAAAAGGTGCGAGGGAGCTCATTGGCACATTCCTTTGGATGATATTGAGTTACAGTCCGAAATTTCATATGAGGAACAACCAGTTGCTATTTTACATCATGGAGAGCGTAGGCTAAGATCGAAAGTGGTACCAATGGTTCGAGTCCAGTGAGGACACCACAAAGCCGAGGAATAAACTTGGGAACGAGAGGATGATATTCTAGAGAAGTACCCACACCTCTTTTTGCAAGGTACGCCTAAATTTTGAAGACAAAATTCCCTTATTGTTTAATACCCCTTATTTATGAGTAATTAATTTTTATACTAATTTTCCTTGTGGGTTAATTATATAAAATAAAGCAAGTTGAAGTAAGTATTACCTTAAGTGATTTAAGAGATAATATTTACTGAGTTTTGCATATTTACTATTAAGTGAATATAAATAGCATCATACTATGTTTTGTTGCGTCGTTGTGCTTTAAGCGACGGTTATGACTTATATTCCAAGTGGATCATTATTAATGAATTAATATGGCGTTGGAACATGAAACAATTTATGTTATCCTGGATGCCAATTTAGAGGGTACGTTTAGTCCAAAAATGGTTGAAACAATCAAAATAAGTACCAAGTTATATTTTGGGTTCCGGGGTACTTTTAACTAGTTATAACTTAATTATGATGTTACAAGTCATTTTAATTGTGTAGTAGCATTTAAATGATTAGACTTAATGCATTTGGGTAATTTAGTCTTGGAAGAATATTTTTTCCTCATTTTATGTTTCTAGACCTAAAGAGAGTTGGAGAGAAGAGAGAGCTTGGGAGAAAAAGGAGAGAAAGAGGAAATTTGTTATTTTTGGCTTGGAATCATTTCAACGAGCAAGAATCTGAGGCTACAATCTTGAAGCAAGTTTTTAACTTGCACATATGTATGATTGAGTGCGAATAATTTGTATATATAGTTGTGTTTTTTATTTTTAAACCATTTGTGGGTTTTAATGACTTTTGGTGTTTAAACCTTTAGATTTTGATTTAGATATGATTTGAGTTTGGATAAATTAGTTAGTTGTTGCGTAGGAATGATTTGGTGAAGTTATTTGATGATAATGTTGAGAGAAGTGGAAGAAAATAGTTTTCGAGATATAGGTTTTGTAGTAGAAAAATGGGTTTGGCCGATGGATCTGGTGTGACCGGTCAATCGAGGCTAGGAAGTCGGTCGACCGGGCCTAAAGGAAAAAGCTTACTGCTTTTCTAACAAGGCATATTTCACAAGCGCGGTCGACTGGGGATCAGGGGACGATCGACCGGTACCCTATTTTTAACCAACAAATTTAGATTTTCTTCTATTCTCTTCTTTTAAATTTTTTAGGCTTAGGAACCTTCTTATATGAAGTAATAAAGAGTATTAGGGTCTGGTATGAAGGGGATTAGTACCCTAGGTTAGAAAGGGAGTTTTCGGGCTTATGTCAAGGGTTAATTAATTAGTTAATTAATGGAAGTTAGGGTCTTCTCATCTAGTAATCTAGTTTAGGACTAGGGGAAAGTTGGGTAGTATTATTTTGGGCCTTTAGAGACTAGTATGAGGTAGATTTCACTTGGTAGCTTATAGTGTTGTAGTGAATTCTCGGTGGTGAGTATGGGGGCAATTAAACTTTGTAATTTTTGTTGTTAGACACATATAGTTCCAGGTATAATGAGTGTACATTTTAAATTGTCATATCTTGTGATTTATATCTTGCATATACATACCTCTCTAAATGCTATCATAGGGGAAGTTACGCGAATGAGGTAAATCCCCTAGCTAGTGAATGCAGGGAGAATATAGTACTCGGCCATAGGACCGGTGGTTACATTGTGTTGTTATTTTATTTGAAGTGAGGTAATTTCGGGTATGGTTATAACTCACTGTCGAAGGTATGTGAACACTTCCCACGCGATGCGATTTAGGGTGCCCAGGTGTTCATGGTTATAGGCCCTGGAACATGATAGCATTTAGGGGCGCATCCATTGGGGTGACTCCCGGAAGGATGGTCTTAGAATCGTTATATCTTGATTGTAACTATTCTCACGAATATGGAATTTTATAAATGAGTAACACATTTATAAATCAACTGCATGGCATAAGTTTCCTGATGGTAAATGGACTTGTAAAATTATACTTTATAAATCGGAAAATTTAGCATGTTAATAAAATTAAACTATTTCTCTTCATTAGATGAGTAGTTTAACTTATAATGATCTAGAATGTCACTAGGATGTGCATTTAGATAAGAGGTGAGGATAATTCTTATATTGAAGAGTGATCTTAATATGTTTACAATGTTAGCATTCATAATTGTTATGCATTTTATTCACACTTATATCATTTCAAACTGGGCCCTGACCCATTTATATTTATGTCCTGTATGGTTCTTATTTATGCTTAGGTGCTCCGCCGCAAGGACACACGTACTAATCTTCCCTTCTCAGTGTCATGGAGCTACATCATTTTGCGAATGTTGTAGGATTTTTGTAATAAACGCGTCAGTCTTTTGTAGAATCTAGTTATGATCACTTTGTACATTCGGGCGTGTTGTCCAAGTTTTGTATTTGTATATACTATTATATTTAATTGTAATACTTGGTGTAACCTGTCTGGATTAGTCTGTTAACCTATAACTTTTTCGGTTATTGCTTTATTGAATGGTTATTAAACTGTTACACATCTCTATATATATATCCACCTTCTTTTACAAATTGGATTGTCGAAATTGGTTTTTATTAACTTGCAAAATTACATGACATCCGTTTTTATTTATAATAATTGGTGGTTGTCTCGTACTGTTTGTTATACGACATGCTAAGAATGGACCATTTATAATTCCCGTATTTGTTGGAGTATCGGGCTGGCCACCTCTTATGTTAATAAGCGGAGTGTCACAGTAAGGCTCCAGTTGGTTGAGTTTTAAACCCAAACTGTCAAAACAGGGATAGAACATAAAGTCTGTCGAACTGTCGTTATCCACTAATGTTCTAGCTACTAGTACTTCTTTCATCCTGACTCGTATCATTAAAGAATAATCATAAGGATACAACACTCCAGATAGATCTTTCTTAGAAAAGCCAATTACGAGCTTATCCTTGTTAACTTTCCTTGGTCAGTCTTCCTCGGCAAGGTTGATTCGCTGGATATAGGAACAAACTTGAGACTCATTGAGGTAAGCCTTCCTTTTAGCTGTATGATCTCCTCCTCCTGTATCATCACTTGTAATCACATGGCAATCAAAAGATCCAAAATTGAGTGTGAATACCTCACGTTCAGGTTATCTAAGCTTCTTGGGAAGATCAGGATCATCTTGTAGATCATCGTCACAGTTCCTTTTCTTATCTTCTCTAGGCTTAACAGGTGATTTAGATCTCTGTCGACCTCTACATTCAGTTCTTCCACCAGTCTGTCGATTAATAAATCTGTCCAATTTTCCTCTTCGGATGAGTGCTTCTATCTCATTCTGAAGAGCAATACACCGGTTGGTCGTATGACCATGATCTTTGTGAAATTCAAAATACTTGTACTTATCCCTCTTATCAGCTGGTGACCTTACCTTTTCAGTCCAACTCAAATAATTTTTGTGCTTTATTTCTTCCATACATAATGTATATCCATCTTTAAGGGAATGTAATTGGTAAATTTCCTTAGCCGATCTAGGCTTTCTTTTACTTTCGAATTCCTGCACTCATTGTGATTCTTGTGCTCCTTCTTATCTGACTTTACTTTTATCTTTGCTTCCTCCTTTGCATCTGAATTATTTTTAGCAGCCATAGCTTCCTCGATGTTCATAATCTTCGTTGCTTTGGCCATTAATTTTGTCATCATCTTCGAGGGGGATCTTTTGCCAAAGTATAATATAGTTTGTCGGGGAGAAAACCACTCATGAGGACAGTGATTGCAGTCTTCTCTTCGTAATCAATGACTTCTAATTTCTCATTATTGAAACGAGTGATGTAATCCCAGGTACTTTCTTCTACCTTATGTCTCACACTAAGAAAATGAGCTGCTCGCTTCACTAGTTTTGAACCAAAGAAAAAATTACCAATGAACAACTCAGCGAGTTGTTAGAATCAAGAAATTTACCCTGAGGAAGACTATTATACCAGATTTAAGCAGATCCAGTGATTGTTCTTGAAAATTCCCTGCACCTCATCTCATCAGGAACAACATAGATATCAGCCACTTCTTGGTATTGTTCTATATAAAGAACTGGATCAGTCTTCCCATCATACTTAGGAGTGACCACTGAAGCTTTAAACTTGGTCGACGTAGGGAAGTCTACGATGGTTTGCACAAAGGGAGATCCCTTAATAAAACTTCTATGGAGGGGATTCTTGACCTTGGAAATTTCTCCCAACCTATCTTCCAATCACTGAATGGAACATTTCCAAGCATCACTGTCAGCACTAGATCTATGGGTGATAATTTTTTTACACCGACCAACTGATCCTGCTGAACTTTCTTCTTACAAACCTTCTCTTTAGCTGGACCGAGGAGTTCGTCGGGTGTTCGATTTGGATTGGGTTGAACCTTCCCTCAGATCGCTTGGTCGTCGAGTATTTCCTGACACAACTCGTAGGTCATTTCCCTTGGGTCCCAAACAATCAAAAGTAGAGGCCCTACTTAGCCTTTCTAAAGCATTCAATCTTTCTGGAATGAGGGACTTACCATCAGAGGAATTTAGTAATCCTGAATAAGTTGCTCCAGGAAGGAACAAAGGTTCCCTTGAAGTTCTGGAATAACTATGCCCAACACTTCTTATTGGCGGTGGTGGCAAACTCCTTTGATTGAATTATGTAGGGACTACAGCTTGCAGATTTTGGGCCAACTGTCGTATCGTATCCTGCATAGCCTCTTGACCCTTGACCAAGCTAGCCAAAATTCCATTTGAAGCATTATTGTTTGGATGGGCAGAAGGATTAGGCAGAATTCCCTCATTTCTTATGCTTGATTCAGGAATTTCATCCACGGATGATGAATGAGTGAAAATGTTTAGAAATATGTTCCCACAGACGGAACCAATCTGTTGATGCAAAAAACTAGACTAGGTTTAATTAATTGATCACAGATAAAAATAAGGAAAACAAACAAGACAAAGAGATTTTTAAAGTGATTTAGCTCTAGGAAAGTCTTGAGGTCTTTTTCGATCTCTTTGCAATGAGGATGATATAATGTATTTATAGCCCAAGAGGGTTATTGATAGTTGTCATGTGAAAAGATGGAATTCCTTCATTTATTAGGCATTTACATCAATACATAAGGAGAATTAAATATATGGCTGTTGTTACTTCATTGGCAATACAGGTTGTAAGACTGATGTCGCTTTATTAACTATACAGGTTGAATTTATGGCTGCTGATCGACCTTCCCAATTGGTTGGGCTACATTATTGGTCGGGCTTCCCTATTAGTTGGGTTTCTTTCTTCGTCGGGCTTTGATATTATGCTGACTTAGACTTTTGCCACATTGGATGAAACATGCTCATTTGTAATTGGTCCACGTAAGTTGGTAAATTCTTGTATCAACGGGTATAAACGACCATAAAATATATAAGCTTTACACACTAGCATAGTATCCATGTGTCCAAATGCGTGGGATGAAATGAATGGGTGTGAACTAGTAGCAAAAGAATTATAACCCAAACACTCATATATGTTCAAGAAGTTCTAATTGATCGCAAAACTTTATCAAACTAAGTTTTAGCCTCAATTGTCATATAAAGTTTAACTTAATGAACAAAACAAGGACAATGCACACAAGCCTTCAATATTGATAATTCTACAAATCAATAGCGCCATGATAAAATCATTATAACTGGGCATCATTGTGCAGACCCATTGATCTTCAACTGAACTCCCTCAAAAGATAAACATAATCATATTTTATATTATTTTCTTTTCTTTTGAAGTGATTTCTTTTGCAAGATCAAACAAACTAAACTATTTTGGCCCCCCTTTTGAAAAAATTACTTTTTTTATTGCCTTAATTTTTTATTAGGCTCTTTTCATATGATGACTTTCACGACGAGTTCACTTGTCTCTCGCAACCCTTTTTCGTGTACACTCATATTTTTTCAATAATAAACAAACTATTGAGTGCAACGGTTCTTACATGCACAAATCCACTATAGTCACATAAACATGTAGATGAAATAATTGATGGGAGAACATCTCATCAAGCTCAAATATACATCATGATGTCAAAATCCAATAAACTCGTGTATCTGTGTGCGGAGGTATATACAAGGTCGAATTTATAAAGCAAATCAAGTTCGAAACAACTCCATAAACATGGTTAAGAATAATCTAAGTATCTAAAGTCATAATCAAATATCCTAGCCACATGAAAATTGTAGAGTGAATTAAGTTCAAACACACCAATATGTGTAAAAGGAAAAATATAAAAAAATCAAAAATCTTTTTGTATTTTTTCAAAATTTTTATCAAAATAAAATCTTTTTGTATTTTTCAAATATGACTCAATAGAGAAAAATATAATACAAAAGATACACATGTTATAACATTAGCAAACATATATCATGAGGAAAAACTAGATTGTGACAAACAAACCATACAACCAATCATCCATAAGATAGAGCATGTGAAGCATCATGTGTAAGCATGTGAGAATAAACAAGTCTACCATCTAGAGTCTCTAAAATCGATTTCCTAACCGAAATAGATATGAAATGATGAATGGGGTTTTGGGGAACCAACGGGACACTAGACTTCAAATTCTTAGGACCTCTTCCAAGATCATAACAAAAATACCTAAGGTGAACTTTCTTACCATACTTTGAACATGTATAAATGTGAGGAATGTTACCTATGGGTTGACCTTTTCTAACGTCCTTGGATTTAGTTGACCCTCTAAAACGAACAATGGTCTTGGCTTTGACACTCGAAATATTATAAACATGTGATCCATTATCATTACTATCAACACTACTAGAGTCTTTTAAATTATCTTTTAACTTCAAAATTTTAGACTCAAATAAAGAATATGACTCTTTGAATTTTAGGGACTCCTTCATATTTTTAATCATTCCTAGAAGATTATCTCGTTCCCCCTCAATGAAAGTAAACGTATCCCTAACATTCTTCTCTCATGCCTTAAAATCATTAATCAAAACACTATAATCAACATCACAAATATTAACCCTAGAAGGTTTAAAGTCCTCTAACTATTTCTCTAAACATTGGACTCCATCATCACGCTCTTTTTTGGGCAATTCTAATTTTCTAAAATCACTGTCCATGTCTACAAGTATCTCATAAAATAAATCTCTTTGATTTTGAACAGTTTGCAAAAGTTCCATGATGGTTTTAAATCAAGAATTTCAATTCTTTTAGCAAACTTCAAATTCAAATGATTTAAGTGGTCAAAACTATGAGAATCCATGGAGATAAAAATGAAAACAAGAGAGATAAAAAAATAACCACCCAAATAGCTGTAAACAAGGATCTACACAATAATTAAGTGCATCCCACTCTGATAGCAATTCGTAGGCAAAAAATAATCTCAGGGCGATAACAAACAAAAATTGCAACACCAATTTTAAACGCAGAAGCCAATTTTAAAAAGATGTTATCTTTTTATCCTAAACATGCATCTATATGATAAAACAGATAAATCATTCAATCATTCAACAAATGCTAAGTTTCAGAAAAAAAAAACTAAAGGGAAAAACCTTTCTTCACTTAGAAATCTACAAGATAGTCAACTTACAAACTACTTGATAACCGCCACAAGCATAAAGTATTAATCTTCGCAAATCTCTAATGAACAACAACTATGATCCTCTCAATAATTTCAAGACCAAAGTCCTCCGTCAGCCTCAACGTTCATCTTTAGCAGTGAATCTTTGCGGATATCACAAGTCAACCATGGAGATCCTCTCCGCAAGGTGTATAAAAAGATATAAACTTTCTAGAGTTTAAACGAATTCATAAGAACAATATTCAAGCATGTTTTGTTGTGAATTAAACTGTGTCTTTACATCACAAAAGGTGAAGAACTTTGCATAAACGGAGTTGGCAAAAATCTTAAACGTTGTGAACACGAAACAAGTATTTATAGGCGTTTCACAAATTTTGAGGCGGCATGATCGTTTGAATGATATAAAGCAGTCGTTCTAACAAGATATAGATATCGTTCGAACGAGAGATCATCTAGTTTCTAATGACGCAAATAGTAAGCCTCGCTTGATCCATGTTTGAAAGCATAAAAGAAATGATCTATCAAACGACTTAGTAATCTCGTTTGAACGAGATAAAAAAAAATAATTTTCTTTTTTGAAATAAAAAGTTCCTCTTCATCTTTTGAAAAAAATAAACATCCCAAACATTAATTCTGTAATTAATTCAAACTCTAAATCTATTATACCTTAACGGGATGTCAGTAAGTCTTCAAACTTGGAGATGCTTGAGTTCGGTTCGTCTTGACGGTGTGTGACAATTTGTAATGGGATACGTCAAACTACTCTAAAGCTATGCTATAGACATTGTTAGAAAAATGTTCTTACACTTTGGTCTCGCTTGATGTGATTGTACCTAAATCTAGGCCTCTAGGTTATTGTCTTATCTTTTCGCCCCCCATACCCATTATAACCCCCAAAGAAGCATATGCTAGTCAATTAGGCCAACTGAGAGTCCGATGAGAATGCAAATAGTTTTATACAAGTTACTTTGGTGTCAATTGATTTGTTTGTGTCCTAATCTAGTCCGATAGGTTGTTATTTTGAATTTTCGCCTCCTAGTGCCCTTTTTTAACCACAAAAGAGGCATATACTAGTAAATTTGGCCAATTGAGAATCTGATTAGGAAACGTTTAGTTCAAAAATTTACTTTGGTGTTGTTTGATGCGCTTGTACCTATATTTAGGCTGCTAGGTTGGTGTTCTTAGTTTCGCCCTCCAACTCTTTTTTTTTACAACAAAAATAAGTATAACCGAGAGTCCTTTGGGGATGCGATTAATTTAGACAAGTTGCTTTGGTATCGCGGGATGTGTTTGTACCGAAATCTAGGCCGTTAGATTGTTGTTTTAAGTTTTCACGGCCTAACGCCCAATTTTGACCCCAAAAAGAAGTATATAATAATAAATTAGTCCAATCGAGAGTCCGATGAGGAAGCGGTTAGTTTAGACCAGTTTCCTTGCTATCGCCTGATGTGTTTGTACTTATTTCTAGGCCTCTAGGTTATTTTTTTAAGTTTTCCCAATTCCCATTTTAGCCCAAAAATTTATTCCAGTCAATTAGCTCAATCGAAAGTCTGATGAAGACATTATTAGTTTAGACAAGTTGCTTTAATATCGTTTGGTGTGTTTGTTCCCACTTCTAGGCCGCTAGATTGTTGTCTTAATTTTTTTCCCTTCCACGACCATTTTAACTCTTAGAAGAAGCGTATACTTGTCAATTAGGCCAATCGAGAGTCCGATGAGGATGTTGTTAGTTTAGACAAATTAATTTGATTTAGGAGGTTGTGTTTGTACCTTTTTTTAGGTCTCTATATTATTGTTTCCTGTCATTACCTCCCAACGCCAATTATTAACCCCCCAAAGAAGCGTATACTAGTTAATTAGGCCAATCGAGAGTCAGATGAAGACGCGATTAGTATAGAAAAGTTACTTTGGTATCACTTGATGTGTTTGTACCAAAATCTAGATCGTTAGGTTGTTATTTACATGCCCCCAACGCGCATGATTAACCCCCAAAAGAAGTGTATACTATTCAATTAGGTCAACCGAGAGTGTAATGAGGATGCAATTAGTTTAGACAAGTTTCTTTGGTATCGCTTGATGTGTTTTTTTCTATCATTAGGCTGATAGGTTGTTCTTTTTTAGTTTTTCCCCCCAACACTCATTTTAACCCCAAAATGAAGCGTATACTACTCTATTAGGCCAATCGAGAGTCTGACGAGAACGTGATTAGTTTATACAGGTTAATTTTGTATCAATTGATGTGTTTGTACCTAAATCTGGTTGTTAGGTTATTATTTTTAATTTTTTTCCCCCTGCTCATTTTTAAATCCCCCAAAATAAGTGTGTACTAGTCAATTAGATCAACCAAGAGTTCGATGAGGAAAAGGTTAGTTATTGATTACTATAAACCATATTCAGTTAAATGTTACACTGTTCGCAATAAGAGATTAAACTATTTCATATAAATGTAATACTTATAAATTTTAACTATAATATGCATGTGTAGTATACATATTACGATTAATACAATTAACATTTTACTATATATTGTCATACAGTTGAGGTACTACAGTTAACACTATTGATGTATTACTTCAAGGATGTTGTAGGGTATTACAGTTAATACAGTTGAGGTGCAGTTTCAATTTTCTTTCTATTATCATCTTTAAGTAGTTTCCTTTATTTTATGGAAAACATCATACAATTTCGAAGTAAATTTACCCATAAATTCTCTTCTTTATGTAATTTATTTCACTCCGGGGTTAAGACATCTTGTACCATTGTTTTCAAACAATTTTAGAACTCCTTATCTAATTGAAAGGTTGGTTCCTCCTAGTATATCAATCTTTGTTACTTGTTTCCAAATTATCAATTTTTTAGTTAAATTTTTTTATTCGTCCGATCGTCTTGGTTCTTCCTGCAATAGGTAATGGAAATTAGCTTGAAATCCCTAGTGTATAGATATATTAGGTCTCAACACTGATACACACATTAGTGCCTCGCTATTCAACCTAAATTTAAATATAGTTATAGGCTCGTGACTATTCCTTGAAACCAAAAGAACTAGCCGTGAATATTACTTGAAGATATATAACTCAGTAAAAAATCTCTGAAACTCCTAGATATATTGTCTTGGCTAGTATTAATATACCAACATCATGAGATCGAATTCTTAACTCTTACCAACTCTTATAGAATCTAAAAAATGTATATTAATTAAAAAATAAACATCAACTAAAACTCAACCATTTATAATTAAAACGATGAAATCATATAATTTCCAAGTCTTAATTTCACGAAAATTTAGAGAGTGAAGACAGTTTACCATGATAGAAACCATAACAGAAAAAAACATTCTAACAATGCATCAAATATGAATGGTATACAATTTATATATAATTTATTTAGTGAAGATAAACTTGGTAAAATAATAAATATTATTATCAAAAATGGTTTTAAAAGAAACTCAATTTGCATCTATAATTACTGGTGTTTTGACATTTCTTTGACACACGCTTGAGATAGACTCCATGGAATAAATAACAAAAATAACACGGGACACCATTCATCCAGCTATGACATAAAGAGATATGATCACATCTACATCTTACAACCATTTTATGCAAATCATAGCTATCATAATATACTAACACCATAAATGAAAGTTATGTATATTGACGTGATGACCCTCATTATTCATTGATGATTATAGTGATATTTATTTTCATATTTTCAAGAAAGGCACAATTTTTAAAGCAAACATATGCATCACACAACCCATCTATTATTGTGTACCTTTTAAGGTAGCTTACTCAATTAAAATAGTTAAAAGCTAGAAGGTGATATCCCCAAATACCAAGTATACTTAATTCTCAACCCTAAGAACCAAAGGTTTAATGCCCAAAACTATCTCCCACAAAGATTTGTGATCTTTCAACAATAACTCTCTTATAATTTACACTTTAACAGTCATTTAATATTTAAAGTCAAATAAAGTAGTGAAGCTCATTTGTGTTTAAAACCTATTGGTTGTATGGGACCTATCTTATCATGTATCAAATGAGTATTTGAATTGTTAATTTTATTTATGATATTTCTAACACATTACTTATATTTTATTACAAACATTCTCAAACAAATTACCATGTATACTTAAATAACTGAATTGACTCATCTCTTCAATGGTTTATTTACTTATCCAATGGGCCTTTCAATTCTTATACTAATATGGAATGACAAAGTCAAGTTGTGGATTTTTTCTTTAAAGTTATCGTTTTATTCTAAATTCTTAAAAAATAAAATTTGTCGTCTTAAAGGAATTGGTGGAGTTCTATTAATAAGGTTCATCTTAAAAATAATTTTTTTCAAAAATTGATGAACTCGGTAGAGAACTTCATAGAAAATATTAATGAAACTGCATTTTAAAGATATTTAATCAACATTTAAAAAAGTGTAAGTAAACATAGAAATTTCCTAAGGGAGATTTTAAGTGAATCCACAAAATCTCTCACCGAATCCATATTTTAGGAAACTTCTTCTCGCCCCACTATTTTTAACCACAAGCTTGTACTTCATCCACTAAGCAAGGTGAGTTTATTTTTTATTTTTTAAAATACAAGAAATGCTAGATAGTATTTGCAAATTCTACACTATATGTTGGGGGAAAAATAAATGAAGCAAGGTGACAAAATTTTTGAAGGGTATTTAATTTTAAAAGGACATGTCATTAATTAATACTCCATCCGTCCTGAATTAAGAGTTCATTATTTTTTTTATGGTTCCAAATTAAAATTCCACTTTTTTAAAACATAATCAACTAACTAAATTTCATAGTAATAAACAAGTGTTGATCTTCATTATTGATTGAGTGTATTCTTAATTTATAAAACAAATAGTGATTATTAATGTAGGAGGATTGAAATATATTTTTTTATAGGAGCCTTGAAAGAATTGGTTGAGGTATTAAAAAATATCTTTCTTAAACCGAATTTGACTCGGAATATAAAGAGCCATTGGTAGGAGACTTGGTTCGTCCTCGTTATTATTTTCATCTACTTTGCCGAATATATATTTTGATGAATGTCGTGTGAAATATTAAATTGTAATGAAAGATTGAATTTTCCTCATGCTAGATGTCACTAATGTGTATTTGTGTACAATTGTGAGAAGATGTATTAAAAGGGGTTAAATTTTGAAGATAGTTTAACCGTAGCTCAATCTAAATGAGCTCATGATTGAAGCCAACAGTTAATGCCCGCTGATTTGTTTGAGATCCAGGTAAAAACCAACAACTATTCAAGAACAAGTTGCCAAAAATTGAAGGGTTTCTCCCTTTCTATCATTCCAAGATCTCAGAAATATTTGGGCGCATCAACCCATTTGATTGACTAGATCCGGGATCAGATTCTAAGGGCTCTATATTCTTCTCACATGAGTGGATTAAAATCACCTTCACCATAATTGATGAGGTTAACATCAACAATAAAAACCAATTACTCCATCTGTTATCTTCCTCTTATATTAAAAGTTCATATTTACTTTTTTACAAAAATCAAGAATAGACTCAATCAATCTTGAGAGAGTATTAAATAATAATTATTTTAACTAATCATAAAGGCTAACAAATTCGTATGCACTCACTTGTATAAAATTTATGCTATTGTACTCAATTTTTCTCCAAAGAGTAATGTTATGGTTATAAATAAATTACTTAAAAAAAAATCACACAAACGGATACAATGCAATAGAAATATTTTATATCACTTTCTTCAAGACCATATACAGTACTTTATTGCACCGTCATTTCAATTTGTATAATTTTTTATGTAATTTCTTTGTACCAAATAGATTTTTCATCCCACAA
This sequence comes from Sambucus nigra, assembly GCA_949130495.1. Taxonomy (NCBI): domain Eukaryota; kingdom Viridiplantae; phylum Streptophyta; class Magnoliopsida; order Dipsacales; family Adoxaceae; genus Sambucus; species Sambucus nigra. The sequence continues at coordinate 190,441,452 of OX422216.1, forward strand.
TATTAGTCTCTACTCTAATATGATAGTTCCCAATGATGCACAATCAATGATCAAGGTGAAAAGTGTTCGATGTCGTAGCATCTGGTGCATTATGTAAAAAAAAGTGAACCTTTAGCATGAGATGTTCATAAAAAGAAAGTATGACCAGTAAGATATGATGAATGAAGTATTCGATATTAATGCACATTCACTTATAGAGCGTCATATACATGAGGAATGAAAGAGCCAATGTATATAAATCATTTTTGGACAATTTTGAAATGATATGTAGTTTAGCTCATTTACTAAAAACGAAATAAAGGAAGACTCACATGAAATGTTGAGTCCTTTAATATAAAGATAATGACTTTCTTGGCATCCTTATTAATATAGTTAATACGTTGTGACACAATAAAACTATGGAAAGCATATCGTTTATCGTTTATCTCTATATTATTATTATTAGAGTTTTTAACCCCTATAGCCCCTAAACTATGTTAGTTGTACCAATTCAGTCCTTAAACAAAAAAATTGACCAATTCAGTCCCCAAACTATGACATTTCAGCCATATAAAACCATTTGTTAGCATTATGTTAACATTTAACAGCAAGAACAAATCTGGTTTGATAGCATGTCATTTCCCTTCATTTTTTGCAAGCCAAAAACCTTAAATAACAAACCAAGCATACTTCTTTTCATCCCCATTAAAGACCACATCTTAACTCAGCAAAAATCCTCCAAAAGCGCTGAAACTAAGAGGAAATAATGGGCAATACAGAGCAGTAGGCCTGTCAGCAACATAAATTTTATATTTCAACAATAAAAAAACACATTTCAGCACTAAAATAACAGATAACAACACTAATATTTGACATTTCAGCATTACAAAATCAAATTTCAGCACTTCAATAACAAATTTCAACATTTTAAAAACACTTTTTAGCACTTTAATAAAGCATTTCAGGAATAGTATTGACATTTTCAGCATTAAAAACCCACGTTTCAGCACTAAAATAACAAATATCAGCACTAATATTTGACATTTCAGCATTACAAAACCAAATTTCAGTACTTAAATAACAAATTTTAGCATTTTAAACACACTTTTCAGCACTTTAAAAACACGTTTCAGTAATATTATTGACATTTTCAGCACTTTAAACTAGGGGTGCACAACGAAATCGGAAATCCGATAAACCGAACCAAACCGACTGCATTGGTTCGGTTTGGATTAGTTTTTTTGCTCAATGGTTCGGTTCCGGTTTGAAAAAAAAAACGATACATCGGTTCGATTCTCGGTTCCAGGGTAAAAAAATCCAATCCGATTCGAAAACTGATCCGGGACCGAACCGATTTATAATTACACACATACACACACACACACACACACACACATATATATATATATATATATATATATATATATAATATTTAACACTTGTAATTTATATTTTTGTGATTATTTGAGTTTCTAACTTAAGTTATTGAGGTCAAAATTAATTTTGACCTTAAAAAAATTAGTTATGAAACATATTAATCTTACAAAAAATTAGTTATGAAATATGATTTTGGAACCGAAAATCGATCCGATCCGATTCGGGAACCCCTGGTTCGGTTTGGTTTGGTTCTGTATAAATGTCGGTTTGGTTCCGGTTCCAAAAATTTGGAACCGACCTAGGTCGGTTCCGTTCTTGGATTAGTACCAAAACCGATCCAAACCGAACCATGTGCACCCCTACTTTAGACAGCAATTTCAGCACTTTAAACAGTTTAGACAACAATTTCAGCACTTTAAACAGTCATTACAAAACCAAATTTCAGTACTTAAATAACAAATTTCAACACTTTAAACACACTTTTTAGCACTTTAAAAACACATTTCAGCAATATTATTGACATTTTCAGCACTTTAAACAGTAATTTAGACAACAATTTTAGCACTTTTAAACAGCAATTTCAGCACTTTAGACAGCAATTTCAGCACTTTAAACAAGACTAGCAATAAAATGATCCTCGTCGTCCATTTGCAACACTTTTCAAGTCTGAAATCTGACAACTAGTCAGTCGCCGTACATATGTTCAAGTTTTACAAAAAAATGTTTACATCAACTCCAATAGTAAACTTCACAAAAATTAATAACCTACATACACTAAACTTCACAAATATGCACCTTCATAACTAAAATTCACAAAAAATGATTTTTCTCCATACACTATCCAAAAAATAGGGTGCTGGTGTTGGGTAAATAACTTCAAGGCTATTGTAGGGTGGGTGGCCCTCCTAACCTGTTTATACACATAAAAATAATAATTAGACACATTTCTTTGTTGTTAATCAATTCATCAAAATTAAAATGTAAAAAAAAAAATAATCTTACAGGTAATTTGCTCAATCCACAACTAGTCTGTGAACTCTCAAATCGTGTGGATGTAGATGCTCCATCATTCTTCTTCTTGGCACAAGTTCTAGTGTTGTGGCCCCTATTTCCACAATACCTATAAGTCATCACAACTCTTTGTTTTCCTACCTTCAAATATTTTTTTCTTCCCTTTCCCCATGTTCCTTTCTTCTATTTTTCTTTGGCCTCCCAGGTTGAATCTCAATTAATGGCTCCATTACTTTCATTTTTCCGAACTTTGGCCACAATTCATCACCATTTATTGGGGAAATTATGTTATTATATGCTTTTAGATACCTTTCCTTTGTGTAGCAAGCATCCACGTAATTCTCAAGCCTCTCTTTTCTAAATATGATTGCGGCAATTCTGTGGTTGCAAGGAATACCACTTAGTTGCCATCTCCTGCAACTACAACTTTTTTCCATTAAATCAACCACAAACTGCACATTTGGTCCTATAACTTGTAATTGTGACCCCCCAGACCACTCACAAATAAAACCATTTGATTCTTCCATTAATCTCTCTAACTTGTGCTAGATTTTAGGACAAATTAAGCCTGGATACCTCCTCATTTTGTCTCGATTGTTCCTTATTCTAATCATCAATAATTTTCTAATAGTCTCCATCAATGTTATAATTGGTTTGTCCCTAGCTTATGAAATGAATGCATTCCACACCTCAAAGTGGTTGTTAAGAACAATATCACACTTTGAATTTGTGAAGAAGTAAGCCCTAAACCAATGTTCAGGGTAGGCACCCTTATCAATCCAGTTATATGCTTCTTCATTTACTACCCTCAATTCAACCATGTATTTGTTGAAGTATTCCATAGTTGTTGCCCTTTCACACCTCCAAAACATGTCCTTCTACAATTTTTCGGGAAAAGTCTTTTTGAAGTTGTTATGATGGTGCCTTACACAAAATTTATGACTGCAATGGGGTACAATTCTCTGCAATGCCTCAATTAACCCCTGCACGAAATAATTTAAGTTCATATTTTAATATTAAGTGCATATTACGGTTAATATTTTACTGTAATATGCATATTACAATTGAAATGTTAACTATAATATGCATATTATAGTTTGCTGATGTAATATGCATAGTATAGTGCATATTACAACTGTAATATGCATATTACAGTTAGCTGTTGTAATATGCATATTACAGTTCATATTTCACAGTGCATATTACAACTGTAATATGCATATTACAGTTAGTTGCCGTAATATGCATATTACAGTTCATAATTTAACTGTTGAAACTCTAAGATTGCATATTACCTTCTGTTGATCGGACATGAAAGTGTAGTTGAATTGGTTGTTAATCCCTATGTCATTACAAAGTAGCTCAACAAACCAACCCCATGTTTTCTTATTTTCCTTTTCCACCACTGCATATGCAATAGGCCAAATTCCATTATTTGCATCAACACCAATTGCTGAAAGAAGTTTTCCGGGGTATGGTCCTTTCAAGAAGCAACCATCCAAACATATCAAGGGTTTACAAGCAGATAAAAACCCTTCCTTAAGTGGTGAAAGACTACAATACATCCTCATAAATCTTGGATTCATATCAGGTGAACCCTCTACGTAATCAACTCTCAAAGTTGAACCTGGCATTACCCTTTTAATCTCAGAACAATAATCCCAAATTCTCTTGTACTACTCCTTATGACAACCATCGACATTTATTTTTTCCTTCCTCTTTGCTTTGTAAGCTTGGACTTTTGAAACACCAACCTTAAAATCCCTCTTCACAGTATCTCTAAAGGCCTCTATAGGTAAATTAGGGTTGGACCTAATGGTTTCCAAATATTTATTTGATAACCACGTTGAAGTCACATTCTTATTTTGATACGAAGGCCTACATATAGTGTGCTTATTATTCAATGATTTAACTTGAAGTAAATCTTTCCCTTGCACCTTTGAAGCATAAATTTTCCACTCACACGGTTGCACACAACTTTCTCTAACCCTCCACTTTTCATTTTTTTGAAATTTAATCGCTTTGTTATTCACAATCGAATACTCTCTAATAGCTTCCCTCAATTGTTCTGCATTTGCAAATACTTGGTCAATATAAAATTGAGGGGTTTTTAAGTCCCTTTCGGGGTTCCACTCGGGATACCTAAGACTCATTGGCTTGACACATACTAACTCATCTTCAGAAGAAGATAAACTCAAAAGTTCATTTGAATTCTCATAATCAGACCACTCATTATCACTAACTCCATTAAGTCGCATATTATTATCATTTAAACCAAGATCATTAAAACCACCAATACTCAAGCGATTGTCAACAATATTTGCATCAACAAGAAAATCATCACTCAATTCAAAATCGAAATCTTCTATTTCATTCCCTACATCACCCCCATCATTACTTCCTTCTTCATCATTAAACTCTTCAACATGCTCAAAATAGACATCAATGACCCTGTATGTAGGAACATATTGAATCATGTCTAATATATCCCTATTTTGTTCTAGTGATTTTAACCCAATATTCACTTCTAGATTAGGAATCCTATACCAAATTAGATATATAGGAGCACAACCCAATTCTTCACCCATGATTTTAATTTCATGAATAGAAACCTTATCTGGGTCAACACAATCAATAAAATTAACTCCACCACCAACATATTTCCTAGGGTTTTCAAGCAATTTTCCCCCATGATGCAACCTAATACTAAAGTACTGACAATGTTTAGCTGAAATGAAAAAAATGTATGAAGAAATCAATACAAAAAATCAATACTTGAAGAAAATTGTAGAAACCTTAATACAAATGATATGAAACTTAGAAAACATACCATAATCCTTGTTAGGGTTCACCAATACATCATGGACTTGCCTCAAACGCCATTTCATAGCTGCAAATAACTACAAAAAGAGGACTGTAGTCGAATGTGATTTGGAAACTAGGATTTTTGGAGAGGAATCATCTTTTTTTATTTCCTTTTTTGGTGTTTAGAGTTGAACTCTTGAGAAAAATGAAGCCAACCGTTTATTTTCTAACGGGGCATTGACAGAAGGAGGGGGAGTTGTAATGTCATAGTTTGGAGGCTCAATTGATCAATTTTTTTATTTAGAAGCTGAATTAATACAACTAACATAATTTAAAAGCCATAGAAATTAAAAACTCTTATTATTATAAAACGTTTACAAGCATTTAAACCTCCTTAACAATCAAGCTCTCCACGTAAGCAGTTCTTTCTCTCATTTTTCATTAGGGTGACAAAAATCACAGCTTAAAAAACCCAAATGAGTTATCAAGAATCTCAATCGATTTGATTCTCATATCTTCCACTCATGACATCTATTTCCCTCCCCGATCTGTCAAATATATATACATACAGTCACTTCTATTCAAATTTTATCATAACAGCTCAGCGACGATCATATACCCTTCTAAAACCTAGCCGTTGAGGAGAAGAAAACGAAGATTGAGAAACCCAAGGTCACAAGTGTTGAATCGGCAGCTAATATCGAGGTGATTTTTTTTCCTTTTTTGTTGCGATTTGGTAAAGAATTTTTTTACCTCCGTTTGATTTTGTTGTTTGCTTTTGTTATTTATACAATCACCAATTAATGCGACTTCCATCGAACTGAAACCATGTCAACATATACGAGATCATCCAATTAATAATGTTAGAGGTACGGATGAGGTGCTAAAGAAGATTAGGCAGCACTCTTCCCCTTATGATTTTTTTTTCCTTTTTGTTGCTATTTTCTTTACCTCCGTTTCATTTTGTTGTTTTCTTTTGTTATTTATACCGGAGTTTTCACGTGGTGGATTTATCTAATCAATTTAATACCATTTTATTGGGTTTTACTCTTTTTTCCGTATTAATATTAGTGTGTTTTACGCATCTATATAATACATTTGTGATCAAGTATTACAGTGTGTTGATGACCAGGAATTGATCTGTCGTCGTTTGTATTGTGCAGACTCAATTTTTGATAGAATGCCACAATGAACCCAACAGCTCATTGGGCACCCAATTGTTGAGATAGTTTTCCTTCAAATTTTAAGAATGGGTTTTTTAGGTTCTTGCTCACTTAGATTTTCATAGTATCAATTACTGACTTTTGTTAGGGGGGGTCCAAAAACACCAGAATTATTCACTATGGTGGGAGATGGAACTGACTTGGAGGGTTATGTAACTATTCAAATGAGGTTTTTAATACTACTTTACATCTCATTGTTCATTGGATTAAAACAAAAAAAAATTGTTTTTGTAGCTGTGATATGTATTTTGGGTCATATGTGTAGTATTTTATTTTCTTCTTTAGTCGTTTTCATTTTAATATACGACTACGTAAACCTACAACTTTCAAAAAGGTACAAATTGTGATTGATATACAATCAATATTTTTACTGTATAAAAAATGGTTTATTAAATTGTTATAATTTAATAATATGTCACCTTGACTCTGTAAAGATAATATTTTTTCAAAAAATAAATATATTTATAATCACGTATGCATAGTCGTCTAATTCGCGCATCGCACGAATTTACAACTAGTATCTTATAAAATGCATTGACAAGCCTTCCACGTGTCGCTATTTTTAACTCATTTCACTTATTATTTCTATCAAGATGAATCTCCTAATTTCACTTATATCTATGTTGCTCCAACTTCCTCACCCTTTCATTACCACACACCTTTTCTCTGTCTCCCGATGAACACCGATCCTTTTCCCCTACCCCTTCATTACCCATAGTTCCTCATATTATTTCTATCAAAACCCACTATTTCTCGCCTCCATTACTCATCCACACCATATCTATCTCCACGTCTGTAACCGAGATGAATCACGTACCCTGTATCCCTTAACAAATAAATCAATTGTGTTGGCCAATCTGCGAGTACATGGCACCAAAACAACAAATGTTTTAAGGTGAGATGAGGATGGTGTGAGACTATACAGATTTCCATTGCCTACTCTTAGAGGGATAGCTTTTTTATTATTTGTTTTGTTATGTTGGATGATTTGAAAATTTTAACATCCTTACACTTGGATGATTTGACCTATTGTGTTTTAATATTCTAACAGAATCCTCATATGTGTACTGGGCTTTTATTTTCCTTAAATTGTTTGTGGGATCTGACTTATATTTTAATTGTATTGTTTTGTATTTATCTGACAGGTTTATCAGTGCGCATATAACAATCTCTTAAGATGGTAACTATTTCTGGAATTTTTATTTTTTGTATCAAAAAATACTTTTTTAATTATATATCAAACAAATCAGAAAAGATGAACCAGAGCAAAGTAACTAAAAATTCCAATACAACCCATATATTTCTTATTTTGAGCAAAGGATTTGGATCCATCTAGGTTCACAGACATATATTTCTTGTTTTGAGCAAAGGATTTGGAGCCATCTAGGTTCAGAAACATATATTTCTTATTCTGTTATATAAAGTAATTCTTATATATGTTGCTCCATGAAGATTTTCCTTTTTTTGGGGTGGGGCATGGGACAGGAGGGAGGGTGATTGACTACATTATATCCCTCAAATCATATTGTACTGTCATTTAATCTAAATGTATTTGGTACTACCATTACTTATATATACTTTTATAATGTCTTAAATTATGGCAAGAATAAGATCTGATCAAGAAAATGTATCCATACCAATATTGTTTTGTGGGTCGGTTGTTGATGAAGATATAATGAAATGGTATTTTGATGTTGTTACGGAATACGATTTTAACAAACATAAACAGTACAGGCTCTCCAGGAGTCAAAAAATCCAAAGTCTGTATTATATATGGTAAAATTTTCAAAGAGGGGAAATGGTAACAATGCTATCTATGCCGATTGAATATGAGGACTATTTACATTTGATAATTGTTCTTCCTGAGAAAAAAATGATTATGTTCATCGCCTAAAAATCTTTCCAAAATTTATATTTTGATGTTGAGTGTAGGGAATGGACTCGAGAGAGTCATGAGGTAATTAAATATATGTCTGTATAAGAATCAAAATTGCCATTGTTTTAGGATGTGCTTTTCAGCGCAAATACAAATATACTAATGTTTGGTTGTTCCGGTGATCAAATATCTAACTTCTGAAATCAATCGACTTCTTTTCTCATATTTTTCAATTGCACTGAATTATTTTCTCCCTGTGCGTGTGAGTGTATGATTTTTATTCCCTTATTTCGTCTATATAAGTTTTTGTGCTCCTGCTAGACTTGAGCAATGTGCAACTTTGCATTTTATTTTAATTCGATTTTGTGTGTAAACGTTCAAAGTTAAGTTTTTAAGCTTTTAATGTGTTTTTTTATAAAGAGGATCCATTGGCAGAGAGGGCAAATGAGTTTGTTGTGTTAGACTAGATTGAATGGAGATTATAAAAGAGGGTTGATTGTGGTGCGTGGTACATAAGGTGACAGCTTGGGTGATGCGGAAAGGATACACAGGGTAAGGTTTGTGGGTTGGTGAATTTGGAATCTTTTTTTGATAGGTGTATGTTTTGGTTTTGTCAGTTTTACATAGACTAAAAGGTGAGTGGGGTTGGATTTGACAAAGACCATGATGTACCTTATCACCGGGTTCTCATGGATCAAGACGGGAGATTTTAATTTGTCTGTTTGAAGGTCTAAACACTACATGGAATAATGGATTGCATATAGGAATGACATCCCATGGTTGTGTTATCTTCTGGCAACATATTTCCAATGGAGTTATGGTAAGATATTATTGTGATTTTTAAATGTATCATGGATATCTAGGAGTGGACAAGACTATCTATTTGCACAGTCCATTGTACATACCTTCGCATGGTCTAACCTCTGCCTACATCTACCCCCCATAACCATATGTTTGCATTACCATAATATGTGTTCTACATATTTTTTTACATTCATTTTCTTTCACATTGCTAAAAACGAAGTGGGAGTAGTACCTTTTAGTTGTAAGACACTATAATGGTGATTGGATGTGTGTGTAATTGGGAAATTCCATTAATATATTTTTTTTTCATTTTAATTAATGATTTTTTGGATGTAATGTTTTTTATTGGAGTGAAGGCCACATGGGATGGGAGTCCAATTGAGTACAAAAAAGGGGAGCCTATTGACAACAACTCATGCAGCCCTTTAACAAATTTCATTATAAGAACAGGAAATGTTCAAAATTCTATTGCAAAAAACTATATCTTCCTGAATATCATACAACTTCTTTAATGGCGAGACTAAGAAAGACACGTGCACAATACAAGAATTGCTATGTTTATTTTAGATTTCTTCTTCATTTTTTTCTTTGGTGAAGTGAGTAGGTCTTTTGGTTGGAAGACCTGAGCATGTGTTGAAGCTTCTGCATATGTACAAATTGGGGTTAAATTATGAATATTAGGCTAAAAATTTAGGCCATCTTTATGGGTTTTATTTCAAAGTAGTATTTCTAAGCATGACTGATCTCATCCGAGAAAATTTTAGTCATGGTGATAGATGTTTTTGCATTTCGTGGAGCCTTTATTTGTATGGAAATTTTATACAAGCCAAGTAATGGGAAATATAATGAGTTTGTCAATAAGTTACTTTTGTAAGTTGAGCCAATAAATTTTTACATAGCATTGTACATTGGATTGAAAATAGGATGATTTTTTTTATTTTGTTTAAAAATTCATATTTTAACTTGATCGACACTGTAGGTCTATTATAGTTTCTTTTTCTATTTTTTTTATATTTTAATTAAACATTTTGATCACTAAATTTGTATATTTTTACTTTTTATATGCTATTTGATTGATTGTAAACTCACTTTTCAGTTGGCTTTACCTTTATTATAGTCCTTTTGTCATTAACACAATTTATCTTCCTCCAAAATGGATCAAATACATCAAATTAATTATTTATATGCACTATACTTTGTCAAGGATATTTCTAATAATCTTTATTATTTATTACTACAAAGATCAAGTATGTAGATGACACAAAATAAACAACTTAGCGTGTGAAATGACTATCACAATCGCCTAGCCCGCGCGTTGTGCGGGTTAAATCTTTTTTTTTTTATACTTTTTTTATCAAGATTTATCTTGTGAATATTATGTCACGCAAAAGTAATCTACGTGAAGATTAAGTCAATAATCTTGATTTTTTTTAATACATTATTAAGTTTTGATACTGGACTTTAATACATTTAAATCAGTTTACTAGGCTTTAATATATTTTTCATCACTAAATGTTGCTAATGCTAAAATTTCAGCACTAATAGTGATATTTGGTGACATTTCTTATAAGTCAATTCACCAATCTTCTTATGCAAGAGGGTAACCATAATAATTGAATATACTCCTACCTCATTCGCATGAAGAATTTATCAACATCATCTGATTGTCATCATACACGTGTCTTAGATCAATGATCATATGTACCCTAACATGGAATTATTTATTTACAAGTTGGCATTTCATTAATTGTTTCAGAATGGGTCACCTTTAGTGTATGTAAATGTTCTCTAACAAGCACTCAGTATCTCCACATAGGAGGTTTCAAATAAACTACCCCATCCAAAGCCATAACATATGATACCTCGAAACAAATACATTATCCACTTGTACTTCTAGTTAGAAATAATTTATAGAATGGGGAATAAAATAGAAAAGGCATTATTTCGAAAATTCTCAAACATTTTGATCCATAATCAAACTTGAAGTTTTGATACAAGAGAGTAGAGATTTAATGTCCTTTATTAAACATGAAGTTCAACTATTTGTGTAGAACTATAAATTCTCGCACTCAACTGATAAAACTTGAAGTATTATACATAATTCACACTAGGGGTTTTGTGAATTATTTTAATTCCAAACTTGAAGTCCTAGTTTTTAATTTTATAATTTATATAATCCCGATGATTCATATACATGTCAAATTATATAGAACCTGATGTTTAAAATTGCTATCATAGTCACCTAATGTTTTAAATCACCGTATATTCATATTTTTATTTTCTATTTATTATGTGGATAAAGTTGGTGCTTAAATTGAGAACATGAAGTTCTCATTGCTCTTTGTACGAAATATTAGTCATAGTTATTTTAGTAATCCATAACATCCCCTCAACTGTTAATTTTATTTATTACATAGTTTTGAAAAAAATGGATCAATATTAGGACAAGCCCGAAGTTTTGGCATAACCTAAAGGTTTATTCCCTAGTTATATATTGAAAACCTAAAGTTTTTTATTTCTGAGCTTGAAGTCTCTAACATATGATAGTAATATAAATTTTGATTCATCAGCTATGAACCCAAAGTTCTAAACTTCAATTGGACAATTTTTCCTCCCTTAAATATACATCTTGATTTGATAATCTGTGTAGTTACGATTATTCTTAAAGCATAATGATTAAATTCCAATTTTTGATGATCCAAAGTCATCAAAAAGCATAATATTTAGACATATATTTCTTTGGATTATTTTTCCTAAACGATTTATATCCTTAGATATGAAATTCTTTTGAGATTATTATGTAGTCTAAGATTCGTTGTTACCAAAACTAAAGTTTTTATTTATCCAACGCTTCATTTGAATATCTCATAATTACTTTACAAGAAATATTTTCTTTCAAATACTTACATTTCTTAAAGTTTGGTCACCAAACGATTGATCCTAACATAAATTATTGCATTGTGTGCATTTATATATTTGACTCGCATGCAATGACAATTTATATTGAATCTTGTAATTGGAAAATATGAATTGTCATTATATAATGACATTTGTCTAACAAACAATGAATAACTCACCATATTTTGAGAAATTATAAGTTTTTTTAGACTTGGTATATAATATAGTAAAGGTGCCAACATAGTTGAACCTAAGGCTCCAGAAGGGCTTGCATGATGTTGTTATGAAGTACCAACCCATTCATATGCGATGATTCTATGAAATCAACTCCTGAAAAAATTCGTTTTGTTTTGTGGGCATAATAATACATGGGTATTATATTTAAATAAATAGTTAAAAGTAGTTTTTGCATCACTTCTACTGTTGGAACACAGAAGTTTACCATAACAAATGATCATTACATTATTCAAAGGGTTATATTGTATTACATTTATTGTTGTAAAATTTTATTTTATCATGACCCTGAAGCTCCATAGTTCAATTATTTATTATTGAACAATGGCCATCTTAGTCACCTTAATTATTTTTCATAAGACTTTGTGAATGCAAATGATATTTATCACAAGGGCATATATATGGTGCTAATGATTCGCCTTTTATTGAACCATGGACAAGTACAATGTTTATCGTATATGTGCAATTTTATTTTAATGAGACATTGTTCTCATTATTAGAGGGAGGATAAAACGTACTCGAAGTACTAATTATTCTTGAAGAACGATCTGTTCTTGGAGTATGATGAGAATTATCATGGAATATTTCCACTTTATGTCATCTAATCTCCCATGTTGATCAATGAGAAAATGATGTGAAAAGTGAGGTTGCAACACCAAATGATTACTAACATATAATGTTACATGCAGTCACATGGAATAATTGTAAATGTGCTTGCCAAAATAATTTTTCCAGTAGTACAAAATAAATTTGGTAATAAATAAATTTATTGCATGCTAAAAGCGTAGCAGACCTATAGGTTCCAACTCCTTGACTCCCTACTAGAGGAGGTTAAAAATATCGTGCCCAAATAATGCTCCAAAAGAGGTTATACATAACGCTCAAGTAGAGGTTATGAACAAAAGATTCATTTTCTCTACAACTCCAGAATATGTTATTATATTCTAAAAGAGACAAGTTCGTAATGTGACTATAAAGTCCCTAAAGTCAGCAAAGGTGCCTTATATTAATGAGATCTCTATGTTTTATACCTATTCAAGAGAAATGTAATATCGTTAAAGATTGATCATCGATGACATAATTATATATGTTGTAGCTACTCAAAAATCAAAGGAAAATGATACTACCAATCTACGTACTATAAATGAATATCGACAAAGAATATATTGAAAAAAAATGAAAAAAAATGATATGATGGCATAATTCGAGTATCTAAATAAATGTGACATATTCGGAGTTGTAACCTTGAAATTTACAAATGGGTGTTTAAAAGTAAGAGAAGTGAGAAAATCACTAAAGGCGCACAAATTATGGCATAAGGTTTCCTGTAGACTAAATATTGATTATATATGAACATACCATCATGTTATGATCGTAAATATTTTTTCGATATTTGACTAGCCTAGCAGCTTTTTAAAAATATATTTTATGAAACTCATGAATATTATAAATGATTATTTATGTGAGACTTAGATTAAGAATACATATGAAAGTTCCAAAAGGATTTTCTTTGCTTGAAGAAAAGATAAAGAGTACATTACGGGCCCCGAACGATGATGCACTCGAGGGGAAAGGGAACTTGCATTACTGCAGATGCGGGAGTTCTTGTCTCTCATTCCTCCACTCCTCCCCCCGAAACCTGTGGTCAGGTTATCGGTTCGACGTGGGTCAATGATTTTCCCCTGGATGTAGTTTGACGCCATGTCCAGTTTTTGTGCATACCATTTTGGTAAGTGTGGCTTTCGTGCGGAAAAAAGAGAGTTTCATAGGGTGTTCAGAGGCGCTAGTTTTTTATATGAAACAAACAAAAGGTTAGGTTTATACCTTTTGGGCTAATCCTAAGGAAGTTTTTAAATTCCACGGTTGGTACCTAGATTTTGATTATGTAAGTTCAGGAACCGGGTTACGAGTGCGGAAGGTGTTAGGCACCCCACTTGTTCATTATGCTTCCTTAATTCTATGATTATTATTGATCCTTACATTAATTGATTATTTTTAGTTTTTTTAGAATTTTTTAGAGACCTTAGTGTGAGGGTCCCTAAACATGTAGATTGGTGCTCAGGTTAGTGAATGGTATTAGCGAGAGGCATAATAACATCACGTCAACTAGTGAAAGTACACAAGATTTTCTTATGCACAACTCTATACTTTTACATATATAACAAATGACTATTATTAAGTATGTAAGTGTGTGAGAAAGCTCAACTTGTATGATGGCTGGCTATCAGTATGTATGTAACGGCTTTTGAGATAGTTTGATGTCTCATTGAAACTGGATAAAGATTAGAGATGGATGAATATTGGTGAAATAATATTTCGAGGGAAATATTGTCGAGGATTAAGCTCACAAGAAGGAATCGGTGTTACGCCTACGTACCCAAGGGGACTTGGGATCAAAGCCTGCGTAGTTTGGTAGGGGTTGGATAATATATATGGTTTGAGACTAGAGATGGTGGCATCCTTAGGAAATAATACACCGAGATACGTATTATGAGTCTTGGGCTCCACGAGTTTAGCTCGATATAGTGCCTATATATTTGAGGAGAATCTGGATCAAAGCCAACGTATTTTGATTATAACACGTGTTCGAACGTGACCTGTATACAAATCTAGGACTTGGCATGGGGGAGGGATGGTGTGTGGAATATCATAATGGAAATGGACCCACAAATATCTAATATTTGCACATAACTTAATAATAGACCAGTGATTACTAACTGGTAGGTGTTGTCCTTTAAACTAGTTTGGAGGTGTAGAACTGGGAGAAGTTTGTCTAAGAAGTGTGGAGGTTACATCATAGATGTAATGTTATATTGTTGAAAAACAAAGTAGGACGCTAAATCATGGTAATCGGGTGGATCAAGAGAACTCGAGGGAGTTCAGGATTGGGGATTAATGCATCTCCTAGTAGATAATATGCTAAGAGACATATTATGAATCTTGGGCTTCATGAGTTAAGCTTGGTATAGCGCTCATGTACCCAAGGGGACTCAGGATCAAAGCAACGTAGTTAATACAAACGGAGTTGGAAAATATATAGGGGTGGGGACCAGAGATGGAGGCATCCCCAGGAAATAATATGCCAAGAGACTTATTATAAGGCATGGTCTTAACAAGTTTAGCTCAGTATAACACCTATTTACCCAAGGAGATGTGGGGTCAAAGCTAAGGTATTTCCAACAACGGGGTTAGATAACATATAGGAGTATAGGACTAGATATGGAGGAACTCCTAGGAAATAATACACCAAATGACATATTATGAGACTTGTGCTTCACTAGTTTAGATCAGTATAGTGCCTACGTACCCAAGGAGACTTGGTAACAAAGCCACCATAGTTATGACAAAATGAAGTATATTTACAGGGATAGGCAACAGGATATCGAGTATACAAGGTATAACAATGTGGTATTTATGTAGCCCAGTCCTTAATATAACATTTTTGTTGTGTTGTATTGATATATTTATTTGTCGAAATAATACATTGATCAAATAAAAATAATTTAAATAAAAACACATATTGAGGTGTCATCCAGTGACAGGCTTTGTTCACTCGGAAAAGTGGTGTGTAGCCAAATTTTAGACTTTGGCCTGCAAAGTATTCCGTTGAAAGCAACTCAATGGAACTCTCCTGAGAACATATTTTGAAAAGTATATTTTCTTATTTTTATTTTGGAATAATGTCATTTGATTTATATTGTCTTATTATATGAGTATGTCAATTCGTACATAATGGGAGGTGTTGGATTAGAAACTAGGCTTAAATAAATATAAATGTTGTAAATTGCATACTTGTTCCCCTTAATAGGGGCCATGTTAGAGAGGGTAAACAAGTATGCATAGTTTATAATAATATATACGTGTGGGGTGTTGCCCTAAAATTTGGGCAGAAGTTCTTTACCCTCGCAGCAAGAGCCTTCTTTTCGAGTATTGACTTTTGTGGAATTTCTACAGGGTTTTGACTATATTTATTTCTAGGAGATGACTTTTCAAGAGTATGAACCTCTTTTTGGGGAGACTCCGCGGAAATACAAGCTTTTCCTTTTGGAAAAATGACTTTTTTGAAGTACGAGCCCTTCAGGACATTTCATGAAACGAGCTCGAGTATCTCAAGTGCTCGGGAATTAAGAAAGTTAGAAAACCAAATCAAATTTGGTTTTTAGCTCTCTCTTTAAGGTCTGGGAACCTATATTTATAAGGATTTTAGAGGTGTATTTGGTCGATCGGCTAAAGGTCCCGAGTCATTAATTTTAAATCAATGCTTGAGAAAAGATTTGGATAAGATTTTCTAGTCAAAACCTTTGGCCGATCGTCTAAAGTCTCCAGATAGCCTCTTTGTTGGAGGTTTTAATGGATTAATTGGGTTTTACTTTGACCTTACATACTTTGATTTCTTGTATTTTTACATCCTAAACTTTAGTGTGGGTTCCGAAATTTGGTTATTCTTTAGCTCTCTTTCGGGGTTAATGCACGGGGTTTATTTGGGATGCAATGACGTGTCTTGGAATATTGATTTCAAATAGAGGTGTCCATAGAGGTTGTCGACTAAAAGGGTTAGCATGCGGATACTCTTCGTCAAAACAAGAGCCTAAAAAATAGGTTTGCCTATTTGAAAGTGTTGTGGGGCCTATGAGAGATTGTTTAAAAGTAAGGGGGAGGAAAGGGGGATTTTTAAAAATCCAGTGGGTTTTAACAATCCATCGAAGGGAGGAGGGGAACATTTTAGCTTATCGGCTAAATATTCCAATTGCCAAAAACCTATAATTTTGACCGACAATGCTCTATTTTCTCATTTCTCCATATACTCTCTCTCTCTCTCTCTATATATATATATATATATATATATATATATATATATATATATATAATCTTTCTCTATCTAAGTGTTAGATTACTCTGTGAGTTTTATTTGTCATTTTTAATCATAGACCCACACCAGCCCATTGTTGTAAAGAAGGAGGATGTTCAAGTGTTGGATCCGGTCGTGGAGGTCATGGGAGGAATTGATGTGGTGGTTGGGCCATAACTGGTGGAAGACGATGAAGAATGGTCGGATGTTTTCTCCTTGAGGCCGAGGGGACATTGGGGTTGGCCCCGCGTGTGGGCGAATGGGAAGTTTTAGATTGAAGGGGTGAGGATGTCGTTCCCGAGGTGCGGGTCCTAGCATACGAGGCCCCTCTTCCTGTGGATGCTTCTAAAATCGAGGTGCTCGTGTGAGAGTGTGATGCTTATTGAGTGACACTCCACGGGTAATGTAATACCCAGTATTTTTTGAGAATGCAAAAAAATCATTTTTTGGAATAAAATAAAATTCATAGGAATTAAATTAAATCGGTGAATTTAATTAATTAGTTGTGAACAAGATAATTTATTTTTATTTCCTAATCATGTCAGATTGACTTTATATATGAATAATTTCGATAGAAAATACTGACATATGATGCGTGACACAATTACATTATACTTGTTGAATAAAAATAATTGGAACACATTTCAGGAGGTTTTATTAGCTCATATAGGTATTTTAGACCTTTAGAAAGGGTGCCCAATTATAGATAGATAAGTTGGGATGCTTGGGGGCTATTTTAATTATGAATTTGGGCCCATTTGGGGGTCCAAAAATTGGTAATTAGGCTTAACTCGGGAATTGGGGTTAATATAAATTTAAGGGAAAGATTAATAATCCCCACACTTAATCAAAAACCTAAACCTAGCAACCCCACCTCAAGAGAGAAAGGAACAAAGGCCAAAGAGGAGAGGAGTCTAGGGATTCAAGAGGAAATCATCAACCACCATATCCAGGCAAGAATTTTCTTCCTTAATTTAATTTCTAACGTATTTCTTGATTCATCATAGTAAACCCCATATAATTTCTGGGTTTTAGCATGAAATTGGTGATTAAATGGTAGGATTTAACCTTATGAATGTAGAGAAGACTAATTGAAAATTTGGTGGTTTAACCCAGAAATTTAGGATGATTATAATCTTGAATTGGATAATAGAATTCACGCGCTAGGATTTATGTATATATTGGAAAGCTCGATGCATATGTAGAGGATTTGAACTCATGTTTTAAGGTCTAGAAATTTAGAGAATTATGACCCATGTGTTATGTTAAAATATGATTTGAATCTAGATAGAATTGTGGTAGAAATTATGGGTTAAGAATTATGATTAATGATGTAAATTATGGAAATTGGGAGTATGTAATTGATGTTAATTTATGTAATTAACCATTCTAATATGAAGGACTAAGTCATAGGGACATGTTCTTATGTTATTGAAATTGAATTAACCATCGGAATGAACTTTGGGATGAAATTGAGAATTCTCATATTAAAGAAATGTAGTGGATATGGGCTACTGCCCATATCCAAATCGATTCGGCCTCATAGGCGAATCGATTCGGCAGGGCAAATCGATTCGGCCCCTGGGGTAGGATGAGTTAGGACCAGGAATTGATCCGGGGTATTTTTAGGAAATGATACGAGTTGGTGGGACGGTGTTTCGATTAACGATGATTTTATTAAAAATACTCTTGTGGCACAAATATTAAAAGGGAAAGCACATTTAACTAAACGGTTAAATAATCTTATAAATATGAAAAAATGAATAATTAACTAGATGGTCGATTATTAACGTGTGATTGTTTATTAGTAATCAGTTGGGATTTTGGGTAATTATAGAGTAATTACCTATATATATTATATGAAAATAATATGTACTTATATTTGTTGTGTGGACATACCTATGTTTGTGAACGGTTCAATCGGTTGGGGTTATGCGCGTTCAGGACCATAGCACATGTCGGCACAACTGGGATAGATGTTGTGTAAGTTATTATTATAGGAACTACGCAGTAGTGCCATTTACGAGAGGTAGGTGTAGATTCTGGGATCTTTTATCATCGCTGGGTATGGGTCGTGAACTGGTGTACTTCGTAGGGACCACCCCACTTATGTGTGTTTTGTGATGTCTGATTACATAGAGGATTCCTTCGGATTTATCGCTAGAGCACGAACGAGATACTATTGGTAGATGCCTTTGAGTGTCGCATATATGAAATGATATAATTAAATGAGATCAACTAAGTTGTCTAAGAATGGTGACATTAACTACAGAACCCATACTATGTTGTGTGCATAATAGATGTTTATGTTACCTTTAGGAGTTATATGATCGGAATACTTTGGGAACTGGTAATATGGATGTATATAATTACGTTTCATTATTTTGATTATATTTAATACAACTTGTACTAACTTGGTATGGTTATCATTCATTATTGAGGGACTTCTTCGGATATGGAGAATATCACACTTAGATGAGGGGTGAGATGCTTAACATATGTGAGCGATGACGGGGGATACTTAGTTTAAATTGACTGTATTACTACACTTTAAATTAAATAAGTAAATTCTTACAACTCTAGGGTGTTGACCCAATTTATAAATGTTTTCTCCCCTCAGGTGGTCGTAAACAGGGATAGCAGGACTATTGACGGATCAGCCTTATAGTCTCCTTTTGTTTATTAGATTCTCCAAATTCATTGACTCTGGTTTAGGTGATACTCCACACCGGTCTATTTATTTTTTGATTACTGTATGGGAATAATCCTAAAGTCCATTTATCTCATGTTGATTTGAGACATTATTGATCATGTTAGATTTTATTTACACTTGGTGCGTGTTGGATTTTTTTCATCATTTTGGATATTAATTTAAATTCAATTACGGCTTATCAATATATATATGTGTGTTAGATTTTGTTATGATGAGAATGGTATTAATTGACAAACAAGCCCTATCTTCGGCGTATCATGTCTTGCCAACCTTTACGCGAGAAAAGTGGGGGTTATTACAGTTGGTATCAGAGTATCCGGATTTTAGTGTCCTTAGGATCTGTTTTGCATTCATTACGTTTTGCATTGTGTTCTTCGATATGTAGATCCTATGATTAGGATTCATTGTATCCTTTCGATTTGTACTAATTTGAACGTTTTTTACTTTCAGATGGAAAACAGACGGAGGGGTAGACCTATGCTCATAGTCGCACCCACTACGGATGAGGAAGCTCAGCCAGAGCCATAGTAGGCACCCCAGGTCCCACTGGGGTAACCCATTATCACTCCAGCAGAGATTGCTACCATCGTGACCCAGGCGGTTTCCACTGTGATGGAAGCTATGATCTAGCACTTTCCACCACCACAAGCTCAGCAGCAGTCACCACCACCGCCACAGCAGGTGGTAGTACCAGCCTAGGCATCGGGGTTCGTCTGGGACAGAGTTAGGGAGGCCTTCGTAAAGGGACAACCTCCGGAGTTCTCGAGTTGTCCAGATATATTAGTGGAAAGCAGGAGAAAGAAGGATATTCAAAGGTATTTACGAATGGTGGAGTGAATTCCAGTACAGAAGAAGATGTTATCTTCATTTCGGCTTATGGGGGTCGCACTCCAGTGGTGGGAGTCAATCACTTCAGTTGCAGAAAGAGACAACTTGACTATAGATGAGTTTTGGGAGAGATTCGAGGGGAAGTATTTTCCTCAAGCAATGCAGTCAGAGATAAGGAGTTGGTTTATGGAGCTTAGGCAGGAGAGTCGTACAGTGGCGGAGTGTGAGGAGGAGTTCACCGCTCTTTCATACTTTGCAAAGGAGGATGTGAATGAAGAGTTAAGAAAGATGGATAGGTTCATTACGGGATTGGATTGGCATATTAGGAAGGCACTTTTGTAGAACCTAACATTCCGTACATATAATCAGATGGTGAACGCCACCCTTCTACACTGTCAGGATCACAAGGCCTTTCAGAGGAACAAGGGTGACAAGTGATAGGGAACTGATACGTCGAACCAGCAGGGTAAGATGAGTGGGGTAGCGGCCACGGGACCCAGCAATTCAAGGGTGCTTCTTCCGTATATTAGCATAAGATATTCATGGGTTCTGATGATCAAAACAGGCAGGGCCAACAGCATAGGGGCCATCAGGACCAAGGTCAGTAGGTTCGAGGCCAACAGGGCCGATAGGTAGAGTCGCGCCTATTTAATGAGAACTGTTACACTTACGGAGCGAGGGTCCATACGTCAAGGCGATGTCCTCTAGGTAATCACTCACCTTAGAAGCATGGAAGTCAGAGAGGACATCAGGTGGCACAAGGGCAGCGCCAACGGTTACCATCTCCAGGAGTTGTAGCACTAGCTGCACCAGCACCCGCTACCCCACCTCGGGGGCACCCTCTACAACTATAGTACAGACGGGTGTACCATATTGCGCTGGCAGAGGGACCAGTGCCAACTCTAGATGTTGAGGGTATGTTCCCTATCTTTAGACACATAGGTCTTATTTTGGTTGGCCCGGGGACATCTCATTCATTCGTTAACACTAGTTTTGCACGTGACACTGGGATGATAGATTTTTCTTCTGATATCGTACTGCACATATACTCACCTGTGGGTAGAGGGGCACCCATACATTCGATATGTAGGGATATGGGGATCAAGATAGAGTGACTCACTTTTGCAGCAGACTTACTGGTACTATATATGCACAAGTATGATGTCATTTTAGGGATGGATTGGCTAGATACATACAGAGCATGTGTTGACTGTTATGGTAGGTCCATCGTCTTCGCCAATCCGGGGTAGGATATGTAATTGGTTATGATGAAACCTAGGGGAGGGTTGAGAACGCACTTATACTATATTGAGGAGAAGACTTCTTCGATCACAGTAATTAGCAAGTTTTTTTGTGTATTTTGGGAGATTCAAAGGTTACCACCTAGTCAGAAGATAGACTTCGTGATTGATTTGATTCCGGGAATGAGACCCATTGCACGTACACCGTATCGGATGGCTCCTCTAGAGATAAGGGAACTTCAAGATCAGATTAAGCAGTTGTTTGAATAGGGGTTCATTAGGAGGAGTACTTCACCGTGGGGTGCTCTAGTTAAGAAGAAGGACAGATCCTTGCGACTTTGTATCGACTACATGGAGTTTAACAAAGTCACCATACGGAATAAATATCAGTTGCCACGCATTGATGATTTCTTTTACCAACTGAGGGGTGATGCGTATTTGACTAAGATCGATTTGATATCGGGTTATCATCAGTTGAGAGTCCGAAAATAGGATATCTTGAAGACAACATCTCTTACAAGGTACGAGTCATATGAGTTATTGGTTTATGCCTTTTGGGCTAACCAATGCATCGGGGGTGTTTATGGATTTGTTGAATCGAGTATTCAAAGATTTTTTGGACCAGTTCGTCATAGTGTTTATTGATGACATTCTGAGATATTCTCAATCTGAGAAAGAGCACGCACATTATTTATAGGTAGTCTCACAGACATTACGAGTCCACCAGCTATATGCTAAGTTCAAGAGATGTAGATATTAGTTGTGGGAGGTGCAGTTCCTGGGACACATTGTGTCTGAGAGAGGGATATTAGTGGACCCGAGAAGGGTTTCTGCAGTGATGAAGTGGTGATAGCCCACTATAACCACCAAGGTAAGTAGATTTTAAGGATTAGTCGAGTACTACCGTCGATTCATTCAGGGGTTCTCCAAGATAGTTGGGCCCCTAACGAATTTGACAAGGAAGGACGTGACATTTTATGGGATGATGCATGCTAGCAGGCATTTGATGAGCTTAAGACTCGATTGACTAGAACACCAATTATGGCGTTACCTTGGGTAGGGATAGATTATAAGGTTTTCACAGATGCATCCTTAAGGGGACTTTGAGGGGTATTGATGCAGGAGGAGAGAACCATGGTTTATACTTTATGGAAGATAAAGCCTCACAAGGGATATTACCCCACTCACGACTTGGAGTTAGCAACCGTGGTTTTGCACTGCGAGTGTGGAAGAATTATCTCCCGGGGGAGAAGTTCCAGCTATTCACAGACCATAAGAGCCTACAGTATTTGTTCACGCAACAGGATTTGAACATGAGGCAGAGGATATGGCTAGATTTTATGAAGGATTACCAGTTTTACATCCAGTTCCACCCGATGAAGGCGAATGTCGTAGCGAATGCTTTGAGCCACAAGCCAATTTTTGAGTTGGAGGCATTGTGGAAGGTGAAGTGGAAATCACTTCTTGGGGATAACGACTTGAATCGTGCATTTATGGCGCTTCTCACCATCACACCTGAGATTATTATTCGGTTCGTGAAGGCAAGTTCAGGAGATCAGCTTTGCTAGGAACGGGTTAGGCAATTGTTAGTCGAAGGGGAAGAATACTATTGTTTTTGGGTCAGATGGTGGGCTAAGATTCCAGGGTAGGCTGTTGTCCCAGATGACGAGGAGTTGAGGCGAGCCATTATGTTTAAAGATCACGGTTCACATTTTATGGTACATCCCAAAGGGGATAAAATGTACCATGACACGCGATGTCAATATTGGTGGGCATGAATGAAGAGGGACATAGCAGTTTTTATGTCTAAGTGTGCTACGTGTTAGGTGGTGAAGGTGGACCACCAGGGTCTTGCAGGTGTGTTACAGCCTTTAGATATCCCGCTATGAAAATGGGAGAGCATCTCCATGTATTCTATCACTGGGTTACCTACATCATAAAGGGGGCACGATTCCATCTGGGTGATCGTCGACGGGTTGACTAAGGTGGCTCATTTCATACCGATCCGAAAAAATTACAATTCAGAGAAGTACATTAAATTTTTCCTCACAGAGATTATGAAATTGCATGTGGTACCGTTCAACATTATGTTGGACAAGGATATAACATTTGTCTCCCATTTTTGGAGGAGCTTTCAGGAGGCCCTAGGGGCAGAGTTGAGATTGATAACCTCATATCATGCTCAGACCAATGGGAAAATGAAGAGGGTAAACTTGATGTTGGTGGACATGCTATGGATGTGCATACTAGACTTTAAGGGGAGCTGGGAGCAATATTTTCCTTTAGTGGAGTTTGCGTACAATATCTACTAATTTATGATTGGGACGACACTGTTTCAGGTGCTTTATAGGAGACATTGCCGTTCACCCTCATGGTGGTTGGAGGTGTGGAAGAATAAATTACTCGAGCCAAATTTCATTCACGACACCTCAGAGAAGGCGGAGATGATTCGGGCCAGGATACAAATTTCCTAGGATAGGCAAAAGAGCTATGTAGATGCGGGTTAGAGACACTTAGACTTTAATATTAAGGAAGAGGCGCTGATTAAAATGTCTCCTATGAAGGGAGTGGTAAGGTTTAGAAATAAGGGGTAGTTGGCTCCCCGATATGTGGGGCCATTCCTTATCCTTGAGAAGTTTGGGCCTATAGCATATCGGTTGGGATCGTCGGACTTCTTGTAGCGGATGCACGACGTCTTCCACATATCATCATTGCGAAGGTTTCTTATAGATGAGATAGCGTACCAACATATCGATAATGATGAGATAGAGCTCCAGGCTGACGCTACCTACGAGGAGAGACCCGTAGCCATTCTGGAGCGTAAGGAACGTCGACTTCGATCCGAGGTTGTTCCGTTGGTTCGAGTGCAGTGGGTACACCATAGGGAGAACGAGTCGACTTGGGAGAGGGAGGACGACATGTGGATGAAATATCCAGAACTCTTCTAGCTAGGTATGTATTCATCTAGATTCCGAGGACGGAATCCCGTTATTGGGGGGAAGAATGTAATACCATGTATTTCTCTATAATGTAATAAAATCATTTTTTTACAATAAAATATAATTCATAGGGATTAAATCAAATCGGTGAATTTAATTAATTAGTTGTTAAGAAGCTAATTTATTTTTATTTCATGTAAATAATTTTGGTAGAAAATAATAACCTATGATGTGTGACACAATTACAATATACTTGTTCAATAAAAATAATTGGAACACATTCTGGGAGGCTTTCTGGGCTCATTTAGGTGTTTTAGACATTTAGAAAGGGTCTCGAGGTATAAGTATATAAGTTGGGGCTAGTTTAATTATGGGTTCAGCCCATTTGGAGTCCAAAAATGGGAAATTATGCTTAACTCGGGAATTGGGGTTAATATAACTTTAAGGGTAAGATTAATAATCCCCACACATAATCAAAAACCTAAACCTAACAGCCCCACCTCAGGAAAGAATGGAACAAAGGCCAAAGAGGAGAAGAGATGAGGGATTCAAGAGGAAATCATGAATCACCATATCCAGGCAAGAATTTTCTTGCTTAATTTATTGTCCACTGTATTTCTTGATGCATCGTAGTAAACCCCATATAATTTCTAGGTTTTAGTATAAAATTGGTGATTAAATACTAGGATTTAATCTATGCATGTAGAGAAGACTAATCAGAAAGCTTGATGCATATGTACAGGATTTGAACCCATGTTTTAAGGTCTGGAAAGTTAGGGAATTATGAACCATGTATTATGTTAAAATATGATTTAAATCTAGATGGATTTATGGTAGAAATTTTGGGTTAAGAATTATGATTAATGATGTAAATTCTGGAAATTGGGAGTATGTAATTGATGCTAATTTATGTAATAAACCATTCTAAGATAAAGGACTAAGTCATAGGGACATGTTCTTATGTTATTGAAATTGAATTAACTATCGGAATGAACTTTGAGATAAAATTGAGAATTCTCGTATTAAAATAATTTAGGAGATCTGGGATACTGCCCAGATCCGAATCAATTCGGCAAGCTAAATCGATTTGTTCCAAGAGGAGAATCGATTTGGCCCCCGGGGAAGGATGAGTTGAGATCGGGAATGGATTAGGGGTATTTTTAGGAAACCATGATGGGACAGTGTTTGGGTCAACGATGATTTTATTAAAAATACTCTAGTGGCATAAATATTAAATGGAAAATTACATTTAACTAGATGGTTAAATAATATTATAAAGAGGAAGAAGTTAATAATTAACTAGATGGTTGATTATTAATGTGTGATTATTTATTGATAATCAGTTAGCATTTTGGGTAATTATAAAGTAATTACCAATACATATTATATGAGAATTATATGTACTTAGATTTATTGTGTGGACATACGTATATTCGTGGACGGTCCTATCGGTTAGGGTTCCACGCGTTCGGGACAGTAGCACACGTCGGCACAGGTGGGCTAGATGTTGTGTAGGTAATTATTATAGGTACTATGCAACAGCGGTGATGATGCTGGGATCCTTTATCACCGCTGAGTATGGGTCATGAACTAGTGTATTGCGTAGGGACTGCCCCAATTGTGTGTGTCTTATGATATCTGATTGGATAGAGGATTCCTTAGGACTTATCGATAGAGCACGAACGAGACACTACTGGTAAATGCCTATCAGTGTCGCATATATGAAAGGACATATATATAATTTTACGAATTAAATAGATCAACTAAGTTGTATAAGAATGTAGACAATAATTACAGACCCCATAATATGTTGTGTGCATAATAGATGTATATGTCACCTTTGAGGGTTATATGACCGGGATACTTTGGGAAATGGTAATATGGATGTAGATAATTACGTTTCATTATGTTGATTATACTTAATGCTTCTTAAACTAAGTTGGTACGATTATCATTCATTATTTCGGGACTTGTTCGGATACGAGGAATATCACACTTAGATGAGGGATGAGATTCTTAACGTATGTGAGAAACGATGGGTATACTTACATTGAATTGACTGCATTATTTCACTTTAAATTATATATGTTAATTCTTGCAACTATAGGGCACTGACACAATTTATAAATGTTTTCTCCCCTCAAGTGCTCCTAGAGATGAAAAGCAGGACTATTGATGGATCAACCTTGCAGTCTCCTTTTTCTTATCAGATTCTCCAGATTCATTGATTCTTGTTTAGGTTCTACTCTACTCCAGTCTATTTATTTGTAGATTATTATATGGGCCTAAGCCCCGAGTCCATTTATTTCATGTTGGTTTTAGACATTATTGATTATGTTGGATTTTATTTACACTTGGTGCATCGTGGATTTTTATTATCATTTTGGACACTAGTTTAAATCCAATTATGGCTTATCAATATATATATATATATATATATATGCGTGTCATATGGATTGATGCTGAGAGTGGTATTAATTGACAAAACAAACCCCATCTTCGGTGTATCGTGTCTAGCCAACCTTTACGTGAGAAATTGGGGGTTATTACAGGTAAGCTTTACATTTTTAACGCTTTTTTTAGAGGTTTATTTAATTCTTGTATGCTTGCGTGGTATGATGTATATGTGTATATACAGAGTGGGTTGTGATAAAGAGGATGTAAAGTTAGATTAGCACAATAGATGTTAATATAGATAATGTAAGTGAATAAGGGTATTATTAAAATTCGGGAAATCCGAGAGGATAAGGATAAAAATATTAGTTTTTTAGTCCTATTCACAATTTTTTGCTGGGCTTCCATACCATATAATTTTTTAAATTTTAATAAGTCCCGTAACAATCCAAAATTGTCCATAACCGCTCTATAATCGCCTTTAAACAATCATCTTCCTTCTAACAAATAATGACAATTGTTCCATATTTGTTACAATAGACCAACAACTAAAAATAAAAAACATTGGAGTGGATAAAAATAAAACTTTAAAAATGGGACTAAATATTTAAATGAATAAAAATAATGAATAGTGTGGTATCCACTTTATATTCATCCGTTTACTACACGTACTAATGGGTAAGGCGGTGTATTTGAGGTTCTTTCAAATTTATGGATATGGTGTAATTTCAAATATAGATATTGGTAAGGTATTGAGGAACATGTATATAATACAAAAAGATGGGAACAAAAAGTTTTAGATGAGGCCTATTGTGACACGACACATAATGTGTCGCCTTAGTTAAATATTAAATTGGGTGAAATGTGATGTCTCAATGAGGTGGAAAGTTATTTTTCAAGTTAAAATGTTTACCTTTGCACTTATAAACCTATTTTTAATTATACTAATTGTGTCCCATCTCCTATGTAGATAAACTAATTGTTGTGAAATGGAATTACAGTTGGTGTCAATTGAGATACTATGGTTTACTTTTTCTATATTAGTGCATGAAATAACGTTTGAGACAATGCTAATTTTGTAAGACTATAATTGAGACGGAGTATCCAAAGTTGTTTTATTTTAAAGAGAAACATATTAATTGGGGTATTTCATATATAATATTTATTTATCTTGAGGTTGGGATAAATGGAAAGAGAAAATTACCTTACTAATATGTTGTGTGTATTCGTAGCCAATAGAGTGATCCATGCATAACCAAGATTCAACGTGAGGAACAACCAAAGAGATAACAAAAGAAATATTCGAATGCAAAGTATTCAGAGAATAAGTGAAATCAAACACATTAAGAAGAACAAGACAAGATATACGGGGTTCACCAATTGGCTATGCATACGGACAATGATGGCTAGTTTTCTTTGATTAAATTAACAAGGATTATAAGTCTCTCAATCCTCAAAATCATCTTAATCTTTATACAAGAGTAAGAAAAATAAAATGATGCCAATGTTGAGGATTTTTCTTAAAACCATGTTTAACGAATATTAGTATTTATAAATAAAATATTATCTTAGCTCATTTTTAGGTTTTAATCATTCTTATGGGAATGCCTTATCTTTTTTTATGAAAATATTTTTTTAAGTCAATCAATTTTACTTAGTATGAATTTCGGTGAATTGGTTTCGGCCCGATCACCGAGCAAAATTTCGATTATAGTGTAATTGAATAGTTCACACTATCAATAGGGAGCTGACACCCTATTGATAAAGCTGCAATATAATCTTAGAAGTTTATCTTGAAGATGAGAACTTATCTGATGGTTTCAAAAATTATTTGATAGTTTAAAGAAAATTAATATTTACATCAAAAATGTATTGAGAATGGCCAAGGGATGATATTAAAGTCTATGTGTTCACTATATTATAATTTCAAAACCTCATAATTTCGAAAATTGTCCATAAATTCTTAATTCCAGTGATTATGAGGATTTGAATATTCACGTAATTATTTGTTTGATTTTATATGGATGAGATTCAATTTATTCGTTAAATTTTTTTCATAGATTGGGTAATCATTTTGTGAATATGTCTAAGATTATATTTCAAAGAAATTTGTTTCCGTGGGATATTCTAGATTATGATAACCCCTAAACTTATAAGTTTTTATTATACCAATAAACTTGGACACTAGATTGATATTTGGAAGTATCAAATACGTTAAGTTTGAGATCAAGGAATAGATAAATGTGTATGAAAATCGAAATGTGGGGAATATGATTATATGCTATCTAACTTTGCAATCTATTCGAGTATTTTAAAGACAATTAAATTCAGCTACAATTGTAATTAATTAGTTAAATTAAATATAATTAAACAGAAAAGGATATAAAGTACGAGGCATAGTTTGATATTTCCATATTTTTGTTTGGATTCTAATTTAATTGTTTTTTCTTGGGTCCCTAATATAGTCCATATACCATGTAGCTAGTCCATAACTCTCTGAAATTCCTAATTGTCCCAATCCCACTTCATGTACCTATATATATGGGTCTAGGAAGGGGTATACGCATAATTAATCATCTTTGAGATTAGAGAGGGTGAGATAAAACACCATTCACGTTTTTATCAGGGGATGAGGAGGGGAAAAAATTATATTATTTCCACCTATTTTTCATCTCCAAAGGTGTTCACACACATATCATGCTTTGGGTACATCGTCTATTAGAAGATCAATGGTGTTTTTCTCTTCTAAGAAAGAATTAAAAATGATGAATCAAATTTCATAGGGTAATTTATTTTATTGTCAATCCCATCAATTGGTATCAGATATCCGGTTAAGGATTCATCATATATTAAAAACTCATCTCATCCACCATAAAACCTTAGTTTTGAATGCTATAAATATATACATGTTTGTCTATGATACCTTAATAACATTTTTTGTAGGATACTAATGATTATATCCCTTCCGTCATGGCCATATAAATGTTATTTTATGTGAATCGATCCTAAGGTGGTTTATCTGTAGTATTTTTTCTTCGATTTAGTTATGAATATAGTTTTATGAAAATCATGTATTCGTAGGAGTTTGTGAGAGATATATTAGTTCTTACTAGTTAGAATCCTATATTTTATGGTGTTTGGTCATGGAGAAATTTCCATTGAGTTCAGCGAAGTTATGCTCAAGTTTTGATGGGTTTCCATGATTTTTGGGAAGTGGATATGAAGATCAAAACGATGTAGTTTTACAACATAGAAAATTGGTTCTTAAAATAGAGAGTCCCTTATGTCCACATAGAGAATATTCCCTTTCATAATCGCTTCTCAGTCTGGCATATTTTCATAAATTAGTTTTTGTTGATCTCTTCAAGCATTCCATTTGATATGATCATTGATTTATCATTTTAGAATTTCTAGAAGTCGAGTTATTGTTTAATTATACTTCATAAAGAATTCTAGATCATATATAAGTCCATTACACAAGGGATCTTAGTTCATGGGGAAATCTACTTCAGTTGGGCCTCTTGTTCTTCAAGAGTTATAATTTAGGAGGAACTCTAGGTCATGAAGGAAACATGATTATTTTTTATTTCAAATTATAATTGAATGTGATTTTTTATTCTACCATCTACAATCATGTTGATAATTACCGTGTGCTAACTAATAGATTACTTATGGACCCAAGTCATTATGGACAACTTGGATTATTTTTTGTGACCGACCTAAATCATGATTTTTCTAATTTATAAAAAATAATTTATTATTTCTAAATTGAATTAAATCATGTATCATACAAATTAAACTTTGGTATTTGAGATTTATTTTAATTAAAATATCTTTATTAAAAAAATTAAAATAGTGCGATCGAATAATTTTATTCATACAAGAAATTGGAATATTATCACTGATTTCCTTCAGAAAATTAGAATGGAATAATTTTCTTTTAAAATAACCTTAAGTTCAAAATATTAAGTGGGATAGGGGTTTCAAAATAAAGCATACGATCTCCATTGGTATTTTAAAAGATGATGTGATTAATTTCTTATGTTAGCTTGACTTTTCTGCCCAATGGATGGAATTGATCATGGTATTCGGGGATTTTATAATTTATAATTGATAGTTATTTGAAATTAAACGTGAATTTGTTCACCCCCCCCCCCCCCCCCCACCCACCACCACCACCACCAAACAAGAAGTATTATACAAGAAGATTTAATTTTTTAAAGAATTAACTCATTATTAACAATTAAATATAAGTAATGATATCCTCCCCTAATGGAGTCACTGTCATTAATTACGGGACCAAAAGAGTCCAACTATTTAATTATATTAGACAAAGGTTTCATGGAATTTTTGAATAATATAATTGAATTATGTATTGTTTTCTTAATCTAGGGTGAAATGATTTAAGCTCCTGATAAGAAATTTCAATTCACAAAGGAATTGTGATGCTCAGTGGGATAAATTCTAATTAGTGGTAGAAGGGAGCTAAACTTAAATTTAATTAAAATTTTATTTACTATGTATTTGATTGAAGACTCTTTTTCAGTGATGATTCTAAAATTTTAGAAAGGGTAAACTTTCAAACTATTAGTTTTAGTCTTAAAACTAAAAAGTTTTAGTGGAATAAATTTCAAGGGCTGAAAATATTATTGGATATTGTTCTAACTGTGGAGGATCATAAACTTATTCAAACTATTTTCCCCAAGTTTTAAAATGTGAGGTGATTAATTCCTTGTGTTAGCTTGAATCTCCTCCCCAGCGGATGGAATTAATCATGGTATAATGGTATTTTAAATTCTTAATTCTTTAAAATTAAATGTAAGGATGTTTATCACCCCCCCCGCCCCCCCCAGTGTGGAAGTTCTATATGAACACATATAATTTTAAAGAATTGATTGATTGGAGTCGGTAAATTTTGTTGTTGGTTGGTAACACTCTGATTATGTATTATGCTCTTGACATTATTTTTCATCTTAGCTGAATAAGGATAGCTTGGATTAGAAATTGTTGGGGAAGCCCAGATTAATTTTGTGATCCATCCGTTATCTGGATCCTTTAAGAAATTACACCTGAATCTTAATTTTAAGAGTTATGAAATAAATAACTCCACACATGGGTCTTCTTATGGGTCGATAAATAAATTAATCTCAAATTAATTATTTTTTATTTTAATCCCGATTAATTATTTATCTTAGGTCAATATATTAATTCAAAATTAAATTAATTAAAACAATGTAAATATGGTAAAAAAATTAAATATTCGGTTTAATTTATTCCTAACCAAATTAATTAAGTCAATTTTATAATTTATCAATTAATTAATCAGGTTAAAATTTCAAATAAGGTGATGGAAATTAACAACGGAGCAAAATAAAAGCAACACCATCATTTAACCTATAAATCCTCTCGAAAAAAACCACACGCACCCACCCCACACATATGAGCACTAATACAAAAAATAATTAGTGATAAAATAAGGGTAGATAAGACTTACAACCCTTGATTTAACCGCAACCACAAATTATCAGTGTATTGAATTTTACAACGTCCACAATACTAATTCTGTTAA
Source organism: Sambucus nigra (assembly GCA_949130495.1). Lineage (NCBI taxonomy): Eukaryota > Viridiplantae > Streptophyta > Magnoliopsida > Dipsacales > Adoxaceae > Sambucus > Sambucus nigra. The sequence goes on from OX422216.1 coordinate 190,474,192, forward strand.
TATCCCTCCAACTTTGACTTGATATCCATGACCTTCGGGTCGTGGTATCCATTGATCTTCAAAACGGATGTGTTTACTCGACTTTCCACTATAGATTTTATTCCTGGTTCACAAGTCTAGAAAACATATCTTGAATCGCAACCCAAGTCAATCGTCTCACTAATCTCCAAAACCTCCTTAATCTTTGATCACGACTAAAGCCAAAACCTCCAAACATTTGTAAATGAAATTCTAGAAATTTTTGTTTAAGAAATATACCATACAAATATATGATTTATGTGCAAAAGGGTTTTTCTAAAATATTAAAAAGGAACCAAAAATATCAAGCAATGTGCTTGAGAGTTCGTGGGGTTAAATCTCTAAAATGTTCTCTGAGAACATACACTACACCAAAATGGGCAAATTGTCACCTTTTAGCCGGCCAGCCTTGTTAAGGTCATTGACCGTGACAAAAAAACACGCATTTTATGTCACGATCATTGACCTTGACACGACCGTGACAACGAATTATCACGGTCATTGACCGTGACAAGCCCGTGACAATTCAATTTGTCACGGGCTTGTCACGGTCAATGACCTTGACACGACCGTGACAACTTTTCCAGCAAAAACCCTTTCCCCCTTCTTTTTTCCCTCCCACCGTTCCCTCCCTCTCTCTCTCTCTCTCTCTCTCGACGCTGCTCTCTCTCTCTCTCTCTCTCTCTCTCTCTCTCTCAGGCCCAATTTCTCTCTCTCTCTCTCTCTCTCTTCCATTTATATATATATTTGTCTGTATATTTATGTGTGTATGTGTATATATATATGTGTGTATGTGTGTGCGTGTGTGGGGGGTGGGGCAGGGTGGGGAGGGGTGGGGTGGGGCAGGGTGGGGCGGTGTGGGGTGGGGCAGGGTGGTGGAGGGGGCAGGGGGTGGGGCGGGGTGGGGCAGGGTGGGGGAGGGGGTGGTGGAGGGGGCAGGGGGTGGGGTGGGGTGGGGCAGGGTGGGGGAGGGGTGGTGGCAGGGGGTGGGGCAGGGTGGGGCATGGTGGGGGAGGGGGTGGTGTCATTTTTCATAATTTTAGCATTAGTAAACATAGGATAAAAATATATGATTAATTCCTAGGTTAAATTAAATTAAATTAATTTTAGTGCTTAAATATTATTAAATGGTTTTGAATTTTTTAAATATTATTAAATGGCTTTTAAGTGTGGGAATGGGTGTGTAGTGTAGTGGATTCCACCATATTCTGTTATGTCTTCTTTACTAACTAGAATCTTGTTGCAGATAGGATTCCCTTTAGGGTCTTATGTCTTGAATTAATCTGAGGGGGTGGGGGTGGGGGTGGGTGGGGTTTTGAATATTATTTACATTCAAAATAAATAATTGATAATAGTTGGATAATAATTGTTTTTATACCTATAGAACAGCTTAGATAGTGTGTGTGTGTGTGTGTATGTGGTCAATACATGAATTTATTTTTGTATTTGAATTATCCCATGAATTTATTTTTGTATTTGAATTATTCCATTATATGAAACATACTTAAAATTAAATATAGTGCGCTTAGATACTAGCATTCTAGTTCTTATGCGTACGCATTCAATAACCCTTAGACCCGTTCGAGAGTCATTACCCCTGTAATGAGATCTCTCGAATTGTCCCGTTTGGACAGTTTGAGACTGTATAATTTTTATATAATATTCTTATTGGCTTAAAGTTGTTACTATTGGAGGAAGTTCTGCAGTCGTATCTTAATGTTCTCTGGGTACATACTAGATTGACAAGTGTGACTGTTATTTTAATTGACCAATTGAAATAACACTCACACCTGCCAATCTACGTCGTGTACTTGGAGAACTAAGGGGATATGCTGTCGAATTTTTTTCAAATCGTAACAATGTGCATGAGCTGTTAAGTATATTACAGAAAAATGCAATCTTGAATGGGATAGGACCACATACCCTTTAATAGGATAATTAAATGATGGGATAATTAAAAAAAACATACTATAAATCTAAGTTTTGTTTACCTTTAATAGGTGTTTAGTTGTGGTAGCTGTGATGGGATATCCGAAATACAAAGAGTGGGTGGGTGAGACTAATAGAATGGGGGATGTGTTTCGCAGAGGTGCTAACGAATTTGTGAAATATGCAAAGAGATGTCGTAATGATGAAGAGTTTTCGTATCCGTGTGCTAGGTGTAAGAATGGTAAGGTGTTTGAGTGGAAAACAGTTGAACTACATTTGTTAAGATCGGGTATGCAAGATAGTTATCGATTTTGGAGTTTTCCCGGTGAATTGAAAGTTCCTTTTGTCCCTGACCAACCTTCACAACATCCTTCAACAAGTAGAATAGATGAAGAAGGGGACGACGTAGATCATAATATGTTAGAGGATTTAGTTGATGATGCGTACGGAGTTTATGAAGCTGAGGAGAATGAGGTTACTGATGATGTAGAAGATTCAAGTGCTCGTGAAGATAACACGATAAAACTTGACGATGACTACCAAAGTTTAAAATTTAAGGCGACCCAATAGTTATACTCTGGATGTGAGAAAGATCAAACAACTTTACATGCCATGGTTGGTTTGCACAGTTTGAAGACGCAGTACGGTTTGTCTGGCAATAGCGTGACGGGAATTCTGAAATGGGTGAAGGGCTTATTACCCAAGGTGAATACACTTCCAAATGGCTATCCTGTTATGAAGAACAGTTTGAAAGGTTTGGGAATGAAATATAAATCGATTCATGCTTGTGTGTATGACTGCATACTATACCGAAAGGAGTATGAAAATCTCGATCGTTGTCCGGTATGCGATGAACCTAGATATGTCCAATCTACTAGTAAGGAAGGCACAAGCTCAAAAGTACCTCAAAAAGTATTGAAATATTTTCCCGTTGGGCCTAGATTAAAGCGATTTTTCACAGTACCATGGATTGAAGAGGCAATGACTTGGCATGCTAGGGCAGAAGTAGGGGGTAATATCATGCGTCATCCTATTGATTCTACTGCCTGGCGGAGGATGAATTATGAGTATCCCGATTTTGCTCGAGAACAACGCAACATTCGTTTGGCTATATCAACAGATGGTTTCAATCCATTTGGAAATCTAAGCACCAATCAGAGTGTATGGCCAGTGATCCTAGCTTCACTCAACCTCCCTCCTTCACAGTGTATGAGACCTGAATTTTCGATGATGGCTTTATTGATACCTGGGACAAAAGCACCAAGTGAAGACATTGATATCTACCTGGCTCCTTTGGTAGAAGAATTAAATGAGTTGTGGGAAGAGGGTGTGCAATCATTTGACTCTTTTAGAAAAGAAGAGTTTACGCTGAAAGCTATGTTGATGTGGGCAATTCATGATTTTCCAGCTTATGGGACATTATCCGGATGTGTAGTACATGGTTATTTGGGGTGTCCTATTTGTGGAGAGGAGACTGAATCTCTTCGTCTATCCTCCAGCTTAAAAAATGTATACCATTGCCACATGAGGTTTTTACCCCCAGCTCATAGTTTCAGATTTGAGAAAGCTTCCAATTTTTTATTGGGCGGAGTTGAACATAGGGTACCGCCGAGACAACTTTCGGGTTTAGAAATTGAAATTAAATCTTCTGAATGTGGCCCAAATATGCCAGGTAAGAATCCCAAATTTAAGAATGTCAAGCATAAGAAGACCCCAACTGGGAATGAAACTAAGATAAGAAAGGCATGGTCTCGGAGGTCAATTTTATTTGACTTGCCTTATTGGAAGAAAAACCCGTTGCGCCATGTATTGGATGTGATGCATGCAGAGAAGAACTTCGCTGAACATATTGTGGGTACTTGCCTTGGGGGGAGTCATTCGAAGGATGGAGAAAATGCACGAAAAGACCTTAAAACGTTAAAACTTAAACCACAACTATGGTTGAAAGAAGATAGTAGGGGAAGGACAATAATTCCCCCTGGTGCGTTTACTTTGACGAGTGAGGAAAGGAAGGTGCTTCTAGACACAATATATAATTTGAAGGGCCCATCTACTTTTTCGTCCAACTTGCAAAGGATTGTGAATTATGTTACTCATGATTTACATAAGTGTAAGTCCCACGATTGGCATGTGATCATGCAATTGGTTCCTCAATTGTTTAAGCACTGTTTCTCCAAGCACAAGGATTTGCGTAGGGCTATTATGAAAATTACTATTACCTTCTCCCTCTTGTGTGAGAAGGTAGTGAATCGAGAACACATAGTGGCCGCAAAATTGGCTATGAACGAAGCGATTTGTGTATTGGAGAAGTACTTCCCCCAGCATTCTTTGACATAAGTGTTCACTTGTTGGTACACCTTTGTGACGAGGCACTTCTTTGTGGTCCAGTTAGATATCGGTGGATGTATCCGTTTGAAAGATTGATGAAAGTTTTTAAAGATTACGTCAAGAATACGCGATATATTGCAGGATCAATTGCAGAGTAATACATCACCGTGGAGTCATCAATATATACTCGGGAATATATGACTGACTCTACCAGCGTTGATGACACTGATGAATTCCTCGATGATGGTGGTAATGTGATGGGAAAACGAGTGAAATTAACGAGTTTGCAACATGAACAAGTAGCTCGTTATCTATTTGACACACATGAAGATTTCGAAGAATGGAAAAAGTAAGTTTCGAATATTATAATGTTTAACATTATTTTAGATTATTTTATGCATGATTAATTTTGTAATATGCAGTAAATATGAAGCCTGTGAGAACAATAAAAGACGAAAAACAGTGGTACAATCAGACAGCGAATTTAGGCTATGGTTGACACAAGAGGTAATTACAATGAAAACAGTCGTTATATAACGTTACATTACACTCAAATTTTACCACTAATATAATTAATTTATCTATATTCTCAGCTCCTAAAGATGGGTGATGCGACATCAAGGCTTGCTCGTCTAGCCACTGGACCCTTGTTCGTGGCACAAGAGTACAAAAAATATCGATTGAACGGTTACATTTTCGGCGCTAAAGTGTACGAGGAAAGTACAAATGTACAGAACTCGGGAATTTCATACAAGGCTCTTACTTTCTTTCGAGCGAGCGCAAAAGATAAAAACCTCGTTGAAGCTGAAATGACTTACTATGGTGTAATCCAAAATATATTTGAATTGGATTATATAAGCTTCAAAGAGGTTGTATTTTACTGTGAATGGGTAAGAGTTGAGGATAAAAATGCTTCTAAAGTTGATCCTGTCACCAATTTGATCATGGTTGACTTGTCCAAGTTGAAGAGCAACGACCACGTGAGCGATGAGCCGTTTGTTTGTGCATTTCAAAAGGTTAAGCAAGTGTTTTACTCGGAGTATATCAACAACGAGCCATTGTCAATTGTCCAACACGCGCCAAGGCGTCTAAATAGTAGTGTGGATGACTTGGCTGCTCCTACCGAATATCAATCCATTTTTTATGATAACCCGAATTTGAAACAATTTTTCAATTTGTAATAATTATTGCAATTTGTACCGAAACATCCATTTTTAATGCTTTTACTTGATCTACACTTTATCATTTTCACTCTTGAGTAGTGTGCGTGTGTGGAGAGGAGATTAATACATAAATATTCCAACTACATCTAAGTTTTGTTTATACTAATCCATGAATATACGTTTCTTACCTTTAATAGGTGATTAGTACATAGTTATTTGGGGTGTCCTATTTGTGGAGAGGAGACTGAATCTCTTCGTCTATCCGAACACTAAGAAATGCCATAATCCTATGGAGCGATGCTCTACAAATTCCTCCCAACCGTTATGTAGCCAAACATCACCGGTTGAAGTTGTCAATTCCACATTCCATACCCCACCACTTTCCATACCCCATTCAAAGGTGGAGTTGACAACTTCAACTGCTGATTTTTGGCTACACAACGGTTGGAAGGAATTTGCAATGCATACCTCCATAGGATTATGGTATTTCTTAGTGTTTAGATATGAAGAGAATTATAATTGACACGATTGCCCAGGGTACATTAGTTGGAAGGAGGTGCCATATGAGCTCAAGTTAGCTGTTTGAGTGACACTACAGGTAATGTATTTATATTTATATGTCAATTTCGATTTCGATTTCAATTACGATTTATATTTATCTATATTTGAGGGGCGGATACTAATTTTACTTTATTTCAATTCAGGGGACAGGGAGTGGCCCTAAGGGTAGGCCACATATGCTCTATACTTATGTGGCTATTCGGACGAGAAGGGAAGGATAAGGACGTGTTCCCGAGCGTCGCGGTACAAAATCTCTTTTCCATGCAAATAGTTTGTAGATTTGAGATAAAATGATGGTGATGTTGTTTCTTTTTAAATAGTTTCTTATTTGAATATATATTTGCATTATCTTTAGTTTGTTCGGATATATGATGTTTGGAACAGGTACAACGTTGCTATAACAGGTACAAATATACTGCTGGGCAGTGGCAGTGGCCATACTGCCCAGCAGTTTTTTTTTTAATTCTGTCCAGAATTGTCACGGTCATTGACCGTGACACGCCCGTGACAAAATTGACACGGGCGTGTCACGGTCAATGACAGTGACAACTTTTTTTAAAAGGGTCACGGCTTTGTCACGGTTATAAACCGTGACAAACGTGTCACGGTCATAGACCTTGACACGACCGTGACACAAAATGCGAGTTTTTTGTCAAGGTCAATGACCGTGACACGACCGTGACAAAAAAAGTTGTCTCGCCTCGAAATGTCACGGTCATTGACCTTGACAAGGTGAATTTGTCAATGTCAATGACCTTGACAAATGGGCAGATTTGGTGTAGTGCTAAAAGAGGAGATGTTGAAAAATACTCACAAAACACTCCTTAAATAAAATAAGAAGATAAGTTGAAAAAGAGTCCCTGAGGTCTTAAAAATCTTAACAACTAAGTTATAAACAAATAATTAAATAAAAAGGATTAAAAACTTGTTGACCACGTTTTTAGAAGAAGAAAAATGCGCGTTGGACCTCTCCAGTCGACCCGCAAACAACCCGCTATAGCTTTCTCCTACATCCACTATAGAGGTGGGATTAGCCCCTATAACAGCTGATCTTATCCGCACCCACGGCATTAAGTCACGGATAACTTTTGAAGCAACCCCTGTAGATTAGTAATCTTTGGGGGATGTTTTTATGTGCTAGTAAAATATTTTCACTGAAAATTTTGGGCACTAAAAAATTGTAAAAAATTCAAAAAATCTTGTAAAATTCACCAAAGAAAAATTGATTTTCTTTTTCAAAAACTAATTTTCCCACATGTACAACTCGTTTCTGTGGATTCTAACTTTGGTATGATGGATCTTTTTGGTGTGTTGATGTCGTCGTGTTATTGGTGTAAAATATGATTGCATGGACAATCTTCAATTAAAAAGACCCGAACCTAAGGTGCGCTTTGAATTCGGAATTTAGACAACGGGAAGAACCATGTTCTTACAAATCTCCCCCTTTGTTAATTTCGAGACAAAACTAAGATCGACACGACACAAAAATAAAGACATCAACCTACATATAAATTTCTATCAAGACCCCACCCCTCGAGACTCGATACGCGTGATAGGGTTGATCCATCTTCAAAAGGTTCTCACAGAACCTGTCACCTGCACGTGTAACATATACCGCGTGAAGTACAAAAGATACAAGAGAGATAATTTAACTAAGAAGAGTAATTAAAATGTAACAAATGCACTTTAAAATATTACTCTTTCTAAATTAAAAACCAAACAAAATCTCTCCCCCTCGAATTCATCTCACCCTCTGATTAATTTAAAAAATCTCCCCTTAAACTAAAAAATGTCCCCTTAACTTCAAAACTTTTATCATTTTGTTAAAAAAAAACAAAGAAAAAAGATAAAGGGGAAGATGAACGTTGAACGCCGCAAAGTAACTCACCAAAGAACATAAATAAAGTATAGATATTAAGGGATTAACGAAACATATTCCTAAACTCCACTATCCTAACGATGTTAAATATATGATCACACAAATTTAAAAGTGAAAGAATAGAGATATGGGAAATACTATACTATGAAATATGAATAATATAAAAGATATATGTAACAGGTATGATATAGCATCGAATATAACTATATATTCATATAAGCATAAAAGATTCAAATTTTAGATTTTTAGACATAAAAAATAAAATGATAAGAACACGAGTGGTTCACCATTGTGAGATTAATATACAAAGTGAGTAACCACATATAAGTTATCCAATAAGAACTGGAATGGTATCAAAATAGTAAAAATAATTTTTTTTACCCATGTTTTACAAGAACACAAGATTCAACCCATAGTTGTATACACATAAAAGTCAATCATATAATAAAAAAAGTTAAGTTCATGAAGGGATCATGCCAATTGAGACTTAGAGTTAATATGAAAAAGTTTAATCAAGTTAATGAGACCAAAAAAATATGCTAGACTAAGTAAGTGCACACCTATTGGTCTTCAACTTATATCTCCCTCAAAAGTAATCTATTTATATATTTTTATTTTTATGTTATGAAATTTTGATTTAGCATAAATATTGCATCTTTTTTCCTTTTCTCTGATGAGCACATGTATAAGTATTTTATCAAGTGGGGCTTTCACCACACGAAGGGATGAACTTTCCATTGCACCCTCATTATTTTTTACATTAATCATCGTATGGAATGGCTCTTAAGTGCTCAATTTAAAAAATGTATCAAAAAAAAAATGTTGATGTAATATAAATGAATACAATGTAAACCTTTTCAAGTCAAAATTGAGTATACAAGCTAATTGAACTAGTGTAAGTGTGTACAATATGGTAATAACTACTACATGTGCAACATGAGTTGTTCTTAATAAACTCCTAAAAAGGTTAAGCAAAAACACCAGAATAATATTCTACCCTCCTAGGTTTATAATCAAGAATAGGGTATAATATAGCATGATTTTTTTCTATTTTCAATCAACTAAAAACATTAGCCATCCACAAAAAATAAAATAATTTTTTTTGTATTTCCATAAATTTTAAAAAAAATTATTGTTTTTGATTTTTTTAAATGACACAAAAAAGCAATATCTTTCTGTATTTTTCATTTCTAAGCCGAGCAAAATAAAAGCAAAAGAAAATGATACACATCTAATGAATGATATAGAAAACATCATGTAATAATTCAAGACTAGAAATTAATGCACCATGTCTAAGAAAAGAATAACTTAAAAGCACACTTAGTCTATGGAGAGAGAAAAAATATTCACCTATGAGAGGAAAAATCCTTACCTAAAGGAGCCTTTACACTAAGTGTGTGCAATGGAATAGGTGAGAAACTATGTATCTACCAACCTATTGAGTAATCAAGTCGTATTCCCAAACCGAAACAGATCTAAGACTGGGAACATGGGTTTTTGGAATCAAGTGGTTTCTAATGAGATTCTTAATCCTTTGACTTAAAAATTTTACCTTAAACCCTCGACTTGTAATTTGTTTGGTCGTATTCATCCTAGACACTTTTCTGAAATCAAAGAAAAACTACTTGAGGTGAAATTTTCTACCACAAAAAGAACATGTATAAAAAAGAGAACGGTTACCTTTGGATTGATTTCCAAAGATGTCCTTAGGTGGATGTCTTGGCTTGGTCTGGGTGGTTGACACTCACAAAAAATTAACCATGGACTTGTGTAATACCCCGACCTTGGATTATATAGTTGAAACAATAACCTCGTGGTATGAGTGGAGTAACTACAAAAAGTTTACGTAAAATATGTACAAACAGGGGGTCACTTGGACTTTACACGCATTTTAGAGGTCATACGTAGGGTTGCATGTCGCATGCAGGGCATCGCATGGGAATTAATCAACATTGTTGGCGGAATAAAGTAATTATGTGAATAGTAAAAAGTCTATTAAATTAAGAAGAAAATAGAGTGCGACATTGAAAAATTATTAATGCTATATGTGCATATTGATTTAAATGGATTACGGACCTTTTAAATAAATTTCAAGTGGTATTAGTTTGTATAAATCGTGCATTTGGAACGAATTAAAGTGGGAGCTAAATATTACAAGACTAAGAAGCAAGCAAAAAAAAGAAAAGGAAATATATACGATCGGCGTGAGCATAACAGTAATGGATGTAGGACAAATCCTACTTATAAGAGAATGGCACCAATTATCTTAACAACAAATGTGGTTCGTGGTTTCCAAGAGAAGAACAAGTGAAACTAAGGTGGCTTCCTTTGGCCAACTATGGTGGGCGAATGAGTAGGTATTGTTAACAAGGTTTGAGAGTTTTATGAGGGTAACAAAACAGGTTCTCCACGTGGTTAGCTCTGTATGACACAATAAGGTGCAAATAAAGCAGGGGAGCACCACTGCCACCGTGCAAAATGTGGCAGTTAAAATAAATCCCATTAATTGGTTCATTTCTTGATTTTATATATGTAACACCGATATGTTTTGTCCCTTGACAAAACTCTAGGGCAGTCCCCTCTCCAAATCGAAAATAGTCTGCTAAAGAGGAGCACACCAAAATATTTTCATGGAGTTTTTGAAGAGGGTTTTAAGGGATCTTTCATAGAGATAAGTTGGGTGGAGCTAGACAACCCCTTTAAGGCCACCTTAGGAGGTGGGGGTTGTCATCTTCTTTCATCTTTCATGCATTCCACTATTAGAGCACCATCTGAGGTGGAAAAATCTACTCTTAGATTAAGGACTCTATTTGCGTATTTGTAGTCGTATTATTATGGAATGTTAAGAGCAAGATTAGTATGAACACGGTGATGGGTTTTCAAGTACAACTAATAATAAACATTTTTATGGGATAAAAATGTTTAGGAAATATCATTTTTGTTGAAAACAAACGAAGAACATATTTTTTAAAATTTCTTGAAACAAAAAGTGGATTTTATGAGAATTGTGTATTTCCCAGAAATTTGATGTTAAATATTTTATAGAATAAAATGTTTGAAATGATGTTAATCTTTCCAAAATGTTTATAAAATAAGCATTCCTAAGTTTCTTGCAAAAATGGGGATTTTATGAGCAAATGGACATTTGATGAGTTTAAAGAAATTAAAAATGTCTTAATGTCTTGAAAATCATGTTTGTTACAAATGGTATAAATTTCTAGAATGAAATGTAGGTTTAACACATGTAATACGATTTTAGGATTTAAAGTCCAATTTTTCATGCATATAAACTTGCAGTATTTTGATAATAAATATATCAACAAGTTTAAAGAAATTATAGCTTGGATTTAACATGAAATAAGACAAATGAAAATTTTAGTTTTCAAATTGTGTGGGAACAAGGATATTGGAAGTATGAATAACGTAGGGTGTAAGACTACATATGTTACTAAAAAGAAGTGGTAATTTCTTATAAAAAGTAGTTTTCGAATGTAGTTGGATTTCTCTAATAAAGAATGTAAGTTTAATATGTAAAAGGTGATTTTTTATGTAATAAATGTGTTAAAGTAACAAATGTAAAAGTTGGGTAAAAGTGCGATATTGGGCAAGTGTTAAAATTGTTAAAAGCATTTTAAATGTTAAGTTGGAAACTTAATAATCATTTTTGGGAAATAACACTTGTTAAATGACTAAATTGTGAGTTTTAGCAAAAAGGGTAAATTGGTAAATTTACTTAAAGAATAACATATTTATGAAATAAAAATGTAAATAAATGATGTTAACTATTGTCGATGAAATTGACATAAGTCATTAAGATGTAAATGATTTTGGTGTAAAATCAATGTAAGTGTATAAAGGATAAGAATTGGCTAATTCAAAGTGTATCCCGAGTTGGGGTGAAATCTCGGGTTTGGCTTCGGCCGGGTAAAAGTAAAGTAGTGGAATAATGTGGATATGTGTAAAATGTTAAAATAAATTAAAATAAAGTTGGATGACACCGGGATAAGCAAGAAGGTCCCGGAGTCCTAGGGTGAAAAGCCCAAAATCACTGGCTAGAGCATATGGTGCGCATAGACGGCGGTGTGAAGCCCGTGGAGGTATGTGGTATAGGAAGGTTCTAACAAACGATAAAGGAAATTTAAAATATATCAAGAAATGGGTTAAGTGGTAAAATGTGTTAATACAATCTAATTTGAATGAATATGATAAATGTTCTGATAAATGTGAAATGGACAAGTAAATGGGTAAATCTATTAATATCCATAAGGTAACGAAAAAGGTTTTCAAATGAAAAATAAGTAGTTTTTAACACGGTGAATGCGTGTATTGAAATGGTGAGTTTCAACGATAATATTAAAGGATATTAAAATAAATAAAAGGGTTATTCCAAGAAAGGAATCTGTATGGATAAATCAAATGTAGGAGCTTCAAATGTTGAACTGGGTGTATTTAATGAAATAAGCAATGCTAAATATGAGTAAAGGAAGCTTTACAAGATTAATGTAAATTAATCTGGACAAAAAAGGTTTTCGCAAGTAAAACGGTTATGCATTAGAACATGTATTTTCAAAGTTATACATATGGAGATACATACATATTTTCGTATGTATGTGGATTTAGAATGTGAGTGTCTTTTCTTCCATTCGTTTCTATACTACTTTGTATATTCCCACTGTGCATAGGCTCATACCATCGCTTTATTACGGCAGGTTGGGTGCGGGCTCGTATTTTGAGGGCATTATACAGGTAAGTATACTTTATTTATTTTACATTAGTAGATCTGTTTAGTTGGACTTCGTGGTTCTCCCCATAGGTCCCTCGTATAGTTTATTTTTAAACTGAAATCGCATGCTAAACAAGTGGAATGTTAACTAAAATAAAATTGGACTAGAAACATTATATATGTTGCTTCATTGCACTTCACTCTTAATGCTTGGGTTAGACCAGGTACGAGTAATCTGTAAATCCGAGTCGGGAAATTACACCTTGTGTGAAGGTAGACTATTAGTTTCTATATAATGGGACCCTAACATTTTTTCTAATTTTTTGAATCTCATCTCCTAGTCAACCTTTGCTTTCTTTGAGCCTTTTAACTTACTTTCTAAAATATGAACCCGAGCTTCACCGAGTTTCTTAGACTTTTCTAATTTGATAAAGTCATGTTTCATGTCTTTGAGCTTTATATGAATAATATCCCTTTAACTTTGAATATTTTGCAAAAATAAATTATCATCTTTTAAAAACAAATTTTCCTTTTTAAAAAATCTTATTATTTTTGTAAATTTCAAATTCAAATTATTTACCTTTTCAGTGTAATTGTTAAGCTCCTTGAATTCAGTGTAATTATTTACCTTTTCAGTGTAACATCATCAATACTAAAAATATTTTTAGAACTAGAAATTTGAGGATCCATTGAGAGAAGCAAACAAAAAAACTAAAAATAGAAAAACCAAAAAAGAAACTTAATAGATTAGATTAATATGTTGTGATACCACTTAAAATAAATAACGCGATGCACGAATATTTTTATGAATTAATAAAATAAAGTAATCTCAAATTAATTATTTCCAATTTTCATCTTGACTAATTATTTATCTTAGGTCAATATATTGATTCAATTTGAATTAATTAAATCGAAGTAAATATGGTTCAAATTAAATAACGAATTTAATTTGTTCCTAACCAAATTAATTAAGTCAATATTACAATTTACCAATTAATTAATTACGTCCAAATTTCATATAAGGTGATTGCAATTAACAATGGTGAAAAATAAACACATATAGGGACATGGTTGTTTAACATGGAAACCCTCTCAAAAAAATCCACACGCAACCACCCCACACACAAGTCCACTAGTTCAAAGATTTGAGGGTTTACATAAGGACGGACATGACTTATAACCCTTGATTTGACAGCAGATGAAAATCATTGCCGTTCTGAACTTTAAACCTCCGTAGTACTAGTTTTGTCAATTTTTACCCTAGTTTGACTTGACAACCACAATTCTCGGGTCTCAGTATCCACCGATCTATTATATAAATGTGTATGGTTGAATCTCACTATAACTTTGATTCGTGGCTCACAAGACTTGTAAACATGTCTATGATTTCAATCCATGTTAATCAGCTCCCCGATCTTGAAAATCTCCTCAAGCTTTTATCACAACCAAAACTAAAACCTCCATAGATTTTTATATGAAATTATGGAGAGAAAAAAATCACAAAACACCATGAAATATATTATTTTATATGCAAAAGGGTTTTCCTAACACATTAAAAAGGAACTAAAAATATCAAGCAGTGTGGTTGAGAGTTCATGGGGTTAAAACTCTAGAAAGTTTTTGTAAGGATATAATTTTATAAATGTCCGGGGTAGAATCTAGGAATTTTCTATTTTTCTCTAGATCACAGTTTGTATCTCTGATACCGCTACATTCGGCACGTCAAACTCGATCATCCTCGATGGCCTTTATCTGAATTCAATGCATCCATTATCTTCATGTGCATTATGCTACATGCGACGTGCTGCTCAGCTCATTCCCACTACTCGACTACGCATTATCGGTAAAATGGTTTATTGGAGCTTTAATATTTGCATAAATATTTGGAAAATATTTTAGAAAATTATTTTTAAAGTCTAGATTAATTTTTATCAAAAGCAGAATTTTTTCCAACTGCAGAAGCAAAGTGCCTTGAACGACGAGCTCGCTCAAATGACTTTAAAATGTCGTTCGCGCGAGATATGTCGCGTGATCTCGTTCGAACGACATTTGTACTTCGTTCGAACGACATGGGTATCTCGTTCTAACGAGCCACCACCTTGATTTTCGTATAAATACCTGTACACCTTCTACACGATTTTCAATTCTTTTTGCAATCTCAAAATTCTGCGAAAACAACCCAGAATAAGACTTCATCTTTTTAAGGTCTTCTAAACCTTTTTTATTCACAAAACTATTCCCATATATGTGTGTGAATCTTTAAACCTTCAAGAGGATCAGTTACTCATCGGGAGTATCTTGTGGATAAGTCGTCTCTCTTCTTCATTGCAGCCCTCCTAGAAAGGGAAAGTTCCAGCCGACGACATCAGAACCGACACCCGAGGGTATTTTTGTGTCACTTATTTTTATTGTAATCCGTGTAACCGTTTTTTACAAAATTATAGTGAAAATAAAAGGTTTTGCCCCTTTGGGGGATTTTTCCTCATTTGTGTGTGTTTGAATGTTCCCTTGCTTGCTTTTATCATCATCAATCACACCTACATGCATGTTTAGGACCTAATTCATAAAAACATTGTTTAATTAAATAATTTCTTTATTTGAACGCAAGCGCACTCTTTCAAATTGGTATCAGAGACAATTACACAACTTTACCGTGTAATTTTCCGCAATTTTTTTTCTAAAATATCAATTTTCTGAAAAATAAATTTTTGAAAACGAGTGTGTTCATAATGGAGAAGTTATATAATAAAATGCCAGTTTTTGATGGGATAAACTATGCATACTGGAAAGCCCGCATGCGATCTGCATTAAAAGCCATTGATGAACGTGTCTAGATTTTTGTTGAAAGAGGGTGGACACCTCCCTCCGTCACTGTCAATAACGTGACTAGTTTAAAACTTGACACTACTTGAACTGAAGAAGAATTTAAATGGTCATCTTATAATTCTAAGGGTTTAAGTGCTATTTCTGGGTCTGTCACACCTGATGCGTTCAAACGCATAATAAAGTGAATCACGTCAAAAGAGGCATGGGATGTTTTGCAACTTACCCATGAAGGAACTAATGCTGTGAAAGAGTCTAAACTGCAAAATTTAACAACTCAATTTGAAACAATCACCATGCTTGAATCTGAATGTTTTAATGAATTTTATGCTAGACTGTCTGATATTGTTAACACCAGCTTTAATCTTGGTGAACATATTCCTAATGCTAGAGTTGTTAAAAAGATTCTTAGATCACTGCCTACGAGTTTTATCCCTAAAGTCACTGCGTTAAATTCTATGGGTAATTTAAACATGCTTAAATTGGAGGAACTTGTAGGAGACTTGCAAACATATGAAATTGATATGTTTCCTAAATCTGTCAATTCTAAAGATAAGGGAATTGCACTTAATGCCCAGGAGATAAAGAGCGAGGGGTCGAAAAGAAAGAGGGGAGATTCATTTAGAAAAAGAGAGACAGTTACATTGGATTCTGAGTGTGATTCTGACTTAGATGATTTGGCCCTATTTGCTAAAAATTTCAAGAGAATTCTCAAATTCAAGAAAAATGGTAATTTTAAAGATAAAAGAAGTTTGAGAAAAATAAGTTTGAAAAGAAAAATCAGAAAGATTTTAAAGATCCTCCTAAGAAAGAGAGTGGGAGATGCTTTGAGTGCGGCGATTGGGGTCGTAGAGCTTTTGAGTGTGCTACTAGGCTGAACAGAGAAAAGGGAAAAGTTTTCCTTAACGCTACCCTTAGTGACGATAGTGAGGTCGAGTCGGTGGATTCTAGAGATGAGTCACCGCATGAGTGTAACTTCACCGCATTTATGGCTAGTCATGTGAGCACTTCTAGTACTCCTCACGACGATGAGGATTCTACTTCACAGGGACACCTCGACAGTGAGAGCGATGTGAGTGAGGGGGAGGATGATGCAAGTGAGAGCGAGAGTGACCTTCAACACGCCAACGTCGAGTTATATAATGATTCCTTTAAAACTAAAAATCGTAACAAAGAGTTAGTTCTTAGGATCACCGCTCTAGAGGAAGATTTAGAAAAATCGAGAGAGAGTCCTCCACCTGCACCACCTTGAGAGAGAGAGAGAGAGAGAGAGAGAGAGTTTGCCTGTGTTGAGAAAGAGAGTTTGTTTAGAAAGAGAGAGAGAGTGTTTTTGATAAAGAGAGAGGTGACTTGATTAAACAAGTGGCTAGTCTTACGAGTGAGATCCATTCCTCCCTCAAGACTCGGAAGAAACTTGAAGCTCTTGTAGCCCATCTTACTCACGATCTTGAGAGAGCACGGGAAGTCAAGGTACAAATTTAGGACAAATCTAGGAAGATGGAAAATATACTCCTCGGCCCCGCTTTAGGTTTTGGTGATAGGAAGGAAATAGGTTATGATGGTGCCTCCACGTCCCAAATTGCACCTGGACCAGTTCCTGAGTTTACTACGACTACATATGGAAATTGTCAAAAACCACGAAGGAGTGTTCGACCTAGAAAAGCAAACCTAGGTTCGCCTAAGACTGCGTTCTTCCGTATGTATTGTAAAAGAAAAGGCCACCTTAGGGAGTTTTGCTATAGTTTTGGTCAGACACGAAGTACTACTGCTCCACCACATCATATTGATGATTTTTCCAGTCTGAGAGAGCGTGTTGAGTTTTTAGCTGCCACATCACAGAGTTTGATGGAAGAATTCCGACGGATGTCTTTGCCGTCAGTAAATGCTTCTAACATCCCGGCTAAAACCAACAACAACAAGGGTAAACAAAAGGTTACCACTTATTGGGTACCTAAGAAAGATAAGAAAGCCCTTGTTGTCCATGTCGCTCTCAAAGCACATAATACCTCACAGTGGTATTTTGATAGTGGGTGCTCCAGACATATGACAGGTGATGTATCATTTTTTACCTACCTTGAGGATTATACGGATGGTAGAGTCACCTTTGGATATGGGAGCAAGTCTAGCATTGTAGGACGAGGTACAATAGAGTTACGTGGATTTCCTAAGCTAGAGAATGTTTTGTACGTCAAAGGTGTGAAAGAAAAACTTCTCAGAATTAGCCAGTTGTGCGACGCTGACTTTGTCGTAAAGTTTGACTAGGACGTGTGTAATGTCTATAATCAATCCGATAAACTTTTAGTGCGAGGGGTGAGAACAGAGGATAATTGCTATGGGACTGAGCCCACTTCCTCACTTGTCTGCAACAGCGCCGCGATCACTCCTATGGGTCTGTGTTACCAACGTCTAGGTCATGTGAACGTTAGAGATTTGACTCATTTAGTTAAAAAGGACCTATTATGTGGCTTAACATCACTTGGAAAACCAACTTCCACAGTTTTTGGACCCTGTCAGTTGGGAAAGAAAATTCGGAGCCCCCATAGCAAGTTGCATTCCATTACCACCTCCTGTGCACTTGAGCTGATTCACATGGATCTTATGGGTCCTACTCGTATAGAGAGTCTGGGTGGTAAGAGGTATATCCTCGCGATGTTAAATGATTTCTCCAGATATTCGATTGTTTGTTTTCTAAGGGAGAAATCTGATGCTGTAGAGTTTTTAACGACCAAGTACCGTGTCCTGCAAAACCAACATGGAGTCACCATTAACAGGATACGTAGTGACAATGGCACAGAATTTAAGGAAACAAAGGTAGATATTTATTGTGATATCCTTGGGATCAAACATGAGTTTTTTTATGTGAAGACTCCTCAGCAAAATGGGATTGTTGAGAGAAAGAATAGGACGATACAAGAAATGTCTAGATCTATGCTTCTAGGTCATAAGGTTTCAAGGAGATTTTGGGCAGAGGCAATTTCTACTACATGCCACACGGTGAATAGGGTTAACCTGCGTCCACACACACTTAAGACGCCTTATGAATTATGGACTGGCAAGAAACCAAACCTTGCATATTTTCATGTTTTGGGGAGTAAATGCTACATTCTACGGGATAGAGAGCAATTAGGAAAGTTTGACTCCCGAAGTGATGAGGGAATACTGTTAAGTTATTCATCGAATAGTAGATCGTACCAGGTTTTTAACCTAAAGAGCTCTAAGGTTTTAGAGTCAATAAACGTCACCGTGAAAGATGACGAACCTTCGGCATTTATTGATTCTAGCCTTCAGTGTGAGGATGAGGATGTCTCTGGCAGTAATTTACTTGTACCTCACCCACACTCTGTGGACCCTACTCCTGTATTAGGGGACACACCTGCTTGGGTTCGCAAGAGTCATGATACTTCTTCCATTGTTGGTGATCCCACTCTAGGGGTCAAGACTCATGCTTAACTAGAGAACATTGTCAGCCATTTTTTCTACACGTCCAAAGTCGAGCCCAAGAATCACAAAGAAGCACTCAAGGATGAACACTGGATATCTGCTATATAGGATGAGTTGCTTCAGTTTAAAAAGAATAATGTCTGGGAACTTGTCCCACGACCTAGTGAGACTAATGTGATAGGTACCAGATGGATTTTCAAGAATAAAATGGATTAAAATGTTACCATAATCAGAAACAAGGCTAGGTTGGTCGCTCAAGGCTACACACAGATAGAAGGTGTAGACTTTGGGGAGACATTTGCTCCTGTTACGAGGCTTGAGTCCGTCCTTTTACTACTCGCCATCGCATGTCATCTGCGCTTCAAGTTATATCAGATGGATGTCAAGAGTGCCTTTCTAAATGGCATTCTATAGGAGGAGGTTTACGTGGAACAACCGAAAGGGTTTGAAGACACTAAGCACCCGGATCACGTCTACTATCTGAGGAAAGCCTTGTATGGTTTGAAGGAAGCACCCCGTGCTTGGTATGAGAGGCTTACTTCCTATCTCTTAGCTCATGGCTTCAAGAGAGGGGGAGTTGATATGACGTTGTTCGTCAAGAGAGGTGACGGTGCTATTTTGGTTGCCCAGGTCTATGTGGATGACATAGTCTTTGGATCCACGTCCTCCCAATATGCTCATCACTTTGAGGAGGAGATGAAAAGTGATTTTGAGATGAGCATGGTTGGTGAGATTACTTTCTTTCTTGGTCTCCAGGTTCGTCAGCTAGAGGATGGGATGTTTATCTCCCAATCCAAGTATGTTAGAGACCTAGTGAAGAAATTTGGTTTAAACTCCGCTAAGCATGCATGTACACCTATGAGTACTTATATCAAGCTTAGTAAGGACACTTCAGGCAAGGACGTAGAGCAAACCTTGTATCGGAGTATAATAGGCAGTCTTCTTTACTTGATTGCTACTCGTCCCGACATAGCCTTTAGTGTTAGAGTCTGTGCGTGATATCAAGCGTCCCCGAAAGAGTCACACTTACTCGCTCTAAAACGTATTATTAAATATGTGAGTGGGACTCTCTCATATGGTATTTGGTATTCCTTTGATACCAATGACCATTTGTCTGCCTATTCGGATGCCGATTAGGCTGGGGATGTAGATGGTTGTAGGAGCACTTCTGGTGGGTGTTTCTATTTTGGTTTAGCTCTTATCTCCTGGTTGAGTAAGAAGCAAAACTCCATCTCTTTGTCTACTGTGGAGGCTAAGTACATCTCCGCCGGGAGTTGTTGCACGCAACTCTTGTGGATGAAGCAAATGTTGGAGGATTATGGGGTATCACAGGACATCATGACCATCTTCTGTGATAACACGAGCGCGATACACATATCCCGCAATCCAGTCCAGCATTCGCGCACAAAGCACATCAGGATACGCGAGCACTTTATACGTCAGTTAGGTGAGGAGAAAGTCATATCCCCAAGTTTTGTTCCCACCGACCGTCAGTTACCCGATATTTTCACCAAACCTTTAGATGCCCTTAGATTTAAGAGTCCTAGGAAGTCTTTGGGAATTTGCACAGTTGACTGAGGGGTGGGTCCGTGTCTAGAATATAATGCTTTTTCATGTTCATATCATATGCTTCCTGACACGACTGAAAAGGTGTCTCAGAAATGCGTTCACTCTAGGCTCAAGTGCAAGCCTGTCGCTCAAGTAATAATCCGACAAGTCGGGTATCGATCCTCAGGGAAAAAGAACAACGAAGTTGTGACAACGGGAAAAGACGGAGGAATCCTAACTTTGACTCTAAAAATAAAGGGAAAATGATTTGATTTTGGGAATGATTATAACTAAATGCAAATATGAAATTATAAAAAGATGCAACTATACTAATCTACCTAACTTATGAGTGAAAAATAGTTCGAAACTTTTTATTTAAAAGATGAGAAAAATAGGACGGGAATATAATACCCCAACCCTAGTGTAGTGCGGATATAATACTAATCTTAAATTTATCTGATTGATTTGACCCGGAATTTAGTTCTCCCAAGCATTACGTATACGAGGTTCAAGCCCGCGTCATACTTAATCTGAGGATGAGTAAATCAGTATCGTGATAGTAGCATTCGAATTGCACTCTAAATCATCACGAGTACCTAGAGGAAAGCGAGATATAAAGATCTACAATCGTTGTGCAACTACGCAATACGATCAAGGTCAATCATTAAATTTAGTGGTTTAATTTTATACACATGCACTAACACATCAGTCTGGGTTCATGCATCCCGGTCTTGGGAAATCTAGCCTAATATGTTGAAAAGAATAGAAATAAGGATTAATGTGCAGGAACTCATAATTACTCTGTCCAAGCAATAAGTGAAACAATGAAAGAAACATATACTCACAGAAATCCCTGAATAAAATCTTCAATCCTTGAAATAAATCTCAAAATATTAACTAAGCTAGGGTTTCTGGAAAAGAAGAGGTAAAACCTGCTAATTCTCCGTGTCTATAACAATACTAAATCGGTTCTTTTATACCCTACAACAATATCGGAAGTCGGTTTCACTAGGAGTCTTTTGAGGAAGAGAAAATATTTTCAAATCTCGAAGATCGGACCGGTCCAAGTCTTAGGCGGACCGGTCTGCCCTCAAGGCGAATCAGTTCTTTTTATTTTGGGGAGGACCGGTTCTTTTTATCTTTGCCTCCTTCGGTTTGCATGCGATACGGGGTCTTCTGGAGTTTGGCATGGCGGACCGGTCCGGGGTAGGGGCGGACCGGTCCGGCTATTTGACTTTTTTGTTCCTCTTTGATTGCTCATAACTTTTGTTCCAGGATTCCGATTGAGGTGTCGTTTCTTCCTTTGTGCTCGTGAATGAGATGTCTTCAACTTCCTATAGGTACCTCATCCGAATTCCGTGTGGAAATTACGCTTTTTCCCATTAGACCTTTCCTTATTTCTTTCTTTGAT
This sequence comes from Sambucus nigra, assembly GCA_949130495.1. Taxonomy (NCBI): domain Eukaryota; kingdom Viridiplantae; phylum Streptophyta; class Magnoliopsida; order Dipsacales; family Adoxaceae; genus Sambucus; species Sambucus nigra. Next base: position 190,496,016 of record OX422216.1, read on the forward strand.
TCTACCGATTTTCTTCTTTCGTTTCTTGACATCAAATACCTGTAAAATCACTACAAAATACCAGAAACTCGGTGTACTCATTAGGATCAGTCAGTAGAACAGGTATGAGATAAATCCAACTCAATTACGTTGTTCGAGGTGCTAAAAGTAACTAAATCAAGGGATAAATTAGGAAGAATTTATGCCTAATCAAACCCCCCTAACTTAGAACTTTGCGCGTCCCGAGCAATGTAAAAGAATCCTAGCGTGGCTCAACTATTTCAAAATCATTTTATTGTGATAAAATACCTTTTTCGCGGGCGAGCGATTGCATTTAGCGTATGCAACAAGCCTTTAAACCCCTAGGTCACACTAGTAGGACGAGTTGTGTCTCGTGAGGGTTTGCAGAGAATATACCCACAAAATTCGACTCAAAGAAAATTCAAAATAAGCAAAAATTGTGCAATTCAAACTTTTCTAGAAAAATAGTCATCATCAAGTCATATTTACAAGTCTTAAATCATAGTGCGTGTGTGTGAAGCCAAAAATACAACCGCCAATTTCCACCGATTGATTATTACGTTACTTATCCTAAAATTTGTTTTGATTTCAATTTCTCACGGAATGCTCTCACAAACGAATCTCTCGAATTATGGCTATTCTCTCGGTATGCGTGATATAAAGAGTAAATATAATGGATGCAAAGTCGCGCATACAAGTAGAATGACGGAAATTTCAGAATGATAGGATCTCATCAATGGGTTATGGTTTTAAAAACGGGAATATTGCCTCTTTTTCGCGCATTCAATCTCTTATATTATCTTTTGTTGTATTAGCTCTCCACGCGGTAACCAATTTCGCAATTTAGACTCGGTTAGGACTTTTTCGGGTTTTAAGGTATATGGGGTAAAATGATAATTGTCGGGAAGGTTGGAATTGGAAAAGTCATTAATGATGTCCATTTTTGTTTTTTTTTCTTTTTTTTTTGGGCTATTGCTCAATTTTTTTCTTTTGAATATTTTAGTTGAGCATCTTTATTTTTTTCTTGCCCCTTTTTATGCACTTTCCGGACTTAAATTCTGAATTTTCTCATTTTTATAATTCCGGATATTAGGGTTTTTTGGGTTGTCAAACGATAGGGACAATTTATTTGGCTCAAATTAGGTTACAAAAGGGGTAATTTTTTGCTACTTTTTCTGGCCAATATTTTTGGGTGACAAACGAGGGCCTACTTCATTGCCCAAAATGCCAATTGTGTTACCATATGCGCTTCGAGATGAATTTAAGTTTAGAGATCAATTTGACACGTTTTTTCAAAGCAATATTACACACATTTTTCAAAACCGATCAAAATGAAAGGATTGAGATCCTTGACAACTTTTTAGGCGCTGAAAAGAACTTTGAGTTAATAATTAACTGGGATTGATTTAAAAACTCACAACACGTGATAGGCTCGAATCTCACCGAGTTTGTTAATCTCCACACTTATTCGTTAAGTCGTCAATTTTCGTTCAATTTCCATCTTTGGTCGATTTTGGCTTTGTGTACATTGAATTTTACAACTTGAGACTTCAATTCGACTTTTAATGATATTTTTGAAAAATTTGAATTCCAATTTTTATTTATTTTGAACAAAAAATATTTTTGGGTTTTTCAAAATTTTATGATTTTTTTGGAAATTTCTGGGTATTTTGGAAAATTCGTGAAGTTTTAGAAATACGCACTTGTGACCCCCCTAACTTAGAGATTTGCATTGTCCTCAAGCAAAAAGGACTAAAATCTAACTCAAAGCGAATAAAAAGTGCGGAAAAATAAAACAAACAAATAGAGAAAATGTAGTTTTTATTACAACAGGACTGTGTTACATGTGTAGGGGAAAACATACAACCGTGAACAGGGAAAAATAAAGAAAAACTGCCAACACCATATAAAGCTTCACCGGGGTGGGTGATGGGAGGAACCGGGCGCGTTGGGGTAATAGGGGTTCTGGTAGTAGGAAGGTAGTGGCTCATTAGGATCCCCTATGCGCCGATAGATGTCCTCTTGGAAGTGGAGAACGATGCTCATGTCGCGCTCGTAGTTGGTCTGAAAGGTGTTGAAGTTGGTCTCGAGCGCCGACATACGCGCGGATAGGTCCGTGCCCTCCCACTCGAAATCTAGGTCGTCCTCCTCGTCCGCAGACTCTTTGTTCGGACCAAGATCCCCCATCTCAACGTCCTCACCAGCTGCCCCTACATCTTCCTCGTTGTCGCTCGAGGCAGCCTCCTCTTCGACATCATAACCCCACCTAGCCCGGAGGACGGCTAGCGGTTTGGCGCTTTTGGTGCGGGTCCCTTGTCCGAAAGGACAGGGGTGGCGCATATGGTCGCTCGGGGCCTCTATGACAGGATCCTTAAAGATGGACATGATCAATCGGGCATAAGGAAGTGGGGTGATGCCCTTCTCATCCAAGGGCGCGTTAATGATGTCCGCGTATAATGTGCGGCCCAAATGGATGGAAGTTTGGGGGTCGAAGAGATGATATGCCAAGGTAGCTTTCCGAGGCCGCATGGCAGAGTCATTGGACGTTTGCAATAGGTTGGCGCACACAATCTGAAATGTAAGGCGTGCCTTCTCGTTGAGGTGTCCAACGACGACGGTTTGCCCCGCCCAAGCCACGTTCGGTGCTTTGCGGTCCATGATAATGTCCTTGTCGACGGGTGGACATTTTGGGGATAAATAAATTCTTGGACATCCGGGACATCAAACTCGTCCAACTTGGCCGTGAGACGGGCCAAGGAAAAGGGTATGGGAGTCCCATCCACGAAAGCTTTGGCCTCGAATTGTCCCGTCCGGATGAGTGTACCATAGAATGACGGACTTCGGTTGCCCAAACCTCTTTGTGAGGTTGATTGAGGAAACGGCACCAGGCCCGGGCCATGAAAAGGGCGGTGACGGAGTTGGACAGGTCTTCCCATTGGACCGCGCTCTCCATATGGAGTTTGCGGCCCAAACCGAAGTATTGAGTGCACCATCGCTCCTCTTGGCGGGAGCGGTATTCGCCGTGACCGGAGGGGTGGATCATGGTGGAGTTGTATTTAGTGGGGGCAACACGGGGTACCATGGAAATAGGAGGGAAGTATTGCTTGAAAAACTAGAGAGGAAGAAGAGAGTATTTGGGTTGAAGGTGTGAGGAGAAAGGGAGGATTAGAGGTGTATTTATAGTGGAAAGGGGAGGGGAGGGGTTGGTTTTGGAGGGAAGGGGTTTGGAGGGAAAAGGGGATGAATTTGGGAGGGAAAGGTTGGCTTTGGGAAGAGGAAAAATGGATTGGAGGGAATGAATGGGATTGGGGGGAAATGGGGGTGAATCTTGGGAAGAGGAGAAGGCAGGTCTGCAGAAGGCGGACCGGTCCGGGGTAGGGGCGGACCGATCCGGCCTTTTGAATTTTCAAATCCTCGACAGGCGGACCGGTTCCTTTAAAAATAAAAGGAACCGGTCCGGGGTCGGACCGGTCCGCCTAAAAAAGGAACCAGTCCGCCCCAGGGTTTTTGGGATGGACTTTTTCTCCTTCGGTTTTGAGCTCTCTTCTACAAAAAAAATTTCACGTTCTCGATATCCTCTCTATCCAATTGAACTAAAGACGCTCTCGATTTCACTGGTCAACACCCTTTGACTCAGAATTCCCAAAACACACGAATGCTTCTCCCGAACGAAACCTAGTCCTAACGACTCTCAAAACACACACGACTCTCACCCCATACACGTCGAGGGTGCGATGACCTCACTTCAACAGCTCACTCAACCCCGTAAACGGGGTCCGATAACCAGACAGTGTCGACTTCTTCTGCACAAGCCTATAGATATAGCTTTAGGCGGTGTCCATTCACTTTGAATGTATTTCCCCCTTTTAAATCGTCCAATTCAACAACTCCATGGGGGAAAACATTCTTCACAACGAACGGGCCAGACCATCATGACCACAACTTGCCCGGAAAGAGGTGAAGCCGAGAGTTGTAGAGGAGAACTTTTTGCCCGGGGAGAAACTCCTTTCGTCGAATGATGCTATCATGAGCGAGTTTCATCCTCTCTTTCAAAATTTTGGCATTCTCATACGCATCAATGCGTAGTTCTTCTAACTCATTCAATTGAAGTTTGCGGGCTTCACCGGCCTTGTCCATGGCATAATTTAATTGCATAATCACCCAATACGCCTTGTGTTTGAGCTCCACGGGAAGATGGCAAGGTTTGCCATACACAAAGCGGAAAGGGGACACGCCGAGTTGGTTCTTATATGCGGTATGATAGGCCCATAGCGAATCATTCAATCTAAGGGACCAATCTTTTCGGGTAGGATTGACGGTCTTTTCGAGAATGTTCTTAATCTCCCGATTCGCTTGCTCGGCCAACCCATTCGTTTGCGGGTGATACGTCGTTCCAACCTTGTGAACGACACCGTACTTTTTCATGAGCTTCGCGAATGGCTTATTGCAAATGTGGGTGCCATTATCGCTAATTATTGCCTTCGGTGCACCGAAGCGGGAAAGTATGTGTTCCTGCAGGAACTTTATCACCACTTTGTTGTCCTTAGTCTTGGTAGCTATAGATTCCACCCATTTAGAAACGTAGTCTACCGCGACGACGATGTATAGGAAACCAAAGGATGGAGGGAATGGACCCATGAAGTCAATACCCCAGCAGTCGAATATCTCAATTATGAGTATAGGGGTAAGAGGCATCATGTCTCGTCGAGTAATGGCTCCCATCTGTTGACACCTATTGCATGATTTGCAAGCATCGTTCACATCCCGGAAGATTGTGGGCCAATATAGGCCGCATTGCATAATTTTAGCGGCCGTCTTTTTCGTCGAAAAGTGGCCTCCACAAGCTTCCGAATGACAAAACTGGACGACTTTTGGGATTTTGTCATCCGGTACACATCGTCGGATGATTTGGTCTGCACAGTATTTAAAAAGGAATGGATCATCATAAAAGAACATGCGTGACCAAGTAAGAAACCGCTTCCTATCTTGCGGTGTCCAGTCGGGAGGGACGGCTCCCGTGATAAGATAGTTTACTATGTCCGCAAACCAGGGATACGAAGAGGTAGCGAAAAGCTGCTCATCCGGAAAATGTTCGTCTATGGGTACTTGATCACTAGGTACGTCGGACGAAAGCTGAGATAAATGGTCGGCAATGACATTTTCTACTCCTTTCTTATCTTTGATGGAGATATTGAACTCTTGTAGGAGTAGGATCCACCTTATGAGGCGCGGCTTGGCATCTTTCTTCGCAAGTATATATTTCAAAGCCGCATGGTCGGTGAAAACAGTAATAGGAGAACCAATGAGATATGACCGGAACTTATCAAGGGAAAAGAATACCGCTAGTAACTCTTTCTCTGTGGTCGAGTAATTTAGTTGAGGTCCGATAAGAGTCCGGCTAGCGTAGTAGATGACATGAGCTTGCTTATCTTTTCGTTGGCCCAAAACAGCCCCGATCGCGTAATCGCTGGCATCACACATAAGTTCGAATGGTAAGGACCAGTTCGGAACTTGCATGATGGGAGCGGACACAAGCATGTTCTTCAATTTGTCAAAGGAACTTTGGCATGCTTCCGTCCACTCAAATGGGGCGTCCTTCATGAGTAAGTTGCTTAAGGGCCTAGCGATGGCGCTAAAGTCCTTAATGAACCTTCGATAAAATCCCGCGTGGCCCAAAAAGGAGCGCACGTCCTTCAGCGATTTCGGTGGGGGAAGGTCAGCTATGACATATATCTTTGCCCTATCAACTTCTATTCCGTTGGATGATACAATGTGGCCAAGAACTATTCCCTCGGTGACCATGAAATGGCACTTCTCCCAATTCAGCACTAAGTTCTTTTCCACGCATTGGGTAAGTACTTTTCCCAGCTTTTCTAGACAATGATCAAAAGAGATGCCAAAAACGCTGAAATCGTCCATGAACACTTCGAGTCCTCTCTCGACCATGTCGCTAAATAAGCTCAACATGCACCTTTGAAAGGTCGCGGGTGCATTACACAAGCCAAATGGCATACGTTTGTAGGCAAACGTGCCAAAAGGGCAAGTGAAGGTCGTCTTCTCCTAGTCAAGTACATCTACCTCAATTTGGTTATACCCGGAATAACCATCAAGGAAGCAATAGTAAGGGTGGCCCGCTACTCTTTCAAGCATTTGATCAATAAATGGCAAGGGGAAATGGTATTTCCTGGTTCCCGCATTGAGTTTTCGGTAATCAATGCAAACGCGCCACCCGGTGGTGGTACGTTGGGGAACTAGCTCTCCCTTGGCATTCTCAATCACAGTCATACCCGACTTCTTCGGGACGACTTGAATAGGGCTTACCCACTTGCTATCCGAGATTGGGTAGATGATCCCGGCATCCAACAATTTGATTATTTCGGTTCTCACAACTTCTTTCATGTTGGGATTTAGTCTTCTTTGCATTTCTCTAGAAGGTTTGACATCCTCTTCGAGATGGATCTTATGAGTTTAAATTAAAGGACTTATCCCCTTCAAATCAGCTATGCACCAACCAAAGGCACTTTGGTGCTTCCTCATAATTTTCAATAATTTACCCTCTTGTCCTTCATTTAGGCTAGAGGATATAACAACAGGAAATGTCTCATCCTCTCCTAGATATGCATATTTAATATGGGAGGGAAGTTTCTTTAACTTGAGGGTTGGAAATTTTTCACTGGAGGGAACCCATATGTGTATCCCTCGGAGGTAATTCCTCGAATCTAAAAACCCAATTAACCTCCTTCACGTCCTCGTCCGACTTACTCTCATCGAGTAGCTCGCTCAACTCTTCAACCTCCCTCTCGAAGGTTGTGTACGTCCCCTCACTCTCGTGTCTCACAGCTAAATAGGATTCTAAAGCGTCTCCACAGTAATTCTCCTCAAAGTACTCCTATACTATCTCATCTATGAGTCTCTCCGCGTGAAGATCGTCTTCCTCCCCTGCATTTTGGGCTATGTGGAAGATGTTGGTTTCCAAGGTCATGTTCCTAAATGTGAGTTGCATTCGCCCATTCCTAGTATTGATGATTGCGTTAGCCGTAGCTAGGAAAGGGAGCCCAAGGATGATGGGAACACGATTACTCGAGTGGAAGGAGGGATCCGTGTCCCAAATGACAAAATCCACCGGAAAGTAGAAAGTGTCAACTTGAACGATCACGTCCTCGACTATACCTCGTGGGATCTTCACTGTTCGATCCGCTAATTGGAGAGTGACCCTTGTGGGCTTGAGGTCGCCCAAGTCAAGTTGCCTATAAATGGAGTAAGGGAGTATATTTACGCTTGCTCCCAAGTCAAGTAAGGCTTTTTCAATTTTATTCTCCCCAATGATGCAGGATATGGTGGGTGCACCGGGATCTTTGAATTTAGTCGGGAGTTCATTTAGTAGGATGGAGCTCACATTTTGTGCTAGAAAGACGTTCTTCTTCACTTTCATCTTTCTCTTAACCGTCAACAGGTCTTTGATAACTTTGCCATACGCTGGAATTTTTTTAATGGCCTCAAGGAAGGGTAAATTAAGCTTGACCTGCTTTAGCACTTCTAGCACGTCATCACGGGGATTTCCTCTGTGGGAGGGAATCAACCTTTGAGGAAATGGTGCCGCGGAAGGCGGTTTCACTACTAGCTCTGGCCCACTAGCAGCTTCTTGGTCACTCTCATTCAAGGGGACATCTTCGGCCTCTTTCGTGCCGGGCGAAATCTCCTTGGCTTTCGTTGTGTCGGGTGGGGGATTGATAAATCAACAACTCTCCCACTACGAAGAGTGGTTACAGCTTGACATTGCTCCTGATGTTCAGTGGAGGTGGAGCTAACGCTAGGTTGACCTTGGGGGGGTCGTTGGCCTTGGGTAGGAAACTTGCCCTTCTCTTGAACACTCAATGAGGATTGTATTTTAGACAGATTCGCATTTATGTCGCCAATCAGACGATCATATTTGGCATTGGTTGCGGTCTGGCTTGCGATGAATTGATTCATGGTATCCTCGAGAGTTCTCCGCTGTGGAGGGATATAATTTCCTTGAGGTGGCGGTGCTTGCACATGTCCTTGCATGTGTGGAGCTTGTTGAAAGTGTTGTGGTGGAGGAGGGGCAGCATGCGAAGGAGGGTTCATTGCGGCATGTTGTTGCCCATAACTAAAACTGGGGGGATTTTTCCATGAAGGTTTGTATGAATTCCCGTGCGGGGCACCGAAATTACCCTTAAAACCTCCTACGCCACTAACTTGCTCTTGAAGCATTGCTTTGTAGGCGGGTATCGTCGGGCATTCCTCAGTTGAATGTCCCGCCTCACAAATAGCACACACCTTTACAACTGGGTTTGGAATGGGTCCAGCTGGTCCTTTTCCATATATCTCGCACAGATCTCGAAATCCTATCTCAAGAGTCTCTAATCGGCTATCCATCATAGAATTCTTATCTACATGGAATAGGCCGGATGCTGACGGAGTGGTGGTCGCTTGTCTATTTCGATTTTGAGTGTTGGGATCTGAAGTGTCCATGGATTGGGTAGTCTCGGCAACATACCTCAAGTGAAGCTCAGCATCCTGGGTATCTAAATCGATAAACGGACCACTTCCCATTGTTTCAACAAGTTGTTTGGAGTTAAGATTCAACCCATTATAGATAAAAGAGGTGACTTGCGCTGAATCAAATCCATGATGGGGGCATGAAGTAACTAACTCGTTGAAATGTTCATAACATCGATGGAATGGCTCATTTTCAGCTTGTCTGAATGCTTAAATTTGAGCCTTTATGGAGATTGTTCGATGTGGTGGGAAGAACTTCTTGAGAGATTTCGACTGTAGCTCATTCCAAGATGGAATCGATCTTGGAGGTAAAGACCATAGCCAGGCCTTAGATTTGTCTTTGAGCGAGAAAGGGAGGATTTTGAGATGGATTACCTCTTGTGTGCAGGTTTGATCATTGAGAGTATCACACACGTCCTCAAATTCCCTAATATGGAGGTATGGCTTTTCAGAATCCATACCGTGGTAATGCGGTAGCATCTGGATCATCCCATTTTTGAAATGGAATTGCCCGGCATTATACGGAAGTATAATGCATCCCGGAGTGACAGTACGCTCGGGATATAAGAATTCTCTAATCGGACAGTATGGGGGTTCTTCCTCACCGGCGGGTGCACTGCCGTGTTGAGACATCTCTCCCTCACTTATTGACTCGGTGTTCTCACTAGGCGTGCTCGAAGTGTGTCCTAAGAAGGAAAAGGGAGTGTTATCGGAGACTGAGTGCAACGGTGTGGGAGGTGGGATCCAGAACTGTGGGGCGTTTGGAGTGTGGGGACTATCAGGATTATACTCAACAATTGGATTTTCGTGAATGTTGGTTGGAGTATTATGGGGTGTGGGAGTGGTTTCAGAATTTCTCATTAAAGCTTAGGAGAGATGATGGTGAATCTTTTTGTGCTTTTTAAATTTTTTTTTATGTTTGTGGATTTTTTTGGAATTTTTGGTCAAAGCTTTGGATTGACTCAATCTAATCCTAAGTCTACCTAATTCCTCGGAAACGGCGCCAAAAACTTGACGCGATTGAAAAGGTGTCTCAGAAATGCATTCACTCTAGGCTCAAGTGCAAGCCTGTCGCTCAAGTAATAATCCGACAAGTCGGGTATCGATCCTCAGGGAAAAACGACAACGAAGTTGTGACGATGAGAAAAGACGGAGGAATCCTAACTTTGACTCTAAAAATAAAGGGAAAATGATTTGATTTTGGGAATGATTATAACTAAATGCAGATATGAAATTATAATAATATGCAACTATACTAATCTACCAAACTTATGAGTGAAAAATAGTCCGAAACTTTTTATTTAAATGATGAGAAAAATAGGACGGGAATACAATCCCCCAACCCTAGTGTAGTGCGGATATAATACTAATCTTAAATTTATCTGATTGATTTGACCCGGAATTTAGTACTCCCAAGCATTACGTATACGAGGTTCAAGCCCGCGTCATACTTAATATGAGGATGAGTAAATCAGTATCACGATAGTAGCATCCGAATTGCACTCTAGATCATCACGAGTACCCAGAGGCAAACGAGATATAAAGATCTACAATCGTTGTGCAACTACGCAATACGATCAAGGTCGATCATTAAATTTAGTCGTTTAATTTTATACACACGCACTAACACATCAGGCTGGGTTCATGCATCCCGGCCTTGGGAAATCTAGCCTAACATGTTGAAAAGAATAGAAACAAGGATTAATGTGCAGGAACTCATAATTACTCTGAGGAAAATAATGATTAGATGCAGAAAAGAATTAGAACTAAAAATTACTCACTAATATTATCCAAGCAATAAGTGAAACAATGAAAGAAACATATACTCACAGAAATCCCTGAATAAAATCTTCAATCCTTGAAATAAATCTCAAAATATTAACTAAGCTAGGGTTTCTGGAAAATAAGAGGTAAAACCTGCTAATTCTCTGTGTCTATAACAATACTAAATCGGGTCTTTTATACCCTACAACAATATCGGAAGTCGGCTGCACTAGGAGTCTCTTTAGGAAGAGAAAATATTTTCAAATCTCGAAGACCGTACCGGTCCGGGTCTTAGGCGGACCGGTCTGCCCCCAAGGTGGATCGATTCTTTTTATTTTGGGGCGGACCGGTCCGGGGGGCGGACCGGTCTGGGCGGCGGACCGGTTCTTTTTATTTTTGCCTCCTTCGGTTTGCATGCGATCCGGGGTCTTCTGGAGTTTGGCAAGGCGGACCAGTCCGGGGGCGGACCGGTTCTTTTTATTTTTGCCTCCTTCGGTTTGCATGCGATCCGGGCTCTTATGGAGTTTGGCAAGGCGGACCGGTCTGGAGTAGGGGGGACCGGTCCGACTATTTGACTTTTTTGTTCCTCTTTGACTGCTCATAACTTTTGTTCTGGGATTCCGATTGAGGTGTCATTTCTTCCTTTGTGCTCGTGAATGAGATGTCTTCAACTTCTCTTTAGGTAACTCATCCGAATTCCGTGTGGAAATTACTCTTTTGCCCTTGAGACCTTTCCTTCTTTCTTTCTTGATTCTACCGATTTCCTTCTTTCGTTTCTTGACATCAAATACCTGCAAAATCACTACAAAATACCAGAAACTCGGTGTACTCATTAGGATCAGTCAGTAGCACAGTTATGAGATAAATCCAACTCAATTACGTTATTCGAGGTTCTAAAAGTAACTAAATCAAGGGATAAATTAGGAAGAATTTATGCCTAATCACTTCCTATTGCTAGTTTGTATCATGTGTATTATTACTTTTGCTTTTTATATTTTTGAAAAATCCAAAAAGATTTTCTTTTTTTATAAAAAAAATTAGAAAAGCACAAAGAGATTTTTGTATTTTTTTCACCTTTTATGGATGAGCATTTAAGATAGTCGAGTCACAAATTTCATTCCATTTATCCATGTGACTGTTTGATAGAGATTTGAGATGCTACATCATTGCTTCCATGTGCTTTACATTGATTGGAGTCTTTGAGATGTGATTAGTGATATCTTTCTACATGTTTGACTCATATCTCCTTTATTACACACATGCACGGCTATATTTGATTATTGTACTTTTCTATCACATATTGGCTTGAGTGTTTCCATCTCAATTTTTTCTATACAGCGTACAATATGCGATCAAACTTGATAAGATTGGAATGCATGTTAAAACCGTTTGGTGAGACTGTGTTTTTTTTTTTAAAAGGGTAAGGGTTGTGAAAGGTTCATTTAGCCTTTGCGAATACTAAGACGCCGCTAAAAAGGACCTAAAAAATGGAGGAATTTTATTATCCGGGATCCAAAGAGGTTAAAAGTGCCGAAAAAATTTAAAGGCAATAAAAAAAAATACATGCCAAATATGGGTCATTAGGTTTCACCATCAATACTCCAAAGTTTGAGAATTTAGATCACCTCTATTCAAAATATAAATCTTAGGGAGATTGGTTGGAGAATTTAAATGGGTTTGCACTTCCTTGAAAGTCCTGAAAAAGCATTAAATAGTTTTGGACGTTATTGGTGTGGAAATCACTTTGAGCTTTGATATGTTGATTTGATTCAGTCAATGTCTCATATTACCATATTTTTACACCAAAGGAAGATTTTTAGTTCATTCGTTAGGAGTATCCGATATTCATCATGCACATATGTCATGTTTGTATGCATTGATTTTCCTATCGAATTTGATCACATCCCTACAATTACTCTATCATCGACTTGGTTTTTTTGTGGTATTTCATGGTGTGATTCTTTTTTGTATATTATGTGTGAATTTTTTTGAAAAATACAAAAATAGCAGTTTATTACCTTGTGACATTCTCCATGGGCATTCATTTATGCTTCTCATATCTGTCTATTTAGGGACATCATAAAAAGGGGGAGAAGAATTATGGGGGAGAATTGTTTTGGTGTTTGGTTGATTTATGGATGATTTTCTTAAGCTTAATTGATCATTAATTTTTTCTTATCATTATATTTCACTACACCAAAATGGACAAATTGTCACCTTTCAGCCGGCCACCCTTGTCAAGGTCATTGAACGTGACACAAATCTCGCGTTTTGTGTCACGGTCATTGACCTTGACACGACTGTGACACAGAATTGTCACGGTCTTTGACCGTGATAAGGCCGTGACAAATTTACTTGTCACGGCCGTGTTACGGTCGATGACCATGACAATTCTGTGTCACGGTCGTGTCAAGGTCAATGACCGTGACACAAAACGCGAGATTTGTGTCACGGTCAATGACCTTGGCACGACCGTGACAACTTTTGCAGCAAAAAAATCCCTAGGATTCTTTTTTCCCACCTCTTTTGGTTTTCCCCCCCTCTCTCTCTCTCATCCGCGATTTCTGCTCTCTCTCTCTCTAAGGTATATTTTTTTTCCTCTCTTTCTCTTTCATTTCTATATGTATGCGTATGTGTATGTGTATGTGTATGTGTGTATGTGTATGTGTGTATATATATGTGTAAATATTAGTGATAGTTAGAATGGTGTAAATGTTAGTGATAGTTAAAATTGTGTAAATGTTAGAAAAGTTCTAGAATTCATATGTTAAATTTAATTATATAAATATTTAAATTGATAATAATTTTATTCATGAAATTAATTCAATTAGGTAAAACCCTAGATAATTTTTTAACAGAATTTGATAATATTATATAAAGTTAAGTAAATTCACAAAATGTTGCCAATTGTATGTTTTTAGGAATATCATTTGTTACTTTCGTGCCCAACTATGTAGAATCCATACACATGCATGTCGTTAGAAAGTCTTAAATTTAATTCTCACTTTAATTTGTTGAATCTCTGTACTTGGTTGGATTTATCCCTTTATGATAATGAAATTTATGCTCCAATTATAATTATCTCATGTCATAATTTTATTGATAAACAATAAATGTAGTTGTCACGGTCGTGGTGGGGGTGGTGTGTGCGTAGGTGTGTGTATGGTGGTGTGTGGTGGTGGAGGGGGGTAGTGGGGGTGGGGTGGGGTGGGGGTGGGGTGTAGTGGGGGGAGGGGGTGGGGGTGGGGGTGGGGGTCGTGGTGGGGGGTGGGGGTGGGGTGTGTGCATAGGTGTGTGCGTGTGTGCGTGGCGGGGGGAGGGGGCAAGGGGTGTGGTGGGGGTGGGGGTGAGGTGTGGGGGGTGGGGAGGATCAATTTTAACAATTGTATATCTTTAATTAAGAAATTGTATAGCTTTAATTGTAATTTTAATTGTATAGTTTTAGATGAAAGTAAATTAATAATTAGTGCCAATTTCATATGAAAGTAGGATTGTCCCTCATTGTAAATTAGTAAATTAATAATTGTATACTTTAATTGTTAGTTTAATTGATGAAATGTTGGGTTGGTTAGTTTTAAAAGTGGCATGATGTGTGCGTGTGTGTGGTGGGGGTGGGGTAGGAATGTGTGTATGTGTACTATTAACATTTTTTTTTATCTGTACTAATAACATTTTTTTACAGCAAAAATGTCTCCTTCAGATATTAAGGCGAAGATGATGATGCTGTTTATGATGATGTCGTCTGGGCTCGGTGGTAGCGGAGGCGACGAGGGCTCCTCCGCCCCTAGGTTCCCCAAATATGGAAAATTTGGGATTATCGTCGAGAACAAGTCGGAGCTATTAGCGAGATCCCTCGAGCTGCTAAAGACGGTTATCGGCCCGGGGTTTATGAGTTGGAAGGAGGTGCCATATGAGCTCAAGTTAGCTGTTTGGGCGGCACTACAGGTAATATATTTATATGAATATTTCAATTTCAATGGATTCACACGACGCGAAGCTGTCCCGTTTGGAGGCGACGGTCCAAGATGTGTACGCATTCATGAAGCGTACGTTGGGCGGAGACCGTAAAGGGAAAGGGAAAGGGAAGGAGAAGGAGGTGGAGGAGGAGGTGCGGGAGGACAAGGCACAGGAAGACGAGTATGTGGACCTCGCTGCTTCATCACCGACACGTTCGTACTTCGATGATCCACTTCCCTATTTGGCGCCGTTCAACAGACCGTTGTCGACACTTGGTTGGCCGAGCGTGTTCATATTGGACATATTTGATGGCCAGCGGATAGGGCGGGGGTTGAGGGACCCGAATATCGTCGAGGGTGGAATAGTTCATGGACGTGCGCTTCAACAGATGGAGTCCAGGGTGCTCGTCACGCATGTCATACCCGAGAAGGAGAACTCCCTATTGTGGTTGCGCGAACAATGCGGCACGACGTATATTAGTGGGTGCGTCAATTCGTATGTCGTGTGGCCTACTCACCTCCTCACATTTACCCAAGACATGTAGTAACATTATTTTTAAGTTTGTCCATTTTAATTATATTTGGATTATATCGTCATGTATATTATTTCTATTTTGAATATTTGGATTATATCGTCATGAATATATATTTGCATTATCTTTAGTTTGTTTGGATATATGATGTTTGGAACAGGTACGACGTTGCTATAACAGGTACAAATATACTGCTGGGCAGTGGCAGTGGCCATACTGCCCAGCAGATTTTTTTTAAATTCTGCACAGAATTATCACGGTCATTGACCGTGACACGTCCGTGACGCGTGTTGTGTCACGGACGTGTCACGGTTAATGGCCGTGACAATTTTTTTAAAAAGGGTCACGACTTTGTCACGATTATAAACCGTGACAAACGTGTCACGGTCATTGACCGCGACACAATCGTGACAAAAAAAGTTGTCTCGCCTCGAAATGTCACGGTCATTGACCTTGACAAGTTGGATTTGTCAAGGTCAATGACCTTGACAAATGGGCAGATTTGGTGTAGTGTTTCAAACTGTTGCTTGTCACGGGTATTTTCTTTATCTCATGTGTGTAGGTACAACATTGTTCATTATTGGATTGCACACCCTGATGACAAAAGATTTAGAAGTTTTTAAAGAGCTGAAGATTTGGAGACATGTCAATTTAGTATTCTCAGTTTGAGGGTTTAATGGGGATATTATCTTGTATATCATTTGATTACATAATTCGGATTTTTATGTATGCACCGGCATAAACATAGGGGGATATTTGTAAGGACATAATTTTATAAATGTCCGGGGTAGAATATAGGAATTTTCTATTTTTCCCTATATCACAGTTTGTATGTCTGATATCGCTACATTCGACACGTCAAACTCGATCATCCTCGATGGCCTTTATCCTAATTCAATGCATCCATTATCTTCATGTGCATCATGCTACATGCGACGTGCTGCTCAGCACATTCCCACTACTCCTCTACGCATTATCGGTAAAATGGTATATTGAAGCTTTAATATTTGCATAAATATTTGGGAAATTTTTTAGAAAATTATTTTTGAAGTCTGGATTAATTTTTATCAAAAGCAGAATTTTTTCCATGTGTAGAAGCGAAGTGCCTTGAACGACGAGCTCACTCAAATGACTTTAAACTATCGTTCGCGAGAGATATGTCGCGGGATCTCGTTCGAAGGACATCTGTCCTTCGTTCAAGATTCATGGCTATCTCGTTCGAAGGACATCTGTCCTTCGTTCAAGATTCATGGCTATCTCGTTCGAAGGACATCTGTCCTTCGTTCAAGATTCATGGCTATCTCGTTCGAACGATCCACCACCTCGATTTTCATATAAATACATGTACACCTTCTACACGATTTTCAAGTCTTTCTGCAATCTCAAAATTCTGCGAAAATAGCCCAGAATAAGACTTCATCTTTTTAAGGTCTTCTAAACCTTTTTGATTCACAAAACCATTTCCATATATATGTGTGAATCTTTAAACCTTCAAGAGGATCATTTACTCATCTGGAGTATCTTGTGGAGAATCCATCTCTCTTCTTCATTGCAGCCCTCCTGGAAAGGGAAAGTTCCAGCCGACGACATTAGAACCGACACCCGAAGGTATTTCTGTGTCACTTATTTTCATTGTAATCCGTGTAACCGTTTTTACAAAATTATAGTGAAAATAAAAGGTTTTGCCCCTTTGGGGGATTTTTCATCATTTGTGTGTGTTTGAATGTTCTTGTTTGATTTTATCATCATCAATAACACCTAGATACATGTTTAGGACTTAATTGATAAAAACTGTGTTTAATTAAATAATTTCTTTATTTGAACGCAAGCGCACTCTTTTAGTTTTCTGAGAAAATAAAAATATGAGTTATTGAAAACTACTCATGAAACTCTTTTTAAATGAAAAAAAATAACAAGATCATTTGAAAAAGAGTCATCTACGTATTATAACACTTAGCAACTAATTAATAAAAAACAATTAATAAAACGGATTTAAAGCTTACTGACCAAGTTTTTTTAATAAAAAAAAATAGCCACATGTGTAGGACCCGCTAGTCGACCCGTAAGTAACTCTCTATAACAATCTCCTACATACATTATAATGTTGTGAATAGCATCGGTTGTCGCATTAGGTAGCGCATTCCGGAGCCATAAAACGATGCGGCTTAACCACGGTCGACTCGCGAGGTGTACAGGTTCAAAGATTTTTCAATTATAAATTTTTTAAAGCAATTCCTTTATTTTTAGGACATTTTTATCTGCCAGTAAAAATCAATAAAAAACACTTTAAAAAATTTGAAATTATTTTTTAGGTTCACAAAAAAAATGATTTTTATTTTTCGAAAAATATTTTTTCCCACCTATACTACAAGTTCGTGTGCCTTGTAACTTTGATATGATGGATCTTTTTACTGTATTGATATATTTGCATCAATGGCGGAGAATTCGATTGCGTAGATAGTATTCAATCAAAAAGAAATGAAGTTGAACTACATTTTGGATCCAAAATTTAGAAAAACAAGGAGGACGGTATTCTTACAAGTTGGACTAATTAGGTGGCATGAATAATTAAGGAGATGAGGTAGCAGTGAGCGTCAATGGAATCCATAGCGTGGTGTTAGTTATATAGAATTCCTAGACTTCTTTTCGAAAAGGTAAGAAGAAGGAGACAAGGTTTAGTCTTAAATTCAAAAAAGTATGTGGTTAAGAAAATTCATATTCCTCAAGGAGTAGGAAAAAACCGAAAGGCGGGTATTTTCACTGCAAGTAGTTTTAACATTAATATTAGTTGTGTCCAATTTTTTAATTATTTAGTACATATTATAAACAAAGGGTGGTCCGGTTGTATGTAAAATTCGCAAATTAGGTCACACGCACACACATGACAAATTCTATTTAATCAAAATTTTATCTTGATTAAATTAGGTGAACCTAAACATGTAAGATACGTGAATTTAAATAGAGATAAACAAACCACAAATAAAGAAGACAAGAGATGAGAAAAAATTCCTTTCGGGCAAAACATATATTCACAACGGTTATAACTAGGTATTATAGAACGACATCTACAAACTTATAAAACTTAGACTCCGCTAAGTGATGCCTTAATGCCTTCCTTATTTTTAACAGCAAGCGATTTAGATCCAAAAACACCCCAGGGCAAGATCCACTTGCCTCGGTGTCCACCAATTAGCCTCAGAAAATCGTATTTGTATCTTCAGCGGTGAAGAATTAACTCCACAAGGTTATGAACATAGATTGTGTTCTTCGTGGTTGTATAAAGTGATCTTAAATCATCCAAGGGGTTTGGGTTTGAATAAAAAAAGAGTTCGATCACAAAAAGATATCTAAAAGGTTTGGTTTAAAATGTAGGTCCTCATCTCTATATAAAGGGAGAAAATCCCCAAGAGATAGACACGAAAAATTGCATTTGAAATCAACTAAAAACTAACTTTTGCGGGCTCGTCAGAACGAGGTGCATCTTATTCGAATGAAGTACCCTATATCATTTGAACATTCATCAAACGACTCTTCCAATGAGATTCCAGAGCAAGACAAAAGTTGAAAAAAATGATCTTATATGAACGAAGTTCGAAGTTATTCTAACAAGGTACAAGTACTCGTTCAAATGACATCCAAAGTCGTTCCAATGACTGTGCAAAATTAAAATAAACATTTAAAAACTATTTTGAAAAATATTTTTTGTTTTCGAACACTATTAAAATACCACTAAATGAATTACACAAAAATAACCTCATATACCTTTTTCGATAAATGTAGTGATGATCGATCTTTGATTGTTGCGTTCGGTCAATAACTTATCTTCACTTGAATTCTTGGTAATATACATGATAGTGAAGTGAGCTATAACGAAAGAAGACGAACTTAAATAAATAATGATCATTTAAATCTTGCTCTTACAAATCTTCCCCTTTGTCTATTCCGATACAAAACACAAACTAAAAATAAATAACCCCTGAGACAAGTTTTACTAATGTACCTCCGAAATCGAAAAGGAAAAAACACTTATGACTTTGTCTTCAACTAAAAATCTTCATCATGTAGTCCATGAAGCCATCAAAGCGGATAATACCTAAATACATGAAGCAAAAGAAATACCATGACGCATGGAGTTTAAAGAAAACAAAAAAATCCCTCTCACAATGTTCTCCTTTTTTTCTCCATAATAGACATATGTTTAGAAATTTAACCTGAAAAGTTAGTACAACGAGAATTCAAATATGAAATATCATCACAAAAAATAAGTAACGAATCATAAGAGAAGAAACTCCAACAAAACAACTAACTATTTTGTAAAAAAATTATAATTGTTTAGTATAAGCATATATGTATAAGCGTAAATAATACACACCATGAAATAGCACAAAAAAAAATCTGAATTGTGAAGATGGACTAAATGGGTGTGAACTTAAAGCAAGAAAAAGTCAACATAGGCATGCATAGCAATGGTGCATGAAGTCAAAGTGACATGCCTAAAGAAAGAACTCAATTCAACCTTAGATTTAAAAAATGGTAAACGAAGTTAAATTGACTCAACTCAAAGAAAATTCCATGAAATTAATGCTTCTCAAATTAATAATGCCAAACCATTTAATATTTTTTAATGAATTTTATTGTTCAACCCAATTGATCTTCAACCTATAACACCCTCAAAATCTCACATTTTAAGCATAAACTCTAAAAAAAAATTGTAGGAATCATATTGTTCATATAAATGAAGCATCAATAAAACAAAAAATCAATTGTCCTTGGCACTTCTATTTTTATATAAGGAAATAATCTTTTAGGCTCTTGCCAATGGTCGGCTTTAACGCAAAAAAGACGGCTTCTTTCGCAGCCCCTTTCCTTGCATAAACATACATCAACTTTTTGGTAAAAATAACATAATTCTTGCATGCACAATTAGTTCCTAGTACATTTGGTTTGTTATTAAGCATGATTAAGATGAGAGAATCCTATTCAACATATGACAAGAAAGAACGATGTTTCAAAAGTTCCATGTGTACAATAAAGGCGATATAATTAGTCTAGCATGAAGAAAGTAATAAAAGAACAACACAATGCTAAACATGCATTATTAAGAACACAAAAGAAATGAAGCCAAGTATCATAACACCATGATTAAGTCACATGAATGGATGAAATGTAATTGTGATTCGAAAATCTAAAATGTGCATCCATATATGGTGTAAAACAAAATAAAAAATAATTTTTGAATTTTTCAAATTTTATCTTTTTGAAAATTATCAAACTTTATCTTAAAGAAAAGAAAATATTTTCGGATTTTTCAAAATATAAAAATATAAATACTATATAGTAATAGGGTTAAATGATAGAAATATTAAAATTAACCTATACTAGAAGTAATTCCTGACCTGAATCATTTATCCTAGAGGTTTTCTCAAAAGGCGTAGACAACCTTTGAAATTCATCCATCAAACATTGAGAGATCTTAACAACAAACTCAACTTGCTCTCAAAGTTTAACAAGGTCATTATAGTGGCATGTGGGAGAGACTCTTCCTAGATTGAAACAAAACTCCCTAAAGTGACTTGTTTATTTGCAGTGGGTACACGGCTGAACTTTTGATTCTCAAAGGAACTCACTGCTGATGACAAAGGTTGATCGATGGATACCGAGCATAGAGGGCCACGTGTGGAAAAATCTGGACAGAGTCGTATTCTTTAGATATTTTTTAAGGCACTACGTATTATAATTGTGGCGGTTATCAAGTAGTCTGTAAGTCGATAGTCTTTTAAACTCTCTAAAATGCCGAAAATAAAGGTTTTACCCAAATGGATTTTTCTCCATAATTTTTGCCTTTGTTGAATGCATGGTTTACTTTATGTGTTTTATCACCTAGATGCTTGTTTAGGATAAAAAGATAATTAGACTTGTGTGTACCTGGACACTTAATTATATAAACAATCCATTAAGATCCTGATAGCGCACTCTCAAATTGGTATCACAGTAGATGACCATTAAAGATGTCCGATTAACCCATTCATTTCATATCCACGTCACTATTTTGTATTATTTTGAGACGTGACATCAATTTATTTTTGTGCTTTATAATTTATGGAGGCATTAAGATGTGATATAATGACTACTTACTACATGTTTAACTCCTTGTCATCTTTAACGCACATGAGCATGGACTTATTTGAGTATTCCACTTACCTTTCACGTGTCGATTGTAGTGTTTTCATCTCAACCCTTCTTTTAAAAAGAAACAAATGTGAAAAACAAGATAACAAAAGTAGTGCTTGTAAGAACCATTGCTCAATTTAAAAAAAATAGTAGAAAATCATTTATCCGGTAAATTTGATATAATTTAAGCAGTGAAATCAGGCTGCGAAAGACAGGTTGACTTTATGTGAATAGCCACTGTGGATGCAATTATTATGCAACACAAATAAATAAGAGAGGAGAAATTATCAAGAAAAGAATAAGGAATATAAGATGCCAATCACACAACAAAGGATGTACGTGGTTCAACAAAGATGTGCCTACGTCCACGGTGGTGCAGTCGATATTATTTCTATATACTCCGTAGAGTGATTACAGAGAATACAACTTGTCATTTGGCCCCGGACCTAGGGTTTAATATATACATGTACATGTAGATGAGTGGAGGTGATGGGTTCCTCCATGTTTTCCATCTCCCCTATAACTTCCCTTCATGGGATCATAGGGGGAGACCGGATCAATATAAAAGATGAGGGGCCTGGACTTTGGGCCGCCAGGACTGGGCTACTCGTCCAGGCCCATAGTTCTAATTTCCGGGTACCCACAATTGCCCCTAAATTTGTTGGGCCATGTTTACGGGTTCAATGGATTTAAATGATCAGCCATTATGGCTAATTTACGATTCTTCAAAAACTGTGAAGTTGATTTGGCGGCACCAGCTTCGCTTATTGTGCGCTATGATTATAATTGAAGGCTTGTTGGGATAGCCACTTTTTCTTCCGTCGTTTCAGCCCTTCCAGTACTCTTCTTTCTTCTGAGAACTCTAGCGCCTCGTACCTTCTTCTCTCAATCCCCATTCCCATTGCTTCTTAGTAGTCTTGAGCTCGTGCTTATTCATCACTTAAATCGATCTTCTATTTTGTAAGTTTCTCGTGCCCTTTCTTTGCACTTTCTCTTTGGTTTGTAGCTTTTCTTGAGTTTTTCAATGGCGAAGATTGGAAATAGGTCAATCTCTGAATTTAGGAAGTTCTACAATATCCCTGAGTGGGTAGATATTGAGTGTTGTGCCTCCCCTCCTAGGAACGTTAGGGATATAGAGGATGCCCACTGGATCCATGTTTTGTTGCTTTCCCAGGGGGGACTTAATTTTCCCCCTAATGATCTATTTTTGCATTTCTTCGACTATTTCAATATTGTTCCTGCACAATGCTCGCCCAATGTGTGGAAAATAGTAAATGGCATCCATAGAATAAATCAGTTGTATGGTACTAGGTTAGGACTTTCCGAGATCTGTTTCTGTTATTCCTTTTCTCGAACTAGTTCAGGTGTCTTATACCTCAAAGCTAGGAGCCCTGATAGGGTATTGGTAGTAAACCTACCTGATTCCCATAAGGACTACTGGCAAGAGGGTTTCCTCGTTAGGAGTTGGCAATTCTCTCCCCAATTTTAAGAGTCGAGGTCTGAGAGGTTCATTATTCCTTTTTACGAGGAAGAATATATAGGTAGACATTATACTGTTGTTTCAACCTTTGCTGATTTGTGACTTTTCTAACCCCTCTTTGCTTTTTCTTTCATAGCGATGTCAAAGAATTTGGAGCCTGCTCTCAGCGAGGTTCGTATCTCGGAGTTGGTGAAAGCTTGAAATATCAGGGAGCCTCTGGGTGACGGTGAGCATCCCAGGTCTGCTGCCTTTTTGCTCGAGTATAAGAACGTAGGCTCCAGCTTCATAGCATGTCCCGTGGATAGTGTACCAGAGTTTGATTCTTTCGGAGAGACTACTGCTGAGCCTATCCAATTGGACGAAGAGGAGAGCAGCTCTGAGAGTGAGCCTGCAGGAGCTGTGAGTAATTTGGGTGAAGGGATATTTGACAGTAGCATTTCCTCTGATTGTGAGGAGGATTCTAAAGCTCGAGTATCATCGAGCACTTCCAACAGTTCAGGTGAAGAGATGTCTCCAAGGAAGAACTTGATTAGAGATGATGATGATGAGGACCACGTGCTTCTTGCACAGAGGTCGAAGAAACAAAAGTCTACTTCTGGGGCCGTGGCTACTGGTTCTCGGTCTTCTACTCAGGAGCAAGAGAGGAAGAGGAGAGAGAAAGAGCAGGTGAGAGAGAGGGAGAGAAAAAAGGAGGAGGAAAGAAAGAAGATGGAGGAAAAGAAGAGGATGGAGGAGAAGAAAAGAATGGAGAAGGAGAAAGAGGAAGAGATGAGAAAGATGGAGTCAAGGACGAAGGCTGGGCAAGCCTTGGTCCCGGAGTCTGCTTTACCCGAGGGGGCCTCAGTTGCCATTTCTCCTCAGCTAGCACCTGCGCTACTCGAGAGGGAAGTTCTTCCTGCAGATCGCCAGAGGGCGCTAGGGTCTGATCAATTGGCCCTACAAGCTAGCGATAGGCTAGCCTTAGTAAGATCCTCTCCATTTTTCAATTCTTTAACAAGTTTTAGTTATTTCTCCTTCTTGATCTCTTCTTTATTTTTGGCAGTTTATGACTGACTTCGCCGTGCTCTATCGTTCTCGCGACGAGTTGGTGAGAAGGAATGGTGAGATGGAGCAGTAGAAGTCCGCTCTGGAAGTCAGGGGTTCTCAGTTGGAGGCCAATTTAAGTACTGCTGACGTCGCCCGAGCTTCCTCTTATCTGGTCCTCATCAATTCTAATCGAGAGAGGGATGCGGCGGTTAAGGAGTTGAGCGAGCTGAAGCAGGCCTATAACCTAGTCTGTTCGAGCAAGCTGGAGGTCGTGGAGGAGAATAAGGTTATGACCGAGCAGTTAAAGGAGAAAGAGTCCCAGGTAGCCACCATCAAGGAGGATTCAAATAACTCCGGGTGGACTGCTGCTTACGAAGACGCCGAGGTTTAGATAGGCTACATCAGCCGTTTGAACTTCAAGAAGGGCTGGAACAAGGCCCTCTCAGCTGCTGGTGTTGATGCTGAGTCTCCTCTGTTTGACGAGCATGTCCCGGGTCCGAAGCCAACTGTAGACGAAGAAGCCCCTGCCCCGGCCATCGAGGGTGTTGATCTTGCCTCTCAGACAATTCCTACCGGTGCTTATCCTGCCCAGGCGACTGAGGGCATCCCTGAAAAGGGGGATGCCTCTGCTGCTGCTGACAAGGGAAAGCAGCCAGCCACCTCTGGGCAGCCTGAGGTTGCTAGTTAATCTTCTTTTAGGACTATTTTTGTACTTCTGCTTGTAATTTTTCCAATTTCTGCTCGATGTACTTGGCTTTTATCAATGAAATGAAAAGGCTTCTTTTTCCAGTGCATTGATTGATTTTTCTCTCCATTGCCCTTTTATGTCTTGTAGTTGACTGATGTAGAAGAGTATATTCCTGCCACATCTCAATTGGGCAGGACTCTTGGTCCCAATGCCAGTCCTCAGGTTCGTCAGGACTTTGTTAGGCTTTGCAAATCTCTTAGGTCAAGGAATCAAAAGTACAAGGAGTAGTCCGAGCTAGTGGCTAAACTAAAGGATAGGCTCCAGGAGATGGAAGGCATTGGTGCCTCAGTGCAATAGGAAGTTAATGTACTGAGAGCAAGGTTACTAGAGGCCACCGAGATCAACCAAGTTGGGGAGTTCCTGCAGTAGGAGAATGAAAACCTGAGGAGGGAAGTCTTACAACTTAGAGAGCATACGCCGAGCACTGTTTCAGCGATTCTGCAAGGCTCCTCATCGTCGCGAGCTGGATATACTCCTCCTATGCCGCGATGTTCCACTCGTCCTCCCCTCCCGCGAGCTGGTAGGATCACCAGGGGCAGGAACAGGGAAGCAGAAGAACAGCGTGTTAAGGAGATGGAAGAGCTCCGCGATGATGTCCGGTGAGCATATGTAATTGCTACTGGGCTTCAAAGGGATGTTACCCGATTGCGACACTTATTCAAGAAAGGTCCTCGGCAAGCGTGGGCTGACGGTTATGATCAAAGCTGGCTAGGTGCTCCAACAAGACTATCTGAGTTCGAGGAACTTTCTTTCATTAGAGGGTGGTTAAGTGCCTTGAAAGAGCTTCGGGTCCCGAGGAACTCGGTGTTATGGTATCATCATGAGATGTCCTCCTCCACTCTGATGCCCAACCCATTCAAGAGGGATGATCGATGGATCCCCGTTGATGCTATTCCTCGGCAACTATTGGAGTTGGACGCAGATGAGGTTGTGGAAGAGCTAGTCCCCGCTCCTGATGACGGACGAAGAGCTAGAGTGGCAGATTATCTTGTTCGGAGGCTTCCACCTTCTTGAGATTTTGCAAGTTGTTATTCTTTTGTCTTTTTTGATAATGTAAATGCTTTGGGCGAGCTTCGCCGACTAAACATGTATTATCATTGTTGTAAATATAAGAGATTAATGAAAAGTTCGTGTTTTGGGAAATTTTGCCGACTAAACGTGTTCATCCAATCTTTTTATATTCTTGCTGCTTCATAATCCTTTTTGTTTTGTCATGCAAGTGTCCCCCCAGTTCAGTATAATACCATTATGCCCCATTTTACCTTTTAGGTTGTGTCGTCACACTCCCTTAGGCCTAAGTAGGGCAATTGGCGAGGACACACCTGGTATTGGATGTCTTCATCCGATCATGATTTTGCTCAACCAAAGTAGGTTTGATGGCCAGTATAAAATCTGGTCGCATTGCCTAATAATCCTCTGTAGGGCTTTATATATTGCCAGGGGCAATGATAAGAGGTATCTCGTGTTTCATGACGATGAACTGAGGAGGGGTATTCCCCTGCTATATCGACCATCGTGCCTATGATTTGGAAAAGATATGTGATAAAATGCAACTGTTACTGATCTCATTAGTAATAAGGGAAATGAACTGTCCTTTCACATAACAAATACAAGAAAAAGATTCAACAATAGAATTCCTTGAGAATCTAAAAATAGAATTTCTTGAGATTAGCTGTGTTCCATGCTCGTCGTATCTCTATGCCCTCTATCGTTTCCAAATGATAGGCACCTTGCAGGTCGTCTTTAGTTACTTTAAAGGGTCCTTCCCAGTTTGGGCCTAGCTTGTCGTCTGATGAATTTACTGTGTTGCCCAGGACTTTCTTTAGAACATAGTCCCCAACTTGGAATCTTCTCAGGTTAACCCTTTTGTGGTAGTGCTTTGCGAGCTGTTGCTGATAGCCTGCGAGCTTCACTAGGGCAAGTTCTCTACGCTCGTCGGAGAGGTCGAGTTCAGTGAGAAATGCCTCATCATTCTGGCCTTGGTCGACAAGGTTGGATCTCATTATTGGCAAACCCGCTTCTATTGGGATGACTGCTTCCATGCCATATGTTAGCGAAAATGGGGTTTCTCATGTTGCTCGCCGAGGAGTTGTCCGGTATGCCCATAGGATATGGGGTAGCTCAGCTGCCCATGCGCCTTTAGCTCGCTGTAATCGCTTCTTCAATCCATCGATCACAGTTTTATTGGAAGCTTCTGCTTGCCCATTGCTCTGAGGGTAGGCCACCGAACTAAAGTTATGCCTGATCCCGTGTTCGTTACATAAGTCCTGAAAGGAGCAACTCTCGAATTGTGTCCCATTATCAGTGATGATGGTTCTGGGGATTCCGAATTGAGTGATTATATTCCTCCATATGAACCTTATCATATCAGCGTCTCGGATGTTTGCCATTGGTTCTGCCTCGATCCATTTGGTGAAGTAGTCAGTTGCAACCAACAGGTATTTGCGATTGTCGACAGCGATGGGAAGTGGTCCCACGATGTCCATTCCCCATTGGGCGAAGGGCCATGGGCTGGTCAGGGATTTTAGGTCACTGGCGGGTTCGTGGACCATAGGAGCATGAAGTTGGCATTTTAGGCATTTGCGGACATATACTGCGGAGTCCTTTTGCATATATGGCCACCAATAACCTTCCTTCATTACTCGAAAGGCTAGAGACCTTCCTCAGACATGACTTCCACAGATTTCTTCGTGAAGCTCGCGCAGCACTTGCTCGACATCGCCTGGGTGGACGCATCTAAGGTAGGGACCGGAGAAGGACTTCTTATACAAGTCGCCTCCTGTGGATAAGTGAAAGCGAGCAGCTTTGACTCTTATCTGCTGGGCAGTTTTCTTGTCCTCTGGGAGCGTGCCCTCCTTTAAATAGTCTTTTAAGGGGTCCATCCAGCTGGGGGCTGATCCCACCTGGAGTATTTGTTCCACGTTTGGCAGCTTGCTGTTGTGGTTAATGCTCGAACAAATGAGGAAATCGACAGGAATGACCCTTTTAAGGATAGAATCAACTGCCGAACTTAGGGCTGCTAAGGCGTCGGCATGACTGTTTTGCCCTCTGGGAAACTGTTGGATGTTGATCTCCTCAAAGCTCATCATTAGTTTTCTCACCAGGGCGAGGTAGGCTATCATTCTTTCATCCTTCATGTTGTAATCTCCACTTATCTGATTGGAGACTAGTTGAGAATCGCCGAACACTTGTAAACATTTTGCTCCCAGTGTTTGCACCTTTTGGAGACCGACTATTAGGGCTTCGTACTCTGCTTCGTTATTGGAGGCTGTAAATCTAAGCCTGATTCCTTGCTCAATGATGGTGTTTTCTGGGGTTATGAGAACAATGCCTACGCCTGCCCCCTTTGAGTTGGAGGCTCCATCAACGAATAGTATCCAGGTTTCCACTGTTGCTTAGTTCTCCTTTTGCTCTGTCGGTTGAGGTTGGTCTGGGAGTTCTTCGCCTGTGAATTCGGCTATGAAATCAGCGAGGATCTGACCCTTGATAGCTATCCTTGGTTGAAATTGGATGTCAAACCGACCGAGCTCGACTGACCACTTAGACAATCTACCCGATAAATCCGCTTTCCTTAGGACCGCCTTAAGGGGGTGCGATGTAAGGACGAAGATAGTATGAGCTTCAAAATAATGCTTCAGCTTCTTCGAGGCTATTACTAGGGAAAAGGAGAGCTTCTCTAATGGAAGGTACCTTTGCTCGGCTTCTAATAAAGTCTTGCTTGCGTAATAAACGGGGTGTTGGATCCCTGCAACCTCACATATTAGCGCGGAGCTGACAGTGTGATTGGATACAGAGAGGTACAGGTACAAAGAATCCGTTTGCTGTGGTATGACCAGCAACGGTGGAGTGCTTAGGTAGGATTTGAGCTCGTCCAATGCTCGCGAGCAATCTAGGCTCCATTCTATCGGTTTACTCCCTTTTCGAAGCTGGAAAAAAGGCTTGCACTTCTCGGAGGATTTGGAAATGAAGTGATTTAAGGCAGCGACCATTCCAGTGAGCTTCTGCACGTCCCGGATTGTTCGAGGGGGTTGTACCATGTTGATTGCATCGATCTGGTCTGGATTAGCTTCTATACCTCTCTTACTGACCAAGTATCCAAGAAATTTTCCTGACTGGACACCGAAGGAACACTTGCTCGCATTAAGCTTCATTCGGTACTTCCTGAGGATTTCAAAGGTCTTTGACAGGTCTGAGAGGTGATTTTCATTCTTCTTGCTCTTAACGAGCATGTCATCGATGTAGACCTCCATTGTGTCTACCATTTGATCCTTGAACATTTTTGTGACCAGCCGCTAATAGGTTGCCCCCGCATTCTTCAGCCCAAATGGCATGACCTTGTAGCAATATAACCCAACTGTCGTGATGAATGCCATTTTGTCCTGGTCTGGGGCATACAAGGGGATCTGGTGATATCCTGAGTATGCGTCCAGGAAACTCACTCGGGAGCTGCAGTGGCATCTACTAGTTGGTCTATCTTTGGGAGGGAGAAACTATCCTTAGGGCATGCTTTGTTGAGGTCAGTGAAGTCGATGCAAACTCTCCACTTCCCATTATTCTTCGGAACTGCTACTGGTTTGGACAACCACTTGGGGAATTGCACTTCCCGTATGGATCCTGCATTCAGCAGTTTTTCGACTTCTTTCTTAACCGCTTTAGCCTTCTCGGGTGTAGTTCTCCGTGCCTTCTATGTGACTGGCTTGAATGTGGGGTCGATGTGAAGATGATGACAAACCATATCAGGATCAATGCCAGGTATCTCGTATGGTTCCCATGCTAAAACATCTATGTTGTGTCTCAGCAAGGTCGTCAACTCCTTCTGTTCCTGGTCGGTAAGAGATGCTCCAATCAAGAAGACTCTGCTACTGTCACCAACTTCGGCTATAACTTCTATCAGGTCCTCGATGACACGCTCGGAGGGGAGGAGCCTGGTCTCCTCTACTCCAGGTCTTCCATACTTTAATTGCTATTTAGAAGGTATCACACCCTCTTCAACTTTCTCGCTGGGTTGATCGGCCTTCTTCTCTGGCTTTGGTCGGATGACTGCTATAAAGCACTTCCTTGCCATCGCTTAGTCACCGTGGATCTCCATTACTCCTCGCTCAGTTACATACTTGAGCTTCTGATGGTAGGTCGAGGAGACCGCCGTCATTGCATGAAGCCATCCTCTGCTGAGGATGGCCTAATACGGTGATTCGATGTCAACTAACAAAAACTCAATCATTTTGGATACGTTCCCAGCACGAACTGGCAGCACTATCTTGCCTAGGGGCATGGTCATTTTTCCAGCGAAGCCGACCAAAGGAACAACAGCTTCCTTTAGGTCGGCGACGCTCAACTTTAATTTCCTGAATAGGTTGACTTACATTACTTCGGATGAGCTTCCTTGATCGACGAGCAACTTGTCGATGTCAAAGTTGGCTATCCTGAGTGTAATGACCAGGGCATCATGATGTGGGGTCCTTACTCCCATCAAATCTTCATCCGTGAAAACAATATGCTTATTATAGTTGACGTCCTCTGCTCGTCGATGCTTTCCTGACTGTGACTTTACTGGATCGATTTGAAAAGCCTGTATTACCGCTGTAAGTTTTTTCATCTCCATTCGAGCTGATATCCCTTGTATCTGCTTGACGTCAGATACTCCATGGATTACAGCGAACTCGTGTCCATCATCATCCTCCAGCACGTTATCGGGTCTCACCTCTCTGTTGGCAGTCACTTTCTCTGTCCTTTTTTCCACAAAGTCGTTCAAGTGCCCGGACTGGGCCAACTCTTCTAGGTGAGACTTAAGAGCTTTGCAGTGCTCGGTCTTGTGTCCTCCCTCTTTGTGAAAAGCGCATCTCAACGCATTGTTCCTCTTCGAGGGATCTCCTCCCATCTTAATGGCCACTTAATGAATGGCTCATCCTTGATCTTCGCAAGAACCTTGTAAATTAGTTCTTTGAAGACGGTGTTGACCGCCTGGAATGCTTTCGACGCGTCATGGTTCCCTCCGTTCTTGGAGCCATTTTTGCCTCTGTTCTTTCCTCCTTTCCTCTGGTTCTCAGTTTTCTCGACTACCTTGGTAGTGAGCTTAGCTCGACCATTTTCTCCTGTATTAGGGCGGGTGACATCTTCCACCTTTGCGTATTTCTCGATTCGGGCCATTAGGTCGTCAATACTCATAGCTTCCTTCTTCATCAGGGACTGGTAGAGGAGGGAACTAAGGATTCCAATTTTGAAGGAGGCCACTGCCACTTCCTCCGCGCAGTCCTCGATCTCGTTGAATAACTCCCAGTACCTCTTCGCGTATTCTCGGAGGGTCTCCTGAGGTGTTTTCTTCATTGTTAGTAGAGCATCCATCCTTTTGGGATGGGAGCTACTGGTAATGAATCGAGCCGCAAAAAGTTCGGCTAAGGATTTGAAATTCTTGATCGACCAGTGGGGGAACCTTTCGAACCACTTCTGTGCTACATCATGAAGGCTCGAGGGAAAAATGCGGCACATCAGGGCATCTCGATGACTCCAGAGGGTCATGGCCTGTCGGTATTGCCTGACGTGATCGATGGGATCAGTTTTTCCGTCGTAAATCTTGAACCTTGGAATGGTAAATTTCTTGGGAGCTTCCTCCTCTTCGATTTCTCTTGTGAAAGGTGACTTCATCTGGGTTTTGAGAGCTCGCCTCGCGAGTTCTCTGGTTGATCTTGTTCCGTGGGATGCTTGTCCATATCCCTACGGACCATGTTTCGTATGTTCTCGTCGCTGCGAGCAGGGCTCTGGTAGAGGCGAGCTCTTCGCAGCTATTCGCGGAGGTCATTGTCTGACTCGCCTCCTTCATCCCTCCTAGGGCTCCTTCCACGGGTGTGATATTTGCTCTCCTGAGGGCTAGGAGTGTGATATGGGCGTCTTCTGTTATCAGGGCGAAGCTCCCTCTCCAGTATTTCCAGTCTTCTTTTCAAGCGAGCATTCTTAGCCTCGTATCTGCGAGAAAACTCCCTCTGCTCATGGAGCCTTGCCTCGTACGCATCAATCAACGTGGA
Organism: Sambucus nigra; assembly: GCA_949130495.1. Taxonomy (NCBI): domain Eukaryota; kingdom Viridiplantae; phylum Streptophyta; class Magnoliopsida; order Dipsacales; family Adoxaceae; genus Sambucus; species Sambucus nigra. The sequence continues at coordinate 190,527,233 of OX422216.1, forward strand.
TATCTGCGTGGACCTCGCTGGTCCCTAACTTTCTTCTGAGGCTGGTCTTTCCAGGCGGGCTCTCTGATCTAAACGTCGGACTTCAGACCTAATCCTGCGAGGAGCAGGTGGCTCTTGAATATCTCCTACTTGGGGAGCATTGTTGATGTGGCCAAACATCTTAAACTCCTTTCTTGACGTGGGCTCTTCTCAGGGAAAGATGAACGCTTCCCACAGACGGCGACAATTGTGGATGCAATTATTATGCAACACAAATAAATACGTGAGAAGCAATTATCAAGAAAAGAATAAGGAATATAAGATGCCAATCACACAATAAAGGATGTACGTGGTTCAGCAAAGATGTGCCTACGTCCACGGTGGTGCAGTCGATATTATTTCTATATACTCCGGAGAGTGATTACAGAGAATACAACTTGTCCTTTAGCCCCGGACCTAGGGTTTAATATATACATGTACATGTAGATGAGTGGAGGTGATGGGTTCCTCCATGTTTTCCATCTCCCCTATAACTTCCCTTCATGGGATCGTGGGGGGAGACTGGATCAATATAAAAGATAAGGGGCCTGGACTTTGGGCCGCCAGGATTGGGCTACTCGTCCAGGACCATAGTTCTAATTTTCGGGTACCCACAGCCACCATTTGCAAAAATGATAAGAGCCTAAAATATTAAAGGCCCACAAAAACATAGGTGCTAAGCCAATTTGAAAAGAACATTGATGCTTCGCTACATATGAGCACTAATTTCTTCAAAAATAATTGAGAGAAAAATTCAATATGTGAGTTTTGAGGGAGTTAAGTTAAAGATCAATGGGTTTGCACATCCTTAAATATATCGTAAAGCATTACATATTTTTTAGCGTTATTAGTCACTTACAGTCTTGATTAGTTGAATAGGTTAAGTCAATTTCACTTAAGTTCACCATTTTTACACCTAAGGTAGACTTTGAGCTCTTGCGTTAGTGGTGTCTCATTCCTTCGTGCGCATATGTTATGATTGTCTACGTTGATTAACCTATAGAATGTGTTAACGCCCTTAAATTATGTTTCCATGATTTGGTTATTTTTGTGTTTCTCTATGGTTTGTTGTATTTGTAAATTTTTTCTTACTTGAAAAAATGGAAAATTTTCAAAAAATAATTTGTGGAGCCTTTTAGAATATCATTGCATGATTATTCATTCATATTTTTTTTGTGATGATATCTTTTTATTATTGGTGATGTTATCTATTTTCATGATTAGTTTCTACTCCTTTTCTATATCGGACAAAATAAAAGCGGGAAAACTAATTACGTGGGTGTTTGATTTATGGGAGAGATTTTATCTTTATGCATTTTATTTGATATGTCAAACTCGATGCATTATAGGCTATTTTCTTTGTTTCATGTGTGTAGGTACTTTTGAAAGATCATATTTTGATTACACTCGATGAAGACAAAGTGCCCAAGAGAAGACAAAGAAGAAGTGGAGATTTGAAGTCTTTATTTTGAAGACAACTCTATCTTGTACCTATCCATTTTAGGTATTGGGAGGGTATTAGGATATATTGTACTTGTCTTATGGGATTTATTTTGTAATTTCGATATTATGTTTGTACCGGAATAGCCAAAAAGGGGGAGATTTGTATGAGCATGATTTTTATGATTTGCTCATAGCTTAGGCTGATATAGTTTTTAACATATCCTGCTACTATTTGAATTGAGTCGTCAGAAAGTTCGAAGATCCAACATATCTAACTTTCAATCATCTCCACATCATGAAGGTATAATGATATTTAGAGTTTAAATTTTTTCCTTAAATTTATTTAGGATATTTGAATTTTTATTAAATCTGAAACAAGATTTTTTGTTTAAAAATTGAGGCATTTTTTTTCAAAGTTCGCGTATCTCATTCAAACGAGATGGGAATCTCGTTTTAATGAGATTCTCTTTTTGTTCGAAGTATCGTTTGAATTTTACTTCGATCGAACATTGAACGAGGGCATACTATTTTAGGTCGTTTAAAGGTCGTTCGTTGAAACGAGATGAATTATTGGTTTGAACGAGATTTATCTCATTTAAACGAATTGCTCTCATTCAAACGAGCTTCCGCCTCAAAATTTATGTTTTCCTTATAAATACTTGTTTCGTATTTATTTTTGTCAAGACATTTTCCAGAATCGTTTCTGTATACCTTTAGAAAAGTTTTCAACCTTTTGAGTTTAGAAAAAAAATTTGATTCACAAATCACATCGCCATAATATATTTGAGTGAATCAAGTTTAAACCCTATAGTTTGTATCTTGCATACACCTTTGTGTGGAGATATCTTCACGGCTGAACTTATGATTCTTAAGGTAACTCACTACTGACAACAAAGGCTAATCGATGGATACCGAGCATGAAATGGGGTGTGTGGACGAATCTGGATAGAACCATATTCTTTAGAGATTTTCTAAAGAACTGCGCATTATACTTGTGGTGGTTATCAAGTAGTCTGTAAGTCGATAGTCTTGTAAACTCTCTAAATTGCTAAAAATAATGGTTTTTCCCGAAAGGGGTTTTCTCCTTAATTTTCCACTGTTGAATGCATGATTTACTTTATCTATTTTATAACGTAGATGGTTGTTTTGTCTGGACACTTAATTAAATAAATAATCCATTAAGATCCCGATAGTACACTCTCAATTTATTAATACTCAATGTATGGACACATTCACGTTATGTGGAAAAAGTCTGAAGCCATTGATTAGTTTAAATTTTACAAGGTAAAGGTGGAGCATATGTATGGTACACTAACCTAGCCCTTACAATCTAATCTTAGTGGTTTATACCTCTTGGGAGATTCAGGAATCATTTATCGAAAATCGAGATTATATCCCAATTTTCTGCACCAGGTACTCAACTATGAAATGGTGTAGTGGAGAGAAGGAATATGAATCTCTTATAATATGGTAAGGTTAATGATGACTTATTCAGGCCAGCAATATTATGGATTTTACATTAGAGACAACTATACACATTATGAACTCAATTCCATCTGAAATGATCTATTTAATTCTCATAAAACTAAGGAATGAACGCAAGCCCACTTTAGGACATGTTTAGATTTTAGGGTGCCCGACACACATGTTGTAGAAAGATAAAGTAATTATCTTTGTTAGTTATGGAAAAGGTCCTAAAGTTGGTTTATTCGATAATCCCAAATGCAAGAAGTTCATTGGTGGTATCAATATCAGGTTCTTAAAAAGAGGATTATATAATCAACACATAGCCATGAATGATCTAGTATGACCAGATATTAAAAAAGAACATCATATTAGTGCATTGTTAGACCACCCATACAGGAAGAAATACGAGGCCTTACTGATTAATAGGTAAAATATGTCTTTCATATTGGATCATAAGTGGATCCACTTCGTAATAGGAGGGTCAAGAGACATCCAGATAGGTGAGTGTATTGTGATGAATATCTCTTTGGGATCCTAAGGGAACACAAACTAGATACCAACAACTAGAAGAGGCACACAAGATAAGGATTATGAAATTTGTAATAATATTATGGTATTCATGATTTAATGTATTTGAATTAGGTTCCGGAGCTTGTAAACTTGTTAGTAGGATAAAAAACCATTTGATGTAAGTGAATATACAAAAGTAAAAATATTGGTAAATTAGTAAGGTGGAAAACTTCACGGAAAGGCTTGTTGCTAAAGGGTTTAGTCAGAAAAGAAATGGAATGACATTGAACTAACCTTCTTGTTGGTGACTACATTAAAATCTATCAGGATTCTTGTAAAGTCAAGATTGCATTCTAGAATGGTAGTCCTAATGAGTTCATTATATGATGGAACATAAGAGATTTATAATAACAAGTCATGAAAATAAAGTGTCCAAGCTTGAGATATTTTTTATGGACTTAAACAAGTGTCAAGGTATACGATTTGATCCGGCAATCAAACTTTTGATTTTGACCAATGCCCAAACAATTCTTGTTTATATAAGAAGCCTGACAAAAATACATTATTATTTTTGGTACATCATATGGATAATATTATCCTAATTGAAAATGCGGTGGGTATATTATCTTAAATAAGAGCGAGGTTGACTAAGTAGCTCGATATGAAGAACTTAGGGCAAGCCATTCAAATCCTTGTGATAAAGATTTTGTTAGATCTAATAAATAGGATGTAAGGCTTATCTAATCCATGTATATCGATGATGTTCTCACAAAGTTGGGTGTACTGGATTCCAAAAAAGTTTTTATTCCTTTATGCCATGTAATCAACCTATATAAGTTATATTAGTGTCTTAAGAGAACTGGACGGATAGAGAGGACAAGGAATATACCTTATGCTCTGGTGGTGGGAAACCTCATGTATGTTATGATATTCAAACTGGATATTTTCTTTTTCATTGGCATAGTCGACAGACTTTAGTCTAATATAGGTGAGGAGTACTGGATTGCACTAAAGGACGTTCTCATGTACATGAAAGATATTTTATATTGGTTTATTAAGTGGAAAGCTTTATACCTCTGGGGTATAAAGATTTAGGTTTTAAATTAGATAATAATTCTATGATATCTACTCAGGATGTGTGTTTACTCTGGGAGCTGAAGTTGTTACTTAGAGCAGTGTGAAGCAGTCATTTATTGTTGTCTCCACCATAAAGGCCTAAGTTTTTGCCACTTCGGAGGAAACTAAAGAATTTATATAGATCGATAACGTCCTAAGTGACTTAAGTGAGTTTCCTTAGTTGCAATAGACCATTCCACTGTATTGTTAATGCTTGAAAATTCGAGAGAACCCATAAAAGACCTAAGCATATTAAGTGTAGGTATCACGTAGTTCGAGTGATCAAATAAGGGAGGTGATAAGTTTTTGACCATGATTGCATAGGACGAAAACCGATTAGTCTTTCTACAACTAGGAATATTAATTGTCATGTAGGCAAATTGGATGTTAAATGCATAGGCACATTTATGTAAGACTATGTGGGAGATTATTGAGGTTTTACTTTAAAAATCATGTTTAAAGACAATTATAATTTATTAATAAAATATTATCTTAGCCTATTTTGAGATATGAATCATGCGTGTGGCAATGCTTTACAATTATTAATAGATTTAATTATTATATATGATGGTCAATTGTACCTGGTACGAGTTCTAATGAGTTGGGTCCGACCTAAACATAAAAGATACGAATTTCGATTATAGTATAATTGAACTATTTATAGTCTTGATAGGAAATTGACATCTGGAAAATGTCTGATGGTTTGATAACTAAATTAATAGGTCAAAGAATATCGTACTGGTATATCAAGAATATACTGATTAGGACTAAGGGTGAGATTCGATTTTAGACACTGACTACATTAGACTTGCACAATCTCATAAGTTTACAAAGGGTTCATAGACTCTTAATCTCGAGGATTATGAAAATTAAAATATTCACATAATTATTTTTTTTTTAATTTTTTATGGGTGAGGTTTAATTTATAGGGTAAAAATCTTTGGGAAATTGTTATGTGTATACTTGAAATCATATTCTCGAGGAATCTGTGTTCAAAAGATATTTTGGATTGTGATACCCCCACGATAAAATTATAATTTTTAATCCTACTAGTTACATGGTCAGTGGAATTATATCTATTATAGTATTAAATAAATTAAGTCTAAGATTAAGGAATAAATAGGATATTAGTGAAAATCGATTCATGGCATATTAAATTTCATCATGTGGTACCAAATACTTAACGTGGGGGAATCATATTATGTTTTATATAACTTTACAAATAAGGCATCTTTATTCAACTAAAGTTAAGGTATTTAAATTGGATCATGGTTGTAATTATTTTTTGGAATTAATTATAATTAAACATAAAAGAAAATAAATTAAAGGGCGTAATTTATGATTTTCATATTTTTTTTTGGAAGTAAATTTAATTATTTCCCCTCGGTCCCTAGTATAGTCCATATACCAAGTAGCTAGCGTATAACTCTCTTTTAACCCTAATTTGACGAGTCCCACTTCATGTACCTATATATGTGGGTTTATGGAAGGGGCATAAGCTGAATTAATCAACATAAGGGTTAGAGAGGGTGACATAAAAACATTATTCATATTTTTGGGAAGGGTGAGGAGAGAATTATTATTATTATTATTATTATTATTATTATTATTATTATTATTATTATTATTATTATTTCTCCCTGTTTTCATCTCCAAACTACTCACATATATAGTTTACGTTATGTGGATCATATAATAAAAGATCAAAGGAGTTTTTCTCTTTGATGCAAGAATTACAAATAGTGAATCAAAGTTATTAAGGTTGAAATTTTTTATTGTCAATCCCATCATAATCCAATAGAAACTACCATTTGCTTAATCAAGGAGTATTTCGTAGTAACGGAGCACCCTTGCCAACAATGGGTAAAGGATAACACTAACTTCCCCTTCTAGTATGGCTACCGTAAAAAAGGTAACTTCCCCAAAGGGGAGGTCAAGAATGTCTTCCTCCTTTGGGGAAAACCTCAGGTTGACACTTTCAGTAACTCCATATTGATTACAGAACTCCTGGAAGTTATTAGCTGATGATATCTCATATTTTCTTGTACGTCTAGACATGGTAAAAAAAATGAGGAAGATGAAGTAAAACAAAAAACCCATTGTAATCTACAGAGAGAGGGGAGTGGAAATACCTTAACAATAGAAGAATGTTGAAGTATAAGGCTTAGAAAATCCTTATAACTTCTTCTAACCCCATCAACTCAACCTCCATCGCAACATTTGGGGAAAGACACTACGCACCCACGCGTCATCATTACTCTGGATGATGATGATAGACACGTACCCTAAGGATAGGAACACACGAGGAGTCATTGAACAGGTTATGATTATTATTCCCCACATGTTCCTAAGAACAAGCCCGTGTAAAATACAACGTCGGGTTAAATGAACACGTGGAAGGTAATAGAGGAAGTCTATGGATGACTAGCGTGAATAACCGATTATATGTACTAGACCACCAGGTATGGCCGATCAGCATAGATTTAACAGAAAACCACATCTTGGGGGAAAATGAAGGGAGTAAGACCGAATTGTTGCTATGTGGATGAACACATGGCACATCATGTGAGAAACACGTGATGGGTGATCAACCCAGATAGTCAAGACTCCAAAGGATAAGATCAAATCTATGAGATCATATCTGCTAACACTACACCAAAATTGGAGGCTTGTCACGGTCAAAAACCATGACAAGTTTTGGGGTCACAACTTCTTTATCACAGACTTATCATGGTCAAAGTCCGTGACAAGTTGTCACGGTCAAAGTGCATGACATGATTTGTACTTGTCACGGACTTTGACCGTGACAAGTACATAACAAAGACAAACTTATCACGAACTTTAACCGTGACAAATTCATGATAAAGACAAACTTGCCACGGACTTATCACGGTCAAAGTCCGTGATAAGTTTGTCTTTGTCACAGACTTGTCATGATCAAAGTCCAAGACAATTCGGGGCAGATTTAAAAAAATAATAATTGGGCAGTATGGCCACTACCACTTCGCAACAGTATGTTTTTAACCTGTTACAACGTGTTTTTACTTGTTAAAGTTGTATATATCTCAAGCAACATTCATCCATTCATACAAACTAAAGCCATACACATGAATTCAATCATATTATCAAACAATAATAAAAAAAAATATATTCAACATTCAATATTCATAACCAATAAATTCAAATAAAATTATTACAAATAATTATCACGGTGTTGGGTTTTCAACAAGTCTATAGAGGAAGGTAGGCCACACTACAAAAGAATTGAGACAACCCTCAATTGTCGAATGCCACATTGTTCGTCCAACCACAAGAGTTTATTCTCTTTTCAAGGAACAAATGCGTGACGCGCCCTTGCCTTAATTGGTTGCAACAGACGTCTATGCACCAAACTACCCAGGTGTGTGTTCGGTTCCTCCACCCCATAGCTATGGGCGTGCCACCCTGTGTGTCTATTATATACACACTCGGCCAACCAATTGTTGACATGGGTCGTTCGATATGGGTAAAGGTGGAGAATAGATCATGTGGAGGCGACGAGTAGGTGGTCATCTGTAAGTGGGTGCGTATCAACGGTGAGGGGGAGAGAGATGGAGCAGTGGCGTCCTCGTCTACCGCTTTACCCTTGACCTTACATGAGCTGGACCCCAATTGATGCTCTTCATGTACTCGAATGTATTTTGGATCATCGCCTCTGACCTTTCTAACTTATCGTCGTCAGTGTCCACCTTATGAGTCAGCCCGGTGTTACTCGTCTCATTCCTAGTGACCCTCAACTTCCCCACCCGAGAGCTCACCCTTTGTCCACCCCTTGTGATCCGCCCCGAGCATTTGGCTTGTGCTTAGTGCATCCGTAGCCAAAGATGCCTTATCAGCATCAGACTGGGAGTTGTGAACTTCCTTAAACTTTGCTTGAAATGACAAAAAAGTACACGATTAGATAAGTTAATAAACAAATTATAACGTAATTAAAAAAAGTACATAATTATAAGAAACTGGTTTCCACGGTCAGGGACACCTCTATATCCTTGCCCTTCTTTATTCGAATTTCCCCATAGGCATCGAGCCTATGTGGCCTACCCCCAGGGCCACTCCCCGTGTCCTAAAATAAAATAATTCAAAATTAGTAAGTAATCCAAAACAATGCTAAGTTAGAATAACATAAAAAAATAAAAGAAAAATAAAACTTACTATCTTGTGCTCCACCTCAGCATAAGACGCACGCCTGGAGTAGTGCACGTCGACATTTTTGGCTCGGTATGCCCTTCCTGATTAATGATAGTACAACTTCCTACCCGAGATCTCATTGTCGAAAAATTGTTGCCATCTTGCCAATGAGATTGGCTCCTTCTGCAATACCATGTTCTAAGCCTCAAGATGGACTCCTGGTCCTAGCCAAAGTACCATGCCTGCATGTTTTTCTTTCACATTTATATTGATCTCTCAATTGTTTTAACGTGGTGTCACGAACATGTGGGGGAAGGCCGAATTGTTCCTGTCAAATACATACAAAAAAAATTTAGTTGTATTTAAATTATAAAATATAAATACAAATACAAAATAAAAATAAAGTGAGTAACTACCTATAATGCTCCCTAAATGGCCATCTTGAGCTCATAGGTCACCTTCCTCCAATCCGTGTACCTAGGGCCGACGATTGTCTTGAGAAACTCTAGGGCTCTTGCCTGTAAGGCCGTCTTGTTATCGATGAGGGACCCCAATCTGCCCAATTTTGGGAGTCTAGTGGCAAACGAGCCTTCCTCGCCTCTGTAACCTTGTCGCCCTGTTGAAGACATTTCCTGCAAAAATTGTTATTATTAGTAGAAACATGTATATGAGAAAATGATCAAATCCAAATGAATAAAAATATTAAACTGTTATTCGATAATAACAAAGCACTAGAAGAATACAAGTTAACGACATTATAAGAATACAAATAATTGGAATACATATTACAAATCTAAATATTGTTTCAAATTCAAGTCATGTCACGGACTTTGAATTAATTCTTAAATTGATTAAAATTAAAATTAGCATATTAACCAACCAAAACCCCAATTTTGATTCAAATACACATAACTCATCAAGTCCAAAAGAATTAAAAGCATTAAATTGTCGTCCGATAATAATAAATCACTAGAAGAGTACAGGCTACTATTTATTATAAAAAATTAGAATACTTATCACAAATCTAATTTTTTTTTCAAATTCAGGTTATCATCTAAAATGGATTAATATTCGGTAGTAGCAGCCAAGTCATCCACACTACTGGTTAGACGCTTTGGCGTGTGTAAAACAATTGACCACAGCTCGCTGTTGATATAATCCGAGTAAAACACTTACTTGGCCTTTTGAAAAGTACAAACAAAAGGCTCATCGCTCACATGCTCGTAGCTCTTCAACTTGGACAAGTCAACTATAATCAAATTTGTACCAGGATCGACTTTACAGACATTTTTATCCTCAAATCTTACCCAATCAAAGTAAAACACAATCTCTTTGAAGCTTATGTATTCCAATTTAAATATATTTCGAATGAAACCATTGTAAGTCGTTTCAACTTCAATAAGATTTTTATCTTTCACACTCACTCTAAAATAAGTAAGAGCCTTGTATGAAATGCCCGAGTTCTGTACATTTGAATATTCCTCGTACACCTTTGCACCGAATACGCAACCGTTCAATCGATACTTTTTGTACTTGTGTGCCATCAAAAAGGGTCCAATAGCTAGATGAGCAAGCCTTACGGTCGCATCGCCGTCTTTAAGAGATGAGATTATAGATAAATTAATTAGGTAAGTTGTATAGCTTTCTTGTATTGTGACATTTAATAACAGACATTCGCATTATAATTACCTTGCGTGATACCCACAGCCTAAATTCGTTGTCTGATTGTGCCATCGTTCTTCGTCTTTTATTATTCCCACACTCATCATATTTCATGCATTGATCGTGATGAAGATATTACGAACTTGATCATATATAAAAAATAAAATAAAATAAAAGTTAATATAATATAATCTTACTTTTTTCCATTATTCGACATCTTCATGTGTGTCAAATAGATAACGAGCTACTTGTTCATGTTGTAAACTCGTTAATTTCACTCGCTTGCACATCACTTGGCCACCCTCATCGACGAACTCATCACTGTTATCCACACTGTTTGGGTCAGGCATATACTCCCATGTGTAGATTAATGACTCCACAGTGATGTATTCCTCTGTAATTGATCATTTAATGTATCACATACTCTTGATGTAATCTTTGAAATTTTTTATCAATATATTAAATGGATGCATCCATCGATATCTAACTGGGCAGCAAAGAAGTGCCTCATTGCATAGGCGTACCCATAAATGAACACTTATGTCAAAAAAGATGGGCGAAAGTACTTTTTCAACACGCAAATCTCTTCGGTTAAAGCTACTTTTGTGGCCCTTACATGCTCTCGATTGACTACCTTCTCACATAAAAGTGTGAAGCAGATGCTAACTTGCATAATGGCCCTTTGCAAATCCTTGTGCTTGGAGAAACAATGCTTAAACAACAAAGGAACCTATTGTATGATCATATTCCAATCATGGGACTTACACTTATAAAAATCATGGGTAGCATAATTCACAATCCTTTGCAAGTTGGATGAAAAATTAGATGGAACCTTAAAATTATATATTGTGTCTAAAAGCACTTTTCTTTCCTCACTCATCAAAGTAAACGCACTAGGGGGAATTATTATCCTTCCTCTACAGTCTTCTTTCAACCATAGTTGTGGCTTAAATTTGAATAATTTAATATATTTTTGTTCATTTTCTCCATCCTTCGAATGACTCCCCCCAAGGCATGTGCCCACAATATGTTCAGTGATGTTCTTCTCCGCATACATCACATCCAATACTTGGAACACCAGGTTATTCTTCCAATAAGGCAAGTAAAATAAAGTTGACCTCCTAAACCATGTATTTTTTGTCTTAGTTTCATTCCCAGTTGGGGTCTTCTTATGATTGACATTCTTCAATTTAGGATTCTTACCTGGCATATTAGGGCCATAATTAGAAGATTTACTTTTAATTTTTGAAGCAACGATGTATATTTTTTTTTCTAGTGGTGAGACGCAGAGATTCAGTCTTCTCTCCACAAATAGGACACCCTAATTAACCATGTACTACACAACTGGATAATGTCCCATAAGCTAGAAAATCATGAATTGACCACATTAACATAGCTTTGAGCGTAAACTCTTCATTTTTAAATGAGTCAAATGCTTACACACCCTCTTCCCACATCTCATTTAATTCTTCTAGCAAAGTAGTCAAGTAGACATCGACGTCCTAACGTGGTGCCTTTGGCCCGAGTATCAACAAAGACAGCATCGAAAATTTAGGTCTCATACACTGTGAAGAAGGGAGGTTGAGTGGTGATAGGATCACTGGACGTGCACTCTGATTGTTGCTTAGATTTCCAAATGGACTGAAACCATCTATTGATATTTCCAAACGAATGTTATGATTTTCTCGAGCAAAATCGGGATACTCATAATTCACCCTCTTCCAAGCTGTAGAATCAATAGGATGACACATAAGATTATCCCCTAATTTTGCCCTAGTATGTAAAGCCATTTCCTCTTTTATCCACGGTACTGTGAAAAATCGCTTCAATCTAGGCCCAACAGGAAAATATTTCAACACTTTTTTAGGCATTTTTGAGCTTGTGCCTTCCTTGCCAGTAGATTTCACATATCTAGGTTCCTTGCATACGGGACACTAATCGAGATTCTCATACTCCTTTAGGTATAGTATGCAGTCATACACACAAGCATGAATTGATTTATACTTCATTCCCCAACCTTTCAAACCATTCTTCATAGTAGGATAGTTATTTGGAAGTGTATTCTGCTTGAGTAGAAAACCCTTCGCCCAATTCAAAATTCCTATCACGTTATTACCAGGTAAACCATATTGGGTCTTCAAACTATGTAAACCAACCATGGCGTGTAAAGTTGTTTGATCTTTGTCACAACCAGGGTAAAACCTTGAGTCGCCTTAAATTTTAAACTTTGATAGTCATCGTCAAGGTTTATCTCGATATCTTCATGAGCACCTAAACTTTTTACATCGTTAGTGACCTCATTTTCTTCTGCTTCATGAACCCCATACGCGTTATCAACTAAATCCACTAGAATATTATGATCTACATTGTCCTCCTTTCTTTGTACATCTATCCTACTTGTTGATTATTGTGAAGGTTGCTCGGGGACAAAAGGAACATGCGATTCCCTAAGAAAAATCCAAAATCGATTACGATCTTGCATAACCCATCTTAACAAATGTAGTTCAAATGTATTCTACTCAAACACCTTATCATTCCTACACTTAGAATGTGGACACGGAAACTTTTCATTATCACTACATCTCTTTGCGTCTTTCACAAATTCATTAGCACCTCTACGAAATACATCCCCTAGTCTATTTTTCTCACCCATCCACTCTTTGTATATGGGATATTCCATCACAGCTACTACAAATAATTACCTATTTTGGTTAAGAAGCGCATATTCATGGATTAGTATAAGCAAAAGTGTGAAAATTTAGTTTCCAATAAATGATTTAATATAAGATTGACATTTCATCTTTCGGTGTTATATTATAAAAATAATATAAAACATATTTCCTCCATCTCCTATAAAGTTTAAGTGGTCCTATCCCATTCAAGACCACATATTTCTGTAATATACATAGCAGCTCATCCACATTGTTCAAATTTGAGGAAAATTCGACAGCGTATTCCCATAGCTCTCCAAGTACATGATAAAGATTCGCAAGTGTAAGTGATATTTTAATTTATCAATTGAAATAATACTTAACACCGCATCATCTAGTATGTACCCAGAGAACATTAAGAAACAGCAACGGAACTTCCCCAAAAGTAACAAGTTTAAGCCACTAAGAACATTATTATATAGAATCTATGATGTCCCAAACTGTCCAAACTGGACAATTTGAGAGATCTCATTACAGGGGTAATCACTCTCGAACGGGTCTATGGGTTATTGAATATGTACACATAAGAACTAGAAGGATATTATATATGCGAACTATTTTATTTATATTTCCATGGTAAGTATGTTTCATTTCTATGCGGTAATATTTAAAGTGATGATTTATACATAGTAATGTTTCATTTCACATTATTAATTGTTTAACAACAAGCTTTTAAATTTATAGTGTGTTTTATTTCTGTCTTATTTATATTTTCATTGTAAATATGTTTCATTTCTGTCTTATTTATGTTCGATAGAATCACAAACCTAAATGTTAGAAATGTCGAGGACCAACAAACTCAATGGCTATCTAAATGTTCAAATACATCAGTCAACAACAATTCAAATAATAATGCAAAATATTATAAATGCCTAGGGCCAACCCACATCACATGTCACTATTCGGTAGTACCGCAACCCTAAATGTTAGAAATTATTAGGAACAACCAACTCAATGGTCATTTAAATGTTCAAATTCACCAGTCAACAACAATTCAAGAATCCCAAACAACAATCCAAATAATAATGCAAAATATTTAATAAATGAGAAATATCTTAGCGCATTAAGGTGACATCATTTTTAAATTAGCATAATAAATAATAAGGTGACATTATTTTTAAATTAGCACAATAAATAATAATGTTAGAAATTACAGTGTTCATAAAAATTAAATGATTGCATGTGTTTGTGTGTGTTTGAAATCAATTTTAAGGTTTCAAATTAATTTTATTTGCAGAAATATTTCTAAAGTTTTTTAGGGGTTTTCATTTTCAGGTTTTCACTTGAAATTAATGTTTGTGTTGGTGTGTATGTGGTATGTATGGTCTAGTGTGTGTTTCTGTGTGGGGCGAGGGGTGTCATGTGCGTGTGCATGTGTTTTTATTATATGTGTGTGTGTAGTGTATGTGTGGTGTGGTGTGTGTGTGTGTGTGGTGTGAAGAGGGAGAGAGAGAGAGAGATGAAAGATAGAGAGGAGGAGTTACACATTAGAGAGAGAAAGAGAGAGGTGTAATTGGTAAAGGGGAAATGGTGTTGGCAGGGAAGGATTTATTCATAAGAGTTATCACGGTCGTGTCACGAACTTTTACCGTGACAACTTATAAACTTATCATGGTCAAAGTCTATGATACGACCGTGACAACATTATAATCACGGTCGTATCATTGTCATTGACCGTGACAACAAATTTGTGTCTTGTTGTCACGATTTTTTACAGTGACAACTTTGGTCGGGTATAGAGTGACAAAAATCTAATTTTTCTATTGTGTAAGATAATCTAACCAAAATTCCCTTATCAATGGTACTCCTAAAGGTAAGTATGAAGAGGCCCAAAAATGTATGAGACCTAAGTATATAAATAGGGGCAACCTAGCTCAAGAAAAGAAAAATTGAAAACTGAACGTAATAGCTTGGACTCTTAGATAGAAACCCTAGCACTCGTTTTGTTTCCATCACCCTTCTAATTAAAAAAACTTTCACCTTTCCCCCGTGGACGTAGGCCGACTTGAGGGTCGAACCATGTATATAGTCTCTTGTTATTATTTTTGCATTCATAATCGTTTTGGTGAAATTCGTCAAATCCAGAATAAATTGTGGGAAGTTCCCCTATAGTTTCTTAAAAATGTTTTCAAAAAATCATTTTTTGAAGGTCACTCTAACGATTTATACGAGGTCATTCGAACAACGTCTATACCTTCATTCGAACAAGATTTCTAAGGAGGAAAATTTTTGCAAATTTTATTCTCTCTGGAATCTCGTCGGATACCTTGTTCAAAGGTCATTCCAATGAGATTGTTACACTCATTCAAACGAGCTTCAAACGAGGTGAATTATTCAAAATTACTTCCTCCTCTAGAATCTTGTTCGATCTCTCGTTAGAGAGATATTCAAACGAGAAAAGTTCCCTCATTCGAACGAGGTACAAAGTCATTCGAACGAGTAGAGGCATTTTCTAAAAATTATTTTTTTTAAACAAATCTCCCCACTTTCAGGAGACACCATTAACTCAGAATTATTCTCCTATATAAGGAGGGAGGGGGGGAAATTTTTAATATGCCTTTTTCATGAATCATTAAACCTATAGACTTTGAGAAAACCTCTACAAATATTTTTTGTTCCTTTATGATCAAGTTTTCTTAAACCAAACCCAATAAAATATATTCATCATATGTCCTTGGTTGGGCGGAGGATTCTGCATTGTTGGAGACGGCAAAGGCATCGGTGGATACCAAGGCAAGGAGTTTCTTTGAATCCGTATTGGATTGCATGGATATACAAACAGAGGTTTTTAAGACTACACCTGCGTAGGCTTATTGAGTCAAGTGTTGTAAGTTTTTTGAGTCTTCTTATAAAGCCGTATATCTAGTGAACTTGTCTAGGCCTGGTCCAAAGTTTTTCCCATTTAGGTTTTACTCTTACATCGATGTGTCGTGGTTTGTTTGTTTACCTTTACCATTTGAATCTTGCATGCTCATGTAGTAATTAGGATAACAAGATTAAAATTGGAAAGAATAGACACGTCCTGCCTAGACTTTTATTTACTTAGTTTTTGTATTTGCAAGTTTGGGTAAATTTAACGAAGTTTTACCTACATCATATAAGCGGGACTTGTTAGAATTTTTCCTGGGACCAGGTCTAAGCCACTCTCTAATGAAATAGCGTGCGATAATATATATATATATATATATATATATATATATATATATATATATATATATATATATATATATATATATATATATATATATATATATATCCCGATCCTACGTGTTGTGGTTTAACCCACTTGCATGAGGAAATTTATGTCACATAATTGGGTCGGTGGTTACACGTTGGCTGTCAATGTAGTGATTTCCTCATTTATGTGTGTGTTTTTGCAATCTAATAGGAGTGGGACCTATTATGAAGGATCGTTCCCTTCTTGTCATGCTAATATGTATAACTTGTCCAGTGATGTATTTCATATGAGAATATTGGATTGTGCTCTTACGATTAATATGATGTTCTTAATTAATTGGATATTATGTAGTATATGGGTAGTACGTATACTTCTTCCACTTAACGTACGATTACTAATTATAATATTGTGTTGTAGCACTAAATAATGATTTTGTAGCAAATTATGTAAAGCTTTGTATTTACTTGTTTTGTGTATAGTAGGACAACTACACAGTAATGAGCATAACGTACTAAGGATTTATGAGAATAATTAATAGCCCAATAAGAGTTTAGTTTGTAAGGTTATTGTATAATATATCAACTAAACTATATATGAATATAATTTACCGGGATATTAGGTAACATTGTGGTTATCCTAGAAATGAGTAGAGCTTACGTGGGTACTGTGTAGGGTAGTAGTTACTCCGTAAAGATGGACTTAACCTAAATTAAAATTTTTTGGTATCGGGATACAATGGGTTTGGTATTAACTTTAGTATATGTTTATTGGTGATGATATTACTTTGCAGTTCGATTTGGGACTTATGCATGGTACATAAATAGTCTTAGGACTTGGGTACTTACATTACGTAGTATAAGATTGACATATGACTAGGATGTACCCTAGTTAGAGTGAAGTGAGGAATCTTGGAAGTGAGTGATAGTGGGGATGACATGAGTTAAATGAGTCACATTTTATACTATTCAAGTAAAGTTAGATTTCTTGAAAGTGTGGATTCTGATCCACTTCTTTTCTTACTAATTATTTCAGGTATTTTCACAACCGGAGCCATAAGTTTAAGAAGATAGACTTGCAGCATTCGGATCCATCGATTTATAGTATTAAATGTAGGATTTAATATATTTTGTCATTTTATTTTCTAATGGAATTTACATTCAGTTATTCAGATATTTTATAATGGTTCTGTTATGGGTTCCAAAGTTGTTTATTTCAATTTGTTTTGGCTACTTAAAACATTTATCACGTGGAGACTATTAAGTTATTTCAGACTTATATATGTGTTATCTCATTTTATCAACATTATATACTTACTATCTTGTATGGATTTAGTTTTAGTATTGATCATTGATATTAAGAATAGTATAAATTATTTAATGTATCTTATCTTCGTTGTATAGGAATTGCCACCAGATATGTGGAAAATAAGGGGTGTTACGTGAAGCCTCTTTAACGACTTCTATTGTTTCCATATACTTTTCCTCCATAGTAGACAAAGCAACCATGGACTATAACATGGACCTCCTGCTCACCTGACCACAAGATAGTGTAAAACAGGCCCCTTAATATATTAATGCTTATACAAATCTCCCGCTTAGTCTGAATCAACATACGCATCCACATTTGACTATTCCACCCATGGGTACACAAGTTCCACATCAAATGATCCATGAATAGACTGTAAAATCCATTTCACTAGATTTCAATGATCTTTTCCCCAATTTTCCATATACTTACTCACAATATTCATCACTTGAGTTATATTTGACCAAGTAAAAATAATGGCATTTATCAATTTACCTGTCGCACTCTCATATGGAACTTGAGGCATATACTCCACATCATCCTTGATGCTCAAAGCCATTATATATTATTGTCTGAAGTGTGCAATCGATGGAGTATTCATAAGCTTTGTATCCTGAATCCCAAATCGTGACACAACTTTCTCTAGGTATTTCTCGTGAGTGAGACTAAATCTTAAATTCTTACTCTCTCTAGTAATATCCATGTCAAGAATCTTATTGGCTTTACCCAAATCATTGATTTTGAACTCTTGTCTTAATTGATCCTTTATATTGTCAATTTTCACCACGCTCGCACAAGCAATGAGAATGTCATCAAAATAAAAGAGTAGATAAATTAAATTTCCATATTTAAGCCACTTGAAATAGACACAGCTGTCAAAATCACTCTGTGTGAATTTTTGGTCCACTATGAACGTGTCAAATTGCATGTACCATTATTAAGGTAATTTCGTTAACCCATTCAAATAATTATCTAAATTGCATAATGTGATGACCCGGATCTGATTATGATAAACCATGTTTACATCATGCTTACCATATGGGATGGTAATAAGGTGTTATTATAATATATAATGTTAAGTTATTGTGTTTATTCCAATCGTACCTTCATAACTTATGAAATATTAAATTAGTCACAAACATAAATTTGTGAAGTCTTCGGTATGAATGTTCAAGTTCAGGACTAGTTTTGACCACTATAATATGATAATTGACTTGAGGTGAAAACTAGATAGTGGTAGATATATGAGTTAAGTTTGTAACACAACAAACGGTGTGTAAAATAAAGATCTGAGTAAGGAGTTATACTGAAATTACGAACAAGGACTAAAGTAGTCATTTAGCTTTAAAGGATATTTTGTCTTATATGGCGACACATGTCATATTTTGATTGGACCAAGGGGAGGTGACTTATGCCTAATTTAAAACCATGAAATGACCTCCACCTTCAGCCAAAATCAGTCATGAGAGAGTTTGGCTTGAGGATAGAGAATCGGGAAGCTCGGGAAGTAGAAACTAAAGAGAAAAATTGAGAAAAATCGTAGGAAATTACGAAAAAGTCCCTAAGGTAAATCTACGCATAAATCTTGTTATTATTTTGGTATTATTGATTGAAATGATAGAAATCATTGGTTTTTATTGAAATTTCATGCCTTGGTGTATATGTACGGATAGATGCAAGTTTAAGCAAAGTTGAACGTGTAAATCATGTAGATTGCTTCGATTGGAAACCTTGTGTATTCAAACTTCTACAACTTTTTGTATATTTATTGGAATTGAATAATTCTAGTTGGAGATGAAAATAGACTCATATATGTATAAAATATCCTAATGTTATGAGAAAATAGCAAGAAATGAATCTTCGGTGATAGTTTCAAGTTCAAGTATAAAATTTGTCCCAAAAGAGTAAGTATGCACACCACGTGTTCGATGTTTTGCTTGGCATAGCAAATGAATCTTAAAAAATATGAAACTTTAACTTTATATTTTTAAATACATTTATTGATGTTGGGTGAAATATCATAGAAATTTATGAAACAAAAAAATTATGAAAATTCTTGGAAGTTGACTGGACGATAAAGGAGCCTATAGGGCAGATTTGCTATGTAGCAAAGAAATGGGCATATCTTGCTTTAGGAAACTTAAAATGACATGTCATATTTTGGATTGGTAACCCAATATGTTAAGGATGAAACTAATAAGAAGAAATTAAAATATATTTGGCCTATGATTTGGATATGATAAATATCTTACCATGAAGTTAGATTGGACTTCATTTACGATATATGATTTGAATGTGATTATATGATGCTTATGAATTGGGTTAAGTTTAAGTTATTATTTGGATTATTAATATCCTTATAATGATACTAACATTGTAAGAATTTATATGTGAAAAGTAAGAAGAACCGGTTGAACAAGTTCCAGACAAAGGCATGGGAAAAAGACATGAAGTGGACAAGGTGAGTGTACTCACTAGAAAGAGATGTATTATACATGGTTATAAAGATGATTTGAATATCATTCATAGGTAAGATGTATTACACATGGTTATGGATATGATCTGAATATCACTCACGGGTAATATGTATTACATATGGTTATGGATATGATCTGAATATCACTCACAGGTAAGATGTATTACATTAGGTTATGGATACGATCTGCATATCACTCACTGGTAAGATGTATTATACATGGTTATGGATATGATATGAATATCACTTATTGGTAAGACGTATTATACATGGTTATGGATATGATCAGAATAATATTGAATATGAATTTGTTCATTTCGGTTTACTGAAATGGGAGGTTACTCCCCGACCCGGAATGGGGGAGATTTGTCTATTAAAGACAAGGGGCTACTCCTCAACTAGGAATGGGGGAGAATTGTCTATTGCAGATAGGATATGTGAATCCTGACTCGGATAAGTTGGTCATTCTTTATGAATGAGCCGGATAAGCATATGATTGGTCATTCTTTATGAATGAGCCGGATAAGTATATAATTAGCAATTCTTATGAATGGTCCGAATAAGTATGCATATATCATCACGGGGATATGATTTATTGCAGTTAACTTTATGCAATAGTGAAGTAGTGATTCATTTGGTGAGCTATTTTTCTCATGGTTTCTATATTTATGTTTTTCAGGTATTATGATATCACTGCCAAATCTAAGAGGTCGGTGGGGTGTGCAAGGGGATGCATAAAACTAGGATTTTGGTCAAACATAAATGGGGTAATTTAAGCCCACTTATCTTTTTAGTAAGTTTGAATAAGCCTAATTACCTTAAAGTTGTCTAAGGTTTTAGTTTTAATGATTCATGTTAATAATTGAAAAAGCATACTCATGATTATGGTTTGATTAGGGTAATTATGATTTGACTCACTTTGACTTTCAAACTTAATTATAAGTAACTGGGTTGGGGTGTGTCAACTTTGGTATCATAACTTAGGTTTTAAAGGTTCTGGGATTAGAAGCGCCTAGATTTGGCAGTGGTCGTCATAAATTGTCTTGAATCATAAGTATTCGATGGTAAAGGATACAAATAAGTATGTTAAGCTTTAAATTGGCCTTATTGACTAACATCTATCTGTTATACATATATATTATTGCACGGGATATGAAATGCAAAGATCTTACAGGAAAGGAAATAAGATGTTGAGGTTAATTCGGGGATGATAACGAATACAGGTATTTTAATATAAATCATTGCATTGTTTAATATGTTGTATGGACAAACATGCCATTGAAAAAAAAATTAAAGATGAAAGGTGGTAAGAAAAATTATAAAGTATTGGACGTGATATCTACCTATACTGGTATATGTGGACTTGAGTCGTGTTACGTACTAAGCCATGAATGGGTGCACTCCTCATATGTATGGAAGAGTGATGTACAGGTACCCATATCCTACTAAAGGATAATAAGTGCGAAGAATTATTGTTATATGATTATAATGGGACTTGAATTGTTAGAGGGTGAATAAAATGAAGGTTCACATAGTAAAGGTGAAGTGAGAAGATTAGTAGTTGTATATGTTTAAAGTTAATATGTGAAATGGTCTGAAATATAATCTATCACAATCGACCCGAGCATAGGTTCATAATGGATTATGATAAGTAAAAGAAAAGAGTAATGAGAGTTGATATGTACTTCTTTAATAGTATGAGTATATGCAGTGGATATGACTCTTGTGATATTTTGCAATGCTTATAAGAATAGCAAAGTTGAGGCGAGGTGGCTAGGAGTTGGAAGTTTAAAAATATTGAGGAGTCCTTTTAAGAATATGTGTTGTGTATAAGTGTGGGAAAGATCCTAGTCGGATTTGAATATTAACAACTTATTTGGGTGGATATTGAGTTGTATTTGTCATTATGACGATGTGCTATCACTAAGGATGTCATATAAAGAATATGGTTGACATTATAATGAGTCACTAGAATTATCTATAAGGATAATGTGCTATGTGGAATACTCTAATGTGATACATTAAGGTATTTGTACAGGTTACTTGAAAGAGATAAGACATAATAATTAGAAAAGTATTATGGGGTTGGTAGGCATGGTTAAGGTTTTAAGTGGGGATGTTACGTTTAACATCCAGGTTACGAAAACTGGTAAAGTTAGTAAATTAATGATGTTGCATAAGACTATCATGTTATTAAAGATTGGGGTAATATTATAATTGTAAAGTAATTGTGTAGAATAAATGACTTTTTAAGGTCGTTGTATGTTTAGTTAAAGTTAAACACATGTATTTGGTATTGAATGGACAATGAGAAGATGGCATATAATAAGCTAGTCTTGTAATATTATATTTATGAATTGAAATATTCAATGGAAGTTGGAGAAAGGAAATATAAGAAGTTAGTCTCATAATAAAACATTTATTATTTGAAATATTACACGATAATAAGGATGGACCATAGGAATGAAGGTATGAAGTAATATATGAGTTGGGAATTGACTTCCATTTATAAGAAATCATCAGATGATTATTCTTATGTATAAGTGATAAATAAAAGGAAGATGATATGAGAGAATATTTGTCAGGCATGAGGAAATAGTATTCCCAATTGGTTGGTAAGTGAAATTCATCCTAAATTTCGGGGACGAAATTTTCTAAGGGGGGGAGGTTGTGACGACTCGGATATGATTATGATCAACCATGTTTAAATCATGCTTATCGTATGGGATGGGGATAATGTGTTATTAGAATATATAATGTTAAGTTATTGTGTTTAGTCTAATCCAACCTTCATAACTTATGAAATATTAAATTAGTCACAAACACAAATTTGTGAAGTCTTCGGTAGGAATGTTCAAGTTCGGGACTAGTTTTGGCCACTATAATATGATAATTGACTTGAGGTGAAAACTACATAGTTGTAGATATATGAGTTAAGTTTGTAACACAATAAATGGTGTGTAAAACAAAGGTACAAGGAAGGAGTTATGATGAAATTACGAATAGGGGGCAAAGTAGTCATTTAGCTTTAAAGGATATTTTGTCTTATATGGCGACACATGTCGTATTTGATTGGACCAAGGGGATGTGACTTATGCCGACTTTAAAACCTTTAAATGACCTCCGCCTTCAGCCAAAATCATGCATGAGAGAGTTTGTCTTGAGGAGAGAGAATCGGGAAGCTCGGGAAGTAGAAAGTGAGGAGAAAAATTGAGAAAAATCGTAGGAAATTACGAAAAAGTCCCTAAGGTAAATCTATGCATAAATCTCGTTATTATTTTGGTATTATTGATTGAAATGATAGAAATCATTTATTGTTTATTGAAATTTCATGCCTTGGTGTATATGTACGGGTAGATGCAAGTTTAAGCAAAATTGAACATGTAAATCATGTATATTGCTTCGATTGGAAACCTTGTGTATTCAAACTTCTACAACTTTTTGTATATTTATTGGAATTGAATAATTCCAGTTGGAGATGAAAATAGACTCATATATGTATAACACATCCTGATGTTATGTGAAAATACAAAGAAATTAATCTTCGATTATAGTTTCAAGTTCAGGTATAAAATCTGCCCTAAAAGAGTAAGTATGCACACCATGTGTTCGATGTTTTGCTTGACATAGCAAATGAATCGTAAAAAATATGAAACTTTAAATATCATAGAAATTTATGATACAAAAAAATTATGATAATTCTTGGAAGTTGACTGAACGATAAAGGAGCCTATAGGGAAGATTTGCTATGTAGCAAAGAAATGGGCATATCTTGCTTTAGGAAACTTGAAATGACATGTCGTATTTTGGATTGGTAACCCAATATGTTAAGGATGAAACTACTATGAAGAAATTAAAATATATTTGGCCTATGATTTGGATATGATAAATATCTTACCATGAAGTTAGATTGGACTTCATTTACGATATATGATTTGAATGGGATTATATGATGCTTATGAATTGGTTTAAGTTATTCTTTGGATTGTTAATATACTTATGATGATACTAACATTGTAAGAATTTATATGTGAAAGGGCAGAAGAACCGATTGAACAAGTTCCAAACAAAGGCACAGGAAAACACATGAAGTGGCTAAGGTGAGTGTACTCACTGGAAAGAGATGTATTATACATGGTTATTGAGATGATTTGAATATCATTCACGGGTAAGATGTATTACACATGGTAATGGATATGATCTAAATATCATTCACGTTCAAGATGTATTACATATGGTTATGGATATGATATGAATATCATTCATGGGTAAGATGTATTACATATGGTTATGGATACGATCTGAATATCACTCACTGGTAAGATGTATTATACATGGTTATGGATATGATATGAATATCACTTATTGGTAAGATGTATTATACAAGGTTACGGATATGATCATAATAATATTGAATATGAACTTGTTCATTTTGGTTTCTCGAAATGGTAGGTTACTCCCCGACCCGGAATGGGGGAGATTTGTCCATTAAAGACATGGGGTTACTCCTCGACTAGGAATGGGGGAGAATTATCTATTGCAGATAGGATATGTGAATCATGATTCGGATAAGTTGGTCATTCTTTATGAATGAGCCGGATAAGCATATGATTGGTCATTCTTTATGAATGAGCCGAATAAGTATATAATTGGTAATTCTTATTAGGGGTGGCAATTCGTGTGCGTCGTGTCGTGTTCGAGTCGTATCATGTCGGGTTCGTGTTAAGTATTAGTCAATCCTACCCGACCCATTTAACTAATCGTGTCAGATGAGCAAACACTAACTCAACCTATTTATCATCGTATCGTGTTCGGGTTGACCCACATAACCCATTAAGTATATATAAAATAATTTTTTTCTTCTCTCTTAACCAAGCATACCACTCATAGGCCTACAATAACTTAAATTTAATTAGTTTCAACTTCTTGCAACACATAAATACTTTATCATCCAATTCTCCATGAATTTTATAGAATGTCTATCAAGATATATAAATTATCTAATATATTCTCCTTAAAATACGAGTAAAACGGGTCTATTCGTGTCATTTTCGTGTTATACGTGTTTGACACTAACCCAACCCATTTATTATTCGTGTTGGCGGGTCGTGTCATATTCGGGTTCGTGTCAAGAAATCATCAACCCTAACCCGCTAAATTCGTGTCGAGTTCATGTCGGGTTATCATGTCGTGTCAAAAATTACCACCCCTAATTCTTATGAATGGACCGGATAGGTATAAATATATCATCATGGGAATATGAATTATTGCAGTTAATTTTATGCAATAGTGTAGTAGTGATGAATTTGCTTAGCTGTTTTGCTCATGGTTTCTATGTTTATGTTTTTCAGGTATTGTGATATCACTGCAAAATCTAGGAGGTCGGCGGGGTGAGCAAGGGGATGCATAAAACTAGGATGTTGGTCAAACATAAATGGGGTAATTTGAGCCCACTTATCTTTTTAGTAAGTTTGAATAAGACTAATTACCTTAAAGTTGTCTAAGGTTTTAGTTTTATTGATTCATGTTAATAATTGAAAAAGGATACTCATGATTATGGTTTGGTTAGGGTAATTATGATTTGACTCACTTTTACTTTCAAACTTAATTATAAGTAACTGGATTGGGGTGTGTCACACACATTATCTTCCTTGACACGAACTTTGAATCCTTACTGTTGAGCTATGTATATGTCCTCCTCTGGATACCTATGCAAGAACGTCATTTGGCATTGATTTTTTCAAGCTAAGTCAAAATGTTCTACCATAGTGAATAGCACCCGAAAGGAAGTGTGTTTAACTATTGAAGATAAAAAAAAATATTGTGACCTACACTTTCCCTTTGTGCAATACCCTTAGCCACTAACCTTTCCTTATAACCAACGTCAAAATCTGAAGAACCTTATTTCTTATCATAAAACCATTTGTAACATAAAGACTTATTCCCCTTAGGTAACTTCACAATATCTCAAGTTTATTTCTTGTGAAGAGAATAAATATCCTCTCATATAGTAGCCTTTTAGCCATCACAATGAGTATCACTCATTGCCTCATGATACATGGACGACTCATAACCATAAACTAGTAATGCATATACAATTGTGTCATCGTCTAATCCATATATCCTTATAGGGTTTTGAACCCTTGATACTCTTCCGTTAGAGAAAGATGGTTGTTTTTGTTATTGTTGATTAAATCCCTTATTTGGAACCTCCACATTTTCACTTCAAGAGTCAATTAGAGTACTCACCTCAACTTTTACCTTTTCACTCTCATTCTCTACTAAATAATATCCTTTATCTACATTTGGCATCTCGAGCATTGATTCCTCATAAAAAATCACATCCTATTTTGGTCTTCCATGAACCATTACTTATATCCCTTGACCATCTACTTGAACCTATAAAGATTACTTTTCATGTTATAATCAATTTTTCAGTCAATAACATGAAAATAAGGAGGACACCCAATTTATACATCATCTCATAATTACAATGTGCACCTAATCTAGACTCCTTAAGATTCTTAAATTGCAGGAGATGAAAAATGGTTGACAATTAAGAAAGAATGTGATAAATCTTTCGCCTAATTGGCAATTTCTCATTAGACAACATATACGTCACCTTTCCAATTAAGATTTGGTCCATCTTCTTCACTATTCCATTTTTTTATTGTATTTTTGTACCATAATATGTTGAATAATACCCTCATCCTACCAATACTTCAAGATGGATCATATCAGTACTCATTGTGGCTATCCAACCTAAGCACCTTGATCTTCCTAAGAGTCAGACATTTCACCATCTTCTTCCATTTAAAAAACACCCCAAAGATATACTCTTTTTTATGGTATAAATCAAAATCCAACGAGAGTAATCATAAACAAGCATCATAAATTAGTGAATGCTCCTAAAACATGGTGTTTTAGAAAGACCTCAAACATCCGTGTGAACATAATAAGGAATGACTTACATGTGATGAATCTTCGGTCCAAACTCAACCCTTATTTACTTACCAAGCATGAAATTATCAAAAAATCCCAACTTTCAAGTCTTTTCACCCTTTAGCAACCCTTTCCCCAACATGTCGCATAGCCAAAGCCGAGTGGAATCAAACTTTTTCTCTTCTTTCTTCAGAACAATCGAGGCATTAAATACTATTGTGTTCCCTTGAAAAGAGTTGAGGTCTTTAATTTTATTTTGTCACATTAGCATTAAGGCACAAAATAACTATGGGGACCAAATCATAATTGACCTAACTCAGGCCTGTACAACCAAGCCCAACAGCGCTTGGCACACGCCCAGCCCAGTTTACTAATGAAAAGGATCAACACAAACATTTATCATGTGGATAATTATGGAACACATAGAATTTGGATAAATCTCACATAGGCTACCCAAAATCTCGAACGAGATATTCATAGAATCACCACATGAGCCAATGGAAACTCAAGGGAGTTCCTCGAACAATTAAACCACTGTAGTTTTACGCAGCTATAAATAGATCCCACACCCCAGGGCCAAGGGGATGTAATTTTCGTACTTTGAGAGAATGTAATAAAAATCCAGTGTCCTCTCCGTGGATGTAGATAATTTTCCAAACCATGTATATTTGTGTGTTGTGTGTGTGACATTTGCATGCCCTTTATTTAATTACTTTATAAAATTCATTAATTATGGTTATCTTCACCCATAATTGACGTCGTCTATTGGAAAAGACTTTCTTTCTATGAAATAAATCCCTACAAAAGAATAGCTATGATGACCCACCACCCAAATAATGCTCCCCGGCCTAGAGATGTTCGAGATGATTTAGCTACACTGAGGGTCAAGTCAGAGATCCATCAATATGGGAACCCAAGGATTCGACCAGAGCAACAAACTTCGAAAGAAAGCCACAGACAGCCTAGATCAAACCAAATCTCACGGTTAGTCGACGCATACGAAGCAACACTTCAATAACAGAAGGAGGCAACTTGCCTCCAGATTGAGGAGAATTCCCACCTCCAGTAGGGATTAGAAAAATGGAGAGAGAACTTTTCCAAGACCAAAAACATCATGGTCAGACTCCTAGGCCTCAGACAAGCAAGACTTGCAGCCGAGGAAGGATCACCGTGTGCATCTAAGCACGTTCAGAACATGGGAGTCATCTAGTAAGGTGTCACCGAGACAACGAGTACTACAGGGATGATATAAGGAGTTTGGTTCGGAGAGAAATGGACCAGCACCAAGATCATCGAAGAGCTAGATCTACGAAAGAGCTATAAAGAAAAGTCTAATTATCCAGATGATGTCTCATTTTTTAAGGTCCGTTGAGGAGGAAGAGCCCCTAAAAAAGTTTGCAACACCCCGATTTAAAATCTATGATGGCAAGACAGACCCCATAGATCATGTTCGGTAATATAGGTCGGCCATGACCTTATGGAGCCATAATAATTCCCTAATGTGTCATATTTTCCCTACCAGTCTGGGCGATGTTGCTCAAAAGTGGTTTGAAAGGTTTCCTCATAGATCCATTAAGAGTTTTAAGGTACTCGTTGAGAACTTCATTGCCTGCTTTATAACTAGCATCTTACACCCAAAGAGTATTGACTCGCTGCTCACAATGAGGAAGAAGCCACGGAAGACTCTATGCGAGTATGCCAAGCATTATTGGGAAGTGTTCAATAAAGTGGAAGACTGCTCGGTGCAGGTTGCCATGGAATATGTCAAAATTAGTTTACCCCTACTTCCATGATGCACCAGTCTCTCACCAAAAATGAGTCTGACACCATTAATGATCTCATGTCACGTATTGAAAAGTATGCCAAGGTGGAGGATGTGGTCCAAACCAGCCAGGCAGAAATTGGTCGTGCTAAAGTAAACAAAGGTAAATACAATGAGAACAATCCCATGAAAGGAAACAAAAATCAAAACAGTGCCAAGAACGGGGGCACGTCGGATTCATCCAAAGCGCGATCAACACAGTTCTTAAAGAACCAATCTACAAAATTCTTGGGAAGATCAAGGATCAACAGTTTTTCAAGTGGCCAAAGAAGATGGGAGGGGATCCGACCTAAAGGAACAATGCATTCCAGTGTGCAGTCCATAAAGAAAATGGGCACAAGATAGAGAACTATAAGGAACTTAGATCTCACCTAGAGGAGTCGGCTCAGGTTGGGGACTTGAATGAGTATATAAATAAAAAGCCCAACCAAGTCATCGCTAACGGCGATGAGAAACCAGATAATGTCCTAGACGATAAGGCAGGACATGAGTTCATAGTAATACATAGGTCGTCCGAACTCAAGCAGATTTAGGGAAATGTTGTTAGATGGAGCTAAAAAAGGGCCTTACAAATAATTCCCACCAAAATCCTGACTGGCAAACATCGACGACCAGAGGACGTCGATTATAACAAGCATATTATTTTCAAAGAGGAAGATTTGGTTAGGGTAAGAACCCCACACCACTATGTACTATTAATTACTCTCAGGATTGCAAACTGGGATGTGGATAAGTTACTGGTGAACCAGGGGAGCTCCTCTGATGTGATGTATATGAAGCTCTTCCACAAGCTTAAGCTCAAGATGTCAGACCTAAAGGAAGTGGTTGTCCCTCTGGTCATCTTCCTAAGAAAAATGGCAATGCCATTAGGAAGGTTGGTTCTTCCAGTGAGGGCAGGGAAGATTTCAAAGATCGTAGAATTCTTGATAGTGGATATTGATTCGCCCTATCACGCCACTCTCGATAGGGGTATCTTCATGCCATGAGAGTCATCCCTTCAACTTACCACCGAAATCTCAGATGTATCACGGATCGGGGCATAATAGAAATAAGAGGTGGCTAAGCCACATATCAAAAATGATACATCGCCACCATTAGGACCAAGCAAGAGAAAAAGAAAGAGAAATAGGCTCTTCTAGAGACGGCCCAAGACGGGGCCACTCTATCAAAATAGTAACTATGGCACGATTGACCGGGGGTGAGGGAGACCAGGATCCACCTTACTAATAGGGTTGTTGAAAACCTGGAGGAGGTTATTTTTAATGATCGTCGGTTGAAAAGGAAATATTTTATCAGGACAGCACTGACCAACGATGAGAAAAAGGAGTTGGTTGCCTTCCTGAAACAAAACTTAGACTTATTTTCACGGGAGCCATATAACATGCAGAGATCAATTCTACAATTTCCTATCATCATCTCCATGTGGATCTAGCATTCAACCCAATCATACAAAAAGCTCGTCGAAAAGTCTGAGAGAAGCTAAAGGAAGTAGAAAAGAGGTAAGGAAACTTCTAGAGGCAAGGTCCATTATAGAAGTTCAATTCCCAAAGTGGCTCTCCAATCCAGTCATAGTTTCTAGGAGAAAAAGTATCTAAAAATTCTATATAAACTTCACCAACCTCAACCAGGCTTGCCCCAAGGATAGTCTCCCCTTGCCAAAGATAGATTAACTAGTCGATGCCACTACAACCCATTAACGGATGAGTAATTTGGACGATTACTCAAGGTGTCACCAGATTCCTCTATTCAGCCCCCGATCAAGATAAAAATTCATTCATAACATCAGTGGGCTTGTACTGTTATAAGGTCATACCAGTCCGCCTTAAGAATGTTGGAGCCACGTACCACAGATTGGTCACAAAGATGTTCAAACACCAAATGGTGGAAACAATGGAGGTATATATTTATGACATGCTAGTCAAGATAAAGGATAAGAACATCCATATAAAGGACCTGGCCAAAACCTTTAAAATTCTCAAGCGCTACCGAATGAAGCTCAATGCGAGAAAATGCTCATTCGGGGTCCAATCAGGGAAAATTCTGGGTTATCTGGTCAGTAGAAAGGAATTGAGTCCAATCCAGATCAGATAGAGGCCATCAATAATATCCATCCATCAAAGACATTGTGCAAGATCCAAAATCTCACCGGGATGCTCGCAGCACTCAATCGCTTCATTTTGAAATCGTTTAAGCGTTGTTGATTGTATTTTCAGTTGCTTAAGAAGGAGACTAACCTCACTAAGAACGGTGAGTGATCAAGGTACCTTGAAGAAATAAATTCCTACCTGAGCAAACCCACATTACTAGATATTTTCGATCAAAGGGACCCCCTCTACATCTACCTTGTAGGTTAAAGACACACAGTCAGCTCAGCCTTGGTCTGCAAGAAAGAGGCAAAATAGTTTCCTGTCTGCTCTGCCAGCAAAATGTTCCTGGACGTCGAGCAGCGCTACTTACCATTAAAAAACTAGATTATGCATTGGAGATTGCGTCCTGAAAGCTTAAGCATTACTTTGAGGTCAACTCCATACTGTCATTACTCCGCTCTCCCTTAAAGTTATACTTCTCAAAGCTTATCTTTCTGGACGAATGCCAAAATTATCGAAATAGTCATTAGAACTTGAAAGGTTTGATATTCACTTTCAACCAAGGACAATACTCAAGGGGTAAATTTTGGTTGACTTCATTTCAGAATTCAAAGGAGATGGCCTGATCGACCAACAGGTGGTCGAGCAGTCAAAAGTCCATGATCAGTCCTAGTCCGAGAGCTAGATGTTATATGTTGATGGTGCTATCAATTCTAAAGGAGTATGAGTAGGAAATTTCCACCTAACTCTGACAGATGAAATTATCGAGCAAGGGATCAGATTGGGCTTTGAAGCCTCCAACAACGAGGTCGAGTACGAAGCACTTATAGCTGGCCTCCACAAGGCCCATTTGCTAAAGGCAAGTTAGCTCAATGTATACTGTGACTCCAAAATGGTCTCCAATTAAGTCAGTAGGGACTTTAATTTTAATAACGATAGTATGGTAGCCTACATCACGATGGTGTGCGAACTGATGAAAAAATTCAAGGAAGTCCACATTCAATAGTTTCCCTGGGGGCACAATAGTCATACGGAAGCCTTAGCGACCCTAAGCTCAGTAGTAAACTCCGATCTCAGGAGAATAATTAAAGGGGAATTCCTCACCGAGTTCAGTATTGACAAAAATAACGACCTCCAAGCACATTCTCTCCATGGAGAAGGGTTCCAGTTGGATAGATCTAATCATTGCATACTTGTAAAATTAAACAATGTCGACCGATAAGAGACTGGACCATTAGGTCAGGGTCAAAGATGCTCGCTTCTACCTAAACCCGTGAGTAAAACTTTACAAGAGATCTTTTATAGGCCCTTTCCTCCAATGCGTACAACCAAAGGACATTCACCAAGTTCTTTACAAATTCATGATGGGATTTATGGGAGTCATGCTGGACAAAGGTCCTTAGCATTCTGAGAATTTAAAGAAGGCTAGTGGTGGCCGTATATGCAGAAAGACAAAAGTATTTATGTTACGAAGTGCAAAAAGTGCCAAAACTTCTCTCCCATGCTCCGTGAACTGGCCAGTGATCAGAGGCCATTGACCAGTCCGTGGCCATTTACACAATGGGGGTTGGATACCATAGGACCACTACCTACTGCGCCAGGGAATCATAAATACTTATTGTTCCACACAGATTATTTCAATAAGTGGATTGAGACAGAGCCACTGGCGAACATCAAAGATGTCGACATGATAAGGTTCATTTCGACGAACATTATAAATCGCTTTGGGTTACTAAGGGCCATCATAATGAATAATATAACATAATTTGAAAGTGTGCCTTTAAAAGGTTTCTGCGATGAGCACAAAGTCAAACACCACTTAAATTTTGTGGTGTATTACTAAAGCAATGGACAGGCAGAGGCCGTTAATAAAATTATGATTGAAGGCCTAAAGAAGAGGCTCAAAAAGGAAAAAGGTGCTTGGGTGGACAAACTCCCTCATGTCATTTGGGCATATTGCACCACACTAAGGAGACCTATCGGGATAACACCCTTCACACTCACATATAGAATGAAAATTGTTATTCTACTTGAAGAACAAAGGTTGTAAATTAAGGACTGAACAACGATGCCCTTCGCGCTGAACTTGACCTAACGGTAAACAAAGATAGCAAGACATGATCAAGCTGGCTTCTTACCTACAGCAGTTGGTAAAAAAATAACACAAGGGGTTTAATCCAAGAAAATTCTAGGTTGGGGATTACGTCCTCAGAAAGGTTCTGGGCAGCGCCATAAGATCATTAGACGGCAAGCTAGAACCTTACTGGGAGGGAACATTCAAAGTAATTAGAGACGATTTACAAGGAGACTATCACTTAGAAATAAAGCAGGGAAGAGAGATACCAAGTGATGATGCTAAGATTTAGCACCACCGGATAAGTGATAGTGAGCTCAAACAGTAGCATCCATGGCAGCCATAGAGATGTATAAGTGTATAAGTATGTAAAAGGGGATGAGTATAAGAGGAAATAAGACAATGATGTATAGTGGTTCAACCAATTTGGCCTACATCCACTGTGAGTGTGTGATCCACTAAGTATGGGCACTAATGGCCTTGGATACAATGCACATAAGCCTCTCTCTCTCTCTCTACTGTGTGTACAAACAGAGTTTTAGCTAGGGTTACAGTCAATTGATCGATCCCTTGTAGGGTTGTAGGTGACAAGTATATATAGGTCTTGGGGGGTGTAGTGTACCCCCCAAGTATGCATGGTGCATGTGAATGATGATCTAGCCAATCCCCTGTTGACACCTGTAGATGCCAAATGATGACATAATATTACCTCACGTGAGGGTGTGATTTTGTTATAACGGTCTCCCATGTGCCATGTGAGCCTCACGCGCACTGTTACACGCGTCTCCCAAACCACGCGCTGTGATGATGTCACCCTCAGCCTATGAGCCGAGGCCGAGGGCAAAGTTCCTTCCGGTAGTGAGTCGGGCCTAATTTAGGCCTCGTACTGTCGTACCCTAGGAGGGTTGTCCGGAGCCTGGTGAAGGGTCGGCACCCTAAGGGGTCGTCCGGAGCCTGGTGAAGGGTCAGACCCCTGAGGGGTCGTCTGGAACATGATGAGGGGTCGTCTGGAACATGATGAAGGGTCGGCCCCCTGAGGGGTCGTCCGGTTGGAGGGTATATCTGGGTATATCAATCACCCCCCCATCCCTTAGCCATAGGTGTTGTTGAGATGGCTGAGGGATAGTGTTGTAATTGAGATGTGTGTATGATCAGTTAGGTGAGTGACACCTGGGCAGATACTCATTGTTTTTCCAGTTTCCAAGGCATGGCGGCTGCATACTTTGCCTGGGGCTTTGTGCCCTAATGATGCCTTGGTTAATAGGCCCATTCATTACTAAGGTATTTAAGAGATTTTTGAACTCTCTCTCTCTTCTTCTTCTTCTTCGCGCCCAAGCTCTCTCTCTCTAGCCTTTTACCTGTCTTTATTGCCATTTCTGCAGTTTTCGATCCTTCAAGCTTAGCAACTTTGGCAGTTCTTGCTCTCTCTTTATCAGGTAATCCCTTTGCCCCAGTGCTCTCTTTTATCTTCATTTCTGTTTGCTTTTTAGGCTCGTAGGGCTGCATTTTCCTTCGGTTGTTTCATAACTTTTTTCGGTGTCTTCTCCGGCAACTGGTTCTTGAGTGTTCTTGATCAAAACCCTTGAATTCCTTTGTTTCAATCCAAAAGTCCAATCTGGTCAACTGCCAACTTGTTTGTAGCTAAGTTTAGTTAAATTCTCTATGTGTAGGGTCTTTCATTTTAATGCTTAGGAGGCTTTATAGTTTAGCATCTGAATTCCCATCCTTGAGAGAGAAGCTCTTTGTAGAGATCAGACGAATAGAGGAAGAGGAAGATAGGAGATGAGGGGCCGACCCTAATTGGGTACGACCCATCTTTCCCATTCCTCTTTCCACAATAAAACCATTTGAACCGTCTGAGTCTTGTGGGTCATCCCATCGTCCAGCCGAGTGTCATTCAAGTGAGATGGACGAGAGAGCCTCCTTTCCAACTGGCGCTGGACCTTACGGCAGGAGAGAGACATCTGACCTAAGCCCAGGCTGAGAGGCCGAGGGTATGGTCCCCTCCGAGGCTGTCCCTGTGACAACCCTATCTCCCCATGCCTTTCAGATGGCCTTTCCCCAGGGGCCTCTGGAAGATGATGAGGCCGAGGGAGAGGGGACTGAGGACGAGGGTGATGATACAGATAACCATATTGATACCTCCCATGCCTCATCCTATATCTCCTCCGTTAGGGATCGTGACCTCTTGATATGGAGGCATGACTATGGAGTGTCCCCCAATATAACTATGAGGGTTCCCTCAGAGTCTGAGAGGGTTTTTGATTGTGAAGAGGGAGAGGTTGCAGTTTATGAACAGATGTTCAAGGTTGGTGTCAGATTCCCTCTGCATCCTGCTATTGTAGATATCCTGTCAGTCCTTGGTGTTTCCCCCTCTCAACTTTCTCCCAATTCCTGGAGGATGATACTAGGTTATATCTCCCTGTGGAAGAATGCTTTCACTAATGAGCCCTCGGCTGACATATTCTTGGCCTGCTATAATATCACCTCCTCGTCCAAACAGCCTGGGTACTATCATCTAGGGGCGAGGAGGTCTGAGAAAAAACTTCTCCACGTGACACAAACCTCCAACCATGATTGGAAGAAGAGATTCTTCTTTATCTCTGGGGAGTGGGAGTTCACCGCCGAGGCTCAACTTGTAGCCGATGGTCCGAGGGTCCCCAGAAGATGGTCTAACCCTTCAATGAAGGCCAGGTCAGACCCCGGACTTAGTCTGGAGGATAAGGACATCGTTGAGTATCTGAGAGGACGAGGGAGAGAGGGTGAATTTCTAAAATTTGAAGATCTGATGACCCCTCGGTTCCTCAAGGAAGCTGGTGTGAAGGTCGGCCCCCTTACAGAACTATGTGAGTTGTACTTTTATTTACTTCTTCCAAGTGTTTCCTTTTTATCTCTGTATTTTTCTCATGTGTCGTACCCTTTTCAGGTCGTACTGCAGGTGTATCAGACTACCTTTGGGAAATGACTGCTCCCAGCTTACTATCCGGCTTGGCCAAGAAGAAGGCTAAGGAGCCTCAGCAGGCCCCGAGGAATACGAAGGTCGCTGGGCCGACGGTTGTTGAGCCGATCGCCGATAGCCACAAAAGAAAGGAGCCTGAGATTCCTGTTGACCCTCAGTCGGATTCTCGGACGAGGGCCAGGGTCGAAGCATCTGAAGGGACTGCTTCTTCGTCCAGCATGGGGGCCTTCTGGTCTCATAACTTGGCACATCTGAGGGCCGAGCCCTCATCACTCATTGCAAACTTGAGGGCAGCCAAGGCATCAATGTTTTCTGCTCCCTTGGCTGCGGACTACGATTTCTTATCAAAGATGCCTCCAGCCAAAGTGTATGACTATGGTCTGCACACCCTTGCACAGGTATTGGTCTTGACCCACTTCTTTAATTTCATTTTTTCACCAACGGTTTCCTCGGCCTCTTGACATCTGTTTATTTTTATTGTGCAGTTTGTATGCGCCTTTACCTCGGCCACCAAGTGGATGGCTGAGAACCAAGCAAAGTTCCATGAAGCCGAGAGGGCTATTCAACACGAGGCAGATCTTCAATCAGAGCTTGATACTGCAAGGGCCGAGTTGGAAAGTACCAGGACTGAGGATGCAAGGATCCTGGATCAGCTGACGAGGCAGCACGACGAGGACCTTAAGGCTAGAGACTTGCTTTTAAAGGAGAAGGATGAAGCCATGACCCATCGGGAGGCCCAGTTTAAGGTTGAGCTGTCTGAGGTTGTGAAGAAAGTCGAGCTCGACGCTGTTGAAGCCTACAAACTCTCAGATGAGTTTCAAGGTTTTGGCCTTGAGTACTTGGAGAGAGGGATAAGGACGGCCTGTCGGTGGGTCGTCCTCAAGTTTGGCGATGTCGTCTCTTCGGTCCGCCCGTCCCTTGAAGCAGTCCAACTGGATGACCCTCTGATCGCCGAGGCTCTGACCCAGGTGGAATCCGAACATGCAGAAGGCACAGGCACGTCTGAGGCTCAACCTGTCATAGTCACAGAGGAAACCTCTCTTATAGATGTTGAGGCCCTGCCCTCTGATGCTGTTCCTTAGGGTGGTTGTTTGTAGCCCATACCCTCTTGATGTAATCAATATTTTTGTACTCTTCTTGTAAAACACTTGATGTTTCATTTATACTATCGTCTCCTTTACTGCCTTCCATATTTGCTTCTTGTACTGTTTTTGTTGTGAAATTTTTTTTTGTATAATCACTAACCTCTCCCTCGTCTTTCTTGAGGACAGTGGTGGGGTCGTCCCCTCCACTGGTCCTCATTATAGCCGAGGGATCAAATTACCAAACTATTGATGAGGTTTTCCCTCGTCTTTCTTGAGGACAGTGGTGGGGTCGTCCCCTCCACTGGCCCTCATTATAGCCGAGGGATCAAATTACAAACCTAATATCTTTAATAAAGTTTTCCCTCGTCTTTCTTGAGGACAGTGGTGGGGTCGTCCCCTCCACTGGCCCTCATTATAGCCGAGGGATCAAATTACCAGACTAATGGTTTTTAATGAAGTTTTCCCTCGTCTTTCTTGAGGACAGTGGTGGGGTCGTCCCCTCCACTGGCTCTCATTATAGCCGAGGGATCAAATTACCAAACTAATGGTTTTTAATAAAGTTTTCCCTCGTCTTTCTTGAGGACAGTGGTGGGGTCGTCCCCTCCACTGGCCCTCATTATAGCCGAGGGATCAAATTACCAGACTAATGGTTTTTAATAAAGTTTTCCCTCGTCTTTCTTGAGGACAGTGGTGGGGTCGTCCCCTCCACTGGCCCTCATTATATCCGAGGGTTAAACTTACCAAATTAATGGTTTTTAACAAAGTTTTCCCTCGTCTTTCTTGAGGACAGTGGTGGGGTCGTCCCCTACACCGGCCCTCATTATAGCCGAGGGTTCAACTTACCAAATTAATGGTTTTTAATGAAGTTTTCCCTCGTCTTTCTTGAGGACAGTGGTGGGGTCGTCCCCTCCACTGGCCCTCATTATAGCGAGGGATTAAATTACCAAACTAATGGTCTTTAATAAAGTTTTCCCTCGTCTTTCTTAAGGACAGTGGTGGGGTTGTCCCCTCTACTGGCCCTCATTATAGCCGAGGGTTAAACTTACCAAATTAATGGTTTTTAACAAAGTTTTCCCTCGTCTTTCTTGAGGACAGTGGTGGGGTCGTCCCCTCCACTGGCCCTCATTATAGTCGAGGGTTCAACTTACCAAATTAATGGTTTTTAATGAAGTTTTCCCTCGTCTTTCTTGAGGACAGTGGTGGGGTCGTCCCCTCCACTGGCCCTCATTATAGACGAGGGATCAAATTACCAAACTAATGGTTTTTAAGAAAGTTTTTCCTCGTCTTTCTTGAGGACAGTGGTGGGGTCGTCCCCTCCACTGGCCCCCATTATAGTCGAGGGTTCAACTTACCAAATTAATGGTTTTTAACAAAGTTTTCCCTCGTCTTTCTTGAGGACAGTGGTGGGGTCGTCCCCTCCACTGGCCCTCATTATAGCCGAGGGATCAACTTACCAAATTAATGGTTTTTAACAAAGTTTTCCCTCATCTTTCTTGAGGACAGTGGTGGGGTCGTCCCCTCCACTGGACCTCATTATAGCCGAGCGTTCAACTTACCAAATTAATGGTTTTAGTAAAGTTTTCCCTCGTCTTTCTTGAGGACAGTGGTGGGGTCGTCCCCTCCACTGGCCCTCATTATAGCCGAGGGTTCAACTTACCAAATTAATGGTTTTAATAAAGTTTTCCCTCGTCTTTCTTGAGGACAGTGGTGGGGTCATCCCCTCCACTGGCCCACATTATATCCGAGGGATCAAATTACCAAATTATTGGTTTTTAATGGGGTTTTCCCTCGTCTTTTTTTAGGACAGTGATGGGGTCGTCCCATCCTCTGGCCCTCATTATAGCCGAGGGTTCAACTTACCAAATTAATGGTTTTAATAGGGTTTTCCCTCGTCTTTTTTTAGGACAGTGATGGGGTCGTCCCCTCCACTGGCCCTCATTATAGCCGAGGGATCAACTTACCAAACTAATGGCTTTAATAAAGTTCTCCCTCGTATTTCTTGAGGACAGCGGTGGGGTCGTCCCCTCCACTGGCCCTCATTATAGCCTAGGGCTCAACTTACCAAATTAATGGTTTTTAATGAAGTTTTCCCTCGTCTTTCTTCAGGACAGTGGTGGGGTCGTCCCCTCCACTGGCCCTCATTATAGCCGAGGGATCAAATTACCAAACTAATGGTTTTTAATAAAGTTTTCCCTCGTCTTTCTTGAGGACAGTGGTGGGGTCTTCCCCTCCACTGGCCCTCATTATAGCTGAGGGTTCAACTTACCAAATTAATGGTTTTTAACAAAGTTTTCCCTCGTCTTTCTTGAGGACAGTGGTGGGGTCGTCCCCTCCACTGGCCCTCATTATAGCCGAGGGTTCAACTTACCAAATTAATGGTTTTTAACAAAGTTTTCCCTCGTCTTTCTTGAGGACAGTGGTGGGGTCGTCCCCTCCACTGGCCCTCATTATAGCCGAGGGTTCAACTTACCAAATTAATGGTTTTTAACAAAGTTTTCCCTCATCTTTCTTGAGGACAGTGGTGGGCTCGTCCCCTCCACTGGCCCTCATTATAGCCGAGGGTTCAACGTACCAAATTAATGGTTTTAATAAAGTTTTCCCTCGTCTTTCTTGAGGACAGTGGTGGGGTCGTCCCCTCCACTGGCCCTCATTATAGCCGAGGGTTCAACTTACCAAATTAATGGTTTTAATAAAGTTTTCCCTCGTCTTTCTTGAGGACAGTGGTGGGGTCGTCCCCTCCACTGGCCCTCATTATAGCCGAGGGACCAAATTACCAAATTAATGGTTTTTAATGGGGTTTTCCCTGATATTGGGCTTCAGAGACTTGCCGACGTGGACGGTTTTTTCCGGGTCATCCTCATCGAGGATGATGGATTCTACCTCTTCCGCGGCCTCTTTTTTCTTTAGCTTCGTCTCATTCCTGGGGTCTAGGGTATCAATATTGTAAGTGTTCGTAGCCCTCTTGTGTGCCTCCCTTTCTTCAGCGGAGTTGTAGTAACATTCTCGCGCTGTCGTCTGGTCTCCCAGAACTTCCCCCACCCCGTAAGGGGCAGGAAATTTAATCATCTGATGGACCGTAGATGGCACAGCTTCAAACCCCTTGAGGGCCACACGCCCCAGTATGATGTTGTAAGCCGAAAATACATGTTCATCCATCACAAAGAAACTGACCTTCCTGGAAAGCCATCTCGGCCACTCGTACCCCATCCTAACATCTGCCTCATATACCCCAAGGAGATGAACCTTTTCCCCACTGAACCCAATCAATGGATGATGGTATGGGACAAGTCTGGTACGGCTGAGGCCTAAGGCTTTGAAGCATGGCTAAAACATCACATCTGCAGAGCTACCCCCATCTACCAGGATCCTCGGTACCTCACACCCGTGCACCCTGGTAGTGATGACGAGAGGGTCATCATGTGGGGCCAAGAGGCCTTCGAAGTCCATTCTTGAAAATCCCACTATCAGAGTGTCCATATCAACCTTCTTCCTCTTTTCTGACTTGACCTCCAGAGAGGTTGAGTGTACCGTCTTCGTCACTGCCATGGCCTCAGCCACATGGGCCTTCCTATCAGCAACCTCAGACCCTCCTCCTGCTAGACCCCCGGAGATCATTCCCACTCCAATTGAAATCATCTTAAGCCTCTTAACAGGGCCATGGTCGTCTCTCGAAGGGAGGTCAGGGTCGTCCTCATCATCAGAAGGGTCGTCCCCTCTTTTTTGAGGACCTTATCTACATGCATCGCCTCGCTTCTTTCTGGGGTCGTCCCCTCGTCCCCTTTTGAAGGCACCTTTGTCGACGTACTTTCTGAGCTTCCCTTCTTTTATCATCTTCTCAATCTCATCTTTCAGAGCAAAGCATTTGTCTGTTACGTGGCCGTGGTCTTGGTGAAATTCACACCACGGGTTCTTATTCCTCTTGCTGGGGGCTGCCCTCAGTTTCTCAGGCCACTTCAGGGACCGATCACTCTTTATCTCATTGAGAATCTGTTCATAGCTGACCGTTAGAGGGGTGTAACCAGCAAACTTGTCATCCGTGGACCTCTTCTTCCCCTCTTTGTTCTTCTTAGGGTATTTACCCCCACTAGCACTTCCTTTTTCATCTTCATATTTTGCGGCCATCGCCTCTTCGACGTTCATCACCTTCCCTGCTGTCGACAGCAATTCAGCCATCGTCCTCGGAGGGTCTTCGGCAAGCTTCCATAACAGTTTCCCCTTTTGGACTCCTCCAATCAGGGCTGTCATAGCTATGCTCTCCTCATAGTCTTCCACCTCCAGCTTCTCTTTATTGAATCTGGCTATGTAATCCCTCAGACTCTCATTCTTCCCTTGCTTAACATAGAGCAAGTGGGTGGTCTTCTTCTGTGGCCTCACCCCAAAGAAAAAGTTGTGGATGAACAAGTCTGCCAGCTGCTTAAAGTTTTCAATGGAATTTTTTGGAAGAGACGTGTACCAAACATGCGGAGCCCCTGTCAGGGTACCAGAGAAGGCACGACACCTCATCTCATCTGAGATAGAGTATATGTCTGCTGCTGACTGATACATCTCCACGTGGTGGACGGGGTTGGTGCTCCCGTCATATCTTGGGGTGACCACAGGTGGCTTGAACTTTGATGGCGTGGGGAAGTTGACTATCTTTGCCACAAAGGGTGAGCCTATGGTGTATCCCCTCTGAAGGGGGTCTCGGCTCTTCATTATATCACCAATCTTATCCTCTAGTCGCTGGATTGAGTCATTCCATGGCCTCACAGGGTCGGCTTGGCTGATGTTATCCCCTGCCGCCTCTCTGAGGTGGACAGAGGGTTCTGCTGCGGCAGGCCTGTGTAGGCTGTTTACTTCCCTTTGGCTGTCATCTCGTCCTTGGGGTCGTCCATCTGCTACCTCCCTCCTGGACCTCACAGCACTTCTTGACCTGGATAATTTTTCTCGCAGGTCATTTACTGGTCCCAACCTCTCAAAGGCTGACCCCCTGCTCAAGCGATCAAAAGCAGAGCCTCTTGGGCGATCATCAGGGTTTGGTCTCCCGCACTTTCCTCTACTATCCTAGAGAGGTCGTACAGTATTGTTGGAGACCTCATACGGTTCCCAGCATTCTATTGGGGCATCCTCTCCCTCCAGATTGTCATACCTGTCCTCAGGGCAAGGGTTTCCTTGCCTCCCCAAGCGTAGACGCCGGGGGTCAGCAACATTCCTACGCCACTGAGGGGGTGCCAGGTCTTTGCGTGGTGCCTGGGGTGGTCTCCTGGCCTCATGGTGTCCTGGAGCTGCTGCCAGAGTAATCATCTCAGGTGAAACCCCTGGGGGTCTTAGTATATTCTGGCTTAGAGCTGTGAACTCCTCCTGCATCATCCGCTGGCTTGCTGCCAGAGACTTTAAGGCTGCCTCCACATCAGCCATCTCAGACTGAGGCGGCGGCTGAATGGAACTGGGTCTTCCCCCCTCATCCGACGGGGGAAGCGGTGGCGGTGGCATTTCAGGTGCCATATGTTTGAGCTATGAAAAGCTGAACTGAAGAAATGATTGGTGAGCTTGGGAACCTTAGTGGGTCTCTTTCAATGGTGAAACCCCTCCTCCTAGGGGGAGTGCTGGCTCACCACCAGAGTGCCCAGTGAGGTCAAGTTGTACAAAGGAAGAGATGTCTTCTCGTTCCCACAGACGGCGCCAAACTGATGATGCTAAGATTTATCACCACCGGATAAGTGATAGTGAGCTCAAACAGTAGCAGCCATGGTAGCCATAAAGATGTATAAGTGTATAAGTATGTAGAAGGGGATGAGTATAAGAGGAAATAAGACAATGATGTATAGTGGTTCAGCCAATTTGGCCTACATCCACTGTGAGTGTGTGATCCACTAAGTATGGGCACTAATGGCCTTGGATACAATGCACATAAGCCTCTCTCTATCTCTACTATGTGTACAAACAGAGTTTTAGCTAGGGTTACAGTCAATTGATCGATCCCTTGTAGGGTTGTAGGTGGCAAGTATATATAGGTCTTGGGGGGTGTAATGTACCCCCCAAGTATGCATGGTGCATGTGAATGATGATCTAGCCAATCCCCTGTTGACACCTGTAGATGCCAAATGATGACATAATATT
This sequence comes from Sambucus nigra, assembly GCA_949130495.1. Classification (NCBI taxonomy): domain Eukaryota; kingdom Viridiplantae; phylum Streptophyta; class Magnoliopsida; order Dipsacales; family Adoxaceae; genus Sambucus; species Sambucus nigra. Next base: position 190,570,354 of record OX422216.1, read on the forward strand.
ACCTCACGTGAGGGTGTGATTTTGTTATAACGGTCTCCCATGTGCCATGTGAGCCTCACGCGTACTGTTACACGCGTCTCCCAAACCACGCACTGCGATGATGTCACCCTCGGCCTATGAGCCGAGGCCGAGGGAAAAGTTCCTTCCGGTAGTGAGTCTGGTCTAATTTAGGCCTCGTACTGTCGTACCCTCGGAGGGTCGTCCGGAGCCTGGTGAAGGGTCGGACCCCTGAGGGGTCGTCTGGAACATGATGAAGGGTCGGCCCCCTGAGGGGTCGTCTGGAACCTGATGAGGGGTCGGCCCCATGAGGGGTCGTCTGGAACATGATGAAGGGTCGGCCCCCTGAGGGGTCATCTGGTACATGATGAGGGGTCGTCTGGAACATGATGAAGGGTCGGCCCCCTGAGGGGTCATCCGGTTGAAGGGTATATCTGGGTATATCACCAAGTGCATGGAATATGGCCAATCTCAAACAGTTCTACTTTTAGTTTTAGTTTTCAGCACTTAGTTTTTGCAAATTTTTATTTCAAAAATCTAGTTGCTCGCAATTTACTATTTCAGTTATGAATGAAGGCCTTTTGCATTCGCTTAACTTCTTAGTTTTCACTTAATGCACATTGTTTCCAAATAACAAGTTCAAAATTGGCATTAATCTTTAAAAGTCGATCAAGCGATAGCAAAGGCCCGGTTCATCCTCTAAGAATGGCCACTTTGCTTATTACAATAAAAATTAAAGTTCAGGGGCCTTATTACAATGACACAGGCGACCTCACAACCTATATAGGCAATCTAAAGCCCTACGGGGGATACCTAGGCAATAAACCAACTATGTCTAGTCTAATAAAATCTTGAACAAGTGGACTGCCCATAGACTAGGTGCATTTTTGCCATTGTCTATTCAAGGCCTAAGGGAGTGTGACGACACGACCTAAAATGTAAGAAAGACAAATGTAATACATGGTTGACATAAAGGAATGGAAAAATGCAAAAAAATTGGTATTAACTTAACTTTTTCACAAAAGCCCGATTACAAAAAATACCAATTACAAAATTATTATAGATAGTACAAAAATTATCACAACGGTTTATAATCAGTTGGCCAAAAACTTCTCAATAGGCTTTTTCCAACTATCGTCAAAATCAGGATGATATTCATCGTTGCTATCATGACCTTCCAAGTAGAACTCAACAAGTGTAAGGGGAATGGCATCCAAGGGGACCCATGCCTCATCTCACCCACGGGGAGGTCATCAGTTTGCTGGAGAATCAACATGGTACATATACCAGAGTTAAGAATCCGTGTGTTCTTTGAAAACCTTGAGGGAATTTAGACATTTGTTCTTATAGGCCATATCTTAAGCTTCATATAGCCTCACAAGGGAATCTTTCCATCCCTCATCATAGCCTGCCGAAGAGGCAGCTCAGGGGCCCATTCTAAAAAGATATCGAAGCTTCTTCACGTCATGATGAAGTACCATGACCATGACGATTCGCCTCTGAACCTTCTCTTTAAACTCTGAGAGCTTCTTTTCGAGATCATTATTTTTGGACTGGAGCAAGGTGCCAACTTCCCCCACATCCTTTCTCTCAACAAGTTAAGCCTACAGTTTATTTATTTCCTCCTGCATAGTGGATCCTACGTCTTCTAAGTCTTTAAGGTCGCCCTTGAGATTGGCGACCAAGGTGGGATGTTCCTTATAAACCTTGGTCCTCTTCTTCAATGCCTGACATAAATACTCGATGAACTTGGTCACTTGCATCCTGCCTCAGTAAATTATCTAAATTGCAAGAAAAAGAGGGAATGTCCTTGGTAACAATCTGCAGCAACAAAATAAACATCAAAATTAAGAAAATATTTAAAAATAAGCATTAAAAGCAGTGCAAACAGATTATGAAAAGAAATAACTTATTCATTAATGTATAACAGAACGGGATGAGCCCTTACAGTCCAATAAAAAAAGGAGTACAAAGTTCAAACAAAAATCCTAAAAGCTGAAGGCCTTATTCCTTAACCTTCTACTATGCCTCAACTTCCTTCCCCTTCGTCGTCGCCTCCTTGGCTTGATCGGAGTGGAAGCCTCCTTACAGACCTATGGGGGAGGGCCAAGGTAATGTACGTTGAAGATCTGTGACTCATCAGGAACCTCAGCCTTCACCATGGCTTAATCTCAACCCATCTTGAAGCTAGAATTTCGAATGTAGGATAACTAGAGTCTGACATCAATATAGGGATCCTCCCATCCCTTTCAAATACTGGCCTTCTTGGTTGCATGGAACTCTGTAACCTCCTTCGTTAATCGATTATTTTTAACCTTCAACAAGTTATTCTCGATCTTCAACAAAGTTATGGCATCGATGGATGCCTTTTTCTCCCACTCATAGACCTCATGGGTCTTATCCATGGCCTTTTTGGTTTTTCTAAGGGCTAGGTTAAGTTCATCATTAAACTTGGATTGGTCTTAGAGACCATCCATGAGATTGGTAAACTTTGCCACAAACTACAAAACATAAACACATAACAAGTGTTAAATAAACTCTTAATAATAAGTGAAAAGATCAAACGAAGACAAAGGAAGTAAAGTTCTCACTATGGACAGAATTTGGGAAGTACGAATAGTAAGCTAGTTAGGACCTACTAACTTTATCTTCTCGTGATTTATAGCAAGCACGGCCCCCCTCAGCAGACTATGGGCCAAAAATGGATTTTGGACCACGAACATGGCCTGGGAGGATCTGGGGAGGGCGAATATCACTTCTTTTGGAAGAAGGAGGGACCATAAGGTCCTTTTCCTTCTCCTTCTTCTTTTCCTTAATGAAGTTCAATCCTCTTTTAGAACTTAGCTTTAAAGGAGAGAGGGACATCATCATCTTCGATCAGAAGAACCCTCTTCCTAGGAGGAACTATAGAATCCTCTTTATCTGGAAGGATAGAAGTGAGATCGAGGGACTCAATTGAAGATTAAATTTCCTCATTAGGAATGGGAAGCCCAGGGATGTCATCCACCGGTAAAGCAGTGAAGTTGCCGATAATGTTGGTGTATTCCAAGATAAACGAGGTTGATCATGGGTGATCACCTCCAGGAAGGTACTCTTCTATGCTCAAAGCCTTCAACAGCTCATTACCGTTGATATGGTCAATGGAAGGCTCCTTGTTCTTCATGTAATCTGCTCAAAGACACAGTAAGAGGCATTATCAAAAATAATAGAATGAAATAATAAGTAAAAGGCAAGTAAACAAAAAGCATGCATTAACATATTTCACTCCCCCAATCCGGGCATAGTAACCTAGTGTCTTCTTTGTCCTCAGGGAGCGATGGATGCTGCCAATTTCTGGCAATAAACCCTTAATCCCAATATTTTTTATTTGAATTAGGGAGGTTCACGACTAAGACCCTGTTGGCCTTCATTGCCTTCAAGTAAAGAAGCCCGTTTGTGGTGTGAGATCAGGTGTAACAATACCTGATCTCTGGGATACCAAAGTTGGTCCTATAAAGCACATTGACTTTATTTACCTCATTGATAATACACCAAAAATTAGGGGCACACTGAGATAGGACCACCCCCAAATAACTCACAAAAATCTAAGAGAAGAGGGTTTGGGGGAAAGGTCAATCCCCCGTAACTACAGCAAGGGTATGAATATAGTGTCCCCCATAAACGGTAATGGCATTTCTGGGAATGAGGGCACAGTCGATTATAACCCATGAAGGAATGGAATTAGTTTTACGAAATTCATCTACGTTTTTGCAATGAAGAGTGTTTTTCATTTTCATAAACAATAAATTACGACAACTGAAGAAAATAGAGATGGAAAAGAAGGAAGTTATGAAGACAAAGAATGATAAAGAGGAAGAGAAAAACTTACAAGATGAATGCAAATAGGTGAAACTCTAAAGTCTTTTGTTAGCAGAAGAGAGAGAGAGAAAAATGACGTATTGGGAGTGAGTATGGGAACAAACAATGTTTGAAAAATGTGTACAATCAAAAGGAACTTGAATCGAAGAAGTTTTTTGCGCTTCATTTCCCTCCAAGACGAGCGTACCCCTGCCATCTGGTGCCTCTTTACAAGTTTAGTCCGCTGGTAGAATTCAATAGAGTGGATCATATGAATAAGCTTCTTACAAATATAAAATCCTCTGGCCCAATTCTGGCCCAAAATTAGCTAGGATTTTTAGGGGCAATTTTGGGGACCAAATAATAAGTGGACCCAACTTAGGCCCGTACGACCAAGCCCAGGAGCGCTTAACACATGCTCGGCACAGTTTACTAATAAAAAGGATTAATACGAACATTTATCACGTGGATAGTTACGGAGCAGCTAGAATTTGTATAAAGCTCACATCGGTTACCCAAAAATCTAGGATGAGATATTCAGGGAATCACCACACAAGCCAATGACAATTCAAGAGAGTTCCTTGAACAATTAAACAACTATAGTTTTACGCAGCTATATATACAGCCCCCACCCTAGGGTCAAGGGCGATATAATTTTCATACTTTGAGATAAGATAATAAATATTCAGTGTCCTCTCCGTGAACATAGGCAGTTTGTCGAACCACGTATACTTTTGTGTTATGTGTGTGACATTTGCACGCACTTTCTTTAATTGCTTTCTAGAATTCATTAATTGTGGTTAGTTTCAGCCACAATAACCTTTATCATTCTACACTTTGTTACAATCATGCACCCATTGGACCCAGAGATATTAAATTCTTCTTCAAATTTAAAACATATTGAATATTCATAAGATTCTGAGTCACTCCATCATGCACCCTTGATTTGATCATGCCAATATCGCTCCACCGACAAACATAGTCATTACCCATAAAGACTTTTCATATATCCACCACCTTAAATATATACAGTAAATCTTTATCTGGACACTCATGGTAAGAAAACCCCAAGTCACGAATCCACTCATTTGAAAATATTTCCCTTAAGAAAATATTAACATGCTCCCAAATTCATCATCCTCTGATGTAACATAATTTGGAAGAATTCATCACCGATTTTGTATCGTCTCTTTAGTTTAGATTAGGTAAATCCTTGTTCAAATTCCCCTTGTTATTGAACTTGTAACACATATATATTTTCCAAGCCTTTTGTCCGATATTTGCATCTAGAGCTTCCCCTTCCACCTTCCATTCTCTCATAGGTCCTATCTCGTGTAACCAATGCATCTGATTGAGAAGCACTATTCTCCTTCTTTCTCTTATAACTTCCCACCAATTCTAAAGAGACATTATCAAACCTGACTTTATACTTCGCATATATCAATATGGTGCTCAAATGATCATATGAATTCAAAAGTGACTTTAGAATTAACAAAGATTTATTTTCGTCATCAATATCAACATTTACGCTTAATAAATAGAAAAGAAATTTATTAAACTCATCAGGATTTTTGAATATCGACATATCTTCAATATAATCAAATAGAAATAATCTTTTTTTGAGATAAAAATGATTTTCTATGCTCTTCGTTGTATTATTTTTCCAATTTCTTCCATATTTTCTCCGTCGATTCATATTTAATCACATATAATATTATATTTTGTGCAAAATTTAACCGGATAACTCTACACGCTTGCAAGTAGTATTCATTCAAATCATATTCTGACATATCCTCGGGTTTAACCTCGATACTCTTCAACGCCTTATGAAAACCTTGTTGGGTTAAAACATTTATCATTTGAAATTTCTATGTGACCAAATTAATGATTTTACCATTAAACTTCACTATTGACACCTTTGCAACTTAGATGTAGCCATTATCTAATATATAAAAACAATTTATGTTAAAAAACAGTTAGGCAAAGACTAAAATCCCACTTGGGAATTTTATTAAACACCTTTGATGTACACAAATCAAATACCCTACAAGCCAAAGCTCTAATACCAAAATTGTTTTGGCAATACCCACAAAATATAATGATTAATGCATGCCCAAGATCCAAAGTTGGGAATAACCCAAGAGATAACAAGTGATATGAAGTCTAAATGAAAAGTGATGAGAAAGTAAAGTAAAAAATAAGCATCAGAAAATATATATGTGGTTCACCAATTTGTCTACATCCACCAACTATGATGTCTTCTTTTTTTATTATATCAACAAGGGTTACAAATCTCTCAAGCCTCAAAATCCTCCCATTGTGCAAGAGAACGAAAAATAAAATGATAATGAATATTTTCTCTAACTTATGGTTTAAAGGCAATAAAAAATTCTATATATATAACGGAGAACTATTAGGAGATAATTCATAAATTAAGCTAACTTAAAACACAAATTGCAAGCATTTGGTCCCATTCGCATTAGCGAACCCAACCCCTTCAATAGACATGCATTCCTATAAAAATTGATAAAGAACCTTGGCCATGGGCGCTATCCATAAACATCACCTTCCTTGTAGTGAAGACATAACATAATTGGTCACGCTAATGAGCAGAAGTATGAGCAAATCTCCAAATAAAATATATTTTTAGTGTATCTATATAGGATGATTTAACTTCATATTTAATTTTGAAACCAATCAGGTTTTTGTGACACCCCGCCTAATTAAATACCGGGTGATCACTCCTTTATTAAATTAAATCAAGGTAAACAGTTGGTTCATTCTCAGCATCACTGTCGAAAAATACATTTTCCAATTTAACACCCTAAATAATTAAGCTAAGTGTCAAAACCATTTTCATACATGCTTTCCAAATTTTATTTAAAGAAAAAAATTTATTTTATTAACAACATTTCTACAATTAAGAATCACACCACAATAAACCTGGAACACAAAGTCCGATAATAATAATACATTCGTCAATCGAATGTCCACATATGAAAACTAAAGTCACCAATACAAACTGAATAAAACCCAACGTAGCAATACTGGAAAACTGAAATACAAATGTCTCAACAATAATGAGATAATGGAAAGGGCGACACATGCCCAATAAATGAAAATGCGAAAAGTGGAGTCAATAAGGGAAGCCGTCTACGCAAGTAACCTGCAACTCCCACCTAAGATGTAGCACGTTCCTTTCAAGGGATCCTAAGCAAGACGCCCTTGTGGATGGGCACCTGAAATATATACATATATATACAAGGGAGAGAGAAAAAAGAAACGGGTCAGATCCCGAAAATGTGTTTGATTTAAAAATACGTTTAGCAAGTATTTAAATTGATACAGGCCAATGCAACAACATATTAGTGCGTCACTCTCTTGAGAAATACTCACATCTCTTCTAATGTGCACACCTATCGCACTAATCTTCCCAACGGTTTGTTTTATCAATTATCGCACTAGTGTTTCTAAAAGATTTAACATATCTTAGATTACTCGTAAGATTTACAATACACTATTTCCACTTTAAAAAGATGTTCCAATTTGTAATCAAAGTTCTCTATTTTTAACTTTATAAAAACAATAAAGTTTCCAGTGACATATTATACTTTCTCAAAACAAGTATTTATAATTTGAGCCAACAACCATATCCTACTTAACAAATCTCAGTAGGCAGTTTCAAATATCATAATCTCATATATATATTAACTACTCGTATAATATATATATATATATATAACACCACTCCGAATAAAATTATGGTGCGTGCATACTTCCACTATCCAAACCCCATACCACTCAAATCAAGGGGAATACAAATTCGTAATCACTCTCAAATTGTATTAACGCATATACAAACAATATCGAGGCGAAGCATAGATTCCAAGTCTCTAAGAGGATGGCACATACTCGCGTCTCTTAGGACCGTCTGAACTATCAATTCGATAGCTTGTACCAAGTATATCTATCTTCTAGGGTACAAGTCAATATCCCCCATAAAGGTCCCATCGAGATAAGACTGTCCCCGCGCGGTAACCTCAAGGATAGCAAGTAGCGCGGTATGTTTTTCACATGTATATAATAGATGTACACACAATCATATAAATATACCACTTTATCATATTAACATAGGTTCTTCACGTTACCCATAATTATACTATTTATCCTTAATTTTCACATTTAGAGAAATACGTATAAGGTTTCGTTCCTAACCTTAACTCGAAGGGTTTTCTCACTCATTATCCGACACTCGTGGACTATATCCTCACAAATCTGAAATTCAGTAAGTGTCTTTATTAGGTTCCAATGTAACTCTCTTACGCACCTCACCCTTTAAATTTATAAATACGCCAAACCTAAAGTAAATGTCCCATAAATACCATTCTCGTTGAAGATTAAAGGTCCAAACATTTATTCCTATGCCCTACTGGTCCTCAATGTCTCCCAAATAATTTTAACAAGGATGCCCAAGAATTATATCTCGACAATATGAATTTAACTCATTTAAAGAGGGAATTAGGAGTCTTCCAGGAGGGGTCGATCGATCGAATCTTGGGGCTCGATCGATCGAACCTTCGATCGATCGAAGCTCTAGGCTCGATCGATCGATCAAGCAGGTCTGGGCAAAATTCTGCAGAATGCAGTTACGGGTTTCACTAAACTTCTTCATCCAAAACTATGTTTTTCCATTCCAATCGTCCCAAAAATCCTACTATCATCAATATAACATTATACCAGGTGTTTATAACGTAAAGCATGTGTATAACTATCATTAAACATGGATAATTAACTCAAAATCCCATCTAATCATCAAGAACCCTAGAGTTTTCCTTAATCAAGGTTCTAATCTGTTTTTACCAGAAATTCCTTCTAATATATCATCAAAATTTCGTGGGTTATATTCCTCTACATGGCAAGGGTTCCATAATTTCCATATAATCAAAACTACATGCATCATCCTAACACAAATTGAGTTTTCTTTCATAGTTTCCATCCCTAAACAATCCTAGACTAATATGAAGATTGCATTAACGAAATTACACAAGTCAAATACTTGCCTGGGATTTTTGGTATGCAGATTCACGGTTGATTTTGGTATGACTGCGTTCCTTGTCTCGCGATCTACGCGGTGGTGGTGGTGGCGGTGCAATCCGGTGGCTTTTTGGCCTTGAGTTGCCTTGGAGATCTCTCCTCTCTTCTCCAATGGCCGTCACTTGATTTCTGGATATTCTAACCCTAAAAGGCTAACCTAATGGCTGATATAGGTTGCTGAAATTCGTGGGTTTAATTACCCAATTATGTAAAATGACTAAAATGCCCTCCCAGGGTACTAATTAGGCCTAAAAATGCTCCGAGACCCAAACTATACCCCCGGGTACATTTTTCTGACTATCTCGACCCTACCGGATGCGTTGGCGCACTCAAAATGACCATACGGACAACTTATAAAATATTCACTTTTTATTTAAGTAAATTAGTCCCAACGTGACACGAGCACGTTCCGACTTAAATTTCCGAAATTATCATTTAATTCACTCATGACATTCAATATAACCAATATAATATATTAATATGCTCATTAGTAATATTCAACCAATTTCCCATAATTACTAACTCTCGTCACGTTAATAATTATAACATAATTAATTTCCGGATTTTTATTAAATAAATCATTCACATTAAATTTAATAAATCCCCAAATTAATATAGCATAAAAATACGGGGTATTACATACTTCCCCCCTAATAACGGAATTTCGTCCCGAAATTCGGAAAATGAGGCATACCTGGTAAGAACAACTCTGGATAACTCTCGCGCATATCTGCCTCACGCTCCCAAGTGGATTCCTCCACATTATGATGCTCCCACTGGACTCGCACAAGTGGAACTATTTTCGACCTCAATCTCCTCTCACTATAGTCTAGAATAGCCACTGGTCTCTCCTCGAAAGAGCTATCAGACTGTAAGTCTATCTCATCTATCGCAATGTGAGTATAGGCCATATCATCCCGAAGATAGCGTCTCAACGACGAGATGTGGAATACATCGTGGATGCGATGTAAATGTTCTGGCAATCCCAACCTGTATGCAACCGGTCCAATCCTCTCGATGATGGGAAATGGTCCCACGTACCTTGGAGCCAACTTCCCCTTCTTCCCGAACCTCATCACTCCCTTCATAGGAGATACACGCAATAACACTTGATCTCCCACATTAAACTCTCGGAAGAACCGTTTCACATCGGCGTAGATCTTCTGCCTGTCCTGGGCTACCCGAATACGACTCCTGATTATCTCAATCCTCGCGGAGGTCTCCTGAATCACTTCTGGTCCTAGCAACTTGTATTCCCCCACCTCGAGCCAACAAGTTGGAGAACGACAAGGCCTACCATACAAAGCCTCGAATGGAGCCATAGCAATCGTAAACTGATAAGAGTTATTATAAGCAAACTCTACCAGTGGAAGATGTGGCTCCCAACCTCCTCCAAAATCGAGAACACACATGCGTAGCATATCCTCTAACATCTGATTAGTATGCTCTGTCTGTCCATCTGTCTGTGGGTGGTAAGCTGAACTCAACCTCAACTCAGTACCCATAGCCTCCTGAAAACTTTCCCAGAAACGTGACACAAAGATCTTGTCTCTATCTGACACAATATTCAGGGGCACCCCGTGTAATCTGACAATCTCCGCGATGAACAATTGAGCATACTGACCCGTGGTATAATCTGTTCGCACTGGCAGAAAATGAGCCACCTTGGTCAAACGGTCTATAATCACCCAAATAGAATCGTGGCCCCGCTGTGATGTAGGCAACCCTGTAATGAAATCCATGGAAATACTCTCCCACTTCCACGCGGGTACTTCCAATGGCTGAAGCAATCCTGACGGTTTCTGATGGTCCACCTTCACCAGCAGGCAGGTAGAACACTTGGACACGAACTCTGCGATGTCCTTCTTCATCCCACTCCACCAGTATTGTCGCCTCATATCCTGGTACATCTTACCGCCTCCCGGATGTACTGCAAATCGGGACCCATGAGAATGAGTCATCACTGCATGACGTAATTCTTCTCCTTCTGGAACTACCAATCGCCCATTAAACCGTAAACCTCCATCAGAACTAACAGAATAGGACTCAGCACCCTCGGCTAGAAGTCGCACAATCTGGTCCTGGCAAAACGGGTATGTGGTCTGTGCCTGTATCACCCTCGTAACAATCTCTGGGGTGACTAACATCACGGATATGAAAGAACGTGCCACTGCGTCCTGGTGACCCAACTCCTTCCATTTTGCTTTCCAGACGTCCGCTACATCGTCTATCGGTCTACGGCTCAACGCATCAGCAACTACGTTGGCCTTCCCCGGATGATACTGTATATCGAACTGGTAGTCTTTAACAAACTCTAACCATCTGCGCTGACGCATATTCAGCTCTCGCTGAGTGAACAGGTAATACAGTGACTTATGGTCTGTGAACAAACGGAATTTCTCCCCCAATAAATAGTGCCTCGATATCCTCAAAGCAAAGACGACCGCTACTAACTCCAGGTCGTGGGTGGGGTAATTCTTCTCATGCGACTTAAGCTTGTGGGAAGAAAAATCCATAGCCTTCTCCTCCAGCTGAAGTACTCCCCCAAGTCCCCGTAAGGATGCATCGGTGTAAACCAGGTACTCTACACCCGGCTTTGGTAGCGCAAGGACTGGCGCTGAAGTAAGCTTGTCTTTCAGCTCGTCGAAAGTCAACTGACAAGCGTCATCCCAAACGTATGGTACCCCTTTGCGAGTCAGGTTCGTCAATGGACCCACTATTTTGGAGAATCCCCGAATGAATATTCTGTCGTAACCGGCTAACCCCAAGAAACTACGCACTTTCGTCGGTGTCGTGGGCTGTCCCCACTCCCTCACCGCTGACACTTTGCTCGGGTCAACTAAAATCCCCTGCTCAGAAACAACATGGCCCAAGAACTGTACCTATCGCAACCAGAATCCACACATCTCGTACTTAGCATACAACTGATGCTCTCGTAGAGTCTGAAGAACCTGCCTCAAGTGCTCGGCATGCTCCTCCTCGGAGTGTGAATATATCAAGATGTCATCTATGAAGACGATGACAAACTGATCCAAGAACTCTCTGAATACTCGATTCATCAAGTCCATGAAGACGGCTGGGGCATTTGTGAGTCTGAACGGCATCACCCTGAACTCATAGGACCCATATCTCGATAAGAAGGCAGTCTTTGAAACATCCTGCTCTCTAATACGTAACTGATGGTACCCCGACCTCAGATCTATCTTTGAAAAGAAAGTTGTGCCCCTCAGTTGGTCGAACAGATCATCGATTCTAGGTAACGGATATTTATTCCGTATCGTGACCTTGTTCAGCTCCCGGTAGTCCACACACAATCTTAGTGAACCATCTCTCTTCTTTACAAACAAGACTGGAGCGCCCCAAGGTGAGGTACTCCTACGAATAAAGCCCTGACCTAACAGCTGCTCTATCTGATCTCGTAGCTCTCGCATCTCTGCCAGAGCCATACGGTACGGTGCGCGTGCTATAGGTCTCGTATCTGGCAATAAATCTATAACAAATTCTATCTCACGACTGGGCGGTAGGCCTGGTATCTCTCGAAACACATCGGAATACTCCTTGACAACATGGATCGAATCTAAGGGAATCACAACCTCCTTAGAGGTATCCTCCTCTATGTAATACAAATGAGCTGTCGTACCTCCCTCTGGGCGAGGCATCGCCACTACAAACATCTCTTGCCCCGGAATGGCAAAAACAATGCTCCCACCGAAGCAATCAATCATGGCTCTATAAGCTGCGAGCCAGTCCATACCAATAATCACATCATTCTCGTGCATGTCTAAGACTAACATGTCTGCAGGTAAAACCAAGCTACCAATCTCTATGCCCACTCCCCGGCATATAAAGAAAATAAGTGACCCACTCCCCAGTGGTGAGTCGACACACGTCACGGTGCTCTCTGCTGTGGCTAGCAACCCTAAGGACTTTGCAATATGTGTAGCTATAAAACAATGCGTTGCCCCCATATCAAACAAAACTCGACCCATAGTACCATGGATAGGAAACATACCCTCAATCGCGGGTGGTGCCAGTGGAGCTGCTGCCTGGTGGATGTTATAGACACGTCCATACTGAAATTGCCCCTGCTGCACTGGAGTTGCTGGAATGGCTGGTAGGGCTGGTACCTGGGCTGGAGCTGGGAGGGCAGGTGGAAAGAGTGGTCTCTGCGGCTCATTACGGGCTCCCTGCTGCTGTGGGTCCCTATCTCCCTCTGGGCAATCCTGGCGCCTATGGCCATATTAGCCGCACCCAAAGCATCGGCCTTTGAAGTTTCCACTCCTCTGACCCTGCTGTCCACGACCCTGCTGGTCGTTTCCTCCACGCCACTGGCCCTATTGGCCCTGATGTGTACGCTGTTGGCCTTGCTGGCCCTGCTGCTGTCCCTGTGGTCGGTATTGGCCCTGCTGATTAGGCTGGCCCTGATGGCCCTGCCTGAAACCCCCAAATCCCTGCCTAGAATCACCTGAATGGAATCGCTTAGCTGGGTCCCCCTGATGGGAACTCTGCTCGTGCTGACGAGTCTGCCCATGAGTTGATGCCCCACTGGCACTATTACCCCCGGTCCTGCCCTGCTGGCTGGACTCCCCTGCTCTCTTGCTTCCCTGAAGATGGAAGCGGTGATCCTGGCAATGTAGTAACGCTGCATTGAGTACGTCAGTGAAAGTACTCAAGGATAGATTTCCAATAAGGTGCTGACGGATCCTCCAAGCTAACCCGTCAACAAACAGCAAAATCTTCTTGCTCTCAGTGGGTGCCTCATCCGGCACAATAGTGAGAAGTCTCGTGAACTCCTCCTCATACTTAGCTACCATAAGGTTCTCCTGCTCCATATTTAGTAATTTCCGCCTCATCTCAGTCTGCACTGCGGGTGGAAAATACTTCCGGTCAAACCGCTCCCAGAACAACTGAATAGGGATCGTGTCCCTCTCCTCCAAAGTAGTAGTGGACTCCCACCAATGTAATGCTGCTCCCACCCGCTTAAAGGAAGCCAATAATTGCTTTTGCACATCATTGCACTCATACATACGGAGATGCCGCTGGATGTCCTTCTTCCATTGGCTAACTGTAACAATATCGGAGCTACCAGAAAACTCAGGGGGATGCGCTTTCTGAAAAGCATCCCGAACCCGCTCCCATGCCGATGGAAGCTATGCTGGTACTGGCGCCACTGCCTAAACTTGGGGTGGAGCCTGCTGAATCACCGCTATTGTGGCATTCACCGCCTGAGCAACAATGGGGGCTACTTCGTTTGCATTCATTGTGCCTGGTGCCGGAGCTGCTGGCTGCTCGGCTTGGGCACGCCTATCTTTCGGAGCACGTCTCGGAGGCATCTGAAATGTGAACAAGTTTATTAGTCTACAGTTATCATCAAATCTCAAATAGCTGAAGACTTTAACGTAAAAGCAGGAATACAACAATCCTAAAAATAGGGCTCTATAGCAATAACGTTAAGCTGAAAGCGAAATAAGCCGTACAGATCCTATGGACACTAGAACCTGATGCTCTGATACCACCTGTGACACCCCGCCTAATTAAATACCAGGCGATCACTCCTTTATTAAATTAAATCAAGGTAAACAGTTGGTTCATTCTCAGCATCACTGTCGAAAAATACATTTTCCAATTTAACACCCTAAATAAATAAGCTAAGTGTCAAAACCATTTTCATACATGCTTTCCAAATTTTATTTAAAGAAAAACATTTGTTTTATTAACAACATTTCTACAATTAAGAATCACACCACAATAAACCTGGAACACAAAGTCCGATAATAATAATACATTCGTTAATCGAATGTCCACATATGAAAACTAAAGTCACCAATACAAACTGAATAAAACCCAACGTAGCAATACTGGAAAACTGAAATACAAATGTCTCAACAATAATGAGATAATGGAAAGGGCGACACATGCCCAATAAATGAAAATGCTAAAAGTGGAGTCAATAAGGGAAGCCGTCTACGCAAGTAACCTGCAACTCCCACCTAAGCTGCAGCACGTTCCTTTCAAGGGATCCTAAGCAAGACGCCCTTGTGGCTGGGAACCTGAAATATATACATATATATACAAGGGAGAGAGAAAAAAGAAACGGGTCAGAGCCCGAAAGTGTGTTTGATTTAAAAATACGTTTAGCAAGTATTTAAATTGATACAGGCCAATGCAACAACATATTAGTGCGTCATTCTCTTGAGAAATACTCACCTATCTTCTAATGTGCACACCTATCGCACTAATCTTCCCAACGGTTTGTTTTATCAATTATCGCACTAGTCTTTCTAAAAGATTTAACATATCTTAGATTACTCGTAAGATTTACAATACACTATTTCCACTTTAAAAAGATGTTCCAATTTGTAATCAAAGTTCTCTATTTTTAACTTTATAAAAACAATAAAGTTTCCAGTGACATATTATACTTTCTCAAAACAAGTATTTATAATTTGAGCCAACAACCATATCCTACTTAACAAATCTCAGTAGGCAGTTTCAAATATCATAATCTCATATATATATTAACTACTCGTATAATATATATATATATATATAACACCACTCCGAATAAAATTATGGTGCGTGCATACTTCCACTATCCAAACCCCATACCACTCAAATCAAGGGGAATACAAATTCGTAATCACTCTCAAATTGTATTAACGCATATACAAACAATATCGAGGCGAAGCATAGATTCCAAGTCTCTAAGAGGATGGCACATACTCGCGTCTCTTAGGACCGTCTGAACTATCAATTCGATAGCTTGTACCAAGTATATCTATCTTCTAGGGTACAAGTCAATATCCCCCATAAAGGTCCCATCGAGATAAGACTGTCCCCGCGCGGTAACCTCAAGGATAGCAAGTAGCGCGGTATGTTTTTCACATGTATATAATAGATGTACACACAATCATATAAATATACCACTTTATCATATTAACATAGGTTCTTCACGTTACCCATAATTATACTATTTATCCTTAATTTTCACATTTAGAGAAATACGTATAAGGTTTCGTTCCTAACCTTAACTCGAAGGGTTTTCTCACTCATTATCCGACACTCGTGGACTATATCCTCACAAATCTGAAATTCAGTAAGTGTCTTTATTAGGTTCCAATGTAACTCTCTTACGCACCTCACCCTTTAAATTTATAAATACGCCAACCCTAAAGTAAATGTCCCATAAATACCATTCTCGTTGAAGATTAAAGGTCCAAACATTTATTCCTATGCCCTACTGGTCCTCAATGTCTCCCAAATAATTTTAACAAGAATGACCAAGAATTATATCTCGACAATATGAATTTAACTCATTTAAAGAGGGAATTAGGAGTCTGCCAGGAGGGGTCGATCGATCGAATCTTGGGGCTCGATCGATCGAACCTTCGATCGATCGAAGCTCTAGGCTCGATCGATCGATCAAGCAGGTCTGGGCAAAATTCTGCAGAATGCAGTTACGGGTTTCACTAAACTTATTCATCCAAAACTATGTTTTTCCATTCCAATCGTCCCAAAAATCCTACTATCATCAATATAACATTATACCAGGTGTTTATAACGTAAAGCATGTGTATAACTATCATTAAACATGGATAATTAACTCAAAATCCCATCTAATCATCAAGAACCCTAGAGTTTTCCTTAATCAAGGTTCTAATATGTTTTTACCAGAAATTCCTTCTAATATATCATCAAAATTTCATGGGTTATATTCCTCTACATGGCAAGGGTTCCATAATTTCCATATAATCAAAACTACATGCATCATCCTAACACAAATTGAGTTTTCTTTCATAGTTTCCATCCCTAAACAATCCTAGACTAATATGAAGATTGCATTAACGAAAATATGCAAGTCAAATACTTGCCTGGGATTTTTGGTATGCAGATTCACGGTTGATTTTGGTATGACTGCGTTCCTTGTCTCGCGATCTACGCGGTGGTGGTGGTGGCGGTGCAATCCGGTGGCTTTTTGGCCTTGAGTTGCCTTGGAGCTCTCTCCTCTCTTCTCCAATGGCCGTCACTTGATTTCTGGATATTCTAACCCTAAAAGGCTAACCTAATGGCTGATATAGGTTGCTGAAATTCGTGGGTTTAATTACCCAATTATGTAAAATGACTAAAATGCCCTCCCGGGGTACTAATTAGGCCTAAAAATGCTCCGAGACCCAAACTATACCCCCGGGTACACTTTTCTGACTATCTCGACCCTACCGGATGCGTTGGCGCACTCAAAATGACCATACGGACAACTTATAAAATATTCACTTTTTATTTAATTAAATTAGTCCCGACGTGACACGAGCACGTTCCGACTTAAATTTCTGAAATCGTCATTTAATTCACTCATGACATTCAATATAACCAATATAATATATTACTATGATCATTAGTAATATTCAACCAATTTCCCATAATTACTAACTCTCGTCACGTTAATAATTATAACATAATTAATTTCCGGATTTTTATTAAATAAATCATTCACATTAAATTTAATAAATCCCCAAATTAATATAGCATAAAAATACGGGGTATTACAGTTTTGAACCTAGTGCAATAATCTCTTGTATTGAATTTCATGAGGTTTTGATATTTAGGATTCAAATATTTGGCAACGAAAGTCTATAACTAATGCTTATCATAGACTATGTTGTCATAAAATACATTCTAAAAAGAAAACATGAATATATATATATATATATATATATATATATATATATATATATATATATGAGTATATGCTTAACTGTGAATTTATTAATATTTTTTTGGGCGGAGGTTAGTGAGGGGGAAGGGGGAGTTTATTAGTAATTGATTATTACAATTATGGGTCCTCCACTTATTATATTCTTTTCACTCAAAGCAAGCTCTAATTTATAATCACACATTATATAATGTACCGGATTATTCAACCTTCACTCGAAAACAATTCACATAAAAATGGTGGTGCTATAAATGAATTAAATTAAAACATATTTATTATATATTACAATAGTAAAACAATGGACTTTTATGACTCTTCAATGTGTCATGTGGCTACCTTCATCTTCTTCATCAATAAATGCATTAAATCAAGGAATAGTGATACGAGTCCTAGATATATTCCCCAAATCATCCTCAAATGATGTGGCATTGCAATAAATGTCATGGTAAGAATAACGTAGTCTAATATTTTATCACTATGTCACCTCATTTGGTGGATGATTTGAAGGATGTATCTAGTAATCACAATATTACTCTAAATTTGTTTGTTGAAGTCTCCTCTTAATCGATCCATTCAATATCCTTTAAGTCCGTTTTCTATCATTTTGTATCTCTTTATGCCTTTCTATTTCTTTAAATAAAATTGCAAACAAGTGTTAAATTGAAGGGACTTAACTATCTTCACGTCTTCTTGTAATGGTTTGATTTCTTTTTGACAACTATACTTTTAGGAGACTTCGGCTATTATAAATACATGCATATAATATAATATAATGTTAAGCTTTGTAACTTTATGCTCTTTTTCCATGGACTATGTTATTACTTAGATCGTCATTTTAAGATTATCAATTCATTATTAATTTTGGTCTTAATTTTTTACAATAGATATTTTAAAACATTTAATAGTTTAGAATTGTTAATCTTCAAAATCTAAGACATTATTATATTTGTTTATGAAACTTATCATTTTTAGGGTGAAACAGTATCTTAAATTATTTTAATTAATATTTAAGTGTGATAATAATATTATTGATTTTGAAAGTGAAAATTCCATGTGCGCAGTGTTGAACGATAGCTATATGAAAATCAAGTAATTTGAATACAACTCAGTTAACATTTATCATTTAAGATCAACTGAAGTGTTAAAAAAAATCAAACTTTACCAAAAAAAGTTCTTTTAACTTAATTTGAATAAGTAAATGGTTATCTTGATCTCTCAATTATGAGCAGAGGCACATTGCCAATTAAGTTCACTTAATGCAATATTTTATTGAGGTTGGAAAACAATGGTTTTTTTATATGAAATGGGTCAAATTCTGACCCAAACACAAGTGGTACCCACACACACCTTTTAGGTCGGGTCCACATACTAATGAATTCTAAGAGGTGAATGAAAAATCGGCCTAAAAGTACTCCATTTGAAGTAGGAGAACTAGTGCTTAGTTGGAGGAAGAGGGTTAGTCTCGCATTGAAAAAATAAAGAAAAAGTGAGTGGTACATTAACTCATTAGATGGCCTAAAGGCATGGATGCCCATAAGTATCCCAATTCTTCGAAGGAGAGAGGACCTACATCGTGCATGGTGTGGGATTTAGCCTAAAAGTCCACATGTACGTCGTCGTTATTTGTCTGGCCCGTCAGTCGTTGGCCTTTCTTTTTGGGCTAAATTTTATTTAAACTTGATTATTCTTATTAAATTGGGACAATTATTCTCTGGAATTTTTATGTTCGAATTATTTCTATTTAAATAGTTGTGTCACTTTGCTTTCCGACATTTTAAATGGGCTTACACTTGTTTTGAAAAGACGCAATCCCCCTATATATAATGTTCCTCCCTATATTTTTCAAAATTATAATTCTCATACATCGAATATGTTACCGCCATTAAACTCAGTATGTATCTTCATTTATAGGAAAATTCTTCACAAAAATAGTTGGTTCGTAGGAAAGGTTTTAACATTGCAAGATCTTTGTACCCTAAGAGGCAATGGTACAAAGATACGCCAATGCTGTAACGAGGAAGTAATTTTTTTAAGTAAATACTATCCAATAATAGCCTTGATCCAGTCATGATTTTATCATTTTTGGATGTTGCTTTAAGTCTGCGGGTTTGTAGTTATACTATTGTAATGCAACTACTATTAATAAAAGTGCAGTTTGATTATTTATGTCTATATATATATTTACTTTAAATATTTATGTTTTGAATTTGTTCACACAATCCAATAAGCTTAAGACAAATATTCTTCCTGTGTGATTCAGATTCATGGAACATATGAATCCTTCTGCGAACCATCATGAGAAACAAAAGAGGTTTGATTTAACATAATTCAAACGTTCCCAACAGAAAATGTTGTTTTATTTAACAACATTAACGTTGGTAAAGATATTATGGGAAGAAGTCCCATAATTAAAAGATGATATCGACATTGCAGTTGTTGCAATTGATGCATGGAAATATTCTGATTTTTTGCGTCGTAATTTTATATTTCAATGGATTGGACAATACTCTATATAATGTGAATATTACAATCCAAACAACAAAAGAACTTCGGGAATCCCTTAATATAAATACAATTGAAGACGTCTGGCTTAATAATTTTATCGTTGATATGTTCTTAGATTTCAATATGGTGGATTCAAAGATTGTTCTTAGCTAAGTCCAAGAAAGTCAATTAATTCTTCATAAAATTCATACCGAATGTATATCTTCAAGCGGGTTATTTCAAGTAGTGGTAATTGTTCAAAAATTGCCTCCTATTTGGAGAGACTTTAAGAATTATTTTAAACATAAATCTCAAGAAATTAAATTGAAGGACTTGACAGTTTGCTTGAGAATAGAATAAGATGACTTAAATAAAGACAAAAAAATGAAGTGGAAATTCTTTGGTGGCAAAGGTAAATATAATGGACGAATATGAATCAATGCCAAAACAATACAACTCCCGTGAAAAGAATAAAGGAAATTTAACCCCATCGGACCAAAGGGTAAATATTTTAAGAAAATCAAGGGCGAATGCTAGTTTTGTAAGAAATTAGAACACCTTGCTCAATATTACTATAATCGAAAGGGAAACCTTTCAAATCTAAGTCTGATCAAGCCAATATTACACAAATAGTTGCTGAAATGAAGAATAATTTTGTCATTGTCTCTGAAATCAACATGGTTGAGAATCCTAATGATTAGTGGGTCGATACAAGAGCGATGCGCCACATCAGTTTCGACAAAAATGCATTCACATGCTACAAAAATGTTGGTAGAGGAGAACAACTATTAATCGAAAACTCTTCTAGTTCAAGTGTCGAAGGACAATGAATGATCATTCACAAGTTCACTTCGGGAAAAACATTTACTTTGAATGATGCACTCCATGCGCCCAAAATTCACAAAAATCTCGTGTTTAAATCATTATTAAGTAAGAAGGGATTTAAGCTGGTCTTTGAGTCAGACAAATGTATACTTATCAAGGGTGTGATTTTTGTAGGAAATGGGTATCTAAGTGATGGGTTGTTTAAACCAAATGTAATTGTTAACTCAATTATTAATGATAATAAGAATAAACATATTTCTTATATGATTGAGTCATTTAATGTTTGGCATGGTAGGTTAGGACATTATACTGATGGATCCATCTATAGATGAATTAAATTACGTTTAGTTCCTAACTTGGAAATAGATGAAACACATAAATGTGAAGTTTATGTTGAATTTAATTTTTCCAAGAAAAACATTTAGAATTAATTTATTATTACATATGTGATTTTAAATATATATCAAACTAGATGTGGAAAAAATATTTTATCACATTCATTGATGATTGCACTCAATATTCTTATGTGTACTTACTTCATAGTAGAGATGAATCACTTTAAATATTTATTGTTTATAAAACTAAAGTTGGAAATCAACTTAATAAAAAGATTAAAATGATAATATTTGATAGAGTGTGAGAATATTCACAACATTTAAATGAATTTTGCACATAACGTTGAATAATACACCAAATGACAAAAATGTTCTAATTCGCCATTACGCGTAATTTTAGGTACACCCTTCGAAGCAAAACTTGTAAATTCTTTAAAGATGACCTATTTCCTGGTAGTTCAAATTATTAGGTTATTACCCTCCGTAATCCACCTATAAGATATTTTTGGGTCATTTTGGGACTTCTAGTGCGTCAGGACAATAATTGGGTACAAAAATGTTCTAATTTCCCACTATGTGCGACTTATGGGTATGCCCTTTAAACCAAAACTCGTGATCCTTGAGAAAAGGAAAAGGCTTTATAGGACAAGCAATGGTCTGTCTAAGGTCGGGGTTTAGCCTTGGGACCTCTGTCTAGCCTTGGAGGTGGTAGAGGAGTTATAGGAACTCCTTAGCCAAATGGAATTATCGAGAAGAAATATAGATAGTTGAACGACATGGTTAATGTCGTGCTTGTCAGCTCTGGGTTACCACATAATTTATGAGGGTGAGCTTTTGATTTTGAAAATCATATACTTAATAACATTCCTCACAAGAAAACTCATAAAACCCCTTATGAATTATGGAAAGGTAAATTTCCTTCTTACAAAAATTGAAAGTGTAGAGGTATTTGGCTAAGGTGGTCATACCTCGTCCTTGTGAAACCTATATTAGGATCTAAAATTGTAAGTTGTGTTTTCGTTGGATGTGTTAATAGTAGTAGTTCATATATATTTTTAGTGCATAAATCTAACATCAAACATATACATGATAATATTATACTTGAATCTCATGAAGCTTAATTTTTTAAAGGCATTTTTCCTTGTAATAAAGATAGTGTGCATTATCATAAATGATCATGTGATATCGCATCTAGTAGTGATAATCCTAATCCCGATCATGTTGATAATAATGAAGTATTTGAACCTAAATGTAATAAAAAAAGCTAGGACATTGATGACCTCCGGTCCCTACTTTCTAGCTAATCTATTAAAAAAATGATGCTCAAATGTTTGGAGAAGCAATATCAACCCGCGAAGATCATACTTTTCGTAATCTCCTACCGGTACTAAACTTATTAGTTTTAAATGGATATTTCAAAGGAACATGGAACCCGATAGTTCCATGGATAAATATAAGACAAGATTTTTTGCTAAAGGATATAGGAAAAAAAAAGCTTAGACTACTTTGACACTTGCTCCCCGCTAACTATAACGAAATTCATTAGGATTCTAATCGCCATTGCAGCCTTATATAATCTTAAAATTCACCAAATGGATGTGAAAACATCATTTTTAAATGGTGATGTTACTGAATAAATTTATGTGGAACAACCTGAAGGTTTTACATCCAAATGATAAGAGAAAAAAATATTCACCTTGTGAAATCCTTGTAAGGATTGAAACAAGCTCCCAAGAAATAGTATGAGAAATTTGACAAAGCCATGATGACTAATGGGTTCAAAATTAATGAGTGTGATAAATTCATTTAAGTTAAACAAATTAATAATGCATATATCATTATTTGTCTATATATTGACGATATGTTAATCATAGGAACTAATATTAAAAAAATAAATGTTATCAAGAAAATTTTGATAAGAAATTTTAACATGAAAGATATTGGAAATGAAGATGACATTTTGGGCATAAAGATCATTGGAACCTTGAACAATTTGATCTTATCCAAATACCATTGCATTAAAAATATTCTTAATAAGTTTGACAAAGATATATGTGTAGTTTTTAGAATATGTTTTTCAGTAGAGCATCATTTGAAAAAGATTAATCGAAATGCAATTTCCCAACTAGAATTTTCTCAAATTATTAGGAGTAATTTACATTGTGAATTATACAAGACCCGATATTTCTTATGCCATATGAAAATTGAGTAAATACATGCGTAACCCATGGATTCAGAATTTGAAAGTGTTAAGAAGGGTTCTAAAGTACTTAAGGTACACTGTGAACTATGGGTTGCAATATATGAGGTACCATGTGATACATGAAGGGTATAGTGATGAAAATTGGATATAAAAATCAGAAGAGTAAAGATCCACAAGTGTTTATGTAATCACCTCGAGAAGTGGATCTGTATCCTGGAAATCCTTAAAATAAACTTGTATTCCTCAATCAACAATGGAGTCGGAATTTATTTCTTTATACAAAGCAACTGTAGAATAAGCTACATATGGCTTTGATATTTTCCAGAAGATATTCCTTTCTAGGCCAAATCATGTGTCTACCATAGCTGCACATTGTGGAAATCAAGTGACAATCTTAAGGGCGCAAAATTCTATATAACAATAAGTCTAGACATATTCGATGTAGACATATTATCATTAGATATCTACTCTTTAGGAACTATTTCCATCGACTTTCCATTTACAAAACATTTAACAACAGAGAAGGTTTATATAACATCGAGGCAAATAGTCTTGAAAGCCTATAACAAAGAGTCATCATGATGTCAACCCAACCTAGTTGATGAGAGATCCCAAGATCTAGGTTTATGAGACAACATAGGTATCGGTGAATCTCTATTTACATTTTAGATTTTATATCTCCTAGACTCCTACCCATTCCTATGATGCAAGAAGTGAAGAATATTGTAAGATGGGTTAAGAAATGCTTTTAATGATCCTTATAGCTTGTCAAACGGGTGGGGTATGACAGGGAACTCTTAATGAGGAATCACTTAAGTGAGTATGAAGTGGAGTCGTTTCTATGAGAATCTCATGGCTCGATTCTCTAAAGTACTCATGATATAAGAGAATGTTCAGGGCCAAAATAAACGCAACCGTGAGAACCGACTCTGTGCGAGAATGATATGTGTAATACATATTGTCCTATTTTTGTACAAAATATTGACATTTCCAAACACCAAGTTCAGTGCTTAAGTGGTAAGTTCGATAGTCTCACTAGGAAAGGTTCAAATCTGCAAGCTACCTATCTCGATGCATTGAACTCTTTATAGTGTTTTCATGTATTTTTGGATTTTATCTACCAATTCATTCACGTGGGGATAATTGGGAAATACTTGTATTTAAACATGAAATGGGTTAATTTTTTATCCAAATAAAAATGGGACCCACACATCTTTTAGTGTCGGTCCACATGCCAACGCATTCCTATGTGTAAGGAGACTAACCTGGTATATTCAAATGTTCAAAACCATTAAGAAGTGAATGGAAAATTGACCTCAGAGAGCTCCGTATGAAATTTGTGAACCAGTGTTTAGTTAGGTGAAGTCATTTAGTCCCATAAAGAAAAATTAGAATAAAATTACGTAGTATATTTACTCATGAGATGGTCTAAAGGCATGGATGTCCTTGCAGTATCTCAACCCTTTGAAATAGAGAGGATATACAGTATGGATGGTTTGGGTTTTGGCCAAAAGTACCCACATGCGCGTGCGCCGTCGCCTGCACGTGCTTGGGTTATGGGCTTGGGCCACATATTATTCAATTTTATTCTAAATTTTTTCTATTAAATTGGGACTGTCTGAAATGTGTTTTCAAAATTAATTGGGCCTTAATTTTTTACCTAGTATACTGTTTTGACCCGTCCCATTTGGAAAATTAGGATGATTATTTTTAGGCAATTTTAGGTCCAAACTGTTGCCTTTTAAATGGTCGTGTCACTTCCTTTTGGTGGCTTTCTGAACATACATACATCTTGTGACAACCCGAATATAATTATGATAAATTATGTTTAAATCATGATTACCTTATGTGATATGGATAATATATTATTGGTATATATAATGTTAAGTCATTATATTTAGTCTAATCCTAGCATCATAAAGGCATTAAAAATGACTTAGTTACAAATGTGAAATTTTGATCTTTTCGGTAGGAATGTTCATGTTTAAGACTCGTTTTGACCTTTATGATATAATAATTGACTTGAGTTATAAATTAGATATTTTTAGATATATGAGTTAGGTTTGTAACACACCAAACGGTTCATCGAACGCACATCCAAGTGGGAAGATATTGTCTTTTTACGAACAGGGGGTAAAGTAGTCATTTAGCCTTAAATGATATTTTGTTTTATATGATGCCACATGTTATATATTAATTGGACCAAGGGGGATGACCTTATGCCGACTTATAACCCTTTAATTAAGCTCTTCCTTCAGTATATTTCATCCATGGAAGAGTTTTACCCTAAGGAAAGAGAGTTTGAAGTTTAGGAAGAAAGTGTGAGGAGAAATTGAAGAAAAATTCATAAGAATTACATAAAAGCCCCTAAGGTAACTCCATCCATAAATCTTGTTTGATTTTTTTGTATTAATGATTTAAATGATAGAAATAATCATGTGTTTACTGAAATTCCATGTCTTGATGTGTACTCATGGATAGATGCATGTTTAAGCAAACTTGAATGTGTAAACCCTTAAAATTTCTTTGTTTAGTAACCTTGTTTATTCAAACTTCCATATCTTTTTGTATGATTACTTAAATTGATTGGATGTATATCATATCCTAAAATCAAGTAAAAATACCAATAAATTAACCTTGGGTGATGATTTGAAGTTCGGGTATGAAATCTTCCCTAAAAGTGTAAATATCCATACCATATGTTTGATGTTTTGCTTGACATAGCAAATGAACCGTGAAAATTATGAAATTTTAATCTTGTGTTATTCAATATGTTTTCTGAAATTGGGTGAAATGTTATAGAAAGTTATGATGTATAAAAATTATGGAAATTCTTAGAAGATGACTGAACAATAGATGAGCTTATAGGGAGGATTTGCTATGTGGTAAAGAAATGGGCATATCTTTCTCTAGGAAACTTGGAATGATGTTTCGTCTTTTGTGTTGGAAACCTAATATGATAAGTATTGGATTAACAAGAAGAATTAGTGTGGTTTGCGATGGAGTTTGAATATGTTAGATATTAGAACCTGAGTCTAAATGGGACTTCATTTCTAATGAACAATTTGAATTGAATCATATGGTGCTTATGAATTGAGTTGTGTTGAAGTCATTCTTTGGACTATTAATATTCTTATGATGATACTAATATTTTAAGAATGATAGGAAGGGAAGAAGAGCTGATTGAACAAGTACCGGATAAAGGCAAGGGAAAAGCCAGTTAAACTGTCAAGGTGAGTGTACTTATGATTGTTTCATATATACAGATATATGAATATAACTCTAAGACAAGGATTTATTTGAATACTTCGGTATTCAAGATTTGTTTGGATATTAAAATATCCAGGATTGTTTGGGTCTTATGATCCAGGATTTGATATTACCAATGGACAGAATTATTTGGGTCTTATGATCCAGGATTTGATATTGCCAATGGGCGGAATTATTTGGGTCTTATAATTCAGGATTTGTTATTGCCAATGGGCAGAACTATTGGATCTTATAATCCAGAATTTGTTATTACCAATGGGCAGGATTGTTCTGATTTTATATCCACATATTCGATATAGAATTGGCATCCTATTGCGGGGAAGGAGTACCTCACTAAGCTTAATGCTTGTGATTTATATTTTAACAATTTCAGGTTTGTACGTTGCTAGCTAAGATACTATATGACCGGTAACGTTGAGAGTTGCACCGTTAGAAGAGCTGGAGTTTAAGTATGGAGATTTTATCATTGTCACACTAAAGATTTTAATATACTCACACATTGTATATATTGAGTTAGCATGGATTGAGTTGATCATAGTTAATCATAGTATTATATAATCTCTAATTATGACTCTCATGTTGACTTCGTTATGGCACAAGAATAATATTATGTTCATTATGCAGAAAAATATTGATAAATGAATTATATTTTCGATGGGCTCGAGATTATGATCCAATTATTCTAATAACAAATGATTAGTATGGATATTGGGTTTGGGGTGTGACAATTAGTGGTATCAGAGCATGGTTATTAATTCTGGACGTGTCTGACGATTAGATGGCAGTTATTGAGTTGATTTTATATTTATGAATTGTTTATGTACTAACCAATACTTTAGTATTATAAACTGTTTATATTGGTTGTTAGAACTTTGTTGTATTACAGATAATTGCATATGGAACCTGGGAATGGACAACATAGAGAAGAAGGAGTAGATTCTCGTACAGGCAATACTGAAGTAGAGCAAAGTGTTGCTGGAAGGGCTAGAGAGCAAGAGCAGTCTACAGAGATGCAAATAATGACAATGGCAATGATGAGGATGGCAGAGCAACAAGAAAGAAATATGGCACAAATGGCAGAAGAACAGGCTAGATATCTAGAATCAAAGACTGTGGCCAGGATTGAGAAAGAGGCAAGGAAAGAAATGAAAGATTCCATGCATGAGAAGTTTTTGAAGTCGAATCCTCCTGAATAATCAGGGTCAGTTAAACCTACAGAAGCTGAGATGTGGGTCAGAGATCTAGAAACTATCTTTGCAGTTATGAAGGTTCCAGATAACCAGAAAGTGAATCTAGCTGTGTTTAAGCAAAAAGGCGAGGCCAAATATTGGTGGGAAGCCAACAACCATTTGGTACCCAGGATAGAAGCTACTGATGTTATTACTTGGGCTGAATTTATTAAATCTTTGTATGTTAAGTATTTCCCTAAAGTTTATAGGAGGGAGAAGATGAGGGAATTTATAAATTCAACCCAAGGGAAAATGTCTGTGAGGGAGTATGAGGTTAAATTTACTGCTTTCTCTAGATTTGCTACTAAATATGTGGAGAATTAAGAAGATAAATGTAGTAAGTTTCAAATTAGACTGATTTGGCCTATTCAAAATAGAGTGGCCACTTATGAGTTTGAAAATTATGCTTCTCTGGTAAACAAGGAAACGATAGCAGAAAGGCAAATAAACCAAGGGGTGGAGAGTAGAGAGATTTTTAAGAAAAATAGATTTGATGCATTTCAGTCTAAGGGAGGTGAGGGTGGAAGTGTTAAGATAGAACCTCATAAATTTCAGAGAGGTGGTGGAGATAGTGGTAGAGGTCTGGGGATATTTGGCAGAGATACTAGGGGTGGAGAATCTTCTAGTATGGTTAGGAGGTCAGGAAAGGGTGAGGCACCGATGAGAGTTATTAAATGTTTCTTTTGTAAAGAGGAAGGGCATTATAAATCTGAGTGTCCTAAGCTTAAGGGGTTGAAATGCTACCATTGTCATCAAGTGGGGCATATTAAGAAGAATTATCCCCAGTTGGCAGAGACTCCAGGAGCACATAGTGAAGTAGCAAGCAGAATGTTATCTCCAGGCAGTACAGTGAAAAGTATGGGCAGAGGACAAGCTAATAGTTCTAGGCCAGGT
The DNA here is from genome assembly GCA_949130495.1 of Sambucus nigra. Lineage (NCBI taxonomy): Eukaryota > Viridiplantae > Streptophyta > Magnoliopsida > Dipsacales > Adoxaceae > Sambucus > Sambucus nigra. The sequence goes on from OX422216.1 coordinate 190,599,232, forward strand.
GGATGAGTTTTTACAATGAAAGAAGCTCAGATTACTCCAGATGTGGTGACAGGTACACTTTCTGTTACTGATAGAAGTGCTTATGTTTTGATTGAGCCTGGTTCCACACATTCTTTTGTGTCATATGCTTTTGTTGTATACCTGAATAGACCATGTACTCGTTTAAATGTGGGGTTGGGTATTTATACGCCTATGGGGGATATGATTATAGCCGAGTATGTTTTTCATAATTGTGTTTTGACTGTGGGGGCTAGAGATACAATTATAGATCTACTTCCATTGGATATTTCTGATTTTGATATAATTCTAGGAATGGATTGGTTATCTAAATATCATGCATCTATGGATTGTTTATGTAAGGAAGTTGTTTTTAATATGCCTGGTGAGCCTGAATTTAAATTTGTGGGGGAAAGAAAAATTGTTCCCAGTTGCATCATTTCTGCTATTCAGACGAGGAGATTATTGAGTAAGGGTTGTGAGGGTTTTATTGCTTATGTTCTTGACACCAGGAAAGGGGCTTTACAGTTAGCCGATGTTCCTATTGAACGCAATTTTCCAGAAGTGTTTCCTAGTGAGTTGCCTGGGTTACCTCCCGAAAGAAAAGTTGAATTTAGCATTGAATTAACACCGTGGACAACCCCAATTTCAATGGGACCGTATAGAATGGCACCTGCAGAGTTGAAACAACTCAAGATTCAATTGTAGGATTTACTTGATAGGGGGTTCATACAACCTAGTGTATCTCCATGGGGTGCACCAGTTTTATTTGTGAAAAAGAAATATGGCACTATGCGTTTGTATATTGATTATAGGCAACTAAATAAAGCTACAGTTAAGTCAAATATCCTTTACCTCATATAGATGATTTGTTTCATCAGTTACAGGGTGCTAAAGTGTTTTTAAAAATAGACTTGCGATCGGGTTATCGTCAGTTGAGGGTCAAGGAGAGTGATATTTCTAAAACTGCTTTTCATACTCGGTATGGTCATTTTGAATTTCTGGTGATGCCTTTTGGGGTGACTAATGCTCCAGCTATTTTTATGGATCTTATGAACTGGGTACTGCATCCTTTTGTTGATTCATTTGTGATAGTTTTTATTGATGATATTCTGATTTATTCACGTGATATGATTGAACATGAAAAGCATCTCACAACTATTTTGAATCTGTTGAAAGATAAGAAGTTGTATGACAAGTTTAACAAGTGTGAATTTTGACTATCACAAGTTGTATTTTTAGGCCATGTTATTTCTGGAGATGGTATATGTGTTGATCCTAAAAAGGTAGAGGCTATTGTAAAACGGGAGAGGCCCAATAACGTGACTGAGGTGAGGAATTTTCTGGGTTTAGCTGGGTATTATAGAAGGTTTATTAAGGGATTTTCTTCGATTGCCTTGCCGATGACTAAACTAACCCGGAAAGATGTTAAGTTTGAACGGTACTCTGGTTACGAAAATAGTTTTGATGAATTGAAAAAGAGGTTAGTAACTGAACTTGTTCTTACTATTCCGTATGGTGGAGATGGTTTTGTTATTTATACTGACGCTTCCCACCAGGGGTTGGGTTGTGTTTTTATGCAGTATGGAAAACTTATTGCTTATTCTTCTAGGTAGTTGCGTACACATGAACATAATTATCCTACGCATGATTTGGAACTTGCTGCTATTGTGTTTTCTTTAAAATTATGCCGTCATTATCTATATGGTGAGGTATGTGAATTTTTTACCGACCATCAAAGCCTTAAGTATTTATTTACTCAGAAGGAGTTGAATTTGAGGCAGAGGTGGTGGATGGAGTTAATTAAATATTATGATTGTACAATTCACTACCACCCAGGGAAGGCAAATGTAGTTGCATATGCTCTGAGTAGAAAGGCTTCAGGAAGGTTATCTCGTGTTCGGTGTGCTAGATTTTCCCACATCATGGAGTTGAGATTGATGGGAGTAGAATTGAAGCTAGCAGATGGGGACAATTTCTTCGCTCATGTAAGCGTAAGGCCTTTGTTAGCCACCCGTATTCGTGATTTGCAAAGTCAAGATCCTTTTCTTGAGAAGAAACGACAAGATGTCCGAGATGGTAAGTCTGAAGATTTTTGTATTGTGAATGATGGAACTTCATTGTATAAGCAGCGATTATGTGTGCCTAATGTGTGTGGATTGAAAGAGGAAATTTTGGATGAGGCTCATAATTCCATTTATACTATGCATCCTGGTAGCACTAAAATGTATAGAGATTTAGAGGAGCATTATTGGTAGAATAATATGAAGAAGGAAATATCTGATTTTGTTGCTAAGTGCCTTTTATGTCAGCAAGTGAAAGTGGAGCATCAGAAACCTACTGGGCTGCTTTAGTCGCCAATACCGGAATGAAAATGGGATCATGTAACGATGGATTTTGTATTTGGACTTCCTCAATCTCAGAAGGGGTCTGATTCGATTTCGGTAGTGGTGGACAGATTGACCAAGTCCGCTCATTTTATAGCAGTCAAGACTACGTATACAGTTAATAGGTATTCTAGATTGTATGTTAATGAGATTATTCGATTGCATAAAGCACCGGTATCTATTGTTTCAGATAGGGACCCTACTTTTGCATCCAGATTTTGGGATAGCTTGCAGTGTGTTATGAGTACTAACACGAAGTTTAGTACGGCTTTTCATCCTCAGACAAATGGGCAGTCTAAAAGGACATTACAGATTTTGGAAGATATGCTTAGAGCTTATGTGCTTGATTTTAAAGGAAATTGGGATGAATATTTGCCTTTGATAGAATTTGCATATAAAAATAGTTTTCAATCTACTATTGGTATGGTACCATATGAAGCGTTGTATGGTAGACGCTGTCGTATACCCGTATGCTAGGGTAAAGTTGGTGAAAGGGGATTGAAGTCACCACTGAAAAAGTGAAGATTATTCAAGATAGAATGAGAACGGCTCAAAGCAGACAGAAAAGTTATGCGGATAAGCGACGAAAAGATTTAGAATTTCAGAAGGGGGATTACGTGTTTCTTCGGATATCGCCATGGAAAGGAGTTATGAGGTTTGGAAAGAAAGGAAAATTAAGTCCACACTACATTAGACCTTATGAAATTCTTGAGAAAGTCGGAATGGTTGCCTATAAGTTAGCGTTACCACAGGAGTTAGCTCGATTACATGATGTTTTCCATGTTTCTATGTTGAGAAAGTATGTAGCGGACCCTTCACATGTATTTGTGGAACAACCTATTGAGTTGAAGGAAGATTTGAGCAACGAGGAAAAACCACTTGATGTCATGGACAGGAAGGAACAGATATTGAGATCAAAAGTGATCCCACTTGTGAAGGTTGTATGGAGAATACATTCCATGGAAGAAGCTACATGGGAGAGTTAGTATAGCATGAAAATGCTTTATCCATATTTGTTTGGTTCGGATAACCAGGTATGTCAATTTCGGGGACGAAATTTCCTAACAGGGGGAGAATTGTGACAACCCGAATATAATTATGATAAATTATGTTTAAATCATGATTAGATTATGTGATATGGATAATATATTATTGGTATATATAATGTTAAGTCATTATATTTAGTCTAATCCTAGCATCATAAAGGCATTAAAAATGACTTAGTTACAAATGTGAAATTTTGATCTTTTCGGTAGGAATGTTCATGTTTAAGACTCGTTTTGACCTTTATGATATAATAATTGACTTGAGGTATAAACTATATATTTGTATATATATGAGTTATGTTTGTAACACACCAAACATTTTATCGAACGGACATCCGAGTGGGAAGATATTGTCTTTTTACGAACAGGGGGTAAAGTAGTCATTTAGCCTTAAATGATATTTTGTTTTATATGATGCCACATGTTATATTTTAATTGGAACAAGGGTGGGTGACCTTATGCCGAATTATAACCCTTTAATTAAGCTCTTCCTTCAGCATATTTCATCCATGGAAGAGTTTTAACTAAAGGAAAGAGAGTTTGGAAGTTTAGGAAGAAAGTGTGAGGAGAAATTGAAGAAAAATTCATAGAAAATTACATAAAAGCCCCTAAGGTAATTCCATCCATAAATATTGTTTGATTTTTTTGTATTACTGATTTAAATGATAGAAATAATCACGTGTTTACTGAAATTCCATGTCTTGATGTGTACTCATGGATAGATGCATGTTTAAGCAAACTTGAATGTGTAAACCTTTGAAATTGCTTTGTTTAATAACCTTGTTTATTCAAACTGCCTTATCTTTTTGTATGATTACTTAAATTGATTTATTCAAATTGAAGATTAAAATAGACTCATATATGTATATCATATCCAGAAATCAAGTAAAAATACCAATAAATGAACCTTGGGTGATGATTTGAAATTCGGGTATTAAATTTGTCCCAAAAGTGTAAATATGCATACCATATGTTTGATGTTTTGCTTGACATAGCAAACGAACCCCGAAAATTATAAAATTTTAACCTTGTGTTATTCAATATGTTTTCTGAAATTGGTGAAATATTATAGAAAGTTATGATGTATAAAAATTTTGGAAATTCTTGGAAGATGACTGAACAATAGATGAGCCTATAGGGAGGATTTGCTATGTGGTAAAGAAATGGGCATATCTTTCTCTAGAAAACTTGGAATGACGTGTCGTCTTTTGTGTTAGAAACCTAATATGACAAGTATTGGATTACCAAGATTAATTAAAGTGGTTCACGCTGGAATTTGAATATGTTAGATATCAGAACCTGAGTCTAAATGGGACTTCATTTATAATGAACGATTTGAATTGAATCATATGATGCTTATGAATTGAGTTATGTTGAAGTCATTCTTTGGACTATTAATATTCTTATGATGATACTAATATTTTAAGAATGATAGGAAGAGAAGAAGAGCTGATTGAACAAGTACCGAATAAAGGCAAGAGAAAAGCCAGCTAAACTGTCAAGGTGAGTGTACTTGTGATTGTTTCATATATACAGATATATGAATATAGCTCTAAGAGCAAGATTTATTTGAATACTTTGGTATTCAGGATTTGTTTGGATATGAAAATATCCAGGATTGTTTGGGTCTTATGATCCAGGATTTGATATTGCCAATGGGCGGAATTATTTGGGTCTTATGATCCAGGATTTGTTATTGCCAATGGGCAGAACTATTGAATCTTATAATCCAGGATTTGTTATTGTCAATGGGTAGGATTGTTCGGATTTTATATCCACATATTCGATATAGAATTGTCATCCTATTGCGAGGAAGGAGTACCTCACTAAGCTTAATGCTTATGATTTATATTTTTACAATTTCAGGTTTGTACGTTGCTAGCTAAGATACTGTATGACTGGTAGCTTTGAGAGTTGCACCGTTAGAAGAGCTGAGGTTTAAGTATGGAGATTTTATCATTGTCACACTGAAGATTTTAATATAATCACACATTGTATAAATTAAGTTAGCAGGGATTGAGTTGATCATAGTTAATCATAGTATTGTATAATCTCTAATTATGACTCTGATGTTGACTTCGTTATGGCACAAGAACAATATTATGTTCATTATGCAGAAAAATATTGATAAATGAATTATATTTTCAATGGGCTCGAGATTATGATCCAATTATTCTAATAACAAATGATTAATATGGATATTGGGTTTGGGGTGTAACACATCTATTCCAAAAAATCATAATATCTCCTATATAAATCATGTTCTAAAAATTCTTCATACAACCAGTATGTTACCACCGCTTAACTCAGTTTGTGTCTATATTTAAAGGATAATTCTTCATAGAAACAGTTGGTTCACAGGCAACATTAATTGGAGTACTAACTTAATCTTGCAAGATCGATGCCCCCTGCAAGGCAATAATTTTTAAGATCCCTCGATATCGTAGTGGGGACATAATTGTCTCAAGGAAAAAAAATTCAACAATAACCTCGATCTAGTAAATATTCTATCATTTTTTAATATTACTCCAAGTCTGAAAGTCTATAATTTTATTATTGTACTACAATTACTAATAATAAAAATATAATTTGATTCTTTTAGTCAATCTAAATATTTAGTTAAATATTTTCATTTTGAATTTATTCATGCAATATTTTATATATTATAAACTGTTATATAAGACTTAAACAGTCCTCTTATTTAAAGCATCCACGTGGCAATCCCCACATTTTCCCTCTCACCCCATCCAAAATCAATTAATCTCCCTCTCTCTCTCTTGAGCGCGCGATCGGTTATAGTCCATCTCCCCACTCACTCCCCCATCTCTTTCTTAGTTAAAATCCAAATACAACACCCATTCATTGACCATCCACCCACCTCTCTCTCTCCCTCTCTCCCCCTCACCAATAAACTTCTCCATTAATTTTCGTATCTATCTATGTCATGTCCCTTCTTTTTCACTATATATAAACACACAACTCTCATTTGTATCACTTGTATCACTTATAATAAAATATTACATCATTTGGGTTTCAACTATATAGTTTTTGCTTAGTTTCTCCTTAAGATTCAAGTATGTGATCTATAATTTTTGTTGGATCATTTGTTGATTAAGAAACCAACTATGATTTATTTATAAATAACAGAGTAAAAAATGAAGAACAAATATGGTTTATTTAGTTTCAATGACATTTGTTCTTCAGTTTGGTTAATTTGGTTAATGAACTAACTAGTGTAAACGAGTGAAGAGAGAAACCAAAAAATACTCTTAAGCTCTACGAATCATATTTCTGCAGCAGAGGTTGTCTAGAGAAAATATGAAATGAAGGGTATAAAGAGAGAAAAGGTAACTCTGGATGAGTTAAGTAAAAGAAATAAAGGATTTTGCCGAGGAAAGATATAGATATGAGTTTGATAGTCCAAGAAATTTCATTTTGGGTTTGGTGGGTGAAGTCAAAGACTTGTCCCACATATTTAAGTGAAAAGGATAGGGTTTTTTTTTTTTGGTAAACATTGAAATAGAAAAGGTTACACGGAGATTATATTACTTGAACATAAGCCATCGAGGCGACAGAAACGATCATAACTAGACAACAGATACATGATACAACACAATCCATCCTACATAGTGAGGATCCGTAGCATAGTGGCAGGGATCTCCTCGATCTCCACAAAAGTTTCATCCTGCACTTTAGCCTCCCGAGCAAGCCAATCCGCACCCCGAACCATGCTAGGACTGACATAGATGAAGTCAGTACCAACCACTCTCATAAGCTCGTAGCAGTCGACTCTGATGTTCTCAAAATCCGTTTCCCTGTACTGGACCCCTTTGAAGATATCAATAAGTTCATGTGAGGTGGTTTCAACTATGATGCCCTTCCATCCACTTATCCTAGCCATATTAAGGTCGTGGAACAGACCTCTCATCAAAGCGCGAATAAGAGACGGAGTGCCCTTAAGTCGTCCATAGTAGCCGGCCTTCCATTGTCCTTGGTCGTCAAGGACATAACCCCCAAATGTAGCAATGCGGTATGTTTGGTCAGTACAAGCTTGAAGTGCCACCTTCGTCTTGCCTTTATCACCATACTCCAGAAGACAGAGTAGGGATTCCGGGATCTCGTCATACTCGGTATAATCGTTAACTTGTCTTCTACCAATCCGGGCTAAACCATCCGCCCAGATGTTATTTGACCGCCTGATATGAGAGACCTCTATCTCCATCTCTGTCATAATGGTCATACATTCCTCGATAATGTTAGTCAACAGATGGTTCTGATGGTCCTGTCTATTAAGAAACTTCACGGCCTCCAGGCAGTCACTCTGAAGAAGACACCCCTTCCATCCCTTGATTCTTGCCATATTCAGACCATACAAAATGCCAACTAGCTCTGCCTTAATGGGGTTGCTATCGCCAATGATCTTGCCACTGAAACCAATAATCCACCGTTGTTCCTTACTACTGACCATGCCACCAAAGCCTCCAAGTTTACTAAACGGGTCATAGCTGCCATCTGTAAATATCTCGTAACCTGAAGGGGATAGACACTCGAGGGGAAGTTAGGTATAATGTCCTGAACATGGTTTGGGTTAATTTTAGTTTTAACAATATCATCAAGTTCACATGCTAAAGAAATCGAATTAGCCCAAACCATATTCGGAGAGATATTAACATTGTCAAAAATGCGTTTGTTGCGTGCAGTCCAAATATGCCATAAAGCGGAAATGAAAAGGGTTTGGCCATTATGCATTGGGTTATCCCATATCTTATCTTTAATCCAGTCAAAAACAGACATATTATCCTGATTGTTCCCGTCTCGTGGTGTTGAAATATGATCCCAAACCTTTGTGGCAAGGTGACATTTACGAAGCACATGGTCAATGTCTTCATCAAATTCACAAAAGTCACACTTTTTGGAATTCGTCATTTTCCTGTTGAACCTTTGGCAATTAGTGAGTATTTTCTTATGGAAAATTTTCCAAAGAAAGGTTTTAAGTTTCTGGGGGAATTTCAATTTCCAGATACGTTTCCAGTTAACAAGGCAGGGGGTGTTGAGGTCAATTTTCACAAGGGATTTGTAGGAAGATTTAATCGAGAATTTACCATTGGGGGAGGGTCCCCAACTAGGTCTGTCGGTTTGCTTCAAGGTGTGGGGTAGGGAGGTTCCTATAATTACGTTTGCGATGTCTTTACTAAAGGTCTCCTTTATGAGTTGTTCGTTCCAGGCCCTTTCCCTAATTAGGTCGCCGACAAGCGTCACGGGGGAGTTTATATGGGTATTATGTATTCTGGACGTACCCACCAGTCATTGTAGATATTAGTAGACATCCCATCCCCTATAATCCATTTGGTATTTTTTACAAGCTCATTAGTACATTTAAAAATGCCCCTCCACACATTGGATGCATGGGCCTTACGGGCCCAGTTACTAGGATTCTCGTGAGTATTATATTTCGATCTAAGTGCACGGACCCATAAGGAATTTTTGTCGTTCATGATTTTCCACCCAATTTTCGAGACAATAGCACGGTTATTCTCCTCACTGCTCCTAATACCTAGTCCACCAACCTCTTTGGGGCTGCACACAGTGCTCCACTTTATGAGGTGCACTTTTTTCTTATCATCTGAATCACCCCACAAGAAATTTATGTTCAGTTTATCAAGTTTTTCATTTATCTTTTTAGGGAATAACGTGGTTTGCATATTGTAGACAGGGATGGCGGAGGTGACAGCCTGGATGAGTGTAGAGCGACCAGCGAGAGAGAGGAGTTTGGATTTCCATCCAGACAGTCTCCTCTGAACCTTCTCAATGATGTGTGTGTAATGGTTACTTGTGACTTTACCATGGATGAGGTTGTTACCAAGGTACATTCCAAGATCATTAGTGATGTTGATTCCACACCTTCTGCCAATGTCACACGCACTTTGCCTCGGTATATTAGGGGATACAAAGATTTTAGATTTGGATAAACTAAGGGTTTGACCACACAAAAGTGCTGAAGAGTTTCAATAACTACACTACAGCTATTATGTGAGGCATCGGAGAACAGAATGAGGTCATCAGCAAAGAAGAGGTGAGAAATGGTGGGGCCATTGGGGGAGGCCTTAAGACCCTTCGACTTGCCCTGTTCCACTTGGTAATTGATAGCCGCCCCCAAATAATCCATACACATGATGAATAGATATGGGGATAGAGGATCACCCTGTCTAAGGCCTCTCGACGGCTTGTACTTGGGGAGAGGAGCCCCATTCCACAGCACTGAAGTGGAAGCACTAGTAATGTAGCTAAGGATGAGGTGTCTAAGATTAGGGCTGATATTGAACCAAACGAGAACACTTTCCAAGAAGTCCCAGCTGATTTTGTCATAGGCTTTTTCGAGATCGATTTTAAAAATAACACCCCCCTTTTTACCTTTCTTCTTATTAAGCGAGTGTATAATTTCCTGGGTAATAATAATGTTATCCGCCAACTGCCGCCCCGGTAGAAAGCTGACTTGATTAGGACTAATGATTTTACAGAGGATTAGGCGGAGCCTATTAACGATGATCTTAGCAAGAATTTTGTACGGTACATTACATAGGGTAATAGGCCTAAATTGGGTGATATTTTCCGGATTATCAATTTTTGGAATAAGCGTGATGTGGCTGGAATTAGCATTTTCCGGGAAGGCAAGGGTCGAAAAACATTCCTTTAAAAAGTTAAATAACGAGATTTTCGTAGTCTCCCAAAACGTGTGGTAAAAAATGGGTTGGATACCATCCAGGCCCGGGGCTTTGAGCCCATTCATACTAAACACCGCGCGCCTGGCCTCGTCAATAGTTAAGGGCTGGTCAAGAATGTAGTTGTCCATATCCTCGAAACAAGGGTGATTGAAGGTAGTGAAGTTGCTATCACTGCTTAGGGGATGTGTGCTGGTGAAAGAGATATAAAATAGTTATTCGTGTGGAGTGAGATCTTTTCACTGCTGTCCACCCACTCCCCATCAATTTTTAATCTATCTATCTTATTACGATGCCTTCTAATAATAGTAGATGTGTGGAAAAATTTTGTGTTCTTATCTCCCTCACTAAGCCATTTGATGCGGGATTTCTGTTTCCAAAGGAGTTCCTCATGCCGGAGAGTGTTATTATATTTGTTCTTAAGTTGATTTTCAAGAAGATTAAGGTTGTGTGAAAAGTGGGATTCTTGGGCAATCTGGATACCCTTTAGCCTGCGAAGAACGCATTTTTTACTTAGATTAATGTGGCCATATACAGCATGGTTCCAATGTTTGATTAAGGGGATACAGTTATCAAGGTTGTGTTGGAATCTAAGATTTGTATTCCAGTTATTTAAGATAATATTCTGGAAATCATTACGTTCAAACCAACAAGCAAGCAGTCTAAACGGGCGAGATATGTAATTATTAGACTTCATACCTTCTAAACGGGTCAGCATGGGGCAGTGGTCCGAGGCGGTGCGCGAGATATTTTCGACAGCCGCATCCAAAAACTGAAGGCGCCAGGCCGGGTTGGCCAACGACCGGTCCAGTCTGACAAGGGTGTTGGCGAACCCATCCCTACTGTTGGTCCAAGTAAGGCGAGGACCCGTGCAGCCAAGGTCACTGAGGTTGCAGTTGCTAACATTTTCCACAAATTTGTTACACATGTACTCCTTGTTGTGTCTGGAATAGCTTCTTTTTTCAGAAGAGTCAAAATGATCGTTAAAATCTCCCGTGGCAAGCCAAGGGGTGTCAAGGTCTTGTGCCAAATTTTTGAGGTTATTCCAAAGAATTTGGCGAAGGGTGTAGTTAGGGCTAGCATAGATAGCGGATAGAATCCAGTCATCATAGCCCCTAAGGGTAACGAGGAGATGAATGGCTTGATCCGAAACATTGCCCCGGACCGGCCATTAGACTCAGAAATCTCCCAGTTAGTAAAACCCAATCCCTCAAAAAAGGCAGCAAAGTTGGAAAAGGCAGTTTGGGTTTCCATAAGGATGAACACACTAGGCTTAAGATTATTAAAAAGTTCAGTGAATTTGGGTTTCAATAGGGGTTTCCCAGCCCCTCTACAATTCCAAATGATCACAGACATTGATAAAAGATTTTTGGAAAAAGGGAGGTCCACAGTGGGTGGCCACGGAAGGAAGTTTTTTAACCTATTGATGGAATCTTTGGCAGAGGCCATTTCCACCAATATCCCTCTCATCTACCTGGCTGTCCTTGCTGAATCTGAGGTTTTGAGTATAATACGTATCTGCGTTATACTCCATTTCACCCTCATGCATACTACCATATCCGTCTCTAAGTTTAGAGTAAATTCCTCCCTCCCCTTCCGCTAGGTTTATATACTGAACTTGGAGGTTTCCAAGCATTGCGATCGGGAATGGGGGGGAGTCCATTATGTTTGGATATAGTATCTGGTGGGGGGTCAATGATGATGGAATTATCGTTAAGAGTATCGTATTGATAGGGTTCGTCAGATGGGGGTTTTATACCCGAATTGGACCCATCGTCGTTATTACGTTGATTAACGTTGTTTGAAAAGTGAGTGGGTGGAGTTAAATTATCACGTACCTTGGCGGTAACCATAGTATTACCTGATGTCTCCGCCTCTGATCCAGTGTTGTTAGGTAAAGGGCACGTGGGGTTCAGCTTTGGAGTTGTCTTTTGCTGTAGACTCCTGCAGAGTTATCAATTTCTTACTAGTACTTTTTCCCACGCAATTCAGTTTAGAGGTGGTATTCGGCGTCAAACCACCTTTATTGTTGCTTGCTGTCAACATCCCATTGGCTATTGAATTGGGCTTGTCTTTCAAGTAATCCCCTAGTACAACCGACTGATGCCTTTTCTCTTAAGTAGGGTTACTGTATTGTTTGTCAATTAGTCTTGTCCTAGGTTGATTTGATGTCCTCTGAGCATACTCATACCTGCTGCCATCAATATTCTGAGAGAGACTATTAAACCTATTGTACGAGTAATACTTGGTTGGAGACTGCCTGTGGCCTGCCTCCTATTACTAGTGTTTCGCCTGACAAGCATCCATGGGCCAAAGCTATTGTCCAATGGGTCTTGACCACTGGTCCCTATCGTCTTGCCATGTTCCCCAACTGCGCCAGAAATATTACCATTACTGATTTCTTTAGTTCCCATCGTGTTTGTTTGCGTCGTACTGTAAGTCAGCGGTACGCAGTGTTGCTCCAGTGGAATACCGGAATGTTTCGCGGTCTGGTTTGCAGGGCAATGTTCGGTTTTATGTCCAATCCTCCCACACATGAAGCATATGTAGGGTAAGAATTCATACTCTACACGGTATTTACTTCCATCCAGCTTGTAGCATGGGATCAGGGGCTTGGATATATCAACTTCCACACAAATCCTAGCATATTTGCCCCTAAACGAAGATATTGAGTTGAAATCAGTTTTAATCGGTTTCCCCAATTTACTACCTATATGGAAGAGGATTTTTTCATCAAACCATTCTACAGGTAGTCGTGGAAGCCTTGCCCATAACGCAGTGGTAACTCCACAGGTTTCAGTAGGGTTGAAATTAGGTGTCCAGTTCCTGACGATAAGGTAATGGCCGTTAATGATCCATGGTCCCCCTGTGAGGACATTATAGTAGTCATCTTTCATGGTGAACTTGAAGAGATAGTGGCCCTCTTCAAGATCAATGATTTCATAGTCTCCCTGCAGGTTCCAGATTGTGGGGACACGATTAACCAACATTTTGAAGACTATATTCCTTTCAAGCAAGCTCACAATGACACTCTCCTTCCATTTATTTCTGAGTTTATCCACATGCTTTTGTGCGATAACAACCACAGGGCACAACGGGTCGCTTTCTTCTTCCGGGTTGTGGTTGAGGTCAAGTTCCCCTCGCTCGTTTACCTCCATCTCATCATCAGACCATGCACCCGTAGCCTGTTCAAAATATATATCAGTGTTATTGCTTTTTTTGCTCTCAACTGCATCCTTATAGGAGAAGGCTGCGTTAGTTTTCTTCTTCTCAGCCTGTATGGTCCCGCCCGTGCTCACGTTTATGGGGATGCAAGGCTCTTCGGTATGGAGAGAAGGCGGATCCTCATCACAGTCCATCATAACATCCAAGTGTTACTCCACAGACATAGCATCCAAATGGGTTTCTTTCTGCTTTTTCTTGCTATGGACACGGATGTCTTCCTCATCCTCCTTAGAAAGCTCAGCTTCGGAGGATGGAGGTCGGCCATTAGTGGTCTTGTTTGACATGGAAGAGTCCATACAATAACTTCTTAGTTGGTGTAATATGGTATAAGAATCAAACCTACTAGCTAACCCTACATGTTCATGTTTTGATGAGAATTGGATAGGTGCCAACCCCAACAGGCCTTCCTGGTTGGAAAGAGGAAGAGAAATAACACTTGGGTGAACAACTATCAGACTTGTTGCTATACCTTGTGAGGCTTTCTAAGGTATGTGGTGTTGATCTTGGTAAAGATATTCTTCAAAAGATGGGTATTGATGCCGTTAAATACCCAGTCCAGCCCTGCAATGGCTCTTCTAACAAGTATACCCAGTTTGAGGCCACCACCAATCGTGCCTCTTATGACGGTGTTTGATTTTTTTTATTTTGTTTCTCCCTTTCTCTTCTCCCCACTACCTTCTTTTGGTTGTTTATTGTTTATTGTTGGGATGATGATAAATGGAATGTTGAGTCTTATGTTAAAAAAAAATAAGTACTGTAAACTTTGAATTGGTTAATGAGTAAAACTACAATCACCCTCAAATTTGACTATTAATTTTTAAGAATTTCATGCTTTTGACTTTATATGAAGTCGATGCTTTTGACTATTTATTTTTTATTATAAGAATAAAATTTAAATTAAATTATTCAGTTAAAATATTAATCGTTATAGTTTTTGTTTTTATTTTTTATCAAGTGACAATTTTCTTTTCTTAACCAAGTCTAAATATTTAAACATTTATTTTTTTCCATTTTTTAAAACAAATTTTTACTATTTGTGAATAATAGTCGATCATTTCTCATAAGTTTCTGGAAACAATATTTTGTAAGTTAGAGTCTGTTGATTTTTTCACTATTGATTTCACTATTTTCACTATTTATCTCAAGAAACACAAGTTTTTTCATTGTTCTTTTCCTGCTTTCCCCTCTTTTTTGTTATGCGTGCCTATTTTTATCTGTTATGTTTAGGCTTGATTTTCATGAAAATCTGAGTGAGGAGAGTTTGTATATGTTTAACATCATACCTAGTATACGTATATGTTTTTATACTGGGTTTTTAATATATGTTGTTTAATTTCATATTTGTTTTTCATTTATATATGACATGTTAATCCTTCATGTTTTTGTGTCTCCCTGCTTCTTTTATTCAGGTTGTATATTCTTTATGTATTTCAAAATATGAAGTGTGATGTATGTTGATTTTATTTATGTAATGGGATTTTTCTTTGTCGTTTCTTATCATGTGTTTTGGTGTATGAACTTCATTTTCATTCCCTAAAAGTATCCAGATGAAAACTTTTTCATATAGGCAAATATTGGTGGAAAATCTATACTATTCTTATAAAATAATAGAAAGATAGTTTAATGAGGATCATTTATTACATATCAATTCCTCTAATACGATAGTAATCCTCTGTTTTACTAAACTCACATCAAACCTCAAATTCTATTCATCCACGTAAGGATTAACATGGACATCCAACTTGGCTAAAATCCATGTAAGCAGCCATAAACCTCTCACATTATAGCCCTTCTAGCTGTGCCATAAACCTTTCACCTTCCAGATTTACCTACCTATTTCACTTCCCATCTTTTTATCTTCATTCTTTCTGTGTGTATATATACAATATGCTAATTTCAATCATCAATACACCTCTCTGATTTGAATTTTTTCACGTCTAGATTTCATGAAGAGGAAATTAGTTTGGTGGATCTTTTCAATTCGCTGAGGCCCACACACCCGTCGGAGAAAAATAAGTATACTATGCTAGATAATCCTCAAATACATGGAAGCTCTTTAAATAAGAGTTAGAGAGAAATCTAACGGTCGAAGGGAAAGCGAATCATTCATATTTAAAATAGCCTTTGTTAGGTGACTTTATAAAGGAATGTCTTAAGAAGATTGACAACTTTGACCGATGGATAAGTAAAGAACTCGGAGATGTAAATGACTTACAAATGCAGTCCAGCTCTAGAGTCTACTGCGACGTTATTCGAAATAAGGATGGAGTTGATGATTCAAGTATCACCCCCCAAGCGCACTTGGATAATTATACCAGCAACCCCTCTCTCCCAGGATCAGCTCTTTGGCATTATTGATTTCTCACCAAACTGGGCATATACAAGGTTAGAAATAACGGTACTGATTACAGGATGGTTCTTGAAGAGTGAACAAGAGGTGGAGAAGTGTAAATGGGCATGTATGTTTGAGGAACTGGAAGTTCCAGCGGAGGTTATTGCAGATGGCGTTCTTCGTTGCCATACACCCAAACATGAAGATGGAAGGGTTCCTTTTTATGTAACATGTTCCAATAAGCTATCGTGTAGTGAGGTGCACGAGTTTGAATTCCAGGATAATGATGCTTGAGATATGGGTTTTACAGATATAAGTAGACGAGAAATTCTTCTTCACACGCGGTTTCAAAATCTTCTATCACTGGGACCCGTATCTGATAATGTTAGTCATGATCACATCTTGAGTAGTGAGCTCAGTTCATTATTGAAAGAAGATGAAAATGCGTGGGACCAAATGATGATGTCTATTGGTATAATTCTTATCTCAACCATTACCAACTTAATGACGAAAAATATTTCCCACAAATAAGCAAAACCCAATTCCAATTATAAGGACATATTTTCATAGGTTCGTTATCAATTTATTATGTCATATACCGCTACACCGTCGAAGATCATTCAAGAGATATCTACATCAAAGACGGATCCGAATTACTCAAGTTCTTCATCATTCAAGACTCGGCGAAGTTTACTTTGGTAAGGTTATGTTTTAAATACCTTAACTTTTCACTTAGAGCTTTTAGGATATTTTTACAAAATATTTTCGAAGTGTTGGAGCGGACTTTTTCGTCAAAATTTTGAGAATGAGTATTTTTTCTAAGTGTTGAAGCGGATATTAAAATAATATTTTTTCGGTTCAGTCGTTCGAGCGACATAGCATGTCGTTCGCGCGAGATATCATGTCGCGCGATCTTGTTTGAACGATAGTTGTCCTTCATTCGAGTGACATACTGATCTCATTCGAACGAGTTCGTATTTTGAGGCGACATGTTTTTCCAATAAACACTCATTATTTGGTAACATTTTCATTAAGAAGTCCCAGCGTTTTGAAAGACAGAAACCTGCGAAATTGCAGAATCCTTTAGACTTCTTCCTTCAGGGTTTTAATCCCCTTTTTGTTGTCAATTCACAAAACTCCCATATGCTTTAGTGAATTGTTTTGGTGTTTAAGAACTACTTTGCTTTTTTTCAACCTCTGTGGAGAAGGCATCTCCATCCTTGATCGGTGGATACCGAGCGTAGTCATTCTGCGTGTGGACGAGCCGAAGACGACGAACCGACACTTGGAGGGTATTTCGATGTCTCTCGTATCTTTGAAGGTTTGCTGAAGGCACTGTGCATTACACACTTGTGGGCGATTATCAAGTTGTATGTAAGTCAAAAGTCTTGTGAATTCTTCAAAGTGTTATAAAAGGTTTTTACCCGAAAGGTTTTTTTCCTATATCGGTCGTCTTTATTTTTCATGCATGGTTTGAAAGATTTATCATACTTAGATGCATGTGAATAAATGGACTCTAATTAAATAAGGTTTACTTGGAAACTTTCGAATTGAATTTAATAAATTATCACACTATCGCACTTTTCAAATTGGTATCAGAGCCGTTTGCGCTAATTTATCGCGTATTCCTATTTTCCCTAAAATTGTGTGATATTAATTTTTTTTGAAAAATTAGTTTTGTGAAAAATCGCAATTTTTCAATGAAACTCACATTTAATGAGGAGCCTATTTTTGAAAAAGTTCACGACGATGCTGAAAATTTAAAAAGTTTGAATTTGAAACTTTGCAAAAGAATTAAAGTTTTGGAAAAAGAAAATTCTCTCTTTAAAAGTAAGATTGAATATTTGCAAGTGTTTCAAACTCAAAGTGATATTTGTCGTGAGCACTTTGGTAATTTGTGTATTGATTTTGATTCTTTGAAAATTGTCAAAAAGAAGAGTGATGGGAAAGTCCTAGTTTCAGAAAAGGAATTGAAGGACTTAAAAAATTCAAGGATTCCCGTTTGTGCCGTTGAGGATAAAAAATTAATCGATGATTCCGCGGCACATGAAAAGACTCTTAAGGATAAGTTTGTTTTAATAGAGTGGGAGCGTGATAAACTGTTAAGTTTAATTAAAATTTTGAAAAAGAAATCCCTGTCTTTAGAAGAGTCTAATTCTTTGCTTGAGTCAAAAATTTTGAAGTTAAAAAATGATTTAACAGACTCGAGTAGGTTTGATAGTGATGGTAATGGCTCATCTTGTTCTCATGCATCTAGTGCTAATGCCAATACCATTATTTATTTTAGAGAGTCAACCAATTTCAAGGATGTTAAAAAAAGTCAGCCCATAGGTGTCGTTCCACCCGTTTACACATGTTCATATTGTGGTAAGAAAGGTCACCTTAGGAGATTTTATTTTGATCTTGGAAGAGGTCCTAGGAATTCAAAGTCTAGTGTTTTGTTGGTTCTCAAAACCCCGTGTCGACGTGTTACATCCACTTGGGTTAGGAAATCACTTTTGGATACGCTAGATTTTAGAATAGTTGATTCTCATTTTCTTGCACATGATTCTTCTCTTACCATATCATATAGATGATTGTGTTCCCATGTTTGTCATACGCTAGTTTTTGTTTCATGATATTTATGTTTGCTAGCGTTATGACATGTACTTTTTGTATATATTTTTTTGGTTTGAAAAATACAAAAAGATTTTATTTTGATAAAATTTTAAGAAAATCCAAAAAGATTTTTGTATTTTGTTTGCACCGTTTATGGATGGACACTTAGGATAACCAAGTCACAACATCATTACATTCTTCATGTGACTATTTGATAGTGTTTTGAGACAATATATCATGCCATCTTTGTGCTTTATAATGTTTGTATTCATTAAGATGTAATTAAGTGTTACTTCCCACATGTTTGACTCATGTTTCCTTTATTGCACACGTGCACGAATTTGTTTGATTATTGTGCTTGTCTTATCACATGTTGGTTGGGTGTTTTCACTTCAATCCTATCCTTAAAACGAACCAAGCGCGATAATTTTTTATAAGGAAATTGTGCATATAAGAACCGTTTTGTGAGTTTGTGTGCTTTGTTTGAAAACGGGGAAGGGTTGCGAAAGGTTCATGTTGCCTTTGGGAATACTAAGCCACCGTTAAATTGGACCTAAAAATGAAGGAATTTTATTATCCGGTGTCCAAAGAGGTTAAAAGACCCCGAAAAAATTTAAAGGCAATAAAAAGAAATCCATGCCAAATTATGGGCCATTTAGGTTTTTGCACCAATTCTCCAAAGTTAAAGAATTTAGATTACCTCTAAAAAGAAAATATATATGAGGGTGTTTGGTTGGAGATTTTATAACGGGTTTTCACGTCCTTGAAATTTTAGAAAATGCGCTAAATTGTTTTGGATGTTTTTGGGTGGAAATCATTTTGACTTTGATTTGTTGATTTGCATAAGACGATGTCATTTAAATTCAACAAATATTACACCTAAGGATACTTTTGATGCTCATTCGTTAGGGGTACACATATGCATCGTGCACATATGCTTGATTGAGTTGATTTACCTATCGAATGTGTTCACATCCATACATTCCATATTCATGACTTGGTTGTTTTAGTTTAAATCCATGGTGTGATTTTTGGTATCTTATTTTTGTATGAAAAATTTGAAAATTCCAAAAATGGTGAGATTTTTGAGACACTCCTTTGCATGACCGTTCATTGATTCATATTTGCTATGCAATTTTATCGTGACACTCCATGTTTTGATTTTTTTTCTTTTTATTTGTCTATTTGGGGACATCATAAAAAGGGGGAGAAAGAATTATCATGTTATGGGGGAGTTTTTGCATTATGGGGGAGATTTGATTTATTAATGCTTTATTCTTATATCTTTTCAAACTCGATGCGTCATGAAGGTTTTTACTTTATCTCATATGTGTAGGTACAAAATTGAAGACTGATATGTTACAAACCCTGATGAGAAAAGCTTTGAGATTTAACAAAGATGATTGAAGAACAGTTTTGAGGTCTTGCAAATTTATTCATGAGAGGGTAGATTTGTATAGAAATTTTGGTTTTTGATAATTCGGATATTTTATGTATGTACCGGCATAGACATAGGGGGAGATTTGTAAGGACATATTTTCATAGGTCCGTTATCAATTTATTATGTCATATACCGCTACACCATCGAAGAGCATTCAAGAGATATCTACATCAAAGACGGAACCGAATTACTCAAATTCTTCATCATTCAAGACTCCGCGAAGTTTACTTTGGTAAGGTTATGTTTTAAATACCTTAACTTTTCACTTGGAGCATTTGGGATATTTTTACAAAATATTTTCCAAGTGTTGGAGCGAACTTTTTCATCAAAATTTTGAGAATGAGTAGTTTTTCTAAGTGTTGAAGCGGACATTAAAATAATATATTTTCGGTTCAGTCGTTCGAGCAACATAGCATGTCGTGCGATCTCGTTCGAACGACAGTTGTCCTTCGTTCGAGCGACATGCTAATCTCGTTCGAACGAGCTCGTATTTCGAGGCGGCGTGTTTTTCCTATAAATACTCATTATTTGGTAACGTTTTCATTAAGAAGTCCCAGCGTTTTGAAAGACAGAAACCTGCGAAAGTGCAGAATCCTTTTGACTTCTTCCTTTAGGGTTTTAATCCCCTTTTTGTGTTCAATTCACAAAACTCCCATATGCTTTAGTGAATTATTTTGGTTTAAGAACAACTTTGCTTTTGTTCAACCTCTGTGTAGAAGGCATCTCAATCTTTGATCGGTGGATACCGAGCGTAGTCATTCTGCGTGTGGACGAGCCGAAGATGACGAACCGACGCCTGGAGGGTATTTCGCTGTTTCTCGTATCTTTGAAGGTTTGATGTAGGCACTGTGCATTACACACTTGTGGGCGATTATCAGGTTGTATGTAAGTCAAAAGTCTTGTGAATTCTTCAAAGTGTTATAAAAGGTATTTACCCGAAAGGGTTTTTTTCCTATATCGGTCATCTTTATTTTTCATATATGGTTTGAATAATTTATCATACTTAGATGCATGTTTAGGGGCTGAATAAATAGACTCTAATTAAATAAGGTTTACTTGGAAACTTGCGAATTGAATTTAATCAATTATCACACTGTCGCACTTTTCAAATTGGTATCAGAGCAATTTGAAAAGTGCGACAGTGTAATAATTGATCAAATTGGTATCACGAGGATATACCTCTTACCACCCAGACTCTCAGTATGAGGATGATCCTGTTGACGTGCCGAATGAAGCAATATCAGACATACAAACTGTGATCTAGAGAAAAATAGAAAATTCCTAGATTCTACTCTGGACATTTATAAAATTATGTCCTTACAAATTTCCCCCTATGTCTATGCTGGTACATACATAAAAATCCGAATTATGCAATCAAATGACATACAAGATAATATCCCCATTAAACCCTCAAACTGAGAATACAAAATTGACATGGCTCCAAATCTTCATCTCCTCAAAAACTTCCAAAGCTTTTCTCATCAGGGTGTGCAATCCAATATTGAACAATGTTGTACCTACACACATGAGATAAAGCAAATACCAGTGACAAGCAATTGTTTGAAATATAATGATAAGAAAAAATTAATGACCAATTAAGCTTAATCAAATCATTCATAAATCAACCAAACACCAAAACAATTCTCCCCCATAATTCTTCTCCCCCTTTTTATGATGTCCCCAAATAGACAGATATGAGAAGCATAAATGAATGCACATGGAGAATGTCACAGGGTAATAAACTGCTATTTTTGTATTTTTTCAAAAAATTTCACACATAATATACAACAAAGAATCGCACCATGAAATAACACAAAAACAACCAAGTCGATGATAGCGTAAATGTAGGGGTGTGATCAAATTCGATAGAAAAATCAATGCTTACAAACATAACATATGTGCATGATGAATATCGGATACTCCAAAAGATTGAACTCAAAATCTTCCTTTGGTGTAAAAAGATGGTAATATGAGACATTGACTGAATCAAATCAACAAATCAAAGCTCAAAGTGATTTCCACACCAATAACGTCCAAAACTATTTCATGCTTTTTCAGGACTTTCAAGGAAGTGCAAACCCGTTTATATTCTCCAACCAAAGTCCCTCAGATTTATATTTTGAATAGAGGCGATCTAAATTCTCAAACATTGGAGAATTGATGATGAAACCTAATGGCCCATATTTGGCATGCATTGCTTTTTATTGTCTTTAAATTTTTTGGGCTCTTTTAACCTCTTTGGACCCGGATAATAAAATTCCTCCATTTTTTAGGTCCTTTTTAACGGTGGTTTAGTATTCGCAAAGGCTAAATGAGCCTTTCGTAGCCCTTCCCCTTTTTAAAAAATACACAGTCTCATTAAACGGTTTTAACATGCATTCCAATCTTGTCAAGTTTTATCGCACATTGTTAGTTGTATAGAAAGAATTGAGATGGAAACACTCAAGCCAATATGTGATAGACAAGTACAATAATCAAATAAAGCCGTGCATGTGTGCAATGAAGGAGATAGGAGTCAAACAAGTAGAAAGATATCACTAATCACATCTCAAAGACTCCAATCAATGTAAAGCACATTGATGAAATGATGTAGCGTCTCAAATCTCTATCAAACAGTCACATAAATAAATGGAATGAAATTGTGACTCGGCTATCTTAAATGCTCATCCATAAAAGGTGAAAATAAAATACAAAAATCTTTTTGGATTTTTCAAAAATTTATCAAAATAAAATCTTTTTGAGCTTTTTTTTTTTAAATTTAAAAAACTCTTTTTGTATTTTCTAAAAAAATAAAGAAAACAAAAGTAATAATACACATGATACAAGCTAGCAATAGGAAGCATATGATATGAACATGAAATAGCATCATATCCTAGACACGGACCAACCCCTCAGTCAACTGTACAAATCCTCAAAGACTTCCTAAGACTCTCAAATCTAAGGGTATCTAAAGGTTTCGTAAAAATATCGGCTAACTGACGATCGGTGGGTACAAAACTCAGGGATACGACTTTCTCCTCAACTAACAAACGTATAAAGTGCTCGCATATCCTGATGTACTTTGTGCACGAATGTTGGACTGAATTGCGGGATATATGTATCGCACTCGTGTTGTTACAGGAAATAGTCATGGTGTCCTGTGAAATCCCATAATCCTCCAACATTTGCTTCATCCACAAGAGTTGCGTTAAACAACTCCCGGTGGCGATGTACTCAGCCTCCGCAGTGGACAAAGAGATGGAATTTTGCTTCTTGCTCAGCCATGAAACAAGAGCAGAACCAAAATAAAAACACCCACCAGAAGTGCTCCTATAACCATCTATATCCCCGGCCCAATCGGCATCCGAATAGGCAGATAAACGGTCATCAGTATCAAAGGAATACCAAATACCGTATGAGAGAGTCCCACTCACGTATTTGATAATACATTTTAGAGCAAGTAAGTGTGACTCTTTCGGGGACGCCTGATATAACACACAGACTCCAACACCAAAGGCTATGTCGGGAAGACTTGCACTCAAGTAGAGAAGACTACCTATCATACTCTGATACAAGGTTTGCTCTACGTCCTTGCCTGAAGTGTCCTTACTAAGCTTGGTAGTGGTACTCATAGGTGTACGTGCATGCTTAGCAGAGTCTAAACCAAATTTCTACACTAGGTCTCTAGCATACTTGGATTTGGAGATGAACATCCCATCCTTTAGCTGACGAACCTGGAGACCAAGAAAAAAAGTAAGCTCACCAACCATGCTCATCTCAAACTCACTTTACATCTCCTCCTCAAAGTGATGAGCATGTTGGGAGAACGTGGATCCAAAAACTATGTCATCCACATAGACCTGGGAAACCAAAATATCACTGTCATCTCTCCTGACAAACAACGTCATATCAACTCCCCCTCTCTTGAAGCCACGAGCTAAGAGATAGGAAGTAAGCATCTCGTACCAAGCACGGGGTGCTTGCTTCAAACCATATAAGGCTTTCCTCAGATAGTATACGTGCTCCGGGTGCTTAGGATCTTCAAACCCTTTCGGTTATTCCATGTAAACCTCCTCCTGTAGAATGACATTTAGAAAGGCACTCTTGATATCCATCTGATATAACTTGAAGCGCAAATGATATGCGATGGCGAGTAGTAAAAGGAAGGACTCAAGCCTCGCAACAGGAGAAAATGTCTCCCCAAAGTCTACACCTTCTATATGTGTGTAGCCTTGAGCGACCACCTAGCCTTGTTTCTGATTATGGTACCATTTTCATTCATTTTATTCTTAAAAATCCATCTGGTACCTATCACATTAGTCTCACTAGGTTGTGGGACAAGTTCCCAGACATTATTCTTTTTAAACTGAAGCAACTCATCCTACATAGCAAATATTGAGTTTTCATCCTTGAGTGCTTTTTTGTGATTCTTGGGCTCGACTTTGGACGTGTAGCGAAAATGGCTGACAACGTTCTCTAGCTGAGCACGAGTCTTGGCCCCTAGAGTGGGATCACCAACAATGGCAGAAGGATCATTACTCTTGCAAACCCAAGCGGGTGTGTCCCCTAACATAGGAGTAGGGTCCGCAGAGTGTAGGTGAGGTACAAGTAAATTACTGCCAG
Source organism: Sambucus nigra (assembly GCA_949130495.1). Lineage (NCBI taxonomy): Eukaryota > Viridiplantae > Streptophyta > Magnoliopsida > Dipsacales > Adoxaceae > Sambucus > Sambucus nigra. Next base: position 190,623,579 of record OX422216.1, read on the forward strand.
AGACATCCTCATCCTCACACTGAAGGCTAGAATAAATAAACGCCGAAGGTTCGTCATCTTGCACGATGACGTTTATTGACTCCATAACCTTAGAGCTCTTCAGGTTAAAAACTCGGTACGCTCTACTATTTGATTAATAGCCTAACAGTATTCTCTCATCGCTTCGGGAGTCAAACTTTCCTAATTGCTCTATATCCTGTAGAATGTAGCATTTACTCCCAAAAACACAGAAATATGAAAGGTTTGGTTTCTTGCCAGTCCATAATTCATAAGGTGTCTTAAGTGTGTGTGGACGCAGGTAAACCCCATTCACCGTGTGGCATGCAATAGAAACTGCCTCTGCCCAAAATCTCCTAAAAACCTTACGACCTAAAAGCATAGATCTAGCCATTTCCTGGATCGTCCTATTGTTTCTCTCAGCAATCCCATTTTGCTGAGGAGTCTTCACAGCAGAAAACTCATATTTGATCCCAAGGCTATCACAATAAAGATCTACCTTTGCTTCCTTAAATTATGTGTCGTTGTCACTACGTATCCTGTTAATGGCGACTCCGTGTTGGTTTTGCAGGACACGGCACTTGGTCGTTAAAAACTCTATAACATCGAATTTCTCCCTCAGAAAACCTACAATCGCGTATCTAGAGAAATCATCCACCATCACGAGGATATACCTCTTACCACACAGACTCTCAGTACGAGTAGGACCCATAAGATCCATGTGAATAAGCTCAAGTACACTAGAGGTGGTAATGGAAAATTGGTATCACACTGTCGCACTTTTCAAATTGGTATCATAGCAATTTAAAAAGTGTGACAGTGTGATAAAGAATTATCATGTTATGGGGGAGATTTGATTTATTAATGCTTTATTCTCATATCATTTCAAACTCGAGGCGTCACGAAGGTATTTGCTTTATCTCATGTGCGAAGGTACAAAATTGAAGATTGATATGTTGCAAACCCTGATGAGAAAAGCTTTGAGATTTGACGAAGATGATTGAAGAACAGTTTTGAGGTCTTGCAAATTTATTCATGGGAGGGTAGATTTGTATAGAAATTTTGGTTTTTGATAATTCGGATATTTTATGTATGTACCGGCATAGACATAGGGGGAGATTTGTAAGGACATATTTTCATAGGTCCGTTATCAATTTATTATGTCATATACTGCTACACCATCGAAGAGCATTTAAGAGATATCTACATCAAAGATGGATCCGAATTACTCAAGTTCTTCATCATTCAAGACTCCGCGAAGTTTACTTTGGTAAGGTTATGTTTTAAATACCTTAACTTTTCACTTAGACCATTTGGGATATTTTTACAAAATATTTTCTAAGTGTTGGAGCGGACTTTTTCATCAAAATTTTGAGAATGAGTATTTTTTCTAAGTGTTGAAGAGGACATTAAAATAATATATTTTCGCTTCAGTCGTTCGCGCGAGATAGCATGTCGCACGATCTCGTTCGAACGATAGTTGTCCTTCGTTCGAGCGATGTGCTGATCTCGTTCGAACGAGCTCGTATTTTGAGGTGGCATGTTTTTCCTATAAATACTCATTATTTGGTAATGTTTTCGTTAAGAAGTCCCAGCGTTTTGAAAGACAGAAACCTGCGAAAGTGCAGAATCCTTTTGACTTCTTCCTTTAGTGTTTTAATACCCTTTTTGTTTTCAATTCACAAAACTCCCATATGCTTTAGTGAATTGTTTTGGTGTTTAAGAACAACTTTGCTTTTGTTCAACCTTTGTGGATAAGGCATCTCCATCTTTGATCGGTGGATATCGAGCGTAGTCATTCTGCGTGTGTACGAGCCGAAGATGAGGAACCGACGCCTGGAGGGTATTTCGCTGTCTCTCGTATCTTTGAAGGTTTGCTGAAGGCACTGTGCATTATACACTTGTGGGCGATTATCAGGTTGTATGTAAGTCAAAAGTCTTGTGAATTCTTCAAAGTGTTATAAAAGGTTTTTACCCGAAAGGTTTTTTTTTCCTATATCGGTCGTCTATATTTTTCATGCATGGTTTGAAAGATTTATCATACTTAGATGCTTGTTTAGGGGCTGAATAAATAGACTGTAATTAAATAAGGTTTACTTGGAAACTTGCGAATTGAATTTAATCAATTATCACACTGTCGCACTTTTCACCAATCTTAGACAAAAAAAAGTTCCAAATTGATCCATTTGGAAGGGTTAATTGGTTTGGAAAGGGAAGCGAGGTGCTGGTTGAAGCTACAAACAGCACACCCATAATATCCGTAAAACTCCAGCAATAGATGTGCATGTTATTATGATGGGATTAGGATTCATATATTCTCTATCTATTGAAGCTGAAAAGACTATATGTGTATTTATTTGGTGTCTTCACATCATTTTTTTATTAGCACTAATATTTGGTGGTTGTTATTTGTGATGAATGCTTAAGACATTGGGATAAATGAGGCAATAAAAATTATATTTTTTTAAATGTTCTTCAATGCTTCGTCACTGTCAAAGATGAGGGGAATTTACAAACTTTAACTGGGTTTATTCATATTGAATTAGATGAGTAGGGTTCAACAGTTATTGCTTTAGTCATGGAATATATTTCTGCTTTGTTATAAAGTTCTAGATGATGTCCTTTTTATTTCCCTTTCTGTTTGATTTATATTTCTCATTTGGTTAATAAATTGAAAATGTACCATCTTATTGGACATTCATAACTAAGGAATCAAAGTTGAGTTCCAAAAGTAAAATCAAACCAATATCACCTTTTAGTTTAAATATAGTTTTTCTTTTATTCTTTCATATATGTTTTTAAGTGTTCTATCAAATGATTATGTAATTTTTTAGGAATGCAAAATTCTTTCTATTTTATTCATAATCAAACATATAAATGTTTAATACGACAAAATTCAATTTATATTACTAACGCTTTCTTCGTATCAACGACATAATGCAGTGCGCCAACATCTCCATTCATGAAACGATTGATACTCCAAACATTGACAGAGACGGATCTCATGATATGCATATCAATCAAGAATCGACCGCTCATTCTTCAGAACTTCAAAATATCCATGAAGGAAACAACATAAAACCTTCAAAGAGAATAAAATATTCCATGTATACTTCAAAATTCTACGTTATCAACATTTTCACTTTCTTCTACTTTCTAAATATTCAAAAATTATTTGAACTCTCTTCCATTAATTTTCAGGGGAAAATGGATACAATTCAAGGAATGAGGGAGTTACAAACTTATGGATTGTTGAAGGGTTTTTCTCATTACAATAATCATTACGTTATAATTTTATTTCGTGCTCAAAACTTTTTCGACTTTCAATAAAAATTGCGTTATGTGATCATTTTATTATAACAGATTTAATTTCATCTTTTCGTCACGCACTTAATGTTAAACTACTTTACTTCATCTCACATTTCAATATAATTACTTACTTTCTCTATTACAAGTCATTTTAATTTTGTTTTACGCATGGACGCCCGCGCATCGCGCTGGTTTCATGATAGTTAAAAGTGAAACTAAAGATTTCAAGCCTTAAAACACCACTCGTATGTGACACCCCGCCTAATTAAACCTTAGGTGATCAAGACTTATTTTAATATAAATAGGTTTCTTTAATGGTTCATTCTTAGCATCACTGTCGAACGCCTTTTAAAAATTACTAACCACCTAAATGAAATTAAAACGGGTGCCAAATTTTATCTTTCTTACACAACAAATATACCAAACCACACATTACCAATACTAGATACGAATATGCAGTACACCAAAATAATCTGAAAGCAGTTAAAGTCTTGCCGTAAACCAAGGCCCAAAAAGAAACAACTACAAATCCATAACTAGAATAAACTGTAATAGTAAAGGTGGAACGACATGTTCCAACTAGGAATAATAAAACTGAGATCATGTACTAGAACTGAAAAAGAGGAAGCGTCTAAACAATCCCTGCAACCTCCACACTGGCTGCAGCTCCCAAATCTCTGACATGAAATCAAGCTGGGTGTCCCTGTGGCTGGGCACCTAAAAGGTTTTTAAAATTTTACATAGCAAGAGTTAGTACTCAAAACATTTGAAAATATTTTGCAAGCAATTATCACAATTAAGTTATTGATTACACATATTAAGGTTTCACACACTCCCTTGAACTTCCTCACCTCTCTTACGTAGTATGTAGCTATCGAGGATACTTAGTCTACCTAGTTATACTTCCCATAACCGTAGTTAACTCATTTTCTGTTCGTTATCCTTTTTCTTGTAATAATTTCATCATGCTATAAATTATTACTAAGTCATTCACATATCATTTCATTAACTACTATTCTCAATTTGTAGATTATGAACATAGAAATATTTTATCCCACAACAATGTAATTAATATTAGTTACCTCTAATATATCCTTTTTATTACACACAAAGGACCCTTGGCTCGGAATAATTCATCGACTCCAAGTGAAAGTTGGTTCGGAATGATCCATCGACCCCAACTATCTACAAATATAAATATATACACATATTCTGGTTCGGGACTCTTTCATCGCGGCACCAGTTCAAAGTTTGGTTCGGCATTTACATCGACCCCAAATATATAATAACTTTATGTTAGTTCAGAATGTCACATCGACCCTAACATAATTAGTTTAGGTAATATTCTCTTAACCCAAACCTATTTATATAGATATAGTAGGTACACACTCGACCTAATAAATGATACCCGTACGTAATATATTTTACTTATATTCTCCGTACTTATTAATTACAATTTCTCTCACTATTGTATTTATTCGAGTATTCGCGTAACTCTAAGGGCCCTAGTTACCCCTCCCTTAATTCAGTAGTTAAGTTAATTTTAACCTACTGGTATTTTCTTTCCGGAATTAAGTCTCACTCTTTCCGTAATTAAATTAACCATCTCAACCCATGGCTAAGTCAATTGTTCTTTCGTCATTCCATTTCTCCAACATTCCTACTCAATCATTAGTGGAGGAACCTAATGGTACACCTACTGGAAATTTCAAAGTCCCCTCATAGGAAAAATATCATTTCTAAGGTTCCCATTAAGCAACGGCAATTAAAGAAATTTATACACAAATTCTCTATAGTTCAGACAGGGTCGATCGATCGAAGGGAAATGGTCGATCGATCGACTTCTCGATCGATCGACATTCAAGGGTCGATCGATCGATCAAGCAGTGACAGACCCAGTTCATCTTCTTCCAACGGGTTTCACCATTTTTACATCTCTAACTTTCATGATAAGCCATCATATTCACAACCAACAATTTCTAATCATTCCTACATGTTCTGGGATGATTACTAACGATTTAAAACAAAAAAATCTTTACAAATTTTGGCCAAATTCACTGAAAATCTCTCTAATATTCAAGAACCCTAAAAATGCATTCTTTATATTTTTCATCCAAATTCCAGATTTTCTTACGAATTTCTCATTAAGCTTTCTATGATATAAACATACTTGGTAATTCAAAAACGTCCTACATGCAAATCCTTATCAATCATGGATTATTATCAATTGTTTGTTCCCAAGAATATCATAAAATCATGTTCTTCCTAAGGCTTAATCATGGGTATTATAACTCAATTATATTTTGCAAATAACCACTTGCCTTATGATTTGTAGGGTCTGATTTCGTGGTTGTTGATGATGATTGATGATATTGATACTTCAATCCTCCCTCCCAACAATCTTAATGATGAAATCTTCCTAAGATGATCCCTCCTTCCTTCTTTTGCCTTAGGAATTTGCCTCTCTCTCTCTTCTCTAATGGCTATGGTGTAACTCTAATTGCCTAACCCTAGCCACCACTCTTATAATCAGATTTAGGGCTTCAAAATTCGTAGGTCTTCTTTCCCATAATTGTAAAGAGACCAAAATGCCCTCGAATGGTCCCGGTTTAGCCCGAAAATGACCCGGCACTCAACTAGTACCCCCGGGTACACTATTTTGACTAATTCGACCCTTTCGGAATCAACCGTGGACTCTAAATTATCATTTGAGTCTCATAAATATTTCTCTACTCTCATCCATCTTTATTAACATAATATCTATTTAAATTACTCTACTCACGTAATTTAAATAAAACGTATTTAATCACATTAAATCACTCTACTAACGTAATTTAAATAAAACGTATTTAATCACATTAAATTACTCTACTCACGTAATTTAATTAAAGCATTAAATTACTCTATTCACGTAATTTAAAATTTAGTAGAATTACGGGGTATTACATCGTAGTCTCTCGAAATCAACAACTTCAATTTTTTTTAACTTATCTATTATTTATGCATACTTGGCTTGGAAACAAAATAATTGTTTTCTTTTTCTTCATCTTAGATACCCATGTCTATTGACATTAGATTTATAAAAAACAAAATAGAGATGTTGAATTATAAAGTTATAATAGATAATACTTCGTATTATAAAAGATGTTTGGGAATAAAATTGAGTTCTCGCCTTTAAACAATACACTATACATCTTAAAAGCAAATTGATTATAACTACTATTTAACGTACAACATGAATATCACAATCGTCGAGGCATTTTGCTACCTTACGAGAGTCATCGTTATGTAACACCCCGACTAATTAAATATCGGGTAGCTACTCCTATATTTAAATTAATGCAAAATGTCAAGTTAGTTCAGTTCATAGCATCACTGTCGAAAACATTTAATTAATTACTAACCACCTAATATTTAAAATAGTGAAGTGTCAAATTTTAATGTTCAAATTACCTATTAACAAAATAATTTAAATCATTATCCAACCATCACATGAACAATCCCATAAGGTAATCAGTAGAATGAAATAACAGATGTCTGGAGTAAACACTCCAATAATAATGGCAATGTAAATAAACCAAGTACAATAGCCTAAATACATAAAATCCCAAGACTGAAATAAAATGGAAGTCTAAAACTGCTATCACGGAATAGAATGGGCAACAGGCCCTAACTGGAATAAAAAAACTCCCAAAAGAAGAAATGATAGATATGGAGGCATCTAGTAACAAGATCCTATAACTTCCATAGCAGCTACAGCATGTCAATGGAATGGAACTCCTAAGCTTGGCGTCCCTGTGGCTGGGCACCTAAAAGGTTTTTACAAAAAGAAATATATTTGAAAGAAAATGGTTCAGAGCCCGAGCTGAAAATATTTTAAAAGCAGCAACTGTTTAAATTACAATATTAAACAACACATATATTAAACATCAGCGAACACATCTCCTGACCGGTGCTAAATCTATAACAAAGTTTATCTCCCTACTAGGAGGTAATCTAGGAATATCCTGGAACACATCAGCGAACTCCCTAATAACTGAAATCGAATCAAGTGGTATCACCCCCTCCTTAGAGGTCTCCTCCTCTATGTAGTACAAGTGAGTGGATGATCCTCCCTCAGGACGAGTCATCGCCACTAGGAACATCTCTTGACCGGGTATGACAAAAATAATACTCCTACTAAAATAATCAATCATGGCTTTCTATGTAACCAGCCAATCCATACCAATAATCGCATCGTAGTCGGACATATCTAATACTAGCATGTTAGCAGGTAAAGTAAATCTCTCAATCTCTACACCCACGCCTCTACATATAAAGGAAATCACAAAACCTCTACTCAATGGTGAATCTACACAGGTGACATTGCTCTTCGCAGTATCTAATAATCCCATAGCACGTGTAAATCTCGTGGCAATAAAATAATGTGTGGCTCCCGTGTCAAATAAAATACGCCCTATAGTCCCCTGAATAAAAAATATACCCTCAATTACAGGTGGATCTAGCAGGACTGTGGCCTTCTTAAGGTTATAAACTCGACCATACTAGAGTTTCCCCTGCTGAACTGGGACTGCTGGAATAAGAGGTAGTGCTGGCATCTGTGATGGTGCTGGGAGGGCGACGGGAAACATCGGTCTCTAGGGCTCCTGTCAAGCACCCTGCTGCTGCTGCTATGGAGCCCTTCCCCTCTCAGGACACTCCTGACGTTTGTGGCCAATCTTGCCACATATGAAATATTTCCCTGCGAAGTTTCTCCCTCTCTGACCCTGCTGCCCACGGCCTTGATGGTCGTTACCACCTCTACCCTGTCCATGCTGGCCCTGCTGAAACTACTGCTGGCCTTGATGGTCCTGATAGCCATGCTGACCTTGCTGGCCAGGCCTAAAACCTCCCTAGCCATATCTAAAACCTCCTGATCTAAATCTCTTAGAATCCCCCTGCTGGGAACTCTGATCACCCTGCCTGTGCTGATCCTGAGCTGATTGTGCCCCGCTAGCACCATTACCCCCTGTCCTGCCCTTCTCGTTGGACTCTCCTACTCGCTTATCCTCTGAAAAATGAAAGAGGTGGTCATGGGAGTGAAGTAATGTTGCGTTAACCAAATCTGAATAGGTGGCCAACGAGAGATTCCCTAGCAGGTGTTGACGAATCCTCCACGTCAACCCATCCATGAACTTCTGGATCTTCTTCTCTTCAGTAGGGATCTCGTCAGGAACTATGTTCAGAAGATTGGTGAATTCGGCCTCGTACTCTGCCACTGTCCTCCCTTACTGCTTAAGGTTCATCAATTTTTGCCTCAGCTCTGTCTGAACTGCTGAGGGGAAATATTTGCGGTCGAACTACACCCAGAACTCCTGAATAGAAAGAACATATCTCTCCTCGGCGGTGGTAATGGACTCCCACCACTGCAATACTTCTCCTACCATCTTAGACGTCGCCAGTATCTGCCTCTGCACATTTGTACCCTCATACATCCTCAAATGTCTTTGGATGTCCTTCTTCCACTGACTCGGCACAATAACCTCAGAGCTCCCTGCAAACTCCGGAGGGTGCGCCTTCTGAAAGGCATCACAAACATGTTCCCAAGAAGATGGGAATACATGAGCCTGGACAGGGGCTACTACCGGAGCGTGAGGTGGTTCCTTCTACACAACTGCTAGTGCTGCATTTACTGTCTGTGCTACAATGGCGGCAACTTCAATAGCATTCATAGAACCCTGAGCTGGTGCAGGCTAAGGCTCGGGTTGCGCACCCTGGGAACTCGTTGTGCACGTCGAGGAGTCATCTAAAATGAGAGAGAAATCTTATAAGTCCACAGTTAATATCTCAAAATAGCTTAAGAACGTATGATACACAAAAGAGTATAACAATCCTAAAATATAGGGCTCTATATCAAAGGATGCTATGCAGAAACATAACAAGTAGTACAGATCCTAAGGACTCTAGAACCTGATGCTCTGATACGACGTGTGACACCCCGACTAATTAAATACCGGTTAGCTACTCCTTTATTTAAATTAATGCAAAATGTCAAGTTAGTTCAGTTCATAGCATTATTGTCGAAAACATTTAATTAATTACTAACCACCTAATATTTAAAATAGTGAAGTGTCAAATTTTAATGTTCAAATTACCCATCAACAAAATAAATTAAATCATTATCCAACCATCACATGAACAATCCCATAAGGTAATCAACAGAATGAAATAACAGATGTATGGAGTAAACACTCAAATAATAATGGCAATGTAAATAAACCAAGTATAATAGTCTAAATAAATAAAATCCCAAGACTGAAATAAAATGGAAGTCTAAAACTATTGTCACTGAATAGAATGGGAAGAAGGCCCTAACTGGAATAAATAACTCCCAAAAGAAGCAAGGATAGATGTGGAGGCGTCTAGTAACGAGATCCTGTAACTTTCACAGCAGTTATAGCACATCAATGGAATGGAACTCCTAAGCTTGGCGTCCATGTGGCTGGGCACCTAAAAGGTTTTTACATATATAAGTCACTCCCATTACATATATACACATACGGCACCTCTAGGTTAAGTTGCGGTGCACGCATACTTTGCTATCGAATCCTGGTACATCACGTACATAAGGATCACGTGTTCCGAATCGCTCAGGAATTGTTTCAATACAAATCACACATAGTGGAGGCGAACATAGTTCACATACCCATGGGTCACGTACATAGCTACGCTCCCATGGTCAGTTGGCTTATCAACTCACAAATAAGTCATTAACAGTCCTATGTTCTTAAGGTACTAGTCTAAATCCCCCCGAAGTCACACAAAGATAAGACGGTCCTTTCCTGAAAATTAACCTCCCGTGATAGCAAGTATGTTAGGTATGTCATACACATAATCATCCATATACTAAGTATTCACACAACTTAGGTAATCATTATTTTAGTATAGGTATATTCCAGCCCTATATCGTAAGTCTCACACATATAATAATATCATCCCATTAATTTTATACAATAGGTTTAGGGACATAATTCTCGACATATAGTTCCGAGTACATACCCTATCCCAAAAGGTTACTAAGTCCCTCGCTAGTCTCTAACGTTATCTCAGTATTTACAGTTCCCCTTTTCAGTCTTTAACATCAAATTATAATTGGAGCAAAATATATTCAGGTTCTCACAAATTCTAATCGTATCCCACTAGTCGGATATTCGTAAATTTATCACTTAACTTCAATTAAATCTAATAACTTTTCGGGCTTCAAATACCATCCTACTGGTCTTCCCTAAGTACCAATATATTCAACCAATCATCACTAAAGAGTTCTAAAGGTTGGAAGTTACTCGATTATTTAAAGGAAAATATTTCACTTTTCCAGAGGGGTCGATCGATCGAAGAAATGGGTCGATCGATCGATCAAGCAGTTATCTGCCCAGAATTCCTTTAACAGTTACGGGTTATACCATTTTTACACCTCCAATTGACATTACAACGTCCCAAACTCCCAAATGAGTATACTATATATTAAACCAACATTACTACACTAGTTTCAACGTTCAAGATTCATCAAAACATCACAGATTATCGATTTCTTCGATTAAAAGTCATTAATAATACTATAACCCTAGTTCTTCATCATCTCTTCAAAATCATCATAAATCTCAATTTAATTTAGTGATTACGTAACTCTTAATTTATAAATACCTTCACTTAATAATTTCAGAAGATCCACTACATGCAAACCTATTCAAGTTCATAATTTAGTCTGCAATTTTCACTTTATTACAATCTTACATAATTTGTCTTCAAATCTAAACTATCATGTAAAATGTATGCCTCAAATCATTGCAAGATAAATCACTTGCCTTGAAGTAGAGATTCTGATCCTTTGAAGCAAATGGTATGGGAATGGTCCTCTCTTTCTGATCTATCCGGTAGTGGTGACGGTGGTGCAAAAGCCTTTGAGGGTGGTTTCTCCTTTGGGAACTTTCCTCTCTTCCTCTCTAACTGCCGTTGGTGATTTTTGGTTGTGATAACCCTAAGAGTTCTGGTGTTGGCTGATATATTAAGTCTAAAATTCGTGGGTTATAATTCCTCAAAAAGTCAAAATGACTAAAATACCCTCCCGGGTTGTCGGTTAGTCCTAAAATATTCCGGAACCCAAACTGAACCCCCGGCTAGTGTTTTCAGACTATCTCGACCCTTCCGGATACGTTGGCGCACTCGAAATGACAATACGGATGATGTAAAAATAATTTACTTTTAAATTCATTAAATTGATTCCTGACACGACTGACACGCGCGTCCCAACTTAATTTTCGAAATTGCCGTATTTATAACTCACGACAATATTAATAAATTCATTAATTATATATTACCATATTCACTTAGTAATATTCAACATTATCATCATAATCAAATACTAACTATCGTCTCGCTAGTATTTAAATTCGGATTAATTTTCAATTATTTCTCAATTTTAATTTAATTAATCCATAATTAAAAGCCATAAAAATACGGGGTATTACAAGTTACTCCCGTCGTTTACCCGCGCTTGGTTGAATTTCTTCACTTTGACATTCAGAGCACTGGATAGAAATCACATTGCGTTAGCATCCGCAAAGCACGCCATTACGACGCGCGCTGCCCACCACGATCAAGGTGACGGCGTCTCCACGCGCATATCAACAGCACGAGCTTTGACCACCGCCCTATTCCGCAGAGGCCACGCCCCGAGTTGTGCATCGTGTAAGTTTACCCTTAGGGTCCGTTTGATACATATTGAGCAAAAGTGTTGGCATGGCAAAATTTACCAGGACAAATTTTGCCTAGACAAATTTTGTCTAGACAAATATTTTTTTCTCACATTAGACTATCAAACACCAAATAAGGTAAAACAAGTTTTTTAGGAAAATATTTTAATAACACATTTTTCGTCCATATTAACATATATAATAATAAAAAAATATGTTTTTTTTTTAATTTTCGTCCCAAGTCTTATTTAATAAAAAAATAGTTTTTTCTTTTCTTTTTTACTTCCCGTTTTTATTTATTATAAAGTAACAAACTATATATAAAAAAAAAAAGTTTTTTACGCCAAAACTACTTACTAAAAACAGTTTTTACATTAAAACATTTTTTAATTTTTACATTAAAACAGTTTTTACGTTAAAACAGTTTTTAATTTTTTTTACATTAAAACAATTTTTATATTAAAATAATTTTTTGCATGAAAACAGTTTTTACATTAAAACCTTTTTAATTTTTTTACATTAAAACAATTTTTACATTAAAACAATTTTTTACATTAAAACAGTTTTTACGAAAAAATAGTTTTTACATTAAAATAAGTTTTTACATTAAAACAATTTTTTATATTAAAACAGTTTTCACATCAAAACAATTTTTAATTTTTTACATTAAAACATTTTTTACATTAAAACAATTTTTACATTAAAACAGTTTTTTACATTAAAACGGTTTTTACGAAAAAAAAACAGTTTTTAAACAGATTTTAATTTAAAACAGTTTTTTTAACTATTTAAAATAATTTTTAAAATATTCATAACAATTTTTAAAATATTCATAACAGTTTTTTTTAATTATTTAAAATAGTTTTTAAATTATTTTTTAAAATATTAAAAACGTTTAAAGAGTTAGCAAATTTGTTGGCAAATATTTCTCACCCATATAGCAAAGCAAAATTTACCAACATATTATGCATAAGAGGTGTTGTACTTTGACAAATGGCTTGTTGGCAAATTTTGCTATCAAACACACCAAATTATAGGCAAATATTATATTTGCTAACTTATTTGTCATTTGACATGACAAATAATACTATCAAACGGATCCTTAGTTAATTTAAATAATTCTCTTTTGAATCTGTTCACACAATCCAACAAGCCTCATAGATGATGTGGCTTCATTCAATTTCCTAGCTACTAATGTGGGTAAATTGGAAATATATTGGCTGTCGCAGCTATGGTTGGTTTCCCATGTTCCTATTTGGATTTGTGAAAAGTATGCAAGTGTTGCTCCGATCCAATTGTTTAAACACTCATGTTGACCCATCATAGGATGCCGTATGAACTAACATTAGGGGTACCATCCCATGTGCCATCTTATATTTTTGGCAATTACACACTCGTGGCTTTTGGTCATCATCTCATAGCACAAAGGCATATTTCAGATAAAGAAAAATATATTGTTCCCAATATGCCCCACCAGATGGCCTATGCATAGTGGGGTTTAATCTGACAAGAGGCTCGTGGCTGTCATGTGCATGGACTGTTTCTCTAGTTTATGTACATATCCACATTCCATGTGCTTGGCTTTCAAAAGACTTTCATCATTGCTTCATAAATCTTACATCGGAAAATGTCAGTGTTCTTTTAAAGAAGCCTTCATATGATGTATATATATGAACGCGGTTCAATTAAATCAATTAAATCTATGCATATGTATGTACTTAATATAAAATCTAGTAACGGTCATGTGTGACGAGTGTGCATTAAATTTTATAATTGCAAGTCACTAAATAACGCTAAATTAATTGTTGGATCGTGACTTTTCCACATGTATGAATACTGAGCATGAGATTTTGAGTTTTGACTTTGGACTCTATTGTCTTCTATCTTCTTAAGTATGAGTAAGACAACGAGATTTAAGTACTGGCATTGTTTCATTGTTAGCTCTTTGTCCATCGAAAAAGGTCACAATAAATTGAGTAATGAAAATGAACAACATTACATGTGCAATAAAAAATAATAATAGAATTCGTTATGAGGATAATATTAAGGGATGAAATGATATAAACTAAAATATGCCAATGTTTATTAATTATCACCAAAAAAATATCTTAGGTGAGTCTACTATTTATTAATAATAATTGTACAGAATTATGAATTATTAATATAATTATAAAAATAAAACCGAATTACAGAAATTAACACTTACTTGAATTTGCAGAAATAATAACAGAATTAAAGATAAATCCGAGCACTGAAGAACAGTCTCCTTAAGGCAAATTTATTGCCTCCAACGTGTTCAAAGGTTATTGAATAATTGTCTCCCAAGATAAAACGGATTTCCCGAATTAATTATATAACACAACAATAATTAATCCCAACGAACACAAAATCTGTGTTAATACTCAACCAGAACAGTGATATGATATGCAGAAATGAAGAAAACATTTTTCTGGATTAAAGAACATTTTCGAAATTTTTCAACAAATAAAATAGGAGGGAAATGTTTGTATTTATAGCTTTTGTGTTGACTGTTGGAACAGTCAAAACCGAAATTATCTGTAAAAAAAGGTAGGAGAATTTTATGAGCCCAAGCCCAAGCAGAACCGGACGGACGAACGGCGCGCACACGGGCTTTTGGCCCAAGCGCAACACATGCATAGTGTAGGTCATCTCCCTTCAAAGAGTTGAGATACCCCAAGGCATCCAAGTCTTAGTCCATACTTGGGGTGTTATTAAGTCATCAACTTTTCACTACTCTTCCTATGTGGGACAAGAGTTAAAACATACTCAATTTATTAACTTTCATTGCTTTGTGAGTCACTTTTGGGACATATTTATCATTCATAACTTATTGAAATTGGACATATGAATATACTATGTTAATCTCCTTGCGGAGGAGAACTTCAATTTCTTGTGAAGTTCCGGACAACCAATATTACATGTCATGTGCTTATAAAAACTCAATAAGCCTTATGAGCTGGAGGGGTCGGGGTTGTCATTGCAACAAATTTCATCTTATATCTTTTAGCTTCCTAAATATATTGCATAAAAATCTTAAAAGTTTTGCCACGTCCTCTAATTCTTCTTTTTTCATTTTTAAGGGTTATTAGGTTTTCACCCTCATTCATTTTTATAATTGAGTTTAACCCCCAAATGACTTTTTTGCATAGCCAAAATTAGCGAAAAAAGTTTTAACGACTATTTTGGGCGACATTGTGGCGTTGCTACAATTTATTTTGGAAGTCAGATACCATGACGTGAAAATTGATAGGGATTAAAGTCAATATTAAAGTGTTAATGCAAGTCAAATTCCAAAATATCCTTTAAGGATCAAAATTAAACTAGATAATCATAAATAAAAATCAAAGTCAAATCAATTTTACTTTTGAATAGAATGTTAATTCTTACTAATTTCATGCTCTCAATACGCAGTTAGCCACGAGCTATTAAGATCTTATCTTATGCCCCATATAATTTTCAATTTTTTACTTTACACCTACATCTAATTCAAAAGGTCTTAGAGAGTAAAATTGTCATTTAAAATGCAGTGGGGGAAGACAACGAAGGGGGAATAGCCTAACCCATATTTACTTGAGAATTTTGGTGTCGGAATATTCTATATCGTTGGGGCGAGGGGGACAAAGGTTGAGACGATTTAAATACGCGGGCATTTGTGCAAAATTTGTTACTACTACCTTATTAAGTGTGCACTGTATATAGCGCCGTCTTCGTTGGCCTCAATTTCTTAATTTGCGGGTAATTATTTGCTTTATCAACCTTTTTAATCTTCTTTCTCCCTCCTCGATTATTACAAGCTTTCTGAACTTTTAATTAATTTATTTATAGATTTCCAAGGCCCAAAGCGCACCTAAATAATGAGCTGCCTTACCCTTGCTAATAAGTTAAGATTGGTAGTTCAGCTTTTGTTTCAACTTTTCTCTTTCTTAGGCGAAGTGTAAAGAAACTTTCCTAAATTCAAAAGAATTTATATTAGTGTAAAATTTAATCGATTAGTGTGAAATTTAATTTATAATGTAAAATTAGTCTGAAATTAAATTTGTTGTAAATATAGAAAGTTAATGGAGAAATTTTTTAAACGGAAAAGATGAGACAATAGACCAACTGTATCCGAAGCTGAGGTTCAACTGTATCCGAAACGAAAAAATTTAAGAATCCAAATTTAGTTAATTAATACCTCAACATTTGTTAGGATTAAAAATTGCAAAAAAAATAAGTAAAATAAATTCAAAATAAATCACCTCGGGGCTCTCGCCAGTGCCCATGTATGCATAAGATATAAGAAAACCAATCATAAGGTACAAGCGAAATAAATGCACATGCGGGGAATAAGTCTAATTTTTTATAAAACAAGGATTATGTCTACTTACGGTAGGGTTCAAAGTAAAAAAAAAAAAAAAAAACTGAAAAGGATTTTTCATATTAGTTGTTTACATTTGATGGGTCCAAGAATTATACATATTTGTAGTTTGGATCCTAAATTTTTGTATATTTGCACTTTAGATCCCGTTTTACTTTTTGCAATACTTAACAATATATTTATGACGTAAATGACACATTTTAACTTAAACGGCATATACACAAGTGGTGGACCAAAAATACAAATAACGTAATATTATATTTACATTTTTTAGTGCAACAAGTTGTGTTAAAACTGACTTGTCGATATTTTTAAAAACAGTTTGGGGTTTGAGAGTTTGGGTTATTCAAGGAACAATCACCATCACCAACACAACGTGAAGTGAGACGTTTTGAAACACGCACTTCAGCTGCTCGTGGATTTATCCATTATTTCTAATCACATGTTACCCACTAGGCCAAACACATCCATTAACCGATATCTAGGGAGGGAACAATTACTAAACATATAGGCGGGTCTTGAATTGTATTTCAGAAAATCTTTACGTTTTGGGTAAAAATGGCTATAATTTTTATTCCATTGTTCTCTTATTATATAATGAAAAAATCAACATAGTTCACCGTTTTAAATGGGTGTGGCTATCCCCCATACCATTTTCAAATATTTAGGATAAAAAAACAAAAATACCCTTTTCACATTTCATTAAAACATTACATTATTTTAGGTAAAATAAAATTTATACTTTAAAATAAAATATATTTCTATTATTACTATTATTTTAATTTTATACTTTAACATATTACTAATTTTTAAAATTAGATTATAGTACATTTCATCAATTTATTAGACTTTGTTACATATTTAGTCACTAAATTTGAAACTTTCTCCACAAAAATTATATTTGGTGTTATTTAAACAGTTTTAACCCAAAAAGCAACTTTTTAATAAAAAAAATAGTTTTTAAACATAAAATAGTTTTTAACATAATAAAAACAGTTTTAACGAAAAAAAATTTTTAAAAAAAGGTTTTGTTAAAAAAGGTTTTTTTCGTTAACACTGTTTTTATTTTGTTCAAAACAGTTTTATTTTCAAAATTTTATTTTTGTTCAAAATTGTTTTTGTTAAATTTTTTTTTTTCATTATAAGCTTTTTCGTTTTTTTTTGTTTCTAAATTTCACCAATTATCATTAGTAAACCAAAAAATACAGTTTTTTCAAAAAATTGTATTTTTGTTTAAATTTCACCAAGTTTTTTGTTTACTATTTGGTGATATTTAATGATACTATTTGGTGAAATTTATAAAAAAAACTGTATTTGGTGAAATTTAAAAAAAAAAAGAAGTTAAATAAAAAAAATGTTATATTGAAAAAAAACAATTTTGAACAAAAAAAACAATTTTTGAAAATAAACTGTTTTGAAAAAAATAAAAAAAAAGTTTTAACGAAAAAACATTTTTTTAACAAAGTAAAAACATTTTATAAAAAAATATTTTTTTAAAAAAAATTACCAAAACGAAACAGTTTTTAACATTTTTGTTAAAAATACAATTTTGTTAAAAAATGTTCTATTTTCACTAAAGTATTTTTAATTTTCTAAAACATTTTTTAAATAATTTATTCTTTGAAAAGTGATTTTTTAAGATAATGTTTCTTTGTTATAAATTGTTTTTATTTTTGTTAGAAACTGTTTTGTTTTGTTAGAAATTGTTGTAAACTCTTCTGTTTTATTAGAATTTTTTTTTATAGTCGTTTTTTCTTATAAATAGTTTTAATTTTGTTTAAAAAAAGTTTTTTCGTTAAAACTGTTTTTATTATGTTAAAAACTGTTTTATGTTTAAAAAATGTTTTTTTTTGTTTTTTGTTAAAAAGCTGTTTTTTTGGTTAAAAACTCTTTAATATCACCAAATATCATTTTTTGTGAAGAAAATTTCAAATTCAGTGACTAAAAATGTAGCAAAGTCTAATAAATCGATGAAATGTACTATAATCTAATTTAAAAAATTATTAATATGTTAAAGTATAAAATTAAAATTATATTAATAATAAAATTATATTTTATTTTAAAGTGTAAATTTTATTTTATCTAAAATAATATTATGTTTTAATGAACTGAGAAAATGATACTTTTGTCTTTTTGTCCTAAATTTTTGAAAAGCATGTAGGGGAAGATGTCACCCTTTTAAATTTAATGATGATGCAGTATTCATAGGCGATTTTTAACCTACAAAACTAGATATACAATATAATATATTATAATATAATATAATATGATATATAATACTCTTATAGTGTTATTGCTATCGTTTATGTTTTTATTTGTGAGGTTGCAACACGGTGCATGATAAAATGTTGAAAATTTTTATGGTTCTAGTAAATTGCATTTTTCCAAATTCTTAAATAGAAATTTTGAAATTGTTATATTTTTTAGATTTCGTGTGTTACAGACAATTTTTGCATTTTGAAATTCTTTAATTCTAAATGTTTTGATCTTTTATAATGAATGGAACTAAATATTGTTTTAAATTTTTATATTAAATGAAACTAAATATTGTTTTGAAAATTCTAAAATTTTTATGCTTTTAAATCTTTGTCAACTTAATTTTTGAAAATAAAAGTAAGGAATTGTTTGTTTTCCAAATGATAATGTGTGTGTGTGTGTGTGTGTGTGTGTGTGTGTGTTGTAGTCCTTAACAAATAATATTGTTATAATGCAAAATTATCTTAACCTTTCATTTTATACATAACAACTCATGGTTTTTCCTCTAGAAAAAATTCGCCCCAAACCCTAGGGTATATCTTTTCCATACCGTGTGTTTATATTTGTCTAAATCACGAGAAAAACAAATTGGGGTTCCCATGTGGTATCTTTAATTTATTATTTGTATGATTGCTTTGACCCCAAAGTTTAAGCCAAAAGTTATTCTACTGCTCAAATTTTATATTAATAAATACCGGCCTAATTTTTTATAGGTTCATTAGATCTTCATAACATAATGTTGAATGACAAAAGTATCCTTAAGGTTAGATCGATAAAAACTCAACCCCTTTTCATCTCGCAAAGACTCGACTTGTCATGCTTACCTTTTGCTGTACCGTAAATATTGTGTGGTCCTTAAACTCATCAATAGAAGATATATGGACTCACTATTGACCAGAATGAGGTCGGCTCTAGCAAAACTAAGGTATGATTTAGATCGGCCTTATGCATTCTGATTGGCCTCACTATCCCAGACAACACACGTGCAATTATATGTCCACTGTTGATGAATCAAACACTGGGATGAGGTCATCAAATCACTCACGCATTAGAAACTAACGAACATTCTTCCACCCATGCTTGCTCATGCTAACTTTATAATTATTCCCCCACTACCTTGTAAAGTGGGTATTGTTTTTCTATAAAGATGAAACCCCTGACACAACCAAGTAGATCAGTTGTATTATTCCACAAACATATACTCCCATGCTCATATATAAGGAGATAAGGAATAACCCATAAAGGACAACTTGATTGAGTTTACACACTCTCTTCTTACAAAATTAATACTACCTACCCTTGCACTTATGGATGTACAAACCTCCTTGGGGTGAACCACGTAAATCAAGTTTCATTTATTTTTCTCTCATCTCACTCTACAGCAAGTTCTAGATAAATATTTCGTAGATTTATGTATTTTCATCTATTATCGTTTGAGCTTATATACTTTAGCTAAGATCAAATCAGTATACTAGTTTTAGGATATAACAATTTGGCATCATTTATGTAAAAAACAACAAGCCTTTCGTTGTTTCCTACCATTATTTCTCTCGTAAACTCAAAGATACCCATTTTTCGCAAAGCAGTGGATCATATTTCAATTCACTTGGATTTTGATAGGCTAGAATTATTTTAAATCGACTACCATTCGAGTATGTTTAGTACTTAAATTCACCACCGGATTCACTTTTTCGAGCCTTGAAAACTTTAGTTTTAATAAATTTTGGCTAAACATTTATTATACTTTTTTTCTAGTATTATGATATTCAATTTTACTTAAAATACTTGAATATGGTAAAAAAAATCCAAAAAGCAGTCGAATCACCAAGGGAATTCCCATTCAACACCTATAGGGATGGGCAATCTACAAGGAATCGTAAAGAGCCTAGCAAAAGGACAAAAGGCTGTGTAGGAAAGGATGAAATAACTAATGTAGAGTTTTTTTTAATGTGTAAAATAATCTTAAATTAAACCCATTTATCCTAGCAGGGGGAAACCTGGTGGGAAATTAGATATGTTACCCCCATCTCCCTATAAGGATAGGGGGTAGGATCATCATGACAGAGAAGCTGGAAAACCTAGATTATTGGGTTTGGAATTAAAAAGCAAATGTAGCCAATCTAAATACTCATATTCAAGTCGGGAGGATAGATCCTATCGTCCAGGGAAAACCTTCACCATCAGATCAGAGGGGTATGATGAAGAACAAACCTATTTCATAGAACGTCCAAGTTTCCTAGAAAGACTAAGCGGAAACTCCATTTTTTATCATTTGGGCCCAAGAGTAGCAAGGATGCATTAACATAGGGAAGCAAGAGATGGTAGAGAGGATCCAAGAAGATCTGGGACAAGAAGGGTGGAACGTTAAACAAGGTCAAAAATAAATATACAAGGCTCGACGAAGGTCGAGAAAACTTCCCAGGAAGAAAGTTCAGCCAAGAACCGAGGCTGACCAAATAGGAGCATCGTAATAAAGGACAAGAAAGAGGAGAAACCAAAAAAAGGGTCTACCCAATGCTTGGAGGACGATTTAGGCAAAATCATTAAAATAAAAAATCATTTTCAGAGGGGTTTCATTCATGGATCATCGTTCACTGCCACAGTAATGAGTTAACCAACCCCTCTCAGATTTAAACCACCGGTTATAATTCCCAAATATGATGGGAAATTTGAACTGATGTTGCACATGGAATAATATCAAGATACCTCAGATATCTATTCAGTAGCTGATGAGATGACCTACAGAACCTTTTCCAGTACCATCACAAGATCGGCTCAAGTACGGTATAATTGCCTGTCGAGAGGGAAAATATCAATTTTTCAGTAGTTGGTCGATCTCTTTGTCAATAATTTCTATTTTAGAGCAAGGATGATAAAAAAGAGTGGCCCGCCTGCTAAATGCCCATAAAAAGAGGGCAAAACAACAAGGAAATGCATCATGTGATTCAATATGGAGAAACTTGAGGTGATATATTATGATGAGAATTTTTTTTTACTATTATTATGAGCGGTATGTTACCTAAAAAGATATATTGGACATTGATCAAAGAACTACCGAGCATGATGATTGAGATCCTTACCGAGGTGGGAAAAATTATGAACGTCGAGGAGGCAATGGCAGCAAAGGAATCTAGTCATACTAGAGTGGAGAGCAGCAAGAACTTTAGTAAGAAGGAGTAGCCTCATAAAAGGAATGTTAAAAAATTGAAAAGATTCGACAAAGATACCTCACTCACCGTAGGCATACACCACATCCTCGGTTAGATTAGAGTAAGTAATAAACTTAAATACCCGGGTAAATTGAAGACTATGCCTAATCAAATAGATAAGGATAAGTACTACAAGTTCCATAAATATCATGGCCACAACACTAACAATTGCCTGGCTTTAAAGAATTAGTTTAAAATTCTTATGAGACAAGGAAAATTGACGAACTTTGTTGATAAAGGTGGGAGAGCTAACGAGCAGAAAAGTAGACATCATGCAGAATCCCCTTGTAAAAGAGTGGACGGGAAGAAAAAGGGAAGAGATAACGATTTGGAGGACGATCTAGATTTATACAAAAAAAATAAGAAACATATGCTTGAAGTCAAGATGATCTCCTTTGGGTGTAATTTTATAAGGAACTGACACTGGAGGCAGAGATGAACCGAAAGAAAGGAAGGCTAACCTCAATAAAGCGAAGGCATGTGCTCATATTAGACAAATCAACCTTGTTGATGCTTTTTAAACTCACCCTAGGAAGGTAAATAAATATCATCTCATTATTGCTTCTCTAAAGACGACCTGCATGGAGTACTTTACCCACATAAAGAGCCTTTAATCGTTACGATGATGGTGCATGAGAGCGGGTAGCAAGGATCCTGGTCGATAATGGTAGTTCAATTGATGTCTTATTTTATAATTATTTTAAGAATTTAAGGTAGCAAGATGGAAAATTAGAGGCATATCATAGTCCTCTTATCGATTTTACAGGGGAGAAGGTGTTTCGCTTAAGGACAATGATGCTTGAAGTTGTGGTCAACACATGGCCGACTTACCGAACAGAGACAATATGGTTCTTTGTACTTAATAAGAATGTCCACTCAACTTACAACATCACCATTGGTAGAGTCGGATTGAAAAGTTCGAGGTCGTAACTTTTAATGTTCACCAATGTTAAAAATTCCCAATAAACTATGGAGTTATGATGGTAAAGAGAAACCAAGTAGAAGCCTAAGAATGATATTACACCTCGACCGAGTAAGAGGAGCAAAAGAAATTTATCCACACTTATCAGATCCAGATAGATCCTCGTGATGAAGAAAAATTGGGCACGGTAGAGGTCGTTGAGAAAATTGAACATATGA
Organism: Sambucus nigra; assembly: GCA_949130495.1. Classification (NCBI taxonomy): domain Eukaryota; kingdom Viridiplantae; phylum Streptophyta; class Magnoliopsida; order Dipsacales; family Adoxaceae; genus Sambucus; species Sambucus nigra. The sequence continues at coordinate 190,646,600 of OX422216.1, forward strand.
TTCTAGATGACAAACATCTTGAGAGGACAAGATAGATTGGCTCGTCAATAGATCCAACCTTCAAAAAGAATTGACACATTTCCTAAGACAGAGAGAAAGAGAGTATTTTCTTGGAGTCACGAAGACATTCCAGGAATAGACCTAACAATCCTCCATCATGATCTCAACATTGTGAAATATTCCAAGGCCATCAGAGAGAAGCTCCAAGTATTATATTCGGAGAAGAATTTGTCCATTCATGAGGAGGTTAAAAAATTAGTGAAAGAAGATTTAATTCAAGATGTTAGATATTCGATGTGGCTCTTGAATGTAGTTATGGTAAAGAAGAAGAACGATAAGTAGCACATGTGTGATAACTTTTATCGACCTCAACAAAGCTTATCCTAAGGATCATTATCCACTACCCAAAATTAACTAGCTAGTCGACACTACTGCTAGACATAAGTTTTTCAGTTTCATGGATGCTTAATCATTATATAACCAAATCAAGATGAAGTCGAAAGAAAGGAAGAAAGCTTCATTCATCACCAGCCGATGAACATACCGCTACAACATAATGTTATTTGGACTAAAGAATACGGGGGCCACCACCAGAGACTGGTGAATAAAGTATTTAAGGAACATATGGGGGAAACTATGGAGGTATACATAAATGACATACTAAAAAAGAGTAAAAGATCAATCGATCACATCAGCAACCTTAGTAGGACATTTTATCTACTCGAGAGGTACCATATGAAGCTAAATCATTCCAAATGCGTCATCGGGGTGAAGGAAGGTAAATTACTTGACTATATAGTAAATCATAGGGGAATATAAGTCAAATCGAATAAGATCTAAGATTTGATCAACATGCAACCACTTACAAGCAAGAAAGACATCCAAATATTAACAAAATGAATAGTCGCACTAAACTAGTTCGTGTAAAGAGATACCAACAAATGGCTCCTATTTTTCAAAATACTTACAATCTCGCTTGAGTGGACCGAATAATATGATAAAGATTTTCTAGATTTAAAAAATAACCTACGGTTATTTCCCTTGCTATAAGGGTCAATCCTAGGTTAAAAAACTTTATTTATTCTTGGCAGTGTCAGAATATGCAGTCTTGGCATTGATCCAACAAGTTAAAGGAGTAAAAAAACCTATATAACACCCTAGTTAGACATATCGAGGATTTGAAATCCAGAATCCCAAACTAGAAAAGTTAATGCTAGAATCGAAGCTGGAGAATAAAAAATTACTTTCAAGCTCATGCAATTATGGTACACAAAAATCTTCCTCTATGCCAAGTCGTTCATAAACCGGAGAAATATGACATAGTAATGTCTTAGGTCGTAGAACTTAGAGACTATGATATCATGTATGATCCCCGAATAGAAGATTTCACAATAAAATTTACATACAAAGAGAAAAGGGTTAAACAGACTTCTTCAGAAGAGAACTCCTTCATAAAACAACCAAGATGACTTCATCGAAAGGGAGCTCAGTAATAAGAACAACCGAGTAGACTTATTCGAAAGATAGCTTGATAAAAAAGAACAATTGAGAAAATTTCTTCAAAAGAGAGCCTAATAATGAGAATAGTCAAGCAAACATTTTCAGAAGAGAGTTCAGTAGTAAAAAAAGCTGAGCAAACTTATTTGGAAGAGAGCCCAGTAATGAGAACAGTCGAGAAGACTTTTCTAAAAGAGAGCTCAGTAGTAAGAACAGCCAAGCAGAATTATTCGAAAGAGATCTCAGCAATAAGAGCTGTCGAGTAGACTTCTTTGGAATAGATATCAATAGCAAAATCAGTTGATCGAGATGGAGGCATATCAAAACGTCATCCCAATAAAATGTAAGAGCCTGTGAGGCGGAGTAGATGAAAAAATTATTCAAAAATGGGGCTCAAATAAAAAAGATTTCGATGAAGAACCCCATGTGTGGTAGCTATTTATAGATGTCTTATCACATACTAATAGTTGTGGGGCAGATTTGATCATCCACACGCGTGATAATATAGACGTCGAATATGCCATCAGACTTAAATTTGAGACCTCTAACAACAAGGCATAATACAAATCACTCGTAGCAGTATTAAGGTTGGCGTTATCATAAAGTGATAAACAATTGACAGTGAACAATGACTTTTAACTAGTCCTGACTCAAATTCTCAAAATTTACGAGGCGAGGGAAGAATCGGTTGTGAAATGCTTGGCAAAGGTTAAAACATTAATGTCAAGTTTCTTGTCTATACAAATGATTAGAATACCAATGGATGAAAATGATTGAGCTGATGCACTCTCTTTTTTTACATCAGTAACAAGAGCTAAACTAAAAAGAATAATTCTAGTAGAAATCTTGTCAAAATGAAGCATGGAGAAAGAATTCATCAATATCCTAGAATTAAATGTGGTACCATCGTGGAAAGATCCCATCAGCGAATACTTGGAGACCATTACTATGACAGCAGATCCAAAGAAAGTGAAAAGGCTACATTACAAAGCAGCGGGGTTTGTGCTTGAAGGAGGGGTCGTGTTCAAGCAAGGATTCATTATATCACTACTCAGATGCTTCCACCCCACTAGGGTCAGTAATCAAATAAAAGAAATACATGAAGGATCATGTGGGGCACATTTGGAAGAATGATCATTAATCAAATGAGTCTCCACTCAAGGGTACTACGTTTTCCCAAGTATGTTTAACTGCAGATTTCTAATTGGATCTGGTGCATTAGTGTTAGTAAGATCGCACCCACTATGAAAGAAGATTGCGCAAGTTATGAGAGGAAGTGTGAAGAGTGTCAAAAGTATGTTACAATCCATAAGAGTCTAGGAGCCTCATTAACACTGATCATATCCCCTTGTCCCTTTATCATGCGGGGGTTTGATCTGGTCAGCCCCCTGCCGAAGACAAGAGAAAGATCATAGCAGTGGATTACTTCACTAAGTGGGTAGAATGTAATACCCCATGTTTTCATAATAATTATTTTGGTAGGATTTAATTAAATAAATTTTATAAATAAATTACTTGAATGTGATATGCACGTTTATATGATTCAATTATGCCAAATGTGTCTCCTTATAGAAAATTAAATCCCGTGTTACTTGAATTATTATTATGTCATGATTAAACATATTAGAATGGGTAATTTGGGTAATCATTGTTTGAGTGCATTTTAGAGTAAATTGGAAACTCGTTTAGATGTTTTAAACATCTTAAGTTGGACCCAGGGCATAGATATATCCTTAGGGGAGTTATTAGATCAATCTGGATAATATTTCGGGCTTGTCTGGGGCCCAAAATTGGGGGTTTAGGTATAATGCAGGATTAGAGGTTAAAATATGTTAATAATCAACCTAAACCCTCATTTTCATCAATAAAAAAGTTTCCCTAGTAGACCCATAGTCTTTAGAGAATTTACTAAGGCTATAGAGGAGAAGAAGAGCAAGGATTCAAGTGGGGAGGCTCAAATCATCAATTTAAGGCAAGAATTCTCTTGCTAAATCATTTGTAATTTATTTCTTAATTCAGTTATACATTTTCTCATAAAAATTAGTGGTTAAAAAGTTTAATTGATGACCATGAACATTTGGAATTAACTCTAGGATTTTGTAGAACAAACCTGGAAATAATGGTGTTTAAGGATCAAACATTTTTTGTGACAAACCCGGAATTGATATCGTGTTTTTGAAAATTTGAATATTAGTATCCATGTGGTAGGATTGCTATTTTTTATCATTACAATTTGTGTGTTGATCCCTTTAAATCTGAAAATGTTTAGGTAAAAGTTATTATTTAAAACTAGGTTAGAGGAACTCTATTATTAGATCAGAATTCTTTGATTCTTAGGGCATGGCCTTATGTAAATTGTGTTTCTTGATCATGATAGAACTATAATTCTTGAAATAAAAGGGTATGGAACATTAGAGAACAAATTGGGATGTTAAGTATGAAATTCATATAGAGAATACATAACATTTTTGGGCTTCTGCCATAATTCGAATCAATTTGGCCTTCCAGACGAATTGATTCAGCCTGGGGCGAATCGATTCAGCCCTAAAGGCAAATCAATTTGTTCCTGGGCTTAGGTCAAGGTTGGACTGTGAAAACATTGGAGGGACTTTTATGAACTCAAGCGAGTACGTAGGAGGTCATCCAAGTGAGTGGATATTTAATTAAAAAGAGTTTTATGTCACTATTCATTATTTGGAAAATTTAATGATTAACTAGATATTTAATTCTTAAGATAAGGGTATTATCTCGAGATTGATGAAACCCAACTGGAAGGTAATTACAGGGATAATTATTTATACATATTATGTGCTACAAATATGTATTTATTATTTGTGTGAACATAGTTAGGGTTGCATGCATGTTCAAGACCGTAACACGCATCAGCATACGTGGACTAAGCTTTATGTAAGTCCTTATTTTAAGTCCGACGTGCGACACCACTTACTATGGGGGGGTGGAATATTCAGAATCCATTGTCATCGTCGGGGGTATGGACCTTACAATGTTGTACTGCGTAAGGACCACCCCGCTTATGTGTGTTTTATTATGTTCGTTTGGTGAAAGACTCCTCCGAACTTAACGATAGAGCACAAACTAGACACTGAAGGTAGATGCCTTTGTATGTCGTATGTATGTAAGGACAAATATATTTATATAAATTAATTGAGAATAAATCTATGTAGTCTAATGATGTAAATGACTCTTAATGAACATAATGCTACGTAAAATACATAATGTGATGATAAAATATTTCTTGGGGGTAGTATTGTGGGGACATTCTTGGGACTAGGATCATATGTGTAGATGTTTAACTCTCGTTTATTAATTGTGTTAGATGCATTAAATATTATTAAGTTGGTATAGATATTAGATTTCATAATTAGGACTTGGTATGGAATGAGGGGTGAGATACCTACAGCATGTGAGTGCCGATGGGCAGTGTGTAATGTGAATTAACTGCATAATTACATATTGATTTTGTAAGTAAATCCTTGCAATTTTAGAGCGCTGACCCAAATTATAAAATATTTTCCCCCAATTTTGCCTAAACAGGGACAACATGGCTGACAGGACATCAAATTTGTTGTTGCACTTGATTATTAGCCGCTTTAGTTCGATTGATTCTAGCATAAATTGCTAATCTTATTTCAGTCATTTTTTTATTCTAGAGATTTTATGGGCATAAGCCCAAGATTTATTATTCAGTCTTTTTAAGCATCAGTTATACTTTAGTTGGATGTTTTATAACTTATGGGATTTTGGATTTATTTATTGTTAGTTATTATTTTAAATGATTTTATTGTGCGCGTTTGGTTTAAAATAAAATATCATGTTATGGGTTCATGCTGAGAACGGTATAAATTTTAGACAAACCCCATCTTCGGGGCATTGTGTTTGTCCAACCTTTATGTCAAAATTGGGGGTTGTTATAATTGGTATCAGACCATTCAGGTCTAACGTCCTTAAAATCTGGGTTGTGTTCATTACGTTCTACGTTACGTTTCTTTAATATGTAGAGCCTATGATCAGGAATCATTGTACTCTTTACAATATGTTACTAATATGAACCTTGTTTGCTTTCAGATGATAAATGGAAGGAGTGTAGACTGTGAAGTGTTACCATCAAGGATGTAGATGAGAGGGCTCAGCAGGAGATGCAGCCACACCTATAGCCGCCACTATCCCCACATGTGGTTACTCCAATAGACATTGCCATGATAGTGATGCAGATAGCCTATATGTTGATGGGCGCCATGCTACAACACTTTTATCCATAAAAGCAACCACCACCATCCTCACAGTATGTAGTGCTACCCATTCAGGCATAAGGCTCGATTTGGGAGAGAGATAGGGAGGCCTTCACTAAAGGCCACTCGCCGGAGTTTTTTAGGAGTCCAGATATCTTAGTGGCCAATTAGTGAAAGAAAAACATTCAGCGACACTTGAGGATGATTGAGTGATGGAATTGGACAACAAGATGTTAGCACCATTTCGATTGGTAGGAGCAGCCTTATGGTAGCGCGAGTTTATCACCACACTGGAGGAATGGTATTAATTGACTATTAAAGAGTTATGGGTCAAGTTCGAAGGAAAGTATTTTCCAACTTCCATGAAAGAAGATATCAGGAGGAAGTTCATGGACCTTAAGCAGGAGGGCCATAATATAGTAGAGTATGAAGATGAGTTTATCGCATTGTCCTTATTTGCTGGAGAGGAGGTAAATACTGGAGAAAATAAAATGGAGAAGTTTGTGTCAAGGGCAGCTTGGCACATCAGGAAATCTTTATTAGGGAATTCAAATTTTACCACCTACACTCAAGTGGTGAATGTCGTTTTGTTGCATTATTAGGATCATATGTCGTTTTAGAAAAGTAAGGGGTAGAAGATATCCAGTTTAGAAACATCGAGCCAGCAGGATAAGATGAATGGGAATGGGAATTAGGGGGACTAGCAGTTTAAGTGGTCCTAGGAAGGTGATTAGTATAAGAGGCATAAGGGTTACGATGATCGAAACAAGTAGTGCTAGCAGTAAAGAGGTCATCGGGGTCGAGGCCAATTAGGCCAGCAGCGAGATAGGTGTTAAGTTTTAGGGAGTTTATACGTTTATGGAGAAAAGGGACATATAACAAGGAAGTGCCCTCGGGACGATTGAGAGCACACGAGAAGGGAGAACAACGTGGTTATCAAGCACCACAGGGGCAGCATCAGCAGTAGCCAGCCCCTCCAGGGATTTCAATGACAGTACTACCAGCTCCAGCCACCCCACCTCAGGGGAAGCATCTACAGTTACAACATGGGTGAATGTACCATGTTGCACTGGGAGAGGGACCATCACCAGCACAGGCAGTGGAGTGTATGTGTCCCTATCTTTGGGCATATAGGACGCATTTTATTTGACACTGGTGCATCCCATTCACTTTTTAGTGCAAGTTTTGCTCATGCATCGGAGATGATAGATTTTGCATCTAGTATTGTACTTTACATTGATTCACACGTGGGTAGACGGGCACCTATACGGTCAGTGTGCAGAGGTATAGGGATTGATATTGGGTGACTTGGGTTTGTGGCAGACCTATTTGTGTCAGATATATCTGAGTATGACACTATCTTAGTGATGTATTGGCTAGCTATGTATAGAGCTTGTGTTGATTGTTATGGGAGGTCCATTGCCATTATTATTTTAGGGCAAGATATGTACTTGATTGCGATGTCGCACCCAAAGGGAGGTTCGAGCACACATTTGTATTACATTGCAGATGAGAGTCCTGAGGAGGTCGTTATTTTGCTAGACTCCATCCCAATTTTTAGAGAGTTTTTAAATGTGTTTGGAGAGATTCCATGGTTGCCATTGATTAGGGAGATCGAGCTTATAATTGACTTGATTCCGAGTACGAGATTTATCGCATGTGTATCGTATCGTATGGCTCTTTTAGAGATGAGAGAGCTTAGAGATCAGATTCAGCAGTTACTAGGCTAGGGATTTATTTGGAGGATTACTTCACCTTGGGGTGCTCCCATTTTGTTCGTGAGGAAGAAGGATGGATCACTGAGACTTTGCATTGATTACCGGGAGTTGAACAAGTTCACTATACGGAACAAGTATTCATCACCTCGTATTGATGATTTATTCGACGAGTTAAGGAGTGCGTCATATTTTTCTAAGATTAATTTGAGATCGGAGCACTATCATTTGAGGATTCGGGAGAAAGATGTTCCGAAGACAACATTTTTTATGAGATATGGATTGTATGTGTTCTTGATTATGCCTTTTGGCCTGACCAACGCACCAGCAGTGTTTATAGACCTGATGAATAAGGTGTTCAGGAACTTTCTAGATTATTTTTTCATCGTGTTCATAGATGACATATTAATCTATTCTTGGACTGCAGAGGATCACCCACAACACTTGTGGATAGTCTGGTATACATTCCGAGACCATCAACTTTATGCCAAGCTCGAGAAATGTGAATTTTTCTGGTGAGAGATTCAGTTTTTGGGTCACGTTGTATCTAAGAGGGGGATATCAGGTGATCCAGGAAAAGTTTCAGCAGTGATGGAGTGGGGACAAACCACTACACCTACGGAGGTGCGTAGTTTTTTGTAATTGGCAGGGTACTACTGCCAATTCATTCAAGGGTTCTCGAAGATAGCTAGACCTCTAACGAATTTGACGAAGAGGGATGCACCATTTATTTGGAATGATTCATGTTAGCAGTAATTTGACGACCTGAAGGCTACGTTGACTTCGACTTAGGTACTTGCATTGCCTTCTAGAGGGATCGACTATAAGGTCTTTATAGATGCATCCTTAAGAGGACTTCGAGGGATATTGATGCGGGAGAGGTCGATAACTTGTGCTCCCGAATGATTAAGCCTCATGAGGGGAATTACCCCACCCATGATTTGGAGTTAGCAATCGCAGTATTTGCATTACATATTTTGAGGCATTATCCCTTAGGGAGAAATTTCAGTTATTCACATATCACAAAAGCTTACAGTATTTATTCACGCAGGGGGAGTTAAGCATGAGGCAGCGACGATGGATTGAATTTGACAAAAAAATACCATTTTAACATCTCGTATCATCCAGTCAAGGCAAATTTAGTGGCAGATGCCTTAAGCCATAAGCCAACAGTTGAGTTAGCAACGGTGTGGAAAGTGAAGTGGAGTTTACTAGGGGTGTGGATCGGTTCGAAACCGACCTATTTGGGACAAACCGAATCCAATCCAATTAAAATCGATTTTTGGCTTTCGCAATCCAATCCAAATCGACATCGAGTTAAAATCCAATCCAATTGTAATTGGATTGGATCGGTTTTTTTAAATCGGTTTCGAGTATCAGATTTGGGTCCTTTTTTATCATAGTTGGATTGGATTTGGATCCAATCCAATCCATTGTACTGATCTAATTGGATCTAATAATCCAATCCAATCCATATTTTTGTTTATTTCAGTATATGTGCTATATTATAATTCCAATTATCCCAATTATTTCAGCTACTGTTTGTGTTTATTAAGATTTCAGTGAAAAACCTGTTTAATAAACAATGAAAAATGTGTGTGTTTCTGTTTGTGTTTATTAAACAATCAATGTTTAATAAACAATCAGTGATTAAACTCAATCAGTTATTAAACAATCAAACCAAAAATCAAACCATAAAAATCAACCATAAAACCAAAAAGATCGAACAATATTTCATCTCAGTGGTGATTAAAAATCAAACCATAAAAATCTGTGTGTGTTTGTGTTTACCGTCGGAGAGAAAACCCACATGTTTTTACCGCCGGAGAGAAAACCCAATATTTCAGCTCAGCAGTGAACAGCGGAGGATGAGCGAAGGAGGAACGGAGAAATGATCTCCCTCGTCGGTAGGAGAATGGAGAGCAGTGAGAGGAGCGGAGGAATGGAGAACGACGGAGGAGAAACCGTAAGGATGGGAGAGAGAGGAAATGAAATGAGGTATGATGGAAATCAGTTAGGTTTTTTAGAAAAGTTATATATATTGGGTAATAAATGGGTATTGGGTAATAGGTGGGTGGGTGGGTATTATTAGGTATTGGGTATTTTTTTAACTATATTAATTATAATTGGATCGGTTCGGTTTTTCAATCTATTTTTTGGGTAAGAACCGAAACCGATCCAATTAAATCGGTTTTTAATAAACGAAATCCAATCCAATCCAATTGAGGTCGGTTTTATGATTGGATTGGATTGGTTTGGATCGGATCGGTCGGTCGGTTTCATCGGTTTGGTTTGGATTCTGCACACCCCTAGAGTTTACTTCGTACTAATGATGAGTTGTTAAGTGCTATTATGGAAGTTCTTACCATCACAACTGAGATCATCATCCAGGTTATAAAGGCATAGTCAGGGGATCATCTTTTCCAGGAGATGGTCACACAGTTGCTAGTAGAGGGGGCAAAGCACTATTCGATTGGCTCAGATAGGGGATTGAGATTCCCAGGCAGGTTGGTAGTCCCAGAGGATGAGAAATTGCGATGAGAGGTTATGATAGAGGCACATGGATCACATTTTTTATTACATCTCGGTGGGGATAAGATGTACTAGGACACGAGGCACCAGTATTGGTATTCAGGCATAAAGAAGGACATAGCCATTTTTGTGTCCAAGTATTCCACATGCCAGTTGATGAAGGTGGGCCATCAGTGACCATCAGATGTTCTACATCGTTACGAGATTTAGATATGGAAATGGGAGAGAAAATCCATGGATACTATCATAGGGTTACCAACGTCATAGTGGGGATACAATTCTACCTCGGTGATCATTGACCCTTTGATAAAGGGACAAGACATTTGTGTCCCACTTTTGGAGGAGTTTCTAGCAAGCATCGAGGGCGGAGTTGAGGTTGAGTACCTCGTATCACCCATAGATAAATAGTCAAACATAGAGGATAAATTTGATGTTGGAGGACATGTTGCGTATGTGCATTTTGGACTTTAAAGGTAGTTGGAAGCAGTACTTACCATTAGTGGAGTTTGATTATAATAACAGTTACTAATTTACTACCTCGATGGAACCTTTCGAGGCATTGCACATGAGGTCTTATCATTCGCCCTCATTTTGGTTGGAAGTGTGAGAGAACAAACTTTCGAATTGGAGTTCATTCAGGATACTCTGAGGTGGAGATGATTCGGGCTAGGATTCAAATTTCCCAAGATAGACAAAAGAGTTATGCCGATGAAGATATGAGGCACTTGGATTTTGAAGTCAATAATTAGGTTCTAATTAAGGTGTCTCCCATGAAGAAAGTGATGTGATTTAGGAAGAAAGGGAATTTGGCACTATAGTATGTGGGATTGTTCCCTATTAGTGAGAGGATTAGATAGTAGAGTATCGATTATCTTTACCGGATTATTTTCAGAGGATGCATGGCATTTTTGATATTTTAGAATTACAAAGATTTCTTAAAGATGAGGTAGCTTACCAGCACATGGATCTTGACAAGATAGAGCTTTAGCCTAATGCGAGTTATGAGGAGAGACCTATAGCTATTCTGGACCATAAGGAGCATAAACTTCGTTCTAAGGTTGTTCCTTTAGTACGCAAGCATCGAGGACACCACAACGATGATGAGTCCAGCAGAAGAGAGAGGACGACATGTAAGATAAATATTTGGAACTCTTTTAGCCAGGTACATTTTGAATTTCGATGACGGAATTCCTTTATTAGGGGGAGAATGTAACCTCCCGTGTTTTCATAATTATTATTTTGCTAGGACTTAATTAAATAAATTTTATTAATAAATTTCTTGAGTGTGATATACATGTTTATATGATTATATTATGTTATATGTGTCTACTCGTAGAAAATCAAATTGCGTGTTACTTGAATTATTATTATGTTGTGATTAAACATAATAGAAGGGGTAATTTGGGTAGGCATTGTTTCAATGCATTCCAGATTGAATTGAAAACTCATTTAGACGTTTTAAACATTTTAAGTTGGACCCCGGGCATAGGTATATCCTTAGGGGAGTTATTGGATCAATCCGTGTAATATTTCGAGCTTTCTTGGGGGCCCGAAATTAGGGGTTTACGTGTAATGCAGGATTAGAGGTTAAAATAGTTAATTACCAACCTAAAAACTCATTTCCATCCATAAGAATTTGCCTTAGCATCCCCACACCCTTTGGAGAAGTTACCAAGGATAGAGAGGAGAGAAACGCAAGGATTCAAGAGGGGAGGCTCAAATCACCAGTTTAAGGCAAGAATTCACTTACTAACTCATTTTTAATTTGTTTCTTAATTCATTTATATATTTTTCATAAAAATTCCGGGTTAAAAAGTTTAATTGATGACTATGAACATTTGGAATAAAATCTTGGGTTTCTTAGAATAAATCTTGAAATAATGGTGTTTAAGGATTAAACATTTTTTGCGACAAACCCAAAATTGATGTCGTGTTATTGGGAAATTGCATATTATAATTCATGTGATAGGATTGATATTTTTATGATTACAATTCATGTGTTGATCCCTTTAAATCTTAAAATGTTTAGATAAACGTTATCATTTAAAACTGGGTTAGATGAGCGCTAGTGTTAGATTCGAATTCTTGGACTCTTGGGGGATGATCTTATGTAAATTGTTTAGATGACCATATAAATTGGGTTTCTTGACCGTGATGGACCAATAATTCTTGAAATAGAAGGGTACTGAATATTAGAGAAGAAATTGGGATCTTGAGTATGAAATTTGTATAGGGAATACACAATAGTCCTAGGCTTCTGCTAGAATTCGAATAGATCTGGCCTTCCAGACGAATCGATTCGACCCTAAATGCGAATCAATTCGGCTCATGGGCTTAGATCAGGGTTAGACCATGGAAACATTTAGGGAATTTTTACGAACTCGAGCGAGTATGTGGGAAGTCATCCATATGAGTGAATATTTAATTATAAATAGTTTTGTGTCGCTATTCATTATTTAGAGAATTTAATAATTAACTAGATGGTTAATTCTTAAGGCGAGCGTTTTATCTGGAGATTGATGAAACCCAACTAGAGGGTAATTATTGGGATAATTACCTATTCACATTATGTGCTACAGATATGTACTTAAGGCGAGCGTATTATCTGGATGGCCTATTGATTGGGATTGCATACATCGGGACCATAGCATTCGTCGACATAGGTGGGCTAGGCATTGTGTAATTCGTTATTTTAGGTTTTACATGGCGACACCACTTACGATGGGGTAGGTGAAATTGTCAGAATTCAGTGTCATCATCGACGGTATGGACCTTGCAATGGTGTACTACGTAGAGACCGCCCCGCTTATGTGTGTTTTGTTATGTACATTTGGTGAAGACTCTTTTGGACTTACCGATAGAGCAAGAACTGGACACCGAAGGTAAATGCCTTTGCGTGTCTTATATATATAAGGATTCATATATTTATATAAGTTAATCAAGAACGATTCCATGGAGTCTAATGACGTTGACGACTTTTAATGAACACAATGCTACATAAAATACATAATATGATGATATGATATTTCTTGGGGGTAATATTGTGGGGACATTCTTGGGACTAGGACCATATCTGTAGATGTTTAGCTACCGTTTATTAATTGTGCTAGATGACTTAAATATTATCAGGCTAGTATAAATATCGGACTTCATAATTAGGATTTAGGATAGAATGCGTATATTATTACACTCAAATGAAGGGTGAGATACTTACTGGATGCGAGTGCTAATGGGTGGTATGTCCTATGAATTTATTTCATAATTACTGTTGATGCAAAAAACTATACTAGGCTAATTAGTTGATCACAGATAAATAAAAATTAAAGAGACACGAAATTTTTAAAGTGGTTCGACTTGATGGAAGAGCCTACGTCCACTGTTGTGTATTGCTTTGGGATTGTTCAATTGCCCCTCTTTTCGTGTCCCTTGGATGTAGGGTTTACAATGTGTTTGTAGCCCCTAGGGGGTGTACAGGAGCTGGAATATCAAAGCATGAAATGTATTTGTATCATAAACATTTACATCTATACAATCATTAATGTATACAACTATTGGTGTTTTCCTATCATCGTTGGTCGGCATCCCTGGTGTTGGTTGGTATCCCTGGTGTTGGTCGGTATTTCATCCTTGATGACTAGGATTAACCTTCCACTATAAAACACGTGTTAGTATTTGAATGGTCCACGTATATGGATAATTTTTGTTATCAACAGAATCCCCCAATGTTTCATGCTTGAAGTCTTCACAAAAGTATGGACAATTTGGTTCTTAAAGTTGCTCGGGCAACAATTTTATGCCTGGTCGATTGTCGACTTCCCATACTTGCAAAAGATTATGGTTTAAATTATGGAAATATAATGCGCGTGGCATTTTTGAGATTATCCATAACTTTAATGAATCGGTTTTGGGCAAATCTGTTTTTCTGCTTTTAGCCGCCACCGGTTCAATCGACGCTACCTTTTAATCATTATCTTTCCAGTTTCCGAGGAAACCTATAAAGAGCAGAAAAAGCCACGAACTTTTACTCCCTTGAATCTTCTGAGTGTTTTTGGTGACAATGTCTTCAAGCTTTCTTTTTCTCTCTTGAGCGATCATTTTATGTTTTTCAATTCTTGCTGAATCCTTAATTCCTGTAAGAACTCTTTCTCTTCTCTTCTCTTCTTCATCACGGTTTACTCTATTAATTCTCTTGATGAATTCAGAAATGAATTTAATATTCCCTTTTGGGTGTTTTGAAACACGCTACTTTACCTGCTGATTTTTTCTCACTTCCTGTGGGTCACTGGCTTCCCTATATTTTTATAGATGAGTGTAGCTTTACCTTTCCTCTCAGCCCACTGTGCCTTGAATTTTGTCAATACTTTAACGTTGTCCCAGCTAGGGTAGCCCCTAATATTTGGAGGGTCGTAAATGGAGTGTATAGGTCGAATCAAATTCATGGAACCCATCTGGGGATTTCAAAAATAATGTTTTGTTATAAGTGGGTGACTAGTGACACCACTATTTATTTAAAGACTAGGGGTGTAAGTTCTAGGCTTCAATAGGGATTATTTAGAGCATGTAGTTGTTGTAAAAAATTGGGAGTACGTCCCTTTGACTGGAAATGCTGAGTACCAGGGGTTCTAGATGCCGTCCTTTTGGCGTGGGATAAGTTATTCCTCATTTAACTGTTTTGCCCTGTATAAATCTGTTTAAATATAACACTAATTATTGTTCTGTAAATTTTTATTACAGTTGATCAAAAGAGAAGGTGCCCAAAGGAGAGTGAAGTGAATCTGAGGGAGTTGACATTTATTTAGGGGCTTCATCAAAGGATTGGCGAAGAGCACGTCAGGTCTGGATCTTATTTGTTGCAGTACAAGAACATAATGTCTTCCTTTATTTCTCGTCCTACTCCTTCACATGTAATTGACCTTAAGCAAGAACCTCCTTCTACTTCCTCATCTACTGCATCTACCAGTGTTGATCTTGTTTCCCTTCCCCCCTCTTCCTTAGATTCAAATTTGCCCCTTACTGTATCCATGGGGAAGAGGAAGCTTCCCAACATTTTGGGAGACATAGCTACCAATCCCCCTTCCAAACAAGGTGATGAAGGGTGAAAAATAAAGATGAGACCGGGAAGAAGCTCCCAGCCATGAAAATTTAAGAGATTCCTCTAAAAAGAATAAAGAAAGGGTTTCCTTCTAAGTTAGCAGAAGATTCTTCTACTCTTTCAGACGAGCGTGAGTTGGTCGATATATCTTCTCCTACCTCTCCAGTGGTCCTTGGCCCAGGATTGGCAAGATAACTAATAAAGTCTGGGACATTTCCAAACCACAGGGGTAATATAGTTGCATTACCTCATTCTAAAAGTTATAACAGGGCTACTCAAATCCTTGATCTGGTATATTATTTTACCTTCTTTAAGTTTTCTGTCTCTTGATTTGTTCTTCATAATACTGATTTTCTTTATTGTTCTTGTGCAGTTCCTTATTGACTTCAATAATATATTGAAAAAATATGATGCTTTGAGAACTTCTTCTTCTGGTGAAGTTGAAGAAGCTTTTAATGAGCTGAAAAAGTCATTTCTTGATTGGCTAATGAACAAAAGAAATGGAAAGAGAAGATGAAAGTTACTGAAGGAGCTGCTGAAATAGCTTGGAGTCTGGCTAACAAGTTGTAGAAAGACTTAGATGCTGAGAAAGTTAAGTCTACCTAGCTACAGAAGGACTTGGGTGATAAGAAGGTGAAGAGGGATAAGGACAGAGAGGCTGGCTTCAACAGAGGCTAGGATAAGTCCATTGGAGCAGCTTCTTTGCAAATTGAGTTTACAAAGAAGAAATGATTCAATGATGACTGGTCTGCTGCTCTGGTGGAGGTCGGCACTCTAAAATATTTTGACATATTCTTACGACATAATGCTGGGGCTCCTCCAAACCGGGACGAGGAAGTTGATGATGGGGTTCTAGTGAATCCTTTATAGCGATGGAGTCTACCAATCAACACTAGGATGTTGATTCTATTGTTCCCTCCAAAGTTAATCCTCATTTTCCTTCTACGTCTGCTTCTACTTTAACTAATCCCTAGGCAGATAAGAAGATGGTGTAGAACCGAGTAGCTTTTTATTTTCCTTTTTCAGTAGTTGTACATTTTTTTCTTTTTTGAAGATGTATCTGTACTTCCCTTTTTATTAATGAAAAGAGAAATATTGTTGTTCCTCTTCTTGTGTTTTTCAATACTCTGCACCTTATTGATTGATGATTTTCTTATTTTTAATAGTTTATGGATAAATTGGAATACTTCTCATCTACTGACTCTGAGCTACTCCAAAGGTGTAATGAGATTTTTAAAGCTGGTCACTTATCTTTGACTGATGCTGGTCTACAGAAGTTGCTCGGGGAAGGGGTATCCGAACAAGCTAAAAAATCTTATGTTCATCTGAAGTGTCTTCTTGATCGGGCAGTGGCCAACAATTTGACCTACTGTAAAATGATTGAAGAGCTGCAGGAGGAGCATAATGAAGCTAGAACACTTTAACATGGGATTATGAGAAGAGATTCCAAGCCCTTAGTGAAGTTTGGGGATCTGAGCAAAAGTTGGATAAATTTGTTTTTCATTTTCAAAGACAAGAATTCCTGCTGAAAAGTGAAGTGGATGTAGCAAGGGACATTGACAAGCTTATAGAGGAAGAGATAAGAGAATAACAACTTGAGAGATGAACTTAATGCCCTAAAGTCATCCACTGCTGTTGTTACCACTAGAGATGAGGGTCATTCCTTCTTAGAGGCTGAGAACGCAAGGTTGAGTGAGAATTGAAGGCTGTGAAGAAATTATAACCTACTTTTTCATCTTCCCAAGCTAGATTCAAACCTGGTCGAGTTACTATAGAGGAAGTCAAGACCCAACAAACCCTTACCAACCAAGCTGCACAATTAAAAGCTAAAGATCAAGCTATTACTGGGATGTCCTAAAAGCTACAGGCCTTATCCTAGCAATAATCCACTCAATCTTCTCAAATACAAGCTAAGGATAGGGTGTTGAAGAAACTGCATTGCCAAGTTGATAGATTGACCTTTCAATTTAATAAGCAACCAAGAGAAGTCTGGATGGACGGGTACAATGAAGCTCTATGGAATTTTTATGATAAGATTTAACAGACTAATAATAAGAGCTATAAATGGGGTTGGATGAATGCTTTGACAGTGATGAAGGTGGATCAAAACATCTCATTATGGGACTAGTATGATCCAGGCTTGCTTGAGCTTGATAATCCCCCTTTTAAATTAAATTTCAATTGGATTCCAACCCATCCTATTCCTCAATGCTTGATTTCAAACTACTTGGGAGATTATGAGCTTCACGATGAATTAGAAATCGTCCGACCTCCTCACCTGCTTGATTGTCTTAGTAGCAGCAATACCAGAATGCTTTAGGATTTTAACTTCATTAATTCTCCTTATAATTTATATGATCCTCCTACTAAAATGAATCATGTTTCAAAAGCTGAAGGGAAACGTCCTGCAGAATGAAGCTTTGTATTTTGTTTTGTTAACACAGTCATGTAATTAATTTGATTGAATGAAATGGAAATTTGATCAAGTTATCTTATGTTGAATATTAATCATTTATTTATCATTAATTCTATTGACATACTTTGATTACGTTGAGTATCAATGATCAATGAGTGCAGATGTTGTTCGAGCATACTTAAATTAAAATCTAAATTTAGAGCTAGTTATATGAATACATAGGTCCTACTAGCATACTTAGATTAAAATCTAAATTTAGAGCTAGTTACCCATGTGTCTCCAAAGGTTTTACTAATGCACCTAAGTATTGGATTTTTGCATTAAATACCAGTGGTGTGACTAGGCGTTTATGGAATATGTGATTACATTCCTCTTGAGGAATCTTTGTAACGTTCTTCCTATACTTTTCCCAGTGGGATAAAGATCTTATTTTATCCTTATGTTTGTGGATCAAGTTTCTTGAGGATTTAGCATCCTATTGACTTGGACTTTGTGTATCAACGATCAAGTTTGTGGCTGCTTCGAGCAACTTATTGCTTCAGTCGAGCAACGTTCAGGGCAATATTTGCTGAGCCAAGCAATAATTTATAACTTTTTGTCAATCATCTAGAGTAGTGCGTAGCAGTAGTACTCCCCAAAAAATTTGATAAAAATGGAAAGAACAGAAGATTTTATTAATACTGTAAGTTGATTTCAAACTGATTGCAACATCATTGATAATATTTTCTAAGATGGTCTGCATGCTATGGGTTTTGAATTCTTCACCTTCTAAGGTTTCAATTCGATAGGTTCCAGGTTGGATTACTGCTGAAATACAGTATCGCCCATGACAATTGGCATCAAGCTTGTTATTTTTCTACAGCACTTTCTTCATCACATAATCTCCTTCCTTTAAGTTGGTCAGCTTCATCCTTTTATTATAAAAATGCGTTATTCTCTGTAGGTAGAGTTCCTTGTTAAATGTATGCTCTGATGGGGTCCATCCATAATGGCCCCATATCTATGGCAATAAAATTGATCATCAAATCTTCATATATGATCCTATTGGCCAAAATCTCAATAGGGATTGTTCATCGGAGTTCAATTCTGGTAGCAGAGGCTAGCCGAGCAAGGGCATCAGCTCGGGTATTTTCTAACCTTGGGATTCCGTTCATCTGTATAGTTAGTAATTTTGCAATGACTTCCATCGCCTTGGATAAATACCTGGTTGTAAATTCTCCTTTGACTCCATATAAACCCAGTGTTTGATTAACTACCAGTTGAGAGTCACTGTGTGCCGTAACTTACTCGGCACTCAATAAGTGGGCTCAACTTAGGCCCACAATAAGGTCTGCGTACTCTGCTCCATTATTTCAAGTCTAGAATTGAAAAAGTAGTGCATACTCAATATCGATACCATCAGGAGTGTTAAGTATTATACCTGTTCCAGTGCCGATTAAACAAGATGATCCATCAATATATAAATTCCATATTGGGGAGTTGTTGTCAAACGCTTAGTCTATCAAATTCCCATAGTGGAATATTTCACCTTTGGATTCTTCATACTTCTTGGTCATCTTCTGTGTTCTGGAAGAGGAATCTAGAAAGCCTTTGCTTCTTTTAAAGAACGTTCTTTGGGAGCTTTTTTGTTAACATCACTTTCTCCTGATTCTTGTTCTACCAGCTCTCTTTATTGCTCGGGGACCTCGGAGTAAATGAACTCCGCTATGAAATATGCTACTGGTTGGCCTTTCAAATAAGACCTTGGTTCATATATGATATCATACTCCCCTAATTCCACAACCCAGTACATTAATCTATTAAATTTCTCTGGTTTATGCAAAGCCTGCCTTAGAGGCATATCAGTGTAAACTATGATTGTATGGGCTTGGAAATGCATCTGTATGCTTCAGTCAATGCCAATGTCAATTTCTCCAAGTGAGGGTATCTGATTTCTGCTCCTCGAAAAGCCTTATTGGTATAATAGACAGATTTTTAAACTCCGTTCTCTTCTCGAATCAATGCAGAACTCACAGCTGATTCAGAAACAGCTAAATACAAGTATAATTTTTTATCTGTGATTAGTCGGGAGAGTAATAAAGGTGACCCCAAATACTTTTTCAACTCCACAAAATATTTTTCACATTCTTCATTCCATTCAAAGCTTTTCCTGAGCACCTTGAAGAACGGCAGGCACCTATCCGTAGCTCGGGACACAAATTTGTTCAAGGCTACTACTCATCCAATCAGTCTTTACACATACTTATTATAAGTTGGAGATTGCATTTCAATTAGTTCCTTGATCTTGTCTGGATTTACTCCAATTCCCCTTTGATTTACTATATACCCGAGGAACATTCCTTCTTACACTCAAAAAACCCAGTTGGTCGGATTCAGCATCATCCAGTGCTTCTCAAGTTAATCAAAAGTCTAACTAAGGTCAGCAATGTGATCGAATGCCTTTTTACTTTTTGTAAGCATATCATCCACGTAGACTTCCATATTCTTGCCTATTTTTTCCTCGAACACTTTATTGACCATGCTTTGATATGTAGCACCTGCATTTTTAAAACCAAAAGGCATAACATTATAACAGTATGTTCCTCGAGTAGTGATGAAAGAAGTACTTTCCCTGTCCTTAGGTTTCATTTTTATTTGGTTATAACTAGAATAAGCATCCATAAAGCTGAGTAGCTCATGTCCTGATGTTGCATCCACGAGTTAATCTATTCGGGGCAAAGGAAAATGATCATTTGGGCATGCTTTATTTAAATATGTGAAGTCTACACACATTCTCATCTTGTTGTTTTTCTTTTTAACCATAACTACATTGGCCAACTAGTCTGGATATTTCACTTCATTAATAAAAGATTCTTTATGAAGCTTTTTGACTTCTTCCTCTATGGCTTGGTTCTTCTCGGGGTGAACACTCTTCGTCTTTATTTTACTGGTTTAACTTCTTTGTTTACATTGAGCTCATGACAAAAAAATTGGGATCTATCCCAGGTATATCTTCATGACTCTAGGCAAACATATGCTTTCTCTGTTTCAGGAAGCTCACCAGTTCCTATTTAAGAATAGGATTCAATATTATTCCTATTTGAGTGATGCGCTCCGGTTTATCATCATCTAAAACAATGCTTTTAGTTGCTTCCATAATCTGTCCCTTTACCAACTCTATTTCCTCTCTTGGATCTAAGGTTTCAACCTCAGATTATCCATTAAGCTCAGGAGTATCCACTTCGTAGGTAGTGATTTTCTAATTTATTTCTTCCAAGTCTTCTTGCTCAGCAGAAGAGTAGTAACACTCCCGAGATACTTTCTGATCACCTTTCACAATTCCCACACTAAATTTAGTTGGGAATTTTAAGCACTGATGAATAGTGGATGGTATTGCTTCGAACTTCTTTAGCCCTACTCTTTCCATGATTATATGATAAGCTGAAGGGACTTTTTTATCCATTACAAAAAATGGATCTTCTCTGTTCGTCTAGCTGGCCAGGTGCCTATAATTACCTCCATTTTAATGGTTCCCAAAGGGAAGACTTTCTCACCTACAAAACCTATTAGTGGTCAATGATAGGGCTCTAATTGGCTAAGTTTAAAATCCAAGTTGTTGAAACAAGGATATAACATGATATCTGCCGAGCTGCCATTATCTATTAATACTCAAGAAACAAGGACTTCTTCCTTTCTGACTTTGATTACTGATGGGTCGTTGTGAGGATACAGTACTCTTGAAAGGTCATTTTTAGAGAAACTAATTACTAGTTTGTCTTTGTTAAACTTTCTTGGTCGATCTTCCTCTACAAGGTTGATTCTCTGTATGAACGAGCAAGCTTGTGCCTCATGGAGGTACGCTTTTTGCTCTATTATATGATCTATTCCTCCTGCATATCCACCTATAATAATTTGGAAATCAAAGGAACCAAAATTTATACAGAATACCTCACGTTATGGTTGTCGGGGTTTTTTAGGGAGCTCGGTGTAATACCCCATATTTTCGATGATTTAAATAATTATGAGATTAATTATTACAGAGGGATTATTTGAATTTAAATGTGAGAATTAAATTATCAATTAATCTGGATCCAATAAAAATAAATATTAACTAGCGTGCCAAGGGTTAATACTTACTGATTTAATATTACTGTGCGACATGTAATATGTAACTATACACTTTGATAATTTGTCGAGAGAGAATAATACGACAGTTTAGTGAATTAAGTCAGACGCGTGTGTGAGTCGTGTCGGGACTAATTTAGTGGAATAAAAATATCAATGATTTTTAGTAACTCGTATGGTAATTTCGAGTGTACTGTTGAGTCCGGAAGGGTCGAGATAGTCAAAATAGTATAACCGGGTGTTTAGTTTGGGTCCCGGGGAAATTTTAGGGCTAATCGACACCCCGAGAGGGCATTATGGTAAATTGTATTTTTAGGCTTAATTAATGGACGAAAATTAATAGTTAAAATGATCAGCCAAAGAAAGTCTATTAGGGTTAGAAAGCTACAGGAAGTAAGAACGACCATAGGAAGTGTGAGGGAAAGCTATTTTGAAAAGGAGACGG
This sequence comes from Sambucus nigra, assembly GCA_949130495.1. NCBI lineage: Eukaryota > Viridiplantae > Streptophyta > Magnoliopsida > Dipsacales > Adoxaceae > Sambucus > Sambucus nigra. The sequence goes on from OX422216.1 coordinate 190,668,651, forward strand.
CCAAATTGACACCACCTTCCACAACAACCACCACCACCACCGTGTAGATCGGGACAAGGGGAACACACCCATACCAACAACGTCAAGAAATTAGACGACTAATTAAAGGCAAGTGTTTATAACTTGTTGTATTTCGGTATCTATCATACTCATGTTAGTATAGGATTTTTAGGAACATGTTTTGGTTCATAAAAATGATGAAATTGAGGAATTTGGATATGTAAATTGATTATGAGATTTGTTAAATTGAAACCCTTCATGTATGTAGACTAAACATCACGTTGTGATGAACTTATGTGTAGAACAAATCTGGAAATTATGTGTTCTCGAATATGAATTTGAAGAACTAGATTTTGATAAATTAAATTGGGGGTTTTCATGTTTTATGGATGATTCGTAATGATTTGATGATTCTGGGATATTAGGATTCATATATTATTGATGGGATTCGAATTAGGACTATTTGTTTGGAGTTTGGGATGTTGAATTAGAGGTTTTAAGTTTAAAAATGGTGGGAAAACGCTGAAAACCTGGGTAGAAGGCGAACAACGCAATCTCGCGCGAAGTCGCCCGAAGTCGTTCGAGCTAGATTGCATCTCGCGCGAAGTCGTTCGAGCGACATGTGGCATTCGTTCAAACGACATGCCATCTGGTTCGAGCGACAATGTGTAAATTTTAGGAATTTCTTAGAATCCAGTTTTGAGTTTATTGACTTATGGGAGTGAGATAAATTACCAAATAATAAACTTAAGTAAGACAGAATTTCGGGAAAAGTATGAGCGATTAAGTACTTCAATTTTTTAGGCACGGAGAGAATGTACCTTAGAGATTATTAGAGGGATAATACTCTCAATAAACGTACTACGAAATGTTAAAATCAAAATACGTAAGAGGAGTATATATGTAGGTGAGAGGAATACCTATAAATTATAATAGGACGTGTGTATGCCTATTATGTGATATTATTATTAAAGGCACTAATGGGTGATAACCCGGGGGTGTAAGAATCTTATTATTAAAGTGTACTAATGGGTGATAACCCAGGGGTACAAGATTTTTAACTAAGTGTACTAATGGGAGATAATCCGGGGGTACAACATTATGGTTAGGTGTGCTAATGGGTCATAGCCCAGGGGTGCAGTATTATAATATATGTATATAGGACAGATGTGGCTATATGTATATATGTACGTAAGTTGTGAATCAACCTACTGTGTATAGCTTGTAGAGATGGGCATGTAAATTTATAAAGAAAATCTGAAGAGTATAATCGATTCATTATGAAAACGGGAAAATATCCTAATTAGCCATTTGACATAGGCTAATTTGATAACGTATTGTATGGGCAATACGGGTTTACTAATGGTGAGAATAAATACTATCAGGATGAATTAAGACTAGTTATATGGGGTGGTATAGCTAAGGCAAAAATTAAATACACGCTAGGTGTGCACAATAGAAGAGAGGTGATAATTTCATGTGAGAGTTCGAACTAACATGTACGTGTTGCTTGCTTTACTATAATTTTTAAATACTTGCTTAAAGAAATATTTTTACACATCGGGCTCTGACCCGTTTCTTGCATCTTTTCTCTTTCTTGCATCTTTTCTCTTTCTTGCTATATATATGTATTATATCAGGTGCTCAGCCACAGGGACACCAAGCTTAGAGATTGGATTTCTTGGCGTGCTGCAGCTGTTGTGGAAGCTATAGGTCATCGTATTAGACGCCTCCATTATTCCATTTCCATTCTTTATAGACTCTCTATTTAGGGTATGTGTCGCCCATTCCTTAAACAGTTTTTCAGGAATTATGTTCAGTTTACTTTCCGTTCATTCTCATTTGGATTTGTGGTTACTATGGTTTTGTTTTTGGAGTTTTGAACTGGAAGGTTTTATACAGTCTAATTTATTTCAGCATGTGATTCTGATTCCGTATTTATATTAATTAATTATGCGTGGATGGTTTATATTAAATTTCTTAGTTTGGCGATTAAATGGTTTTAATTAAAAAGGAGAATTTTTTTTAACACCGAGCTTAATTATATTAGGTGATTAAATATTGATTAAATGAGTTATTATGTTTTTCGATAGTGATGCTAAGAATGAACCAGCTGAACATTCTGTTTTAAATTTTATAAAGGACTGATCACCCGATATTTAATTGGGCGGGGTGTCACACTCGGGCTCATCATCCTTATCATCTTCATGAGTTCTTTTCTTCTCCTCTCTGGGCTTGCAAGGAGATTTTAAGACTGCAAGATAGCCCCATTAGAAGAAGATAAAACATAAGTCGGCATGGGGTGAAATTAAGACTGCAAGATAGCCCCGTTACGCGACAAGCTGACTCGCTAAAATGAATTCTTAGTCATTGGGACACATGTCAACACCCTAATAACTTTGGAAAACTATAAATAAGGCCTTAGGATCAGTTCTTATACGAAATTACTCCAAAAATTCAAAAAGATATAGTGAGAAAAAGTGTAAGGAAGTTTAAGAAGAAGTTTCGTCTTAGTGATCCAAGACCCGATATATCTGTAACTTCGTACTTCTATTTTAGGTGAGTACTCTGTGACATTCCTTGTGTATTTTGATTATATGATATTATGCAAAGTACATATATTTTGTGAAATGATTTTATTCTCAAAATACATCTGATACCGATGATTCTGTCGTTTATTATATGTGTATATCTCTTGATATATACATCTGATTTGAATTTTGAAATTTTTTATTCGGCCTATGGAAACTCTCGTACTATGTTGGCCGTGACTACCAGGTGGAAATATTTGGGTGGTACCTTCCCAGCTGGTTCATCGCTAGTGTGCCCTAAATAAGGCGTTATTTCAGATATCATGATTTTATGTCCGTGTTGTTGCCGGGTGGAAACATTTGATAACACTATCTGTTTATCTGGGTATTAGAGCGTACATGGCCATCAAAATAAAATTGAATAATTGACATATTGCTCAATTGTTTATTTGTTCTGTTCTGAACTGTTTACTCTGTAAATATATACAGTCAATTTACCTTATATATTTTTCTGCAAATTCCTATCCATATATGTATATGCCTTATGTTGTAAATTGAATATGTATCAATTTTCTGGAAAAAAAAATTGGAATGTTTGGAGATTAATTTTCACTCGGCTTTTAGCTGATGTTGTATAAAAAACTATTTCTCAGGAAATAAGTAGGTTCGCAGAGGGAACGAAAAAGAACTATGTTGAAGATTCAGCTTCTAGAGCTCCTTTTGTTATTATGTTTGTTTTATCATTTGGAGCATGCTTGCCTCTCTTGTAATAAGTTTTAAATTTTACCTTAAGTTGTAACTCGTTGTCACTTTTAAAATAAATGAAGTTTCTTTTTAGAAAGATCTGATGACATAATTCCTTTACTTTCAGTATTTTACAATTCATAACCATGTGATTATATTTCCGTTTCACTTATTTAAGGAAACAATTTAAGTCAGAATATATGTTGCCTTGGTGGCATGTCAAGACACTCGTTCCCTACTAGTAGTTTGGGATGGGGTCGTGACAGTCTTCTCAGCTTGTCCTAGACACAACAGGCTATACCTGAACCCAACAGCCCTAACAGTTAGGGAAGACTCATAATAAAGGTGTGAAACTCCATCTCTAGCTCCATATATGGACAAGAGGTAGGCACACTACGAACGAGCAATGGAAAATATAAAGTTTGGATTTGGTTTCACGAGGAGAAGGGAACGGGTGTAGAAGGGCAAAATATTATCAAAGTGACCGATCCTATAGGCTAGGGAAGGTTCAACATCTGATTAACTGTGTATGGTTATGATCATACTTATTCGGTGGAACACCCAAGTGTGTTGGAGAGGCTGATTAGAGACACTATTTTAAATCGATTGGGCCTAAGGGAAGTACGAGCACATCCTTTTAGAAAGCCTAAAGATCGTAGGGAAGAGTCTTACATATCTAAAACCAGAAAATAATATGATCGGCCAGATCTAGCTAGAGTGTGAGAGGATCGGCCAGGTCCGAGAATTCTTTACAGAAAGAAGAGAGCATGACTAAGAGCTATAGCTAAAATACTCGACGTTAATTATTTCATATTCTCCTTCATAACCTCATGTCTCTTATCTAGGATCTATAGAATTTCTTGTAAATCTCCCATACTTACATGTGTAGGGGAAGGGATTCCCTCTCATTTCCTACACCTCTCTAGGTTTTCAGACATTCTACAGAAATTTATGAAGAAAGAAGAGCATCATAACAAAAGAGAAGTTGAATTGTATGAAAGAGACAGCTACGTGTTTCATATTTATAAGCTAGGCAAGTGCACGATTTACCTTCATGGTGAAAGAATAATCATAAGTTAGTTAAAGGCACATAGGGGAGGATCTTTTTCCATGTGCATGTGCATGTGCCTAAAAAGGTTGTTGATTCCATCCAATTATATAGTTTATGCTTGTTGTAACGGAGTTGACTAATATGGTTATCTAATAATCTTAAAAGATAGAGTTAACTGCTTTGTTAAATGTCGAATCGACCTCTTATTTGGGGCCAACCATATTGTTATATGAGGTCGGCCTCATTCTTGTTGGTATGGTAGTCTAGGTGTGCTCTTTTAATTAGTCAGCCTCATATTTATAGTATAATAATTCCTAACATGGTTAACTAATAGTGTTAAAAGATGGACTTAACTTCTTTGTTAAATGCTAAGTTAACCTCTTATCTAGAATGGACCATATTATTGATAAGTCCAACCTTATTTTTATTGGCATGGCAGTCCAAGTATGGTATAACAATTCCTAAATATGAGAAAAATTCAAAGATATAAAGATTGAAGATTTAGGTCCTTGACTTCACACGTGTAGAAAAGTAAAAAAAATATTTAACTATGCATAGAAAGATAGAGATAGAGACAAATGAGAGAGTAAGGAGGAAGATGAGAAAAGGTGTGTGTTTTAGGAAGGTAGGGGTCGGATAAGGGGGTGGAGGTGTGATAGGGTAAAATTGTTAAGGTATTGGGAGAAGAGTCAAAGGTGGTTAGGGTGAGGGTGGAAATGAGAGAAAGTGGAGAGACAAAAGAAGAGTTTGAGAAGAGAGAAAAGGGTTTTGATGGGTATCTAAAGATTTTTTTATATTAAAATGGTTTTAATAATATGATACAAAGTCAATACCAAAATGTGTCAAACGGACGCGTTCATAAAATGTGTGCGAATCCTCAATATTAATTTTGAATGATTAGAAAAAAAAGATTAACATTTGTGAGTGGAAGTTCTTAAAAAGAGGGGGATTATAGTGAGAATCACATGTATTAAATGATAAAGGTTTTGTTTTACACATACACACACACACACACATTGATAAAAAACAAAACATATGTTGGTGACCTACAAGATATAAATGAGTTGGATTCCACAAAGTAATACATATCCCTTTGGGTTGTGCTTGTGTAAGTGGGCATACTGGGTATATTCTAATAACCCCCCTCAAACTCATGGGGATATTCGCCAAGCGTTTGCACCGACAGTAAAGAAATTGATTTATTGGAAGACATTTGGTGAAGACATCGACAAGTTAACGGGGTGATGATATTAAATCAATCTAAACATCCTTTTGAATCACCCTTTTATGAACAAAATGATAATCAAATTTAATGTGTTTATTTCGGGTATGAAATATTGGATTAGCATCCAAGGTTAAGGTTGAACAATATCACACCAAATTTGGGGAAGAGAGCTAAGGTAAATATGGAGTTTATATAAGAGCTAACAAAGCCAAGAAAGTTCAACGGTTGTGGATGTTAATGCACAATATTCAGCCTCTGTAGAGGACCTAGAAATTGTACTTTCTTTCTTCTCAACCCAATTGATGGGTTTATTGACAAGGAAAAGGAAAACCCAGTTATAAAACAACGATCATTCGATTAACCTTCCCAATCAGGATCACTAAAGGCAGTGATAACAAGGTTTTCGAGAGAGTAAAGAATATAATTAATCTCAATTCCTTTGAAATAGCAAAGTATATGTTTAACAAATGAGTATTGAACAACGGTTCAAGAGTGCTTGAACCAAAAACATACAAAATTGCAAATATATAAAGGTTAAATATTGACATACGTCGATAGTGTTCCATATGTAAGAGATGGGATGTAGAAAAAAGAGTGATAGCTGATATACTCTACCATATTAATCGTATGAAGAAGTTAAACAAATACTAATGTTGATCAATAAATTTTATCGAAGAACACCGTCGGATCTCAATACCAAGAAAATAATGTGATTCATCATTATCCTTCATATAAAAGGTTCTTCCCAAATCAATAACGAATTGAGTAAAGTATAGTGGATCATCTTTAGTTAAGATAATGTTATCACCTTCCAAATAAAAACTATGATGGATAGCCTAAAACACCTTATAAAAAGGGATGTAACAGCCCTAAAAGGAGATAAAGTAAGAGTATCTAAATGAGTGTGATTCAGTTAAACCATGCCCTAAAATCACTTCTTTAGCCCATAAACTCACTTATGAAAAATACATACCTTATCAAAAACTTCGTACGTAATAATCTAGGAGGTTGGACCATGTAGCCTCCTCTTTGATAATCCTATGAAGAAATACTTTATTAGTATCAAGTTGCTTAAGCGACGAATTAAACTAGGCAGCAAGATCCAAAACCAACCACATAGTTGAATTTTTTACAATGGGGATAAAAGTCTCGTCATAATTAAGACCAACTTGAAGGAAGACTTTAGAAACTTGGATAGCCTTATACCGATAGATGGACCCATAGTAATTATAATTGATCTTATAAACCATTTACAATAAACTACATTTTTATTATAAGGAAAAGGAACAAGCATCCAAGTCCGTTAATATTGAAAAATATAATATTCATCTAATATAGATTGTTGCCACTCTGAATATCTAAAAGCTTGTTTAAAATTACACGACTTAAAAGGGTATTCAAAAACCACAAAGACCCCTTTCTTTGAAATACAAATTTCAGTCATATGTTGGATAGGGTGGATTGATGTAAGTGAGGTGGATGGAGGATCATTAGATGGACATGAAACCACAAGAATATTATGAATCATATTTGGTGAATTGGGAATAGGATTAGGGGTTGAATTAGGGGTATAGGAGGTAGAATTCAAAATAATAAGGGTAAAGGATGATTGAAGAGGAGTAGATGAGGTAAATGAATGCTGATCTGAACATATTAGTGCGACTGTTGGAGGGTATGTTTGAAAGTGAGTAGTCAAAGGCCATATATCTATTAGACTAGGTACAATCATAAAAGGAACCAAAAAAATAGATTATGGTTCCCCAAATGATGATAAGAGTGTGTGTAGTTGAATTATGAATACATTCATTTCAAATACATAAAAGCAATTTGGTATTCACCAAACATTACATAACGAGACACAAAAGATTCTGTTGGTTTCGATTTCATAACACGAATACCCTTTATAATCTAACGCATATCCAATGAAAAATTATTCTTTAGTTTTATAAGGCAACCTAAAGTAAAGAATAAGCAAAGGCAATCATAGACAACCAAATAAACATAAACTAGATAAATTAGGAGCTTTACTGAAAAACATTCCAAAAGAAGAATTTTCATTAAGGTAGGTTGTGGGTATTTTGTTTATAAGAAATATTTGTGTGGCCAAAGCATGATAATAAAAGATTATATAAGGCAGTTCAGAATGAGAAAGAAGGGCTAAAACAATTTTAGTCTTATGATAATATTTTCACTAAGTAATCCCATTTTATTGAGGTGTTTAGGGATAAGAGTTTTGGCATTGTATACCATTTTAAGAAAATTCTTTAGCAGGGTGAGTATTACAAAATCCACCCCCATTATTACTTCTTGAGATTTTAATTCTATATTTTAACTAAATTTTAATGAAGAGCTTAAACTTGATAAATATAACATACAAATCATATTTATTTGTCAACGAAAATATCTAAGTATAATGTGAAAAATTATCTATAAATAAAACATAGAATCAAAATCCATCAAGAGAGGTGTGGGGTGAAGGACCCTATATATCTGTATGAAGCAGATGAAAAAATGAAGTAGTTTTAGAGAGAGTAGAAGGCAATTCATATATCTTGGCATGCATACAACAGGAGAATAAAGAAAAGGGTTGAATAAGAGAAGATGATATATGTAATACCTCGTAATTTCTGGGTTATTATTTTAATTAATTAATTCGGTAATTAGTAAATTACTTATGTCGTAAATTATTGAGAATTAATTAATGGGAATATTTAAAAGTGAATATATTTAAATAAGTTAACGGGTGAGAGTTAATTCTAGAAATTTATTCCGGATGGTGATTTTAAGCGCACGGTTGGGTCCGGTAGGGCTGAAATGAGTGGTTATATGCATATATTGGGTGTTGGGGCTTAATTAGAAATATTTAAGCTCCATATAGAGAGTATGGACCCTTTTTATAAGGCCCATAGCCCCAAAAACGTGAATAGGGTTTTTAACCTCAAATGTGTAAGGTTTAAGCAACATTAAATCACATTAGAAGACTAAAAAGGGGAAGAAGATAAAGGGAGAGCCAAAGAGAAAAGGAAGTTGGGAATCTTGGAGAGATTGTTTCAATTACAATTCAACACCTTCATTCAAAGCCCTAGATCTTCATTTTTTAGGCAAGTGGTTTAAATTGTGATTATTAAATTGCATTTATCTTTAAATATTAAAAGAGGTTGAATTTAATTAAATTCTAGGGCTTGTTCTTGAGTAAATTGGGGATTTCCCTTTAATGGGTGTTATAAATTTGTAAGGGTTTTGATAGTCGGTGAAATTGATGATTGAATTGATGAAAATTGTTAGGGATAGATTTGTTGTAACAAAATAACGGATTAGGATGGATCTGGGGACATTTTAATCCAGAAATTTATTCAGAACAAAGGTTAAAAACCTGGTAATGGCGGACTGGGTTTTGAGCAGTTTAAAGAGAGAGGAGAAATGCCAGGGTCATTCAAATGACCTATTATTTCGTTCAAACGAGATCCATTGTCATTCAAACGATAGGGTCCTTCATTCGAACCGTCCCTGATGTTTTCCAGATTTCTGTAATTCCCCTGATTCAGACCTATTGTGTTGAAAATTTACAGTTCCTGCCCTAAATGAATTATGAAATTTAGTATTTAATTAGGGTTTAATTTGGGAATAACTAACCTTGAAATTTATTAGACTTGATTTCATGAAATTGGAGATATAAGTTCATGATTTAGCATATTGTAATCTTGTTGTTTAAGTGATTAGACTTGATTTCATGAAATTGAAGGGTATATTGAAATTATTGAATTTCAGGCTGAGAGATAGAGAGTCCGAGTATACTTGAAAGGGATACACCAAAATAATGAGAATTAATTAGTGTGTAATTGATAAAAAATGAAGTCGGACGATAGAATTAAATGTTTTAGGCTTCGGTATGGGCATAATACTCCGGTAGCTTGGATTTCTATATATATGTTGATGTGTAGTACATATATATATATATAGTAAAGCCATACCAATACTAATGCTATCATAGGGGGTTGCGCAATGTGGGTGAGTCCCCTGACTAGCGAATGCAGGATGAGTATATTCCCTAGGGCATAGCGTCCGTATTTAGGGGTGGAACCGTTACGGTATGGAGTGGACACTTTTGGGGGGAACTATGGTTGCCTCCTATGCGTTCAGTGATAGCATTTATATCCTACATGTGTGTGTGAATGTTGAGATATGATACGTATATATAGTGCAAAATTATATACGAGAATATATATATATATATATATATATATATATATATATATATATACATGGTGTGAAATGTATAGATAATATAACTTGCGGAAATGACATATGATTTAAAGTGAGAAATGATGCTTTATGAAAGTTAGTGTGAATAATAACTCATAGAAATGTACTAAATTCAATCAGGGTATAATAGTGGGGCATTTAGTATAAAATTCGGGACAAGGCTAGTTACGGGGAGAGTGGCTAGGTATATTATGTATAATTCGTTAGGCGTGCACATTAGTTGAGGGGTGAGGTATACTCAAGGGAGTGCGCGACAATAATTTAAATATGAAGGGCATTTTCATTTTATCTCTTACATTTAAATACACTTACTAAATATTTTTAAATGTTTTGGGTTCTAACCCTTGCAATAAAATATTTTCAAAATCTTTCTGGTGTCCTACCACAGGGGCGCCAGGCCTGATCCTTGCTATAGGGTGCGCGTCTGCAACTTATGTGGATTGCTGTGGGATCTTTGTGTAGATGCTTGTCTCCTTCTATCTCTAGATAGGGACTTTTTCGGTTGTACTTTTATAATCAGTATTGGCATGTATCGGTATACTTTTGTACTTGCACTTGTGGATTGCTTGTAGTCGATGTTGTTCGACAAACTCTTGTACTTACTTTGTGGCATGCGTAGTTTCTTTCTTGTATTAGTTAATTTATTTTCCTAGTATGTTGGTTGGGTTGGATTAATAAAGATAAAATTTGGCATCAGCTTAATGAAAGACTAGGTGGTTCGTAATTAATAACTTAACGACAGTGATGCTAAGAATGAACTAAATAAGATTCCCGTTTAATTTTATATAAGACTGATCACCTGATATTTTATTAGGCGGGGTGTCGCAATATACTTGACTTTTGGAGCATATGGCGGATGAAGAGTGAAGAAGGGTGGCATAACCTTTCCTCCCATAAGACATATAAATAACATACAAATGAAGAGTTACACTTATATGTGCATTATTATTACAACTAATATAAGAAATTTAAGACTTATTACATATTAAATTATTAATAGGGGTGAAAAAATGTTAGTATTAGGATGTACAAATGTGTAAGGATCAAGAATAAACCTCCTTTACTCAAACCTTGGTACAAGACCCTTCGAGAAGCATAATCTAATATCGTCAACATAGAAAGCAAACGCATAATTATTATCAATACATAATTGATAGACATAAAGAATATTAGGTGTAATATAAGGTGTGTTAAGAACATTATGTAGGGTAAAATGATGGGTGAAGGTTAGTAAGCTTGATTCACAAATACGAGAAATAGGCACACTTGCGTCATTTCCAATAGTGATTTGATTAGTTACATTGTATTTGGTAGAGTAGAGGGACTGATCAAGATATGGAGTTAATTGATTTGAGGCCCCTGCTATATGTGACACCCCGCCTATTCTAACCACGGGTGATCAGTCCTTCATTAAATCAAACAGGAATCCCATCTGGTTCATTCTTAGCATTACTGTCGAAAAACTTTTTTTAATTACTAATCATCTATGTCAAATTAAGTCGGTGCTATATTTTATCTTTCATTATTACAATAACATACGAAAATAAATTAAATTAACTGAACCATCCACATAAATATAGCCTGAGCACTCACACGACAGATATATAAATAAATGAGACCGAATAAACCATCGGTTCCCAAAACAAATAATCCAACCACAAGTCTGACATTATAAAACTGAATTTAAATATAGTCTAATAAATAAAGTGAAGAAGTAAATAGTCTAAAGGGGCAATACGCCTAACTGAAATACTGAGAGAAATCCTATCTAGAATTAAATGAGTTGAAGCGTCTAAATCAACTCTTGTATGCCTCCTTAAACGCTACATCTACGCATCCTTAGATAGAATCGTCAAGCTTGGCGTCCTTGTGGCTGGACACCTACAAGGTTTTGAAAATATTTTGACATGGGTCAGATCCCAAGAAAACGGGTTGAAAATATTTTGCAAGTGTTTAAATCCGTTATTAGATACACATGTTAGTTACACATACACTCCCTTGAGATCCTCACCTCCCAACTAATATGCACGCTTAACGTACCCTATCTAGCTATACGACCCATCCCCACTAGATAATGAATCTACATAACCTCAATAAGTATAGCTCTCTCATAACGCCCATACTATACGCTACCATAATATCAGTAAGTAATATGTCCCACGTATTATTATTGATTAAATTAGTTAAGTTTCTCTACTTAATTACTTTTAGATGTACACAATCTATCAGTTCTACTATCACACACATGGGTAGATAAAATGTGCCTTTATATATTTAACGCACATATAATATATACAACTATAACATCCTCGAAATGGCCCCTCGTGATGCTGGCATACTCTGCTATCAAGTCTATGTACCCTTCATACTAAATCAAGGACCAATAGTTTGACATGTCTCCTTGAACCCCAAATAAATCATCACACAATGGTGGTGAACATGGTTCAAGCCTTTGGAATACGCACATACCTATTGTACCCAAACGACATGTCGGTCCCACTAATACACGACACATAGTGAACCGCCCTAAGTTTCATTTACTGGGGCACAAATCCAGACCTTGATGGAATCACCGAGATGGGATCGCCCTCTGTGCGAAAACCTTCGGATAGCAGGCAGCGTAGGTATGTTCACACATATCATCAATCACAACCATATCTATTCACACAACATATATATGTATATAAGTAAGTAGGTATACACACACACCATCATATAAGTCCGTACGTAGTATATCTCTCGCATACTCATCGTATAAACAATTACCATTTTAGCCTCTTATTATATCTTTTTGGGTATCGCTCACTACCCTAAGGGTCCTAGTTACCCCTAAATAATATTAGTAGCTAATACACTCATACACTATTGGTTAAATCCTAGATTCACTTCTCTCCGTGATCTGTTCTCATTCCGTCGAATTCATTATTTTCATAATTCATATCTCATAGGTATTTGCTTTAATTCTCTCACTATGGCTAAGACACTATCCCACATTAGACCTAGTGTATTCAATATAGTCCTCATTATGATTTATAGATGTCCCAAAAGTCTCCCCGTTAATTATTCACAAGTTCAGATCTCAAAAAGGAATTCTCTCAATTCTAGGAAAACAGAATCGATTCGCCCAAAGGCCGAATCGATTCGCTTGTCGAATCGATTCGCCCAAGGACCGAATCGATTCGAAATGTAATAGGTCATTTTCTTCCCTTACGCAGTTGTGTTTTTCACCATTTTTGTTTACGTAACTTTCATGCAGGACTCACAAACTCCAAACCAACATAACTTATCATCATTGATATGTGTAGGGATCATTTCTAACATTTTTAACACAATAAATCCTTAAGAAAACACCCAAGAACAAATCAAATTCAATATTTATCAAAACCCCTAGTTTTCATTGTTCTTCCTCCATAATTAAACATTTATCCAGATTTATTCCATGGTAATCATCACACATCATCTGATTATGAGTTATTAATATCACTGGATGCATTCTACATGCAATCTTATCCCAATTCATGAGTTTTATTCACTTAAACCTCAATAATACAATTAAAATCATAATATTATAATCCCTACACTACATGGGTATTATAACTAAATCAAAATATGCAAGATAAACACTTGCCTTATCAAGAAGGTCTGATTTCATGATTAGGATGATAGAGTTGGCCTTCCCTTGATCCGATTACGAATTCGGAAACATTCGGGGTGAGAATTGGTATGGGAAGCCTTCTCTTTCAACTTTTCCCTAGACTTTAACCCAAAAGGGCAGATATAACACTTAGAATTTGGAATTCCTCTCTACCCTAATCTCTCAAAAGATCAAAGCGCCCTCTTATGGTGCCGGTTTAGTCTAAAATCACCTCGGGACCCAAATACTATCCCCGAGTACACAATTTCGACTACTTTGACCCTTTTGGAATAAAATAATTTCCTATCTAGGCCTCATATAGTCGATGCATGACACCCGGTTGAGATATACCACCATCATGTCACTGTCACTCACTATGACGTAAAATGCTAAATCACTATTCACTTAGTAATTTTATTCGACAAACATTAATCATTTCTCTCAAATTAGTAATTTAGCCAACACATAATACTTTATTTCATTAAATTACGTCACACGTGTAATTTAAAAATTTATTGAATTAATTTAATTTTAAATGCTAAAAAATACGGGTTGTTACATACTTCCCCCTTACAAAGGAATTTCACCCTCGAAATTGGGACGTACATGTAGTAAATAAATCTAGATACTGCTCTCTCATGTCATCCTCCCGCTCCCACATCGATTCATCAATATTGTGGTGCCCTCATTAATCTCTAACCAAGGATACCACCTTCGACCGTTGCTTACGCTCATTACGATCAAGTATCACCACCGATATCTCCTTATATGAGATATCTGGCTGCAAGTCGAACTCCTCCGATTGAACATGCCAGAAGGCCCACTCACTCCTCTGGTATTTCTTTAGTGATGACATGTTGAACACATCGTGGATCCGCTATAGATGCTCCTGTAGTCCCATCCTATAAGCTAGTGGTCACACCCTCTCGATACACGAAAATGGTTCCACACATCTCAGTGCTAGCTTCCCCTTCTTACCGAATCTCATAACCCCCTTCATACAAGACACCCACACTAACACCTAGTCACCAACCTCAAGCTCTATGTGCCTCGTGTTTGCATCGGCATAACTCTTCTACTTATCTTAAGATATACGAATGCACCCTCGAATCAGCTCAACCTTGGCAATGGTGTCCCGAATCATCTCTGGTCCTGATAACTTGTTATCCCTCGGATCTAACCAACAAGCGGGCAAATGATAAGGTCGACCGTACAGTTTTTCGAATGGTTCCATACCGATGGTGAACTGGTAGGAGTTATTATACGCGAACTCCACTAAAGGAAGGTACTTCTCTCATCCTCCCCAGAAATCAAGTATGCACATCAGCAACATATCCTCAAGCATCTGATTAACCCTCTTTGCCTATCTATTTATCTGTGGGTGATACATTGTACTCAAATTCAAATTTGTGCACATAGCCTCCTGGAAGCTCTGCCAGAAATAGGACACAAAGATCTTATCCCGATCTCGGAACCCGTATAGCCGTACTATCTTAGCAATAAATAAATGTGCATATTGCCTCGTCTCAAAGTTTATGCGAACCGAAAGAAAATGTGCCACTATATTCAACCGATCCACTATCACCCATATTGAGTCATGACCTCCCTGCGACAACGACAACCTGATAATAAAATCCATACAGATACTCTCCCACTTCAATCTCGAGTGGATGTAGCATCCCTGTAGGTCTATGGTGGTCTGCCTTTACTAGCTCGCAGGTAGCACACTTTGAGAAAAACTCTGTTATGTCCCGCTTCATCCTCAACCACCAATACTGTCTGCGCATATCCTGATACATATTATCCCACCGAGATGTACCGTAAATCTGGACCTGTGAGACTTTGACATCACTGCATATCACAAATCTTCATCCTCTGGCACCACGAGCCTCCCATTAAAATATAAACCACCATCCGAACTGATCAAGTACGACTCTACGCTATCAGTTAACAACTGGCAAATCCTATCCTTGCAATACTAATCCTCTGCCTGTGCTTTCACCACCCTCATCACAATCTTGGGCATAATAGCTAATATGAACATACACGCTCGAGCAACCTCATTATTATGTCGAATCTCTCTCTATTTTGCCTTCTGTGACACCCCGCCCAAATAAATACCGGGTGATCAGTCCTATATCAAATTTAAAATAGGAATCTCAGGGGTTCATTCTTAGCATCACTACTAAAAACTTTTTAAAACTTTACTAACCACCTAGTATTCAAAAAGACTGATATCAAATTTTATCCTTTTACTAAACAATTAAATATGCATGCTAAATAACAAATAAACCATACATCCAAACTATGAGTCTAAAACAGTGCTAAATGAATAAATGACCTGCCGAATAAATAATCGGTTCAACATCCCAATATAATAATCCAATAAATGAATAAATAAACCAAATACTAAGTCTAAAATTAAAAGGGTAAACATGCCCTGAATGAATCTACAACTGAGATAAGAATCCTACTCTAGGAATAAAGAAATGATACGTCTAAATCAAGTCCTGCAACCATCCACAATGTTGAAGTTGTGTAACCCTGGAATAGATAAGTCAACTATGGCATCCCTGTGGCTGGACACCTATTAATATACATATATATAGAAAAGAGAGAAGAAGTACAAGAACGGGTCAGAGCCCGATATATAAAAATGTTTAGCAAGCATTTTATTGCAATAAATGAAATGCGTAGTATATAATGTTCAACATTGCTTTTACAGTCGCACTCTCTAGAGGAAAATCTCACCTCTCTTCTATAGTGCACACCTATCGCATTCATTTATTTTGCCTAGTCGTTTCTCTATCTAACTAGTCCATAACATCTACATAACTAGCCCGTTAATCCTCCCGTCGCAATTTAAGCAGACTTTTATGATTAGAATCACGTATGTAAATTCTCAGCTATATATATATTTTTAAATATTACCTCAATACTGTCAATGCTTAGTTACATACTATATATATATATATATATATATATATATATATATATATACTAAATATGACATTAGTTCAACCCAGTGTTATTACTACCTGCATTCACTCTAGAATACCCGTATCACCCATATGATACGATATTAAAATAGTTTGTACCAAAAATCAAGTACGTTCATCATTTTTATAGTTAATCCTTTTCTCACTAAGATTATTTTACTTATCATGACATTCACCTCTACTAATTACACACAATAGAATTGTTTACCAGTGTATATATTTAATCACTCCATATATATATATATATATATATATATTCTAATCCTGCACCCCTAGGTTAAGACCTCTTGGCGCAATGTATACTCTGTTATCATGTCCCAATGCATTACTCACTGCATGGAGGACTACTATTCGCTTCAGATTTTATTATTATTCCTGTCTACTTAATTCACACAGTAGATATCCTCACAAGTACATGTATATATATAAGCACACTATCTTATATAAAGATACTATACTGCATCCCGAGACAAAGCTGCGGTGCCTGCACACTCTGCTATCATGTCCCATTGCATCACTCATTGCATAAAGGACTATAGGTTCCATTTCTCGCGAACCATCAAATAAATCACACATATTGGATGCGAACATAGTTCCAAGCCGATGGGCTACGCACATACCTACGCACCCATATGACCATCATCACTATCATTATCACAGATAGTCCGTACCTAGGTTATATATTCTAGTGGTACAATTCAATATCCCACCCAAAGGATCCTCAAGGCATGATTGTCCACAACACGCAACCTTTACTCGATAGCAAGCGGCATATGTATGTCATACACATAATAAAACAATCAAATAGGTATTCACGCACCCTATTAAAACCTTAGGTAATTACACAACCTTTCATTGTTTTAGGTATTCACACAACCTATCATCGTTTTTCTATTGGATTATGTATTCTCATATTTATATATAATTCACATTCCAATTATCACACATATATATATTCTCACACATTTCTATTGGATTATGTATTCTCACACACACACACACACACACACATATATATATATATATATATATATTCCAATTATCATCGAGTTCGTTCGTACTAGATATGTTCCAATACCAAAATAGCTACACCCAACTATTTATTATAATTCATAGGATGGTATATTCCACCTCAATTATACCCTATTAAGCTCATATTAATCTCACAAAGGTCCCCAAAAATTTTGGTTCCCATGTCGGGAAAGTTTTGTCTCTAAATAAAACTCCAAGGGAATTTTAGACATTTCACACCTTATGCCTAAATAAAAATTTCTATATGACATCGTACTAGTCTCCGTTAGCTATGTGTGGCTGAAAATGGCACGTAAATTTGAATTCGTAAGACAAAGCCATGCTCATTTAAAGTTATGCTAAAAATTAAATAACTCGATAAGTCTTCAAGGGTATTTAGACCTTTCAATTTTTGTGTCAAATTAAAAACATTATCAGGACATTGTAATACTCTTCGATATCTATGTGTGGCCACGAATGACACACTAATCTGAGCCCGTATGCAAAAGTTAGGGCATTATAAAGATTCACCTCAAAGAAGATTTAAAAAAAAAAACCTTTCTTAAAAATTTACCCCTCATTCTTCCCATATTAATAAATTGCTGTTTTGAGGCATTTTGGAGTAGTTTTATAGGGAAATGTGATTTTCTATAGGTCAATGAGAACAGAATCCCCATTAAAACTCCAAAACCTGCGATTATGCCCAAATCGTCTACCCCCCAAAACCTCACAAGATTCATCCTAAATCCACCCAAACTTCCTCATTAATAATTTTTTCCAACAATATCACTAATGGAGATTCAAAAATAGAGATCTAATCATGTTATTCACTTCTCAAATTAAGTTATAATCTCACTATTAACCCAATTTCTCACAAAATTAAAATCCCCCATTAATGGTTATTCTTCATCTTCTTCACCATAAACCCAAAAATTTCAATTCAAATTCCTACTTCCAAATTTCCAGAATTAATTAACATAATTACAACTATTTACATCATTAACTACAACTCAAATTAAAGCAAGAAAACACTTTCCTTGGCGGACTAAATTCGACGATCCCATGTCAAAATTCTTGCTCGAATTGCTCGTCATCATTCTTTCCTTCTTCTTCTTTCTCCTTTTTCTCCTCTCTCAACCCTTTGTGTTTTGGAATGACTCATGGTTTCCCAATACACTTAAACCTTGGTTAAAATTCCTCAATCCCGTAACTAAGCCTATTGGCCAATTAAAAATGACTTAAATTCCCCCATATGGGCTCGATCGTGTCTAAAAATATCCCGAGACCCGTTTATTACCCTCGGGGTACTCTTTTTCGACTATCTCGACCCTTTTGGAGTCAACCGTGCACTCAGAATTATCATTCGAGACACTTTATTAAATTTTCCCATTTCAACCTCAAAATGCGACACGTGAAAGAATTGAAATAGTCCGAATTAATTTAAATTTCTAAATCCCCAAATATAAATGAAAGTTCTAAATCTCCAATACCAATAAATTAAATAAATTTCAAACCACTAATTTAATTAGTTTATATATCCTAAAAACTATCGGGTATTACACCTTCCACACCTCTGTTATCTTCCATGCGGGACGTTGGCTCAACGCGTCTGCAATCATGTTAGCCTTCCCAGGATGATACTGAATATCAAACTGGTAATCCTTCACGAACTCCAACCACCTCCTCTACCTCATGTTCATATGTTTCTGCCTGAAAATGTAATAAAGGGATTTATGGTCGTGACTAGGGTAAATTGTTCCCCTAACAGATAATGCCTCCAAATCCTCAAGTAAATACAACTGAGGCTAACTCCATATCATAGGTGGGGTAATTCCTCTTGTGGGGCTTAAGCTTGCGAGATGCATACTCTATAGACCTCTTCTCCTGCTATAATATACCCATAAGTCCCTACAAGGATGCATCAATATAAACACGGTACTCCACTCCTCCCCTAGGCAGTGCGAGTACGGGTGCTGAGGTAAATTTGTCCTTTAGTTCATCAAAGGCTAACTCATAATGATAGTTCCAAACAAATGGCACTCCCTTGTGAGTCAGATTCGTTAGCAGACCCACAATCTTCAAAAAAAAAACAAATGAATTGTCTATAATATTCGACTAACCCCCAAAAATTGTGAACCTCGATCGGTGTCATGGGATGTCCCCACTCCCTCACCATCGATACCTTACTCGGATCGACTGCTATACCTCCTTCAGACACAATGTGTCCCTAAAACTGCACCTCCCAAATCCAAAACCCACACTTCTCAAATTTAGCATACAATTGGTGATCCCATAGTGTCTGTATAACCATCCGCTAATGCTTGGCATGCTCATTCTCAAAGCAAGAGTAAACTAGAATATCGTCGATGAATACGATCACAAACTGGTCAAGAAACTCTCTAAATACCTGGTTCATCAAGTCTATGAATACCGTTGGTGATCCCGAATGGTATCACCCTATACTCGTACGACCCATACCGAGTCCGAATAGCAGTCTTAGGAATGTCCTCCGCTCTGATGCGCAACTGATGATAACCGGATCTCAAATCAATCTTAGAGAAGTAATGTGATCCCCTCAGTTGATCGAACAGGTCATCAATCCAAGGAAATGGGTATTTATTTTAGATCGTGATCTTGTTCAACTTTATGTAATCGATGCACAATTAAAACAATCCATCCCTTTTCTTGACGAACAACACAGGTGCACCCCACGATGAAGTACTCCATTTGATATAAGCCAGGCCCATGAGCTAATGAATCTGATCCATGAACTCCCTCATCTTAGATGGGTCCATACGATAAGGCACTCGGGCTATAGGCCTCGTACTCGGAGATAGGTCAATCACGAACTCTGTTTTTCGGCTAGACGACAGTCCGGGTATCTCCTGAAATACATCCTCAAACTCCCTCACTACTGGAATTGAGTCTAACAAAATAACCACCTCATATGAGGTATCCTCCTCAATGTAGTATAGATGTGTATTCGACCCTCCCTTAGGAAGAGGCATCGCCACTAAGAACATCTCCTGCCCTGGAATTAAGAAAACAATAGTCCTCCTGAAATTATCCACCATCGCTCGGTATCCAGCTAACCAGTCCACACTTAATATAAAGTCATGACCCTTCATATATAATACAAGGAGGTCGAAGGCTAAGAATAATCTACCTACGTCGATGTCCACACCTCTACAGATCGAATGTATAAGTGACCCACTACCCATCGGTGACTCCACACACATAAAGAGACTATTGGTTGTCTATAATAGGCCGAAAACGCCTACAAATTTGGTCTCTATAAAAGAATGTGATGTCCTAATGTCAAATAATATCCTACTCTCATGCCCATGAATAGGAAACGTACCCTATACTTTCGGTGGTGCCTATTGTGCGAAAGCATCTCGGATGTAATAAATACGTCCGTACTACAACTGTCCCTACTGCAGTGGGGCGGGTGGGTTCGGTGCTGTAGGTGGCCTTTGTGCCTGCTTCTCCTGTGGGTCACCCTGCTGCTGCGGTGCTCTACCCTTTTGTGGGAAATCTCTCCTCTTATGGCCTGTCTGATCACAAATAAAAAACTGGCTTGAAAATTCTCTTAGCCTCTGGCCCTGACGGTGCTAACCCTGCTGTTGGCCATGATGGCCTCCCCCATTGTTCCCTTGGCCCTGATGACCCTGAGGAAACTACTACTGTTGAGGACCCTACTGGCCCTACCTATAACCTCCATCGGTTCGATAGCCCCAAGATCTGAACCTCTTAGCCTGATCTCCCTGTTAGGAATCCTGCCCCTGCTGTCTGACTAACTAATATTGTTGTTGTGGTACTTCACTAGCACTGCTACCTCCTGCCTTGCCCTGCTGGCTAGGCTCACCTCCTCTCTTGCTCCCCTTCACATGGAAGTGATAGTCCTGACAGTGTAACAGTGTTGCATTAACGACATCTCTATAAGTCACTAATGCAAGGTTGTCAAATAAATGATGTTTGATTATCTAGGCTAAACTATCCATAAACTTCACCTTCTTTCTTTCTTCATTATTCACCTCATCTAGAATAAAATTAGCCAAATGATTGAATTCTTCGTTATACTCAACCACTGATCGATCTCCCTAGGTCAACTCACCGAACCTCCTCCACATTTCTGTCTCAACTGCTGGCAAAAAGTATTTACGGTCGAACCGCATCCAAAACTCTGAAATAGACATCACGTCCCTATCCTTAACGGTGGTAACCTATTCCCACTACTGTAATGCTGCCCCAACCAGCCTAAAAGTGGCTAGCATTTTGTTCTGCACCTCGTTGCAGTTTACCATGCGCAGGTAGCACTGCATATCCTTCTTCCATTGGAATACCGCAATCACGTCCTAACTCCCCTGAAACTCTAGTGGGTGGCCCTTCTGAAAAACCTCCCTAACCCTCTACGCGGAAACCTCCGGATAAGAGGCAGCGTGGGTTTGTTCACACACATAATCGATTCCAACCATAGGTATTCACATAACCTATATATATATATATATATATATATATAAATAAGTCAGTAGGTATACACCCCCATTATATAAGTTTGTACGTAGTATATATATCTCGCATAATCATCGTACAAATAATTACCACTTTGCCTCTTATTATATTTTTTCGGGTATCGCTCACTACCCTAAGGGTCCTAGTTACCCCTTAATAATATCAGTAGCTAATACACTCATACATTACTGGTCCAAGTTCTAGATTCACTTCTCTCTGTGATCCATTCTCATTCCCTCGAATTCATTATTTTCATAATTCAAATCTCACAGGTATTCGCCTTAATTCTCTCGTTATGGATAAGACACTTTCCCACATTAGGCCTACTGTACTCATTATGATTTAAAGATGTCCCAAAAGTCTCTCCATTAATTATTCACAAGTTCAGGGATTAAAAAGGAAATTTATTAGTTCTTGGAAAATCGAATTGATTTGCCCAAAGGCCGAATCGATTCACATAAGGGTCAAATCGATGTGAAGTGTAACAGGTCGTCTTCTTCCCTTGCGCAATTGCGTTTTTCACCATTTTTGTTTATGTAAATTTCATGCAAGACTCCTAAACTCCCAACCATCATAACTTATCATCATTCATATGTATTGGGATCATTTCTAACATTTTTAACACAATAAATCCTTAAGAAAACACCCAAGGACAAATCTAATCCAATATTTATCAAAAACCCTAGCTTTCATTGTTCTTCCTCCATTATTAAATATTTATCCATATTTTTTCCATGCTATTCATCAGACATCATCTGATTACGAGTTATTACTATCAGTGGATCCATTCTATATGCAATCCTATCCCAATTCATGAGTTTTATTCACTTATACCTCAAGAACACAATTAGAACCATGATATTATAATCCCTACTCTACATGGATATCATAACTAAATCAAAACATGAAAGATAAACACTTGACTTATTAAGAAAGTCTGATTTCATGTTTAGGATGATAGATTTGGCCTTCCCTTGCTCCAATAACGAATCCGACAATGTTCGGGGTGAGAATTGGTGTCGGAAGCCTTGGTTTTACCCTCCTCTTCCCCTCCTATGGCCTCTTCTCTTTCAACCTTGTGTTTTCCCTAGCCTCTAACCTAAAGGGGCACATATAACACTTAGAATTTTGTAATCCTCTTTATCCTAATCTCTCGAATGACCGAAACGTCCTCTCGTGGTGCCGGTGTAGTCTAAAATTGCCCCAGGACCCAAATACTACCCCCAAGTACACTAGTCTCGCTATTTCGAATCTTTCGAAATCACCCCTGACCTCAAAATCATCATCTGAGCTACTCTAAAATAATTTTCTATATTGACCTCATATAGTCCACACACGACACACGGTTGAGATATACCACCGTCACGTCACTGTCACTGACTATGATGTAAAATGCTAAATCACTATTCACTCCAATACATAATATTTTATTTCATTAAATTACGTCACACGTGTAATTTAAAATTTTACCGAATTAATTCAATTTTAAATGCTCAGAAATACAGGGTGTTACATTATAAACACCCCATTCTACTCCATTAATAATAAAATGATTATCATACTTTCGTAACCTCCCAAGGCCAAATAAATCCTAAACCACTAGTTAGCCCAAATAATACTTAAATAAATACACAAAACCCTTAGATAGCCAAAAAAGAAATGATACAAATGACTCAAAATTGGCCTCGAAATAAACCCAGATCAGATAACACATGCCCGTGGCCGATCAGTCTTGGTCTATAGTGAGTTATGGCCAATCGGTCCTGTGAGAGAACCTATCGATCCTGAGTCCAAGTAATTTGCCTATAAACAAAGGGACCTCACATACCAGCTCGAGCACATAATAACTCTGCCTCTTAAATGTTGCCTTTCTGTACATAACTTTTCTCTCTCTAAAAAAGTCACACAACTCTCTCCTTTTTACCTTCATAACCCCTTCCAAACCAAGAGCTTGAGTAATAACCCTAATCCTTAACCTTTTCTTCTCACTTAAACCCAAAATAGGACAAAAGAACAATTTTGTGTGTTTTTCTTCCATAATTTCCTTTGAAGAGATACTTTATTTTAAAGTGACCTTAGATCTACACCAAAAAGGTTTATTTCAAGCCGGAATGCTGTCGAATTGAAAAGGTTCGTGTGTAATATTATAAGTAAATTTTATCTTACTCTTTTATTTTGAACTCTTAAATAAAAAGGGTGGTGTTGTGCTGGAACACCACCTTAATTCCATTACGGTGGATACGTAGGCATGTTAGAGAAGCATGATCTGTAAAGCTCAAGTAAGATCTTGTACATATTCATCTGTTTTTATTTTTATTCTCATAAAATATCCAAAAACAAAAACAAAAAGCTTCAAAATCATAAAATATTCTCATATGGGTTAAAGGATCACTAGATCCTGGGATTTTACCTATTATTTTGTTCTTAATATTGAAAGTTTAGACATTATTTCATCATCAAAGTGACTTTATGAGTGAATTCATCTCATTCAAATTCTTTCATTAACATAATTCATTTACATTTTTAGACCCAATTTCGTTTCACTCTAAAAACACCTTGAAAGATCAAAGAAAATTTAGATATCTTACATAGAGCCTCTATAGGAGGTAAAATCCCTTGTGTCTCAATACGGATTACGTGGACTTTGAATTGCTTTATTTGAGGATGTAGGCTCAATCGAACTATCTTTAAAGTGAACAAGTACAATTTCGTACATATTTATTCTTTGACTATATTATTTATATGCACATTCCACACAACACTACACAATATATTTACATACTAACTATTTTCATATTACTATTTCATTTTATACCATAACATGCTAATATAAATATTTATATTTACATTTGAGACCAAAAGGGCGGAACAGGTTCCTAACACATTTCCAATCTGTAACCCATTCCCTGGACCTTCCACTCTCTGGTTAACATACAGATCATTTGTCTTCACTACGTCTCTATGGAGGACTGCCCATTCTTTTGTCTGTTTTGTATAAAATATACTAGAGACTCCATTTCTTTTCAAAGAGAATGAGGCGATGACACCACATCACCACTAATAATCCCCTTTTCCAATAATATGTCCAAGAGGATGCGCATAGGGATAAGAGGAGGCCCGCCACCCTTGGGTCCAAGTTGTCACACCTGTATCAGTGAGTTATTCAATATAATCATTTGATCCAAATTGACAAGTAGCAGCCATATTAATTTGCATGGGGAAGATGACATCCTTGATAAAAATAATTTGTAAGTTAATAATATTCCAAGGGAGAGTCACTAGTCTTATCACATATATAACATACCATAAAATGTTTATTTTTTAAGGGAAATCTAGCCAATTATGCCACGTAGACTAACACATAGATCTCGAAGGTAAAGGAGCATAGTCGGCAGAATAATAAGGATGACCTCAACCAATTTGAGGGTATTGATTTGTATTTTTCTCATGAAAACTTATACTCTCAGCTAGAAACTCTATAACTTCAATCTTCCTTTATTCTTAAAAAAATAGCTCTCCATCCCTTTCCATAAACGTAGGCAAGATGATTTTCTAAACCACGTACATATGGTATCCTTTATTTATTGTATTCATATTTCTGGGATCGAACTTAATATTTCTTTTATAATGGGTTTGATATCCCTTAAAATTTGGCACCATTTGTGGGAAAGTTTAAAATTCTCACTACTATTCATCCCTACATCAATATCAGTTATAATCAGTCCCATCATGCGCAAGTCAAAAGTCATGTCCAATTTGAGATACGGGTTATTAGGCCTTCCAGGTCTCCCTCACCCTTTAGGAGATCAAGGTCAAGGGAACGTTCTTTAAGAATATTTGGTCCTAGCTGCCAACGTCATACTCCGTACGCTGATCGACCTTCAGGGAATGCAATGTCATGGCTAGTCAGCCTTTACGAGGAAAGGTTGGATCATCCTGATGAAGAGATCGCCCATTTAAGGAGGCAATGCAATCTAGAGCAAAATATGAGGGTTCCCCAAGGATTTACATGTCTACCCAAACATATAGGTATTCTAGGTCTAGGAGCCCTTGCGTTGTACATTAAAATTCATGATACGACAATCCCCAATGACTCTCTATTCCGTTAGTCGTAATAAATTCCCAGTTTAACTTGTCAAATCCGCAGATAGAAACAGATAACAAGAGCCAAATACCGTGGAAGAAGGTCGGGAGAATTTTTTTTTAGAGATATCATCAAAAAAAAGTTAGAGAAAGAATTAAAACCAAATTTATCACGAACTCCAAAGCATCTCCCTAGAATAATATTGGGGAATGGCATGGCCTCTTCATACACTATGAATATAGAAAACTCAAAGACACCAACGAAATTCTTTTTTCCAAAGATCACTGCTTATGACGTGGAGATGGATACCGCTCATCATATCATGCAATATTGTTAGACTATATCCTTATGGAGTCACCATGATGCCCTCATGTGCTAAATTTTCCCCTCGACCGTGGGAGAGATCGATTTCAAATGGTTTAAGAGATTTTCCCATAAATCAATATCCTCATTCAGGAAGTTAACCAAGCAGTTACGATTTGCTTCATCACCAACAGCAAAGTAGTTAACGAGGTGGATTCAATGATTGCTCTCAAAAGGAATAAAAAGAGGAGTCCATCAAGCGGAATGCTCAATATTATTGGTGGCTATTTAACGAGATCGATAATTGGAAAGACCAGTTGGCCATCCCATCCTTTAAGCTCGGACTTTTTATATCAGATGACCTTTATCATTCACTAGCTAAGAAACCAACGTATATTATGAATGATATCATGGAGAGTATAGAAAAATAAGCCAAGGTAGAAGATGAGCCCACTAGTGCTAAGGTTTAGGCCTATCAAAGTTCTCAACAAGCGAAGAAGAATGTTTCTAAGAAGTGATCTAATAAGGTAGATTAGTCAACTCAGCTAAAGAAGGGAACAAAGAATGACACTTCCAAGGAACACTTCAGGCCATATACCAATAAAAGGTTATTAGGTGATAAACACCTTTTTAAAGAGCATATGTATAGATTGATCCCTAAGATTAAGTATATGCCCTATTTTAAAAGACCAACCAAAGTAGCCAGTGATCTAGGAGATAAAGACGCCAATAACAGATACACTTATCATCAAGATCATGGTCATCTCACTGAAAAATGATAACATGTTCAAAATGCACCTTGAAAAACTCATTTAAGCTGACCATTTGAAGGAGTATATATTGATGCAACCGAGGCTAAGTATGTGGCCAATGTAAGTGATAAGCACTCAAAACTGTACAATTTATACCCTGAATAGATGTATTTTAGTTGTCAATTCTCTACAATTTGGGTCTTATGCGCTTAATTGTTCAATATGCAGGCTTAATTGCAGTTGCAGTGTCAAAAGCTATATTTTCAGGCAATTTGCAGTTAAAATGGAGCTAAATACCCAATTCTCTGACCCTACCCGAGCCTAAGCCTAGCCTAAACCTACCATAACCCCTGTGTGTGTTTTGTTTGTGTCTTTTTATCATTTTTAAAATTTTTAGTTTGAGTCATTTTTATATTTAGAATTTATTTAATATTTTCTAAGTTTTATTTTATTTTGATTTTTATTAGTTTTTAGTATAGTCTTATTTTATTAGGATTAGTTTTTAGGAGTTTATTTTTAATTTTTTATATTTTATATTTTTTAGGACTTTAATTTTCATTTAAATTTTTTAGTTTTTATTTCTTTTGTTTTATTTTAGTTTTTAATAGCTTAGGATTTTATTTTTTTTAGTTTTGATTTTTTTTATTGCCTTTAGTTTGTTTTATTTTTTAGTTAGATTTTATTTTTTTATTTTAGTTGAACCTTTATTATTTTAGGTGTCTAAATAAAACACACACACACACAAACTTATCCTACACCCTAATACACACAAACACCCTCTCACCCACACCCACATTTCCATACACTCACACACACTCTATCATCTCCCTCTCATCATCTCCTCCAAACAACCCACTACTTTCCCTCTCCTCCATTAACAATCAAACCAAAACACCAACTTGTTTCTCATGAACCCGTTCTCAACCCAGAAATCCGACCTCTACCCAGATTTTGCGGCAACCTCATCTCCTTAGCCACACCATCTCCGACGCAGTTACCCGATCGCGCCCAGACCCGGATCCTGCTCCGGAGGCTCTACACCCCTGCTCAAACCATCGTCCCTGACCCCCTTATCTGCCGACAGTCCACGACCCGCCTCTCGACCTCACCAGCCACTCCGCCGCCTGCCCCAATGCCGGCGAGACTTGACCCCAGCTACCCCCATTCCGGCGCCGACCACAACAACCCAGTGAACCCCCTCCCTCCGAATGAGTTCCAAACCGCCGATGTCGATGCCGTCCGGCGACGACCCCTACCCGTCCTCCTACTCCAACCCATTTCCTTCTTCAAAGCCAAAACCCATTTATCCCCAAAGCCTTGACCCGTTTTTCAAATACCAAACTTCTCCGAGCCAAAAAACGTGACCTGCCAAGTGCCTAACCAATCTCAAGACAAAGTCAAAACTCAAACAAATGCCACATTTCTTTAAAACCTTTTTTGAACCCTTTTACCCAAAATACCCCCAACTACCTACTTATCCCCTTTTTCCCAAAACACCCCCATTAACCATATCATATTTTTTATTCCCTCACCCCTTATTCACATGACCTCATGCACCCCTTATTCACATGACCTCATGCACCCCTTAGTCCCATGTGTGCTATGCATCTGCTATAAAAGAAGACTCAAGACCCCATTTGAGGGGGGACTCATCATCAAAGAGAGAGAGAGAAAAATTCTAGAGAAAAGTAGAGAGTTAAATTAGAATAAATTAGGTAGAAATATTTGTAAATAGTTTATTTTTATTTTTTTTAGATATTTGTGAGAAATAATTGTGTGAGATTCAAGTTGAGTAAAATTTTCATTTATATCTTTGTTGATCACTCACTTGGAGGGTTGTGTGCTTCAATTTCAAGGATAGAGTTCAAATTGTCAATTTCAAGAAGACTCGTTCTCTTTCTCTACTCTTTTATTATATTAAATGCATATTGAATATTTGTTTATTATGATTGATACCATGTTAGGCTAAATCCCCTTTCAAGGGGTGGGGGAAACCCTTATTTGATGTTATTTAAGTTTAATTAGTTTGATTACTTGAAATTTCCTTTTGAATGCTAATTTTGATCCCTCACCCCTTAGATTTACACCTCGAGAGAGGGTAAATGATTTCGAGAGAAAATCGAAAGTCTAATTATAATACGCATTTTAGATTCGAACTAGAGATAGGGGGTTCTTAAGTGGGGTATTATAACTTGAATTTCAACTCTAAATTTATTTTCTAAGATTGACATAAATTTTAATTGATCGATCCTAGCGAGTGATTAATTAAAAGGAGTGTAGATCTATTTTTCTATTAAACTTAATATTCTAAAATGTTATTATTAAAATTACATTTGCAACGAGAGTTGATTTGTAGTTTTGATATTAATTTGGGAGAATTAAATTAATTAATTAGAATATCTAAAATTTGTGGTGTAATCCCACTCTTTGATTGCTCTCACAATTATTTACCTCACTTTATCTCTTATTTTAGTGTTAGACTTTATTTTTCATTTTAGTAATTTTGTAGTTAGTTGTTTTCATTTTAGTTTAGTTTAAATCATCACCTCACCCAATTGTTTTAATATTTGAAAAAGCGAAAAAAAGTAGAAAAGTGAAAAAAGCACAAAAAAGAAAATAAAAAGTGAATTACAATTTTGTTCCCTTTGCTTTACAACCTTGAAAGTGGATTGATACCCTTATTTACCGCTACACTTGAGTTGATATTATTTTGTAGGTATTTTAAGGTTTTGATTAGAAGGACTTTTCAAGCAACGACGAAATTATACACGCAAAAGTCATTTCTATCAAATGGCGCAGTTGCCGGGGTAAGTATATATTGATGCAACCAAGGCTAAGTATGTGGCCAAGGTAAGCATAATATAAAAAGTAGGAAACGATGATAATCTTTCACCTTCAGGATTAGCGATAGCAATACACGGTTACACTAATCCCTCATAGTGTATTGGTTAGAAGCTCATAAAGAAGGTATAAATAACAACTTGCATACAGTTTTAACTAAACGAGACCTTAAGGATATAGATGTTGATTGAAATATAATGTTCATCAATGAGGATTCAGTTGGCGTGAACATACCCCATAAAGATGCTTTGGTCCTGACTCTTCAGATAGCTAATTTCGATGTTAAAAGGATATTGGTCTATTAAGGAAGCTCATCAGAGTTTCCCAAGGAATATTTAGAGCAACTTATTTACTTTATCAGGACCAACACCGATGTCTTCAAATGGAAACCCCATAATCTATTGTGCACTGATCCAGATGTTTCCTACCATCGGCTACATGTATATCCAACATATTAACAAATCAAACCAAAATTATATAATTTAACACTAAAAAAAAGAGTTGTAGAGAGTGAAGTCGATAATACCCTCCAAGCCATCTCAAGCAGGGAGGTTCAATTTCCAGACTAAATCTCAACCACCATTGTGGATAGGGAAAAGATACAAAAATTAAGGGTTGTGTGGACTTCGTTGATCTCAATAAGCACTGCCCAAAGGATAGTTTCCATTGCATGTAATCAATCAACTCATAGATTCAACGGCTACACAGCAATGTATGAGCTTCATAGATGCATACTCTAGATATCATTAGATAATAATATTCGGTTCAGATCAGGAGAAAACCTTGTTCATTATGATCTTATGGATAACTGTTATAAGCTGTTGCCTTTCGATCTGAAGAACGCTGAACAACTTATTAGCGCCTTGTTACCAAGATGTTCAGAAAATCGATTGGGATAATTATGAAGGTCTAAATTGATGATATGCTCATCAAAAAAAGATATGCGATCGATTACATCAAAGACCTTACGAATACTTATGAGATATTCAAGGAGTATAAGATGAAGCTAAATGGCTCTAAGTTTGCCTTTGAAGTAAGCTCTGACAAATTCCTGGGCTTCTTAGTTACATAAATGGGGTAGAGGCAAACCTGGACTAGATCAAGGCTTTTCAGGACATTGGAAAGATGATAACCATTAGAGATATGCAAGTTCTTATAAGAATGCTATCAACTCTCAATCGATTTATTTCCCGGTCATTCGATAAATATTGATCGTTCTTTCAAGCTCTTAAAAAGGCAAACAATGATCTGGATAGAAGAATGTGATCTAGCATTGGAAGGAATTCAATAATACTTTATGTCAACTCTAACCAATGAGGAAGATTCTTACCGTATTTGGTTGTATCACTGCATGTGACCAGTGGGCCATTGGTAAGATTATAGGATAAAGAACAACTAGCAGTGTATTGTGTTAGACATATTCTCCTAGAGGAAGGAATAAGATATATTCCTATCAAGAAGATGGTCACGACATTAGTTCCATATGCCAGGAAGTTGTGATACTACTTTGACGCTCATACAATGGTTGTCCCATCAAACTATTCGTTAAAGGAGGTTCCTAAGAAGGCATATCTTTATAAAAAAATGCCAAATTGATCCCATGAGGTAGCACAGTTCGACATCAGGTTTGATCCACTAATGACCATCAAAGAATATGTCTTGGACGATTTTATCATCGAATTCTCAGCATCGACACTAGATAAGGAAGAGTTATAATCTAATCCAATCCTGGATTCCTTAGCCGTAATGGTGGAAAAATCGAGCTAGAAGTTATTTGTCAATAAGGCATTTAACGAATAGGGCATATGTGTTGGGATTATCTTCATCACACCTTAGGTAGGTCTCATTGAATAAGCGGTTTGACTCGGATTCAAAAGGTTCAGTATTGAGGCCGAATACGAAGCTATGATTTATGGTCTATAATTGTTAATCAACATAGGAGTCAAGGTTTTTCTTATGTACTGCGATTCTTGTCTGATCTCAAACCATCTCATTGGTGAACATGAAGCCAATGATTCTAGGATGTTAACATATCATGATAAAGCCAAAGGACTGCTCTAACTTTTAAGATCTTAATTAGTAGAAAAGCTGCTAAGGAACAGTAATAGTCAAGCCAATGCATTAGCCACCCCATCTTTAACCATTGACATATATTTGAAAAGAATGACCGAGGAAGAATATATAAACCGACTAACCATTGATAAGCCAGAACCATCCTCAAACATAATGCAGATCTATCTAGCACCCTCATGGATGGATCCGATCACATATTTGTTAAAGAACGTAGATCTGCTAAAAAATAGTAAGGAGGTGCATAAATTAAAGATCCAATCAGCAAGGATTTATCTTAACTCCCAAGGTAAACTTTATCGAAGATTATTAATTGGCCTTCTCCTTAAATGCGTCCATCTGAACCAGGGGCAGGGAATCCTTAGTGAGATATGTGGGGGAAGTTATAGGGACCATGAATGAGGAAGATCGATAATCTATAGGGCAATTTCTCAAGGATACTAATGGCCTTTCATGCAAAAAATGTGATCTAATTCACATGTAAATGTGCCAAATGTAAGGAGTTCTCCCAATTATTAAGCGACCAACTAATAATTTAAATCCTTTCATGAGTCCTTATACCTTTTCTTAATGAGTCATGGACATAATAGGTTCTTTATCAATAACTATCAGGAATCATAGGTACTTGATAACTTCTATTTATTACTTTATAAAGTGGATAGAGTCAGAACCACTCACTCATATTAGAGAAGATGCTGCTAGGCGACTCGTATGGAGGAATATTATCACAAGGTTTGGGACTCTAAGAGCACTATTCAGCGATAATGCAAAATGATTTGATAATGATATATTAAGAGACTCCTATGCAAAATATAAAATCAGAATCTACTATGCATCAGTTGTGTTCTTGTAGTGTAATGGCCAGACTAAAATCATTAACAAGACCTTATTGTTAGGAATCAAATGTCAATTAGAAAATTCACAGGGAATATGGGTAGATAAACTCCCCTTTATTCTATGGGCATATAGAACAACTTATAAGAGGCAAATAAGGGAAACCCCACACTCATATGGAATGGAAACAATCATTCCTTTAGAGATCGTACTCGTAACCCTGAGGTAAAAAATCTTCGAGGTCGGTCGGGTGGCCCTCAGGGACCTTGACTATGGTAATCCATTTGCGAGGCAACTTCCTGGACTGCTATCTAAAAATCTTTATTAAAGGCCTTATTGAGGTCATCCTCTATCTACTTCTTAAAAATAAAATTTTATCTCCAAAGGATGATCTTTTGGAGAGTCTTCCAATAGTAAGATTTCCTCAAGTCATCCAAACCGGTGTCAATCGTGCTGAACTCTAGCTAAGTTCACTCTGGCTCCTCTACAACCTTGTCCTTGGTAGCTGACTCCTATTTTAATTTATTATTAGTGTCAGTCACCTATTTCTTGTTCTTCAATATATTCTTAAAAACTTTGTTATCATTCAGAAGAATGTCAGTCCCCCCTTTAGGTGGTCGCCCAACTGGGTGAGCTCCTGTTTGACCTTCAAGGTTTGTGTAAAAGATAAGGTATAGTCAAACAAAAGAAAGTCATGAAAGAATAAAAGTCTGTAAAATAAAGCAAATGCCTGACCAACAAGTTATGACAAAGCCTTTCTTTATGATGGTCCTTCAAAGAAAATACCTTATTTCGACCATATCAGGAGGTAACATGGCCTAGAGAGCAACAAAGTAGGCAACCGCTAAGTATCTATGAGTCGAGTCAACATATGTAACCGATTCCTTGCCTTTCAGAAAGGCAATCTCCCAAGACAAATCCTCATGTTAGGTAGAGAGGGCGTCCTGCTGTGGCTCTAAGTTTATAGCTGAATGACAATATGACGATTTAATGATGGTGGATGAGGAGGATGATTGTTGATTGGAGATTTGTCAAACCTCCTATTTTTGGCCTATTCTGCTGGTTTCTCTTTAGGGTCTCCTTATCCCTAAGGGTTATAACCTTATTCTTCTACGATTGCATTCTGGGCAACCTAACTTCTTTGGCTACCTTATTTCCTTTGATTGGCCTGGACGATCGCTAGATCAACCAATATCTTTGGATAATTTATCATCTTTTCAATATTATTAGGGATGGGAGGACAAGTGAAGTCCTCAACACAAAAATTCTCTTCCGCCCCTACCTCTTCCCAAAGGTGACCATAATCACTGGCCTCTTCGTATGAGAATAGTGGGTCAAGATCGTAAAAAAAAGGGGGTCGCTCTCTCTTCTGCCTCCTCCCCCTCTTTGACTTGCTCTGGGTCATCGGTAGAGTCGACCAGAATAACGTATTATAATAGAATGGTGCCATCGTTGATTGGATATCCAGAGAGTTGCATCCCACATTGCTTAAGTGAGGGAAATTAATGGTTCATATATGTGCATTTTCACTCTTCTAATATCGATACCTTTTAGCTCAACTGGAAAGACATGTAATTGATGATGCACATGGAAGGGGTTCAAACCACACTAACATTAGTTTGTAGATTTAGAGATAATTAAACCCCATATCTCTATGAGCGGTGGTTAAATTGGGAATAATATCGATGGTGAAGAAGTGGCATATTACAAAATGATATCAGAGTGAGTATCCAATCAGAATACGTGTGCCAATGTGTTGGATGATAGTTAATTTCATCGCAACGAGGATGTTGGGCTCCTTAAGGGGGTGGATTATAATAGACTGGTGTCATTGTTGATTTGGTAGCCAGAGAGTTACATCCCACATCACTTGGGTGAGGAAAAGTAATGGTTCATATATGTATATTTTCACTCTCCTAACACCGAAGCCTCTTATCTCCATTAGTAAGGCATGTGATTAATGATGCACATACCATGGGTTCAAACCTCATTGACACTACTTTATTGATTTAGAGCTAATAAAACCCCATACTGCTGTGAGTGGTGATTAAATTGGGGACAATATCAATAATGGAAGAGTGTGATATTTCACATAGACATGTGAAGATTCCCTTAAGTACACTCCTCTTCCAGCTTCGCTCGGCACAAGGGTGGCTGTAGGAATAGACTTATCGCTGACCACGGTATAATCGGTAATGGTGATCTCCAGTACAATAGTGAAATTATTGGTCGAAATAACGGTGAGCTCGTAGAGGAGCAAAATATGGGCCTCTTTCAATGGGGTCTCATTCTAGCCAAAGTTTGTCTTTTTCAGACGAATTAGAGATCTTACAGGTTGACTTGGTAATCCTATGGTTTCCTGTTGAGATGGCGATATGCACACAAAGCAAGCCGATTTATAAAATAATAAATGTCACATTTTTACGAAAAATGCTGGACGACCTACCAATGAAGAAAACCAGAGATCTCCATATCCCTCACCATATAATAACCCCAAAACACAAGGATTTTATTTTAAGTATGCTTTTACGATCTGAGCGACCATGTAACTAGTCTGCGAGACTTATCCGTAGCAGGGAAATGGTATATGTCAGTCCTTGGGGAACACCTCACGCCGTTTGTCCTACAAATTCGATTTATGGAGACTGTGCCATAATAATCTGGTTTAGGCTACCATTTTCCTGGGTTGGAAGTATTCCATAATAACAAAGTACTTCCATTAATAATGGATGATGGGAAAAGCGAACTCCCCCTCTATGATGGTAACCATCATTAGTAACTTCACTGTTAAAGCGGAAGACGTCCTTATCTTCTGGTGAAATTATAATATGGACATTACCAGGAATTAAGTACTTGATATAAAATTTCCAAAAATCGTTTGTTGCAAAAACTTCATTTTTCCTCCCAGGCTTGTACATGGGAAAATACAAAGAAGTAGGAGATGAAGAAAGAAATAGATGGAAAGGCTCTAAAGTCCAGGGAGAAAGAGAGATGGCGAAATGTACTTGACAATGATGAAATGGCTAGGGTATAAGGTTCTTGAGTCCTTATACCTTTTATCGCCGCCTGCCCCAATGGTAGTCCAGACCTTGCACCCACACGCAATCATTACATTAGAAATCATGTTGATGGTTCATGATATCCTAGGCAAGAGATTCGTGCATGTTGAGCAAATAATCACTACAACCCACTTTTGAAAGTGGGCACATGTAAAGAGCGAAAATGACGATTGAGTAAAATCACGATGACTCGTGTCGATACAAATAACAAGATAAGGCCGATCTGGTTAAATAACGACGATTATTATAGCCTTGGGGAAATTGAAGGGAAATGTTGCCAATTACACCATGTGGATCGACATGTGGTTCTCAGAGGGCAGTGAGCGTAGTTGGCTGAATAATAAGAGCGAGTTGACCCAACTTGAGGATATTGACTTATATCTTGCTCACGTTGACTGATTCTTCCCTCCTTTCCCGTGAATATAAACATGACGATTTGTCAAACCACGCCCACATTGTGTCCTTTATTTTTTACATTAAAGTCGAACTATAATATTGCTTTTGTTGTGAGTTTGATATTCCCAACAATTTTGATTAGATTTATTCTAAGAAGTTTTTAGGGGTCAATCCAAAATGGACAAAACTTGTGCATACCACCGTCTAAATAATGGAATCACAAAATCCTTTCTACGGAAAAAGGAAAAAAAAAATAGGAAGGTTGTAGCAACATAAACTTCCCCAGTTGGGCCTATTAGGAATAGGGAGAGATGGGTAGCCTAGGCTTAGCTGGCTCTCGTGGACTGTAGACTACACGGAAACCAAAGGAGCGTGAGGGTCACCGCAGTACACGCAACACAGCCAGCCAACGCCAGGTCAGGTTTCATTTTACTTAACACGCCACTTTGACTGTGAAAGGCTGCTGATGTGGTCCATTCGAACAGCCCATCTGATTCTCTCTCATATTCCAAGAACAAACACATCAACCAACCAATCAAACATCTCCCTCCTCTCACCTTATATACGCTACATTTTTTCAGTCCCTTCTCATATACACTACAACGTCTCTCTCTCTCTCTGAAAATGGTTCACTACGAGAGATATCACCAAATAAAGAAAGGTGAAGTGGGTATGTATGATGAAGATGAGGAGTCACACGGTCTTGTTTTGGTTTGTGGAAACTCTGGTTACAACAAGAGAGCAAGACCCAAGCTCATATATCTCCTCTTTCTTTCTCTTCTCTCATGCACCTTAATCGTTGCTCCTCACTTCTTTTTTCTACCGCCCAGTTTTTCGCTCTTGTGTAAGCTTACACCTCTTTCTTATTTGCTATGCTTTCTATGTTTACTTTACTCTCTGTTAATATCTTTTTTTTATTAATATTATTTTGTGCAGATTCACTTGGAGCTGAAGATGAAGGCTTGGGTTCTGAAAGAGATGTCACTACTTCACTTTGTTCTTCTGTCTCAAATGGTTAGTACTTCCTACTCTGTTTCTCTCTCTCATGTTTATCGTTTTTTTTTCAAAACTATTTTAATGGTGAGACTTTACCCACCCTAAAAAAGACATCATATTGAGATGCAAAAAAAGAACACACTTTTGTTTGTCAATCTCTAATAGAGCGCTTGAAGATTGATAAACAGTTCAATTTCATAAGTTCGAAAATAGCTGGAAAATATAGGGTCGGCTTGGTCTTATTTTGAAGTTTTTCATGGAAATGATTATTTTTTGTGGGCACAAACGTTAAATATGAAAAGTATTTTTCATGGAAAACAAATCAAGCTAAGATGGATTTGGTTTGGATGCTTGCTTTCCTGTTCAAATTCTTAGGCAAGAGTTGTGTGTGTGTCTCTTTATTAAATTTATCTCCTAATATTTCAAATGTTAATCAAACAGTGGGAATATATTTCATATTGATATTGGTGATGTAACTTCATCAATCATGTTTTGTTATTTTTGGAAAAAAAATATTGCTCAAGTTAAAACAAAACATTTTCGTATTTAGTTGAAACAATTGTTTTCTCCTTTTACGCAAGTAGTCCCTTTGTTTATTGGGACTTTGTAAATTTAGGACCTATTATAATATGTATTTTGGAAATAGGACAGCAAACATTTTATTTAATACATATTTTCTTCTTTCATTTATGGGAGTTTTCCATTTCAATCAGTTTGGTTAGTTCTAGGCCTTGTAGTTCAGCGCCATTTTGAAACAATCTCATTTTGAAACAATCGAAATAGTTTAAAAGTCAAATGAATAATTTACTCGAACATGTATAATACAAAATCTTGTATGCATTATAAAATTCCAAGCACAAATTACAATTTTCTCCAAGAAAGTTTATAAAATTCATGTATACTTTACTAAATGTATTTTGGGTATGCATTAAGGAGAGAGACCTTAGTACCCAAAAAATATTTTAGTTGACTTGAGCAAAAAAAATTACAAACCGGGGAGTTGAGCCAAGAAACCATTCATTTATTCTTTTACTTCTTTTATTGTGATGGGATAGATGTAAAATTAACCCCTTTTGTTTCATCCAATAATTTTGTTAAACTGTCTGATAATGCTACGATGGGATTCTTTGTTTCCATGCTTCTTCTGTTCAAAATGTTAACTAAACAGTAGCAATATATTGCAAATTGGCATACTTTTTAGTTTTTACATAGTTAAATTGATTTCCTCACTTTTTCTATATGAAAAGATTTTAACAAATGGTGTGTTCTATACGTGTATGTGCAGGTACTATATGTTGTGATAGAAGTAGTATTCGGTCCGATATATGCATAATGAAAGGGGATGTAAGAACACACTCTTCTTCCTCTTCAATCTTCCTCTATACCCCTCGAAACAACAATGGCCTAATTGATTACATCCACAATATCTCCGAAGAAGACACTGAAGAACATGCCGATGAAGAGGAATTCCAACACGAAAAAATAAAACCCTACACCCGAAAATGGGAATCAAGTGTGATGGGCACTATTGATGAATTAGACCTCATTTCGAAGAGAAAGAATTCGGGTTTTAATTACCCATGCGATGTCACACACAATGTTCCCGCGGTTTTCTTCTCCACGGGAGGCTATACAGGTAATGTTTACCACGAGTTCAATGATGGGCTTTTGCCTCTTTACATTACTTCTCAACATTTGAACAAGAAGGTTGTGTTTGTTATTGTTGAGTATCATGATTGGTGGGTTACAAAGTATGGTGATATTTTGTCACATCTGTCGGATTATCCCCCAATTGATTTTAGTGGAGATAAGAGAACCCATTGCTTTCCTCAAGCGATTGTGGGTCTAAGAATCCATGATGAGCTCGCGGTGGATTCTTCGTTAATGGAAGGAAATAAGTCCATGAGAGATTTTCGCGACATTTTGGACCGAGCCTATAGGCCTCGAATTAATGACATAATCCAAGAAGAGCAAAGAGAAGCCCGGTTGAATTCAATGAACAACCCAACAGAAATGAAATTGGAAAAACAAGATAAGTTGGTGAAACCAAAACTAGTGATTGTATCTAGAAATGGATCCAGAGCAATAACAAATGAGGATTTCTTAGTGAAAATGGCGGAGCAAATTGGGTTTTTTGTTGAGATTTTGAGGCCCGCTCCGACTACAGAATTGGCGAAGGTCTATAGGGCCTTAAATTCGAGTGATGTTATGATTGGTGTCCACGGTGCTGCGATGACCCATTTCATGTTTATGAAACCGGGCAGTGTTTTTATTCAAGTGGTACCTCTTGGGACTGATTGGGCTGCAGAGACTTACTATGGGGAGCCAGCAAAGAAGCTTGGATTGAGGTACATTGGCTATGGGGTTCTCCCGAAGGAGAGCTCGTTGTACCAGGAATACGATAAAAGTGATCCCATTTTGCGGGACCCTGATAGTGTGAACATCAAAGGGTGGGAGTACACTAAGAAAATCTATCTTGATGGGCAAAAAGTTCGGTTGAATCTCAGAAGGTTTAGGAAGCGTTTGGTTCGCGCATATTACTACTCTATTGCTAGGAGGAACATGCAATTTGATCTTCAGTCACAGTGATTTGTACTCTCTCTTAGCTGTGGTTAATTTTTCTTTTTCACCCCCATTGAATTAGTTCTTGTAGATTTAGAAGCAAAAAGAAGAGTAGGAAACGTGTTTGTAGAAATTAGTGATGTAACATTTGTCATTTATGTATATTGATAGTGTGAAAATAAGCTTCATTTTAGGTGTATAAATCAAATCCTACATTCTTTAATTTTTGGGTGGCAATTTGTGGATTATGAATTATTATAAATTGTATTTCAATCCCATTATTATATAAAAGTAGCTGTACATTTAATCTTTTGCTCATAATGAGTTGTAGGAATGTTGTCCCGAATAATTCCAAATTTGAGATCTCAAATTAATTTGAGTTCATTGTTTTCGTTCTTATGCTGTTTAGGTTGTTGATTATTAGGCGGGCAGACTTGTGAATTGTTATTCAATTATTTTAGTCGTATGAGAATGCGATCATCTAGAAATGCGTAGATCAATAATAACTGTTTTTTTCTGTACCTTTAAACAGAAGAGCCCGCCCCCCACCCCCCACCCCCCCCTTTTCGGACTTTCCCCCACTTTGTCCCTATTACTGTAAAACCCGTAACAAGTCATTAATCTCTCGAGCCACAATAACGAGTAATGGATTTGATTCAAATCTTCTTTGGGTTTACAAGTCATGAGTATTTATTTTTTAAAATGATTAAGAAATTAACTATCGTATTTGTCTTTTTTTTTTTTTTAGATTTTAGATTCTAGATTCAGATGATAAAATAAAGTCCTGTTTATTTCGCGGTAAAGCTGGGTGAAATTTGATTCCTTCCGAACATTCTTGGTAAAATGTAAGATTATTGTGTTTGGTGTGATGTTAAATTGGATGGGAATGTGGGACCTAATAGAATGAGATTACCTCGTATGTGAAAAAGTGGGTGGAATCAAAATCTACCTAATATAAATGGGATTCCAACTTTTTCATGGCAATCCTTACAAATATTTTTTGTGAAGACAAAAATGCCCTTAAAAATATTAAATTATAAAAGCTACTCATAAAATTTAAATATTTATTTTGTGAATACAATTTTGTTATGTCAGTTTATATTAAATTTAAAGTCGAATAAATTCATTTAGATATTTTTTTCTACTGTATTAAATTAATTATTTTTTAGTTAAATATTTTGAACGAATTTTTTAGTTAAAAATTCTGAACGAATTTTTTAATTAAACATGTTTTAATTGCAGCAATCAATGACCAAGTCTTAACCCACTTGGCCACTAATTCAGTTTTTTAATCCACACGTTTCTTCTTCCCAACGTTCAAATTTTTTTCTTAAATAAAGTTTTTCAGTCATTGTTGAAAAACATAGTAAATTGTATCTCTCTCCCAGAAAATATTCTCTCCGCAAATTTATTTCGAAATTATTTGTTCCTCCAAATAATATATTCTTGACATTGAGCAATTAATTAAGAATGGATGATTAGTACGAGTTGTTCACTTTGCTACTACAACTCGAGATATTATGAAGGTTATTTTATCCTGCGGATGACGAGGTATTACTCATAACTACAACACAATTTTGGGCAGAGCCGTCACTTCCTTTTTCCGCAATTGGTAATTTCGTTCCTCTTTTAATTTTAGTTACAACAATTTTAATGTGTTCAATTCTGCTATGGATAACGAAATTACTTCTTTGACACTGAACAAACCTTTTAAATTTGAAGGCCTACATTTTAACAAATGGAGACAAACAATATTTTTTTTACCTTACTACTTAGAAAATAGCCTCTGATGTTAATTAGACGAACCTGTTGTGGCTACCCCTCCTACTGTTGATGAAAATAAGACTATATGTACTTGGGGCAAAGATGATTTTTTTTGCAAAAATTATACTTTGAATTGCCTAAGTGATGATCTTTACGATTATTATGCCAATTGCAAAATTGCTAAAGAAGTTTATGACGCTTTCTCGAAAAATACGATACCGAGGAGACTAGTACTAAAAAAATGCAGTCAATCGTTATTTGAAATTTCAAATGACGGATGACAAATCTGTAGTTGCTCAAACTCACGATTTACAAGAGATTGCATACAAAATTATTTTCGAGGGTATGGAGTTAAATGAGCAATTTCAGGTTGCTGTCATTATTGACAAATTACCTCCCAGCTGGAAAGATTTTAAACATATTTTAAGGCATAAATCTAAAGAATTTTCACTTAATGCTGAATCACACGTTTGGAAATCGAGGAGGAAGCTCGAAAACAAGATTATAAGGAAAAAGTTCTCGTTGTGTCTAACAAGAAGAATTATAACAAAAACCGCACTCCAATTGTTTTGAAATCAAATAGGAAAGATAAGAAAAATCAGAAAAAAAACGACAACCAAAATTTCAAACCGAATTAGAATAAGAATAAGAACCACCTTATTGGAAATGGACAAACCAGTAACATCACGAAGTTTCTCAGCTTTAAGTTTAACAAGCCTGGACATATGTATGACAACCCGATTATAATTATGATAAATCATGCTTACCTTATGTGAAATGGATAATGTGTTAGTAGGGTATATAATGTTAAGTTATTCTGTTTAGTGTAATCCTACCTTCATAACTCATGAAATATCGAATTAGTTACAAACACAAAATTTTGAAGTTTTCGGTAGGAATGTTCACGTTGGAGACTAGTTTTGACCCTTATAATATAACAATTGACTTGAGGTAAAAACGAGAAAGTTGTAGATATATGAGTTATGTTTGAAACACAACAAATGGTGTGTAAAACAAAGGTCTGAGTAAGTAGTTATGCTGAAATTATGAAGTAATGGAAAATCTGTCCATTCGTTAAGTGATATTTTATCTTATTAGTACACCATGTGTTACGATTTGAT
Organism: Sambucus nigra; assembly: GCA_949130495.1. Lineage (NCBI taxonomy): Eukaryota > Viridiplantae > Streptophyta > Magnoliopsida > Dipsacales > Adoxaceae > Sambucus > Sambucus nigra. The sequence continues at coordinate 190,711,406 of OX422216.1, forward strand.
TGGTTGGAGGGGGAGGCGGGTTTGATCGACTTTAAACCCTTGAAATAACCTACTCCTTCAGAAAATTCAGCCATGAGAGATTTGGAGCTTGAGGAAAGAGAATCGGGAAGTTTAGGAAGAAGAAAGTGAGGAGAAATATTGGAGAAAAATTCATAAAAAATTACGTAAAAGTCCCTAAGGTAGTTTTATCCATAAATCTTGTTATTTTCTTGTATTACTGATTGAAATGATAGAAATCATTAATTCTTTATTAAACTTTCATGCTTTGTTGTATATGTATGGGTAGATACAAGTTTAAAGAAAGTTGAAGGTGTAAACCCTTTTATATTGCTTCGATTGGAAACCTTGTGTATTCAAAATTTAATATCTTTTTGTATACTTACTCGAGTTGAGTAATTCTAGTTGGAGATTATAATAGACTCATATGTGTATATCATATCCGAAAATTATATAAAAATACCAAGAAATGAATCTTGGGTGATAGTTTGAAGTTCAGGTATAGAATCTGCTCCAAAAGTGTAAGTATACATACCATGTGTTTGAGGTTTTGCTTGACATAGCAAATGAACTCTAAAAATTATGAAGCTTAATTTTTTATTATTCAATATGTTTATTAATATTGGGTGGAAGATCATAGAAAGTTATGAAAAATTATGAAAATTCCTGGAAATTGACTGAACGATAGAGGAGCCTATAGGGCAGGTTTACTATGTGGTAAAAAAATGGGCATATCTTGCTCTAGAAAACTTGAAATGATGTGTTGTATTTTGTATTGGAAACCTAATATGATAAGGATTGAATTACCAAGAAGAAAGTAGAGTATGTCTGGACTATGATTTTGATATATTAAATATCTTAACATGAGTTTAGATAGAACTTCATTTATGATAAATGTTTTGAATGAGATCATATGATGCTTAGGAATTGAGTTATGATTAAGTTATTCTTTGGATTGTTATTATTCTTATGATGATACTAATATTATAAGAATGATAGGAAAGGAAGGGGAACCAGTAGAACAAGTGCCAGGTAAAGACAAAGGAAAAACCCATTAAGTGGCCAAGGTGAGTGTACTCATTGGTAAGATGTATTTATACATTGTTATGGATATGATCAGAACATTATGAACATGAAATTGTTCATTTCGGTTTAGCAAAATGGGAGGTTACTCCTCGACCCGGAATGGGGGATATATGTCTATTAAAAACAAGGGGGTACTCCTCGACCAAGAATGGGGGGGAAATCTATTGCAGACATGATATGTGAATCATGATTCGAAAAGTTGGTAATTCATTATGAATGGTCCGGATAAGTATATGTATATATTACAACATGGATATTATTTATTTTATTTAATTTCATGTAATAGTGTAGTAGTGATGCATTCGCTGAGCTATTTTGCTCACGGTTTTATATTTTTTCGGTAACGTGATGTCACTGTCAAATCTAGGAGGTCTGGTGGGGTTAGCAAGGGATGCATAAAATCATGATTTTGGTCAAATGTAAATGGGGTAATTTAAGCCTACTTATCCTTTCAGTAAGTTTGAATAAGCATAAATACTTTAAAATTATGAAATTTTTTTATTTTTATGGATTCGTGTTGATAACTCAAAAAGGATACTCGTGTTTATGGTTTGGTTAAGGCAAATATGGTTTGACTCACATTGACTTTCAAACTTAATTATAAGTAACTGGGTTGGGGTATGTCAGCTTTTGATATCAGAGCCTAGATTTTAGAGGTTCTGGAGATGGAAGTGCCTAGATTTGGCAGTGGACATAGAAATTATATTGAGTCATTCGATTTTATAGGATACAAATAAGTATGTTGGATTCTTGAGACATGGACATGAAGGGTTTGTTATTAAGTTTTAAATGGTCTTCATTGACCAACATCTATCATTTATACGTGTATATTATTGTACAGGATATGAAATGTGAGGATCTTGCAGGAAAGGAAATAAGTTGTTAAGTTTATTCAGGGATGACAACGAATACATGTATTTTAATATGAAGTATTGCATTGTTTTATATGTTGCAAACGTATCATGGAAGGAAAATGTTTGAAGAAAAAATGTGGTATACAAAATTGTGAAGAAATACTATTACATAATTATGACGAGACTTAAATCGTTAGATAAAATGAAGTTTCACATAGTAAAGGAGAAATGAGAAGATTAATAGTTGTATATGTTTATATTTTATATGTGAAATGGTCTGACTTATAATATATCACAATTTATCCGAACATGGGTTCATAATGAATTATGATAAGTAGAAGAAAAGAGTAATGATAGTTGAGATGTACTTCTTTAATAATATGAGTATATGCAGTGGATATTACTCTTATGATGTCTTGAGATGCTTATATGAATAGTAAAGTTAAGATGAGGTGTCGGATGAAAGGTAAGAATTATTTATAAGAATTAAAGATGTATTTGGGAATGAAGGGTGGAAAATTATTGATATCAAGTGTATATTGTAGAATCGCTATAGCGGAAATATTGCGACTTCTCAAATAAGATCCAATTTTAATTAATCCCAAATTTTAGTTAAACCCTAAAACATGCATCTAGATGATTTATCAATTAAAATAAAGCATGCAAGATAAAACAAACAATTTGAGAAAAAATCCCCGAAGGGCAAAACCTTTTTATTTCACTATAATTTGTAAGGTACAACTTACACGGATTACAATGAAATAGGGTGACATACGAAATACCCGCAGGTGTCGGTTTCGATGTCGTCGACTGGAATCTCCCGCAAGAACTCCAGATGTTCAACAATGAAGAAGAAACGACTTCTCCACAAATTCGACGGCTGGAACTTTCCCTTTCCAGGAGGGCAACAATGAAGAAGAAGACCACTTCTCCACAAAAGTTGAACAAAACCAAAGTTGTGTTCTTGGGATACAAAAGGATTCACAAAGGTTTGGTAAGGATGTGTGAATCAAAACATGAGTCTTGGGACTCAAAAATATGAAGACTAGAGTAATTAGAACTCTTAAAATCGTCTCTCCAAGTCTTATGAAATAACTCCCCCGAAGTTGGCTTTTATAGGAATCCAAAACGAATTTTAAAACTTTGGGACTCTTGCTAGCGTCAGGTACCCCAAACCGGTTCACCCCCCGAACCGGTTTGGCCTTCGGTTCACAAAAGTTCGCTGGAACTTAGAGCTTAAACACATAGCATTTTTCCAAGGGTTTTTTCTTGGATTTTTCTCCATTTTCAAAAGGCCATAACTTCTTCACCGTAGTTCAGATTGAGGTACCGTTTCTTCCAGTGTCTTCATGGCGTCGAGCTCTTCAACTTTCCAGTTGACCAGACCTCCGAACGGTGGCTGTAAAATTACCAAAATACACTTGAACTTTCATATCTTGCCTTCTTTCACTGTTTTGACTTCCCTTGCGTACCACTTGCATCGTTAAGGCAGATATGGGACACATGATGGAGATGATGAATGCTTGATTCCCGGAATTTGGATTGAGGCCGTCGTGTGAGATCGTGAAGAGACGTGCCAAATGTAGCAGCGTACGACATACATAAATGTAAGATATCGGACATGACAAAAATACCTTACAAATCTCCCCCTATGTCTATGCCGGTACATACATAAAAAAATCGAATTATCAAATTACCAAATTTCCTATAAAAATCTACCCTCCCATGAACCCAAAACTGGAAAGATACAAATGAATAAGTCTAAGTCTTCATCGTTTGTTCTTCAGATCTTCAAAATCTCAAATCTTTTCTCATCAGGGTGTGCAACATATGATCATCAATGTAGTACCTACACACATAAGATAAAGAAAAATACCAAGTGAGGTATTGAGTTTGAAATGAGATAGACATAGAATCTAATGAATGATAAAAGCATAAGTCAAGTCTCAAAAACTCCCCCAAAATTCACTCCCCCATAATATGATCATTCTTTCTCCCCCTTTTTATTATGTCCCAAATAGACAAATGAGAAGAATAAATCAAACAAGCGAAATCGGGGTGTCATGGTAACCAAAACAAGGGATCAAAAAAATGGCAAACGTGCTCTTGCAAGGAGATGCTCAAAAAAAATCTTCACAAATAATTTTTGATTTTTCAAAATTTTTGCAGAAAAAAAAGATACAGTTTGTAAAATATGTAAAAGATGATACAAAAAAAATACACACCGTGGATTTAAACTCAAAAAACCAAGTCATGAAAATGGAATGAATGGGTGTGAACACATTCGATAGGTAAATCAACTCAATCAATCATGTGTACATGATGCATATATGTACCCCTAACGAATGAACATCAAAACTATCCTTAGGTGTAAAAATTGTTGAATTTAGATGACATCGTCTTATGCAAATCAACAAATCAAAGTCAAAATGATTTTCACACCAATAACGTCCAAAACTATGTAGCGTATTTTCAAGAATTTCAAGGATGTGCAAACCCATTTTAATTCTCCATCCAAACTCCCTCATATATATTTTATTTTAGAGGTGTATAAACTAAATCCTCAAACTTTGAAGAATTGGTGCAAAAAACTAATTGGCATGAATTTCTTTTTATTGCCTTTAAATTTTTTTTGGGCTCTTTTAAACCTCTTTGGACCCCGGATAATAAAATTCCTCCATTTTTTAGGTCCAATTTAACTGTGGCTTAGTATTCGCAAAGTCAAAATGAACCTTTCATAACCCTTCCCCGTTTTAAAACAAAGCACACAAACTCACAAAACGGTTCATATATGCACAATTTCCTTATAAAAAATAATCGCGCTTGATTCGTTTTAAAGGACAGGATTGAAGTGAAAACACCCAACCAACATGTGATAAGACAAACACAATAATCAAACAAATCTGTGCAAAAATTATCGTTAAAAGTTTTATAAATCCTTGTTAAAGGTGAAAATGAATCCCAATGAGTAAATACAAAAAAATTAGCTTATTCCAATAAAAAAATAATGAGAATTAATGGGCCTAATAAAATATCCTTATTTGAAAGTATCATTATCAATCGACACAAATAGGGTTATGTTTCGGATGGATCGGATCGGAATAGGGGTGTTCGGAAAAAAATTCCGAAACTTTCGGAATTTTAAAATCCTTTCCAATTCGAAAAAAATAAAAATCGAAAAATCCTTTTTTTCCTATTCGGCTCATTCGGAATATTCAGAAATTTCAAAAATTTTATTATTCGTAAAAATATTGGAATACTCGGAATTATCAGTTATAATATTTTCGAAAAATATCGAAAATGTCATTTTTGAAAATGATATTTTTAAAATAAAAATAAAAATCTTACACTCCACTTTATATCATTTATGCAATAAACTACGGAGTTATGTGAATGACAAGGCTATGCATCTCATACCATTTGGAAAATGCAATAAATTACAGGACTATGCATCTCATCACAGAACGAAATGCAATCAACTATAGAAGTATGCATCTCATAACATTTTAGAGAAAGATCAATCAAGGTTGACTACGATGCAAATAAACTATAGAGCTATGTGAATGACAAAAAACTACTGTTTGCCTACTTAACAAAAGGAAAATCAAGAAAGGTGGACAATTGTAGCAACCATCTGTATCAATATTTCAGATATAAAAATTGAACAAAAGGAAGATGAGGGAAACTTAATATAAATCATCATTGGAATCTAAATCCTCGTAATAATTGAATATAATTCCGGATATTATCTTTTGATTTAGGGTTAGTGTGTTGTAGAATTTAATATATACATGTATATATTTATGGTTGAGATGGTTTTAAATGAAGGGCCAAATTAAACTAATAAATAGTAAATTTTACATATAAATATGGGTGGTAAAAATGTATTAAAATAATTAAAAATATTATTATTTCGAAAAATATTTTGGATGAGCGATTTTTCGGAAAATTCGGAATCGAGAAATTCGAAAAGCGAAAAATTTAAATGGTGCCAAAATCAAAACAATTTGGAATGAAAAACGAAAAATTTGAAAGTTTGGAAATACAAACAACTAGGGATGTAAATGGATATTCGAAAATCCTCATCCGTCCGATATCCGAATCCGAATTTGTGGATATTTATCCAAAAAAATTGAAACGGATGCGAATATGGATACTCTATAAAAATATCCGAAAAAACGGATACGGATACGGATAGTAGTAGTATCCGACAGGGATAATCCGTATCCGACACGGAGTATCCATTTTACCGGATATCAATTTTACTAGATATCCGTATCTGTCTAACATACATGTAAAATATTAGTCATATAATATTTTAGATATAAACTAAAACTTAAAATAAAAATTGGGCATAAATGTAATTATCAAAACTTTAAAAATATAACCTATCCTAACCTAATAAGAAAAAAAAACACGGGACTGCTAAAAATCTGACCTATCCCTTCCCCATAGGCTCTGCGCCGCTGCCTTCCCCTTAGGCTCCGTTGCCGTTGCCGTCTGTTGTTGTCATCATCTGCTGTCATCATCGGTGTCCCAATCAGTTGGTCCGATGTCCGGTCACTCCCCCTGCCTAACGCATCTTCCATCTCCCTTGGTTCGATCAAATAACAGGTGTGTAAACGATTTCATACACGATTTATTTAGGGATATCTTGTGTTGTTCCATTCGACTTGTTATCACTTTATGATCCATTTATTTACGTTGATCTTCTAACCACCAAAACTTTCAATTCCTAGCCTTTAACCCCCAAAATGGTCTTTTGAAATACTTGATCAATCTTTTATTTTTTATTTTTTTGGGTCCCAAAAAGCCATTCTAAGGTCAAAGCATAGGTTAGCAGAAATGAATGATGGCCGACGTTAAGATAACCCTAAATCTCCGAGCAGTTGCAAAGAAAATATAAGCAGAGCAATTCATATTGGTATAAACAATAACTAAAGTGCAAAAAAAATGAACAAAATAATCTTCGCAAGAAACTCCCCTAAACTATTTTTAATGCAAAATACCCCATGAACTAGGCATTCTATTGTGTAGAGAAAATTCTACCAGATGATGTAGCTAATCAATCCTTCGACAAGGATACAAAGGAAAGGAGATGAGAATGACACACTTCAGGAAATTAAGGGGTAAAAAAAAACATCCATTCTTTATTGTAATATATTCTTTGTTTTCTCCGTTAATATTTTAATTGAGTTATACTTTTCAGGTAAGATGACGCTTCACTTCAGTTTTGTTCAAACATTAGAGAAACTGAAGAGGATACAAATTTCAATGGCTCACAATTGAATAAGAAAATGCACATTAAAGGTTAGTACTTTTGCTCTAACCTTCTTATATAGTTTAATTTTATGATTTACACATTCTTTATATCTTACATGGAATGAAAAATTATATATTTAATTGATTGATTAAATTAGTGTTTAATATGTTATGTGTATCTTAATGTATCTTAAACAATAAAAATGGATAAGGATATTATCCGAATTCGAAAAATCCGAGAGGATACGGATAGATGAAATTATTATCTGAACGGATACGGATACGGATATGGATAATGTGGAGACTTAGCGGATATGAATGTGGATACTATGGTATCCGCTCCGTATTTGTCCGTTTTACACCCCTACAAACAACGAACCACAATGTGCAAGAAAGTATCGCCTTTATCACCAATTAAGTGGTGGCAGTCAGTCAAGCCACATTGTGCAGAGGGAAATTGGTGAGTGGTAATATTATGGTGAACAAAGCAGCGAATGTGTGAACCACCTGTTTGAGCTCACCAATGAGTGTTTTTTCTAATATTAAAAAATTACGAATAAGGTTGAAGGCTAAGCGTGAAGGCATCTATTCCATTTTCCAACTAACTATTGCCCTTTGAGATTGAACATCCTTCTTTGTCGTTTATTCCCAAAATAGTGTAGAGTGCCAAAGGGCAAGCCTTTTTTTGTAGGCGATATTATGCTCTTACATTAATTTGCGTTTGGTTCCCAAATTCTGTATCTATGTTTTGTGGCAACAAGTTCCCTCTTGTTTGATTTTAAAATTTGGCAAAAAATTGAAGTGGTTAGAAACATTTAAATTTAGGTAGGGATAGGGTTGGACCCATGTAGGGCCGAAGCGGGGCGGCCGCCCTAGTTCACTTTAAAAAAAAATAGGGCGTATATCAAATACTCCCTCAAACATTTTTTAATACACGTTTACTCCAAGTCTTTTTATTTTGATCCAAAAAATCCTTCACCATGCCGTTGGCGCGGACCTTTACGAATAAGAGAATATTAGTTAAATGGGTGTTTGAGGGACTTTTTGGTACAAAATAAAATGCTTGGACTAAACGTGTATTAAAATATGTAAAATTTTGATCTCCTCCACCACTTACCCTGCTTACCCTGCTGCTCTCTCCTCCACCAGGTATATTTTGATCTCCGATGATCCGATCCCCAAATTTTATTTATATTTATATTTCATCGTTTGTTTATTTTGTGAAATTAAATTTATAATATAAAATTAAATGTGAAATTAAATTTATACTGAAATTATTGATTTATGTTGTATTAATTATCATATGATATTTTGATAATGGTTTTTAGTGTTGAAAATGAATATTATGCCAAAAAAAAAGTAAAAACAAGGGGCATATACCAAATAGTCCCTTGAACATTTTTTAATACACGTTTAGTCCAAGCGTTTTATTTTGCACCAAAAAGTCCTTCACCATGCCAAAAAGGCTTTACCATGTCGCTGGCGCGTACCTTTAAAGATAAGAGAATAAGAGACTTTTTGGTACAAAATATAAGGCTTGGACTAAATGTGTATTAAAAAATATTTGAGGGACTTTTTGGTATTTGATCCTAAAAACAACCCAAAAAATGCCCGATAAAACTCGAAATAACCCCCCAAAAAATCGCTTTGGGGGCTCCCGCGCCGAACCCACGGCAACACTCGAAAGTTTCGCCACAGTTGACACAAAATCCTGGAGCAGCCACTCGGTAGGGACGTGATTTGTTTCTGATTCTTTGAACTGAATTTAGGTCGAAGGGGTATTTAATAGTGATCTAAAATATACTTCTTGTATTTGAGATGTTTTAGCTGATTTCTTATATATGGTATTGTTTTATATTACTTTTTTTTAATAACAATATTTAACAAATTTTTAAAAGGAATAAAATAACAAGAAGTCTAAATGGAAAGAAAGGTCGTCAAGGTGTAGTTTCACAAGTAGGGTGAAGAGTGAGTTTTTATACTAAATAGGACGAGATGGGGAAGGGCCACCTCGCCTGATACCCACCACAACGTCCATGGAAATTTTTTTGTCCTAAATAATTTTGCTAATCCATGCTATCAAACGGAGCCTTAAAGGTGAGTGACATGATTTTTTTTCAATTTTTTTACCCACCCTCCAAAGAAAATTTTGCCTGGTTAATTTTCAAAATGTGCAATTGTTAGTGCAAGTTAGAAAAAATTTCCAACTCAAGAGTTGAAAAATAAAAAGATTTTTTATATGTCAGGGCAAATGAGGCCATCAAACAAGCCCCGCACGAGCACTAAATAGTAAATATAAAAGATAAAATGTTTAACTTGGGAAAGTCTTGCTCCAAACAAAATTTCAATCCAAAATTTTTCCTTGTTTGTCTTTGATTGTAAAGATAGATAATATGTTGTTAAAATGGAAAAGATGGTATATGTAAGACGAAGTTTTCGAACCTTGCATAAAAGTTGGAAAATTGAAAAAACTAAAGCTTTAGAGGTACATTCTAAGGCCCTCTAAAGTGGGATGGGTAGAAAAAATGTAAATGTGCATTGTTTGGGATAGATTTTTGAGGGCTATCTCACAGTGGGACGATGTAAAATTGAGGTGACGAAAGCGGAGCTTGTACTGGGCGGATAAAAATTCTACGCCCATGACCATTTTTTATTTTATTTTATATGTTAGGAGATCCATTGGGCGAGTAAAAGATACATGCCCACACACTGGCGGCTAAAACTTGCCCGCTAGGTGTGGGTCCCACCATTTACACAATGTCTATCCATAATCTAAGTTTACATCCCGCTTAAATTTTCTCTCTTTAATGTGTACATTTAACATCCCACTTTGAATCGTTACACATTTAACTCTCTCAATGAAAATGCCCTAAAAGCTAGAAAATATTTTTTTGTAGAAAATCTTGTCCATCAAACGCTACAAGAAGTTTGAAAACACCAAATATGACTGTTTTTCCTGAAAAACATAATGGCTATTTAGCGGAGCATAAAATATTCTTTAGGGAATTGTGCCATAAAATAAGTTGATTTTCCCCCCTCCAAAGAATACATGCTATCAAACACACACAAAAAAACTGAAACATGTCAAATATTCCTTTTTTTGCTTTTTTTTTCCCAACTTCTCCTATTAAACCAACATCTACGTGGCGCAAAAGCATCTTACTAAAATAAATGGACCAGTTTACATTTTTCATGGATAGAGACATTTGAAATTCATTTAAGTTGGAATAAATTTAGGGACACCTAGAAAAAAACTCATTTCGTAAACTCAGTGTATTAAAAGTTTATATCTTATTGTTGTGAATCCAGTCAAAGTATCAAAATGTGCATTAAAAATTTATACCTATTTTTGTCTTATACACAAAATTTACGAAGTATTTTTTTTTTCCGACTCTCCCTAGTGCTACTCTTTAAGTTGTCGGGTGATTTGTTTGCACTAAGTAATACTTCTGTTGAAGCTTTGTCGTTTTGAGAGCTTTGTAACATGGAAAGGATAATGTGACACATACTAGAACTCTAAAATATTATTCTTCGTATTTAAAAACAATTTTATTCTCAAGAAAGGATAGTCCCATCTTCAAAAAACCAATAGGCCCAGCACGAAAAGCAGACTCTTATACGTGGAGATGTTAGCCCGAGAGTCCTTTTACACCGACGCACAAATTCGATTCATTTTGTACGACGCACTAACGTATTGCGTTTGTATTGATTGATTTTTTGGGGTTTGATAGGACCTATACCACAGGATCCACAAAATAATCAATACAAACATGACATGTCAATGAGTCATAAAAAATGAGTCGGGTTTATCAGTCTTCCTAGAATTATTTATTAGCCCCATTAATGTTTATAATATTTTATTAATCCTGCAAACCTTTTCAATTCTATGTATTTCATCTAGGGGTGGTAAACGGATGAATACGGATCGGATACCATGTTTTTCATATCCGTATCCGCTATCTGAATGTACTATCCATATCCATATCCGTATCCCCCCGGATAGTTAAAACAACTATCCATATCCGTATCCGCTCGGATACCTCGGATTCGGATAATATCCGTATCCGTTTACATTATTTAGCCATCGTAAAAAATAACAATTAAAATATCCAATCCAATGAAATCCAATCCAATCCAAATAAATATGTAACAAAATTACTGCCTCCTAACATCAACAATTATGGATTCCATAATAATAGTATCATTCCATAATGATAATATGGCTTAAAGTCATCCATACTTTACAACCATATAAGCTTAAAGCCCTCCAAAAAAAATAGCAGTCGCATTCCATGACAGTAGAAATAAATATGCACCTTTTAGATTAATCAAATTTATTGAGAATTATAACTTCATGGACCTTTTGTCTTCAAAATATACTATAATTTTTATTTTATTAAGTATATATTTTTATTTTGTATATAATATACATGTTGTTAACTTCAGTTCTCATTACAATCAAAACCATCTCTTTACTTCTCTGTTTTTCTCTTACATTCTTTTCTGTTTCTCTCTTACATTTATTTATAATTAAGGAAACTAACGAACAACCACGTGAGAGTTTCTTTTCTCTTATTTTGTACGAAGGAGAAATGAAACGAAGTTAGATTTTTTTTAGTGGAGTATATGTTCTTTAGTTGGTGTATGTTTTGTGTGATAAGGTGTATTTAACTTTAGTGTAACTCCATGATAATATACCCAATTAAATAATAATACATGACATTTTATAATATACCCAATAAAACAATAACTTTAGAGTGTTTTTGTTTTGACTAGAGTATGTGTTTATTTTGTTTTGGGAATAAACGATTAAGATTTGTTTTAATATTATTTTATTAGTAATACTAATACTAATATTATTAGTAACATTTTAAACATATGTTTGACGGATACGGATATCCGGTAAAACGGATATCCGATAAAATGGATACTCCGCATCGGATACGGATTATCCATGTCGGATACTATTACTATCCGTATCCGTTTTCTCGGATATTTTTAAAGAGTATCCATATTCATATCCTTTTCCATATTTTCGGATAAATATCCGCAAATTCGGATTCGGATATCGGACGGATGCGGATTTTCGAATATCCATTTCTAGCGCTAATTTCATCGACTAATGGGGTTTCTTCAAGGACACTTAAATATTGTATAAGGCCCTTGTTTTAGCTCAAATCTTGTGCCAACCACAAACATTGGATTAATTTAGAAGAAACACAGTTGTGCCGAGGGAATCTCATTTTAAAGGGATCTCGTTAAGAGTGTCGTATATTTTTTTTTCCTATCTGGATCATTAACTATTCTATTATCTCTATTATTAGTTATATTTAAGTCCAATTTCTGTAATTAGTTTGAGTTTCAGATAAAGATTCTCAAATTTGATTGACCCAAATTTGATAAAACTCTCATTGTGGTTTTACATACAAATGGCCAAAGATCTCAAATAAGGAAATCACTTCAGACTATTGGGAACTAATTACTGGCTCTGAGAAAATGTCAGCATAGATTTGAATTTTGCTCATATCAATTATTACTTATTTTCACGGGTTATTTGTATTTTGGAGTACTTTTTATTTTCATTTATTATTAGTTGAGTGTCAATATTTTTCGTATTAATAGACAGATGCATTCAAAATTTTAAATTGACCGTTACACACACTCTCTCTCTCTCTCTCTCTCTCTCTCCTTCCTTTTTTCAGCATTTTCTATTTCGCCAAAGCACCCATTTTTGTTGAGGCTGACTAGATACTTCAATGTGTATTACTTAATTGCGAATGCTAAAAGAGGAATTAATGTTGTTAAAAAATGGACGTTAATAATAATTATTAAAACAGTTAATAACAATTATTTTTATTAACAATTTTATAACATTATTTAATTAGCAATTAATAGCCTATTTTAGTAACAATTTTTTTTATTTAAACAGTTAATAACTATTATTTTTATTGAAATAAGGACGTTAATAATTTTCTTTATAAATTTATAACATTTTCAAGAAACTTTTTTTTATAAATAAAAAGTATTTTTTAAATAAAAAAATTGACTTTTCAAAAACATTTTTTTTTATAAAATACAGTTTTTAAAATAGTATAAAATACAGTTTTTAAAATAGTTTACGTTTTTTAAAAATTCGTTCTATATAAAATATAGTTTTTTATTTTAAACAATAGTTTTGTTTCATAAGATTTATGTGAGTACAGGAATTTAAAATTAGATATTTCTAGAAAGTAGATGTATTAAAAGAGTAAAGAAAAGGATCACAACACAAAAATTTATGTGGTTCGACAACTGCCTACGTCCACGGAGGGGGTTCTCAATTCTTTATTAATTCCTCAGAAGCTCAAAATTACATGCCTCTTTGTCCCCGAGTGACGGTTATGTTCATAACAATGAAAAATGGTTGAGCTGTACAAGGAACTCTCCTAGATCCTTATTAATCCATTGGTGCTTCTTGTTTATCTCGTCCGAGAATATGGATAACCAGTTGAATCCATAAATATCCAGGTGATAAGCCTTGTAATTATCCATGCGGCACTGAACTTGACTGGACAACGCGTTGGACCTGCACAGACCGCCAGAAGTTGGGCCTTTATGATTTGGTCCCCACAATATCGTATTGTTTTAAAATAGTTTTAAAAATCTTATTTTTTTTAGCGGACATGAAAACAACTAAAACACATCATGTCGTGTGGTGTTGTGTTGCATTTATATGAGTTGTTTTCATGCCAGGTAAAAAAATAAATTTTCGTATCGTTTTGTGCCATATCTCGTAAAAAAATAAGATTTCTGTCGTGTTTTAATTGGATCGTGTTAGCGTTAAGTAAAAAAAGTTGTATCTTCTCTTATCTTATATGCTTCGTGTTCATATTAGGTAAACAATAAAATGTCGTATCCTATGATTCTTTAATTGGGTCATCTTCATATGGGGTAAAAAATTACGATTTCATGTCTAGCATTTATTTGGGCCAAGTTAGTGTTCGTTAATTTCATGGAGAGGTCGTATCTTGGAGTGATGGCAAGTGTCCTCACCCAAGCTAAGATTAGTCTCGGGTTTGAGACATGTGAGCAACCTCTCCATATATAAAATATATGGGGGTAAGACTAGCCGACACCCACCTCTCCTGGACCTTGCAGCTAAGCGGGAGCCAAGTTAGTATTCGTTAATTTCATGGAGAGGTCGTACCTTGGAGTGATGGCAAGTGCCCTCGCCCAAACTACGACTGGTATCAGGTTCGAGACATGGGAGCAACCTTGTGCACTAGGTACGCCTTTTTTTTAGTGTTTGTTAATTTCTTGTTGTGTCGTCTCATATTTTATTTGGGATGAGTTAGTGTTCGTTGATTTATTTCTCATTTTCAAAGAGCTATTTAATGAAAAATTCATGATTCATTCATTACTTCTTAGGGCTGACAATTTTTGACACGATAACCCGTTTACAGTAATAACCCGAAATGACCCGAACATGACACGATTATCTTATGTAGATTTAAGATTACCCAAAACTAATACTCAAATCAAAATCAACCCGACCCAAAAATGACACGACTAACCTGAATTGCCATCCCTACCTATAGGTTCTATTTCAATGTGAGAAATGTTTTATTTAAAAAAAGGTAAAAATGACAAATAAACAAAAAGTATTGATTAATTTTTTTTATTAACATTCCAATAAATCTAACTATGTTGAAAATTTTGGTTTTGGCTCAATTAGTGCTTAAGTTTTGAGATTAGTATTTAATTTAATTTCACATGTTTAATTATACCTTAAAATGTTAAGGTGCTTATGTGAGATTTCTTAAAGTTAAGTTTCTGCGGTTAAATTTATAATACGTCATAAGAGAAAGGTGGTTATGTTTTATGGGTTGTAAATTTTGAATTAAAATCCATGGGAGAAAAGCCTTTTCATTTGTTTTAAACATATATACAAAAATTGAAAGTGGGTTTAAGATTAGTAACCTAGAAGAAGAGAGAGAAGTAAACCTTGAGTTGATTTCAACAAGTTTCGCTAAGAATAATTTGGAAGAGAAGAAGAACCGGTTGAACAAGTGTCGAAGAAAGGCAAAGGAAATGCCCATTAAATTGTCGAGGTGAGTGTACTTATAATTATTTTATCTATATATAGATATGTAAATGATATGATGGATATAAATATAGGTCTTAGAGCAGATTGGTTTGAATACTTCGGTATTCAGGATTTGTTTGGATATTCAAATATCCAGGATTGATTAGGTCTTATGATCTATGATTGGAATTAGACAAAGATCTAATGATTTATTTTATTTTATGACAAGGATATGTTGGAACTTCTTTTCCAGGATTCGTTATTGCATTAACGCGCAGGATTGTTTGGATTTTATATCCAAAGATTTGATATATAATTGTCATTTTATTATAGGGAAGGAGTACCTCACTACGCTTTATAGCTTAATGTTTATGTTTTTAACAATTTTCAGAATTGTATTATTCCCAGCTAGGACACCATATGATGGGCGATTCTGAGAGTTGCACAGTTAGAAAGACGCGGGGTTTACATATGAGATGTTTATTATTGTCACACTGATGGTTTTATTACACTCATACATTGTATATATTGAGTTATAGTGATTTAATTTGATGATTGTAATAGTTAATCATAGTATTGTATGCCCAATTAATTATGACTCTGATGTTAATTACGTTATGGTACAGAGAACGAGAATATGTTCATTGTGTACATTATACATGATAATTATGAAATGCATTATATTTCATTTGGTTGAAGATTATGATTTAATTATTGTAAAATAAATAATTAGAATGGATTTTGTTTGGGGTGTAACAATTTAGTGGTATCAGGGAATCTAGGTTATAAATTCTGGATGCGTGTGATGGTTAGATGGTAGTTATTGGTTTGATTTGATATTATTTAATTGTTTATATACTAACCAATAGTTTAGTATTATAAACTGTTTATGTTGGTTGTTATAACTCTGTTAAATTAGGGGATAATTATAGATGGAACCTGGGGTGAGCAACATAGAGAAGAGGGAGTAACTTCTCATACACACGTGGATACTAAAATAGAGCAGAGTGTAGCATGAAGGGTTAGAGAGTCTGAGAACCCTACAGAGATGAAAATAATGGCACGGAAAATTATGAGGATGGCTGAACAACATGAAAGGAATATGGCATTAATGGCAGAACAAAAGACTAAATATATGAAATCAACGAGTGTCGCCAGAATTGAGAAAAAGCAAATAACGAAATTAAAGATACCATGCATGAAAAGTTTTGAAGATGAATCGTCCCGAATATTCAGGGTCAGTTGAAACTACAGAAGTTGAAATGTGGGTTAGAGATATGGAGACTTTCTTTACAGTGATGAAAGTTCTAGATAACCTAAAAGTGAATTTGGTTGTGTTTAGGCTGAAATGAGAGGCCAAGTATTGGTGGGAAGGCCGCAAACAATTGGTACCCAGGATGGAAGGTGCTGATGTTATTACCCGTGCTGAATTTATTAAAGGTTTGTATGTTAAGTAGTTTTCTAAAGTTTATTGGATGTAGAAGGTGAAGTAATTTCTAAATTTGACCCAAGGGAAAATGTCTGTGAGGGCGTATGAGGATAAATTTATAGCCTTGTCTCGATTTGCTCCTAAGTATGTGGAGGATTAGGAAGAGAAATATAGTAAGTTGTAAGAGGGACTGATTTGGTACATTCAAATTAGGGTGTCTACTTATAAGTTAAAAGATTATTCTTCTTGGGTGAACAAATCCATGATAGAAGATTGGCAAATGAACCAAGGGGTGTCGAGTAAAGAGAGTTTTAAGAAAAGTAGATTTGACTCATCTCAGTCTAAGGGAGGTGAGGGTGGAAGTTATAAAGTGTAACCTCGGAAATTTTAGAGAGGTGGTGGAGATAGTGGCAGAGGTCAAGGGAGATTTAGTAGAAATATCAGGGGTGGAGGATCTTCTGGTCCAGTTCAGAGGCCAGGAAAAGGTGAGTTGGGCTATATATCGGGCTAAGTGAGTCGGGCTTGAGTTCTCTCAGGCTTGGCCCGAATTACCTTACCCAGGCTCAAGCCTGAGCTCAGCCCGAACGAAACTTTTATACTTAAGCCCGAACTCGGCTCATAAATATTTTGGGCTTCGAGCTCGATTTCATTTTTTTGTTAAAAAAGTTTGAATTAGTGTTTTTTTCTTGTGTTTCCATCATGGAGAAAATGTATACATCAAAATCTAATTGACATTTCATAAAATAAAGTATATAATTATGAAATGTATTACACTAAAACAATAGAAGTAAGATTGAAAATCTACAAAGACTAATTATAGGTCACACATATAAAATTTGTTAACATAAATATGTTATATTTTATAAAATAATTTATTTATTTATATATTCAAAGTTCGGGTTTTGGACCCAATTCGAGCTTGGCAAAGTTCGGCTCAAGCTCGGTCCGAAATTCACTTGGGCTTGAAATTTTGGCTCAGGCTCGGCTCGGTTCAAACTCAAATAAAGCTCGTCCTGAAAATAGAGGACCGAACGAGCGGACTTCGGGCTTGCCCAACTCAATTTACAGGCCTAGAGGTGAGGCACTAGTGGGAGCTGTTATATGTTTTTTTTTGTAAAGAGGTAGGGCATTATAAATCTGAGTGTCCTAAGATTAAAGGACTGGAATGCTACCATTGTCATCAAGTGGGGCATGTTAAGAAGAATTGTTCGCACTTAGCATAGACTTCAACCGTACCTAGTGAAGCAGCAAGCACAAGGTTGTCTTTATGTAGTGGAGTGAAATATAGGGGTAGAGGATAAGCTTGTGGTTCCAGGTCTGGTGGTTGAGTCTTTACGATGAAAGAGGATCAGGTTACTCGAGATGCTTGACAAGTACACTTTTTGTTACTGATATGAGTGCTTATGTTTTGGTTGATCCTGGTTCCACACATTGGTTTGTGTCCTATGCTTTTATTATATATTTGAGTAAATCATGTACTCGTCTAGATGTGGGTTTGGGTATTTTTATGCCTATGTGGGATATAGTTTTAGCTGAATATGTTTTTTGTGATTGTGTTTTGACTGTGGGGGTTAGAGATACTATTATAGACTTACTTTCATGGGATATCTATGATTTTGATATAATTTTGGGAATGGATTGGTTATCTAAATATAATTCATCTATGAATTGTTTTCATAAAGAAGTTGTTTTTAATATACCCGATGAGTCTGAATTTAAATTTGTGGGGGAAAGAAAAATTGTTCCGAGTTGCATTATTTTTGCCATTCAGACTAGAAAATTATTGAGCAAGGGTTGTGAGGGTTTTATTGCATATGTACTTGACACTTGAAAGGGGTCTTTATAATTAGCTAATGTTCTTATTGTACGAGATTTTCTAGAGGTGTTTCCTAATGAGTTTCATGGGTTACGTCCAGAGACAGAAGTTGAATTTATTATTGAATTGGCATCGGGAATAACCCCTATTTCTATAGCACAGTATAGAATGGAACTTGTTGGGTCGAAAGAAATCAAGATTCAGTTGTAGTATTTACTTGATAGGGGGTTTATACAACCTTGTGTATCTTCATGGGGTGCACCAGTTTTATTTGAGAAAAAGAAAAATGGTACTATGTATATGTGTATTGATTATAGGCAATTGAATAAAGCTACAATTAAGAATGGGTATCCTTTACCTCGTATAGATGATTTGTTTGATCAGTTGCAGGGTGCTAAAGTGTTTTCAAAGATAGAATTGCGATCAGATTATAATCAGTTGAGGGTAAAGGAGAGTCATATTTCTAAAACTTCTTTTCGTACTCAACATGGTCATTTTGATTTTCATGTGATGCCGTTTGGAGTGAATAATGCTCCAGCTATATTTATAGATCTTATGAATCGGCTACTGCATCCTATTATTTAATTCATTTATAATAGTTTTTATTGATGATATTCTGATTTATTCACGTGATATGGTTGAACATGAAAAGCATCTCGGAATTATTTTGAATGTGTTGAAAGATAGGCAGTTATATGCTAAGTTTAGAAAATGTGAATTTGAGCTATCAAAGGTTGTATTTTTAGGCCATGTTAGAACTGGGGATGGTATATGTGTTGATCCCAAGAAAGTAGAAGCTATTATAAAATAGAAGAGGCCTAATAATGTGGCTGAAGTGAGGAGTTTTTTGGGTTTGTCTGGGTATTATAGGAGGTTTATTAAGGGATTTTCTTCTATTGCCTTGCATATGACTAAATTAACCCGGAAAGATGTTAAGTTTGAATGGAATTCTGATTGTGAAAACAGTTTTGAAGAATTGAAAAAGAAGTTGGTAACTGCACCTGCTCTTACTATTCTATAGGCTGGAGATGGTTTTGTTATTTAAATCGATGCTTCACATCAGGGGTTGTGTTGTGTTTTTATACAACATGGTAAGGGTATTGCTTATGCTTCTAAGCAGTTGCATACACATGAACGTAATTATCTTATGCATGATTTGAAACTTGTTGCTATTATTTTTTCTTTGAAATTGTGGCGTCATTATTTATATGGTGAAGTATGTGAAATTTTTACTGACCATCAAAGCCTTAAGTATTTATTTACTAGGAAGGAGTTAAATTTGAGGCAAAGGCGGTGGATGGAGTTAATTAAAGATTATGAT
Source organism: Sambucus nigra (assembly GCA_949130495.1). Classification (NCBI taxonomy): domain Eukaryota; kingdom Viridiplantae; phylum Streptophyta; class Magnoliopsida; order Dipsacales; family Adoxaceae; genus Sambucus; species Sambucus nigra. The sequence continues at coordinate 190,731,236 of OX422216.1, forward strand.
TGTACAATTCACTACGATCCACGGAAGGCGAATGTAGTTGCAGATGCTCTGAGTAAAAAGACTTCAAGAAGGTTATCTTTTATTCAGTGTGACAGAGTTTCTCATATTACGGAGTTAAGATTGATGGGGGTGGAATTACAACTAGTAGATGAGGATAAATTCTTTGCTCATGTGAGCGCGAGTCATTTGTTAGCAATCCGTATACGTGATTTACAAAGTTAGGATCCATTTCTTGAGAAAACACGGTAAGATGCCAGAGATGGTAAGTTTGATGATTTTTGTATCATTAATGATGACACTTTATTCTATAAGGAATGATTATGTGTGCCTAATGTGAATGGATTGAAAGGGAAAATTTTAGATGAGTCTCATAATTCCATTTATACTATGCATCCTGGCAGTATTAAAATGTATAGAGATTTGAAGGAGAATTATTAGTGGAATAATATGAAGAAGGAAATAGTTTATTTTGTTGTTAGATGCCTTATATGTCAGTAAGTGAAAGTGGAGCTTCAGAAACCTGAGGGTTTTCTTTAACCATCACCAATGTCGGAGTACAAATGGGATCATGTAACGATGGATTTTGTAGTTGCACTTTCGCGATCTCAAAAGGGGTCAGATTCGATTTAGATAGTGGTGGACATGTTGACCAAGTCAAGTCATTTTCAAGCAATCAAGACTACGTATACAATTGATAAGAATGCTAAATTGTATGTTTATGATATTATTCGATTGATGGAGCACCTATATCTATTATTTCAGATAGGGATCCTAATTTTACATTCAGATTTTGGGATAGTTTGCAGTATGTTATGGGTACTAAATTAGAGTTTAGTAAAACTTTTCATTCTCAGACAGATGGGCAGTCTGAGAAGACCGTACAGATTTTGGAAGATATGCTTAGAGCTTGTGTACTTGATTTCAAAGGTAATGGGATGAATATTTATCTTTAATAGAATATGCATATAATAATAGTTTTTAGTCCACTATTTGTATGGATCCATATGAAGCATTGTATGGTAGACGGTGTTGTACATTAGTATATTGGGGTGAAGTTAGTGAAAGGAAGATAGATGGTCCAAAGTTGATTGAAGTTACGTTGTATATAAAAATTACACTCCCACTTGGACCAATGATGAATGTACACCTGTCCTCCAATGTGGCTGACCAACCACCCTGATCAGCTTTAGTGACACTTAGTCGGTCGAAATGCCGACCAACTCCAGAAGACCAACCAACATGAATACTAATAGTTACTTGGATGGGATGCCAACCAACATTTAATTCCAAGATATAAGTGCATGGAAATATAAGGGCGCTCCATCTCTAGGGTTTTGTAACCACTATAAATACAAACTATTCCCTCAGCTTAAGGAACAACTCGAATCACTCATATAAACACCATACTGAGCTACTGTAACCCCTACTGAATAAAAACCAACAGTGGATATAGGCTATTTTACAGCTGAACCACTCTAAAACCTTGTCTCTTGTGTGTGTGGTTTGAGTTACTTATCTTATTTGTATCTGTGATTATAAATTTGGAGTTAGTCTATTTTTAGACATTAACAGATTGACATTGTCTATGGAAAACGTTTGTCTCTCATCGTTCTCTAGCATTTTTTTTATCTATTTAACTCTAAAGAAATGAATGATCCGAAAAATAAAGCTCGAAATGAGGGAAATAACATCATTCCATATGCTCCTTCTAGTGCAAAGAACTTACAAGTAATTATGTTCAACCTGGCTAGAGGTCAAGAAGCCATGCAAGAGTCTGTTAAGAAATTGGTTCGCACCATGCAAGCTAAGTCTTCCAATTCCAAAAGGGATATGCCACCACCGCCAACTAGACATGAAAGGAGTTATCATTCTCGTTCTTCTCATGATAGGTAATACCGTCCTGGTGAAACTTCTTCATTTCGATCAACGGATTATTATGATGGTAGATCTTTTTCTAAAGAAAGGCCAAGTGTTTTGGAAAGGCTAAGCAGTGTAACACCTCGTAAATTCGAGGACTTTTAATTTAATTATTTTTAGGAGAAATATAATTTATTTTATTTGGGAGAAATTAAATTTATAATTTGGAGAATTTATGTAAATTAGAGTATTTATTTAATTTGACGAATTGAGATATAATTATTCAGATTATTTATGTGTCGCATTTTTTTAGGTAAAAAATTGGAGAATATTATAAAATAATTATGATGACAATTCTGAGTGTACGGTTGAGTTCAGATGGGTCTAAATAGTCGAAAAAGAGCACCCAAGGGTAGTAAATGGGTCTCCTGATATTTTTAGGCAAAACCAAGCTCACACGGGAGTGTTTGGTCGATTTTAATAAACCCACAAGCCCAAAAATGAGATTGACTTAATAAACCCTAAAAGTGTGAGGGTGTGGCAGTCATAAATCATTTAAGAAAACCTAAGTAAGTAGAGAAGAAAAGAAGGAACAATTGTAAAAACCTTGGGAGCTAAAATCAAGAAAAAATGTGTGTGTTCTTCATCAAACCATCATCATCTACACCAAAGGATTTAGACCCTACGAACCCTTTAAGGAAAGTGGTTAAACCTGCTCTTAAATTAATTGCAGATTTCAATTCATATCATAGTATGTGTGATAGGATTATATCGTTTTGGGTTAATTTGATATCTAAAATGGGTTTTGATGGGTAGGATTGAATTGTAGAACAACTTCTTAAATTTTAATGCGAGGCCTCGTAGAAAATCCTATTTTCAGCATTTTGTTCTCTGATACATCTTCTCCAAAAGCGGATCCGAAATGCCTCAAAACTGCATTTTTAAAATCTGGGCAGACACGTGGGGTAAATTTTAAGAAATGTTATTTTTAGTTGTTATTCCGTTGGAGGTTGTCTAGATTGATTGATATTGATTGTTGTTCTATAATAATGACATTAGTCCTAAAGTTGAGATTAGGTTTACATAAAGTGAGACAAGTAAGTATTGGGATAATTGAGAAAATATTCGTAATTGATAAATGAATGAAATTCGAGAAGGGTGACGTAGTGATGAGTGAACCTATGTTTATGACCAGTAGCGATGACGGGAATAACTACTGAAAAATAATGAAGGGTTAACTAACGACCTTAGTGTTGTGTGAAAATTCATATAAATACGATAGTGAGTAAAAATCGTAAGTAATAAGTACGATGAGTATTCGAGAGAAACATACTATGTACGAATGATAATTTGGAATTTGAGGAATAAGTTCTGCAAGATGAAATTTCGGACTGAAGGAATGAGTTTGGATAATTTAATTGGGTGACACAACTTGAGTGATAAATAAATAAATGTGAGAATTATTTAAATTACAAGTCGGTATATAGAGTTGGGAATGTTAGGCTAGTGTTACGATAAATGGTGGACGGAGTAGCCGGGATTAATTAAATATATATATGCGGTGATTGTGTAGTTAGTATATATATATCGCTATGTGCTTTATAAATATTGGTGTGAATAATATTTATAAGAATACATACCCCTCTAGTGCTATCATAGGAGGTTAGACGATGTGAGTGAATCCCCTGACTTGAGGGGCAGGGTGAGTATAATCCCCAGGTCATAGCATCCGTAGTTAGGGGTGAGACGTCTTTGGTATGATTTAGTCTCATTTTCAGAGGGAACTATGACCGCCTCCACTGCGTTTATTTTGTTTCACTGATTCGGGGAGCTAATCGTGTCAAAATGTCCGGGTGGATGAGTATACCTAGATTGATAGCATTGTAGAGAACATCAAGTGAGTGTCTACTTGGGAGGATGGTCATATGTTTACGACATGCGTGTGAATGTTGTAATATGATAATACGTATATATGGTTCATATTATTATATACGGGTAAAATACATGAAGTGAACTGTATTGTTATGTTTAACTAGTGAGAATTTTTTATCGTTTTAAATGGAAAATGATTAGTAAAGTCAATGTGAGAAATAACTTATGAATCATATATTAAACATACTCGAGATAGAGTAGTGTGTCCGGAAGGAGTTAGGACTAGTTACGGGGTAGATGACTAGGTGGGTTATAAAGAAAAGCGTTAGGTGTGCACAATAGTTGAGGGGTGAGTAGGTCCTCAAATAAGTGCGACACTAGATTAAATATGAAGAGTATTCATGCATTTTAATTGTTACATTTTAATCATTTGATAAATATTTTCAAAATGTTTTGGGTTCTAATCCTTGGTATAAAATATTTTCAAAGCCGTTTAGGTGTCCAGCCACAGGGACGCCAGAATTATTTTTATTCCAGGGTTACGCAACTGCGGCATATGTGAATGTTGAAGGATTTAGACTTAGTCGCTTCAGTTATTTCATTCCTAGAGTAGGATGCGGTCAATATTTCATTTGGGCATGTCTCCCTAGTTCTTTCATTTGTTTTATTCAGATGATGTACTTAGTTTATTATTCTGGTGGTTTATATTTTTGATTTGAATTTTGTAGCCAGTGATTTATTCGGCAAAGATTATATTTATTCATTTTTAGTATGGTTTGACTCAGTGATTGTATGAATGGTTTAAATTATATTCATCCGGGTGTTGTATTATTGTTTGATAAAAAGGAAAAGATTTAGCACCCTTTCTTTTTGAATACTAGTTGGTTAGTAAGTTTTAAAAAGTTTTCTACAGTAATGCTGAGAATGAACCAAATGAGATTCCGGTTTAATTTGATATAGTACTGATCACCCGGTATTTTATTAGGCGGGGTGTCATAGATGGTATCAGAGCATCGGGTTGTAGTGTCCTTAGGATCTGTGCGGATTTTTATATTTCAGCTTAACGTCCTTTGATATAGAGCCTTATTATAGGGTTGTTGTATTCCTTTACATTTGCGACTTACGTTCTCCTGCTATAAAGTATAGTTGATGTGATTCATATACGGCTTCGGTCGAGCATGGCAGATCAAAATTATAGAATGACAAGCGTCGGATGTTAGAAGGAATGTAGAAGGGAGGACTCCGTAGAAGCCATATATTATTTTGGAAACAGTGACGCAGTAGGAGTCACCACGATTATTGTTCGAATAATTGGCGTTGGACTAATCGATGCCCCAAGAATCGTCGTGAAGGAAGATGGCGCAAATTTAGACCCACCAAGTGTAGACGACAAGAGCGAGGGTTGAAGAAGAATTTTTAGTTTCAAAAGAACAATTCACTAGAATCTGAGGAAGTGCGTAAGGGTGATGTACCAATGGAAAGAGAACATCCATTTAGGATCATATGTGGGGGAGTGTAGTGACACTCAAGTAAAAAATTTTAGGCAAAGATGTTTGCTGATGGGAGCAACATAGGGTGATGGGAGTCAGTCACCATATATATGGGAAAACTACCATATATAACAAAGAATTTTGGGTGCGGATTATTACTAATCCTCTCACAAGTTGTTTAAATAGAGTGGAAAGGGAGATTTCAGTACTTTTTCCAAAAGGGGTCGGGCAATGGCCGGATGTGAAGAAATTTGATGAAATTTGCAAAACTTTGTAAATGATGAGAGGGATATGAAGAATCAAAAAGGGTTCGTAAGTTGATAATAGTCCCGTGGGTACAATATACAAGTGTGGGTAGGACATCCTGCGAGGATGACTGGTGTCGTTATCATCAAGGTTGTACATTTAAAATTTGTATCAATGCTCTAGTGAGAAAGGAGCTAAGGGAGTTATAGAATCTATCAGAAGAGTAAGAATGGATTTTTCAGTGCTAGTGAGGCACCAAGGGAAGGGATACCCAGTAGAGGACCCATACTAATGATCGAGATCGATATAATTTCTATCAAGTGACGGTGGGTTATGTTAGGGCCGTAAGAGCCATGAATAAGTCCCATGGGACCAGCAAAATCAAATGGACATTAGGGGTAGCAATCAGGGTCAAAACTATCAGGTCTGCGAGAAGGAAAACCCCGACATGGCCGATGGAGCCAGAGAAAGCGGAAATGGGAATGACACAGAGAGGTGTCTTATGTGTAAAAGAGTAGAAACACATGGGTGGATCTTATCCGCAACGAGTCAGGTGATAGGAGTGGGATACCTACCAGAGGCAACAGTTACAGAAATTTTTGGTTTGGTTTGGATAAGAGTGTTATGTCCAGGATCCATTTGAACTGCGAGCGGTATTGGCAATTGAAATTATGAGTTTTATCCCGAGATGATTAGGGTATGTTTTGTGTGACGCGAGTGAGTCACAGTAATGTATTAATACTAGATTCGTGTGAGAAACATGTTTAGTAGAGGTATCGTTAATATCACTAGTATGCGTATATTTACCATGGAATAGCGGGGTGCACTTCAGTTCCACCTGTAAGGGAGCAGGTGGGTACATCGAGATGATATATATTTTTATGAGGTGAGCTCATTTTGAGAGGTGATATTCGAGGTATGGTTTTATCCTAGGCACGGACGGGTTCGCGATGGTGGGCGATTATAGCAAGGCTATCATGTTTGTTGTTCCAGAGCAGGATGCATATTATTTTTGTGATGTCTCACCTGAAAGAGGGTCGAGCTCGCGACGAAATGTTGTGAAGTAGACTTTAGAGTACAGTTGTCTGTTATATTAGATCCCAGTGCATAGGGACTCTCACTAATGAGATTCAGGGTATGTCGGTTTACCATGGAGCGGGGAGATTTAACACGTTATTAATTTAGCACTGAGGACTTAGTGATATTGCGAGCGCAGTAGTATATGACTCCTTTAGAGGCGCAGGAGTCAATGATTAGACTTGTGAGTATAGTGACAGGGTTTGAGTATCCCGAGTGTGTGCTTTGGGTTCTACAAAAATCGAGGATAGGCAATGCTGAGAAATAGTGCATAGGGAAAAGTTCTTTTGAGCTTTGCTATGAGAGGATTATACGCATAAGCCTTAATAAATGATGGGAATGGAGAAGCGTCATTGGATGTAGGACATCAGATTAAATGATGAATTATTGAACATGTAGAGGAAATACTTTAAGCTGAGAAATATTACGATATATGGACAGGAGAGTTGGGCAGTGCTGCGAAGGAAGCATTGAAAGAGCTTTTACACCACAAGTTAATGGGTGGGGCAGCATTGGGAAGAAATAAATTGCAAATTATAAGGTAATTGAGTATGAATATATGATTTAGCCACACCGAGAGTGCGGAGGTGAGCTTGAGATAAGCATGTTACGTACGAGTCGTTAGTGATATTTATGCCAGGATATTTGGGCTATAGTATATAATATTGTGAGACGTTGTGTTTGCTGTTTAGAGATATGATTTACTTGTGTTAATTATCACCTGAAAGAGGGTCTAGTCTATATATATATGTGTGTATATATATGGTTATGGTGTGTTGCATAATAGACTTATAAGAAAATATTTGTATTGTTATATTTTACCCCAGTGAGTAGGGACGTTAATGATGTGACTCAGGATGGATAGACTTATTGTAGAGAGGGGAGATGCAGCTCGAGATTAATTTTCGAGCAAGGAAACTAGTGATAGTAAGGGCGCGACATTGTATGTTGTCTTTTGTAGCATAAGATTGGATGTGTATACTTTTATGTTAGGAGATGGGTATTTGGGGGTGCGTGCTATGGACTGAGCGCCTAACAGATCTTAACGATCGACAATGTTAAGTAGTAGTGTATCGAGTTGGTTCCTTGCTTGGGTTTCGCTTTGCGAGACGTGCCACGCATGAAACTTAGCGTAACGTCGGAAGTGGGGAGATGTTTGGTCATTAGTACATAGGTTTAGTACCTTGGTTAATATATACATATGTGGACTGTGGATCAAAGTGATAGTACGATCCGTAAAAGCCGGGTGTTATTTGTGCGGTTAAGCATGGGTACAGAGTGTATGGGCGCCCTAGTTAACTATATTCTCTTAAGAAATATGTGCAACGATACTAAGGGTAAGTGATTAGGGAGCTAATCGAGGCTTGGTAGTACTAGGCTTATCTGAATTTCGAGGACCAAATTTTTTTGTAAGGGGGGAAGTATGTAACACCCCATTAATTCGAGGACTTTTAATTTAATTATTTTTGGGAGAAATAGAATTTATTTTATTTGGGAGAAATTAAATTTATAATTTGGAGAATTTATTTAAACTAGAGGGTTTATTTAATTTGGCGAACTGAGATTTAATTATTCAGATTATTTTTGTGTCGCATTTTTTTAGGTAAAAAATTAAAGAATGTTATAAAATAATTCCAATGACAATTCTGAGTGTACGGTTGAGTCCGGATGGGTCGAAATAGTCAGAAAAGAGTACCCATGGATAGTAAATGGGTCTCGGGACATTTTTAGGCATAACCAAGCTCACACGGGAGTGTTTGAGCCATTTTAATAAAGCCCACAAGCCCAAAAATGGGATTGACTTAATAAACCCTAAAAGTGAGAGGGTGTAGTAGCCATAAATCATTTAAGAAAACCTAAGTAAGTAGAGAAGAAAAGAGGGAACAATTGTAGAAACCTTGGGAGCTAAAATCAAGAAAAAAATGTGTGTGTTCTTTATCAAATCATCATCATCTACACCAAAGGATTCAGACCCTACGAACCCTTTAAGGCAAGTGGTTAAACTTGCTCTTAAATTAATTACAGATTTCAATTCATATCATAGTAGGTGTGATAGGATTATATGATTTTTGGGTTGGTTTGATATCTAAATTGGGTTTTGATGGGTAGGATTGAATTGTAGAACAACTTCCTGAATTTGAAGAAGTCGATGAAATGGGGTAAATTAAACCGGAATTTTAGAAACTATTTTGCGACGTTTCGGTTCCGAAAATGGCTATTCTCTCCGCGTATCCTTGTAGAAAATCATGTTTAAGCATTTTGTTCTCTGATGTGTTTTCTCCAAAAATGGCTCTGAAATGCCTCAAAACTGCATTTTAAAAATCTGGGCAGATTCGTGGGGCAAATATTAAGAAATGTTATTTTTAGTTGCTATTCCTTTAGAGGTTGCCTAGATTGATTGATTGTGATTGTTGTTCTATAATAATGACATTAGGCCTAAACTGGAGATTAGGTTTACATAAAGTGAGACAAGTAAGTATTGGGATTGAGAAAATATCCGTAATTGATAAATGAATTAAATTCGAGAAGGGTGACGTAGTGATGAGTGAACCTATGTTTATGACTAGTAGCGACGACAGGAATAACTACTGAAAAATAATGAAGGGTTAACTAAGGCCGTTAGAGTTGTGTGAAAATTCATATAAATACGATAGTGCGTAAAAATCGGAAGTAACAAATACGGTGAGTATTCGAGAGAAACATACTACGTACGAATGATAGTTTTGAATTTGAGGAATAAATTCTACAAGATGAAATTTCGGACCGAAGGAATGAGTCTGGATAATTTAATTGTGTGACACAACTCGAGTGATAAATAAATAAATGTGGGAATTATTTAAATTACAAGTCGGTATATAGACTTGGGAATGTTAGGCTAGTGTTACGATAAATTGTGCACGGAGTAGCCGAGATTATATATATATATATATATTTGTGTTCTTTATAAATATTGGTGCGAATAATATTTATAGGAATATATACCCCTCTAGTGCTATCATAGGAGATTACGCGATGTGGGTGAATCCCCTGACTTGCGGCGCAGGGTGAGTATAGACCCCATGTCATAGCGTTTGTATTTAGGGGTGAGACGTTTTGGGTATGATTCGGTCTCATTTTCGGAGGGAACTATGACTGCCTCCGCTGCGATTATTTTGTTTCACTGATTCGGGGAGCTAACCGTGTCAGGGTGTCTAGGTGAATGAGTATACGTGGATTGATAGCATTGTAGAGAAAATCAAGTGAGTGTCTACTCGGGATGATAGTTATATATTTATAGCATGCGTGTGAATGTTGTAATATGATGATACATATATATGGTTCATATTATTATATACGGGTAAAATACATGAAGTGAACTGTATTGTTATATATAACTTGTGAGAATGTTGTATGGTTTTAAATGGAAAATGATTAGTGAAGTTAATGTGAGACATAACTTATGAATCATATATTAAACATACTCGGGCTAGATTAGTGTGTCAGGAAGGAGTTAGGACTAGTTATGGGGTAGATGACTTGGTGGGTTATAAATAAAAGCGTTAGGTGTGCACAATAGTTGAGGGGTGAGTAGGTCCTCAAGGGAGTGCGCCACTAGCTTAAATATGAAGAGCTTTGATGCATTTTAATTATTGCATTTTAATCACTTACTAAATATTTTCAAAATGTTTTGGGTTCTAACCCGTGCTATAAAATATTTTCAAAACCTTCTAGGTGTCCAGCCATAGGGACGCCATAATTCTTTTTATTCCAGGATTACGCAGCTGCGACTTATGTGAATGTTGCAGTATTTAGACTTAGCCGCTTCAATTATTTCATTCCTAGAGTAGGATGCAGTCAATATTTCATTTGGGTATGTTTCCCTAGTTCTTTCATTTGTTTCAGTCAGATGATCTACTTAGTTTATTATTCTGGTGGTTTATATTTTTTATTTGGGTTTTGTAGCTGGTGGTTTATTCGGTAAAGATTGTATTTATTCATTTTTAGTATGGTTTGACTTAGTGATTGTGTGAATGGTTTAAATTATATTCATCCGTGTGTTGTTTTGTTGTTTGATAAAAAGGAAAAAATTTGGCACCCTTTCTTTTTTAATACTAGGTGGTTAGTAAGTTTTAAAAAGTTTTCCACAGTGATGCTGAAAATGAACCAAATGAGATTCCTGTTTAATTTGATATAGTACTGATCACATGGTATGTTATTAAGCGGGGTGTCACAGATCGTATCAGAAGATCAGATTGTAGTGTCCTTAGGATCTGTGTGGATTTTCACGTTTCAGCTTAGCGTCCTTTGATATAGAGTCATATTATAGGATTATTATATTCCTTTACGTATACGACTTACGTTCTCCTGTTATAAAGTATAGTTGATATGATTCATATATTGCTTCGGTCGAGCGTGGCAGATCGAAATTATAAAATGACAAATGTGGGACGTTAGAAGGATTGTATAAGGGATGACTCAGCAGAAGCCATAGAGTATTCTGGAAACAGTGATGCTGAGAATGAACCAAATGAGATTCCTAATTAATTTGATATAGGACTGATCACCCGGTATTTTATTAGGTGGGGTGTCCCAAGCAGGGAGTCTGCTTGGGATTATTTAGGCCCCTGAGTAACTAGAGGAAATCATAAGGAGTAGGAGCATCTCCGTGAATAGAGAGAAGGGTCCACAAGATCTAGATCAAGTAGAATAGATCTTTGTGTGCCGAGAAGATCTCTCAGGAGGAGAGTTCAGCGCATAGACACAATAAAATTGCTAGATCTACCTTGGCTAAGTCTAAGCCAGAAGAACATTCCTGGAAGGAATCCATCCAAAGGTTAGAGGATCGACTAGGTGAAATGGCCAAGACAAAGAATCCCTTGCAACAGATTTTTATTAAAGGAGCACCTTTGATCCAAGAAATTGTGGAATACCCCACACCCTCCAAGTTTAAACCATAAGTGGTTACTCCCAAGTATGATGGGGAAACTGATCCAGTCTTGCATTTAGAGCAATATCAAGTTGTTGTCGATATCTACTCAGTGCCTAAGGAGATGAGATGTAGAGCTTTCTCTAGTTCAATCAGGGGACTAACCCAAATTTGGTATAATAATCTCCCAAGAGGTAAAATCTATAGTTTTCATCAATTAGCTGAATTGTTTATAGATAACTTCTCTTTTGGGACTAAGCTGATCAAGAGTGTAACTCATCTCTTGATCGTGCGACAAAATCCAGGAGAAAGCACTAGAGAATATATTACTCGTTTTATTAATGAAAAACTAGAGATGGTGGATTATGAGGAGAAAACAGTCATCGCAGTATTTATGAGTGGGTTGCTTGCTAAAGATATTTACTATGATTTAGCGAAGAATTCACCCAAAACCAATGCTTGCTCGTCTAGCCACTGGACCTTGTTCGTGGCACAAGAGTACAAAAAGTATCGATTGCATGGTTATGTATTCGGTTCAAGGGTGTACGAGGAAAATACAAATGTATAAAATTCGGGCATTTCATACAATGCTCTTACTTTCTTTCGAGCGAGCACGAAAGATAAAAACCTTGTTGAAGATGAAATGACGTACTATGGTGTAATTCGAAATATATATGAATTGGACTATGTAAGCTTCAAAGAGGTTGTATTTTACTGTGATTGGGTAAGAGTTGAGGATAAAAATGCTTGTAAAGTTGATCCTGGAATCAATTTGATCACGGTTGACTTGTCCAAGTTGAAGAGCAACAAACACGTGAGCGATGAGCCATTTGTTTGTGCTTTTCAAAAGGTCAAGCAAGTGGTTTCCTCGGAGTATATCAACAACGAGCCATGTTCAATCATCCTACATGCGCCAAAGCATCTAAACAGTAGTGTGGATGACTTGGCTGCTCCTTCCGAATACCAATCCATTTTTTATGATAACCCGAATTTGAAATAATTTGTAGATTTGTAATAAGTATTCAAATTATTTGTAATGACCAGTGGCTGTATTATTCCAGTGTTTTATTATTATCAAACGACAATTTAATGCTTTTTATTCATTTGTACTTGATTATTTCAATGCTTGTAATAACCAAGTGAATATGTTAATTGGGATTTTAATCAATTTAGGCATTAAGTCAAAGTCCATGACTTGGGAGTGTGTGCACTGGGGGGGAGGGGGCAGTGTGCGTGTGTGTAAATTGAATATTGGTATGCATTATTATTATTATCGAATTTGAGCATTAATTCAAAGTCCATATACATGTTTGTACTAATAATAACAATTTTTTTGTAGAAAATGGCTTCATCCCAGCACGGTAGCGGAGACGAAGAAGGCTCCTCGGCTAATAGGCCCCAAAAATGGGGAAAATTAAGGCCCGTCGTTGAGAATAAGACGACATTATTAGCTAGATTGCTAGAGTTGCTGAAGGTGATCATTGGCCTGGGGTACACTGATTGGAGGGCCATGCTTAATAAGCTCAAGATGGGCATCTGGGGGGCACTACATGTAGTGTATTTATATTTATATTTAAATTTAAATTTATATTTAAATTTAAATTTATATTTATAAGCGACTAACACTTACTTTCTTTTTGGTTTGTATTTGTTTAACATGAACAATTCGGCATGCCCCTACATCTCCCAGACTCCATGTTGGAAAAGTTAAGGGATCAATATAAGACGTGGAAGAAGAATATGCGGGTACGGTACTTTAGGAAGACCCGAGAGTCCATTTTGAGCATACATGACACCTTCCCCCCGAAGGAGCCGATCTCATTGGCATAGTGACAAAAGTTTGTCGACAATGAGATCTCTGAGTGGCAATTGGCATCTCACAAATCGGGGAGGGAAAATCGGGAGAAAAAATTGGACGTGCACTACTCCGGGCAGACGTCTTACGCCGAGGTGGAGCACAGGATGGTAATTTTTTTTATTTTTCTTTAATTTTTCTTTTATGTTATTTTACTTTAGCATTACTTTGCGTTACTTACTAATTCTGCATTATTTTATTTCAGGAGACAGGGAGTGGCCCTAGGGGTAGGCCACATAGGCTCGATGCCTATGTGGCAATACGGACGAAGAAGGGAAAGGACAAGGAGGTGGCCCCAAGCGTCACAGCCGATTGTAAGTTATAAATGTTTAATTTTTTTAATTACGTTATAATTTTTTTATTTACTTAATTAACTAATCACGTACTTTTTATCATTTCAGGCAAAGCTTAAGGAAGTGCATGAGTCGCGGTTTGATGCCGACAAAACATCTTTGGCATGGACGCACTCAGACAAGTGCTCATGTCGGATCGCATGAGGAGGACTAGGGGTGAGCTCGCGGGTGGGGAAGTCGAGGATTATCGGAATGGAGACGAGCAACACTGGGTTGGCTCATAAGGTGGACACTCATGACGATAAGATATCAAGGTTTGAGGCAACGGTCCTAGATATGTATGCCTTCATGAAGCGTCAGTTGGGGTCCAAGGGGAAGGGAAGGGGTAGGAGACAGAGCCAGAGCCATAGGGAGACGAGGACGTCACTGATTCATCGCCGATACGCACCGACTCGCCGCCATATGCTGATCCATTTCCCATCGTAACCCCCGTCGAGTGGCCTATGTCAACAATCAGTTGGCCGAGCGTGTTTCTACTTGACATATATTGTGGGGAGCCGATAGCGAGTGGGTTAAGGGATCCGAGTTTCCTCCCAGCTATGGTGGTTCATGAACGTCCCCTCAAAGACATTGAGGTAAGAGTGTTCATCACGCATGTGGTGTTCGAAAAGGAGAACTCACCTTTGTTGTTGCGCGTACAATGCAACGTTCAGCATATTGAGGGGTGTGTCAATTCATATGTCGCGTGGCCTTCCTTCCTCCTCCGACCTGCTCAAGACCCTTTCCAATGACATTATTTCTATCTTTTGTATTTGGATATTGGATTGTATTTGTTTTTTATTATTTTGGTACATGTTGTTTTGGATATTGATATTTACATTTCTATTTTATTTGGATATCAATTATATATGCCATGATTTGGTACATTATTTTGATTTTATTTGGATAATTGTTATTTGGGCATGTACAATTTTGCTATAACAGGTACAAATATACTGTTGGGCAGTGACAGTGGACATATTGCCCAACAGTTTTTTTTTAAATTTTGCCTAGAATTATCACGATAAAAAATCGTGACAAGTCTGTGATAAAGAAACTTGTTAGGGACTTGTCACCGGTCTTTGATCATGATAATTTTTTTGGTTTTGTCACGGGCTTGTCATGATTTTTTACCGTGACAAATCTTGTCAAGGTCAAAGACCGTGACAAGTCTAATGAACTTGTCACCGTCTTTGACCGTGACAAGTCCGTGACAAAGAAGTTGTCACCCCCAGACTTGTTATGATTAAAGATCTTGACAAGTTTGACTTGTCACGATTTTAGACCTTGACAAATCAGCTATTTTGGTGTAGTGCGATATGATGAATACGAATATAGCTCTAAGAGCGGATTGGTTTGAGTAATTCGGTATTCAGGATTTGTTTGGATATTCCAATATCCAAGATTCGTTGGGTCTTATGATCCATGATTGGAATTTGACAAAGATCCAATGATTTGTTTTATCTTATGACAAGGATTTGTTAGAACTTCTGTTCCAGGATTTGTTATTGCTTTAACGAACAAGATTGTTTGGATATTATATCTACAGATTTGATATATAACTGTTATTTTATTGTAGGGAAGGAGTACATCACTAAGTTTTATAGCTTAATATTTTTGTTTTAACATTTTTCATGTTTGTACTACTGCCAGATAGGACACCATATGATGGGTGATTTTGAGAGGTGCACTGTTAGAGAGAGCTAAAGTTTAGATATGGGGTTTTTATTATTGTCACACTTATGGTTTTATTTCACTAATACATTGTATATATTGAGTTACAATGGTTTGATTTGATGATTATTGTTGATACCAAAATTAATATGCTGATATGGACGAATAATACGAAGACATGTGTCAATCTACGTGGCACGATAGCAGCGAGGAAGTTCATTTCCCGACCAACCATGCTTCTTTCCGAGCAACGAGGATACACCGAGGAACTCTAGCGCACCGAGGAACTCTAGCACACCGAGGAACTCTAGCGCACCGAGGTACTCTAGTTCCCCGAGGAACTCCTGATCAGCGAACAGCTATGGCGGTCCGAGCTGCACCTCGGTCGTATCATTAATTGCCAGATAATCAACAGTTCAGATATTCATTGAATGCTTATATTCTTGACGTGCACGCTGCATTAAATGTATTACCCTTTCACATGTATATCATTTAATGTATCGAACCTTTCATGTACAGCCTCAAGGCTATAAATACCTTGTATCAAACCCATTCAAGGGGACCGGAATTTCTTGAGAGAACTTGTAATCAAGAATTCTGCAAACACTCAGCAATAACATAACAGTGGATGTAGGCTTTATTCCTAGCCGAACCACTTTAAAAATATTTGTCTTATTTATTTATCTGTGATTGAATAATTAGAGCAATCTAGTTTTTTACATCAACAGATTGGCGCCGTCTGTGGGAACGACTGTTACTATCGTTTTTCGCAAAAATCATTTGTTATCAATGGTAGATAATCCAGAATCCAGTAATCGAAATGCTGGAAATGCTGGAAATCCTCCAAATCCATCTGCAACTCCAGATCTGGCTGGAATTATGACAAATCTGGCTCAAGGACAAACCGCCATGCAAGAATCTATGAGGCAACTCATTCAAACTCTTCAAGGCGGTGCACCTACCTATTCAGGACAACGGAGTGATCGTGGGCAATCACGATCCAGACGTACTGCGTCATATCGCAATGGGGAGTCTAATGATTCTTCTTATCAACCTGGGCGAACTTCATCGATACGGGCTACGGATACAAATCAACCTATATCTCTCTCTCCGGAGAGAACCAGCGCTTTGGAAAGATTAAGCAGGGCGTCTCCTTTCAGTCGATTAGGACCAAGGAGGAATATGAGTCCACCTAGAGCTCCATCGAGAAGTTTTCGGCCACCATCAGGTTTGAGAGAAGGATCAGCACAATCACGACCAGCTACTCGTCGAGATAAATCGCAGGAAGCTACGTCAGAACAATCAGTTGCTCGGACTAAGCGGCCTGAGGAAGGAAATGAAGCATGGAAAGGTTCCATTCAGCGGTTGGAGGATAGACTGGGCGAAATGTCTAAGGCAAGAAACCCATTACAGAGAACTTTTGTTCAAGGGACACCTTTTGTGCAAGCCATTGTGGATTTTCCTACACCATCGAAATTCAAAGCACCTGTGGTGACCCCCAAGTATGATGGAAAGACAGATCCTGTACTTCATATAGAACAATACCAAGCTGCCGCCGATATATACGCCGTCCCCGACGAGATGAGGTGTAGAGCATTCTCGGGAACTCTTACCGGATCTGCACAGATATGGTATAACAATCTTCCTCGGGGTAAGATTTCAACTTTTATTCAATTAGCCGAGTTGTTCATTGGGAATTTTTGTTTTGGGGCGAAGCCGATAAAGCGAGTAGCACATTTGTTAAGTGTTAGACAAAAATCAGGTGAAAGTACCAGAGACTACATAACTCGTTTTAATAACGAGAAGTTGGAAGTCGTAGATTACGAAGAAAAGACAACAATCACTGCTTTGATGAGTGGTTTGCTATCTAATAAGCTGTACTACACCTTGGCCAAAGATCCACCTAAAACTATGTCCGATTTGATGGCAAAAGCAACCAAAATTATGAATGCCGAGGAGGCTATGGCTGCGAAGAAGAATATGGATAAAGAAGTAAAAGTGGAGGTCGACAAGTCTAAGAAGAAAGATCAGAAAGGTAATGGTGGTGACAAGCATTACAGGAATAATAGGACAACGTTGGAAGTCCTAAAGAAGTACGATAATTATACCCCATTGAAAATGGGTATTAATCATGTTTTGGAAGAAATCAAGAATAGCGAGGAAATCAAGTGGCCAGAGAAACTGAAGACAAATCCCGATCTGAGGAATAAGGCCAAATATTACGAGTTTCACAAAGATCATGGCCATATGACCAAAAATTGCATAGCCCTTCAGAACGAGATTGAAACACTCATCCGAAGAGGAAAGTTGTCAAAGTATGTAGATCGTAGAGGTGAAAGGAAGAATGATGACAGAACTAGAGAGAGATCTAGATCTCCTCGTCGTGCAGAGGAGAAAAAGAAGAGGGATCATGAAGATGATCCAGATGATGACCCTGATCTTCCCAAGAAGCCAAGGCAGCCTGAACGAGAGGTATTTTCCATTCGTTTTGGGTAATTTGATTGTAATGTTATTACAGGAGGAGATGCAGGAGGAGGAGACCTTACTGCAGAAAGAAAAGCTTACCTCAGAGAGGCTCAAGCTTGTTCATATATTCAGCGAATAAATCTGGCCGAGGATGATCGACCGAGGAAGGTAAACAAAGAGAAGCTAGTGATTGGTTTTTCAAAAAACGACCTGGCAGGTGTTCTTTGCCCTCATGATGATCCTTTGGTGATCAAAATGAGGATGAAGGATGTGGTCATTTCAAGGGTGTTAGTAGACAATGGTAGTTCGGCATACATCATGTACTATTCATGCTTTGATAGCTTATCACAGACCCCTTCTGGGTTTTGCTGGCGAGAAAGTTTTTCCACTTGGGACGATCAAGTTGGATATACTCATTGGAACTTGGCCTGCTTGTCGAACAGAAAGAATACGCTTCTTTGTGATGGATAAGAATGTGCAGTCAGCCTACAACATCATCATGGGAAGAGTTGGATTGAAGAAGTTCGAAACAGTTCCATCTACAGTACATCAGTATTTGAAATTCCCAACGAATTTTGGAGTCGAAATTATGAAAGGTGATCAAAAAGTAGCTCGGGAATGCTATTATTCGTCAGCCGAGCAAGAAGAACTTGAAGAATCAAGGAAAAAGACTACTACTTATCAAGTGGAGGAGGGTACAGAAATTGAAACTCTTGACCCTAGGGATGAATCTCAACTTGTAAAAGGACAGGTGGTGGAGTCTACAGAAACTGTTATTCTGGACGACGAGCATCCTGAACGAGTAATCCAGATAGGATCGTCGCTGGATATTTCAATAAAACAGGAGTTGATAACTTTTTTGAGAAACAGGAAGAATACTTTTGCTTGGAGTCATGAAGACATGCCAGGTATAGATCCAAACTTCTTATGTCACGAGCTCAATGTGAATAAGGAGATCAAGCCTGTGAAGCAAAGAAGAAGAGTGTTTAGTCCCGAGAAGAACCAGGCCATACAAGAGGAGGTCGAGAAACTTCAGAAAGCCCAATTCATTGAAGATGTGAAATATCCAGATTGGTTGGCAAATGTGGTGATGGTAAAGAAGAAGAACAACAAATGGATAATGTGTGTTGATTTCACTGATCTTAACAAGGCATGTCCAAAAGATCATTTTCCATTGCCCAGAATTGATCAACTAGTGGATGCTACCTCGGGACATGAGCTACTCAGCTTTATGGATGCATATTCTGGCTACAATCAGATCAAAATGAATCCGGAAGACAGGGAAAGTACTTCTTTTATTACCCCAAGGGGAACTTATTGTTATAATGTTATGCCTTTTGGTTTAAAAAATGCAGGTGCAACATATCAGCGGCTGATGAACAAGGTTTTTGCCGAACAAATCAGTTGCAATATGGAAGTCTATGTCGACGACATGCTCACCAAAAGCAAGAGAGCTACTGATCATCTAGTTGATTTAGGCCAGACCTTTGATGAACTGGATAAATACCAAATGAAGCTCAACCCGACGAAGTGTACCTTTGGAGTACGAGAAGGAATGTTCCTCGGATACATCGTTAATCAACGAGGTATTGAGGCAAATCCAGAAAAGATCAAAGCTCTTTTAGGGCTGCGATCCCCAACGACGAGGAAAGAAGTACAAAGTCTTACCGGACGAGTTGCAGCGCCCAACAGATTTGTATCCCGAGCAACTGATAAATGCCTCCCATTCTTCAAGACACTGCGAAAAAGTTTTGAGTGGACTGATGAATGTGAGAAGGCCTTTCAAGATTTGAAGAAGTATTTGGGAGCCCCACCATTGCTGTCTAGGCCAATAACAAGAGAAAAGTTGTACTTGTATCTGGAAGTATCAGAAAATGCAGTCAGCTCGGCGTTGATCAGATTGGAGAATAGAGTCCAGAAGCCAATTTATTACACAAGTAAGGCTTTCCGAGGTGCAGAAATCAGGTACCCAAAGCTAGAAAAACTGGCACTGGCATTAATTGAAGCAAGTAGAAGAATGAGGCCATACTTCCAGGCCCATACAATCATTGTATATACTGACATGCCATTAAGACAAGCCCTTCACAAGCCAGAAAAATCAGGAAGATTGATGTATTGGGCAATAGAACTCGGTGAATATGATATTGTGTACGAACCCAGATCATCATTAAAGGGGCAAGCTGTAGCAGATTTTATAGCAGAATTCACATACCCTGATACCCCCGAGGAACAAAAGGTACTTGCTGACCTACCTATGGACGATACAGGATCAACAGACATAGATCCAGACCAACCAAGGTTGGTAAAAGGACTTGTGGATGTAGAAAAATCATCATATTCAAACCCAGACCAACTCCGGTTGATAAAAGGACGCGAACAGATAACCGACGAGGAACGAAGGATACCCGGGGATGATGAAACAAAACAACAGATATTTTACCGAGGAACTCTGACGGACAAGAAATTTGAAGACGAGGTACCTACATGGAAATTATATGTAGATGGATCATCGTGCATAGCTGGTTGTGGAGCAGGAACTGTTTTAAACACCCCAGATGATAATGACATGGAGTATGCCCTGAGATTCCAATTCAAAGCTTCCAATAACGAGGCTGAGTATGAGGCTATGATAGCAGGTTTTCATTTGGCGAAAGTTATGGAGGCACGACAAATAATTGTTTTCAGCGATTCTCAATTAATTGTGAATCAAATGATGGGAATATATGCAGTTAAAGGAGAATTAATGGTGAAGTACCATGCGAAGGTGATGGAGTTATTGGCAGAATTTGATGCTATTCAATTGGTGAGAATACCGAGGATGGAGAATGCTAGAGCAGACGCATTAGCCCGATTAGCGTCAGCTACGCGCAGCGAGCTACGAAGAACGATACCAATTGAAGTATTAGAAAGTCGGAGCATAGAAGAAGACATGTTGGTGAATATAATAACCCTTGATTTAGGACCATCTTGGATGGATCCTATCAGGGCATACATTGAAGAAGGAGAATTACCAGAGGACAAGCTAACTGCAAAGAAATTGAAGTACAAAGTTGCTCGGTATGTGTTAACTAATGGTGTTTTGTATAGACGAGGAATTATGGCAGGTTTGCAAAGATGTGTGCATCCATCAGAAGTCAAAGAATTGGTTGAAGAAATCCATGAAGGATCTTGTGGAGCTCATGTAGCAAGTCGGACACTTTTGCAAAGGGTAATGACACAGGGATATTACTGGCCGACGATGAGGGCTGATTGTATAGCCTATGCCAAGAAGTGTGACAAGTGCCAACGCTTTTCCTCCATCCGAAGAACTCCACAAGCATTGTTGACACCCATAACTTCACCTTGGCCATTTGCCATGTGGGGGGTTGATCTGGTTGGACCATTGACGACGACCCGAGGAAGGTTCAAGTATCTCGTCGTGGCAGTGGATTATTTTACTAAGTGGGTGGAAGCTGAACAACTAATTGATATGACGTACGAGAAGGTATATCAGTTCATTTGGAAGAACATCATTTGTCGATATGGTCTCCCCCATGCATTCATCACAGACCATGGAACACAATTCGATAATGAAGAATTTGCTGCCTATTGTCATCAATCGAACATTTTGAAGTATCATTCAGCACCAGGCCATCCCCAAAGCAATGGACAGACTGAGGTGACAAACAGAACATTACTAAATGGTCTGAAGAAGAGGTTAAGTGAAGCTAAAGTAAATTGGATCAATGAGCTCCAATCAGTACTATGGGCTTACCGAACAACTCCCCGAGTAGCAACTGGAGAATCACCATATATGCTAGCATTTGGAAGTGAGGCTGTGATACCTGCCGAGTTGGGTCTCCCAACGCATAGAGTACTGAATTTTAATTCCCCGGTCAGCGATTTGATGAGAAGATTGGATTTGGATATGCTCGAGGAGGTTAAAGAAAAGGCAGCCATTAGGAATGCTGCTTACCAACAACGTACAGCTCTGTTTTACAACAAAAGGGTGAAGAAATGTGAATTAAAAGAAGGGGATTATGTGCTAAAGAAAGTCATTCAGAAGCAAAATAAGTTGGAAGCAAACTGGCATGGACCTTACCGAGTTACAGAGGTTGTTCGACCGGGAACTTACAGAATAGCAACTCTAGAAGGAGAAGAATTTAAGAATGCGTGGAATGCTGAACACCTACGCAAGTATTATCAGTAATGTAAAATGTAAAGCATTCCCTTCATTAAGAATAAAGCGAGGATGTTTCGCCATTTTCTTTCTGGTTGAAAGTTTTTCGTGGAATACTAGTGTAATACACTATGCACACAAAAAGCTCTCTAAGGAGCCAAAAGCTCTAAGGAGCCAAAAGCTCTACGGAGCCAAAAAATGCTCTAAGGAGCCAAAAAGTGCTCTAAGGAGCCAAAAGCTCTAAGGAGCCAAAAAATGCTCTAAGGAGCCAAAAAGTGCTCTAAGGAGCCAAAAGCTCTAAGGAGCCAAAAGCTCTAAGGATCCAAAAAGTGCTCTAAGGAGCCAAAAAGTGCTCTATGGAGCCAAAAGCTCCAAGGAGCCAAAAAGTGCTCTAAGGAGCCAAAAGCTCTAAGGAGCCAAAAAGTGCTCTAAGGAGCCAAAAGCTCTAAGGAGCCAAAAGCTCTAAGGAGCCAAAAAGTGCTCTAAGGAGCCAAAAGCTCTAAGGAGCCAAAAAATGCTCTAAGGAGCCAAAAAGTGCTCTAAGGAGCCAAAAGCTCTAAGGAGCCAAAAAATACTCCTTTGGTTAGGAGGCGCTCTAAGGAGCCAAAAAATACTCCTTTGGTTAGGAAAAACAAAATATTCCAAAATACACCAAGTATAGTTGGTCGGGGTTAAAGACCCACTAACTGTAGTTGGTCGACGAGGACAAATTATTGACCTTAGTTGGTCGGACAAATTTTTATATTTGAAATTGAACCAAGTATGGCTGGTCGGGGATAAAAACCCATCAACTATAGTTGGTCGACAAACATTATTTATCCACCTTGGTTGGTTGGAAACAGTTTGAACAATTTATACTCATTACTTTATTATTAAGTGATTGAACAACCTTGATACTTGTAAATTTTTAAGTTGGTTGATGGACAGCACAATATTGTTATCTTTTTAACAGATACATAGATACATATGCACAAATATAAAGGTGTTTGATAAACACAAGACAATAGCAAAATTGGCAAACAAAAAATGAAAGTCTTTTCATTAAAAATCCAGAATAAATTACAAGTTACATGAATGTACTAACTGTTACATTGAAAACCTATTCTATTGGTTTCTTTCCTTTATTTTTTGAAATAGGCTCCTCGCCAGCAGGAGGATCCTCTAGACAAAGAGGAGAATTAATGAAATTAACATCCCTGAGCATTCTGACGTTCATCACAGAAGGTGTATCCAAGAGATGCTCAGGACGAGACAATTCAACCTGGGAATGAAGGCTATAATCACCAAGGTACTTTGAAATCAAGCTACGAGGAATGGAACGAGCTGGGATCCATGCCATGTCCAATTTGAAAGGTGGTACAGGCAAATCTAATAATCCTGGAGCATGATAATCCCATAAATAATGCCCTTGCTCCAATTTTAACACACCCAGTGCGTTCAACCATCCCTGCTTGTAACCTTCATTGTTGGCATGTTCAATACGAGCATCCAGATGAACAAGAGCTTCATTATATCCTGCCATCCAGAATTCCCTGGGTTGTTTATGAAATTTAAAAGCTAATCTATCCAATTGCTCGAGAAGGTTTTTGGCAAAAAGATCCTTGGTATGAAGAGCAGACTTTGTCGCATCCAATTGATCTTCTAAAGATAAGTTTTTCTTGGACAATTCAGACAGAGCACGATCCTTAGCCTTCAGTTGGAACGCTTGAGTTTCCAGAGTAGATTGGGTGCGAGCCTCTTCAACGTTGCGACTAAGAACTCTTGATCGGCTCCGAGAAGCAACTGGAGAACTTTGCTCCTCGACAATTCTTCCTCGTCCCCGAGAACCTCTTCCTCGTCCACGAGCAGTCCCAGAAATAGCAGATCTTCTTAAATCATCCAGCTCTTGCCTTAATTTGGCATTTTCGACCTCTAAGAAAGAGAAACCCTCATCAGTAACGGGCACTAGAGCATTGGAAGATAACGCTGCAGATTCATATTGAGCCAACTTTTTCTGTAAATTATTATTTTCTTGTTCTAGGATCTCGGCAATCTGCCTGCAAGCTTCAACTTCACCTTTTAGGGTCCTTTCCCTAATATCATATCCAGCAATGATCTTCTTATGGCCTGTTTCAGAAGAGAGCAGCTGGTATCTATTTTCATAATCCTTGTGCAAAGAAGCCAATGATGCATTGTGTTGATTTTGAAGATCCTCTATGGAACCATGAAGTTCCTCGATCAATTCGTAGTATGCCACATTATTGGCCACAGATCTATCAAGCAAATCCTTCAGATACCGGTAAGCCTCAACTGCTTGTTCTGAGGCATCGTTACCAAGGATGTCAACAATCTCTGATACACTTAGGTCTGTATGACCAGCTTTATAATAGCCATTGCATTGTCGCATCAACTCAGTATCAGGAGCAGATATCAATTCCATTCTGGCCAAAAACTAATAAAGAAGAGGAAGCATGAGTTAATAAATAAGAGCAGACAGAGTATCAATAATGGAGCCGAACGAAGATGTATTTTATTAGATCATCAAAAAGGTTACATTGTTCGATTACAAGTAATGAAATATAGAAATGATACCGAACAACTTCACACCTTTTCCTTGTCCCCCAGGACTTTCTCGGGAGGCTGGGACGAGGAGCTCGGTTGCTCGGTGATAACAACGGCTTGATCGGCAGGAATCTTCTCGGGAGGAGGAGGCATGGAAGAAATGTCCTCGTTGATAGAGGGTTGAGAAGCAGAGACTGGGTCACCCGTAGCCATAGAAGATTCATCTGAGACAGGCTCATCTTCTTCTTCTTCCACAATTGCTGGAGGAGGACCAGGGAGATGTTGTTGGAATAGCTCAGAATCGTCTTGGACCTTCTACTCTTGCAGAGCAGCTACCCAACCAGCGTGGAAGTATTTCAACTTCCCATATTGGACTTGGGATGCCATTGCATCAATCCCCTTATCCCATCCTTTCTCCCAACCAGCACTGAAATTTTTCTTGACTGCAACCTTTCTTCTCAACTTCTCCGAGGAGAGCTTCACATCCAATTCCTCTTTCTTGACCTTGATATCTCGCAGGGTAGATAACTCTTCCTCTGCCTTTTTCAGCTGGCCATCATATTCCTGATGTTTAACCTCTAAACCTTTTACTTTCTCCTCCAAATTCTTGGAGGTTTCGGCCATTTTCACCTTCTCAGCTTCAGCCACAGCTAATTTCTTCTCCCAAACAGCTTTTTCGTCAACATACTGTTGACGAGATTCCTTTAAAGACTGGGTCAAACCCAACAGAGCATCCTCTACACCTGACGAGGATCTTGAAGCTTTAATAGCTTCATCCTTCTTCACAATATTATTAAAACAGTTCACCAACTGAAAGATGAGAAAAATAGCAAAGTTAATACAAAATGCAAGCTTTCAGAGAAAGAAAGAAAAATCAGAAGTATAAGAAATTTACTGAAGCAAGGTGACGAGCAGCTAAGGATGTCAGCATATCCCTAGGAATTCTTTCATCAACACCATGGACCTCGGGTACGACCGAGCTCGTTGCAGAACTTGGAAGAGTGATGTTTGGAACATCAGTACCACCAGCAGGTACGGAGGAGGCAATTTCAGCCGGAGTAACTAAGGATGATTTCCTCAATCTCTTCAACGGGCGGTCAGAACCTTCAACCAAAGAGGTCTTGGTCGGAGAGATTGTAATTACATCTATAGGAGCATTTTTCTTGCTCGGAACCATTGGGGGCTTCTCGGTAGCTTTAGAAGACCCATCATCCACTTTTTTAGTCCCCTCTGGGGCATCAGTTTTTCTTTTCTTGGCCCCAGAAACAGAAGTAACATCATCAAAGAGAGCAGGAGGAGCTCTTTTCTTACCCATCCTTTGACTTAAAGGAAGATGAGAATCTGAAGATGAACCTTCTGGAGTTGAAGCTGGTTCAACAGGGCGAGCAGTATAAGAGGTTGTGTAACTCTTATACTGTAGCAGATATGAGGCAGACCTGATGTGTTCGTCTGCAATGTTCTTGTGCAAACCCCAGATAAGTTTCAAATGCTTGATATTAACCTCTGATTCTTTTGGAGTTCTTCTTTTGCTATCAACTGCAAATAAATACATAACGAGATATCAATCATACATTTTGTCAAACATGATGAAAGCATAATTTCATAAATAAAATAAAATGAAAAATAAACCTATCCCATTGCCATATGGGGGGCATCTGGGACCGTTGTATACTTCATCTCCAGTTAAAGGGGCATATTGCCAATTTTTTATAACCAACCCATGTTCAAAATAATCTCTATTTGAGTCAGGGAGGTTAACTACAAGAGCCCTATTCAGAAACCTAGTTTTTAAGTAATAAATATTATCTAGAGTGGCCCACTTATAGCAATACATAATCTCAGGGATCCCAATACGAGTCCCATGAGTTAGATTTAATTTGTGTACCCCATTAATTATTCTCCATGAATTGGGGGCTATTTTTGCAGGGACAAGATCAAAATATTAACAAAACTCAAGACACAATGGATTTGGGGGAAATGAAAAACCGCATTCAGCAATAAAAAGACTGGGGAACCAATGTCCCTCAGCCAGACGAAAATAATTTTGAGGTTCAGAAAGTTCTTCCAAGATTACCCAAGACGGGATGGAAAAGTCAGAACGGAACTTTTCAAGAGATTCAATAATGTAAACCATGATGAATAAAAGAAGAAGGAAGAAAATCTTATAGGAAGGAAGGAGGTCTGCTGACAACTAACGAAGGAAAAGATGAACGCACAAGAGAGAAGGAGAGAATAGAAAGCTTGAAGGCAGAAAATTGGAAAATGTAGAAGACCTAAGAAGTTTAAATACTTTGCATTGGGAAGCGGCGAAAGAAATGATTACCAAAAAGAAACTACTGAACTTCCGGCGGCTAAAAGGACAAAAACTGCACGGAGATCGAAGCGCTTATAAAAAATTCAAAAAAAGGGCGGAAGCTGCGAAATGAGAAGGAAATTTGAACACAATGTTCCTGAAACCCAAGAAAAGTCATTTAATATTGCCATATACCGAGAAAGAATGTTCCATACTCCTCAAAGTTCGAAATATGAAACATTGGGGGCTTCTGTTGATACTAAAATTAATATGCTGATGTGGACGAATAATACGAAGACACGTGTCAATCTACGTGGCACGATAGCAGCGAGGAAGTTCATTTCCCGACCAACCATGCTTCTTTCCGAGCAACGAGGATACACCGAGGAACTCTAGCGCACCGAGGAACTCTAGCACACCGAGGAACTCTAGCGCACCGAGGTACTCTAGTTCCCCGAGGAACTCCTGATCAGCGAACAGCTATGGCGGTCCGAGCTGCACCTCGGTCGTATCATTAATTGCCAGATAATCAACAGTTCAGATATTCATTGAATGCTTATATTCTTGACGCGCACGCTGCATTAAATGTATTACCCTTTCACATGTATATCATTTAATGTATCGAACCTTTCATGTACAGCCTCAAGGCTATAAATACCTTGTATCAAACCCATTCAAGGGGACCGGAATTTCTTGAGAGAACTTGTAATCAAGAATTCTGCAAACACTCAGCAATAACATAACAGTGGATGTAGGCTTTATTCCTAGCCGAACCACTTTAAAAATCTTTGTCTTATTTATTTATCTGTGATTGAATAATTAGAGCAATCTAGTTTTTTACATCAACAATTATAATAGTTAATCATAGTATTGTATATCTACTTAATTATTATTCTAGTGTTAATTATGTTATAGTACACAAAACATGATTATGTTCAATGTGTACATTATACATGATAATTATGAAATGAATTGTATTTTATTTAGTTGAAGATTGTGATTTAATTATTGTAAAATAAATGATTAAAATGAATTTGGGTTTGGGGTGTGACACATTTTTGGGATTAATAGAATATAAAAAGCAATTTGTCACAGATTAAATGTATAAAATATATAGAATAATTTAATAGGATAATTGGTTCCTTAAATAAGGTGAAGATGAATAGGTATTGGAGTTATTAATACAATTCATAAAAGCTTTTGGGGTTATTTATAAAAAAAAATGAGGTGAGAATGAATAGGTGTTGGAGTTGTTCAGACAATTAAAATGGATGTTAATAAAAAAAAATTATTTTGTTATTTATAAAAAAAATGGACGTTATTTTTAATTAAAAAACGGTTATATAAAAAAGGCTTGAAAATTATATAAAAAATATTCTTTTTGATCTAAACATTTCAAGATAGTTCTAAAAAAATCATCTCAAAATGATTTGTTTCGGTATTTTAAAAAAAGGGGGTCAATATTTGACAGTTAAGCGGTTTACTTTAACTGCTTAAAAATTGTCAAATATTGACTCTTTTTTTAATATACCAAAACAAATCATTTCGAGATGACTTTTTAAGGGTAGCGTGAAATGCTTAGAAAAAAACATATTTTAAAAAAAAAAACATCCCGGAAAGTGCCCTTCATTAAGGCTCCCTTAGGAGAGTCTCTCTCTCTCTCTCTCTCTCTCTCTCTCTCTCTCTCTCTATATATATATATATATATATATATATATATATATATATATATATATATATATATATATATATATATATATATATATATATATATATATAATGCTCTTGTGCGGACTATTCCGCATTTTAAGAATGCGGACCGAACATGTGTCACCTAACGGTACGCCTAGAAATTATCACCTAAATTATGGGCACACTCTCTCTCTTTTCTGGGGCTCACCGCCAGATTACACATGTCTAGTCCGCATTCTTAAAATCCGGACTAGTCCGCACAAGAGCCGGACTATATATATATATATATATATATATATATATATATATTACGAAATCTTATTTTTACAAGACATGACAGGGAATCAAATTTTTTTTACCAGACATGATATGGAACGATACGAAAACTTATTTTTTTTAACTCACACGAAAACAACCCAAATAATAGCAACACATTTTGACACGACACAATCTTTTTTTAAAGAAACACGAACACGATCCAAATAAAGTGACATGACATGAAACAATATTTTTTTATCCACCTTGAACATGACCAAAGTAAAAGCGGCACAACACAAAATATTTTTTTGACCAAAAATGAACCCGTCCATAATAAATACGATACAACATGAGATTTTTTTCTTAGTTATCTCGAACACGTTCCAAGTAAAAGCGACACAACACAAAATATGTTTTTAAAGCAAAAACAAATTCAACCAAAATAAAAATGATACGATACTATATGAAATATTATTTTTTAGGGTGATTTGTATTTTAGGGGTAAGTTTGTACTCCTTTATTCTTGATCGGGTGCCATTGTTTCTTGTATTAATCATTGAGTGTCATTTCTAACGGCAGCCAATGGAATCAATTGTTGAAAACGTTTGACAAATGTTGGGAGAATGTAAAATTATCCTTTCGCATCTTTATATAAATTTTGTCTAAAAAATTGTATATTATTATTTTCTAAAAAACTGCGTACTATTATATAAAAACTGTATATATAAAAATTGTATATTATTTAATAACTTTTCTTCAAAACATTTTACACAAAAAATATAACAAAAAATATTGATTTGTAAGAAAGTTGTAAGAAAAATTATTTTTCTTATTTTTTTAATTAAAATAGGACTTTATTTTTATTTTAAACAAAAGGTTGCACATTGTTTATAACAATTTTTTAAAAAGATGTTACAAAAATCTGTTTTGTAAAAAAACTAAAAAACGGTTTATTTATTTTTTTTTTCATAAAATGAACATTATTTTTATTAAAAAAAGTTGGACAATTGGAAAAAAAGGGCTAAGACTTTTTTTAAACAAAGAGTTGGATATTGTTTATGACATTCTTTAACAGAAGTGTTATAAAAAACCGTTTTGTAAAAAAATAAAAAAATAAAAACACTTTTCGTTTTTTAAAAAAATGGATGTTTTCTTTATATTAAAAAAACTGTTTTCATTTTTTTAAACGAAAAATGGATGTTATTTTTATTAAAAATAAAACCGGGACATTTATAAAAACGGTAAGATGTAACATTTTTATAAAGTATGTTTTTATAAAAAAAAATTCTAACTTTTTTATAAACAAAACATTGGATGTCGTTTATAACTTTTTAAGAAAAAATGTTACAAAAAAAACTTTTTTGTAAAAAAGTTAAAGATAAACCGTTTTCATTATTCTTTTTAAAAAAAATGGAAGTCATTTTAATTAAAAAAAATTGTTAAAAAATAGATGGATTTTACTTTAAAACTATTTTTTTTTTTATAAAATATGAACTTTCTTTTAAACTATTTATAAAAATGTCCATTATTTTAAATGAAATATGCAATTTTTTTGTGTAACATGTTTAGTATAGAACTTATAAGAAACTATTTCGTATTTAAAAAAAAAAGAGCATTGTTTTTACAATATAAGAAAAAAAACTATTTTTATATAAAACTATTTTTTATATAAAAAAAAAAACAGTTATCTTTTTATAAATGAAATCCGTGATAAAAATATATGTTATTTATAACAAAAAAATAGTCGGACATTGTTTTTGACACTCATTACTTATTTTAAAGAATGTTACGAAACAATAGTTATTTATAACAATTGAAAAAACTAATTTATAACATTTTACAAAACAATAAAGGACATTATTTATAACGTTTTAAAAAAAAATTATTTATAACATTTAAAAAAAAAACTGATTTATTTACGAAACAATAAAGGACATTATTTGAAAGAGGATGTTATTTAAAAAAATGTTATGAAAAAAACTAATTTGTGAGAAAGTTATTTTTTTTTTAAATGGACATTGTTTTTATAATATATGAAAAAAACTATTTTTATTTAAAACCATTTTTTTTATATACTAAAAATACTGTTATCTTTTTATCTACGAAAACTGTGACAAAGAAATATATGTTATTTATAGCACTTTATACATAAAGATTTGATAAATTAAAGTTTTATAAAAGTTTACAATATTTTAATTAAAAAAAAATAGTCGGGCATTGTTTATGACACTCATTACTTATTTTAAAGAATGTTGCGAAAGTTATTTATAACATTTATAAAAAACTAATTTATAACATTTTACAAAACAATAAACGACGTTATTTATAACGTTTTAAAAAAACTGATTTATAAGATTTAAAAAAAAAATGATTTATTTACAAAACAATAAAGGACGTTATTTGAAAGAGGAAGTTACTTAAAAAAATGTTATTAAAATAACTTATTTGTGAGAAAGTTAAAAAAAAATTGTTTTTTTTAAATGGACATTATTTTTATTGAAATAAATCCGGATATTTTTTATTTTGAAAAAATAGTTGGATCTAACTTTTTCTTAAAAGGTATTTTTATAAGACTTTTTTATAGAAGTAAAAAAATTAAGAAAGTTGGCTATTTCTTGTAAGAAAGTAGTAAGAAATCAGTTATTTTAGTTATTGTATAAGTATCTGATTCTTATATAAGTAAAAATGGTATAATATTGTAAGAAATTCGTATGTATATGAGTAAAAAAATTGAGAAAATTGTCTTATATAAGTAAAAATAGTTGGATCTCTTTTTGTTTGATTTGTAAAAATGGTATAATATTGGTAAGAAAGTTTAAAAAAACTAATTTGTAAGAAAGTTGTAAAAAAATGTTTAGTAAAATAGGGTCAAAAGTGTTATTGTACATTTCCAAATGAGATAGATAATGTTTGTTTATTTCTTGCTAACGTTTTCTGTTCATTTTGGCACCCAGTGAGTAATAGAAGAAACAACGACACCCAACCAAGAAAAAACGAGAACAAAAGTACCCAAAATCACGAATAACCATTTTTTACCAATCACGAATACTATCTAAGTAAAAGCGACACAATATAAAAAGTTTAAAAAAAAAAGCAAACCCGGTCAAAATAAAAATGACACGATGAGACACGACATGAAATATATATTTTTTTACCTATCACGAATACTAACCAAGTAAAAGTGGCATAACACAAAATATTTTTTTTAACAAAAAGTGAACGTGATCAATATAAAATGACACGACACGGCACGACAAGTATCAGGTGTATTTGGTTTGTATCTTTAAAGGTTTAATGCTAAGATTATAAAAAAAACTGTAATGATTTCCACACCCCCGCCTATTTTCAATGTTGCCATTTGGTCAGTTTGTTAGTGCTCTTTTATGGCATGCATCAAAAACCAAATAAGAAAAATGGTAAAGAGTGCTTCTGATCTTAATTAGGAGTGCCAAAATAAGACCCAATCTATTTAACCAACCCAACCCACCTATTAAATACCCAACCCAACCCATTATTTAAATGGATCTAATTGGGCTCATTCAATTAAACTCAATAAATTGAAGGGTTGGGTTAGGTTATTGTTGAGTCACCCATAAATCCAATAAACCCAAAAGTCTAAATCACTACTCAAATATACAGTATGCCATCTCTCCCTCCCTCCCTCTCTTTCGCTCATCATTGTATACTCATTTTCTCATCATAAGAACACACAGATAAAAGACCAGTCCCTCATCTATATAATAAAGGAGGAGGGTTTTTTTGCCTATACAAAACCTATATAAACAGGTTTTGTATATAATATATAAATAGGTTATATCCTACGTGTTAACGCAAAAATTCTCCATCTACGAGGACCAATCAGAAAAGGACACATGTCATCCTACGTGGCAATATTCGACATCCGAGGAGAGTTGGTCGGCACCCAAGGAGTATTAGTCGGCACCCGAGGAGAGTTGGTCGGCACCCGAGGAGTATTAGTCGGCACCCGAGGAGAGTTGGTCAGTGCCCGAGGAAAATTAGTTGGCACCCGAGGAGTATTAGTCGGCACCCGAGGAGAGTTGGTAGGCACCCGAGGAGAGTTAGTCGGCATACCAACTAGGAAGATCAAAGGATAACTATGCATTTAATGTGCATTAATGAAGATGGCAGCGCATTTAATGAGCCTTGATGTACATTTATACTGTATTAATAGATGACAACACATAGCATACCAAGCAATTCAACAATTAGATTCGTTGAATGTAGACATAAATGTCTATATACAATGAATCTCTTTATCTCCCATCACTATAAATACATGTATCCCCTTAGCCAAAAGGGAGGAGATCCGGGAGAACCTAGAAACACCATACACAATATACACATCCTTTCTCTCTCTACACCTTATGGTGCTATTGTAAACCCCTGGGAATAAAATAACAGCGGACGTAGGCTTTATTCATAGCCGAACCACTTTAAAAATCTTTGTCTCTTATGTGCTTGATTGGATTGCTTTCATCTATTTATCTGTGATCATAAAAATGGAATTCGGTTCAGTTTTTTGCATCAACAGATTGGCGCCGTCTGTGGAAACGTGTGACAAGCATTGTTCTCCATCAAAAGCTAAGTTTTTATTTTCTCTACGTATAATCAATTATACATACATCTTTTGATTCAATCATGATTTTTATGTTTATATACATAAATTAATTATCCAATTTTTATCTGCAAAATATTGCATATCATGATTGTTGATGTAAAAAACTAGATTGCTCTAATTATTCAATCACAGATAAATAAATAAGATAAAGATTTTTAAAGTGGTTCGGCTAGGAATAAAGCCTTCGTCCACTGTTATGTTATTGCTGAGTGTTTGCAGAATTCTTGATTACAAATTCTCTCAAGAAATTCCGGTCCCTTTCTATGGGGTTGATACAAGGTATTTATAGCCTTGAGGCTGTACATGAAAGGTTCGATACATTAAATGATATACATGTGAAAGGGTAATACATTTAATGCAGCGTGCGCGTCAAGAATATAAGCATTCAATGAATATTTGAACTGTTGATTATCTGGAAATTAATGATATGACCGAGGTGCAGCTCGGACCGCCATAGTTGCTCGTTGATCAGGAGTTCCTCGGAGCACTAGAGTACCTCGGAGCGCTAGAGTACCTCGGAGCTCTAGAGTTCCTCGGTGCGCAAGAGTTCCTCGGTGTATCCTCGTTGCTCGGAAAGAATCATGGTTGGTCGGGAAATGAACTTCCTTGCTGCTATTGTGCCACGTAGATTGACACGTGTCTTCGTATTATTCGTCCACATCAACATATTAATTTTGGTATCAACAGAAGCCCCCAATGTTTCATATTTCGAACTTTGAGGAGTATGGAACATTCTTTCTCGGTATATGGCAATATTAAATGACTTTCCTGGGTTTCAGGAACATTGTGTTCAAATTTCCTTCTCATTTCGCAGCTTCCGCCTTTTTTTTGAATCTTTTATAAGCGCTTCGATCTCCGTGCAGTTTTTGTCCTTTTAGCCGCCGGAAGTTCAGTAGTTTCTTTTTGGTAATCATTTCTTTCGCCGCTTCCCAATGCAGAGTATTTAAACTTCTTAGGTAACCATACCGTCTTCTACGTTTTCAACTTTTCTGCATTCAAGCTTTCTATTTTTTCCTTCTCTCTTGTGCGTTCATCCTTGTTTTCGTTCGTTGTCTACATTCGTCCTTTCTTCCTGTAAGATCTTTTTCCTTTCTTCTCTTTTATTCAGTATGGTTTATATTGTGGAGTCTGTTGAGAAATTTCGTTCTGATTTTTCCATTCCTTCGTGGGTAACTCTAGAGGTTCTTTCTGAGCCTTTAAATTACTTTCGATTGGCTGAGGGACATTGGTTCCCCAGTCTTTTTGTTGCTGACTGTGGTTTTTCCTTTCCACCAAATCCATTGTGTCTTGAATTTTGTCAATATTTTGATCTTGTCCCTGCAAAAATAGCCCCCAATTCATGGAGAATAATTAATGGGGTGCACAAATTAAATCTAACTCATTGGACTCGTATTGGGATCCCTGAGATTATGTACTGCTATAAGTGGGCCACTCTAGATAATATTTATTACTTAAAAACTAGGTTTCTGAATAGGGCTCTTGTAGTTAACCTCCCTGACTCAAATAGAGATTATTTTGAACATGGGTTGGTTATAAAAAATTGGCAATATGCCCCTTTAACTGGAGATGAAGTATACAACGGTCCCAGATGCCCCCCATATGGCAATGGGATAGGTTTATTTTTCATTTTATTTTACTTATGAAATTATGCTTTCATCATGTTTGACAAAATGTATGATTGATATCTCGTTATGTATTTATTTGCAGTTGATAGCAAAAGAAGAACTCCAAAAGAATCAGAGGTTAATATCAAGCATCTGAAACTTATCTGGGGTTTGCACAAGAACATTGCAGACGAACACATCAGGTCTGCCTCAAATCTGCTACAGTATAAGAGTTACACAACCTCTTATACTGCTCGCCCTGTTGAACCAGCTTCAACTCCAGAAGGTTCATCTTCAGATTCTCATCTTCCTTTAAGTCAAAGGATGGGTAAGAAAAGAGCTCCTCCTGCTCTCTTTGATGATGTTACTTCTGTTGCTGGGGCCAAGAAAAGCAAAACTGATGCCCCAGAGGGGACTAAAAAAGTGGATGCTGGGTCTTCTAAAGCTACCGAGAAGCCCCCAATGGTTCCGAGCAAGAAAAATGCTCCTGTAGATGTAATTACAATCTCTCCGACCAAGACTTCTTTGGTTGAAGGTTCTGAACTCCCGTTAAGGAGATTGAGGAAATCATCCTTGGTTACTCCGGCTGAAACTGCCTCCTCTCTACCTGCTGGTGGTACTGATGTTCCAAACATCATTCTTCCAAGTTCTGCAATGAGCTCGGTCGTACCCGAGGTCCATGGCATTGATGAAAGAATTCCTAGGGATATGCTGACATCCTTAGCTGCTCGTCACCTAGCTTCAGTAAATTTCTCATACTTCTGGTTTTTCTTTCTTTCTCTGAAAGCTTGCATTTTGTATTGACTTTGCTATTTTTCTCATCTTTCAGTTGGTGAACTGTTTCAATAATATTGTGAAGAAGGATGAAGCTATTAAAGCTTCAAGCTCCTCGTCAGGTGTAGAGGATGCTCTGTTGGGTTTGACCCAGTCTTTAAAGGAATCTCGTCAACAGTATGTTGATGAAAAAGCTGTTTGGGAGAAAAAGTTAGCTGTGGCTGAAGCTGAGAAGGTGAAAATGGCCGAAACCTCCAAAAATTTGGAGGATAAAGTAAAAGGTTTAGAGGTTAAA
Source organism: Sambucus nigra (assembly GCA_949130495.1). Taxonomy (NCBI): domain Eukaryota; kingdom Viridiplantae; phylum Streptophyta; class Magnoliopsida; order Dipsacales; family Adoxaceae; genus Sambucus; species Sambucus nigra. The sequence goes on from OX422216.1 coordinate 190,767,266, forward strand.
CATCAGGAATATGATGGCCAGCTGAAAAAGGCATAGGAAGAGTTATCTACCCTGCGAGATATCAAGGTCAAAAAAGAGGAATTGGATGTGAAGCTCTCCTCGGAGAAGTTGAGAAGAAAGGTTGCAGTCAAGAAAAATTTCAGTGCTGGTTGGGAGAAAGGATGGGATAAGGGGATTGCTGCAATGGCATCTCAAGTCCAATATGGTAAGTTGAAATACTTCCACGATGGCTGGGTAGCTGCTCTGCAAGAGTTGAAGGTCAAAGACGATTCTGAGCTATTCCAACAACACCTCCCTGGTCCTCCTCCAGCAATTGTGGAAGAAGAAGAAGATGAGTCTGTCTCAGATGAATCTTCTATGGCTACGGGTGACCCAGTCTCTGCTTCTCAACCCTCTGTCAACGAAGACATTTCTTCCATGCCTCCTCCTCCCGAGAAGATTCCTGCTGATCAAGCCGTTGTTACTACCGAGCAACCGAGCTCCTCGTCCCAGCCTCCCGAGAAAGTCTTGGGGGACAAGGAAAAGGTGTGAAGTTGTTCGGTATCATTTCTATATTTCATTACTTGTAATCGAACAATGTAACCTTTTTGATGATCTAATAAAATACATCTTCGTTCCGCTCCATTATTGATACTCTGTCTGCTCTTATTTATTAACTCCTGCTTCCTCTTCTTTATTAGTTTTTGGCCAGAATGGAATTGATATCTGCCCCTGATACCGAGTTGATGCGACAATGCAATGGATATTATAAAGCTGGTCATGCAGACCTAAGTGTATCAGAGATTGTTGACATTCTTGGTCACGATGCCTCAGAACAAGCAGTTGAGGCTTACCGGTACCTGAAAGATTTACTTGATAGATCTGTGGCCAACAATGTGGCATACTACGAATTGATCGAGGAACTTCATGGTTCCATAGAGGATCTTCAAAATCAACACAATGCATCAATGGCTTCGTTGCACAAGGATTATGAAAATAGATATCAACAACTTTCCTCTGAAACAGGCCATAAAAAGATCATTGCTGGATATGATGTTAGGGAAAGGACCCTAAAAGGTGAAGTTGAAGCTTGCAGGCAGATTGCCGAGATCCTGGAACAAGAAAATAATAATTTACAGAAAAAGTTGGCTCAATATGAATCTGCGGCGTCATCTTCCACTGCTCTAGTGCCCGTTACTGATGAAGGTTTCTCTTTCTTAGAGGTCGAAAATGCCAAATTAAGGCAAGAGATGGATGATTTAAGAAGATCTGCTATTTCTGGGACTGCTCGTGGACGAGGAAGAGGTTCTCGGGGACGAGGAAGAATTGTCGAGGAGCAAAGTTCTCCAGTTGCTTCTCGGAGCCGATCAAGAGTTCTTAGTCGCAACGTTGAAGAGGCTCGCACCCAATCTACTCTGGAAACTCAAGCGTTCCAACTGAAGGCTAAGGATCGTGCTCTGTCTGAATTGTCCAAGAAAAACTTATCTTTAGAAGATCAACTAGTTGCGACAAAGTCTGCTCTTCATACTAAGGATCTTTTTGCCAAAAACCTTCTCGAGCAATTGGATAGATTAACCTTTCAATTTCATAAACAACCCAGGGAATTCTGGATGGCAGGATATAATGAAGCTCTTGTTCATCTGGATGCTCGTATTGAACATGCCAACAATGAAGGTTACAAGCAGGGATGGTTGAACGCACTGGGTGTGTTAAAATTGGAGCAAGGGCATTATTTATGGGATTATCATGCTCCAGGATTATTAGACTTGCCTGTACCACCTTTCAAATTGGACATGGCATGGATCCCATCTCGTTCCATTCCTCGTAGCTTGATTTCAAAGTACCTTGGTGATTATAGCCTTCATTCTCAGGTTGAATTGTCTCGTCCTGAGCATCTCTTGGATACACCTTCTGTGATGAACGTCAGAATGCTCAGGGATGTTAATTTTATTAATTCTCCTATTTGCCTAGAGGATCCTCCTACTGGCGAGGAGCCTGTTTCAAAAAATAAAGGAAAGAAACCAATAGAATAGTTTTCAATGTAACAGTTAGTATATTCATGTAACTTGTAATTTATTCTGGATTTTTAATGAAAAGACTTTCATTTTCTGTTTGCCAATTTTGCTATTGTCTTGTGTTTATCAAACACCTTTATATTTGTGCATATGTATCTATGTATCTGTTAAAAAGATAACAATATTGTGCTGTCCATCAACCAACTTAATAATAAAAATTTACAAGTATCAAGGTTGTTCAATCACTTAATAATAAAGTAATGAGTATAAAGTGTTCAAACTGTTTCCAACCAACCAAGGTGGATAAATAATGTTTGTCGACCAACTACAGTTGATGGGTTTTTATCCCCGACCAGCCATACTTGGTGGGTCTTTATCCCCGTCGAGCGACTAAAGTCAATAAAAATGTGTCCGACCAACTAAGGTCAATAATTTGTCCTCGTCGACCAACTACAGTTAGTGGGTCTTTATCCCCGACCAACTATACTTGGTGTATTTTGGAATATTTTGTTTTTCCTAACCAAAGGAGTATTTTTTGGCTCCTTAGAGCTTTTGGCTCCTTAGAGCGCCTCCTAACCAAAGGAGTATTTTTAGGCTCCTTAGAGCTTTTGGCTCCTTAGAGCGCCTCCTAACCAAAGGAGTATTTTTAGGCTCCTTAGAGCTTTTGGCTCCTCAGAGCGCCTCCTAACCAAAGGAGTATTTTTTGGCTCCTTAGAGCTTTTGGCTCCTTAGAGCGCCTCCTAACCAAAGGAGTATTTTTTGGCTCCTTGGAGCTTTTGGCTCCTTAGAGCGCCTTTTTGTGCATAGTGTATTACACTAGTATTCCACGAAAAACTTTCAACCAGAAAGAAAGTGGCGAAACATCCTCGCTTTATTCATAATGAAGGAAATGCTTTACATTTTACATTACTGATAATACTTGCGTAGGTGTTCAGCATTCCACGCATTCTTAAATTCTTCTCCCTCTAGAGTTGCTATTCTGTAAGTTCCTGGACGAACAACCTCTGTAACTCGGTAAGGTCCATGCCAGTTTGCTTCCAACTTATTTTGCTTCTGAATGACTTTCTTTAGCACATAATCCCCTTATTTTAAGTCACATTTCTTCACCCTTTTGTTGTAAAACAGAGCTGTACGTTGTTGGTAAGCAGCATTCCTAATGGCTGCGTCTTCTCTAACCTCCTCGAGCATATCCAAATCCAGTCTTCTCATCAAATCGCTGACCGGGGAATTAAAATTCAGTACTCTATGCATTGGGAGACCCAACTCGGCAGGTATCACAGCCTCACTTCCAAATGCTAGCATATATGGTGATTCTCCAGTTGCTGCTCGGGGAGTTGTTCGGTAAGCCCATAATACTGATTGGAGCTCATTGATCCAATTTTCTTTAGCTTCACTTAACCTCTTCTTCAGACCATTTAGTAATGTTCTGTTTGTCACCTCAGTCTGTCCATTGCTTTGGGGATGGCCTGGTGCTGAATGATACTTCAAAATGTTCGACTGATGACAATAGGCAGCAAATTCTTCATTATCGAATTGTGTTCCATGGTCTGTGATGAATGCATGGGGGAGACCATATCGACAAATGATGTTCTTCCAAATGAACTGATATACCTTCTCGTACGTCATATCAATTAGTGGTTCAGCTTCCACCCACTTAGTAAAATAATCTACTGCCACGATGAGATACTTGAACCTTCCTCGGGTCGTCGGCAGTGGTCCAACCAGATCAACCCCCCACATGGCAAATGGCCAAGGTGAAGTTATGGGTGTTAACAATGCTTGTGGAGTTCTTCGGATGGAGGAAAAACGTTGGCACTTGTCACACTTCTTAGCATAGGCTATACAATCAGCCCTCATCGTCGGCCAGTAATATCCCTGTGTCATTACCCTTTGCAAAAGTGTCCGACCTGCTACATGAGCTCCACAAGATCCTTCATGGATTTCTTCAATCAATTCTTTGACTTCTGATAGATGCACACATCTCTGTAAACCTGCCATAATTCCTCGTCTATACAAAACACCATTAGTTAACACATATCGAGCAACTTTATACTTCAATTTCTTGGCAGCTAGTTTGTCCTCCGGTAATTCTCCTTCTTCAATGTATGCCCTGATAGGATCCATCCAAGATGGTCCTAAATCAAGGGTAATAATCTTCACCGTCAGATCTCCTTCTATGCTCCGACTTTCTAATATTTCAATTGGTATCGTTTTTCGCAGCTCGGTGCGCGTAGCTGATGCTAATCGGGCCAATGCGTCTGCTCTAGCATTCTCCATCCTCGGTATCCTCACTAATTGAATAGCGTCAAATTCTGTCAATAACTCCATCACCTTTGCATGATACTTCACCATTAATTCTCCTTTAACTGCATATATTCCCATCATTTGATTCACAATTAATTGAGAATCACTGAAAACAATTATTTGTCGTGCCTCCATAACTTTTGCCAAATGAAAACCGGATATCATAGCCTCATACTCAGCCTCATTATTGGAGGCTTTGAATTGGAATCTCAAGGCATACTCCATGTCAATATCATCTGGGGTGTTTAAAACAATTCCTGCTCCACAACCAGCTGTGCAAGATGATCCATCTACATATAATTTCCATGTAGGTACCTCGTCTGCAAATTTCTTGTCCGTCAGAGTTCCTCGGTAAAATATCTGCTGTTTTGTTTCATCCTTCCCTGGTATCTTTCGTTCCTCATCGATCATCTGTTCACGCCCTTTTACCAACCTTAGTTGGTCTGGGTTTGAATATGATGATTTTTCTACATCCACAAGTCCTTTTACCAACCTTGGTTGGTCTGGACCTGTTTCTGTTGACCCTGTATCGTCCACAGGTAGGTCAGCAAGCACCTTTTGCTCCTCGGGGGTATCAGGGTATGTGAACTCTGCTATAAAATCTGCTACAGCTTGCCCCTTCAATGATGATCTGGGTTCATACACAATGTCATATTCACCGAGTTGTATTGCCCAATACATTAATCTTCCTGATTTTTCTGGCTTGTGAAGGGCTTGTCTTAATGGCATGTCGGTATACACAATGATGGTATGGGCCTGGAAGTATGGCCTCATTCTTCTACTTGCTTCAATTAATGCCAGTGCCAATTTTTCTAGCTTTGGGTACCTGATTTCTGCCCCTCGGAAAGCTTTACCTGTGTAGTAGATAGGTTTCTGAACTCCATTCTCCAACCTGATCAATACGGAGCTGACTGCATTCTCTGATACTGCCAGATATAAGTACAACTTTTCTCCCGTTATTGGCCTAGACAATAATGGTGGGGCTCCCAAATACTTCTTCAAATCTTGAAAGTCCTTCTCACATTCATCATTCCACTCAAATCTTTTTCGCAGTGTTTTGAAGAATGGGAGGCATTTATCAGTTGCTCGGGATACAAATCTGTTGAGCGCTACAACTCGTCCGGTAAGACTCTGCACCTCTTTCCTCGTCGTTGGAGATCGCAGCCCTAAAAGAGCTTTGATCTTTTCTGGATTTGCCTCGATACCTCGCTGGTTGATGATGTATCCGAGGAACATTCCTTCTCGTACTCCAAAGGTACACTTCGTCGGGTTGAGCTTCATTTGGTATTTATCCAGTTGATCAAAGGTCTGACCTAAGTCAACTAGATGATCAGTTGCTCTCTTGCTTTTGGTGAGCATGTCGTCGACATAGACTTCCATATTGCAACTGATTTGTTCGGCAAAAACCTTGTTCATCAGCCGCTGATATGTTGCACCTGCATTTTTTAAACCAAAAGGCATAACATTATAACAATAAGTTCCCCTTGGGGTAATAAAAGAAGTACTTTCCCTGTCTTCAGGCTTCATTTTGATCTGATTGTAGCCAGAATATGCATCCATAAAGCTGAGTAGCTCATGTCCCGAGGTAGCATCCACTAGTTGATCAATTTTGGGCAATGGAAAATGATCTTTTGGGCATGCCTTGTTAAGATCAGTGAAATCAACACACATTCTCCATTTGTTGTTCTTCTTTTTTACCATCACCACATTTGCCAACCAATCTGGATATTTCACGTCTTCAATGAATTGGGCTTTCTGGAGTTTCTCGACCTCCTCTTGTATGGCCTGGTTCTTCTCGGGACTAAACACTCTTCTTCTCTGCTTCACAGGCTTGATCTCCTTATTCACATTGAGTTCATGACATAAGAAGTTTGGATCTATTCCTGGCATGTCTTCATGACTCCAAGAAAAAGTATTCTTCATGTTTCTCAAGAAAGTTATCAATTCCTGCTTTATTGAAACATCCAACGACGATCCTATCTGGGTTACTCGTTCAGGATGCTCGTCGTCCAGAATAACATTTTCTGTAGATTCCACCACCTGCCCTTTTACGAGTTGAGATTCATCCCTAGGGTCAAGAGTTTCAATTTCTGTACCTTCCTCCACTTGGTAAGTAGTAGTCTTTTTCCTTGACTCTTCAAGTTCCTCTTGCTCGGCAAACGAATAATAGCATTCCCGAGCTACTTTTTGATCACCTTTCATAATTCCGACTCCAAAATTCGTTGGGAATTTCAAACACTGATGTACTGTAGATGGAACTGCCTCGAACTTCTTCAATCCAACTCTTCCCATGATGATGTTATAGGCTGACTGCACATTCTTATCCATCACAAAGAAGCGTATTCTTTCTGTTCGACAAGCAGGCCAAGTTCCAATGAGTATATCCAACTTGATCGTCCCAAGTGGAAAACTTTCTCGCCAGCAAAACCCAGAAGGGGTCTATGATAAGGTTCCAATTGAGATAATTTCAAATTCAAGCTATCAAAGCATGAGTAATACATGATGTCTGCTGAACTACCGTTGTCTACTAACACCCTTGAAATGACCACGTCCTTCATCCTCATTTTGATCACCAAAGGATCATCATGAGGGTAAAAAACACCTGCCAGGTCGTTTTTTGAAAAACCAATCACTAACTTCTCTTTGTTTACCTTCCTCGAACGATCATCCTCGGCCAGATTTATTCGTTGAATATATGAACAAGCTTGAGCCTCTCCGAGGTAAGCTTTTCTTTCTGCAGTAAGGTCTCCTCCTCCTGCATCTCCTCCTGTAATAACATTACAATCAAATGACCCAAAACGTATGGAAAATACCTCTCGTTCAGGTTGCCTTGGCTTCTTGGGAAGATCGGGGTCATCATCTGGATCATCTTCATGATCCCTCTTCTTTTTCTCCTCTGCACGACGAGGAGATCTAGATCTCTCTCTAGTTCTGTCATCATTCTTTCTTTCACCTCTACGATCTACATATTTTGACAACTTTCCTCTTCGGATGAGTGTTTCAATCTCGTTCTGAAGGGCTATGCAATTTTTGGTCATATGGCCATGATCTTTATGAAACTCGCAATATTTGGCCTTATTCCTCAGATCGGGATTTGTCCTCAGTTTCTCTGGCCACTTGATTTCCTCGCTATTCTTGATTTCTTCCAAAACATGATTAATACCCATTTTTAATGGGGTATAATTATCGTTCTTCTTTAGGACTTCCAACGTTGTCCTATTATTACTGGAATGCTTGTCACCACCATTACCTTTCTGATCTTTCTTCTTAGACTTGTCGACCTCCACTTTTACTTCTTTATCCATATTCTTCTTTGCAGCCATAGCCTCCTCGGCATTCATGATTTTGGCCGCTTTTGCCATTAACTCCGACATAGTTTTAGGTGGATCTTTGGCCAAAGTGTAGTATAACTTATTAGGCAACAAACCACTCATCAAAGCAGTGATTGCTGTCTTTTCTTCGTAATCTATGACTTCCAACTTCTCGTTATTAAAACGAGTTATGTAATCTCTAGTACTTTCACCTGATTTTTGTTTAACACTTAGCAAGTGTGCTACTCGCTTTACTGGCTTCGCCCCAAAACAAAAATTTTCAATGAACAACTCGGCTAATTGAATAAAAGTTGAAATCTTACCCCGAGGAAGATTATTATACCATATCTGTGCAGATCCGGTAAGAGTTTCCGAGAATGCTCTACACCTCATCTCGTCGGGGACAGCAAAGATGTCGGCAGCAGCTTGGTATTGTTCTATATGAAGAACAGGATCTGTCTTTCCATCATACTTGGGGGTCACTACAGGTGCTTTGAATTTCGATGGTGTAGGAAAATCCACAATGGCTTGTACAAAAGGTGTCCCTTGAACAAAAGTTCTCTGTAGGGGTTTTCTTGCCTTAGCCATTTCTCCCAGTCTATCCTCCAACCGCTGAATGGAACCTTTCCATGCTTCATTTCCTTCCTCAGGCCGCTTAGTCCGAGCAATTGATTGTTCTGACGTAGCTTCCTGAGATTTATCTCGACGAGTAGCTGGTCGTGATTGTGCTGATCCTTCTCTCAAACCCGATGGTGGCCGAAAACTTCTCGATGGAGATCTAGGTGGACTCATATTCCTCCTTGGTCCTAATCGACTGAAAGGAGACACCCTGCTTAATCTTTCTAAAGTGCTAGTTCTCTCCGGAGAGAGAGTGATACGTTGATCTGTATCCGTAGCCTGTATTGATGAAGTTCGCCCAAGTTGATAAGAAGAATCATTAGACTCCCCATTGCGATATGACACAGTACATCTGGATCGTGATTGCCCACGATCACTTCGTTGTCCTGAATAGGTAAGTGCACCGCCTTGAAGAGTTTGAATGAGTTGCCTCATAGATTCTTGCATGGCGGTTTGTCCTTGAGCCAGATTTGTCATAATTCCAGCCAGATCTGGAGTTGCAGATGGATTTGGAAGATTTCCAGCATTTCCAGCATTTCGATTACTGGATTCTGGATTATCTGCCATTGATAACAAATGATTTTTGCGAAAAAACGATAGTAACAGTCATTTCCCACAGACGGCGCCAATCTGTTGATGTAAAAAACTAGATTGCTCTAATTATTCAATCACAGATAAATAAATAAGATAAAGATTTTTAAAGTGGTTCGGCTAGGAATAAAGCCTACGTCCACTGTTATGTTATTGCTGAGTGTTTGCAGAATTCTTGATTACAAATTCTCTCAAGAAATTCCGGTCCCTTTCTATGGGGTTGATACAAGGTATTTATAGCCTTGAGGCTGTACATGAAAGGTTCGATACATTAAATGATATACATGTGAAAGGGTAATACATTTAATGCAGCGTGCGCGTCAAGAATATAAGCATTCAATGAATATTTGAACTGTTGATTATCTGGCAATTAATGATATGACCGAGGTGCAGCTCGGACCGCCATAGTTGCTCGCTGATCAGGAGTTCCTCGGAGCACTAGAGTACCTCGGAGCGCTAGAGTACCTCGGAGCGCTAGAGTTCCTTGGTGCGCAAGAGTTCCTCGGTGTATCCTCGTTGCTCGGAAAGAATCATGGTTGGTCGGGAAATGAACTTCCTCGCTACTATTGTGCCACGTAGATTGACACGTGTCTTCGTATTATTCATCCACATCAGCATATTAATTTTGGTATCAACAATGATTTTAAAATCATAACTGTTAGATTAATTCTTATTTAGAAATCTGAAAAAATAATGGATTTCATAAATCACAACTTTTTGCTTGATTCTCAAGTTTCAATTTTATATCATGGAATAAATATTTTAAATGATTACATATACCAATATATATGACGGTGGTAAGATTTGATAATTTTCATTATAAATTTTGTAAGATCTTTGATGTCTATTCAAATTCCCATCATATTTTTAATCAGAGAATGTGAAAAGGTTAAAGACAAAAAAAAGTTTTCTCATGGAAATCATGACCCAAATCTATTTTCTCTCTCTTCAAGTTTGAGTCTTTTTGCATTCATTTTTATGAACTATATACTTAATTTGGTTCATCTTCCATCTATGTCAATAAAGTCTCATTGACTGATTTTTGGTAATAACTTCGATCATTCAACATATTTTTATCTCTCCAAATAGGGAATAGGAAAGGATCAATATAAAAAATAATTTTCTCTCACCTAAAAAATCGTTACCCACCTCTTGTAAAAGATGATCAGTAAAACAATCATGATCATATCAAGACTCTGGGTACAAATTTGATATGTTGGCCCCTCGTTCATAACATCACAGGGTTTCTTTGTCGAAATCACACGATCTAGTGGATTAGATAATTATTCATTTAATTAACATTCTTAATGCTTAAATTTTACATCGAATATTATTATTTTTTTGATCTATTGGTTCGAGATATTTTGGGACATAGCAATCTCACGAAAAATTATTCACCGCGGCTCATATGGCTGTCCGGAATCGTCCACTTACAGCCCCTATTTCTGGTCAGCCATACATATTGTTGGTCGGCATCATCTTGGGCCATATTTTATTAAAGAGAAGCTTAACCAAACCATTTTTGTTTGTCGAAGATAAGATGTGAAGATCCATCAGCAACGTTGAAATAATTTTATCCAACTACGAGGTATCTTATTATTGGTCGGAGCCCCATATTGTAGCTCGGTGGAACCAATTGCAGGTCGACGATCATCTACTTCTTGATCGGCGATATCTCAGTCTTGTTCGGAGGTTTCAATTTACTGGTTGGAAACTATCCAACCATCCACTTTTTGGTCGGTGACATCTAATGTTGTTCGGTGCTGTCAATGCACCATTTTTGTTGATCGACGAAATTGCTCAGCTGGTCGGGGATCATTTTCTTCTTGGTCGACACCATATATTCTATAACTTGAGATATCCTTAAATGTTGGTCGGAAACATCCATGCCGTTTGTCGGCAGCAGTAGAATCTTGGGGTATTATAAAATGTGAAGCACCCCAGATATTTCTTTAAACACGAGTTCAGTTTGGGGACAAACAGGGGGCTTAAGTCTTTTTTAACTTGTAATCACCCCAAAAATATTTTTAAAACCAAGTGATAAATAATTTTCAAACAGCAACTTATACCTGATTAGTTGTTGGAGATTAAATAACTTTACAAAAAACTCTACGTCTTATTTATGATGCATATCTGATAAAAAATTGTCCATCTCACACACATTTGGCACAAAAATATTATTTCATATTTTGAAATTTTTATTATTTTATGCTGATACACATCACATATTGTTTAGCTGAATAATTATTCTCATGATAATAACTATTTTCTCTAGTCTCGACAGGTGCTCGGGAAGCTTATTAAAATTTCATAGGGACGAGATTCAATCCCGATGAAAGCTCTTGTAAACCTCTGGAAAAGTAGTATTGCTCGACATCAGGCAATTTTGCCTCGACATATCAACCAACATATATTATTTCATTTTTTAAAATTAATATTTTTATTTCTCAAGCATATACATATCATATATTGATTGGATGAGTAAATTATTCTCATGACTAATCAATTCAGCCTACACATATGGTAGAGCAAATTATTAATTTTTACAGGTACAAGATTCAACGCCGACGAATGCTCGGAAACAATCTGGAAACTATTATCATAGCTCGGCAGTATGAAATTTCACCTCAGTGAGGAACTATTGATTTTATTATTGCTATGATATCTGCTCCAGCACAAATGATTCTATATATCCGTTCGGATTCATATTCTATATTCATCTCTTCATGGAGCTCGGCAAAATACTTATTATCGTATTCAGCTCCGAGGAAAAGCTACAACAGTTATTATATTTCACCCCCAATGGATAGTTGGTCGGGGCAATTCTTATTTATATTCAGGCCCAGATATCGGCTCAAGCACAAATTATTCTATATATCCCTTAGGATTCATATTCTATATTCATCTCAACATGGAACTCGACGAGATACTTATTATCATATTCAGCTCCGAGGAGAACTATAACATTTATTATATTTCACCCCCAACGGATAGTTGGTCAGGGTAATTCTTATTTATATGCAGGCCCAGCAAAGTTCTCGGCCATATTCTTATGTTCTGGAAAATATTATTCTTATTCGGCATTATGCAATTGTGCCTCGATAGGATACTTATTCAGCTTTGAGGAGAATTACAACATTCGTTGTATTTCACCCCCAACATATAGTTGGTTGGATAATTCTTATTTATATTCAGGCCTGACAACGTTCTCGGCCATATTCTTATGTTCTGGAAGATCTTATTCTTGTTCGGCATTATATAATTCTACCTCGACAGATCAACGAGGCACTTTATTATTATTCTTTATATCTATTTGGATGCATATTCTATTCTTATTTCATTATGGAGCTTGACAAATATTTATAATTATATATTCAGCTCCAAGGAGGTCTCCAGCATATATTATCTTATTCCCAACAATCTGTTGGTCAGCTCCAAGGATGTCTCCAACATATATTATCTTATTCCCAACAATCTGTTGGTCAGCACCGAGGAGGTCTCCAGCATTTATTATATTTTACTCCCAACAATCTGTTGGTCAGCGCCGAGGAGGTCTCCACCATTTATTATCTTATTCCCAACAATCTGTTGGTCAGCTCCAAGGAGGTCTCCAGCATTTATTATATCTTATTCTATTCCCAACAATCTGTTGGTCAGCTCCGAGGAAGTCACTATCATTTATTATCAAAAATATATTCCTAAAAATGCCAACTTATGTTGGTTAGGAAGTAAATGTATTCCTACGGGAAGTAAAACTATTCCTAAAAATGCCAACTTATGTTGGTTAGGAAATGTATTCCTAAAAATGCCAACTTATGTTGGTTAGGAAGTAAATGTATTCCTACGAGAAGTAAAACTATGTATTCCTAAAAATGCCAACTTATGTTGGTTAGGAAGTAAATGTATTCCTACGGGAAGTAAAACTATGTATTCCTAAAAATGCCAACTTATGTTGGTTAGGAAGTAAATGTATTCCTACGGGAAGTAAAACTATATATTCCTAAAAATGCCAACTTATGTTGGTTAGGAAGTAAATCTATTCCCAAAAATGTCAACTCAGGTTGGTCGGAAATAAGAAGCTGTCAACTACAGTTGGTCGGAAATATTTTATTTAAACAAAGTACGAGTATGTGAAAGCGATCAAGCAAAAATCATTCAAAGTTCACATTCCACACTTGGGGGCTTCTATTAAAATATATTTGTTCATTTGGTGGCACATTCTTATAACATCATGCAGTCGAGCATCAAATTCAACTCCACAAACTCACACGGTCGGGGCCCCGACTAATTATCATTCAGGAGTTGTTTTTTTTCTTGTTCAGGAATTATTTTTGATATTGAAGTTCAGGAGGCTATTGAAGTTCAGGAGGTATATTGAAGTTCAGGAGGAATTCAGAAGTTCAGGAGGCATATTCAGGAGTTATTATGCGCATACTATTGAAGTTCAGAAGTCAAATTTAGCATCTATAGCACTGAGATCTTTACTACTACTGTCCCGACCATAATTGAAGAAGAAGTTGTATGAAAATGTTTCGAAGTCCACCACTAGCTTGGTACTAATCAGATTGAAGAGTTGGGTTCAAAAGCTAGTATGTTACTCGACAAAGTATTCAGAGGATCATAAATCAGAAGAATCAAGCACGTGAAGTTAGCACTCAGTTGCTCGGCACAGGAGGCAGTTGGTCGTCTAGAAAACCAATCAACATACTTGAAGATTATGACAAGCTACAAGCTGCATACTATGGCATGGCTGCATCCAAATTCCCAGGGGTGATACATAGCACACGAAGTTCCTCAAAAGAAAGATTAGCAACCATCGATCAGCCTGCATCATATGTCGTCCAAGAGATAATGCACTTTATGTTGAACAAATCAAGAAGGTAGATCAAGAATTTCACGAGCACCGAGCAACACTGCAGAATAAATACTCCATCCTTTCAAGTAAACCATCAAGCATGGAGCATTGGGGGCTTCTGTTAACGCAAAAATTCTCCATCTACGAGGACCAATCAGAAAAAGACACATATCATCCTACGTGGCAATATTCGACATCCGAGGAGAGTTGGTCGGCACCCGAGGAGTATTAGTCGACACCCGAGGAGAGGTTGTCGGCACCCGAGTATTAGTCGGCACCCTAGGAGAGTTGGTCAGTACCCGAGAAAAATTAGTTGGCACCCGAGGAGTATTAGTCGGCACCCGAGGAAAGTTGGTAGGCACCCGAGGAGAGTTAGTCGGCACCCGAGGAGAGTTGGTCGGCATACCAACTAGGAAGATCAAAGGATAACTATGCATTTAATGTGCATTAATGAAGATGGCAGCGCATTTAATGAGCCTTAATGTACATTTATACTGTATTAATAGATGACAACACATAGCATACCAAGCAATTCAACAATTAGATTCGTTGAATGTAGACATAAATGTCTACATACAATGAATCTCTTTATCTCCCATCACTATAAATACATGTATCCCCTTAGCCAAAAGGGAGGAGATCCGGGAGAACCTAGAAACACCATACACAAGATACACATCCTTTCTCTCTCTACACCTTATGGTGCTATTGTAAACCTCTGGGAATAAAATAATAGTGGACGTAGGCTTTATTCATAGCCGAACCACTTTAAAAATCTTTGTCTCTTATGTGCTTGATTGGATTGCTTTCATCTATTTATCTGTGATCATAAAAATGGGATTCGGTCCAGTTTTTTGCATCAACACTACGGTTGAAAGGTTTGAATCTAATGGTGAAATAAGATGCCATGTGTCTAACAAGTGACGATATCAATTGAAAACTGAGTCTATAGAAATCTGTCAAAACGAGTCTCAAAATTGACGCAACAGTACATGCTCCTTGAGACACAAACCCTACACACGCACACTCCTTGAGACGTAAACTCATTCATCCATACACCACAAAACCCTGTTCTCCTATTCACACAATCCAACATAGGGGTGTAAGCGAAACGGTTTGGTCGGTAAATAGTAGATACCAATACCAAAACCAAACTCTAGACGGTAAAACCAAACCGTACCAGTTTACCACCCGGTACACCAAAATCAATTCCAAAACCAAACCGGCCGGTATTTCGATTTTTTCGATAATTTTGATTTTTTCTGGTTTCGATAAATTCTGGTTTCTTCTGTTTTTTTTTTCTTCTGGTTTTGGTAAATTCCGGTTTCTGATTTCTGTAAACAACACTAAAAGCCCCAAAAAATAAAAAACAAAGCCAACCAACTTTTTTAAATATTAAAACCAAAAAAACCGAAACCAACATTTTTCTGGTTTCGGTAAATTTGGTACGATAATTTTGGTAAATTCAGTACGGTACGATAATTTAGTTACGGTTTTTCCTGATTTCGATAAATTCGGTACGGTACGGTACGCTAATTTCAATACGATTTTTTCTGGTTTCGATAAATCTGGTACAGTAATTTCGGTAAATCATTTTTTTAAATATTAAATCCAAAACCAACCAACTTTTTTACGGTAATTTCGATTTCGGTAACACCGGTTTCTGGTATTTTAATATATGAAACCAAAACTATTTTTTTCGGACCAAAACGGTACGGTACGATAAAAACCCGTACCACTTCCACCCCTAATCCAACATATTCTTATATAGTAAATACCCATTCATCCATAACGCAAAACCCTGCACTCAACAACAAAACTCTTTGTCTCTTTCTTCGGCTAGAAACCGTCGACCAAGATAGAAACATACATATAAGAATAGGATGAACACCACGGCTCAAAAATCACCTCTTTATTTCAGCTTTTTTTCATCGTTCTCATGTTTTTTTAAAAACCCATTTATAGATCCCTCGAGAATTTGTCTTTTCAAGTTTCATTTACGCATGTGGTTGTGCTCCATCTCTTATCAGGTTTCATTTATGTTGTGAGATATTTATTCAGCTTGTGGTGGACCTGGGCAGTGGACTCACCCTGGCGTCCAAGGTAAAGGCTCAAGGCTCAATATATTTCTCTCACTCCAAATATTACCCGATATCTCTCTCTACCACTCCAAATCCACCGCCACCGTATCTTCCAGAGCAGGGCTCGAACACTTAACCATTGTGTTACATACCCACCCCCTCAACAGATAAAAAATCTATGGTGAAAAAATGGAACTCAAGCCGATTGAGAATATCCATTACCGATCAAAAGATTTTTATTGTTTGGTATGGATTTGTGATATTGTTTTGGCTCTTTTTTTACCTTTGTTTTTTAGTTTAAGTATTTGAGATATTTTTAAGTACACGTGTTTGGGGATTTTTTGGGTATATTCTTAATTTCTCTTTCTCCAATTTTAGGCAATTCTAAATTTTAACATTTTTACCAAATTTATTGTTGGCTCTGAGAGTTCTGATTTTTTTTTTCTTTGGGTATTTTTTCTTGAGGCATTTTTTAGTAAACTTCAAGGTTTTGCATCTACTTGACTCTCGACGCATGTAAACTTCAAGGTTTTGTAGGTATTTTGCAGTAGCTTTGAAGTATGGGTGGTTGTGAATTGTGTACGTATATTTATGACCGAGAAATAACGATGTGGGTTGTGTAACCCTCTATTTGATTTCTATACGATTTAATTTATGATTTTGGGGTTTTTAAATATTTTATGTTCGAGAGAACATCTCAATTAACCGTTGAAACTTTTTTTTGTATTTTAATTGTATAGTGTTTTAAAAGATTTATTTTTGGATATAGTGCTTTTCATTTTTACTTCTTAAATAAATGCAGATCTGTTGTGACATTGTGTGCATCATATTTTTTATGCTTTTTATTGGCATATTATTACTATTTGGTATAGAGCTCCAGAGTTTTACTGGGATCAACCCACTTCCGTTGGATCATTATTTAGGTTTCAGTTACTTTATTTGTTGGTTAGATATGTACTGCTTATAGTGAATTTTTTTGCTACATCACAAAAGTGTATGAAATTCCATTTTTCATATGTTTGTTTGATTTTAATTTGTATCTCCACACTCCTGGACTAATTCAACCTACCTCCATTTCCTTTTCACAGGGGCACACGTATGCTCTGTGTATAGTTTGGTGGGTGAGCAAATAATTTATTAATATGTTCCACTAGATGTTCTGTTTTTGTTTATTTAACTCATAATGCTTTGTTTTTTTGTTCATTGGTTCTGATAATCGCTGTGTTGTTGTTTTTTTCATTTGGCTCGTAGGTAAGAGTCTCCACTACCCATAACCATTTTAAAGGCATTTCATTAATAAATTATTTGTGTATGAGCATGATTTAAATTATATTATTTGTGTATTGACATTGGTTCCGAGGCGTTATGTTTGAAGGAGTAGGTGGAGGAGTGAGTGGAAGCACCTAGATTTGAGATATGTTGTTTAGGTAAGATAACAGGTTTTGAGGAAAAAAAATCTTAGTTAAACACCATTAATTATTTGAGATGACCATGTCACCGTGTTATTAGTACCTGACAGCTATTGGGCAACATTTTCTGTATGTATGCATTTTTTTATTTCTATATATTGTGAACACCTATTGTAAATATTGGCAAATTTGATTTAGATGTCTTTTAGTGTGTTCGGGGAAGTTAAATTTTCCCGTCATTACTCAAACAAGTGATGTTGGTGATTTTTAGGTTGTTAAATATTTTTTTAATTTTATTTTAAATTTCTGTTGATATTAAATGTGGATTTAGTCAGATTTGTTATCTTCTTTTAAATTTCTGTTGATATCATACAAAAGCAATCAACGTTTTACTTCTATATAACTCGAGTTTACTGCTATATAACTTAAGTTTAATCAAAGATAGAACTATGTACCCGGGCTATAATAATGTTAATAGCTGATTTGAGTATGTTTTGAGTTCTTTATTTTGTTAGTTTTGCATTTCTCACATCTGTCTTCGTTCTTTTTATGGCCTATATTGGTTCTTACTTTAAGCTAGCATAATAAAATGATGGTACTAAATTATTATCAGTTCTTAATTTAAGCTTGCATAACAAAAATAATGGTAGTAATCTTTGTCAACTTAATCATTGTTAACTCAAACATCAAAGATGTAATCGTTATGAACTCAACGACATCCACCAAATACTCAATTGTTTAAATATTAATTGATCATCTCCTTGCATATAAAGTTGGTTGAGTTCATTTTTGGGGGATATAGTTGAGATGTCTTGTTATAGATGTTAATGTTGAATGCGAACTTGGAAATGTTTGGGGTGTTTCTTTTATTAAAGAGGTTGCTATTTTATGTAAACTTAGACATATTTGGGTGCTTAGTTTGTTATATGGATTTGTGGTGAATTAGAACTTAACCATTTTTGCGATTTTATATTGATCATACCTTTCTTTGTCTTAATGTTAATATCGATTTATATGTTGGTAGGTCTGCATAAAGGACATGCATAAAAGTTATATTTAGTCGTCCAGGGGATATAGCTGTTGTAAGTAACTTTCGACTGTGAAACTCAAATGCTACAACTGACATGACGTATGGGATCTGATTAAATGTAATGAATTATTATGTACTGTTTGATCAATTGAATTTAAATGGAATTCACATATGATCAATATGTATTAAAAAATTTGAAACTACACAAAAAATGCATATTCTAAATAAAACTAGATATTGGAAACTAACTTTGTAATGGTTGGATACTGTTATAAAGATGATTTTTTATATTATATTCTCTACTTATTCTGCGAGTATTTTGGGGAAATTTAATGAACAAAATATTATGCAAAGACTTTCCAGGGGCCTATTGTGAGCATATTGATGTATAGGAGTTATAAATATACACGAGAAAATTTAGCATAGTTTAAACCTCTACTATATATAGTTGTTTTCAGAACTCTATATGTGTAGGGTTATACGTCCATCTTTATTACACTTCAAGAAGATTTTTTTTAATTGAAACAAAAACATGGTTTCAGATTCTTAGTGTTCGAAGTATATTATAAATTGTGTCAAATATTAATGGGATTTATAATTTGATGTTATTTGGTCAGTCTCACATCACTTCAATGATACCTCGCATGATAAAATATTTTTTTATGCCTCAACTATGTCATTTGTTTCAGTTTGTGTTTTTTTTTCCTTTCACCGTAATGGGGTGTGCCATTAAATTGGGTTATCCCACAATAATGGTATTGTAAGAATATGGACATAATGATTTAGTGGGATCAAATTTATTTGAATTAGTAATTATAGAGTTTGAGTTCTCAGGGTGAGTTATTCCTTTTTTGTGATAGGTATTTTTAATGGAAAAAAATTAAGAGTTTGGTGTCCATAATTGGAAATAAAAATTTATCAAAATTGACATTTTATGAACATGTATACATATTGCAATAATGTGTTGGAGATGCTAAATACGATGTTATCATGTTAATTTCTTTAACATCCTAATTATCTCGCACCACAAATAGTCAATGTGTTGATTTTCTTTTGTGTTTAAAAGTCTAACCTACTTTATAATGGTTAAAACTAATATATTTTATGAATAATAAGTTCAATACAATATTTTCACCGCGCCATCGGCTCGGGTACACCCTAGTATGTATATAATCAAAACACCTCTCTATTCAAATATTTAAAATATAAGGTCTTGTTGCTGCATAATTAAATAATAAGAACGAAATTACTTGATTGACGATAAAATCAAGGGATAATTCAAGGGTAGCGTAATTTATTAGGTCAAACATGCATGAAATTTAATTGACTTTTTTTAAATTTTCCAAGTCCGTTTTCATTATATACTATATATATTTAGAAAAATATACCCTTACATATATATCCATTAATTTTAAACCCGCTTACTCTTTCATTCTAAAAATAAACATATAATCTCACACTCTTTCTCTCTCTAACACCCCCACCTCCACCTCCACCTCCACCCCCACCTTCACCCCATTCCATAGGAGAATCGCTAGAAACAGCCACCGAAAAATCTCGTCAAAATTCTCGCCGGAGTGTTTCTCTATCCTTGATTCTCTCTTTCTCTCCATCTATTTCTTCATTTTTTCTGGTCTACGCCTGCGACACCATTGCCCGAGATGGAGAAGAAGAGTTTTCGGAGGAATAAATGGAGATTTGACAGAAACAATAAATTTATCTGTCTCGATTTTTTCGTCAAAAATATCAAATATGGGTGTTGTTTGATAGATCTTGACGAGTAGATTCCAAATATAGAAATTTTATGAATTTTGGATTTGTAGATTTGAAGTTATAGACTTTTAAAGATTTAATTTTTTTTGGGCAAAAAACTAGGTAAAAGCTGTCTAAGATATTTTGGGGGTGTATTTGTCATTTTAATGTGCTGAGTTGGAACCAAGCTCTTGGCCCACTGGTATAAGGCTGCCAGTGGGGCAGTCTGAGGGGGTGGATTGAGTTTGGTCCCCAGTTGGATCCTCGGCACTGTTAACATAATGCTTGGTCAGCGGAAGCCACGAACCGCGAACGTGGATTAGTCGAGTTGCGCTTAAAGCTGGCCCGAACCCCACATGGTATGATACCAAAAAAAATGTGCTAGAGTTGGTAAAATAGGACTTTTGGCACCATTGATTCGGTCAAAGGATATCTTATCTCATTGACCAAGTGAATGGGACTTGCTAACTATTACTCCTAAAATCAATTGCAGAATAATAAAAAATCCTCATTGGATTGAGTCCCGGACTAAGTCTATCAATTTAAAGTATTTCGCGATTATGCCCAAAGTGTCCAGCAGTTCTGCTGGAACACCCCAACTCGGATTTGGGTCATTTAATTGGACTAACCCGCAACGGTATCGAGGTGTTATGGGAAATAAATCCTTCAAAGGTGGGTGAGAGCTACACTTAGTACTATTACGCAAAATCTCATGTTAACATTGCAATCCATCTTTTATATATTTTCAAAATTAGGGCCACTTGTATACTATTTAGTTGTTCAATTAATTTGTTATGGAAAAGATTTAATAGAATATGACTGAATAAAGGAAACTTGTTTAAATTATTATAGACTTAATTGCATAAAGTTTAAAAAGTCCAATTAATACTTGAAATAAAAGTACAACAATTGTGATCGAGCGACCATCATTGTGGAATGGCCTGATATTCATAGCTTTCTATGATTCACCCCTCTTGTCCTTTCCTTTATCGGCATCCTTACCCGAAATACCTAGGGGGCTATCAAAGAAGGAAATGAGAAATGCCTAATAGGGGGAATAATGAGAGGCTATAATAATAATATAAAGAAGATACGTACACCTATACCATGGATTTTAATTGTGAAATAGTTTCATTTGATTAAATCTTTGAAATGCAATTATGATACTTGGTAATTCACACTTGGATATGTGCCAAACACACACTTTATTTATTATAAACAGACTCCTACCCGAGTCCCCATTATTTTACCATCTTGATTAATCCTTTTTCTATGAGCATCAAACTGTTTATTTCATCATTTATCTTTAACAATCCACATATTTTGTTATTGAAGCTAATAAGACCTCGATACCAGAATATGCAGGTCATTAAAATTAAATACCATTCTTAGCATGCGACAAAAAATATGAGACATTAAAACTTATTCCACAAGATGTAAACTGAGATAATCCAAAAAAGTAAAACCATTCACTATATTAAACTCCAACAATAAAACATCAAATCTAAATACAATAAAACTCGAATGAAATAAATTCAACTACATAAAAATATTTCCAGTTGAAAACCATAAGCAACCGTGGAGTCGAATGATTCATCGAATCCCAAAAAAACTGTCTCGCAAACAAAAGAGATTGAAAAGAAAATTAAACTATGCAACAAAGTAAACTCCAATTGCAAGTCCACTAGTCTCCAAAACAATGCTGCTACACCGCAACCTATTTTGGAAGGTTAGTCATTAGGTCAGGTCCCACCGCAAGAATATCAGCTACTCTTGCCAAATAGTATCCATGAATCCATTCATAAGCATTATACGAGATAAGTATCATAATATAATATTTTAATTAACGAAGCACAAATGATAATGATGGGAGTAATATAAAACTGTAACAACTACCCACGTAAAAATAAGTCGGCTATAGAGAATATGTCACGTGCTTCATGGTATTGCTCAATATGCAAAATTGGGTTTGATGCATTCTTGTCTTAAACTAACTTGTTTGCACTTGTTTGATGCCTTGGTATTGCATCTTGAATCGTTCTCTTTTCTTGGATCCCGCTCTTATATTCTTCTCATTATGTGCCTTCTTCAGAGTGTGGATGCACTCGCACCTCTCTCTTTCCCAGCCTATCAAAGATGGGTATGCCTTTAAAAGGCCCTTGTCCATTCGTCCGAGTACGTTTGATCGTCATCATCACCAGTTTATCTCATAGCGGAGGTTTTACCTGGTCGATGAGAGGATTCTTCAAGTTCGAACCCATGTGTCCGATCAGATCTGCTCGTCTCAGATCCCAGATCTAGTCTTCAGGGATTTTTGAAAGCTTTCCCTCGGCTCTCTTGCCTCCTATCTCTATAGGGGCAGGGGGAGTTGATTCCTTGCGTTTACCCAAACTTTTTTCCAAGGATGGAATTTTTAGAGATGGTTCTGGTCAGCTTTTTGAGGTCAACACACTTTGGATAAGCTGTCTCATATTTTCTTTCATAGTTTCCTGGCTTTAACCAAGCTACGCATGAATCCTGTTAGATCCCATATTCCAGTAGTGGTGGAGGGTGGTGTATCTTCTTTTTTCTGGTTACTTTCTGGGTGTTCTTCTATTGTTACAAAAATTCCTAGAAAAGTAGTGTATAGGCATAGGAAGACAGAGTATGACTTAAATGTTTCGTTTTGACATAGGGGGACTGTTTTAAGATGGGGACGAAAATGTTTAGATTTGATTTACATGGAATATGTGGATGGAATCATAAATTAAGAATTTAGGCACAAAATCAAGTGAATTTATTGATGAAATCAGCAAGGTGGTTATTAATGAAATTTAGGGTATTTTACTGAAAAATCTAAAAATTTTGCAATTAGGATTTGGGAATTAGATGAGAAATAATTAGGCTTTAATATTTCCTATAGACGGCGCCATTTTATTATCGTCAAAAAACGGATTCTATATTGTCTAAGCTGGAATGAAATCCAATGAGAGATAACAAACGATAATAATTAATGTATGCAGATAAACAAAAATGGAGATGAGGATAAGAAGATTAACACTAAGAGATTAGTGGTTCATCCCCGAAGAATGGGCCTACATCCACATGTTGTTTTGTTACTTATGTGTTAAATCCATACAAATAGTGTAATATCTTCGCCCTGACAGTATAAATGTCAATGATATCTCTATATGTTAATGGGTTAGATGGATGGTTGATTTCCTCCCCTGATCGCTATGGGGGGATCCGCGCTTATATATGGATTCCAATTAAAGGAATGTCTGTGGACCAGTATGTGCTAGATGAAAGCATCTTGTTAATGGACCACTAAAGTATTCTTTAATGCTTCACCCATGAATAGAAGGTTCTGAACATGTTAGTTGTCTAACGTGCCACGCATATGTTGTTAGCCAGCAACTTGTGATACCCCGCCTAATTAAATACCGGGAGATCAGTCATTTATTCAATTTAAAATAAAGTGTTCGGTTGATTCATTCTTAGCATCACCGTCGAAATACATTTAACATTAATAATCACCTAATAAATAATTATGCTACTCTCAAAACATTTTCCATTTTAATTTATACCCAAATAATCCATTAATAATTTCTAAGTATTAAGACATCAACTATTTACCATTCACATGAATATAATAAATACTGGATATAACTTAACTGCTAAAATACATAAGACTGGATAAAACATTCCAGTTCTAAGTCTCAAATCAATAAACCATAATAATACTCAATCCAACTGAAAAGAACTACAAAGTAAATTGAGTACAATCTCTCTGATAAAGTAACACTAAGGATGGGCGACACATGCCCTAAATGAAATGTATGAATAGACCTAAAAGAAATGATAGAGGCGTCTAAATGCAAGGACCTGCAACTCTCACAACCGCTGCAGTTCACTAAACAATCCAAGCATCTACGTCTGGTAACCCTATGGCTGGGCACCTGATATAATACATATATATATAGCAAAAGAGAGAAGAATAGCAAGAGACGGGTCAGAGCTCGAGTTGTAAAAATTCTTGATTTAGCAAGTATTTAAAACTGCAATAAAGCAATTATTTTATGCATGATAGCTCTTCGGACTCTCACATGAGATCCTCATGTGACACACCGCCTAATAAAATACCGGGTGATTACTCCTATATCAAATTAAAACAGGAGTCTCATATGGTTCATTCTCAGCATCACTGTCGAAAACCAATTTAATTACAAATAACTTATTAGGTTGGCGTCAAAATTTTAATTAACTAATCTTTTTAACCAAACCAATCAAATAAATCAATCACAACAATTTATATGCAACAACAGAAATGAAATAAAATAACTGAACACTCATTACAAAATAATACAACCAAATTGAATGTCGCACTAAAAGGAGGTAAAAGAATAAATGAATACAATTGGGCTATCGGCCCGAATGTTACTACAATGCTTCTTATATAGATCACAAGAATAGAAGCGTCTAAAATAAACCTACATGCATCCACAGCTGCTGTAGCGAACGTCTGGCTCGAGAGAATCATCATCCAGGCGTCCCTGTGTCTGAACACCTAATATATATACATATATAGTAAGAGAGGAAAATAGAGAAACGGGTCAGAGCCCGAGTTTGAAAATATTTTAACAAGTGCATAAATGCCAATGAAAATCTCTCATATTTAAATTGGTATCGCACTCTCATGAGATACCCCTCACCCTTCTTCTAATAGTGCACAACTATCGCATACCTTTTAAACAACTGAGTTAAGCTACCCTGCCTAATAAATTCATTTCACCCATCTTTTAAAAATCATCATAAATCCGAGTACTCAGGACTAAACTTCTCCCCATTCCTAACATTATGCTACCTTCATGCGTGGGGTATCTCGCGAAGCGAAATCCAAACAAGGAACCCCCCCCGATACACTACTACATGACAATGTTGATCGTCGGAATCCATTAGGCCCTCCGTAGATACCACATTTTATACCATCCCGTATATATAAATAGTTCTCACTAGAACCTATGATCCATATACATATAAATCAGGATATAAATCTACCGAAAGGAGAATATCACTTTATTCATTCTTTATAAAATATTCTAAGCTATCGCGTGACCTTATACATTATAATCTCTCACTTATGATTCATCCTTACATCATGAATAACTTTCACTAGGTATTTACACTATTCACGCTTTAGTGTTATTAACCTCGTATATAATATTCTCAATGGATGCAGTCTTTATATGCTATCATCTTCCAGGGAATTACTCACACATCATCCTGGGTACCAATGGTCGAACTCTCACACCGACTTGGTAAAAACCAAATCACAACGTATGGGAAGCGGTCATAGTTCCTCCCCGAAAATGAGAACGAAACATGCCCACCACGTCTCAACCCTAATAAAAAATCACACAATAAAAAATGGACGCCATGACCTGGGGACTATACGCTCCCTGCTCCTCAAGCCAGGGGCCTCACCCACATCGTGCAACTTCTCATGTTATCATTAGAGGGGTATGCTTCATATAAATATACCATTCACACATACATATATTTATAATTATATCATATATATACTGTCTCTATACCCGTACACACACACACACACACACACACACACACACACACACACATATATATATATATATATATATATATATATATATATATATATATATATATATATATATATATATATATATATATATATATCATCAAATCTGACTATCCATGTCTATCTCTCTTAGCATTAGCCTGTAATCCCGAATATACATATTCAATTTAATTTCATAAGTATTCACTTACTTATAATATAAATATCACATATTTTGTTTTTATTAATCTTATCACAACTATCTCGTATCCCAATCACATCCGAAATTCCGATTCGAATCCCAAGGGTACTTTTTCCCATTCGACCTCTTAAAAATCACAAATTCTCACAAGTTTGGATTTATAGCAGATTTCACACCTTACACGAAAACATCTATAACTCACTCTACAGAAGTCCAATTGACCTCAATCAAATTTCATTAGAAATATAACTTCCATAAATTTCTTTTAATCCATAAATGAGCATCTAATTCAAATCATACAGAAAATGGCATACATTTGAATTGTCTACAAAATTTTTGTAACTCTGCTGTTCTGGCAGCTTAAACACCTTGCACTAAAACAGCTATAACTCACTCTACAGAAGTCCAATTGACCTCATTCAGAGCTCATTAGAAAGATAACTTCCATACATTTCTTTTAATCCATAAATGAGCATCTAATTCAAATCATATAGAAAATGGAATGCATTTGAATTGTTTATAAAATTTCTGATTTGATTTTCGAGCTAACGATTTCAATCTCGGAACAACTTCCTTAGAAAAATCATTATAAATCCAAAATAAATCAGAAAAATACGCGGTTGGCGCCCACGCGACCGAATCAAAAAAATATACAACTTTTATCTTTGACCAAGAGCGGAATCAATTCGCTTCCTAGACGAATCGACTCCGTAAGGCGCTGCCTTACTATTTACTATCTTCACCAAATTACAAATCTCCATTAATACACCTCCAAGCTTTTTATCTTCTCTCCCATCATCGTCCAACCTCAACCAACAATATATATACACATAAAAAGAGTTCTTATCATCCTCGAACCCATATCCAACAATTAATTTCAATTAATTTCTAAGTTTCTCAAATTGGATATTATCCGGGTTTTACTCGTTCAAACTTTCAAAACCCCCGTTTTGATTCACGAAAACCCAACCCAAAAATCTTTATAGTTTTTTACACACCAACTATAATATGAGAAATAAACACACTAAATCATAAAAGCAAGTTAAACACTTGCCTCATGGATAAAATCCGATGACCCCGAGTCGAATCCCGCGGAACTTGGCCAAAAATCCCCTTCTTTCTTCTCTTCTCTTTCTTCTTCTTTCTTCTCTTCTTTCTTTCTTCTCTTTATCTCTCATAGGGCTGAAATGTGGGAGAAATGAGGGTTCTCCCCTTATAAATCCCAAAATTGGGTGTATACCCAATTGTAAAATGACTCGTGTACTTAAATGCGAGTCCCGACTAGTCCAAAAAGCCCTCGAAACCCACATATTAGCCCCGGGTACTTCATTTTGACTATTTCAGCCCATTCGGGATCAACAGTGCGCTCGAAATCACCATCCTAGTCACTTATCAAAAATTTACTTTTTGAACCCAACACAACTCTACACGTGTGTTCCGAATAAAATATTATTCTTTTGTCGCTTCACCTACCCACGACATATAATAAAATAATTCAACTCATATACTTACTCCCGTAAGAAGATGTACTCCATGTAAATATTAATCCGACACTAGTAAACTTATATTTACTATTCACTTTAAAATTCTCAATTATTAAATTTATACTTATAAATTCCAAAATTACTATTCACAGTAATTTCCTCTAATTACCAAATTACGCCACTTAAGTAATTTAAATATCCATAAAAGTACGGGGTATTACATTCTCCGCCCCCTTACAATGGAATTTCGTCTCTGAAATTCAGATACGACTGGTTCTACTAACCTAGGATCGCTAATCACACTTTATTCTGGCATACTCGGCTATATAGTCCCATTGCAACGCTCACGCATAAAGGACAACATGTTCAATCTCTCAAGAACCAATGAAACATATACACATATTGGAGGTGAACATAGTTCCAAGCTGATGGGCTACGCACATACCTATGCACCCATACAACCGTCATCACTATCATTCTCACAGATAGCCCGTACCTAGGTTCCATGCTCTAGTGGTACGACTTAAAATCCCCCGAAGGCACACAAGATATGGTCTTCCACAATGCGTTAACCCCCGTTCGATAGCCAGTAGCTAGGTATGTTATAAACATGATATTCCAAGTAATAAGCATGCACACAACTTATATACATTAGTAGGTAATCACATAACCCAAATACTATAATTCGTAAGTAATATTAACGCCATTACTCTCCACGATATCCGTATATATATAGCCTTTCTAGGACTTACATTCTCTCCTAGGTTTTCACACAAATTCAATACACCGAGGACCATTACACCCTTAATTCCCTAACACTTTGGAATTTAAGTCACCCGTTACTCACGTAGATTAATACACTCGCTTGGATAACCCTAGGATAGTTTTTAACTCGAACGGATCCTAAAAACTCAATCTGGAATCTCATAAGAAGTTTCGTTTCCATTTCGGGTGGTATATAAAATCAACAAACCAAGGTGTCCACATACCCTTCAATCCGTGCTTATCAGCACACTATTGCAAACGTCAAAGACGTAACACTCTCTCTAAAAATAGCCCTCACTTTCTTTTTGGCCTGGTGATAACACCTGGGCATTCCTAACCCTAATAATTCAAAATTTAATTCTTCCTATATCTGCGCCACTTGCCCTCTAACCTTATCTCTTAATAGTCTTAAGATCGGTGTGTTTTCCTACACACGTAAAATGAGTACAATCTTAACTATATCCCTAGTGCCCAAGACCTCTCTCAACGTTTGACATTTGCTCAGTTTCATGCATGGGACGTTTCACAAAGCGAAATCCAAACAAGGAACCCTCCCATTACACTGCTTCCTCGCATCTTCGGTCATCGAGATATAACGGCCTAATGCACATCATCGAGACGTTCTAAATCCTTCATCGTAATCGTACTAACGCGCTTCTACCTCTGTGTCCTTCCATTTCATCGAAATGGAAAGTCTAACTAATCGGGGCGTCTACTCTCTGCAAAAGTGCTATAAACATTATACCCAAAACATATTTCCTCTGAATTTGCCTTCTCTTCAAGGCCTGTCTATAAGCCTCATATCAGTGTCCTTCGCCTTGCCTCACCCACATACCTGTGGTGAGAGAAACATTTCCAGTGCTTTTCCACAGCACATCTACCTTTCATTAGCCCCTAATCATAACATGACTCTCATCTAATTTATCATCAAAACCAACATCCAAGCATACAATAACATCTACTCGTCGAAGTTCCATCTAAATATATAATAATTGGCGAGCTCAACCCGTATCCAAGCGAGATATCGCAAAAACAACCAGTTCCACCCTGGAACCGCGGATACAATAGTCTTGCAATAATTAGCCTGTTATCGCTCCGACCATTCAAAAACATATTATGCAATCATTACTCATATAATATATATACTATCGGAACCCCAGATAAAATCTATAGTGTTGGCATACTCTGCTATCAAGTCCTTGTATCTCTCGTACTAAGGGAAATACGAGTCCAGAATCACTCTAGCGATGTATTAACACAATACATATAAAATGGAGGTGAAGCATAGTTCCAAGTCACTAAGAGGTCAGCACATACTCCTCACGTCTCTTAGGACCGTCTGACTATCATTCTCAGATAGCATGTATCAAGGAATACTATGTTCTAGGGTATAAGTCAATATCCCCCATAAAGGTCACATCGAGATAAGACTGTCCCGGCACGAAAACCCCCGTGATAGCAAGTAGCGGAGGTATGATTATTCAGAAATAGAATATTTAGTATAAGTACACAGTCACATGGCCATATATATAAATATTCACATTTTTCAATTAAGTTCGCCCACGACCCATAATAATATTTTTAACCGTACTTAATACAATCTCACCCAATTATTGCGCATAAAGGATTCATCTCTTTTATTCTCAATTATAATCATTTCATAATTACATCATATACCCTCTATAATATTACCAATACTTCCACAAAGCTCGAATTACACACACGAATCCAGGGTTAACAAAATACCGCGACTCTATCTAGCTACACAAAATATACCTCCTTCATCCGAAGCGAAACTCATAACAACATTCTTGCCAAATACCCTGGCTGCTCCAAATGGTTCCCGGACATAGTACACTTGTCTTAATAGAGCAAAAAACTACTTTGTTCACTGTCGACCCCTGATCGATTCTCAAGTGAATAATTCAGGAACTACATTCTCTTCATTTCTGATAAATCAAAGAAACTCACGGTTAAAACAGTCCGTAAGATTCCTTGATGAGCAAAACATTATGCTCCCATAAATATGGTGACCATCATTCCCACCATTTTGACATTATTCCAACGAGTGAAAAAATTTCCTCAAATTTTCACATCTGGGCATTTCCATACCCTGCTCTAAGCCAAAGCTTCTGAGCCTTCTACTTCCACTGAATAAAGCTACACTTCCTTCGTGTAACTTAAACTTCAACGAATGGTCCTTATCAAAGACCCTTTCAAATTTTTTCCCAATTTAACTTCACTTGGTAATTTAAGTTTAGCACCACTCTCTACTATAGCGGTACTTGGATAAATATAACTACTATACCTTAGTAATCGTTGTAGCAATCCACGAAAATGCCATGAAGGGAGTGACCTCTACTGCGGTCCTCGTCCCTAGCTTCAACTTAGAGCTCAAACTAAGCCCTGTCTCCTGGTGCCCTCATAACGGCCTTCCCTTGTCCCCCTTTATCAACCAGCACATGAATCTTTAACGAGCGTGCAAAAGATTTACTATAATCTTATATAATAGCTGGAAAACGAAATCTCACAAGAGGATTCAACAATCCTAATCATAAGGCTCTATATCAAATAGAAAGCAACGCTGAAAGTGTAGTATGTCCGCACATATTCCTAAGGACACTAGAACCTGATGCTCTGATACCATCTGTGACACCCTGCCTAATAAAATACCGGGAGATCAATCCTATATCAAATTAAAATAGGAGTCTCAAATGGTTAATTCTCAGAATCACTGTCGAAAACCAATTTAATTACTAATAACTTATTAGGTCGGCGTCAAAATTTTAATTAACTAATCTTTTTAACCAAACCAATCAAATAAATCAATCACAATAGTTTATATGCAATAATTGAAATGAAATTACATAACCGAACACTCGGTACAAAATAATACAACCAAATCGAATGCCGCACTAAAAGGCGGTAAAAGAATAAATGAATACAATTGGGCTATCGGCCCGAATGTTACTACAATGCTTCCTATAAAGATCACAAGAATAGAAGCGTCTAAAATAAACCTGCATGCATCCACAGTTGCTGCAGCGAACGTCTGACTCGAAAGAATCATCATCCATGCATCCCTATGTCTAGACACCTAATATATATATATATATATATATATAGCAAAAGAGGAAAATAGAGAAACGGGTCAGAGCCCGAGTTTGAAAATATTTTAGCAAGTGCATAAATGACATATTTTAAAATATGAAAATCTCTCATATTTAAATTTGTGTCGCACTCTCATGAGATACCCCTCACCTCTCTTCTAATAGTGCACAACTATCGCATACCTTTTAAACAATCGAGTTAAGTTACCCTGGCTAACTAATTCATTTCACCCATGTTTTAAAACTCGTCATAAATACGAGTACTAAGGACTAAACTTCTCCCCATTCCCAACATTATGCTATGTTCGTGCATGGGGTGTCTCGCGAAGCAAAACCAAATAAGGAACCCCCCGATACACTACTACATGACAATGTTGATCGTCGAAATCCATCAGGCCCTCAGTACATACCACATTTTATACCATCACGTATATATAAATAGTTCTCACTAGAACCTATGTCCATATACATATAAATCCGGATATAAATCTACCGGAAGGAGAATATCACTTTATTCATTCTCTATAAAATATTCTAAGCTATCGCCTGAGCTTATACATTATAATCTCTCAGTTATGATTCATCCTTACATCATGAATAACTTTCACTAGTTATTTACACTATTCACATTTTAGTGTTATTAACCTCGTATATAATATTCTCATCTTTATATGCGTATATTCCTATTTTATTCCGGATTTTATACTCCCGAAAGATTCAGAATTTATCTCACATTCCATTATTTATTATGTCCGCACATATATGTTTCACATCTCATATTTATATATATATACAATATACTATACACATCAAGAATATCCATACTTATATATCACACACTATATAAGTATAATAATCATCCATCATAGCTATAACTCAATGGATGCAATCTTTCAATGCTATCATCTTCTAGGGAATTACTCACACATCATCCTGGGTACCAGCGGTCGGACTCTCACACCGACTTGGTAAAAACCAAATCACAACGTATGAGAAGCAGTCATAGTTCCTCCCCGAAAATGAGAACGAAACATACCCACCACGTCTCACCCCTAATAAAAATCACACAATAAAAAATGGACGCTATGACCCGGGGACTATACGCTCCCTACTCCTCAAGCCAGGGGCCTCACCCACATCACACAACTTCCCACGATAGCATTAGAGGGGTATGCTTCATATAAATATACCATTCACACACAGATATATTTATAATTATATCATATATATACCGTCTCTATACCCGTATATATATATATATATATATATATATATATATATATATATATTCAAATCTGGCTATCCATGCCCATCTCTCTTAGCATTAGCCCGTAATCCCGAATATACATATTCGATTTAATTCCATAAGTATTCACTTATAATATAAATATCATATATTTTATTTTTATTAAGCTTATCACAACTAGCACGTATCCCAATCACATCCGAAATTCTGATTCGAATCCCAAGGGTTCTTTTTCCCATACGAACTCTTAAAAATCACAAATTCTCACAACTTTGGATTTATGGCAGATTTCACACCTTGCACTAAAACAACTATAACTCACTCTACAGTATAATTGACCTCAATCAAATCTCATTAGAAATATAACTTCCATACCTTTCTTTTCATCCATAAATGAGCATTTAATTCAAATCAGACAGAAAATGGCATGCATTTGAATTGTCTATAAAATTTCCATAACTCTGATGCTTTGGCATCTTAAACACCTTGCACTAAAACAACTATAACTCACTGTACAAAATTCCAATTGACCTCATTCAAAGCTCATTAGAAAGATAACTTCCATAAATTTCTTTTAATCCATAAATTATCATCGAATTCAAATCATACAGAAAATGGCATGCATTTGAATTGTCTATAAAATTTCCGATTTGATTTCCAAGCTAATGATTTCAATCTCGGAACAGCTTCCTTAGAAAATTAATTATAAATCCAAAATAAATAAATAAAAATACCCGGTCAGCGCCCACGCAACTGCATCAAAAAATATACAACTTTTATCTTTTGACCAGGAGCTGAATCGATTTGCTTCCTGGCCGAATCGACTCCGCAAGGCGCTGCCTTACTATTCACTATCTTCTCCAAATTACAAATCTCCATTAATACACCTCCAAGCTTTTTATCTTCTCTCTCATCATCATCCAACCTCAACCAACAATATATACACACATAAAAAGGGTTCTAATCATCCTTGAACCCATATCCAATAATTAATTTCAATTAATTTCTAAGTTTCTCAAATTGGATATTATCCGAGTTTTACTCGTTCAAACTTCCGAAACCCCCGTTTTGATTAACAAAAACCCAACCCAAAAATCTGTGACACCCCGCCTAATTAAATACCGGGCGATCACTCCTTTATTAAATTAAAATCAAGGTGAACAGTTGGTTCATTCTTAGCATCACTGTCGCAAAAATAACTTTTCCAATTAAACACCTTAAATATTTAAGCTAAGTGTCAAAACTATTTAAAACCTTATTTCCATTTTATTAAATCCGATTATAAAACCTTTAACCATTAACATTTTAAGAGTCACCCATTAAGTAAGAGAATAAAAATGAACATTCAAGAGTTTAACCATAAATCATAAATCCCAACATTTAAAACACTAAAGGAAAACATCCTGACAGTAACAAATCCCGAAATAAAGATACTGAAATTAAAAGAATTACAATCTCTGACAATACCGACTAAATAATGGAAAAGGGCGACACATGCCCCCACAGGATAAAGCGGAACTAGAAGTAGAGTCAACAATGAGGTCGTCTAAGCAATGGCCTGCAACTCCCACAAAAGCTACAGCGCGTTCCATCCAAAGAATCCTAAGTAAGACGCCCCTGTGGCTGGGCACCTGTAATACATATATATATATATATATATATATATATATATATATATATATATATATATATATATATACACAAAAGAGAAGAGATAACAGCAAACGGGTCAGAGCCCCAATGTAAAACAGTTTTAAAAATAGTTTAGCAAGTATTTAAAATGCTTACCGACTAATGCAACAGTCATATTAGTATGCGACACTCTCTTGAGAATTCTCACCTCTCATCTAGTGTGAACATCTATCGTACTAATGAACCCCATATATATTTCTAACTTCTTCTCCATAAGACTTAACACGTGAAATTTAGGTTATGATATTCACTTTAGAAAAAATCTATCTCTTTAAGATTTCTTACGTTATTTAGAATAATTCCGTATTGTTATAACATTTCCGAACTTACAGTGGAATTGATGAATTTCATACTTTACTTAACTACTATTTCACTCAGTAGAAAGTTCTCATATAGATACAAGTATATATATCAATTACTCGTATAATATATATATACAACCAGCACCCCACATAAAATCGATGGTGCTAGACTTCCATATATAAGTATATATATATATACCAATCACTCATAAATTATATATATACTAACGACACCCCACGTAAAAACTATGGTGTTGTCTTGCTCTTCTATCAAGTCCCTGTATCACACATACTTAGGGAAATGCTAGTTCGGAATCACTCTCGAACTGCATTAACACAAACACATAAAACTCGAGGCGAAGCATAGTTCCAAGTCCAAGAGGTCAGCACATACCCACGCGTCTCTTAGGACCGTCTGAACTATCAATCAGATAGCCTGTACCTAGGAATCTTATGCTCTAGGGTACAAGTCAATATCCCCCATAAAGGTCCCATCGAGATAAGCTTGTCCCAGCGCAGAAACCCCCATGATAGCAAGTAGCCCGGGTACGATTTTTAAACAGAAATAATATATGCACCATCACACAGTCATATATAAATATGTAATCACATCCACATTATTAAATTAGGTGCACTCACGACCCATAATTATAATTCTCCGTTATTACACATTTTACTCAATTATATCGTATAACAGACTCATTCCTTTTATTCTCGTAATTAATTTATTCTAAACTCACTTCTCGTCACTCGAAGTATTCTCTTTATCTAAGTACAATTTCAGTAGGCCCTCTCTCGCCTTCTAATCCAACTTAATAGATGTTTCGATTTTTTAATCATCGTACGAATGATTTCTTAAGTCTGAAAGTATCCCCGTTTACCCTTTATTTCCCTTCACATTAAAGTTCCACTTTATGGGATTTCTCTTGACCCTACTGGTTCTTTTTATGTTCCAATATGTTCTAGCAATCCTAATCAAGGTTTACTACGAATAAAATCGAATTAAGCTAACACGAGAAAAAATGCAGTTTTCCCAGGAGGGGTCGATCGATCGATGAAAGAGGGTCGATCGATCGAACCGTCGATCGATCGATGCTCTGGGCTCGATCGATCGATCAAACAGGTATGGCGAAAACTGCAGAATACCAGTTACGGGTTCTATCATCCAAACTCATCAAATTCCAAACTTTTAACTCCCAAACTCCCAGAAATTGATACCACAAACATAATAAACCCAAGTGAGTAATAATCTACGTAAGGCAAGCGAGTTTTCATCAAGAATCATGAGTTAAAAGGGCCAAACTCTATATAATTCTCATGAACCCTAATATTTTCCTTATCTTAGTTTCTTTCATTCTTTTTCAAGATTTTCTATCACTAATACCATGGAAATTCGTGGTTCAACCTCTACATGTGAAATGGATTTTCAGAAATATGATCTCTATCACTATAACATGCAATTTGTGTCTCCAATTAACGTTTTCCTTTAAGAACACTAATACTAATCAACCTTAGACTAATATAAAAGGATGCATTAACTTGATTAAAGAAAGATAGATAATTTCCTGGAAATTTAGTCTCTGATTTGTGGACGAAAAAGGTGTGGTTGTGATCCCCTTCACGTGATCTACGATTTGGCGGCGACGGCGGTGCAACCAGAGGAGTTCTTGGCCTAGAACTCCTTGGAAAGCTCCTCCCCTTCCTCTCCAATGTCCGTCATTAGTTTTTGATTGTGTTAACACTAGAAGGTAACACTTAATATCTGATATAACCCTTGCAAATTCGTGGGTTTAATTACCCATAATTACAAAATGTCCAAAACGCCCTCCCGGGGTGCTAATTAAGCCAAAAAATGCCCCGAGACACAAACTAAATCTCCGGATACACTTTTCTGACTATCTCGACCCTTACGGACACTTTGGCGCACTCAAAACGACCATACGGGCAACTTATAATTTATTCACTTTTATTAATCAATATTAAGTCCCGACACGACACAGGCGCGTCCCGACTTAAATTTCCATAATTGTCATTTTTATTCACACGTGACAATTTTATAAAATAAAACTCATATATTACTATACTCATCCAGTAACATTCAGCAAATTTTCAATAATTACTAACTCTCATCACGCTAGTAAATATTTAAAACAACTGTCCGGATTAAATTAAATTAATTTATCTCAATTAAATTTAATAAATCCCTAAATTTAAAAGCCATAAAAATACGGGGTATTACATACTTCCCCCCTAATAATGGAATTTCGTCCCGAAATTCGGACAATAAGGCTTACCTGGTAGGACAATTCTGGATATCTTCTCAGTACGCAAACTATCTACATAGTAAGGCGCTCAATCACTATAGCCCCTTTTCTTACAGCAAGCTTATTTAACATTCTCATTGGAGACACTTCACATGGTGCTCCTAACCGACAACATTCACATAGGACACGCCTATACATTATAAATTTCCATTATCTCACTATCAATGGGAGGCCGCACCTCACTACATGACAACTACTCGGATTCATTTATATACAAAACTCCCATTTTGAGAAAAAACCATACGAACATTTGACCACTCTTGTTCACCTAAGACCGTCGTGGAATTCCACCATAGTTATCGGATTATTCTCGACCGATCCAAAATTCTGATTATTCACTCACCTCTAAGCATACGTAGAGGGAGAGTATTTAAGGTTTTTCCACACCAAACCTTCAATAAGAACCTCGTTCACTACAAACAAGTACGAGTGCTTCCACGGAATTCTACCATAATGTAATATCCTTCCCCAATTACCGCACTATTCCACTTGTTATCTATTCACCGTTGTGGGAACAAAATGATCACCAAGATTCTAAAATCATCTTCACGCGGCTCCACTATTCGTTAATCACCGTGCGCCTATTTCCTGGCTAAGGGTGATACATCCTACTCGAAACGAAACCTTATCTTCGTTGGTTCCTGATATCCCAAATCAAATGTGGGATTCACAAACTTCATCCCCATTCAAAAGTTAATACTGTGTTGTACCATGTACTGGCGCGATCCTTCCTTTCAAAGGAAGTCTGGGGCATAAAAGTTAATATTGTAAACCACCCCAAAGGAATATCAATCACTTCCTTCTCGGGCTACTTAATTCACATGTTCGGATGAACCCTTGATCTTGTTTTGAGGATGGTAACCCATCCAAGAACTTTACCGACTTTACCGACCTCTTCAAATTTCAGGAATTTTCGATAAACACAAAATTCTCTGGTTGATTCCCCTTTTCCAGTCGAACCTTACCTATGAGCGGTGCATGTAGAGACTACTCACTACGTCCCGCTAAACATCGATTTTTCCTTAAATGTCTCACATTAAGTGACACGTAATGCTCCCCTTCCTTCCTTGGTGTATGCCGAAGTTCCGACCCGTGCTCTTTCTTCCACGGTATGTACTTCTGGATTTATTTGACCATACTAACATCATCACTCTTTGTATGCTCAAGTCGCTCTCACACTTGACTACTAACAGCTCCACTCCGAGTGTTCTTTATAATAATTAAATTTCTACTCTATTCAAGGAATACTCCTTCTTAAATGTCTTCCCACATTCTTCCAATCAAATTAGGGTGTGTTATTCTAATTGTACACTTATGTATGGATTATCTCCCCTCATGTGACGTTTAATCCTCTCTATCACTTCCACTTCGTTATGCTAGTCCCACAAATATACATTTCACATGTCTATTACCACGTCCCCTTAACTCGGACGATTCGATTATCAGATAACCGGGATGCCCATACACCCTATAAATGGTGCATACTAGCGTAAGTATCACACACGCTACACACCTAATGCCCAATTCTTTATTTTCCCTAGTGCTCGTAACATGATTACAACACTTGGGTACTCTCAATCACCCTACAAATTAAAATTTTAAATCCTCTTTATCATCATTTCACCCCTTAAATCGGGGTGATAAAACAAAACCTTCAATACTTCCTTACCACACAGTCCGACCCTGGTGCTTTTACATTAAAGTTTGACTTCCAACTTACATATGTAATTACTTGCTCCCATTTCGATCGGGGTACCGAACTCATGGAATAGTGACCAAACTTCTCCCTATTTCCAAACTTACGCTAAGTTTCATGCGTGGGATGTCTCACAAAGTGAAATCCAAACAAGGAACCCCCCCGATACACTACTACCTAGCATTGTCGGTTATCGAAATCCGTTAGGTCCTCCGTCCATAGCATGTACCCCTTTATTCCATCTCTTGACAGAAAAGTTGCATTTCCTCCCATGATTACACTTAACAAAGAACATCTCACAAATTGCACTATCATTCAATATTGTTTGGTGGTAATTTCATTCCATAAACCTCGAATACATACAATCGGGATTCTCGAAATCCCTTTCCCCAATAATAGGGGTATGACTCTTAACTCCCACATCTCTAGAGGATAGATAAAATAATGCACTCTTCCTATCACTAAGTCCGGAGTGCTAAACATAATATTGAGTTAAATCTTTTCGCTCAACAGTAAACCCGATACATACTGAATCATAA
This sequence comes from Sambucus nigra, assembly GCA_949130495.1. Classification (NCBI taxonomy): domain Eukaryota; kingdom Viridiplantae; phylum Streptophyta; class Magnoliopsida; order Dipsacales; family Adoxaceae; genus Sambucus; species Sambucus nigra. Next base: position 190,806,149 of record OX422216.1, read on the forward strand.
TGACAAAGTCTATACATACATCGACATCGAATATCTTGAGCCCACTGCCGCCTTCGAAGTCTCTAGGATAGATAATATAAGTGCGAGTCCGACCTTCTTGGAGGTGAAGCCTCGCCAGAGCAAAAATATACTGCGCTAACGTAACCACTCCGATAGCCTTGCAATAAATGCCCACTATCGTACTAACCATTTCTATAACGTTTTAACAAAGATAATACCATACTCGCGTATCGCATCACTACAACGAGTAACCTCAATAAGGTACATAACACTGTTAATATACTCATCCATCCTCCGCGGATAGCACTAAAGAAAAATCTTGCTACACTAGAGAAAAATATTCACATAATAATAACGTTTATAATTATATGCATTAAACTCGTCTCACATGCTAATCTAGCAATGAACAAAATATAGTGACTCGCACGTGTCACATAAACACACCTCATCCTTTGAGGATACAACTTATACTTCCACCTTGTCAATCGTCTAGACAGCACAAATGGTTTCCGGACGTAACACGTCTTCCCAAATCAAAACAAAACTATTTTAGTCCTTGTGTTTTACTAGGAACCGTATTCTTGTCCCTTTACTCACTTCGAAACATATTATCGCGAGCGATATCACTTCGCACAAAATACCTCAACACATAATCCACTTATCACCTATCCTACTAACCAGGTTAGGATTGTCCTTCTCTCGGACTTTAGTAGACTCGATTCCTATTGATTACCCCGGTTATTCCCTTAGTCTTTTAGGCCCTAAAGAACATGTCACTGTCTATAATAGTCCTTACTGAATTTTCCCTCACTTGGTAAGAATGCAACTATCCGAATGATTTCAATGGGTCCCCTGATGTGTATCCACGCCCCTTTGTGGTGCTACACCACCACCGTTGTATTCAGTCTTATTCTCGACTAAATTCTTCGATTCTTTTGGCTTCCCACACAAAGGAGCATTATCATCTTTATTGACAAAATACGACATTGTCACCCCTGATTCGGCCGTCCATCAGAATTTCCTCTTTGAGTGTTATCAATTATTATTACGAGTCGATCTCCCACTTGGAGTCGTTTCCTCCACTTATCTCTACATTTCCCGATACAAAATTTTGCTAATGGTTAAGATTCATATTCACAAATGGACCTCTGTCACGTCCTCCTGTGATGAGTTCAGGACAACGTTCACTTCCAATCCTGAACATTTGACGAAGGAACATACGGTCAACACAGTACCTAAGGTTCTCCTATAGGCATAGCATTCCACTTCTAAAATTGGTGGTTGACTCCCATCGTTATAACCTCGTTTTGACAACCAAGAAAATTTTCTCTAACTTTTCACTTTCAGTTAGCCACACTTCGTTCTATATCTAAACCTTTGGATACTTTACCTCCTTCGGTAAACACACACAATTCTTGCATTTCTAGAATTCTCACTGACAGTTCTCTACACGTTTTGTAACACGTTGGGTGAGTTTACTTTCGCACCTCATTCGACTATAGCAGCATTTGGGAATCATGGCTGCACCCTAGTCGCCTTTTTAGTCTTGGCTTCCCGTGCCATAATGGAGGTGACCTCAACAACGGTCATCATCCTCGAATATATTTTACAACCTCAACTGAGCCCTGCCTCCTGATGTCCGCTTAACGGTCCTCTTCTGACATCCGTCATCGCTCGGCACACTCACACGTCCGAACGAAATTAGAATTCACTAATGTATATACGTCATAGCAGGAGAACGAAATCTCATCAAAGAAATCGACAATCCTAAACATAGGGCTCTATATCAAACAAAGCAACGCTGAAAGCATAATAAGCCGCACAGATCCTAAAGGACACTAGAACCTGATGCTCTGATACCACCTATGACACCCCGCCTAATTAAATACCGGGCGATCACTCCTTTATTAAATTAAAATCAAGGTGAACAGTTGGTTCATTCTTAGCATCACTGTCGCAAAAATAACTTTTCCAATTAAACACCCTAAATATTTAAGCTAAGTGTCAAAACTATATAAAACCTTATTTCCATTTTATTAAATCCGATTATAAAACCTTTAGCCATTAACAGTTTAAGAGTCACACATTAAGTAAGAGAATAAAAATGAACATTCAAGAGTTAAACATAAATCATAAATCCCAACATTTAAAACACTAAAGGAAAACATCCTGACAGTAACAAATCCCGAAATAAAGATACTGAAATTAAAAGAATTACAATCTCTGACAATACCAACTAAATAATGGAAAAGGGCGACACATGCCCCCACGGGATAAAGCGGAACTAGAAGTAGAGTCAACAATGAGGTTGTCTAAGCAATGGCCTGCAACTCCCACAAAAGCTACAGCGCGTTCCATCCAAAGAATCCTAAGTAAGACGCCCCTGTGGCTGGGCACCTGTAATACATATATATATATACACAAGAGAGAAGAGATAACAGCAAACGGGTCAGAGCCCGAATGTAAAACAGTTTTAAAAATAGTTTAGCAAGTATTTAAAATGCTTACCGGCTAATGCAACAGTCATATTAGTATGCGACACTCTCTTGAGAATTCTCACCTCTCATCTAGTGTGCACGTCTATCGTACTAATGAACCCCATATATCTTTCTAACTTCTTCTCCATAAGACTTAACACATGAAATTTAGGTTATGATATTCACTTTAGAAAAATCTATCTCTTCAAGATTTCTTACGTTATTTAGAATAATTCCGTATTGTTATAACATTTCCGAACTTATAGTGGAGTTGATGAATTTCATACTTTACTTAACTACTATTTCACTCAGTAGAAAGTTCTCATATAGATACACGTATATATATCAATTACTCGTATAATATATATATACAACCAGCACCCCACATAAAATCTATGGTGTTAGACTTCCATATATAAGTATATATATACCAATCACTCATAAATTATATATATACTAATGACACCACACATAAAAACTATGGTGCTGGCTTGCTCTGCTATCAAGTCCCTATATCACACATACTTAGGGAAATGCTTGTTCGGAATCACTCTCGAACTGCGTTAACACAAACACATACAACTGGAGGCGAAGCATAGTTCCAAGTCCAAGACCCACGCGTCTCTTAGGACCGTCTGAACTATCAATCAGATAGCTTGTACCTAGGAATCTTATGCTCTAGGGTACAAGTCAATATCCCCCATAAAGGTCCCATCGAGATAAGACTGTCCCAAGGCAGAAACTCCCGTGATAGCAAGTAGCCCGGGTATGATTTTTACACAGAAATAATATATGCACCATCACACCGTCATATATAAATATGTAATCACATCCACATTATTAAATTAGGTGCGCTCATGACCCATAATTATAATTATCCGTTATTACACATTTTACTCAATTATATCGTATAACGGACTCATTCCTTTTATTCTCGTAATTAATTTATTCTAAACTCACTTATCGTCACTCGAAGTATTCTCTTTATCTAAGTACAATTTCAGTAGGCCCTCTCTCACCTTCTAATCCAACTTAATAGATGTTTCGATTATTTAATCAATGCATGAATGATTTCTTAAGTCTGAAAGTCTCCCCGTTTACCCTTTATTTCCCTTCACATTAAAGTTCCACTTTATGGGATTTCTCTTGACTGTACTGGTCCTTTTTATGTTCCAATATGTTCTAGCAATCCTAATCAAGGTTTACTACGCATAAAATCGAATTAAGCTAACACGAGCAAAAATGCAGTTTTCCCAGGAGGGGTCGATCGATCTATGAAAGGGGGTCGATCGATCAAACAGGTAAGACGAAATCTGCAGAATACCAGTTACGGGTTCTATCATCCAAACTCATCAAATTCCAAACTTTTAACTCCCAAACTCCCAAAATTGATACCACAAACATAATAAATCCAAGTGAGTAATAATCTAGATAAGGCATGCGAGTTTTCATTAAGAATCATGGGTTAAAAGGGCCAAACTCTATATAATTCTCATGAACCCTAATATTTTCCTTATCTTAGTTTCTTTCATTCTTTTTCCAGATTTTCTATCACTAATACCATGGAAATTCGTGGTTCAACCTCTACATGTGAAATGGATTTCTAGAAATATGATCTCTATCACTATAACATGCAATTTGTGTCTCCAATTAACGTTTTCCTTTAAGAAAACTAATACTAATCAACCTTAGACTAAGATAAAAGGATGCATTAACTTGATTAAATTAAGATAGATACTTTCCTGGAAATTTAGTCTCTGATTTGTGGACGACAAAGGTGTGGTTGTGAGCCCCTTCGCGCGATCTACGATTTGGCGGCGACGGCGGTGCAATCGGAGGAGTTCTTGGCCTAGAACTCCTTGGAAAACTCCTCCCCTTCCTCTCCAATGGCCGTCATTAATTTTTGATTGTGTTAATCCTAGAAGGTAACACTTAACATCTGATATAACCCTTTCAAATTCGTGGGTTTAATTACCCATAATTACAAAATGTCCAAAACGCCCTCCCGGGGTGCTAATTAAGCCAAAAAACGCCCCGAGACCCAAACTAAATCTCCGGATACACTTTTCTGACTATCTCGACCCTTCTGGACACTTTGGCGCACTCGAAATGACCATACGAGCAACTTATAATTTATTCACTTTTATTAATCAACATTTAGTCCTGACACGACACAGGCGCGTCCCGACTTAAATTTCCATAATTGTCATTTTTATTCACACGTGACAATTTTATAAAATAAAACTCATATATTACTATACTCATCCAGTAACATTCAACAAATTTCCAATAATTACTAACTCTCGTCACGCTAGTAAATATTTAAAACAACTGTCCGGATTAAATTAAATTAATTTATCTCAATTAAATTTAAAAAATCCCTAAATTTAAAAGCCATAAAAATACGGGGTATTACAAAATCTTTATAGTTTTTACACACCAACAATAATATGAGAAATAAACACACTAAATCATAAAAGTAAGTTAAACACTTGCCTCGTGGATAAAATCCGACAACCCCAAGTCGAATCCCGCTGAACTTGGCCAAAAATCCCCTTCTTTCTTCTCTTCTCTTTCTTCTCTTCTTTCTCTCCTCTCTTTCTCTCTCCTCGGGCTGAAATGTGGAATAAATTAGGGTTCTCCCCTTATAAATCCCGAAATTGGGTGTATACCTAATTGTAAAATGACTCGTTTACTTAAATACGAGTCCCGACTAGCCCAAAAAGCCCCCGAAACCCAAACATTAGCCCCCGAGTACTTCATTTTGACCATTTTAGCCCATTCGGGATCAAAAGTGCGCTCGAAATCACCATCCGAGTCACTTATCAAAAATTTACTTTTTGAACCTGACACAGCTCTACACGTGTGTTCTGAATAAAATGTTATTCTTTTGTCGCTTCACCTACCCACGCCATATAATAAAATAATCCAACCCATATACTCACTCCCGTAAGAAGATGTACTCCATGTAAATATTAATCCGACACCAACAAACTAATATTTATTATTCACTTTAAAATTCTCAATTATTAAATTTATACTTATAAACTCCAAAATTACTATTCATAGTAATTTCCTCCAATTACCAAATTACGCCACTTAAGTAATTTAAATATCCATAAAAGTGCGAGGTATTACACCTCACCTCTCATCTATTGTGCACGCCTAACGCATCTTCTAATCCACACTAGCTATGTTACCCAGCCCTACTAGTTCGAAATCACAATGTCACTGTCTATATTCACCAATAGTATACCCGTATCACCCATACAATATGTTATTAAAAATAGTTTATCCCGGATAACCACATTTCATAAACACCGTGCGAATAGTTAAGCTTTTACCCACTAAGATTATTTTATTTATCGTCATTACCATATCTATTAGTTTCACACAGTAGAATTTATTCACGAGTGTGTGTGTGTGTGTGTGTGTGTGTGTGTGTGTGTAGCCACATCATCCCTATACATATATATACTAATATTGTACCCTTAAGTTAAGACCACTTGGCTCAAAGCATTTATTATTATTACCATATCTACGAATATTTCTACTGTGTGAATCTAGTAGATATGGTAATAATAATAAATGCTTTGGGCCAAGTGGTTTTAACCTAAGGGTACAAGATTAGTATATATATGTATAGGGATGGTGTGACTATATATATATATATATATATATATATATATATAGTCACATCATCCCTATAGATATATATACTAATAATGCACCAATAGGTTACGACCACTTGGCGCAATGCATACTCTGCTATCATGTCCCGGCGCATCACTCACTGCATGAAGGACTGTTGGTTCAATCTCTCACAAACCATAAAATTCAAATAAAAAATATTGGAGGCGAACATAATCCCCACATACCTACGCTCCCATTCATCGATCGAAACTATCCTACATCTCAGATAGCATGTAACCAAATTCATATGATCTGGGTACAAGTCAAACATCCCTCCAATGGGCAATACAGGATAAGACTGTCCACTATGCAAAAACCTCCTCCTGATAGCAAGCAGCGTAGGTATGTTGTACGCATAATAATCATAAGCATATAATAGGAATACACACATCCTATTAAAATCAATAGGTATTCACCTGACCAGAACATATACTTTCCATACGTATTATTCTCTCATTACTGCGTATAGTATATTTATTTCAATTACTATCTCTTTCGTAATCCCCAAAGTCAATTTACCATTTCGAATATTTAAAGTATTATTCCCCACATACTTTCCAAAAATTCTGCACTATGCTAAATTCATAATATAGCAGTTCTCCTCACTTAAATTAACTTTATAACCCGATTTGGGTAAAAATAGGATTTTCGAGGTTTTGGACCTGTCGTTCGAACCATGTGCTATCTCGTTTGAACGATATAGCATCTCGTTAGAACCAACTTCACGCGAGATCCATCTCATTCGAACCACTTCACGCGACCAACACTGTTACGTCTTTAACCTCTAAATTCTGCATTTTTTTACCATTTTTACTCTCTAAAACCTTCACAAGTCATTCCCAAACTCCCAGTAAACAAACCCAATTGTTATCCTAGAATGTTTAGATGATTTCTAACAACCTAGAATCATTAAATTTTCACAGTACATCAATTAAATATGAAATCCCCAAATTAAACCATTAAAACCCTAGTTCTTCCAATTTCAGTTCAAGAATCATTAAAACCCAGATTCATTTCTCAATCACAACATATAATTTTGAGATTCCTATTCTATATGCATATGGGTTCAATTCTTCATCAAAATAACTCTTAATCTATGATTTAAATTCTCTAAATTCACCCAATTCAATTCTAAATCATATGTTTGATTCATATGCTTAGATGAGCACAATTATTGCTAATAGGAAGTAAGTAATAAACACTTGTCTCGATTATGATGGCCAGATCTGCTGATGAAATTGGTATAGAATTGTTCCTCGTCTTTCGATCTACGCTTTGGTGGAATTTGTGGTGTGATTTCTTGAGTTTTGCACCAAGAACACCTATGGACTTTCCTTCTTCCTCTGTAGTTCTCTCTCTCTCTCTCTCTCTCGTAGGTTTAGAAACTGACAAACTCCTTCTCATCCACTTACACTCATCTTTAATTATCTAATTTTCGTCCATAATAATTTCCCAAAAATTCAAAAGACAAAAACACCCCTACGGGGTGTCGGTTAGGCCTAAAAATATTCCGGAGTCCAAATAAAGTCCCTGGGTAGTGTTTTCTGACTATCTAGACCCTTCTAAACTCAATGACGCACTTCAAATGATCATTAGAGTTACTTGGTAATATTTTTCTCCTTTAATCCATTAAATCAGTCCCGACACCACTCACACGTGCGTCCTGACTTAGTATACCAAACTGTCGTATTTCTCACTCTCGATAATTTATAAAATTTCATAATTATGTATTACATATCCACACAGTGATATTCAATAATTTTCATCAATAAGTATTAACCCTTGGCATGCTAGTTAATAATTATTTTAATCCGAATTAATTAATAATTAATTTCTCATATTTTAATTTAATTAATCCAATAATAATAATTAATCCCATAATTATTTAAAATTATCAAAAATACGGGGTGTTACATACTTCCCTCCTAACAACGAAATTTTTTCCCGAAATTCGGAAAAGTATACCAGGTACAAACAATGTTGTATATAATTCTCGCATCGCATCGTTGCACTCCCAAGTAAACTACTCTGTACCACCCATATAGTACGCTATTGAGTACCCTTAATAATGAGCACCCCACACATGTTCGTTTTAAACTCCAGGTTACCCTGTCACATAGGTTCTTGCCTAAGCCGTATCATTTAAGTTACACTACTTAAACTTTATTTTAGATATTCACTATCTAGCCTTCTAATATTCGCACCTTAGTAGATTAGTCGTTTTTAAGATACATACGATCTCGTCTCGCGACGATCGCACATATGTAGTTTATTTGTGCAATATATATTTTACGCACATGATATATTAAGTACCAACTTATCTCTAATCTTCGCAATAATACTTGGCTCCCTATCTTCAACTAATAAACAAGAGGACAACAAGGCTCACCGTGCCATACGTCAATTGGTGACATGCCCAAAAGTGAACTTATTGTGCACAAACTCCACTAGTGGAAGGGACTGCTCTCGTCCTCCCCTGAGATTCAAGGGTACACATATAATTTATTCTCCAACATTTGACTTGTCCGCTTGTTCTGCCCATTCGTCTGCGGATAATAAGTCGTACTCAATCATAACTCGGTACCCATGGCCTCGTGAACACTCTTTCAACATCGAAAGAAAAAGATATTGTCCCAATCGGACACAATATCAAGAGGCACCCCATATAATCTCACTATCTCGATTATAAAGATTTGCGCATACTGTCCCATAGTATGACCAGTCTTAACTTGGCATAACATGTGCTACTTCGCTCACCCAATCCATTATCACCCATATAGGATCGTAACTCCCTTTGCGATAAAATCCTTGGGAATACTCTCCCATTACCACTTAGGAATCCCTAACAGTTGAAGAAACCCCTACTGCCTTCAGGTGGTCCACCCTTTTACAATGGACAGGTGACCATTACAAAATGAATTTAGCAATATTTCTCTTCATTAAATCCCATCACCATTATCATTTATAACATGATACATCTTATATTCTCTTAAATGTATCTCTAACTGTGATCCATGTGACTTTACCTAACTGCGTGTCACAGGTCCTTCCCCCGCTCTAAAAATCAGTTTCTCGTGAAACTTAAGCCTCTGACAAATCTTACGGAACAAACTTCAACCCCCTGGCTAAATGTCGTCGAAATCACATGACAATCATAATCCACTGCCTGATACAATATTTTTAATTACCTAGGGTGCCCATACACCCTATATCTTGCGCATTATTACACAAATGAAATATATTCCCACATCATAGTGGAATTATAAACTCTCAATTATACTCTCATATATGGACAATTACTAAGGTACGAATCCCATGTACTATCATCCAAACTTCTCTCCAACTCACGACATTCGTTAGTTTCATGCGTGGGATGTCTTACAAAACGAAATCCAAACAAGAAACCCCCCGATACACTACTACCTAACCTTGTCGGTCGTCGAGATCCCTAAGGTCCTTAGTCCATAATATGTACCTTCCCACAATCTGCGTATGTTGACATATTAATCTATGTATGTACTTAAAAATAACAAGAAACATAGTGCTCTCACTATCCCAAGTTTTGTCGTTATATATATAACAAGCTATATCTCGCTGCTTGATAAAGAACACAATGCATCCTGAGTCACATTAGTAAATAAATCCCTACGCACACGGGATCACATTTAACGAGACAGCATACTCAATGAAGTCTACGATATGATGAAAGTTTCCTATATATACATATATATAGGCCTAACCCTATATCGGGTGATGCCTTACCAAATTAATATTACTCCCCTGGAGTATCCAGCGCGATAGTCTATCACTTAATCCACTTTTGTTCAAACATTCGGTAATTATCACTACACATTACCATAATAAGCTCTAATTTACTAACTCAATGCAGTAGTAAAATTATGACAATAAAGTATTCTTTTAGTGCCTACTCGACTTACTCACGGGTGACATCTAAAAAGTTCTGTTACCCATGGTCAATATATTTATAACTAGACTGTCCAAAAATAACGTACCCACTAAACTCGACTCACATGCGAATTTTAGTGTTAACCATTCACATATAAGTTGTGACACACTCATGTCACGTAATTAAATCCTTTACTCACAAGGATGAAACAAAACTTCATCAATCTCTCCTAATCGTATGGTTCTTACATGCACTTCTCGTGACCAAAACAACCTATGGTCACTTGCACTCGTTATACATCTAGGATTTTGTCCAATAGTTCCCCTCCTCGTTGTGGGAAAATTATTTAGTTCTGCGGCTTACACACCCATCACTGAAATATTAGCCTAACATCTCTAGGCCTCACTTATGGCTTTACTGGCCACCCTATTTCTTCCTGGGCCTCAATGACCCCGAGGATTAATATGCTATTACTACCGAGGACTCCACTGGTCCTGTCTAAACCCACCACTGTCATGTTGTAACTTCTTGGGCCCAAATTCTCTGGACCCAATTCCTCCTTTGAAAATCTCACTCATCCAGTTGTTATGCCTAACTGACATGGTTTACCATTCTCAAATCTTATTGGTTTCACTTCTCAACATGGACACATTCAACACTGGTAGTCCCACTCTCTACACATAGGGAAACTTCCCAAGCCATTTCCCGTTACTGGTCCCACTGACGATTTTGAAATGTACTTCCCTCGGACTGGAAGTCTTAGCTCCTAATTATTCTCCCACTATCCATTTGGCTATGTAGTCCTTTCGAAACTATTGTTGGCCTCTACAGCCCTGATTGACTTCATTGTAACAACCTGCGTAATTTTTGAATTATTTTCAAAATATAGAGAAAAAATATAGTTTTTGATAAACTTATTTTTCTACTAAAAAATGTTGGATTTTATTTTTAAAGCGGGGAATTTCAAACTGTTTCAAAATCGTAGTTAAAAAAGCTTTTTAAATAATTTTCCCTTGTAGAAAATTTTGGCCGAACAGCCAAATTTCCTCGGCGATCGATCGATCGACGCCAGGGGGTCGATCGATCGACCCCAGCAGAAATCGTGCACAGTAAGGCTTTTGTTAACAGTTTGTTTTGTTTCAAACTCTTTTATTTTTGCCTTCTAAAATAAGGTCGTGGGTGATCCTTTGAGGTACAACTTTTTGGCAACAACCATATTTTTATTTCCTCTCTTTTTATATACATAAAGCCCTTTTATTTTATGCATTCAACCTAAGGTTTTGGAGGTGTTCTTGGGGTTGTTTTGGTGTTGATTCTTGGGAGATGATTTTGATGGCTTAATCTGACTTTTCTGGGTAGAATTATGTTGGATTCTTTTGGTGGTTTAAGATATGGGGTTTTACACAATATGCTCATTAATCTCGCGAGTGTTATTCCCTTTGAATTCATGTGATTATTGAACTCATATTTGAATTGTCAAATTCTTTGAAATGTGGAAAAGTAATTGTTGAATTATTTTGATTCATGTGGTATCATTATATTATTGTTGAGCACGTTGTCATGAGATTTTAATATGGCACTGATGTTGGGCACCTGCCAAGATTCTTGTTTCTGCTACTTGATAAAGTATGGCGCGATATGGTGAGGCCTGGTGACTCCGGTTAATGTGTTGTTGAGAAATTATATTGATAAAATGCTTTTGAGATTTGCATTTGATTTGACTATTCGTACTCGTATTGTTACGTTTTATTCATCGCTAATATTTGTTGAACATATTTCCTGTTGAATTGTGTACTTCCTCATATTTTCTTTTAGTTGGTAGGTTAGCACGGATTTGAGCGTAATGGACCAATTGGGAGGATTTTAGCTTGGATATTTTGGGAAGAATATTTGAGAGTACATGAGAAGAATTATATTTATTTTTTATGTATAGAGCATTGGATATTTAATTTTTTTTCGAGATAGATAGTTGTATTATTTCGAGAGACTTTGTTGTAATTAATTTGAAGAATTGAGATTAGTGGTTTCTCTTTTATATTGTGGGATTTATTTAGATGATCTATACCTTGTTATTTTTGGATTTTGATTAGTTTTATCGATTGTGGCGCTCCATTCACTCTCCCCGGGCGGGCAGGGTGTTACATTCATCGTCACTTTTTAGGAAGTTAATCAATCGAAATTATCTAAATGAGTTCCCTATTGGTCATACTCTCATGTGGTGTTTCACTAACACCGTTAAGTTTAGTTCTTCTTTTCGAACAAAATCTCTAACCCTCCTGGCTCACTTCTTCAGGAAGTGCTGAAATAACTTGCAAACGTATAACCTTGACGACATCAACATTGGTTATCCTAGCTGGATTTCCCATCCACCCTCGTATTCTACACATGCTCCTTTATCAACTATAAACCCTTTTTATATTTTATTCCCCTTTTCCAGTTACGAAGTTTGTTATCCAATTCAACCTTTCTTTCACGATCGGTCTCTAGATTACCCACTGTGCTAAGTTTCAAAATTTCACTTGCATATCTCTGTTATAACATCGAATGGAAGACCTCACGGTTAAATCGTACCCAAATTTCTCTTTAAATTTTAAACACACTTCTTTATATGCGGTTATTGACTCTAATCACTTTATGTCACTCCTAAGAGCTACAAATTTAACTCCACTTTTAATTCTGAGTGTCACTGCACTCCACTATACACAATTACCTTCAGATTTTCTACTTCCATTGGCCCGTTACACTTTCTCTCTTTCTTCTCTGCATCTTCGCCGATGACTTTTCAAAAGAGTCTCTTTGGTTTCCCCCTCGTCGACTATGCTAGGTGATCCTGAAATCGCTCCACCGTTACCTACGACTGTGCCTGGGGAACCCTTTGTTCCCGAGTGATGATTGTATTATCACTTGATTAAATAATACTCATGGTGACTTTTGTCACGACCACCATTCCCATATTACTCTATGTCTTCTGTCGGGCTTCTTCTCCTGCAGTCCTTCTTATGGCCCTTGCTGGTCATCCTATAATGTTCGGTGCTCGAAGTACAAACGATTTCGTATAATGAGTCACATCAATTGAAATTCAAACTAGGAGAACGTAAGTCGCGTACGTTAGGGAAGAAAACAATCCTATAATAAGGTTCTACATCAAAGAACGCTATGCTGAATTATAGAAAGCCGTACAGATTCTAATGACACTAAAACCTGATGCTCTGATACTACCTGTGACACCCCGCCTAATTAAATACCAGGTGATCAGTCCTTTATTGAATTTAAAACAAAAATATTCAGTTGGTTCATTTTTAGCATCACTGTCGAAATACACTTAACATTAATAATCACCTAATAAATAATTAAGCTAGTGTCAAAACAATTTCCATTTTAAGTTATACCCAAAGAATCCATTAATAATTTCTAAGTATTAAGACATCAACTATTTACCATTCACAAGAATATAATAAATACTAAATATAACTCAACTGATGAAATACATAAGACTGGATAAAACATTCCAGTTCAAAGTCTCAAATCAATAAACCATAATAATACTCAATCACAATGAAAAGAACTACAAAGTAAACTAAGTACAATCTCTCTGAAAAAGTAACACTGAGGATGGGCGACACATGCCCTAAATGAAATGTCTTAATAAAACTGAGAGAAATGATAGAGGCGTCTAAATGCAAGGACCTGCAACTCCCACAACCGCTGCAGCTCGCTAAACAATCCAAGCATATAAGTCTGGTAACCCTATGGCTGGACACCTGATATAATACATATATATAACAAAGGAGAGAATAATATCAAGAGATGAGTCAAAGCCGGAGTTATAAAAATATTTGATTTGGGAAGTATTTAAAAATGCAATAAAACAAGTATTTTGTGCATGATAGCTCTTCGTACTCTCACATGAGATCCTCACCTCTCCTCTATTGTGCACGCCTAACGCATCTTCTAATCCACAATAGCTATGTTACCCAGCCCTACTAGTTTGAAATCACAATGCCACTATCTACGTTCACCAGTAGTATACGCGTATCTCCCATACAATACGTTATTAAAAATAGTTTATCCCGGATAACCACATTTCATAAACACCGTGCGAATAGTTAATCTTTTACCCACTAAGATTATTTTATTTATCATTGTTAACGCACAAATTCTCCATCTACGAGGACCAATCAGAAAAGGACACTTGTCATCCTACGTGGCAATATTCGATATCCGAGGAGTGTTAGTCGGCACCCGAGGAGAATTAGTCGGCACCCGAGGAGTGTTAATCGGCACCCGAGGAGAGTTGGTCGGCATATCAACCAGGAAGATCAAAAGAATAATTATGCATTTAATGTGCATTAATGAAGATGGCAGGGCATTTAATGAGCCTTAATGTACATTTATACTGAATTAATAGATGACAACACATAGCATACCAAGCAATTCAACAATTAGATTCATTGAATGTAGACATAATGTATAAATGTCTTCATACAATGAATCTCTTTATCTCCCATCACTATAAATACATGTATTCCCTTAGCCAAAAGGGGAAGAGAGATCCAAGAGATCCAAGAGAACCAAGGAGATCCGATAAGGATGAGAGACACCATACACAAGATCTACACCTTTTTCTCTTTCTACACCACATTGTGCTATTGTAAACCCCTGGGAATTAAATAACAATGGACGTAGGCTTTTCCTTATAGCCGAACCACTTTAAAAATCTTTGTCTCTCATGTGCTTGATTGGATTGCTTTTATCTATTTATCTGTGATCATAAAAATGGGATTCGGTCCATTTTTTTGCATCAACAGATTGGCACCGTCTGTGGAGATAGAAAATGTTAGGTGATATTCGTGATAAGTTTCGAGATTAGAGGTGAGGAATTTATTTTTGGGAGACGTGATTTATTTTTGGAGTTAGTGTAGTAGCCTGATTTTTGAGAGTTAGGCATTCGGCGAATTTCGAGGGCAAAATTCCATTATTAGTGGGGAAGTGTAATAACCCGCGTAATTTTGGGCTATTTTAATTAATTTCTGGAAAATGGGGGAAAATAAAGTTTTTGATAAAATTATTTTTATTGCTAAAATATGTTGGTTATTATTTTTAAAGGAGAGAATTTCAAACGGTTTCGAAAACGGAGTTAAAACGGATTTTAAAATTGTTTTTAAATGTTTTTAACTCTTGGAGTTGTTTTGACTTCCAACTCTTCATTTCTTTGCCTTATTTAAAGGAGTATTTTGGATTCCAACTCTTCATTTCTTTGCATTATAAAAGGAAGTCGTGGGCAAGCCTTTTTACCTACTTTTGGCAGCAAATATATTTTATATTCCTCTTATTTTTATTATATTTTCGCCCTTGAGATTTGTGAGTTCTAACCTTAGATTAGAGGTGTTCTTGGGGCTATTTTGTTGGAGGTTATTGGAGGAGCTTTTGTATATCTTTTGTGTTGATCTTGAGGATGTGATCATTAGTTTCTCATCATGGTTTGAGGTATGGGGTTTTACACAATATGCTCCTTAAATCTCGCGAGTGTCATTCTCTTTGAATGTTTGTTAATTGAACTCATATTTGAATTGTTAAATTCATTGAAATCTGAAAAATAATTGTTGAAATTATTTTAATTCATGTGGTATCATTATATTGTTGTTGAGCACATTGTCATGAGATTTTAATATGGCACGGATGTTGGGCACCCGCCAAAATTCCTGTTTCCCGGGCTATGGCTTGATAAAGCATATACGGATGTGGTGAGGCCTGGTGACCCATTGATGTGTTGTTGAAAAATTATAATGATGAAATGCTATTGAGATTTGCATTTTGATTTGAATATTCGTACTCGCGTTGTTACGTTTTATTCATCGCTAATATATATTTGTTGAGCATCTTTCTTGTCGTATTGTGTACTTCCCCATATTTTCTTTTAGTGGCAGGTTAGCGTGGATTGGGACGCTATGGACCAATTGGGATTATTTTAGCGTGGATTATTTTGGGAAGAATATTTTTTGGAAGATTTGTAATATTTTGATGTATAGAGCTTTGGAGATTTATATTTTTATTCGAGTTAGATAGTTGTAATGGGGGCTTAAGTCTTTTTTAACTTGTGATCACCCCAAAAATATTTTTAAAACCAAGTGATAAATAATTTTCAAACAACAACTTATACCTGATTAGTTGTTGGAGATTAAATAACTCTATATCTTATTTATGATGCATATCTGATAAAAATTTGTCCATCTCACACACATTTAGCACAAAAATATTATTTCATATTTTGAAATTTTTATTATTTTATGCTGATACACATCACATATTGTTTGGCTGAGTAATTATTCTCATGATAATAATTATTTTCCCTAGTCTCGACAGGTGCTCGGGCAGCCTATTAAAATTTCATAGCAACCTATCAGCGGCTGATGAACAAGGTCTTTGCAGAGAAAATCAGTTGCAATATGGAAGTCTATGTTGATGATATGCTGACAAAGAGCAAGAAAGCTGCCGATCTTCTAGTTGACTTAGGCCAGACCTTTGATCAACTGGATAAATATCAAATGAAGCTGAACCCGACGAAGTGCATATTTGGAGTACAAGAAGGCATGTTTCTCGGGTACATTGTCAATCAATGAGGTATAGAAGCAAATACTGAAAAGATCAAAGATCTATTAGGGCTACGATCTCCAACGACGAAGAAAAAAGTGCAGAGTCTTACAAGACGAGTTATCGCGCTCAACAGATTTGTATCTCGAGCAACTGATAGATGCCTTCCATTCTTCAAAACACTTCGAAAAACTTTCGAGTGGAATGATGAATCTGAGAAAGCCTTTCAAGACTTGAAGAAGTATTTGGGAGCACCTCCATTGTTGTCCAGGCCAGTAATGGGAGAAAAGTTGTACTTGTACCTGGCAGTATTAGAGAATGCAGTCAGCTCGGCATTGATCAGAATGGAGAATGGAGTCCAGAAGCCAATTTATTATACAAGTAAGGCCTTCCGAGGTGCAAAAATCAGGTACCCAAAGCTGGAAAAATTGGCATTGGCATTAATTGAAGCAAGTAGAAGAATGAGGCCATATTTCCAAGCCCATACCATCGTCGTGTATACCGACATGCCATTGAGACAAGCCCTTCATAAGCCAGAAAAGTCAGGGAGACTGATGTACTGGGTAATAGAGCTCGGAGAATATGATGTTGTGTATGAACCCAGATCATCTTTAAAAGGGCAGGCTGTAGCAGACTTTATAGCAGAGTTTACATATCCTGATACCCCCGAGGAACAAAAGTTGCTCGCTGACCAATCTGTGGATGTTACAGGATCAACAGACATAAGTCCAGACCAACTCCGATTGGTAAAAGGGCTTGTGGATGTAGAAAGATCATCAAATTCAAACCCAGACCAACTCCGATTGGTAAAAGGGAGAGAAGAGATGGTCGACGAGGAGCAAAAAATACCAGGGGAGGATGAAACAAAACAGCAAATATTTCACCGAGGAACGCTGTCAGATAAGAAATTTGAAGACGAGTTACCTACATGGAGATTATATGTAGATGGGTCATCTTGCACAGTAGGTTGTGGACCAGGAATTGTTTTGAACACCCCAGACGAGATTGACATGGAATATGCTCTGCGATTCCAATTCAAAGCCTCCAATAATGAGGCTGAGTATGAGGCCATGATAGCAGGTCTTAATTTAGCAAAGATTATGGAAGCACAGCAAGTGATGGTATTCAGTGATTCTCAATTAGTTGTGAATCAGATGATGGGAATATATGCAGTTAAAGGAGAATTAATGGTCAAGTATCATGCCAAGGTGATGGAGTTGTTGACAGAATTTGATGCCATTCAATTAATCAGAATACCGAGAATGGAAAATGCACTAGCAGACGCACTGGCCCGATTAGCATCAGCTACTCGTACCGAGCTGTGAAGAACGATACCAATTGAAGTATTAGAAAGTCGGAGCATAGATGAAGACCTGACGATGAATATTATTACCCATGATTTAGGACCATCTTGGATGGATCCCATCAGGGCATATATTAAGGAAGGAGAATTACCGGAGGATAAGCTCGCTGCCAAGAAATTGAAGTTTAAAGTTGCTCGGTATGTACTAATTAATGGTGTTTTGTATAGACGAGGAATTATGGCAGGTTTGCAAAGATGTGTACATCCCTCCAAGGTGAAAAAATTGATTGAAGAGGTCCATGAAGGGTCCTGTGGAGCTCATGTAGCAGGTCGGACACTTTTACAAAAGGTGATGACGCAGGGATACTACTGGCCGACGATGAGAGCTGATTGTATAGCTTATGCCAAGAAATGTGACAAGTGCCAACGCTTTTCCTCCATCCGAAGAACTCCACAAACATTGTTGACACCCATCACTTCCCCTTGGCCATTTGCCATGTGGGAATTGATTTGGTTGGACCACTGCCGACGACCCGAGGAAGATTCAAATACCTCGTCGTTGCCATCATCACAGACTATGGAACACAATTCGATAACGAGGAGTTTGCCGCTTATTGTCATCAGTCAAACATTTTGAAGGTTCATTCAGCACCAGGTCATCCTCAAACTAATGGACAAACTGAAACAACGAACAACTATGTTCTACAACAAGAGGGTGAAGAAATGCAACTTAAACGAAGGAGATTACGTGTTAAAGAATGTCATTCAGAAGCACAGTAAGTTGGAATAAAACAATGATGTTTCGCCATCTTCTTTCTTTTATTGAAAGTTTTTCGAGGAATACTAGTGTGCAACACTACGCTGCTCAGCAATAAAAGCAAACACCGATAGTTCAAACCCACGACCAACTCCGGTTGGTAAAAGGGCGAGAACAAACTATACTCCTTTGGTTAGGAGGCGTACACTAGCGTGATCAACTCCGGTTGGTAAAATAACTAGTGGACATGATAGTTCGAGCGTGTTCAACTTCGGTTGGTAAAATAGCGAGAACAAACTATACTCCTTTGGTTAGGAGGCGTACACTAGCGTGATTAACTCCGGTTGATAAAATAACTAGTGGACATGATAGTTCGAGCGTGATCAACTTCGGTTGGTAAAATAGCGAGAACAAACTATACTCCTTTGGTTAGGAGGCGTACACTAGCGTGATCAACTCCGGTTGATAAAATAACTAGTGGACATGATAGTTCGAGCGTGATCAACTTCGGTTGGTAAAATAGCGAGAACAAACTATACTCCTTTGGATAGGAGACATACACTAATGTGATCAACTTCGGTTGGTAAAAGGGTTAGTGGACATGATAGTTCAAACCCATGACCAACTCCGGTTGGTAAAAGGGCAAGAACAACATTCTTAAAAATGCCAATCTCGGTTGGTTTGAAAACAAAATATGCTCTCAAATGCCAACTTATGTTGGTCGGGAGGTAAGATTATTACAGAAAATATAAAAGTTCCTCGAAGAATAAAATATTCCAAACTGAACCAAGTATGGTTGGTCGGGGATAAAAACCCACTAACTATAGTTGGTCGACGAGGAGAATTTATCGACCTTGGTTGGTCGGACACATTTTATGAAAAAGACAAAAAGTTACCAAGTATGATTAGTCGGGGATAAACTCTCACTAACTATAATTGGTCGACGAGCACAATGTAACAACCTTGGTTGGTTGGAAAAATTTTAAACATTTTTATACTCATTACTTTATTATTAAAGTGATCGAGCAACATTTCTGATACTTGTAATTCTTTTTATTACTAAGTTGGTCGATGAACAACACAATATTGTTATCTTTTTAACAGATACATATGCATAAATGTAAAGTGTTTGATATTTACAAGGCAATAGCAATTAAGATTGCGAACAAAAATGAAAGTCTTTCATTAAAATCAAAAACAAAATACATTGAGAATGAAAATGTATACTAACTATTACATTGAGATTCCTACTCTATTGGTTTCTTTCCCTCTGCTTTTAAAACAGATTCCTCACCAGCAGGAGGATCATCCAAAGCATAAGGGGAGTGTATGAAGTTAAGATCTTTCAGTATTCTGATGTTCATCACAGATGGTCTGTCCGAGCAGCTCTTGCTCGTCCCCGAGAACCTCTTGCTCGTCCCCGAGCAGAGGTAGAAGTCAAAATGAGCATCTACAGCACTGAGATCTTTGCTACTACTGTCTCGACCAATAATGAAGAAGAAGTTGTATGAAAATGTTTCGAAGTCCACCACTAGCTTAGTACTAATCAGATTGAAGAGTTGGGGTCAAAAGCTAGTATGTTACTCGACTAATTATTCAGAGGATCATAAATCAGAAGAATCAATCACGTAAAGTTAGCATTCAGTTGCTCGGCACAGGAGGCAATTGGTCGGCTAGCAAACCGATCAACATAATTGAAGATTATGACAAGCTACAAGCTGCATACTATGGCATGGCTGCATCCAAATTCCTAGGGGTGATACATAGCACACGGAGTTCCTCAAAAGAAAGATTAGCAACCATCGATCAGCCTGCATCATATGTCGTCCAGGAGATAATGCACTTTATGTTGAACAAATCAAGAAGGTAGATCAAGAATTTCACGAGCACCGAGCAGCACTGCAGAATAAATACTCCATCCTTTCAAGTAAACCATCAAGCATGGAGCATTGGGGGCTTTTGTTAACGCAAAAATTCTCCATCTACGAGGACCAATCAGAAAAGGACACATGTCATCCTACGTGGCAATATTCGATATCCGAGGAGTGTTAGTCGGCACCCGAGGAGAATTAGTCGGCACCCGAGGAGTGTTAGTCGGCACCCGAGGAGAGTTGGTCGGCATATCAACCAGGAAGATCAAAAGAATAATTATGCATTTAATGTGCATTAATGAATATGGCAGCGTATTTAATGAGCCTTAATGTACATTTATACTGTATTAATAGATGACAACACATAGCATACCAAGCAATTCAACAATTAGATTCATTGAATGTAGACATAATGTATAAATGTCTTCATACAATGAATCTCTTTATCTCCCATTACTATAAATATATGTATTCCCTTAGCCAAAAGGGGAAGAGAGATCCAAGAGATCCAAGAGAACCAAGGAGATCCGACAAGGATGAGAGACACCATACACAAGATCTACACCTTTTTCTCTTTCAACACCACATTGTGCTATTGTGAACCCCTGGGAATAAAATAACAGTGGACGTAGGCTTTTCCTTATAGCCGAACCACTTTAAAAATCTTTGTCTCTCATGTGCTTGATTGGATTGCTTTTATCTATTTATCTGTGATCATAAAAATGGGATTCGGTCCAGTTTTTTGCATCAACAATCATCGTTACCATATCTATTAGTTTCACACAGTAGAATTATTCACAAGTACATATATATATATATATATATATATATATATATATATATATATATATATATATATAGTCAAATCATCCCTATACATATATATACTAACCATGCACCCTTAGGTTAAGACCACTTGGCGCAAGGCATACTCTGTTATCATGTCCCGGTGCATCACTCACTGCATGAAGGGCTGCTGGTTCAATCTCTACCGAACCATAAAATTCAAATCACAAATATTAGAGGCGAACATAATCCCTAGCCAAATGGGTCCCGCACATACCTACGCTCCCATTCAGTTGTCGAAACTATCCTACATCTCAGATAGCATGTAACCAAGTTCATATGCTCTGGGTACAAGTCAAATATCCTCCCAATGCGCAACACAGGATAAGACTGTCCACTACGCGAAAACTTCCTCCTGATATCAAGCAGCGTAGGTATGTTGTGCACATA
Organism: Sambucus nigra; assembly: GCA_949130495.1. Taxonomy (NCBI): domain Eukaryota; kingdom Viridiplantae; phylum Streptophyta; class Magnoliopsida; order Dipsacales; family Adoxaceae; genus Sambucus; species Sambucus nigra. The sequence goes on from OX422216.1 coordinate 190,827,984, forward strand.
ATAATAAGCATATAATAGGCAAACACACATCCTATTAAAATCAATAGGTATTCACCCAACCAAAACATATACTTTCCATACGTATTATTCTCTCATTACTACGTATAGTATATTTATTTTGATTACTATCTCTTTCGTAATCCCCAAGGTCAATTCACCGTTTTGAATATTTAAAGTATTATTCCCCACATACTTTCCAAAAATTCTGCACTATGCTAAATTCATCAAATAGCAGTTCTCCTCACTTAAAATAACTTTATAACCCGATTTCGGTAAAAATAGGATTTTCCAGGTTTTGGACTTGCCGTTCGAACTAGGTGCTATCTTGTTTGAACGAGATAGCATCTCGTTAGAACCAACTTTGCGCGAGATCCATCTCGTTCGAACCACTTCACGCGATATCACGCGACCAACACTGTTGCGTCTTCAACCTCTAAATTCTGCATTTTCTACCATTTCTACTCTCTAAAACCTTCACAAATTACTCCCAAACTCCGAGTAAATAAACCCAATTATTATCCTAACATGTTTAGATGATTTGTAACAACGTAGAATCATTAAATTTTCAGAGTACATAAATTAAATACGAAATCTCCAAATTAAACCATTAGAACCCTAGTTCTTCCCATTTCAGTCCAAGAATCATTAAAACCCAGATTCATTTCTCAATCACAACATATAATTTTGGGATTCCTATTCTACATGCATAGGGGTTCAATTCTTCATCAAATAACTCTCAATCTATGATTTAAATTCTCTAAATTCACCCAATTCAATTCTAAATCATATGTTTGATTCCTATGCTAATATGGGCACAATTATTGCTAATAGGAAGAAAGTAATAAGCACTTGCCTCGATTATAATGGTCTGATCTGCTGATGAAATTTTTATAGACTTGTTCCTCGTCTTTCGATCTACGCTTTGTGGGATTTGTGGTGTGAGTTCTTGAGTTTTCCACCAAAAACACCTATGGACTTTCCTTCTTCCTCTGTTGTTCTCTCTCTCTCTCTCTCTCTCTCTCTCTCTCTCTCTCTCTCCAGGTACACTTATCTTTAATTATCTAATTTTCGTCCATTATAATTTCCCAAAATCCAAAAGACAAAAACACCCCAACGGGGTGCCGGTTAGGCCTAAAAATATTTCGGAGTCCAAATAAAATACCCGGGTAGTATTTTCTAACTATCTCGACCCTTCCGAACTCAATGGGGCACTCGAAATGATCATTTGAGTTACTTAAAAGTAATTTAATACTTTAATCCATTAAAGTAGTTCCGACACGACTCACACGCGTGTCCTGACTTAGTATACCAAACTGTCGTATTTCTCACTCTCGGCAATTTATAAAATTTCATAATTCCATATTACATATCCACACAGTGATATTCAATAATTTTCATCAATAAGTATTAACCCTTGGCACACTAGTTAATAATTATATTAATTCGGATTAATTAAAAATTAATTTCTCACAGTTTAATTTAATTAATCCAATAATAATAATGTGGTGACAATTAAGTTCAACACAAATTAATAAGAAAAGGCAATCACCAAAGTAAGTAAAGAATGTAGAGAACGATAATCACACAAAATAATATTTACGTGGTTTAGCAAGAATGCCTACGTCCACGGTGGTGCTCTCAATATTATTTCTCTATACTCCGGGGAGTGTTTTACAGGAAAAATAATACATGCCCTTTGCCCTGGGATTAGGGTTTGTTATATACATGTTGGTTTCTGGGGAGTGGGGGTGTTGGACTCCCCCATGTTAATCCACAACTCCTAGAATCTCTCCATATGAAATTTTAGGAATAGACTAGGTCGTAACTGAATGAGTTGGGTCGTGAGGCCTTCAGATTTTGCACCGTAATTTATTGGGCTACTATTTTGGGCCCAAGGTGACAAATCGAGGTACCCACAATTGTCCTTAAAGTTGTTGGGCCACAATTTTGGCTTAATAATTTTAAATGATTTGTCATAATGGCATTTTTATAAATTATGCAACACTTTCCAAGATTGAAGCGCCTCTTCTGAACTGATTTAGGAGACAACCCGCCTCGTTACATGTGCGCTATGATTAGAAACGTTTAAAAATCCTTCGGAGAAGTCTCTTCTTGTTGTCGCTTCAAGTTTCTCCATATTTCTAACCTTCTCTAAGCTCCCACTGTTGCTCTATCATCCCCAGGTCTTCGTCTCCAATTTCAATCTTCTTCATCGTCTTTGCTTATGAATTTGCATTGTCCCAAGCTAAGTTTTTACTTCGTAAGTTTATCTTGCTCTTTATCTTTGCTTTTTCAGTTGAAATTCCTTCGCATCTGCTATTTAGGGTTTGTATTTTTCAATGGCGAAAATAGGCAATAGATCGGTATCTGAGTTTAGGAAGTTTTATAACATTCTAGACTGGGTAGATATCGAGTGTGACCCTATCCCTCGTAATGTTAAAGAGGTTGAGGATGCTCACTGGATTCACGTTCTCTTATTGTCCCAAGGGGGTCTTACTTTTCCTCCAAGTAATTTGTTTTTGCACTTTTTGGGTTATTTCAATATTGTCCCTGCACAGTGTTCGCCCAATGTCGGGAAGATTGTCAATGGTGTAGATAGAATAAATCAGCTCTATGGCACCAATTTAGGGCATGCTGAGATCTGCTTTTGTTATTCCTTCTCGAGAACAAGTTCTAGTCTTCTTTACCTTAAGACCAGGAGTCCTGATAGGGTAGTGGTAGTAAATCTACCTGATTCCCGCAAGGATTACTGGCATGAGGGTTTTCTTGTTAGAAATTGACAGTTTCCTCCCCAAACTGAGGGGTCGAGGTTTGGCAGGTTTGTGGTCCCCTTTTATGGGGAGGAGTACATAGGTAGGCTTAGTCTTTGCTCTGCTCATCGATCCTTTATTAATTGTATGATTTCTCTGATATTTTTCTCTATTTCTTTTCAACGAGGGCAAAGAACTTGGAACCTGCTCCTAGCGACGTTCGAGTTGCTGAGTTGGTCAAAGCCTGGAACATCAGGAAACTCTTAGCTAACGGTGAACACCCTCGATCAGCGGCTTTTCTCTTGGAATACAAGAAGGTTGGGTCCAACTTTATTTCTCGGCCTGTGGACAGTATTCCTGAGCTAGACATTATTGAAGAAGTTGCTGCATATCCCATCCAGTTGGACGAGGAAGAGAGTGTGACACCCCGTCTAATTAAATATCGGGTAGCTACTCCTTTATTAAATTAATACAGAATATCAAGTTGGTTCAGTCTTAGCATCACTGTAGAAAAACATTTAGTTAATTACTAGCCACCTAATATTTAAAAAGAGAGATCTCAAATTTTATTAATTAAGTTATCAAATAACCAAGAATTGAATCATTAACCATCAATCGCATAAACAATCTCATATGAATAACCAACGAAATGAAATCAACTGAGTCTGGAATAAATACTCCAATAATAATAATGCCAGAGTAAATAAAGTCCACATACAAGAGTCTGAATAATTAAACCAATAACCGAAATAATGATAGTCTGTAACTACAACCTCTAAATAAGAATGGGCGTCATGTCCTAACTGATACAAATGACTCTGAAGGAACCAAGGATAAATAGGAAGGCGTCTAATACCAAGATCATGTAGCTTCCACAGAAGCTACAACACGTCATCAGAATGGAACTCCTATGCTTGGCGTCCCTGTGGCTGGGCACCTAAAAATGTTTTTACAAAACAAAATAGATTTGGAGAAAAACGGGTCAGAGCCCGAGGTGAAAACAGTTTAAAACTTTAGCAAGTGTTTAAATTACAATTGAACAACACATATTATAAACATGTTAATTGCGTACTCTCACATGAGTTTCTCACCTCTTAACTAATGTGCACGCCTAACGTATGCCCTTAACCCATCCTAGTTATGTCACTGACTAAACTAGTCTGTACCTCTTCCGCTTTCGCATTCTACCATAGGATATCTACTCTTAGTACCCAATACAGTTATATTCATAACCCATATTCGCGTTCATTAAAATTACTTATCTCAACTGTTAATTAAATTCTCATTCTTAGCCCATTCAGATATCTTAGTTATTCACATCTACTAAGCAACAATGAACCAGTCACAAGTACATAAGTATATCACTCTCAGTACATAAATACATATATGGTACCCCTAGGCTAAGCTGCGATGCACGCATACTCTTCTATCGAATCCCGGTACATCACGTACATAGGGACTATGAGTTTCTAATCTCTCAAGAACCGTTTCAATAAGCAAAATCACACATATTGGAGGCGAACATAGTTCACATACCCATGGGTTATGCACATACCTACGCTCCCAAGGTCAACTGACTTATCAACTCATAAATAAGTCATTAACAGTCCTATGTCCTTAAGGTACCAGTCTAAATCCCCCCGAAGGCACACAAGGATAAGAGGGTCCTTTACAAAACAAACTAACCTCCCGTGATAGCAAGTATGGTAGGTATGTCATACACATAAGAAATCCACTCACTAGGCATTCACACAATCTTAGTATTCATATTTCAATAAAGACATTCACATTCTATCTAGTAAGTCTCATACGTAGTAAGATTATCCCGAACATCATACGTAATTATATATTTAACTTGATAACTTTCTCTCATCGTGTCAATTTGAGTACCTAAACCAACCCTAAAAGGTTACTAGGCCTCCTATTAGTTTCTAATGCTATCACAGTAACTTAAATCCCCTCCATTACAGTTCTTATCCTTACCTCAGCGTTTATTCCCATTATAGTTTCAATTTGAACGATTTCTAACCGTAACTCACTCGGTAGTCCCTCGTAAGCAATAATATTCAAATCCCTAAGGTAATCCATTTTTTCGGGCTTCAACTAAGACCCTACTGACCTTAAATAAGTCCCAAAATATCAATTTAAACATCCTAAGAATCATCATCGCCCTTGGGAATTTTTATTAAGACTTAAGGGAAAACAATTGTCAAAAATCAGAAGGGGTCGATCGATCGACATTCTTGAGTCGATCGATCGATCAAGCAGGTATCAACCCAGAATTTTCTTAAACAATTACGGGTTTTCCTCTTTTTACACCTCTAATTCTTCATTACAATGTCTTAAACTCCCAAACAAGTATATTAATTATCATACCAACATGTTTGCATCATTACCCACGTTTTAGAATCACCAAATCAAAATGGAACATCAAATTCTTGGATCAATTTACCTAATTTTCATATAAAACCCCTAGTTCACCTATTTCTTCAAGAACACTATATAATTCAATACAATTTTATAATTCTCTACCCATAAATCATAATTTTGTGGCTGCTATTATCTCCAACATTAAATTACATGCAAGACCTACCCAGATTATGATTTAAATTCTTCAAATCCATTCAATTTCCATTATTTAAGGTTATTCTTTAATTCTAACCTAACATGAATGATATATGCGCTAAATTATTGCAAGTTAAATATCTTGCCTAGTAATGACGATTTTGATCCGACGAAGTAGACGATATGTGGATGATCCTTGCTTTCCGATCTATCTGGTGGTAGTGACGGTGGTGCAAAAGCCTCTAATTGGTGGTTCTCCTTTGGAAACTCCATTTTCTTCCACTCTAATGGTCGTTCATGATTTTTGGTTGAGAAACCCTAAGGGACTCAAGTGTTGGCTGATATTAACTGTCTAAAATTCGTGGGTCACTATTCACCCAAAAATAGGAATGACTGAAATACCCTCCCGGGTTGCCGGTTATGCCTAAAAATGCCCTGGGACCCAAACTAAACCCCCGACTAGTGTTTTCTGACTATTTCGAACCTTCCGAACACGTTGGTACACTCAAAATGCTCATACGAATGACATAAAAATAAAATACTTTTAAATCCATTAAATTGGGTCCTAACACGACTGACATGAGCATCCCATCTTAATTACCAAAACTGTCAGGTTTTCAACTCACTACAATTTTAATAATTTCAATAATCACATTACCATAATCACTCAGTAATATTCAACAACATTATAATAATCAAATACTAACTCTCGTCTCGCTAGCATTTAAATATGGATTATTTTCCTATTAATTATCCCAAATTAATTTTAATAAATCTCATAATTAAAAGCCATAAAAATACGGGGTATTACAGAGAGTAGCTTTGGTGAGGATAGCGAGGGTGATAACAGGGGCAGTGTTGAAGGTGGTTCCAGTGAAGAAAATTTTGGTAGTGAAGGATCTTCCAGCTCAGAACAAGTTTCAGAGGCTCGAGAGTCTTCCAGTGAATCCAACAGTTCCAGCGAGGAAAACATGGCTCCTCCTAGGAAGAATTTGATCCGGGATGATGACGATGATGATGTACTTCTTTCTTGGCGGTTGAAGAAGCAGAAGTCTGGCAGTGGGGATATTGCCACTGGTTCTCAGTCTGTTGTCAATGAGCAGGAGAAGAAGAAGAGGGAGGAAGAGCAGTTGAGGGAGAGGGAGAGAAAGAAGGAAGAGGAAAAAAAGTAGAGTAAAGGAAGAAGATAGAGGATAGAATGAGAGTTGAGAGGGAGAAGAAGGAGAGGGAAAAGGAGAAAAGGAGAGAGGAGATGAGGACGAAGGCAAAGAAAGCTCTGGTGCCTGTGTCCGCATTGCCTGAGAGGGCCTCCATCGCCCACTCTCCTTAGTTGGCTCCCGTGTTGCTCAAGAGAGCAATTTTGCCTACTGATCGTCAGAAGGCGATGGGGACCGACCAGTTAGCTCTGCAGGCGAGTCAGAGGCTAGCCTTGGTAAGTCTGTTCTAGCTCTTCTATGCTTGTTATATTCTGTTTAATGCTTATCTTTCTTAATATTCTCTCTCCTTTGCAGTTTGTAACTGACTTCGCCATCCTCTACTACACCCGCGACGAGCTAGTGAAGAGGAATGCTGATTTGGAGACGTAAAATACCGAGCTGAAGGGGAAGAGTATCGAGCTGGAGGCCAGTTTGAAGACTGCCAACGATGCCCAAATGTCTTCTGATCTCGCCCTTACTGAAGCCAATCGGGTGAAGGAGGCGACAATCAAAGAGCTCAATGAGTTGCGGCAGTCCTATGACTTAGTTTGCACGAGCAAGTTAGTAGTGGTGGAGGAGAACAAGGTGCTTGCAGAGAAGGTAAAGAAGGTGGAGGAGAGCTCGTATAATGCCGAGTGGGCTATAGTGTACGAGGATGCTGAAGTTTAAATAGGCTATATTAGCTGACTGAACTTCAAGAAGGGATGGAATAAGGCTCTTTTGGCTGCTAGAGTGGACATCGATTCTCCATTATTTGACGAGCATGATCCAGGCCCAAAGCCTATTATGGATGAGGCACCTACTCTTGTAATTGATGATGGCATTCCTGCTGCTCAGACCATTCCTGCTGGTGCTCCCCCTGTCCAGGGAATAGCAGTTGCTCTATCTGAGGGAGGTGTTCCTGCTGCTACAGACAAGGGAAAGCAACCAACGACCTCAGAGCAAATTGAGGTTTTTAGCTAGCCTGCTCTGAGGAACTTCTTTATATTTTTACTTTATTTGTACTGTTCTTTTGATTATTGATGTACTTGGACCGCTCTATTTTAATGAAATGAAAACACTTTCCTTTCTGTATACTGATTTTTCTGCTCTTTAATGCTTTTTATGGCTTGTAGTTGATTGATGTAGATGAGTATATACCTGCTACTTCTCAACTGGGAAGGATCCTTGGTCCTAATGTGAGCAATCAAGTTCGCCAAGACTTTGTAAGGATATGCAAGTCTCTTAGGTCAAGAAACAAGAGCTTTAAAGACCAGTCTGAGCTCGTCACCAAATTGAAGGATAGACTTCAAGAGATGGAAGAGGTTGGTGCTTCTGTCCAAGAAGAAGTGAACACGCTAAAGTCTAAACTTATGTATGCCTCCAAGATCAATCAAGTAGGAGAAGTTCTTCAATAGGAGACTGAAACTCTGAGGAGGGAGGTGTTGCGACTCAGAGAGCACGCGTCGAGTATCGCACCTCAAGTTTTAAGGGGCTCCTCCTCATCGGTTGGTCCGCGAGCTAGTATAGATTATGGAGATACAGCTAGGGAGGCTGACGAGCTTTGAGGAGATGTTCATCGAGCTTATGTGATAGCTGTTGGGCTCCAAAGAGATGTCACGCTGCTGAGGTATATGTTCAAGAAAGGTCCTCGATGAGTGTGGGCTGATGGTTATGGTCAGGGTTGGACAGATGCTCCGACGAGGTTGGCAGAGGTTGAAGAGCTATTCTTTATTAGGGGATGGTTGAGTGCTCTCAGGGAGCTGAAGGTCCCCAAGAACTCAGTGCTCTGGTATCGTTACGAGATCTCTCATTCAACCCTGATGCCTATTCCTTTTAGGAAGGATGACCAGTGGGTCCCTATAGATGCTATCCCCAGGCAGCTATTGGATCCAGATGTGAATGAAGTTGAGGAAGAACTAGCTCCCCATCCGAATGACGGCTGAAGAGAGCAAATGGTTGATTATCTTGCTCCGAGGCCTAATCCTCATTAAGATTTACTTAATTCGATGTAACTCTTTGTAAATGTAAGAAAGTAATAAAATATTTATGTTTTGGGCGATTCACCGACTAAATATGTGTTGTGTATTTTTTACTTCATTAATTTTTCATTTGATTATCTTGGGCTCTTCTTAGCCGAATAGATTTGTTTTGTTGTGTGAGTATCCTCCCAGTCCATTATGCTTATGAGATACCATTCTACTCCACTTTACCTTTTAGGTCATGTCGTCACACTCCCTTAGGTATAAGTGTGGCAATGGCAAGGACACACCTGGTGTTAGATGTTCTATCCGATCATGTTTTCTGAACCAAATATTATTTGGTGACCAATTTGATTTGGCCGAACTTCTTAAGGGTCCCCTATAGGGCTTCATATATTTCCAGGGGCAATTCTAAGAGGTTATTCGTGTTTCACAACGAAAACCTGAGGAGGGTAACTCCCTTCTTTTATATACTGAGTAATGTGCCTGTCGCTTGGAAAAGGTGTGCAAGTTATAAAGTTCATAATACAAAATTAACACTTCATAGAATGCTACTGCCAAACAATATTTTATTAAAAATAATAAAAAATGAGTTGCCAATTCCAATAATGTGATAAAAGATTAATGAAGAAAAACTAGAAATATAAATTTTTTTTGGTTGGCTGCGTTCCAAGCATGGGGTATCTCATTGCCCTCCAGCGTTTTTAAGTGATAGGCTCTTTGTAGATCGTCTCTTATCACCTTGAATGGTCACTCCCGGTTTGAACCTAGCTTTCCATATGATGGTTTTACTGCACTGCCATGGACTTTCCTTAGGACGTAGTCTCCAACTTGGAATGCCCTTGGATTGACCTTCTTATTATAGTGCTTTGCAAGCTGTTGCTGATAGCCCGCTAGTCTCACTAGGGCTAGTTCTCTGCGTTCATCAGCTAGGTCAAGTTCAGTGAGTAATGATGCATCATTCTGGCCCTGGTGGACCAGGATAGACCTCATGGTTGGGAGCCCAGCTTCTAAAGGGATGATTGCTTCCATTCCATATGTTAGTGCAAATGGGGTTTCCCCAATTACTCGTCGTGGGGTAGTGAGGTAAGCCCATAGAATATGTGGCAGCTCTCTCACCCATGCACCTTTGGCTCGCTCTAGCATTTCTTTAATCCATTGATCACTGTTCTATTAGAAGATTCGGCTTGGCCATTGCTCTGGGGGTAGGCTACCGAGCTGAAATGGTGCCTGGTCCCGTGGTCATTGCAGAAACTCTGGAAGGGGCCACTTTCGAACTGAGTTTCGTTGTTAATGATGATGGTTCTGGGGATCCTGAAGTGGGTAATTATGTTTTTTCATATGAATCTCATCATATATGCGTCTCTAATGTTTTCCAGCGACTCTGTCTCGATCCATTTGGTGAAGTAGTCTGTCGCGACCAACAGATACTTGCGATTACCAGCAATGGTAGGGAGAGGGACCACTATGTCCATTCCCCATTGGGAGAAAGTCGAGGGGCTAGTAAGTGATCTTAGGTCACTGGTAGGTTGGTGGACCATGGGAGCATGCAGTTGACATTTCTCGCACTTGCGAGCATATACCCCAGAGTCTCTCTGTATGTATGGCCACCAGTAGTCCTCCTTCATTGCCCTGAAAGCTAGAGATATGCCTCCAATATGGCTCCCACAGATTCCTTCATGAAGCTCATGCACAACTTTCTCAACGTCTTTTAGGTGAACACATTGGAGGTAAGGTTCGGTGAATGATCTCTTATACAACTTGCCCTCAGGAGATAAGTTAAAGGGGGCAACTTTGACTCTTATCTGATGAGCGATCTTCTTATCATGTGGTAGTGCACCATCCTTCAAATAGTCCCTTAGGGGGTCCATCCAACTAGGTGTTGATTCAATCTGGAGGATACAGCTCATGTTGGGCAACTCATTGCCCTGGTTGATGCTCGTCTGGGCGACGAAGTCGATAGGGATTGTCCTTTTCAAGTCGGAGTTGATTGTTGAACTCAAGGCCGTTAGGGAATCGGCGTGACTATTTTTTCCTCTGAGAAACTGTTGGACACTAACTTCCTCAAAATTGGACATTAACTTCTTTGCTAAGGCGAGGTAGGATGCCATTCTCTCGTCTCTTCCGTTGAAGTCCCCACTTATCTGATTGGAGACTAATTATAAGTCGCCGAACACCTGTAGTTGTTTTGTGCCCAAAACCTGTGCCTTTTCAGGCCTACTATCAATGCCTCGTATTTCGCTTCGTTATTGAAGGCTTCAAATCCAAGCCAGATTCTTTACTCGAGGATTGTATCTTCTGGGGTAACGAGCATAATGCCTACTCCTGCCCCCTTGGAGTTGGAGGCTCCATCAACAAACAGTCGCCAAACACCTCCAGCCGAGTGATATTCCTCTTGACCCACAGATTGAAGTTGGTCGCAAGGTTGTTCGCCTATAAACTCTGTGATAAAGTCTACGAGGACATACCCCTTGATTACATTCCTTGGTTAAAACTGGATGTCAAATCGTCCAAGCTCGACCGACCACTTCGATAGTCTTCCGGACAGATCCTCTTTCCATAGGACTGCTTTAAGGGGGTGTGACGTAAGGACGATGATAGAGTGAGCTTCTAAGTAGTGCTTAAATTTCCTCAAGGCTACCACTAATGCAAAGGTGAGTTTTCTAAGGGTAGGTATCGCTGCTCGGCGTCCAAGAGGGTCTTGCTCGCGTACTAGACTGGGTGTTGGATTCCTGTTCTTTCACATAACAGTGAAGAACTGACGACGTGGTTGGAAATGGCAAGGTATAGGTACAAGGAATCGTTCTCTTGAGGTATCACGGGTAAGGGTGGTGTGCTAAAATAAGATTTGAGCTCTTCTAACGCTTTCGAGCAATATTGATTCCACTCCACTGTTTTGCTTTTCTTCTATAGCTGGAAGAATGGCTGGCACTTTTTGAAGGACTTCAGGACAAACCGATTCAAGGTGGCGAGCATGACCGTGAGATTTTGTACATCTCTTATCGTGCAGGGAGGTTGTACCTTGTTGATTTCATCAATTTAGTTCAGGTTGGATTCAATGCCTCTCTCGCTAACCATGTACCCGAGAAATTTTCCTGACTGGACACCGAATGAACATTTACTTGCATTGAGTTTCATTCGATATTTCCTGAGGATTTTGAAGGTCCTTGATAGGTCTGAGAGGTGGTCTTCTTTGTGCCTTCTCTTGACGAGCATATCGTCGATGTAGACTTCCATGGTATCTCCCATTTGGTCTTTAAACATCTTGGTGACCAGTCGCTGGTAGGTTGCTCCTGCATTTTTTAGCCCAAAGGGTATAACTTTGTAATAGTATAATCCAACGGTGGTGATGAACGCTATTTTATATTGGTCTGGTGCATACAAAGGAATCTGGTGATACCCCGAGTATGCGTCCAGGAAACTCTTTCTTTTATGAGCTGCAGTGGCGTCCACCAACTGGTCGATCTTCGGGAGGGGGAAATTATCCTTAGGGAACGCCCTATTAAGGTCAATGAAGTCGATACAAACTCTCCATTTCCCATTGTTCTTTAGAACTACTACTGGGTTGGATAGACATTTAGGCAATTGAACTTCCCGTATGGATCCTGCATCCAGTAGCTTCTCTACAATCTTTGCCTTCTTGGGCACAGTTCACCGTGCCTTTAGCGCGATAAGCCTAAAAGTGGGGTCGACGTGCACTTGATGACAAACCACACTGGGTTCCAGGCAGCTCGTATGGTTCCCACGCGAAAACATCTATATTGCTCCTCAATAGTATTGTCAATTCTTTCTTCTCTCGATCTGTGAGAGAGGCCCCAATTAAGAACATCATGTCTTTTCTGCTACCACCGGCTGCGATCTCCTCCAGGTTTTCAATGACCTGCTCAGAGGGGAGGAGCCTGGTCTCCTCCACTCTGGATCTTTCGTACTTTAGCTTCTATTTTAAAGGTATCAAACCTTCCTCACTACACCAAATCTTCCCATTTGTCAAGGTCATTGACCTTGACAAATCCACCTTGTCAAGGTCAATGACCGTGACATTTCGAGGCGAGACAACTTTTTTTGTCACGGTCATGTCACGGTCCTGTCAAGGTCAATGACCGTGACACGTTTATCACGGTTTATAACCGTGACAAAGCCGTGGCCCTTTGTAAAAAAATTGTCACGGCCATTGACCGTGACAAGCCCGTGACAAAATTATCACGGACGTGTCACGGTCAATGACCGTGACAATTCTGGGCAGAATTTAAAAAAATCTGCTGTGCAGTATGGCCACTGCCACTGCCCAGCAGTATATTTGTACCTGTTCCAAACATCATATATCCGAACAAACTAAAGATAATGCAAATATATATTCAAATAAGAAACTATTTAAAAAGAAACAACATCACCATCATTTTATCTCAAATCTACAAACTATTTGCATGGAAAAGAGATTTTGTACCGCGATGCTCGGGAACACCTCCTTATCCTTCCCTTCTCGTCTGAATAGCCACATAAGTATAGAGCATATGTGGCCTACCCTTAGGGCCACTCCCTTTCCCCTGAATTGAAATAAAGTAAAATTAGTATCCGCCCCTCAAATATAGATAAATATAAATCGTAATTGAAATCGAAATCGAAATTGACATATAAATATAAATACATTACCTGTAGTGTCACTCAAACAGCTAACTTGAGCTCATATGGCACCTCCTTCCAACTAATGTACCCCGGGCAATCGTGTCAATTATAATTCTCTTCATATCTAAACACTAAGAAATACCATAATCCTATGGAGTTATGCGTTGCAAATTCCTTCCAACCGTTGTGTAGCCAAAAATCAGCAGTTGAAGTTGTCAATTCCACCTTTCAATAGTCTCCCATGTTTTGCTAGAAGTTCCAAGTGGTGGGGTATGGAAAGTGGAATTGACAACTTCAACTGGTGATGTTTGGCTACATAACGGTTGGGAGGAATTTGCAGAGCATCGCTCCATAGGATTATGGCATTTTTTAGTGTTCGGATAGATGAAGAGATTCAGTCTCCTCTCCACAAATAGGACACCCCAAATAACTATGTACTAATCACCTATTAAAGGTAAGAAGCGTATATTCATGGATTAGTATAAACAAAACTTAGATGTAGTTGGAATATTTATGTATTAATCTCCTCTCCACACACGCACACTACACAAGAGTGAAAATGATAAAGTGCAGATCAAGTAAAAGCATTAAAAATGGATCTTTCAATACAAATTGAAATATTTATTACAAATTGAAAAATTGTTTCAAATTCGGGTTATCATCAAAAATAGATTGATATTCGGTAGGAGCAGCCAAGTCATCCACACTACTATTTAGACGCCTTGGCGCATGTTGGACAATTGACCACGTCTCGTTGTTGATATACTCCGAGTAAAACACTTGCTTAACCTTTTGAAATGCACAAACAAATGGCTCATCGCTCACGTGGTCGTTGCTCTTCAACTTGGACAAGTCAACCATGATCAAATTGGTGACAGGATCAACTTTACAAGCATTTTCATCCTCAACTTTTACCCATTCACAGTAAAATACAACCTCTTTGAATTCAAATATATTTTGGATTACACCATAGTAAGTCATTTCAGCTTCAACGAGGTTTTTATCTTTTGCGCTCGCTCGAAAGAAAGTAAGAGCCTTGTATGAAATTCCCGAATTCTGTACATTTGTACTTTCCTCGTACACTTTAGAGCCGAAAATGTAATCGTTCAATCGATACTTTTTGTACTCTTGTGCCACGAACAAGGGTCCAGTGGCTAGACGAGCAAGCCTTGATGTCGCATCACCCATCTTTAGGAGCTGAGAACATAGATAAATTAATTATATTAGTGGTAAAATTTGAGTGTAATGTAACGTTATATAACGACTGTTTTCATTATAATTACCTCTTGTGTCAACCATAGCCTAAATTCGTTGTCTGATTGTACCATTATTTTTCGTCTTTTATTGTTCTCACAGGCTTCATATTTACTGCATATTACAAAATTAATCATGTATAAAATAATCTAAAATAATGTTAAACATTATAATATTCGAAACTTACCTCTTCCATTCTTCGACATCTTCATGTGTGCCAAATAGATAACGAGCTACTTGTTCATGTTGCAAACTCGTTAATTTCACTCGTTTTCCCATCACATTACCACCATCATCGAGGAATTCATCAGTGTCATCAACGCTGGTCGAGTCAGTCATATATTCTCGAGTATATATTGATGACTCCACGGTGATGTATTCCTCTGCCATTGATCCTGCAATATATCGCGTATTCTTGACGTAATCTTTAAAAACTTTCATCAATCTTTCAAACGGATACATCCACCGATATCTAACTGGACCACAAAGAAGTGCCTCGTCGCATAGGTGTACCAACAAGTGAACACTTATGTCAAAGAATGCTGGGGGAAAGTACTTCTCCAATACACAAATCGCTTCGTTCATAGCCAATTTTGCGGCCACTATGTGTTCTCGATTCACTACCTTCTCACATAAGAGGGAGAAGGTAATACTAATTTGCATAATAGCCCTACGCAAATCCTTGTGCTTGGAGAAACAGTGCTTAAACAATAGAGGAACCAATTGCATGATCACATGCCAATCGTGGGACTTACACTTATGTAAATCATTAGTAACATAATTCACAATCCTTTGCAAGTTGGACGAAAAAGTAGACGGGCCCTTCAAATTATATATTGTGTCTAGAAGCACCTTCCTTTCCTCACTCGTCAAAGTAAACGCACCAGGGGGAATTATTGTCCTTCCCCTACTATCTTCTTTCAACCATAGTTGTGGTTTAAGTTTTAACGCTTTAAGGTCTTTCCGTGCATTTTCTCCATCCTTTGAAATGACTCCCCCCAAGGAAAGTACCCACAATATGTTCAGCGAAGTTCTTCTCTGCATGCATCACATCCAATACATGGCGCACCGGGTTTTTCTTCCAATAAGGCAAGTCAAATAAAATTGACCTCCGAGACCATGCCTTTCTTATCTCAGTTTCATTCCCAGTTGGGGTCTTCTTATGCTTGACATTCTTAAATTTGGTATTCTTACCTGGCATATTTGGGCCACATTCAGAAGATTTACTTTCAATTTCTGAACCCGAAAGTTGTCTCGGCGGTAACCTATGTTCAACTCCGCCCAATAAAAAATTGGAACCTTTCTCAAATCTGAAACTATGAGCTGGGGGTAAAAACCTTCTATGGCAATGGTATACATTTTTTAAGCTAGAGGATAGATGAAGAGATTCAGTCTCCTCTCCACAAATAGGACACCCCAAATAACCATGTACTACACATCCGGATAATGTCCCATAAGCTGGAAAAATCATGAATTGCCCACATCAACATAGATTTCAGCGTAAACTCTTCTTTTCTAAAAGAGTCAAATGATTGCACACCCTCTTCCCACAACTCATTTAATTCTTCTACCAAAGGAGCCAGGTAGATATCAATGTCTTCACTTGGTGCCTTTGGCCCAGGTATCAATAAAGCCATCATCGAAAATTCAGGTCTCATACACTGTGAAGGAGGGAGGTTGAGTGGGGCTAGGATCACTGGCCATACACTCTGATTGGTGCTTAGATTTCCAAATGGATTGAAACCATCTGTTGATATAGCCAAACGAATGTTGCGTTGTTCTCGAGCAAAATCGGGATACTCATAATTCATCCTCCGCCAGGCAGTAGAATCAATAGGATAACGCATGATATTACCCCCTACTTCTGCCCTAGCATGCCAAGTCATTGCCTCTGTAATCCATGGTACTGTGAAAAATCTCTTTAATCTAGGCCCAACGGGAATATATTTCAATACTTTTTGAGGCACTTTTGAGCTTGTGCCTTCCTTACTAGTAGATTGGACATATCTAGGTTCATCGCATACCGGACAACGATCGAGATTTTCATACTCCTTTCGGTATAGTATGCAGTCATACACACAAGCATGAATCGATTTATACTTCATTCCCAAACCTTTCAAACTGTTCTTCATAACAGGATAGCTATTTGGAAGTGTATTCACCTTGGGTAATAAGCCCTTCACCCATTTCAGAATTCCCGTCACGCTTTTGCCAGACAAACCGTACTGCGTCTTCAAACTGTGCAAACCAACCATGGCATGTAAAGCTGTTTGATCTTTCTCACAGCCAGAGTATAACGGTTGGGTCGCCTTAAATTTTAAATTTTGGTAGTCATCGTCAAGTTTTATCGTGTTATCTTCACGAGCACTTGAATCTTCTACATCATCAGTAACCTCATTCTCCTCAGCTTCATAAACTCCGTACGCATCATCAACTAAATCCTCTAACATATTATGATCTACGTCGTTCCCTTCTTCATCTATTCTACCTGTTGAAGGTTGTTGTGAAGGTTGGTCGGGGACAAAAGGAACTTTCAATTCACCGTGAAAACTCCAAAATCGATAACTATCTTGCATACCCGATCTTAACAAATGTAGTTCACCTGTTTTCCACTCAAACACCTTACCATTCTTACACCTAGCACACGAACACGAAAACTCTTCATCATTACGACATCTCTTTGCATATTTCACAAATTCGTTAGCACCTCTGCGAAACACATCCCCCATTCTATTAGTCTCACCCATCCACTCTTTGTATTTCGGATATCCCATCACAGCTACCATAACTAAACATCTATTAAAGGTAAACAAAACTTAGATTTATAGTATGTTTTATTTAATTATCCCATCATTTAATTATCCTATTAAAGGGTAAGTGGTCCTATCCCATTCAAGACTGCATTTTTCAGTAATATACTTAACAGCTCATGCACATTGTTACGATTTGAAAAAAATTCGACAGCATATCCCCTTAGTTCTCCAAGTACACGACATAGATTGGCAGGTATGAGTGTTATTTCAATTGGTCAATTGAAATAACAGTCACACTTGTCAATCTAGTATGTACCCAGAGAACATTAAGATACGACTGCAGAACTTCCTCCAAAAGTAACAACTTTAAGCCAATAAGAATATTATACAGAAATTATACAGTCTCAAACTGTCCAAACGGGACAATTCGAGAGATCTCATTACAGGGGTAATGACTCTCGAACGGGTCTAAGGGCTATTGAATGCGTACGCATAAGAACTAGAATGCTAGTATCTATGCGCACTATATTTAATTTCAAGTATGTTTCATATAATGGGTTAATTCAAATACAAAAATAAATTCATGGGTTAATTCAAATACAAAAATAAATTCATGGGTTAATTCAAATACAAAAATAAATTCATGTATTGACCACATACACACACACACACACACACTATCTAAGCTGTTCTATAGGAATAAAAACAACATTTTTAAAATATGAAGGGCTCACCCCACATGCACACACACGCACATATATACACACATACACACATATATATACACACAAACATATATATAAATTATTATCAATTGAATTAATTTCATGAATAAAATTATTATCAATTTAAATGAAAATATCAATTATTATCCAATATATTTGAATGAAATATTTTTTTTGAATGAAAATATCAACTATTATCCAATTATTATCCAACTATTATCAATTATTTATTTTGAATGTATATAATATCCAAAAATATAAATGTAAATAATATTCAAAACCCCACCCACCCCCACCCCCTCCCGATGTTTATTATCCAATTATTATCCAACTATTATCAATTATTTATAAAATTGATGTCTACTTTTAGTGTTGTGTATATATGTTAGTTGATGCCATTATATTTTTAGCCTAATTAGATTCTAAGGTTATCTCAATTTATATTTTTCTTTTTCTATCTAATAATTTTCAACGTAAGAGCACAGTACATAACGTATGTGTAAGTTCCGTCAATACCATTTCGTTTCAATTTTGTAATATTATGTTTTTTCCAAATATTTTCAAACTTATTAAATGGGTGTCCCACCCCCACCCCCACCCCCTGCCACCCGCCACACACACACGCACACCTACGCACCTACGCGCACACACACACACACACACCCCACCCCACCCCATCCCATACCCCCCTCCACCACCCCCTCCCCCACCACACACCACCACACACATATATACACACACATACACACACATATACACATACATATACACACGCACACACCCCGCCCTGCCCCCACCCCGCCCCACCCCCTACCCCCACCCTGCCCCACCCCCCACACACGCACACACATATATATATACACATACACACATAAATATACACACAAACATATATATAAATGGAAGAGAGAGAGAGAGAGAGCAGCGTCGAGAGAGAGAGAGAGAGAGGGAGGGAACGGCGCGGGAGGGAAAAAAGAAGGGGGAAAGGGTTTTTGCTGTAAACATTGTCACGGTCGTGTCAAGGTCATTGACCGTGACAAGTATTCAAAGAATTGTCACGGTCATTGACCGTGACAAGTCCGTGACAAGTAAATTTGTCACGGTCAATGACCGTGACAATTAGTTGTCACGGTCGTGTCAAGGTCAATGACCGTGATATAAAACGTGTGTTTTTTGTCACGATCAATGACCTTGACAAGGCTGGCCGGCTGAAAGGTGAAAATTTGCCCATTTTGGTGTAGTGCCTGTTCTCAACCTTCTCTTTGGCCTTTTCGACCTTCTTCTCTAGTTTTGGGCGGATGGATGCTATGAAGCACATTCTTGCCATCGCTTGATCTCCGTGGATCTCCACCACTCCTCGCTCAGTCACGTACTTGAGTTTCTGATGGTAGGTCGAGGGGATGGCCTTCATCACATGTAGCCATCCTCTGCCGAGGATAGCTTAGTAGGGTGATTCAATGTTGACTACTAAAAACTCGATCATCTTGGAGACACTTCCTACCCTCACTGGCAGTACGATCTTTCCCAAAGTGATAGTTACTTTCCCAATAAAGCCAACTAGAGGGACGGTGGCCTCCTTTAAATCGGTAATGCTTAACTTCAATTTTTTGAATAAGTCGAGATACATTACTTCGGATGAGCTTCCTTGGTCGACGAGCAACTTATCGACGTCATAGTTGGCTATCCTGAGGGTAATGATCAAGGCGTCATGATGTGGGTTTCTTACCCCTACTAAGTCTTTATCCGTGAATACGATGTGTTTGTTGTAGTCAACGTCATCTGCTCGCCGCCGCTTCCCTGATTGTGTCTTTGCTGGATCGATTTGAAAAGCTTGCATTACTGCTGTGAGCTTTTTCACTTCCATTCGAGATGAGTTTCCTTGAATCTGCTTTAGATCAGATGCCTCATGAATCACTTTGAGATCATAGCCAGCATTGTCCTCGAGCACGTTATCGAAACTTGTGTCTCCGTTGGCATCAACTTTCTCTGCCTTTTTTTCCATAAACTCGTTCAGGTGCCCGTTCTGGGCCAACTCTTCAAGGTGAGACTTAAGAGCCTTACAGTGCTCAGTCTTGTGTCCTCCTTCCTTATGAAAAGTGCATCTCAGCGCATTATTTCTCTTTGAGGGATCTCCTCCTATCTTTCTGGGCCACTTAACAAATGGCTCGTCCTTGATCTTCGCTAGGATCTTGTAAATTGGTTCTTTGAAGACAGTGTTTACTGCCTAAAATGCTTTTGGAACATCGTTCTTGTTTCCATTCTTGGATCTACCCTTGCCCCCATTCTTTCCCCCTTTCTTTTGGTTTTCGGCGTTGTCGTTGCCCTTGGCAGCGAGCTTAGCTCGACTATTTTCCCCTGCACTGAGACGGGTCACATCCTTAACTTTGGCGTACTTCTCGATGCGAGCCATCAGGTCATCAATGGTTGGGCCTCCTTCTTAGTGAGGGATTGGTGCAAAAGGCAAGATCTCGGTAGGCCAATCTTAAAAGAGGCCACTGCTACCTGCTCTGAACAGTCCTCGACCTCGTTGAATAACTCCCAGTACCTTTTTGGTTAGTCCCAAAATCTCTCCTGGGACGTCTTCTTCATTGTTAGCAAGGCATCCATCCTCTTTGGATGGGAGCTGCTGGTAATGAAGTGAGCCGTGAAGAGCTCTGCCAGGGACTCAAAGCTCTTGATGGATCTGTGAGGGATCCTCTCGAACCACTTCTGGGTCGCATCATGCAAACTCTAGGGAAAGATCTGGCACATTAGTGCATCCCTATGGTTCCAAAGAGTCACGGCTTGCCTATACTGCCTAACGTGATCGATAGGGTCAGTCTTTTCATCATAAATCTTGAATCTAGGAATTGCGAATTTCTTGGGGGCTTCTTCCTCTTCTATCTCCCTTGAGAAAGGGTATTTCATCTGGGTCCTAAGGGCTCGCTGGGCTAGCTCTCTAGTCGACCTGGCACCCCGATGTGTTGGGTACTGGTTCATTTCTCTCCGGACCAAATTTCGTATATCCTCATCTCCTCGAGTTGGGCTCCTATAACGGCGAGCTGGTAGTTATTTCTCAAGCAAGTCATCATTTAACTCGTGTTCCTCGATCCTTTGGGATCCGCATCTAGGGCTCCTTCCTCGGTTGCGAGACTTGCTCGCCTGAGGGCTAGGAGTGCAGTATTGATGTCACCTAGTGCTATGATGGAGTTCTTTTTCCATCCTTTCCAATCTCCTTTTGAGGCAAGCATTTTCAGCTTCTTGCTTGCGAGCGGCCTCTCCTTACTCTTGGAGCCTTTCCTTATAGGCATCGATCAACCTGGAGATTTGCGTGGACCTGGCAGGTCCCTGACTTTCTTCTAAGGCTTGTCACTCTGAGCAAGCCCTCTGATCTGAACGTCGAACTTCAGATATGATCCTGCGAGGGGCAGGCTGCTCATGGAGATTTCCTGCTTGAGGGCCATTAATATTGTGACCAAACATTCCAAATTCTTTATTGGTGAGGGCTTTCTTAAAGGAAGACAAATGTTCCCACAGATGGTGCCAATTATTGTGACAATTAAGTTCAACACAAATTAATAAGAAAAGGCAATCACCAAAGCAAGTAAAGAATGTAGAGAACGACAATCACACAACACAATATTTACGTGGTTCAGCAAGAATACCTATGTCCACGGTGGTTCTCTCAATATTATTTCTCTATACTCCGGGGAGTGTTTTACAGGAAAAATAATACATGCCCTTTGCCCCGGGCCTAGGGTTTGTTATATACATGTTGGTTTTCGGGGAATGGGGGTGTTGGACTCCCCCACATCAATCCACAACTCCTAAAATATCTCCTTACGAGATTTTAGGAATAGACTAGGTCGTAACTGAATGAGTTGGGGTGTGAGGCCTTCAGACTTTGGGCCGTAATTTATTGGGCTACTCGTCTGGGCCCAAGGTGACAGATCGAGGTACCCACAATTAATTAATCCCATAATTATTTAAAATTATCAAAAATACATGGTGTTACACAATTAATGCTACAAGCTATCATTTTTCCTCAGTGGAGTTCACCCAGCCTGCCCAGGTGGAAAGAAGGCCAAGCTCTTTACTGAGCCGAGGTCCCGCCTTGGTGTCTGTTTGGCTAGGACCGAGATGATTCACAATATTGAGTGGTTTGATATGATTCTCTTCGGGACACGAGTTGTTCCTACAAATATGATATAATAAAAACCTTCAAATATTACATTAAAAATACACGATATATTGGAGTATCAAATGCGTAAGAATACATGATTGAAAAATTATCGTTATACGCTCGGGAACATATACCGGAATAAGGGCTTCGGATGTTCAATCCTTATGGAGAATGAGTGATCAAGGAACCTGACGAGTTTTAGGATGAATTGCCTTTTGGGAACCCTATAAAGGTGGGACTCACCAATGTGTAATACGAGCAAACAACTCGTTATGTCTTCGAATCGCAAGATGAAGTTGAAGATTTGAGAGAGTAAGTATATATAAATTATTTTTGTTTGATTACTTGTATTCTCTATATTACCATATAAACTCTACAATTTCATGAACACCTTTAGGAAGTATGAGAGCAAAATTGACCAAAATCAGAAGAGAAATTGCATGATTAATGATTTTAGGGAATGGGTATCAAAAGAGAGAATTGCTACATCTTCGGTTGCAGTTATTTATGTATGAGTTGTAAAACATGTCCTAATACAAATCCATTAATAAATACAACTCTTAAAAAGAGGTGATGTCTCTTCAAGGCTTGCACGCCTAGCCAAAGGTCCTAATTTTCGTGCGAAAGATTTTAACAAATTCCGCGTCAACGGTTTTGATTTTGTCTCACGCCCATGCAAGGAAAAACTATTGACGCAAAATAATAGAATTTTAATTTCTGCTATGACTTCTTATGTGCCTTAAAAAGTGATAAAAATACCTATTATGGAATTGTCTAATAAATCCTAGAACTAGATTACTTGTCATGGTAAATTTATCTAAGATGAGGAGTAAAGATCGCATAGTCGACGAGCCTTTTATTCTTCCTTTCAAAACATAAAAAATGTATTTTACTAAAAGTGCATGAACAACGAGAATTGATCTTTCGTTATACATGAACCAAAGAGTTTAACTACTTAAGAAGACACATTAAAGGACCCTAGAGAATTTCGGTGTACTCTTAATGACAACACTAATTTGAAGGATCTTTTAGTTGATTTAGATGAAGATTGACTTTCGAAGCATTATTTTATTATTATTTAGTTAACCCTTTTATGATAACCCTATTTATAGCATATGTATTTGAACAACACTTGTATTTATTTATGTTTGCGTATATTCTACTCTTATATTTCGTTCTCTTGAACTCTTTTCGTCGTCTATAATTTTCTTTAGATCTTATTCAGTTTGGAATGCGACACTAATAACAAACTACCAATATGAGGTAACCACACAAATGGTCATTATTTATGTTGATGTTAACTATGTATGTGGTTTCCTCGATTGGTGGTTTATGTTATGCGATGTTCACGTCCCTTATTGGTAATACTAATCCCATTCAGATATTCATTTTTAGCTTATTTATAATAATTCTATCACTAAATCCTACTCTTTTTAATATCCATTTTGAAATATTTGCAGGTGTAGTGAGAGAAGGAATACTTTGAACATGTTACATATGTTTGGTGGAAGGAACATATTGAAGATTTAACTATTTATTTATGAAAATGTATACAGCTTATGTTTTATTATTATTTGTGAAAATGTATACAAATTGTGTTGTATTATTATTTTTGTTGAACAATTTGATGTCTTAATATTTAATATTTAGTGAATTTGTGTTGTATTCTTGTTTTTTATTTATACATTAGTTAATGGGTTAATAGTTAATTAATTTTTGTTGAACAATTTGATGGCTTAATGTTTATCTGTGGAAATGTATACATGTTTGAAAGCATGTATAGTTTTTTTGGGAGGCAAAAAATTAATTTTTGTAATTAATTTTAATAATGGTCACAATTTTGAGCCGTGCACAAAACTATGGCGGTTTAAATTGCATTTATATGTGGTTAGGGTCTAAAATCGTGACTATATATTAATGCAATTTAAATGGTCAAAGTTTTGGTCATGGCTCAAAACCGTGATATTGGTGTGTAAATTTGGCTTTCTGACTGGGGTGAGTCTTAGGTTAGTTAAACCAATTATTATCAACCACAGATAAAGTAAGAAAGAAATAAAATAGAGAGGGATGAGAGACAAAGAAAGAGACATAAAAATTTTACGTGGTTCAGTCCAATGAGGTGCCTACATCTACGGGTACAATGTCACTAGGTATTAGGGTTTAGTACATGCGTCTCAGGAACTCTATAGGGTTTTGGATAAGTGTTTTAAGTTGCCCTTAGCTCAGAGAGGTAGGGAGCTATTTAAAGTAATAAAAAGATAAAGAGCTGGAATATATTTATACATTAGGTAATTATACCTTTATATTACAATTAGCACTTGGATATTATCCATGTGCATGTGCATGGTGGCCGTTGAGATACTCATGTATGTCTATTCACATTACTAACTGTTCATATTCTTGAGGGTGGTCGGCATGATAATAAATTCGACCACTTCCACCTGCTATTTCTAGACCCACTGAGTATGATGACAGGTGTCACCTTTTTATTGGTAGTCCTGGTAGTATTATGGG
Organism: Sambucus nigra; assembly: GCA_949130495.1. Classification (NCBI taxonomy): domain Eukaryota; kingdom Viridiplantae; phylum Streptophyta; class Magnoliopsida; order Dipsacales; family Adoxaceae; genus Sambucus; species Sambucus nigra. The sequence goes on from OX422216.1 coordinate 190,852,487, forward strand.
TTACAACAAAAGCCCTCAATACTTTATTCTTGATTGGAGTGATTTAGGGACTAAAAGGATGGAGTATTATCTGTCAGGAGTTATTCGACTATTTGGAGTCATCTGGTCAGCTGCTAATATCTAAGACTTATAATTGTTTATTGTCGCCTTTTGGCCCGTGGAAATTTTATAAATAGTAGTAAAAACAGTGAATCGTCTAGGGGTATGCTGGTCATTTGATTTTGGGGGAACTGAGTCATCGTCGAAATGTGAATCGATGGTGCACTTAATAATTTTAATTTGTGTAGCTCAGGGGAGTCATAGAGTCTTATAAAATGTTATTTCCCTCCTTGTTCTCTTCACCTTGAATTTTAAACTTGTCTCCTCGTTCTCAAGCTTTTACTCCGCCATTTGTGAGAGTTGTTGTTTTTTTCTGTTTCGTTGTAAGAAACCCTATTTATTGTCTTTTATTTCCTCTTTATCGAAATGGTATACTTAGTGGATGAGGGTTCCTTGGAGACATTTAGGGTAATTGATAGGATCCCAGAGTGGGTGAAAACTAAGTTTATAACAAGTCCTTGTGACCCTTTCTCATTAGACGAGGGTCACTGGATCCCCATAATATTTATTGCCGAGTGTAGGGTGACATTCCCTCCAAATCATTTATTACTAGAATTTTGTCAATACTTTGATGTGGTCCCAACCCAAGTGGCTCCTAATACTTAGAGGGTAGTTAATGGGGTCAATCTCATTAATGAGAATTTTGGAACAAATATACGGATAAAAGAATTAATGTATTGTTAAAGTTGGGGGACCACCAATGACAATATTTATCATTTGAAGACCATATTTTCAAACAGATCTTTAGCAGTAAATTTACCTGATTCCAATAAGGATTATTAGGATCCTGGGTTGATTATAAAAGACTGTCAGATTTCCCCTCTTCCTAGGGGTGAGGTCTACAATGAGCCTCGCAGACCTCAGGAGGGTCAGGGCATGGGTTGGCATTTATTTATTCCTTTATAATCTTTTTATTTTAGGTGTTTCATCTAGTTCTGTTACTAACTGCCTTTTATTATCTTTCTATTTTGCGGAAAAAAAAAGAATAAGGATATTCCTTCTTGGTCTGAGGTCAATTTTTCCAACCTGAAAGTTGTTTGGTCAGTCCAACAGAGGATAGGGGAAGCTCATCCTCGTTCTGCATCCATTTTTCTTGGTTACCAGATTTCCATCACCTATTTTGTCACTCCCCCACTGAAGATATCCCTTTAACCCCCATTAACTTAGAGGACCCAACTTCATCCTCCTCAGTCGCTGACTTGGAATCTCCTCCTCAAGTAGAAAGAAATTTTTCTGTTGGGGGTACATCTTCCTCTTTTGAATCCTTAAATCTCGCACTTGTACCGACCACTATTTTTTCTCCAGAGATGGTTAAGAGAAAAATTCCCAACCTCCTTGCCGGTTCAAAATCTCCACTCCCTGTTAAGAAAAATAAGTCTGATACTGGGGGCTCCAAACACCCCATAGTAATTGAGCTTGCAGTGATGAAGATCTAAGAGCCAAAGTTCAAGAGGTTGAGGAGGGGTGCAACCATCCCTTTGGAGATGTTTTAGGAAGGATCAAGCCAATAAAAGCCAGGGCAATGCCCTTTCTGTTATTGTTACTCCAAGCCTTGTTTACAGGCTAATCAGAGTCGAAAACCTTCCAGTCGGTGAGGCTGCTACTGATACCCTTTCTCGGGTTAGGTTGGTTAAGCATGCCAACCACAACTTGGCCTTGGTAAGTGTTATCTACTATTACCCTGTTGTTATACATCCCTGATGTTTACTTACAGGTGCTTATAACTGGTGGATTTTGCAGTTATAATTGATTATAACTAGTTGCTAAGGAGGGACGACCAGCTAAGGGAGTTCTCTATGGATGTGGAGGACACTTTTCAGGGCATGTGGGAGTACTTTGAGGCTATCAAGAAAGCCCACAAAGGTGATAAGAAAAAGTGGGATGACACTGCCAAGAAGCAGAAGGATGGGAAGGCCAATGCCAAGAAGGATACAGGGGATGCTAAGAAGAAGTTCGGGCAGGCTGAGGAGGTTAAGAAAGTGGTCGAGAATGCCAAAGGCAAGGTTAATGAGTTGAAATATAAAGCCAAGAAATAAAGAAAAAAAAAGATGCCTACACCCATGGGTGGGATAAGAAATTCTCCACCGCTGCTGTTTAGGTGGATTACTTGAAGAAGTCTTCCTTCAAGGAAGGATGGGATGTTGCCCTTACCCAGGTCGGCACTATAGTGGAATCTGACCTCTTTTTCCAGTATAATCCAGGAACATCTCTAGATATTGAGGAGGAGGTTTATGCGGAGGAGGGCATAGCCGAGTCCTCTATTCCTCCAAAACTAACAGTGGTGGTAGGACGTCCTGAGGAGGAGGAGGTGAATCTATATCAGTAGAAGGTGTAATGGTCATGGTATTTGTAGTCTTATTTTGTACTCTTACTGATGTAGTTTTATCAATTTCCCTGCTTGTAACCTTTTTCACAGTCTTAATAAAATAACTTTTTTTCAGTAATGTTGTTGTTTAGTTATAAGCACTCTTTTGTTTTCCATACTAATGTAATATCCTATTCGTTTCAGTTTAACTCCATGAAGTTAGCCTGGATAGTGTTGAAAGTGAAGTCTTTAGTATAAGTAATCAACTGTATAAGGCAGGCCAAAAGGAGCTCGATGAAGAAAAGCTGGAGGAGGTGCTCGGCCTAGACATTTCTAAGCAGGCTAAGGAATCGTACCTCCATATACTTAGGTCATTACATCAAGTTGTGGAGACCAACACTTATTATTATGAAATGATACTCCAACTTCAATGATACCATAAAGAATAACTTTCTAGCTTGACGATTGATTATGAGAGGAAATTTGCCTTTCTCCAAAGCGACAGTGATTTTGACAAGAAGTTGCAGGAATTATCCTCAGCATATTCCAAGAAGGACTTTGTGCTGAGGTATAAGATAAAGAGTGATTGGGAGGTGGATAGCCTCTTATAATGGGAAAATAATATATTGAGGGATGAACTAGAGGGTATCAAGAAGGCCACTGACGCTGACTAAAGTGAAGGTGCATAATTTTTGGAGTAGGAGAATGCTCGGTTAATGGAGGAATTAGAGAAATGGAAAAAATCCAAGGGGTAAATCTTCTCGGTAAGTGATTGTTGCTCGTCCATCCGTAGAAGAAGAGATAATAAATAAGACTTTCGCTATCCAAGAAAATCTGATCAAGAACCAGTCGGCCACCATCAAAATATTGAATAAGAAAGTTAATCCTCTTACTTATCAATTTTATAAGCAGCCTCGCACCATATGGATGAACGACTATGATGAAACTTTAGTACATTTGGGCAAGGAACTAGAACAAGCCCGAAGATAAGGTTATACGTGGGGATGGATCAACGCTCTTATTGTAATGAAGGTGCCAAGAGAAAATACAATACGCTAAAACTGGGCTAATGGTCACGGACTTTATCCCTGACCAGGAAGGGTGGGTTGCGAATTTCATCCGTGACCAATTCCGGTGGTCACATCCCAAATTCCTGACTCAGAGTCTGTTCACGGATCCCTCATAGTCACAGATGTGGTCACGACCCATAGCCCTGACCCTAATTGTATGTGCAGTCATGTCCCAAATCCGTAACTACATCAAGATTAAAGGCTTGCTGGTCACGAACTTCCATGGTGACCAGATCTCTGTGCCATCCATATTCGTCACGGCTTAGGACCGTGAACAGTTCTCTATGCCATCCATAGTTGTCACGGCTAAAGGTCGTGACCAAACTTAATGTATATATGATATTGTCACGGATAAGGCCATGGCCATCCTTACTGTGCATAAAATATTGTCACGGATTTGGGTCGTGACTATACTTACTGTATATAAAATATTGTCACGGCTTTAGGCCGTGACCAATTTTAATAATAATAAAAAAAAATCCTCGAACCGGGAGGCTAATCGGTCAGTTGCTGCAAGTGCTCCTTGGGTGACCTCGGGGAGGTCCAATTGGTGATGAGAATTCTCCTTGTGGTTGTTGGTTGTTGTTGGTTGGAGCATTGGTTCCATTACCGCCCGACATTATCTACAAAAATAATAAACGTTAAATGTGTATATATAATAATAGATGCATAATTTCAAAGTTCAATATGAAAATATAAATAACAAAATATATTTTTTGACCATATATTATAGTCTACCTGTTCATGGTAAGACTTTAACAAAATATATAATTTGACGAGTGGAGAAAGAAAGGTGCTTTTAGACACAATATATAATTTGAAGGGCCCATCTAGTTTTTTGTCCAACTTGCAAAGGATTGTGAATTATGCAACTCGTGATTTACATAAGTGTAAGTCCCACGATTGGCATGTGATCATGAAATTGGTTCCTTTATTGTTTAAGCAATGTTTCTACAAGCACGAGGATTTACGGAGGGTTATTATGCAAATTAGTATTACCTTCTTCCTCTTGTGTGAGAAGGTAGTCAATCGAGAACACATAGTGGCCGCAAAATTGGCGGTGAACGAAGCGATTTGTGTATTAGAGAAGTACTTTCCCCCAACATTCTTTGACATAAGTGTTCATTTGTTGGTACACCTATGCGACGAGGCACTTCTTTGTGGTCCAGTTAGATATCGGTGGATGTATCCGTTTGAAAGATTGATGAAAGTTTTTAAAGATTACGTCAAGAATATGCGATACATTACATGATCACTTACAGAGGAATACATCACCATGGAGTCATCAATATATACTCAGGAATATATGTCTGACTCGACCAGCGTTGATGACACTGATGAGTTCGTCGATGATGGTGGTCATGTGATGGGAAAACGAGTGAAATTAACGAGTTTGCAACATGAACAAGTAGCTCGTTATCTATTTGACACACATGAAGATGTCGAAGAATGGAAAAAGTAAGTTTCGATTATTATAATGTTTAACATTATTTTAGATTATTTAATAATGATTAATTTTGTAATATGCAGAAAATATGAAGCCTGTGAGAACAATAAAAGACAAAAAATAATGGTACAATCAGATAGAGAATTTAGGCTGTGGTTGACATAAGAGGTAATTATAATGAAAATAGCTGTTATATAATGTTACATTACACTCAAATTTTACCACTAATATAATTAATTTATCTATATTCTCAGCTCTTAAAGACGGGTGATGCGGCATCAAGGCTTGCTCGTCTAGCCACTGGACCCTTGTTCGTGGCACAAGAGTACAAAAAGTATCGATTGAACGGTTACATTTTCAGCGCTAAAGTGTACGAGGAAAGTACAAATGTACAGAACTCGGGCACTTGATACAAGGCTCTTACTTTCTTTCGAGCGAGCGCAAAAGATAAAAACCTCGTTGAAGCTGAAATGACTTAATATGGTGTAATTCGAAATATATTTGAATTGGATTATATAAGCTTCAAAGAGGTTGTATTTTACTGTGACTGGATAAGAGTTGAGGATAAAAATGCTTGTAAAGTTGATCCTGCCACCAATTTGATCATGGTTAACTTGTCCAAGTTAAAGAGCAACGACCACTTGAGCGATGAGCCGTTTGTTTGTGCATTTCAAAAGGTTAAGCAAGTGTTTTACTCGGAGTATATCAACAACGAGCCGTGGTCAATTGTCCAACACACACCAAAATGTCTAAATAGTAGTGTGGATGACTTGGCTGCTCCTACCGAATATCAATCCATTTTTTATGATAACCCGAATTTTAAATAATTTTTCAATTTGTAATAAATATTCCAATTTGTACCGAAATATTCCAATGCATTTGGACAGTTTGGGACTGCATAATTTATGTATAATATTCTTAGTGTCTTAAAGTTGTTACTTTTGGAGGAATTTTCTATTATAAATTGAATTTGAAATTTAAGTTTTGTTTATACCAATCCCTGAATATACGCTTCTTACCTTTAATATGTGATTAGTACATAGTTATTTGGGGTGTCCTATTTGTGGAGAGGAGACTGAATCTCTTCATCTATCCTTTATATCCGAACACTAAGAAATGCCATAATCCTATGGAGTGATGCTCTACAAATTCCTTCCAACCGTTGTGTAGCCAAACATCACTAGTTGAAGTTGTCAATTACACTTTCCATACCCCACCACTTGGAACCTCTAGCAAAGCATGGGAAAATATGGAAAGTGGAATTGATAACTTCAACTGGTGATGTTTGGCTACACAATGGTTGGAAGGAATTTGCAGAGCATAACTCCATAGGATTATGGCATTTCTTAGTGTTCAGATATGAAGGGAATTATATTTGACACGATTGCCCGGGGTACATTAGTTGGAAAGAGGTTCCATATGAGCTCAAGTTAGCTGTTTGGGTGGCACTACAGGTAATGTATTTATATTTATATGAATATTTAAATTTCAATTTCGATTTCGATTTTGATTTTTATGAATATTTGCTTGTTGGGTGGCACTACACTCTTGTGCAGCGTCTTGTAGTGGCTGATTCTTATAGTGGAACTGGAACTGGAAATTGGAGCTGGATTTTCTCAAAAGTTATTATCTTCTAGAGGTTCTTATCTTTGAGGTACGTCAAGGGTTCATAACATCACTTCCAGCTAAATAGTTTGTAGATTTGAGATAATTGATGGTGATGTTGTTTCTTCTTATATTAGGGTTTTTCATTTTGTTATGAACAAATCGGGACATCGTGGTTGGAATGGTATGTACCTGATTGTTTGAGATAACACCTAAAGACAATCGCAATTACGGGATTGGGGTCGAACAATGTAGTTAAACAGTTGAGGTATTTTGTGGAGAATGACAAAGTTTTGAATAGGTACGGGATTGCTTCTATTTTGAATGTATATTTTCACTATCTCTATTTTATCTGGATATATAATGTTTGAACAGATACAACGTTGCTATAACAGGTACATATATATTGCTGGGCAGTGGCAGTGGCCATACTGCCCAACAGATTTTTTTTCAATTCCGCCCAGAATTGTCACGATCATTAACCATGACAAGTCCTTGACAAAAAAAGTTATCATGAACTTGTCACGGTCATTGACCGTGACAATTTTTTATAAAATGTCACAGGCTTGTCATGGTCCTTGACTGTGACAAATCTTGTCACGGTCAAGGCCCATGACACGACTGTGTCAATTCTAATGAACTTATCACGGTCATTGACCGTGATATGACTGTGACAAAAAAAGTTGTCTCGCCCAGAATTGTCACGGTCATTGACCTTGACAAGTCTAACTTGTCAAGGTCAATGACCGTGATAATTCGACAGATTTGGTGTAGTGATTATAGCAGTAGGTACCTCAGCTAAAGATAAACGAGGTCTTCTCCTTGTATTCTGGTTTCATTTTGATTTGGTTATACCCCAAATACACATCCATGAAACTGAGCAGTTCGTGTTCGGTAGTGGCATCGACTAGTTGATCAATCCTTGGTAAGGGGAAATGGCCTTTAGGACAATCCTTGTTCATATCCGTGAAGTTAATAGACATATGCCATATATTTTTCTTCTTTCTGACCATAACCACATTGGCCAACCAATCAGGATATTTGACGTCTTTAATAAAACTCTCCTTTTGGATGTTTTTTACCTCTTCCCGAATAGCCATATTCTTCTTGGGGCTGAAGAAATTTCACTTATATCTGATCGGCTTTGCATCTTTGACAATGTTTAGTTCAAGGCATATGAACTTTAGGTTAAACCCTAGCATATCCTCGTGGCTCCAAGTGAACACGTTATTTCACTGTTTGAGGAAGTCTACTAACTCCTTCCTGATGGATAGAAACCGATTTGTGTTGTCCTTTTCGAGCACTCGTCATTAAGGACTATGGTCTCTACTGCCTCTATAACTTTTCCCTTTACCAATTTAGACTCCTCGCGAGGATCTATGGTATGTATCTCATAAGTGGTGGTAAGTTTCTTCACTTTTTCCTAGTCAGCTGAAGTGTAATAGCATTCCCTGGATTCGTTTTAATTTCTAGTAAAAATTCCGACTCCATAATGTGTGGGGAATTTTAAGCACTGGTGTATAATGGATGGTACTGCTTTAAATGTTATTAGGTCGACCTTGCCAAGGATAATGTTGTAGGTTGACTGGACGTTCTTGTCTAAGATGAAGAAACAAATTTTCTCAGTTCGATAAGTTGGCCAAGTGCCAATTATGACTTCGAGTTTGACAGTCCTTAAGGGATACACTTTTTCTCTAGAGAAGTCAATGAGGGGCCTGTGATAGGGATCCAATTTACTATCTCGCAGCCCTAGTCCCTTAAAGCATTCATAAAACAAGACATCAGCTGAGCTACTATTGTCTACCAATAACTCTTTCATCATTCACTATCATTCTGACTACCAAAGGACCATCGTGAGAATATAGTACTCCAGATAGGTAGTCCTTAGATAATCCTATCACCAACCTGTCTTTGTTCACTTTCTTGGGTGATTATCAACATTACCAGACAAGTTGATTTGTCAAACGTATGAGCATGCTTTGGCTTCATTCAAGTACGCTTTTCTCTTGGCTATTTTGTCACCTCTGTCAGCATCACCACCTGAAATGAAATGATATCCAAAAGAAATTATTTTCACCTCGGACCAGACTTTCTATCTCATTCTTCAAGTCTATACAAACGTCTGTGTTATGCCCATAATCTTTGTGGAATCATAATACTTGGATTTATCTCTCCTGTTTAGGAGAGATTTTAGCTTCCTGGGTTATTTCAAGTCCCTACTTCCTCGAATTTCCTCCAAGATGTGATGTACACAAATAATAGGAGGAGTATACTCATCATACCTCTTGGGTTTTGCCACTTTCTTATCCTTCTGCTCTTTTTTCTCAAAGCCCTTGTTGTCAGCCTTGGAGTTATGAGATTGCTTCGCAGCCACGGCCTCCTTGGCATTCATAATTTTTCCCTCTTTAGACATCAATTCAGTAATGTTTTTTAGAGGATCTTTGTCTAGGGAATACGACAGCTTCTCAGGGAGTAAACCATTCATCAGTGCAGTGATCGACGTTATTTCCTAATAACCAATAACTTCCAGTTTTTCGTTGTTAAAGCAGTGATATATTCGCTCGTAGTTTCTCCTACTCACTGGTAAACACTCAGCAAATGAGCTACCTTCTTAATTGGTTGGGCCACAAATAAGAACTTATTGATGAGCAGCTCTACGAGTTGTTAAAAATTGTAGATTTGTCCTCGAGGCAAGTCATTATACCAAACCTGTGTCGACCCATTAATAGTGCTAGAAAATTCTTGGCAATGCATCTCATCGAGGACTGAGTAGATGTCGCCAGTAGCTTGATATTATTCCACATCAAATACATTATCAGTTTTTCCATCGTATTTAGGGGTCACCGCATAAGGTTTAAACTTGATAGGTATACGGAAGTTCATAATTGCAGGGATAAAAGGTGATACCTTCATAAAACTCTTGTGCAAGGGATTTTTTGATTTGGCTATTTCTCGTAAACAGTCTTCCAACCATTGAATGGAACCTTTTTATAGATGCTCATTTGGATCGACTTTAATGGAGACAATCTTAGTTTCTCGATCGTGAGTTTTTGCTAAGATCTCTTCTTGAGAAGTCTACCTAGCATGCACGGATCCTCGCATACTAGTTCTCAACCTAACAGATTCTTCTTGGTGATCTCGTGATTTGGAGGGCTCTCTATGATTATGGGGCTTAGTATCTCAGGGACTCAAGCGATCAAAGGTTGAGCCCTTTCTTAGCCTGTCCAGGGCACTCAGCCTCTCCTTAGAGAGTGAATGTGCATCATAGTAAATAATATATCTAAGTGAAGAGGTCGTGCCAGGGTGGTAAGATCAGTCGTTGATTGATCTAGAGTACCTAGATTTTCTCATTTCTTACCTTACTTCTAGGTTTAAAGGTTGTTTGTCCCCATAGGGTGTAGGTGGTAACATTTCTCCTCTAGTGATGGGTCCAACTACGGGCCTAGTTTCGAGCATCTGAGTTAGCTGTCTCGCAGTCTCTTGCATAGCCTATTGACCATTTGCTATGTTCATCAGAATTCCTAGTAAATCACCTATGCCCAGAGGGGCAGATGAACTAAAGGCATTGCCAGCGGAGTGGCTACCTTCTATATTGTCTACCATTTTTTGATACTTGATAGCAAATGATTGAAAAACTGTTGGTTGATGGAAATAGGTAGAAAAAAACACTAGCTTGTCGTTTCCCACAAACAACGCTAATTTATTGGTGTCTAAAATTTTCTTTCTAATTAGGATGAATCTTAGCTTAGTTAAACCAATTATTATCAACCACAAATAAAGTAAGTAAGAAAGAAAATATAGAGGGATGAGAGACAAAGAAAAATACACAGGATTTTTATGTGGTTCAGCCCAATAAGGTGATTACATCTACGGGTACAATATCACTAGGTATTAGGGTTTAATACATGCCTCTCAGGAACTCTCTAGCGTTTTGGATAACTGTTTTTAGTTTCCCTTAACTCCGAGAGGTGGTGAGATATTTATAGTAATAGTAAGATGAAGAGGTGGAATGCCTGTATACATCACGTATTTATACCTTTACATTACAATTAGCAGCTGGATATTATCCACGTGCATGTGCATGGTGGCTGTTGAGATCCTCATGTGTGTCAGTTCAAATTACTGTCTGTTCATATTCTTGAGGATGGTCGGCTAGCATGCCGACCAGGGAGATAATAACACCAACCACTTATACCTGTTGTTTCTAGACCCACTGAGTATGATGACAGGTTTCACCTTTTAATTAGTTCACCTGGTCGTGTTATTTTATATTATAACACGTGACTAATTTGGTCACAACTTCAACTCACGATTTGAAATCGTGACCAACATCAAACTTACACCATTGATGGTCACAGTTGGGGACTATGAACATCAAAAAACACGATTTGGGATCACGGGTAAGGTCACGGTTTTGAGCCATGATCATATGGTCACGGTCCTCAACCGTGACTAAGACCTAATATTGATGTCATCCAAAAACCCATGACCCCATATTATGGTTACGATATGGACCATGAACCCTTTATGGTCACCCTAAAAATGGTCACGGACCAAAATTGTGAACCTAAGACTTTATCACGGTCCAAAACTGTGACCATTCTTGGTATATGGCGTAGTAACTTTGGACAGTTTCTTTGCTTTAAGTTTAATAAGTCTGGACATATAACTCATAAATGTTGAAATATGTCTCGTCCTGCTCCTCAGGCGAACCTTGCCGAAGAGGATTTATGTGCAATAATTTCTGAAATCAATATGGTTAGCAGGGTTGAAGGGTGGTTGGTAGACACTGGAGTTTCTCGCTATGTTTGTTATGATCGTGATTTATTTAAGACTTATTTTGATGCTAAAGATAATAGGGTGTTGTTGGGTGACTCTCACTCTACTAAAGTTATTTGTACTGGAGATATGGAATTAAAAATTACTTCTAGAAAGAATATTGTCCCTAAGGAAGTGTTGCACACTCCCGGATAAGCAAGAACTTGGTTTTTGGCTTATCTTCTCAACAAAGTTGGCTTTACTCGGACTATTGGGGCAAATTTATTTACTTTGGTAAAAAAATAGAATTTTGAAGGCAAAGGTTATGCCACTGATGGAATGTTTAAGTTGAATGTTGATGCTATTAATAAAATTTCCCCTTCTGCTTGTATTACTTGTTCTTTTAATATGTGGCATGCTAGACTTTGTCATATTAATAAGAGACTTGTTAAAAATATGATTACTTTAGCATACATTCCGGAACTATCACTAAATAATTTTTAAAAATATGAATGGTGTAGTTAAGCAAAAATTTCAAAGACCCGGAATGTGAACCACTTGACTTAATTCATTTAGATATCTTTAAATTGTATGGAATTATGACTAGAAATGAGAAACGTTAGTTTATTAATTTTATTGATGATTACTCGGATTACTCATTTGTGTATTTAACAAAAAATAAAAGTGAGGTGCTTGACATGCTTAAAATTTTCTTAAATGAAATTGAAAATAAATTTAATCGAAAAAATAAGAGATTGCATGTGATAGAACCACGAAATATGATTCTGTACTTCGTATTATATTTTATAAAACCCACGATATTATTCATGAAAAAATAGGCCCTTATTCTCCCGAAATAAATCGTAAGGTGAAAGAAAAAATAGGACTTTAATTGAAGTTGTAGTTGCTATTTTATTAAATTCAGGGGTTGCATCACATTGGTGGGGAGAAATTATTTTAACGGTGTGTCACGTGCTTAATAGAATTCCTAAGGCTAAAATAACAATATCTCCTTATTAAATTTGAAAAAGTATTAAGCCAAATGTGTCATATTGTGGAACGTGGGGGTACTTAGCCTATGTATATATTCCCGACCCTAAAATGTCTAAATTGTCTAGTAGAGCATATGAGTGTATTTTTATTGGCTATGCGATTAATAGAAAAATATACAAATTTTATGATTTGAAAAATCGGGTAATTATCAAATCAAATGATGCTGATTTTTGTGAAGATAAATTTCCTTTTAAACTGAGAAATTATGGGGGATCGGCATCCACTAGCATTTATGTTCCTAAAAATTCATAACCTAATGAATTTGTTTTGGAAACAATAAAAAGTAAAATATCACATGTTGAATAAGATTTTAGTCCCAGCTTTTATGCTTAAACCTTAGAGAAAGACCATAATACCCTTCAAGAAGTCTTGACTTCTTTAGATGTCGATTTATGGAAAGAGTTTATTGATGATGAAATGGAATCTAAAAAACTTGGCATTTAGTATATCTTCCACCGGGGTGTAAAACAATTTGTTGCAAATGGATTCTTAAAAAGAAATTGAAACCCCATGTTTCTGTTGAAAAATATAAGGCACGTCTTGTTACCAAATGTTTTAAACAATGTGGAATTTTTTTATACATTTTCACACTTGACTAGAATTACATCTATACATGTGCTATTTGCTTTGGTTGTTTTAAATGATTTAATTATACACCAAATGCATGTTAAAACTGCCTTTTTAAATGACGAATTGGAAGAAGAGATTTATATGGACCAACCTGAAGGTTTTATTGTACGCGATCAAGAAAATAAAGTGTGTAAATTGAAAAAACTCTTTATGGGCTAAAACAGGTCCCTAAACATTGGCATGATAAATGTGATAATTTAGTCACCTCCAATGGGTTTTAAATTAATTAAAGTGACAAATGCATTTATTATAAATATAAAAATAATATTTGCACTATCATATGTATTTATGTGGATGACTTGCTTATATTATGTTCTAATATTCATATCGTAGATGATGTTAAATCTTTATTGTGCGCCGGGTTTGATATGAAGGATTTGGGTGAAGTGTAATATTGAGAATTAAAATTATTAGGCTGAAAAGGGAATTTCTTTAGACCAATCTCATTATATTGAGAAAATTCTAAAGAAATATATTTACGTTAATTGTAAACTTGTTAGTACTCTATTTGACCCTGGTGTAAATCTTTTCAAGAACACTGGTGACAGTGTTAACCAAACTGAGTAAGCGAGCATCAATGGTAGCTTATGTTATGTTATAGATTGCACTAGACCTGACATAGCTTATGCTCTGAGAAAACTATGTAAAATTATTAGTAGACCTAGTATGGAGCATTGGAATGATATTGAGAGGGTCATGAGGTATCTTAAAAGGACGAAGAACCTCATATTACACTATCATGAGCATCATGTTGTCCTTTAAGAATTTAGTGATGCTGATTGGAACACCCCATCGGATGACTCCATGGATACTAGTGGATACATATTTACTATCGATGATGATGCAGTTTCATGGAAGTACAAGAAACAAACTATTTTGGCTCAGTTTGTAATTGAGTCAGATAGCGTTAGCTATATCTACTAAGGAGGCGGGTTAGTTGAGAAACCTTATGTCAGATATCCTATTATGGAAAAATCGATACCATTCATTTTTATCCACTCTGATAGGCGACAAATACGTCGCAGACACAGTATCTCTACAGGTGTTGTGAGAGTGGATTATATAGGTCTGAGGAGAACTTGGTTGATCCTTTGACTAAAGGACTAATAAGAGAATAAGCGTGGAACATCTGAAAAGGGACGGGACTAAATCTCTTAGATGTATGAGTCACTTGTGATGGTAACCTTATCTATAGGTTGGAGATCCCAATACATAGGTTCAATGGGTAATAATAAGCCATAAGTGATATAGGTGTAATCATGATATTAATCAACAATGGGGTTCTACTCCGAATCCATCCCTATAAAGCATGATATCCTGAAGCGAGTTAAGACTGAGTTAATTATAACTCTTAATGAGATTTATAGCTTATATTGAGTGGGGCACCTAGCTATGGGAGTATCCTTCATAGTTCACATGTGTGAATGTGGAAGTGTGACTATTAACTATAATAATTTTGGGCAAATTCCTAGAGCGTTCACTATATTGGGATAAAAGCACATGGCCGTAACGTGCTCGCTTCAGAATTACACCCAAATAGGGTTGTCTGTGGGATGTTGTCAGAGATAGTTCAAAACTATGATTACTCTAATATATTCTGAATCATCTACGTAAAGGTTCAAATCAAAAGACACATTTATTCATGCACAATTCTATGAATTATTGCTAGACAAAAATATTTTAAAAATTTACAAGTAGGGAATTATTAGAACATGTGTAAGTTTTTAAAAAGGTGAGAAACCAAAATTACTTTGGCAGCTAGAGTGAGGGCATGGGTTTTTTCTCCCAAAGTGTTTTGCAAGTCCCATATGGGTAGAGTGTTTTAATATGTTGTGATATATAAAAAGAAAGTTTGACACTAGCGACCAAGCCCTTTGGGCATTAGATTTTTGTTTCTGTTAGGTGAAGGAACTTATTGGGCTAAACTCCACGTGCGCACGCGCCATCATCGTCCGACCGACCGATCAAGCCCGAACTGAGTCATGGGTCTTGGACTGTATGTATTAAATTTTTTGGGCAAAAAATTATTTAATTTTTTAAAAAAATCTGAAAGAAAAATTGAAATTTATTTTTTGAGTGTTAATTTTTTTGACATGTTTTAAAAACATTGGAGACTTTTTCAACCCATCATTCCAACTTCTCCTCGTTTTCTCTTTCACTAACACTCACAAACGTTCAGATTATTTTTCCTTAAATAAGGCTTTTCAGCCATTATTTTGAAACACAAAAATACGTTTTATCCCTCCCAGGAAATTTTTTCTTTCTAATTTTTTCTCACGAAATTATTTGTTCCCAGAAAATATAATTTTCTGATATCAAGTAATTAATTCTAAATGAGGGATTTGTATCACAAATTGTCCACTATACTATGACAATTCGATAAAATCAACAATGAAGGTTGTTTTATCTTGGGGTGACGGGGCATTATAAGACTGCAGTACAATTTTGGTAGAATCGCGAAATACCTTAAAGAGAGAGACCTAGTTCACCACTGGGTAATTTCGTTCATCTTTAAATTCAGCAACAACAAAAGGAATTAAACCTTTTTTAAAACTGACACATTCAAACCGACAAATTTTTTAAAACTCATATATATATATATATATATATATATATATATATATATATTATTCGATTGTGGTTTCATTTCTTTTCAAATTTAAATAAAGTTGGAAGATATTGTGTCATTTGTTCAGTACATATGTACGTATACTGACGCAACACAGAATGTGTGTGCTACGTGTGTACCTACGGCTCAAGTAATAACTTGGTAAATCGGGGTCGAATCATCAAGAAATAGGTCGTAAGACGATGACGAATACAAGATTGGTTTCTAAGATCTAAGCTTCGACTCGAGAAAGAAAGAAAAGGTGATTTTTGTATTTCGGGGAAATTTTATTTATCTAAGAAAATTAAACTTAGCAAGTGAGAATTAAACTACTAAAGTAAGAACTTGAAACTTTGGTTTTGAATACATTTTTGGGAAAAATGAGTTGGGATCCAATCCCCCAAACCATAGATTATCTCCGCTAAATATAAAATTCTAGAAAATTATTTAATTAGTCAAAATAATAACATAAACAAATTTGAAGCATCAAATATGTTTGGGCGTTAACTCGCGCGATACTTGGTCATTAAATTAATTAATGCGGACTATAAAATTACCGACATGTATATTGCATACTCAAATACTCTGGTTGATTTCAACAAACGGAGTTAATAGGCCTACAATATTAGTCCCGATTAAAATATCAAACTTTAAGAATTAATCATCTAATTGAGTTGAATTTTATATTTAACATTGAAAACCTTAGGTTGGGTTCATGTTCCCAACCCACTATTAGTTTAGCTAGACATGAATGTAATTTCTACACTAGTATTCATTATTAAGCAAGTGTTCATCAATTGAATACCAAGAGAAATAATAGAGAATGTTATACGAAACTTGAAGGAATAAACTTGTAATGCAAAGAATCCACACCAATGGAAGAAATCCAAAAAAAAGAGCAATTCTTGAATTAATTTGATTAAAAAAGTGCAATATTTGTTCTCCAATTAATTTTTGTTCCTAGGTTGCATAAAAAAGTGTAGAATAATGTTAATTAGACTCCTAAAAGGCTTAAACATATGCCAAAATTTGGCCAGAGGTTAACTTCTACCCAAACTACATTAGCTAGAATCTAGGAAAATATAAGAAATCCCGCTAGAGACCAAACCCTCAAACCAAACCGAACCCTCGGGATCGAACCCTCAGCAAAAGCGAACCGATTCTCTTACCGAACTAGTTTTCTCTATGGGTTTGGTAATCCTTGTTTTGCCTTGCTTCTTCTCCTTAATTGTAGTTTTACCCTTAGACTTCTTCTCAACTTGAAAATGTCATAATTTCTTCACCGTAGCTCGGATTGAGGCGTCGTTTCTTCCAATATTCTCATGAGCTTGAGATATTCAACTTTTATGTTGTCTCCTTCACTGAGTTCTGCCTAGAAATTTGTCGATTTTCCCTTGACTTCCTGATTCGGCATCATATTTATCCCCTTAATTTCGGTTCTTTATGGTCTCGTGCATTGCATTTATCCCGAATTTATCTCATATTTATTATTCTAACACTTTTCGGCGAGTATTTCGCATTTTGTGTATTTCTCTCTTATTTTACAGGTAATTAATGCAAGCGGGTGGAAGAGAAACGCCAAAACAGTGAAAGAATCGCAAGAAAGGGAGGTCAAGGGCATTTTCATAATTTTCCAACCAGAACTCGGAGGAGGTACCAACTGGAAATTTGAAGAGCTTGAAATCACGAAAATACTAAAAAAATGGTACCTCAATCCGAGCTATAGTTAAAAATGAGATTGAGCGTAAATTTGTGTATGATCATTGCCATGGCATTTTAAAGGATGTCCAAAAATTTAATTAAGCAAACACATCCACTGAGTTCATGGATGAAGATTCAGGCCCATCAACATGTGGAGAAAGCAATGATACCCCATTGGAACGACCATCAGGGCATAAGGCTGAAAAATAGAGAGCTAAATGAAAGGCCATTTCTAGCAGTATACAAGCTCACACCTTACTAATTGAGAATTGTGAGAGCTTTACTGGATCATATAAAGAATGTTCTGTAGCAGCACAACGTAGCCAAGACGAGCTCAATACGAAGTTGGATGAGTTAATTATACTAAGGAAACAGAAAATCCAATCCCAAACCGATTGTAATTTCTGCAAAATATAAGTAATTTCATTTAGTAAAATTATAAATCGAAATGAAATGTAATGAAATAAATGAACATAATTTAAATAAATACGTACCTGTTATATGAACAAATTGGAATGGAATTATATCAACCTAGACATACGAAAAATGGAACGTATGGGTCACGGAGGACCATCTGGATGATAGGGACTCCACTAATTTGTTGTCTGAATTAGAGAACCCTTGGACAAAAATCATAGAAAATCTGATTGACTTGTTCGTCGCCTTGTATATGGGAAGAAACCTCCCACGCGACGGTGAATACTACCCCACATGTTGATAAAATCAACAGTTGGCGACGATGTCATGTTGACAATTTCGCTACTAATATGTTGCTCCTCGTCGAATAAACGCCATCGGTCGAGATACACCATCTCTCTTTGGGGTACCGGAGGGTGCCGATTGTCGAGGAAAGGTTCGGCCTTTTTAATTGCAAACCTTCTTTTGAATTTTGCAATAATCTCCATATAAAAAATTATTAGAAAATTGAATATTGTGAGTGAATAAGGATAATTTGGAGTGCACAATGAAGATGTTGTGTGGGTTGAAGTGTAATATGAGGAAGTATTTATAGGGGTGTTCCAACAAAAATAAACAGCTAATTTCCTACGGGCATAAATGGTTACAAATGTGGAACATTTGGACGTTTCTAATAAATGTGAAAATGTTCCACGTTTGTAACTGACAAATAGCCAGCCGCAAAAAACTCTCAAGTCTGGGAGAAAATATACCAAATCCTATTGTGACCCATACCCTCTTTTCACACCATAAACCCACAAACTTAACGCATCCCATTGTGGATGGCCTAACAAAAAATCAGGTTTTTGTCTCCCCCCCACCCCAACCACCACCTTTTTTTAAAACCGCGTTCTGAACAATTTATTTCCAATCAGTTTTTTCGAAAAACTAGTCTTTCCCAATTTTTATTTAAAAAAACATTTAACAAAAAAGCTTTTAGTTTTTTTTCATTAATAGTTTTCAATTTAAAAAGGGTAAAAAAAATTAAATGTTTTTTCTTTTTTAATTCTAATCAGTTATTTCCTTTTTGATTTCAACCATTTTTTAAAAACAATTTAAAAAAGTTTTTCCTGATTTTTATTTATGATAAACAATTAAAGAAACTATTTGACTTTATTTATAAAAGCAGAATTTTTAAAAATATATTCGAATACATTTTTTTGTTTTTAGTTTTAAACAGTATTTTTCTTAGTCACAGTTTAAACTGTAACACGCAGAGAGTTGGAAGAAAAGTGCAATTTGCTAAAACTTGGGGGTTAGCAGTAATTTACAGAAAGTTGGGAGGTGAAACTATAATTCATTGAATTTATTGAAATTTTAGGGTTAATTATATTTTGCAAAAAATCAGTTGGTTGAACTATAATTTGCTGAAATTTGGGGATCTTACTATAATTTGGAAAAAAGTTGGGGGTCAATTTGTAATTTGAAAAAGTTTTGGGGTTAAACTGTAATTTGTAGAAATTTATGGGTTGAACTGTAATTTACTTTTTATTATTGAGCAGTGGGAAAAAAATTAGTTTGCCGATTTCTGATTTTCCTATTTTTTCGATCCGATTTTTTTGAATTATTTTTCGATTTCCAATTTTTCCGTTTTATTTTCCAATTTTTTGAAACTTTCCCATATCCCACATTGGTTGGGAGAGGATGAGGGTTCCAAAGTGTGCTATATAAAAGGAGATTATCCTCCTAACTT
The DNA here is from genome assembly GCA_949130495.1 of Sambucus nigra. Taxonomy (NCBI): domain Eukaryota; kingdom Viridiplantae; phylum Streptophyta; class Magnoliopsida; order Dipsacales; family Adoxaceae; genus Sambucus; species Sambucus nigra. The sequence goes on from OX422216.1 coordinate 190,871,912, forward strand.
CTACACATGTAAAAAAATAGGTCAAATCCTCGTGTATTTACATGTTGGGTAATTGAAAATCATAAATTTATTTTTTCAAAATTTTGGAATTTTATAGATTTTTAATATATTTTGTGAAATTCTGATTTTTTCTGATTTTTCCAAATTCGATTTTTTTTAATTTTCCAAAAAAATCGAATCGAAAATCGAAATAATTATTTTATTTTCGAAAAAATTGAATTTTTTTCCGAAGAGGCATTTTCCGATCCGATCCGGCCGAATCACAGCCTAAGCTGATCCGATCCAAATCCAACCCGACTATTATATTGTGCAGGTTTGGACCCAACCCGTTAAGTTTTGACCCATTATTGACCCGCCTGTAACCTGCCCAACCCGCACGTTTGCCGCTACTAATCTTAATTATTAATTATATTAAAATTTCATAGTTTTTAATTAGTTTGAATGTCATATCAAGATTCTCAAGAAAAGAAGCTTGGGTGTCGTGATGGACCCAAATAATTGAACAGAGATCTCAACTTCATGAAGAACCTTGATGGTTTTTCATATTCAACAAAATCAGCAGCTAAACAAGGCTAATCCCATCAAATGATTTTGACCTCTAATATTGCCCACCGAAACCTGTAATATCGTAATCTCTTTTAGCGGACCTAGGATTGGGCATGGTCCGGTCCGGTCTAATCGGACCGGATTAATTGGGGTAGTTTTTTTTGTTTTTTTGGGTCGGAACACATAATTATTGTTTTCAGATTTTCCATAAATTACACAATCACATCCTGAATCGAGAATATAATCATATAAACCTATAATCCCAATTAGATGGGGTTTCAAAAATATACATTGTACCTTTCAATTGATTTCATGTAGTTGCAAGTTACACGGAAGTTAATTTTATAAACTTTGTTAGATGATACAGAAGTAAAACTACTAATTAAGTAATCGCCCATATAATCATTGTCTTCATTATCAGAAGAAGAATTTTTTTGTGAGAGTCTAAATAATAAATGAGGATGAGGATTTGAAGGGAAAGGAGTTTCCACGCTACACAACAACAACAACATAAATTGAGGCAGGGGAGTAATTTATCTTTCTAATTCTCATTCATCTCAAAGTAGTGAGTACAATGAGAGGTCAATGACCTTATTTATGAGCTAATTAATCTTGCTAAACAAGACAACCCTACAAGGTAAAATGACTAAAGAGGGCAAACTAGAATATTCCAAGGAAATATTGACCTCAACCTATTATATACTAATTAAAAGAGAGAAAATTACTAAACTAGAAATGAAAATAAAATAAGCAAAAATACAATTAATTCTCTGGGAGGCCCCATGTTACTTGATTATTAATCAACAAAAATTAGTTGCAAATGCCAACATGTATTCAGCGCGCTTCGAGTCAAAGCACCGTTACAAATAGTCCTCTTGATTTTGACTAAAAGGATATCTATTGCCACCGATTCATCACCAATCTTGATGAATCACGGACACGAGCCGGAGGTGGTGTCTTGGCATTCCTAGTATCAACTACACCTGCAAAGAAATAATAATATATGATATAAGTTCATATAGTATTAGCAAATATGGAGTTAGATTAGCGATCAAATGCAATATAGGGCTTGTGTGTGAGAGAGAGTGTATGTATGTTTATTTGTGTGTGAGAGAGGGTGTTTATGTCTCACCATAAAATTATGCTAGAATTCCCGAGTATATACCGTTCCCCCCATTTAGAGGGGAAAGGAGAATTCCAATTTTGTGGGAATTCTAAGTTTCCCCCAAAGGAGAATCCTTGTTAGTTGCCAAAATGACAAAAACACCCTCTCTCACACACACATACACGCATGCACCTAGGCCTGTAAACGGATCGGATTCGGACCGGATCAGGCAAATCCAAATCCATATCCGTTTTTTTTTTACTTAATCAACTAACAGAGTTCCACAATGGTGAACAAGACCGTTGATTGAATGTATCATTAATCTATACAAAATAAAAACATGGCCTCTTAATTTAGGACAAAAGGAGTACTTCCTTTCCAATTCTTGTCACACCATATACGGGAAAGGAATATTAGATGTCGGGAAAGAGAATTCTTGATTGAACCAAACAATGGAAAGGAATTCAAGATTCCAGGAATATTTTAGGATTCTCATTCTCTTTCCAAACTTCGAACCAAACCAGCCCTAAAGGCAAACAGAGTTTGAATTTGTTGACAACACAATACAATTGATGTCAACATGTGACCTTCCTCCATGAAGGGTCAACAAATTCAAACTCCGTTTGTCTTTAGGGCTCGCTTGGTTCGAAGTTTGGACCACTAAAAACTGACAGACCCACAATATTTAATATTCTAAGATTTTAACATTCCAACCAACAACAAATTTAAACTTGGTAATGAGGCTTGCGCTGAGTTTACATACACGAGTCGGTTGAAATCCCTCCAAGGGAAGATCTCCTGGATCTGTCTGATGTTTGAATGTTGGTTAGAGATTGTCTCCTAAGTGCTCTTGCACTAGTTGGAACTGGTGATTTATCATCATACATGCTGCTTGTGACATTAAATGGTGATGACACTTCGGTTGATTTCGGGTGGTTCCTGTAATTTTGGGTTTATGCAAAAATGGTATGAGTTAAATTATGATTTAAATAAATAAATAAAAGATGAATATTAGTGAACAATGTGAGTATCGTTTGAAAATTTAACAAAAAAGGAATTGCGATATTTTGGGTGCTAAGCTACAATAAACATAACAAACGGGGGTAAAGGGAAATAACCCAAATGATTAAAAAAATCTCATTTATTTGTGAACAGTGATTACAAGGATTAAATTATTAGAAAATTCTAAACTAAAAAATAAATATTTGTGAACAATGTAGTTCAACAACAAACAAACCTTGTAAAAATCATCTAAGTAACCTTCATCTCCAACTGTCTAAATATGAAAATGATTTTAATTTTGAGCCATTCATGAAAATCACACCAAAAATGGTTAGGGTTATTTGTCCTTTTGCTCCCAGTTATCATTGGCATTGTGAAGTTGGCACCTTTTACTATTAAATAATAAAACATCACTTACAAATCCTCAAAAAGTGACATAAAAGAGTATTAATGACACTTATGGGTGCTAAAGTTACAATACACATAAAAAATGCGGCCGAAGGCCAAAAAGGCCGGATCAAGAAAAATAGGGGCCCTAGTCAAATTTTAAAAAGTGGGCCCTTTCGAAATTAAATATTTATATTACATTTTCAAATAAAAGATATATATATATAATTAAAAATATTATTAATCCACTTGTCTAAAGCATATTTTTTAGCTCATATTAACTCATTTACTTTTCTCTTTTTATTATATTTTTTAATCTACATATATATTTTTGTGGTAACTTGTTCATATATAATTCTTAACAAATATGTGTTCAGTTAAAAAAAATTTTATCACATCGTTCATATATAATTTTTTTTTTAACACAAGGCAAAAATAAATATAATGAAATATTTTTTATCACATCGTAGTATGTTTGACCACATAAACAATAAACTTCTCATTTAATATTAAAATTATATGTCACAACAGAAACCACAAATCTGTTAACTAAATACCTATTGTGTTAAAAAAAATTGAAATTCTTCTAAAAAAAAATATGTGCAAACAATAATAGAAGTCTTTAAAAAAACGTTAATGACACGATAGAAATAAAAAGGTGATTATTAGTTGAGGGGGGAAAACAAAGACCTAATATGAGAAGTAGTCTTGTACTGTTAAAAGAATGTTGAATCTGTGCAAAGTTAGTATCTTGAAGAAAGAAAGAAAGTAAAGAGAATGAGTGATGTAAATCTGTAAATGAGAGAGAATTAAAGGCAAAATGTAAAAGTAGGAATATAAAAAGTATCTTAAAGAGAGAGTAAACTTAGTGGGCCAAAGTGGAGAAAAAAAGGTGACGGTGCAATTTTTGGGTACTAAGATGTTGCAAATGTAAAAACAGTAGAGTAATTACTTTTATTCCTTTCTAGAGAGTAAATTGGTTACCTACTTACCTCTATATACATGCATTCATTTTATAGTCTTTCTAGACAGTAATTTTTAAAATAACTTACCGGATGGAGTTTTGAAAATGTAAAAATGTTAGAAAGAGATGGAATTAATTGAAATGGTGAAGATTTGGCAAAAAGAAAATAAATATCAATCGGTGGGTAGAAAATATATACCATTGATATAAGATGAATGGTTCAGATGTAAAGAATTGCAAATGGTACAATTGTGTTAAAACTGTAGAGGAGCCGGATCCAATTATGGGCTACTCAATATTGGGACCCTTGGCAAGTGCCTCACTTGTCGAAGGGTAGAGCCGGCACTCTCAAATGATTAGAAGGTTCCAATTATTTGTGTGTGGTACACGCCATTGTTTTACAAGTGCATAACCTTAACTACTAGCAGCTTGTAAATTTAAAAAACATATATGATGAGAGTTGTTTACTTGTTTACATGTGCCCTAGTGCCATATGTTAAGAGGCAAAAATATCAAGGATAACTTCCTGACAAGTACCGGACACGGCAAAAACACTCCTTACTCAATGGTGATAGAATGATGACATAACATGCAATGAAAATAAGTAATAAATGATATGAGCAAAATCAAAAGCTTTACTGACCTTTTCTCAGAGCCATTTATTAGTTTCCCAATGGTCCGAATTGATTTCCTTATTTGAGATCCTTTGCCATTTGTATGACTCATCACCACAGGCGTTAGCGAGTCCAAAGAAAAAGGAACCCCACTTCGAATACCCTCATTTCTGGTGTGTACTGGTGGCTCGGGTGTTTTGGGTAATTGAATAGGTAGAATTTTTGTCCTGCGATCTGCTTTCATCTTTTGATTTTGATGAGCAGAACTTGAAGAACTCTGTAGGGCCGTCATTGTTTTTTGATGAGTAGAACTCGTAGGACTCCGTGGGGCAATCATTCGATTATGGCGAGCAGAACTTGCAGGACTTCGTGCGGCCATCATTCCACTTTGGTAAGCGGAACTTGTAGGACTTCGTGGGGCCATCATTCGATTTTGATGAGCGGAACTTGTAGGACTTCGTGGGGCCATCATTCGATTTTGATGAGTGGAACTTGTAGGACTTCGTGGGGCCGTCGTTCGATTATGGTGAGCAGAACTTGTAGGACTCCTTGGGTCTCTTTGAGGCTGGACAGGATTCTGTAAGCACACTGCTGCTTCAAAAGGTACAGGTTTTATATTAGGGTATTTTGGACCTTCCAAGCTTAATCTTCGGGAGCGATATTGTACAGAAGGGGTTTTATTAGATCCCTTTTTGTCTTCGGAGTTTAATGCCTTCTCCATTTTCACGTTGCTGCAATTTTCAATGCTCAACCTACGGGAACGTGGAGGAGTTCGTTCTGTCATTGCTTTGGCTCTCTCGAATGGAGATCTTGCTTCCCGAGGTTGGTTTGTTATTGCAGTCTGCCCTTCCCTGTTAGCTAATGCTCTTTTGAGGCTCTCAACCTGCAAGGTTTGAGTAAATCAACCTCATGCCAAGATACTACTTGAAAAAAATTTGATAACTAAGTTGAAATATTTATACACAGTAACTTTATAGATACATATACAATAGTGCTCTTGTGTGGACCTAAAATGCATACGATGATTTGCACATTTAAATGTATCTAACACAGTGAGGAGAGAAATTGCATCTGACAGACAGTGGTCCATACTTCTGGTCCTTACAAGCATTATTGTACGCATACACACACACACACAAGAAATGGGTTACATGTTCATTAAGCAATTAGCGCTCAAAGACACTGTATTTGGGATCATCCACATAAGAAAGTGACATAGTATAAGCCCTTGTACAGTTGTATCTCATTCTTAATCTATCTCGTTACTTCAGATAGCTAGAGATAATAAAGCTCTTTTTTCCCACTTTGAATCAACAAATTTCAGATTTTAGCTAGAGTTCTAATACAGGACCATTATATTTCAATATAATAGTGAACTCACATGCAGTTCCAAACTACAAGGATTAGGTTTGTGACCAAAAGACCAGGGAACACACTAATTTCTATTTAACACATAGATAACTCGTTTGTACTATGTTTTGATCCCAAGGTTTTGCTGGCTTCCAAAATTTTGGTAGCAAGTTTGAAACTCCATTACTGCTGTTTTCAAGAAAATAAAGAAAACTAGTTTCCGGCCCTGAAATTGGCGGTCAATAAACATTAGGATAATAAAAATGGCATTGGTAGGGCAAATATGATATGATATGATATATATATATATATATATATATATATATATATATATAATATTTACCTGTTGTTTAAGGTCCACCACCTCACTGCTCTCTTTATTCGACCGAGCTGCACCAAGCTCAACAGTAGAGACCCTCTGAGCAAACTTCAAGGTCGTGATTGTTTCCCCCAAAGCATCTCCTTCTGGACTCACATGAGCAATCATCAATGCTTTGGCATGGCCTCCTGTCCAGAATATGAAATTTGTCAGTATATATACACTACCATTAACTTTAGGGTGATTTTGACTTTCATCCCCACTATCATTCCAACTTTTGTGTTGCACCATTTCACAAGGTGACACCTGCGAGCTTTCACGACGCCTTCAGAGGAGTTGCTATAAAAGACCCTTAATGCGAATTATGAAGATTTATGTAATTGGACAATAGTAAATCAGGGACAAGTTACCAGGAGATTGATAACAAACCTAGAGCATTCTGCAAAAGTAGCGTAAGTTTGCTGTTTCTATAAGGAATGTGAGAGCTCTTTTGAACCAAGGCCATGATCACATCTCCCAAACAGGAAAGGGATTTATTAATATACTGAGCCTCCTTGAGCCCATCTCCTGTGACTTCCGACTTGTCCACTCGTTCACTTCCAGCAAGATCCACCAGATGGAGGCAGCTACTAAGTATACTTCCAGACACATCTTTGCCATCCACAAGTACTGTCAAGATGCTGCAGATCAAATCTAGCTATCATCAGTATAAAAACAACTTGAAAACTTATTATTTTAACAGAGAATACATAGGATCATAGTATTGGTGGGGAGGAGCAATCAACTAACTAAACATAGAAAAGTAAGATAAGTGTTTGCTGCGCAGGATAAAAGAGTTGAATCTGATATGTTTATCATCTCGTGTTTAGTGCTTCTATGGGATATAGGATCAGAAAAATTATTCTGAATGACGCAATGTTTTAAAAGGCTTGGTGAGGCTCGCCTCCACGCGAAGCGGGAGGAAGAAGCCTTGGGGCTTACGCCTTTGGGTATTTGGTTGAGGCTTACGCCTTGGTGCGTTCCTCCTTGAGGCAGTTGAGGCTTACACCTCAATAATTGTATGGTCAAAGCGGGTCAAATGTTAAAAAAAATCGCGTGAAAGAAATACAAGGAGACCAAATTTATTTAGTGTAAGACCTAAACCTATCTCACCACATAAACCTCCCTCTCTTTTGCAAGCCCTAACCGGAGACCAAATTTCTTTCTTCCACCGGAGATCAAATTTCCTTCTTCCGGCCTCAATCAACTGTTAATTTCTCTTCCTTCTTCCTTTTCAGCATTCAAAACTTCTTCTTGATCTCCCTGTTTTTAAAAGTCGTTTTTTTTTTTTTTTATTCCATGGATGATCCTTCAAGCGACGATGATGGGATGGGGATGGGGATGAAGATGAAGATGAAGCATATTATCCATTTTCTCGGCCATTGGATACCGATGATTTACTACTTAATATGTGGTGATGATTTGATGATCCATCGCTAGATACATTGTTTTTTATTATGGTTTGGTGATGGTGATGGTGATGGTGATGATGACTATCTTGCCTTTGAGGATTATGGTTTTAATTATGAGTTTCTTTTGTCTTAACGGTAGAATATGTATTATGATGATGATATGATGGTGTTATTATTTATATTGAGTTATGGGATCGACTTTACACATTTTATTTTCATGATGATAGATATGATACATACTTTGTTCCTTATTTAATTATTATTTTTCTATCATTCGTAGTGATTTTTTTAGAAAAAATTGAAGCTCACGCCTCGGTCCGCCTCGAGGCTTACGCCTCGCTTCACAAAGACAAAACGCCTCAACTCCGCCTCGTGCCTTTTAAAACATTGGAATGACGTAAATGAGCATCAAATGGAAAATAAGAAGATGATTTAACTCTCGCCTCAACTCTCTCAAAATCTCAAAATGTAGGAATGCCTCAAATGAGGAGTATTTATAGGAGAGAGAAGATTCTAGAACGGGTCTCCTAAGCTCCTATTGATTGTAAGAGTCTTGACCCATGTAATGTCACATGGGTCATTAACTACCTTCAATTACATCACATGCTAAAACATAAACTTCTAGAAGCTTCTTCTCAACCCTTACTACAACTAAAAAATGTAACAAAAATACTAAACAACTAATAAAAGGAAAATATACAATGAAATAAAAATATACAAGAAAATACCAAAATGAACCCTAATTCACATCATTGGCATAAATGAGCGTCAAATGGAAAGTAAGAAGAAGATTTAACTCTCATCTCAACTCTCTCTTAATATCTCAAAATGATAGAATGCCCCAAATGAGGCTACAAGAGGGTATTTATAGGGGGGAGTAGAAGGTTCTAACTTGGGCCATAAGAAAAGGACCTAATATGCCCTTACTAACCTTTAATACTTCCATCTTTAATACTAAGCAAAACAACTAATAAAAGAAAAGTACATAAAAATAGGAAAAAATAACACAATGCCACTAAGTACTAAAAATGACTCAAAAATAGCCTATAAGCCTTCTCCTTCACATCATTCTCCCCTCCATGAAAAAGAATTCGTCCTCGAACTCATAGGGAAATGCCATCAGTGTCACCCTCCAGAATGGTGATGAGAGCATGCTGTGGCGCAGCATCATCAGTCTCCTCAAGATACTCTAGGCCTCCTGAAGCAAGCAAGGCACGGTAACGTGGCAAGGAACAATTCGAAGCCCTGTGGCCTACTACTCCACAATTGTAACATTTAAATGTTATAGGATGAGAAGAGGATGAAGGAGGAGTGGTAGTAGGTGGTGCTGCCGTTGTAATAGTAGAGGGTGGAACACTGGAGGTAGCAGGGGGTGCAGAGGAGCAGAGGATTTGCTGTTACATTCATGGGCTTCAAGGTTATATTCAGCGGGATCTTGCATTACGTGACATCTCCACCTTTCCGAAGGCGGTAAAGTATGCCCATGAATGAGCATCAAATGGAAAATAAGTGTCTCCTAAGCGAGCTCGTGTGCACAAGATTTAAAACCTCTCAGTGTAGTCTAATACAGATTTATCCGGTCGGAGGGCCCGCACTCGGAGAGATAGATCTCGCTCGTAAGTGGCGGGGATGAAGGAAGCCATCATCGCTGCTCGCAACTCTGCCCAAGACTGAATAAGAGGTTGTCCCTCAATCACCCGGCGTTGCTCCAAATCATGCCACCAAACACTTGCATAGTCCTAGAATTTGGTCGCCACAAGAACACATTGTCGACCACTCAACCTCTTATACCGCATCAGGCTGAAGATGACCATCAAACATCGACACAGCAAACCGGATATCCCTTTGCATGCTCCGAGAAAGCATCCGTAAAGCCATATGAGCAATGGGGTGGCTTCCCCGGAAAAATCTAAATCATCTGCATCAAACTCGTCCTCGCCTAGCGGAGGATCCTCAATTGGGGCCCGGTGGTGTTGCCTCCAAGGCGGTGGATGAGCGAAAACTAGGGCTGGAGGTGGTGTCTCGACCGGAGCTAGAGGTGGAATGTATGGAGGAATCGTAGTCACCATAGGTGCAGGAAGTGGAACTGCTATAACTGGCTGACGCCGTGGGCACTGATTCATCAAATGCCCTCTCTGGTAGCACAAAAAGCAATGTCTGACGTAAATGACGTCAATGGGAGCAAGAAAAGATAATTCTCTCTCAAACTCTCTCTAATCAAATCTCAAAATATAGAAGAATGACTCAAATAAGTCTACAAAAGGGGTATTTATAAGAAGGAGGTTGCTTGGCCTCTAAGCTAAAAATCTAATTACAATTATACTCTTAAGTGCCAATTAACCTTCCTTCTTCTAAATACTAACAAAAAAGAAAAATACAATGAAATACTAAAATTAAAAGAAATACTAAAAATGATAAAATAACGACCACGTTCCTGATTCACATCACTCTTCCCCCTTGAAAAGAGTTCGTCCTCGAACTCAGAGGGGAAGGTCATCGGTGTCACCATCAAGGATCGTGAGCTGGCTGAGATGGTATCTCCGGTGCCTCCTCAATGTAGTCTAAGAGAGCACGTCGGCGAGGGAGGGAACAATCTGAGGCTCGATGACCCATCACCCCACAGTTGAAGGTGACCGGATGAGTGGGGGCCGGAGGAAGAACCGTGGTGGTAGGAGTAGCGGTAGTAGATGGAGTCACTAGAGGAGCAGAGGTCACTGGTGCTGGAGGGGCTGGTAAGGAGCGGTCACGCGGGGGAGAGGCAGACTGATGGAAGGACTCGACTTTAGTGGCGTACTCAACCACCTTGGCAAAGGAGGTGACGTCACGTAAAGCGAGGTCCCGCTGAATATAACTCTGCAGGCCGTGGATATAACGACTAATGCGCTGCTCCCCGCTCTCGCCGAGACGAGCACGCGTACATAAAAGCTGGAAGCGCTCCGTGTAGTCTAAAACTGAAGTGTCCTGTCTGAGGGACTGTACGCGGAAGAAGAGGTCGCCCTCGTAGGTAGCGGGAACAAATGCGGCCAGCAACTGTGCACGGAGCTCGGCCCAGGACTGGATAGGAGGGAGACCCTCAAGAACACGTTGCTGCTCCAAGTCGTTCCACCAAACACTAGCGTAGCCCTGAAACTTGGTTACTACCAAAAGTACACATCTACGACCCTTTAGCCGTTTATACTCAAAAATTCGCTCCATGGCGGCAAGCCAATCAACAACGGCATCAGGCTGTAGGTGGCCATCAAACAGGGGAACATCCACTCTGATATCTCCTTGCATGCTCCTGGATAATAACTGAAGGGCCAACTGTGTGACAGCATCACCACCGGGAAGAGCAAGGGTATCCTCATCTAGATCATCATCGCCTGGCGGAGGGTCAGTAAGTAAGGCTCGCTGTGGGCGCCTCCGAGGCGGTGAATGAGGAGGGTCAGGAGCTGGTAGAGAAGCTGGGGGTGCAGGAGCGGGTGGAAGGGCTGGGGCTGGGGTAGGAGTGGTATGAGGTGGGAGAGTCTCACGAGGTGGGGAAGGAGGAGCTGGTGGAACCAATGGCTGGCGGTAGGGGCATTGATTCATTTGGTATCTTTTCTGGTGGCAAACAAAGCAATGGCGCTCAGAGATGGGGACATAGGGGGTCACCTTGGGGTTAAGGGAATCAAAGGGGGAGACATCCGTGCGCCACTCGATAGGAGGGGGGCTCAATTGCGGGGGGCGGAATGAGCTCGAGGGGAAGGGGGGTCATCGTGAGGGGGTAAGGTAATCAACGCTCGGACCCGTTCATGGGTATCAACGGGTGCAGAATGGACAGAACGGGTATCCCATGGGGTGGGATGATGTGGGAATTGGGGAGGGTGAAAGGTGTGTAGAATAGGTGGGGGCGGAAGCGTGGGGATGCGTGGTGACGGGAGTGATGACAGGTGGGGGTATGGGAGGTAAATGGGGATGTTCGAGGTGTTTTTGTGGGTGGAGGTGTTTTTGTGGGTGGTGGCGAGGGTAAATGGAGATAGGAGGTGGGTTTAGTCATGTTGAGGTGGGGGAAGATGTGGGGAGGGCGTATGGTGGTTTATTGATATGTTTGGTGGTGGAGGGGGTGGGGGTGGGGGTGGGGGTGAAATTTGAGGGTTAAAATTATTTGGAATGTGGGAGGGTAAAAATTTTAGGGTTTGGGGAAGATTAGGGTTAAGGTGGGGATAGGGTTCGGTAAAAACGGGATATGACAGTAGAGGCTGAATTGGAATTAATTTCGAACTCTTTTCGTGTCAAATGTTCCGGAGCATCTCGGCAAGGGTCGGGGAATGCATTTCACCATTAGGAGATGTTTGTGGAACAGAAATGGGAGTAGGAATGTTGGGGTCACCATCGGACAGCACTGGAGATTGGGAAGGGTCTGCTGTGATGTCGCCCCGCCCCTTATCGAGTCGTTTGAATGCATCGGAGTTGCCCAGGAACCGGGGTTGTACCACCTTGGGGTTGAACTTGCCGGCTGCGGAGGTGGTACCCGACTGTTGGGGGACAGTCCGACCTGTTCGGCGACAGCGGTGGGGCGGACCCTATTTGGGAGGGTCCGGCCATGTTTTTTTGGGGTATTTTTGGGTCGGGGTGCACTTGGGAGGGCTCGGTGTGGGTTTTTTTTTGTAGTTCAGGGGCAGATATGGATCGGATCGGGGGTGATGTTGTTGGCTTTTTTTTTTTTGCATTTCAGCCAGCTTGGGGTGGTGGTACAGTGGTGATTGGTGGTGAGGCAGCTGTTGAGGCTATTATGGGGTTAGGGTTTGTTGTTTTAGGATTTTCTTGGAGTAGAGGTGTAGAATGAGTGGATCTTGGGGAATTAGGGTTAGGGTTTTGAGAAATTACCGGGGCAGTTTGAGGGCAGTCCGTGGTGGTTGTCGGTGGAGGATTCCGGGCATCGATTGCATCCATTCGTGCCGTCAATTGAGTGAGGGTTGTCATGATTTGCTCAAAAGGGTTTGATGCGGAGGTGTTCATCTTTCTTGGACCCACGTGACGTTGTTTACGAGTTTTTGTTTTACAACAACAACGGGTGGAGCGACTAGGCTCTGATACCAATTGACGTAAATGACGTCAATGGGAGCAAAAAAAGATAATTCCCTCTCAAACTCTCTCTAATCAAATCTCAAAATATAGAAGAATGACTCAAATGAGTCTTTGTATTTATAGGAAGGAGGTTGCTTGGCCTCTAAGCTAACAATCTAATTACAACTATGCCCTTAAGTGCCAATTAACCTTCCTTCTTCTAAATACTAACAAAAAAGGAAAATACAATAAAATATTAAAATTAAAAGAAATACTAAAAATGATAAAATGACGACCACGTTCCTGATTCACATCAGTGTCTATCGGCAATTGGTACAAATGGAGTGACCTTCGGACTCAAAGAGTCAAAAGGTGACATATCTATGCACCACTCTGTAGGTAGAGGTGCCTCAAAATCCGGTAATGACTATGGTCTAGAGGAAGGGGGCCCATCGTACTGGAGTGACTTAACCAACTCTGAACACGCTTAAAAATATTAACAGGAGTGGAGTATGCTGAACGGGCATCCCAGACAGACTGTGGGTGGTGAACATGACCCCTGTAGCGGGGTGGAGGCAAGGAGGTATGAAGTATGGATGGGGGCGAAAGTCTAGCAAAAGTAGTATGTGGGTTGGGGGTGTGGATCAATGAAAGTAGGTAGAGCCGGGGGAATGGATGGAAGAAAATGTGGATGGTATGACTCGTGATGTCTCTAGGGGCGGTGGCTGGGATATATGGAAACATGTAGGAGGTGCGAATCATGGTGGGAGTCAAGAGGGGTAGGATTTAGGGTTTGATTGGGTTGGAGGATACGGGATGGTGGAAGGTGTGGGGATGGTGGTTGGTGATCGACTAAGTTTGGATCGGGTGGTGGTAGAGGAACTTTGTAGGGTTGGAGGCTAGGGTTTACAAATTGTGGATTAGATTGGAAAATGGATGGTGGAACCTAGAATTGGTTTGATTTGGATCTTGGATGGAAGATTTATGAAATTGGGTTGTATTTTGGGGTAAAGGGATAAATTAGGGTTCAAGAAGCTGGTCGCGGGGCCGCACTGCCGAGAGCCACGGGCAGGGGCGGGTGGGAGGTCTGAGAGCCAATAGGGTTGTTCCGAGTTGGTCCGGTGGGCCCGGGAGGAATTCCGACGGGGTAGCCACCTCCGGTTGCCTTTCCGACCGCCGCGGGGTTGGTGGAAGGTGGTGGAATTTCATCAGATAATTTTTTTTGTGGGTAAAGGGCAATGAGCAGAATTGGAGGTAGTGAGATTAGGGTTTTGAGTGGGGATGGGGGCGGAGTGAGAGCGGCTCGTAGATGCATCCGATGGAGGAAGGTGCGATTCGAGAGCGTCAAATCGTGCTACGAGGTGTTTTAAAACCTGCTCAAGCCGATCGGTGCTTGAATCAACAAGGGCAAACCTCTTCTTAGGTCCCATTTGCCGTCGTCTATGACTTTTTTGTTTTACAACAACAACAACGGGTGAAGCCAACGAGGCTTTGATACCAATTGGCGTAAGTGAGCGTCAAATGGAAAGTAAGAAAAAGATTTAACTCTCGTCTCAACTCTCTCTTAAAATCTCAAAACAATAGAATGCCCCAAATGAGGCTACAAGAGGGGTATTATAGGGGAAGTAGAAGGTTACAAGAGGGGTATTATAGGGGAAGTAGAAGGTTCTAACTTGGGCTACAAGAAAAGGATCTTATTATTAGCCTTTAATACTTCCACCTATATTTCTAAGCAAAACAACTAATAAAAGAAAAGTACATCAAAATAGAGAAAATAACCAAAATGCCACTAAGTACTTAAAAATAGCCTATAAGCCTTCTCCTTCACATCATTGAAAGTCACTTAACCTGTATTTTGTGGCTTAAAAGTTAGGGGTGCAACTTTTTTTGAATAGTTTACCGAAATCCCTTTCCGTTTGTTTATAATTCTGGAGAATATATGCAATTTTTTATAAGAATGTAATAACAATGGGAATAACACTTCTGAAGTTCCGATATTTTCAGAATTATGCTGACCCATTTTTTCCTTCTCTAGAACTAATTCTGAAATTACTCCATTCTGAATTTTCGGCATTTGGGACTTTTTTCCAATATTATTTCTAATTATTTTGATTTTTCCTAATTTTTTTGAAAACTTCCAATTTTGGGGAAAATTCCTAATCTCTTAAAAAATAAGGATCTGAATCAGCAAACAACATTTTTCCATGAAAGGTCATATTTATCAGCCTTGGATAAAATTGTTCACTTAGGAGGATGACAGATTATGTTATCCATTTGGATGGTCCTATCCGACCTTTTTCTGGTGTATCAAACAGGGACAAAGTATAATCTAGTTCTTAAATTACCTGTGAGAACGACTACTTCTGTCGTTGATGGAAGTAGAACTGACAACACGATTCACTTCACCATGTTTCATGAGGTTAAGAACATCAGTAGTGGACTTCACAGAATGGGTTGTAGCATCAGGAAGACTCAAGCCACCGGCACTAGTACAGGTACGAATCTCTAATTTGCTGATAGTTAAGAATATAAAAAAGGCGTGTAATGCAAGGTTAAAGTGATCCAGTGGCTTAAAGTGTTTCCTCTTGTGAAATCTTATTTATTTAGAATTTTTGAAAAGTGAAAAAAATGTCAAAGTGGTGATCCAAGCATGCAAAGGATATTTTGTTGCTGAAGAATCTTCTGCAAGAAGGTCCCGGACTTGTTCATTATATATCTCGACCATTTGTACACGAATGTCATATGTTATGATGTCCGTCCTTCTATTAGAGAGTTCAAAAAGATCATTAAGAGCCAGATAGTTGATTCCCAGTTCCCTAGTCGATCCATCCGAAGGACCGCACTGTAAACAATAGAAAATATTAGTTGTGAAAATCCCCGGGTAATTATGCAAACATAAATGTAGTTTATTCTTACTATTTATGATAAATAACAAGAACCCCCACTGAACTATCACACTACTTAGTATTTACAGATACCCCCCTTAACTATTAATTTAGCAAAAAACTCCAAGAATAATTCCATTCATTTGCAGTTCCCCCTCATGACTCGCTAAAAAGGGTTTTCAGCATCACTCTTTAGCGACACATAAGGAGTGTATTTGCAACTTTTCCATAGTTAAGGGGTTCTTTGCAATTTGCCACCTATAAATAGCTTGTATGATACGTAACCATGTAAACTAAATCATGCGAGTAATGTGAAATCTTACCATTGTATATGTTTTACCAGATCCAGTTTGACCATATGCAAATATGCATACATTGTAACCATCCATCACAGATCTAATTAGTGGTTGAGTATGCCTGAATATCTCATCTGAGAAGGGGGTGAGGGCGAGGGGAGATATTATCATGCGAAAAGGATTAATTAATCTACTGAAAGTGTTTTGGAATGTGCTGTAGTATTTACCTTGAGTAGCAGTAGGACCAAACACATGATCGAATTGAAAAAGTCTCCTTCCCTCCTTTTGAGGCTTCAATGGGTCTAGAACAACTAATGAACCATCCTCTCCAACAAAATCTATCCCATTTCTTGAATCAGAACCAAAGACAGGTCTAACTCGGCAGTAAACTCGGATATTTCCTGAAGATTATTTCAAATTTCCCAAAATATATACGTTAAATTTGATGATGGAAACGAATAATAATAAAAATGAATAATCCATTCACCAATACAACTAGCTTCTAAGAATAAGAAATAAACTAACCTTTCAAATCCTGAACCATGTTGTATAATTTCATGTTCTCTTTGACAACCTTATGATATCCAAGAGCAGCGGTAGACATCTCCTGCACCTGATTCCCTGAACACATGTAAAACAGAACAATTGAACTTTAGTGACACTTGTTTATTAATATTGACCAATGTTCAGCTGCATATATTTATCAGAGGGAAGAAGTTATTCGGAAGAAGTTATTCGGAAGAAGTTATTAACTATCGGCTAGAGCATGCCAATTAACAACCTCAATTATATCAAATGAATAATATTAGCATGACATATATTGAAAAATGTACTATTTCTAGTAAACAAGTTTTGAGCTAACATTTTTAGAAACTCAAAATTGTAGTAACAACATCCATTTTAGCAAATGAAAAATTAACTCAACATATATGTCAAAAGCGTACTGTTCTAGTGCACAATATACCGAGCTAATATTTTTCAGTACTAGAAATCATGGCTGACAATGATGCGAAAGAGAGCCAGCAGTAAAAAAGAGTCAACGGAAATAGAAAAAAAGAAATACATAAATTATGCAGTATTTGTAGCATACACCCCGAACTATTTCCAATGGAAAAAAAAATGCATTTTGTTGCAAAGTCACCACAGGGGAACTTTTACCAACACAGCGGAATAACATACCTATTTGTATCAAATCTTTTTGCAATTGAGATTGCAAATCTTCAAATTCCTTCTTAGTTCTTGACAACAATCCCTTGAGATTCTATAAGACAAAGATTTCACCAAGTTAATTCCCAATATAATTTTATCTACATAATGTATTAGTTGTGAGCAATACATGACATCATAGGTTTTATTCTATTATATTATATATTATGGACATTGGGAAACATAAATGAATGATTTGATAAAATACGGAAATTATATTAAAAATCAACCAAATGCAACAAAATGGAGGAAAATAAGTCTACCAACAAAGATAGGGAAATGAGAAACAAAAAAAAAACATAAATTTATTTAACTACTTGGACATAGAATAACAAAAAGAAACATATGCAATGATAAAGGGTGTACGTGATTAATATAACTACGTTGACAAAGAACAACAAAAAGAAACATATGCAGTGATAAAGGGTGTACGTGTGTGTGAGAGGAGGGGGAGGGGATGGGAGGCGAGAGAATAAGAGAAATCGCAACTACAGCCAGCTCCTCTGCAATGGTGGATCTACTAAGAAGTGTCCACCCTAATGCTCTAGAATAAATATTCAACGTAATAAAAAAATATGCCTAAATTTTCCCACTTTATTAAAAACGTATTGATTAGTATCTTCCTCTCCTTGTAGCGCTGCTTTTCTAGTGTAAATATAACATCACTATGGATTTTTTTCTTCATTTAGTAAAATTTTGAAAGTAAATTTGTATGCTATTACAAGGACAAATAATTATACTATATTTTTGCCCACTTTATAAATTTTCTAGGCTCTCCCTGCCCCTCTCTGTATTTACATTACACTTTTTAGATACTATGACATAAATACCCTTAGGATCCTCCGTCTCGAATAAGAGAATAGGTGATTGCAAAATTATGGAGCTAAGTTCGAATAAAATACCATTCCAGTTGTAAGCTTTATCGCTTTTAAAAGAGTTGTTGGTACTTTTTTTCTATTGATGTTCATGTAAAATACTTACAAAGTGCTTACATTTCCATCTTATCCACAATATGAAATATAAGCGCTTATAATTGTAAAAAGTTATACTTGAAAAGCTTACGGATAATTCTTTTTCTTGCACTTGAAAAATCCGCCTGTGATTGCAATGACTTTTTCTCAAGCAAGCTCTGCAACACTGTAGGAGAGAAAATTAATATACAGAACATATAATTGTAATAAGATCATTTACAAGTAACTCTTTGTCATTGTGTAGGAATGCATACTCAGTCAAACCATTGAACCTTATAAGAGAAAAAGGGATAGCGTACCTAAGTAATGAAGAATAAAGAGCTCTTAAACCCACTCACTACTATAAAGATGAAAGGATGCAAACAAAATAACGATTCGATATTAGAATAAATCATACCTTGCGGTTTCCAGTGATGGATGAATTCCCCACGGATGTAGGTGTTGATTGAGCAAGTTGGTTACCTTTTTGGATTGATTTCAACTAAAAGTATATGAAGAAGTAAACAGTTAGACTCGTAACAACATTTACAAAAACATTGCGACAATACGGAGATTTTTTTTCAAGGTAGGGGAAAAACCAATTTCTCCAAGTGAATGAAAAAACAATACCCCAACTCTATTAGTCGTAGAAATATAAATTTGAAGGAAATAACTGTGACATCTTCTTAACTTAATTGGATTAGTAAAACATGCAAACTGCACTTAATCAACAACTCACCTCTGGGAGCTTATTCTGAATTTGTTCCTCCAAGCAACTTGACAAGATCCTCCCGAATAACTTGACCGTGTCCTGTAAAAGAACTGCTTCAAATCTATTCTATTCTTCAAAATATTAACTTGTTAAACCAAAGTAAGCCTTATGTATAATAAATAAGACAATATATATACCAGATTTCCATTATGAAAAGAAGCAAGAAGTTTATCGTCTATATTTTCCTTTGCTTCAATCATACAATCAGCAAGAGCCTTCACTATTGAATCTACATAATCCAATGAACCACAATGAGTAAGCCTAAAAATTATTAACAAGATTAAGGAAAAGTTAAAAACACAGGCTCCGTTTGGTCATGTTCGGGACAAAATATTGGTCACACAGGTGAAGTAAAACTATGCAAAGTACTTTCAGTTATTTGCTGTTAAATTTTGTCCATTATTTTGTCAAAAATCACATAATTATAGTGAGTACATATATTAACCATTTTTTACCAATCCAAGTAGGTGAGAAGCAATTTCACCTGGCTGATATATATTTCATCCCAGACTAACTGAGGCTTTAAGACTACTGGATGAGATATGGATGAAAAAAGCGCAAAAGAAGTTCCATTACAAAATCATTATAACAATTGAAATTTGTAAAGCAAGTAGTTGTTTCATGTCAATAAAAGCATTAGATCAGCGATTTTAATTGTTATGAAAGGCAAAAAGATTTTAACAATTTTATCTGCCACATACATTTAGATGAACTTGTGGATTACAAATTTGGCGCACAAAAGTTTTTGACAAACACTACTTGATTATAGACAATGAAGATGGACCAACAAAACCTTCAAATGTCGGGGTTTCACCCTTAACGGGTGCTTGTTTAGTACAGCCTGCAGAAGACATATCCAACTGCCTACGTGGTTCCAAAGGGGTTGCCTGCGAATGAATCCTACTATCAACTGGACGTGTAAACAACGGAGATCTTGGGGGCTTATGAAATCCATTAACACCACTCATCTGCTTCCTCTCATGGTATGCTTTAAGCTCCAAAATGCAATCAACAACCTTAGCTGATGAACCCCCTTCCAAATTGTCCTAATAAAATATACAAAATAAAATACAAAAATATCCCTTTACACGATATATTTACGTTCTAGATGGAACTATAATCCTATTTACAGTTTTTTCCAAAAGAAAAGGGTAAAGTGCAAGAAACCCCCAACCTCCTTGAACTATTTATTTTTGCTAAACACCCTTGATGTTTCATTTTATTTCCAATTTCCTCTTATGTGCCATTGAAAAAGGCTTTTAGCTACATATAAGGGGGAATTTGCAAATTTTTCACAGTTCAAGAGTTTTTAGTACCACTTAAAGGTTTACAATTATTTCTTAGTTCAGGATATTATTTGCGTTTATATGGTTGTAGATGGAACGATACTCCTATATACAGTTTTTCCAAAAGAAAAGGGGAAAGTGAAGGAATCCTCACAACCTCCTTGACCTGTTTATTTTTGCCCAAAACCTGGATCATATGCAATTTTCCTCCCTCATGTGTCACTGAAAAAGGGGTTTAGGTACATATAAGGAATATTTGCAAATTTTTCACAGTTCAAGAGTTTTTTTAGTAGCACATAAAAGTGTTTGCGACTATATCTTAGTTCAGGAAGTTATTTATATTTGTATGGTTCTGGATGGAATTATACTGCTGTTTACAGTTTTTTCAAAAGAAAATGGTAAATTGCAAGAAACCCCACAACCTACTTGAACTTTTTATTTTTGCAGAACCCTTGATCTTTTCATTTGCAATATCCTCTTATGTGTCATTGAAAAAGGTTTTTAGCTACATACGAGGGGTATTAGCAAATATTTCAAAGTTCAAGAATTTTTCATAACACATAAAAGAATTTGCAAATATTTCTTAGCTCAGGAAGTTATTTATAAGGCAGGTGTTACCAATTTGAGCAATAGTTTAGTGGGTTTCAACTTTCAATAATTTTACCCCAAAAGAAAATATATGTATGGAAATGAAACAATGTCTTTAGGGGGGGGGGGGGGGGGGGGGGGAGGAGAGATAATTATACCCTTTCAAAAACAGATGCATCAAAAGCTGGTAGCTTCATCCCTTCTACAGCCACCAAAAAATTCCGAACATTCTCAAAGTATTGATAGGCTGGCAATGGCTGAGAGTCCCAGATTAGTGATTGTGAAGGCAGGTGATTCTCCACCACCTTACAAATCATCACAAAAACCAAAACAATCATAAAAACAGAAATCAATATATATGCACAAAACATACATATACATATTATGAGATAATATTACCTTTGGGACTGATCCCGGTTGAATCTTGTTAATTGCATTGCAAAGTACCAAACCACTTCGCAAACAAGAAATGAAATCTCCTTCAGATGGCTGATTGGATATGCCTAGTGGTCCCACTAAGCTCTGAAGCCACCCGGTAGCTTCAAATCGCCTCCAAGCTGCACGTACACAGATTAGTTCTCAATATATATACACTCTTAAACAGAATTACCAAATGGTGCTTTTTTTTATTGCTTCAAAAACATAAAAGAAAGAAAGAAAGGAAAAAAAGAGAGATGAATTTCGCTCTCAAAATTTGTTTTCTTACATTTTTCCAGCAACCAAATAGAAAGTAGAAATTTTAGAGAAATAAATTCTAACCTGCTTCTTCAACTTTTCTTGAAGCTAAATTCAAATCACTTCGAGATCTTCTTACGGGATCCTCCATTAATTAAGAAATCAAGCTGATATATCATTCAAGAAACAAAATACATTTAAACCCTGGACGATAAAATCCTTTGCCAATAATGTATAATGTTCTATATTTGTAAATAAATGTACATAAGGGGTGAACTTGAAGCAACAGTAAGGTTGCCCCATTGTGACCTCACAGGTTCAAATCGCGAAAACAGCCTCTTTGCATATTCAGGGGGGTAAGGCTGCCATATCTAACCCCCTAGTACCCCGCAGTGGCGGGAGTCTCGTGCACTGGGTTTGCCTTTTTTTATAAATAAATGTATATATTCAATATAATAGTATGCACTAGGCATAACCCGTGCATGTGTCACAATAGTGCATCGCGTTTATAACACGTGTCTGACATACATAACATTCATATAACATGTTGCACATCGTCATATGTCATGGAGGCACATTGCACACATAAGGTTTGCCAAAAATAAGAAAAAGGTTGAGTTTTAGTTGAAAATTACAAGTCTTTTAAAATACTATATATTTTATAATCCATATCAAACACTTATAGAAACGTTGTATCGCATACCCATACATATATGTAAAAAAAAAAAACAAGAAAGAAAACAAACTGGAGCTTCCAAACCCCTTAGTCATTGTATCACCAAGATAAAAACACAACAGGACCTACATATCATTTTTCTTCAATCAGTTTATGTCAAATGTAATCCTATATAATAATAATAATTGCAACAAGGAGACTCACAATTTAATCCAAAAATACATTCCTTCCACTACCACGATAAGTAACAAAAAACACAACATTGGGGAAATTCATTCAATGTGCTTGCTTGCAAACATGTGAGACTGAGTATGAAGTCATTTGATACAAACAACCCAAGAAACTCAAAACCCAAAACTCACCTGTCAATAAAACCTTAACAAATTGAATCCGTAAAAACAATCTATATATATATTCCTCCACGTCTCTCTCTGTTTCTAATCAGAAATAATGTAATCTTTTTAGAAACCCTAGTCTTTAAAATTTGAGAGAGAGTTGAATGGTGGATACAGTGAGTGTATATTTTTGTTGGGTTGGGATTGGGATTGGGATCCCCACTTGAGTTGAGCCTCAGGCTACGGAATCATAACGTTACTTTCTGTTTTCGAATTCAAATTGGTAGGGTCTCATCTCATCATACTCAAATCATCTCAACCGTCCACTCCATTCATTCAGTTTAGTTATTTGGCAACTAAAATTTCTTCACTTTTACTGGGGGAGCGTAATTTTTGAATGGGGCTTTTTACTTTTGGAACTATAAAAGGTTATTATTTCAGAGAGGTTGTCTATTTATGGATAAATGAATAATTTATTAACTTATTGGTAAATGGATATTTATTAAGTTAAAAATAGTTTTATGTTTTTACTACTTGTAAATGTATTATTTTTATGTTATTTTTAAATGAATATTTATTAAGTCAAAAATAGCTTTATGTTTTTATTTTGAAATTGTTTTGACTGTTTTCCCAATTTATATTTATAGTAAATAGTAATTTTTTTAACAGTAGCATATAGTTTTTTTATAAATAAGATAAAGTTGTTATTTTTTTAAACAGTGAAAAATTCATATATTTTTGGGTCAATTATTAAATAGTCCCTACTATAAATATATATTTTTTAAAAAGGACACATATTTTTAGTTTAACCCATTTAGTCCCTCAAGCACTCAATATCCTCTTATTTTTAGAGGTCCGCGCCAGCGGCACTCCCTCTCCAAAATATGTGGCAAAGGACTTTTTGAGGCAAAATAAAAAAGTTTGGACTAAATGGGTATTAAAAAAAGTCCGAGGGACTATTTGGTATATGTCCCTATATTTTTTTCTAAAATAAAAAAGCAGTGTGACACCCCGCTTAACTAAATTCCGATTGATTAGGCCTTTGTCAAATTGAATCAGGATTTACATAGGGTTCATTCTTAACATCACTGTCGCAACATTATTAATTTATGGGGGTTTTGGGAAAAGGTCCTTATGATGCTCAAAGTGTATAAAATTAGGACACTCCATATAATTTTATAAATTTAGTCCATGTACTAAAAATTTCATGAAAATGGTGAAAAATAGTGCCGCTGGCGCGGACCAAAAAATAAATGCTATTGTACCACAGGAACTAAATTTATAAATGCTATTGTACCACAGGAAGTAGATTTATAAACTTGAAAAGCATTGTCTTAAAAATTCAATTATAGAAAGGAACATGACATTTACCTTAATTCTCTATTAATTTATTAACAACATAATCTTTAATTAAATTGATGCCAAATTTTATCTTATGATTCTCCCAAACCAACAAGTATAATAAGAATCCAAAATAACCAACACAATAAGTGAATCTAATCATGCCACAAATCTACTAAAAGTGTTATTCAAATAACATCGACTATACAACCAAACCAACAAGTCCAAAGTATGTAAAGAGTAACTGATACATACCAAACCAAAAAGTATCAAGTACAAGCCAAGGGCAACCAGTGAAAAAGTACAATTGAATATACCTATCTAGAGGAAAATGAGATAGGCGTCTAATACAAATATCCTGCAGCACCCACATATACTGCAGTTGCGCACCCTGCAAGAAGATCAGGCCTAGTGCCCCTGTGGTAGGACACCTAAAAAGGTTTTGAAAAGATTTTTATAGCAAAGGTTATAATCCAAAATATTTGAAAATATTTAACAAGTGAATTTATATGCGGGAAATTAAAATGCATGAATGTTCTTCATATTTAAGTTAGTGTCTCACACTCTCTTGAGGACACCTCACCCTTCCACTAATATGCACGCCTAACTTAACTATATATGACCCATCTAGCTAATTACCCCGTAATTAGTCTTGTCACACATATCCTATTGTTTCCCACTACTCTATCCCGAGTGAGTTTAATATACGCTTTATAAGCTATTAATCACATTAACTTATTTAAGTCATTTATCAATTGATATCATATAATAATCTCTCAAGTTATATAATTATACATTTCACATCATGTATTCACCCGTATATCAATTTTCACCATATATACGTATCACTATATCCCAACATTCACGCGCATATCGTAGATATATAAATGTTATCACAAACGTGTAGGAGGCGGCCATAGTTCCCCCCGAAAGTGACAGTCTCGTATCATGACGACTTACACCTAATAACAGATGCCATGATATGGGGATTATACTCGCCCTGCATACACTAGCCAAGGGACTCACCCACATCGCGCAACCTCCTAAGATAGCATTAATATTAGTATGCTTTTCTATAAATATTATTCACACAAATATTTATAAATCATATATATATATATATGCTACACATCACCGTATATATATATATACACTACACCAAAATGGTCAAATTGTCACCTTTCAGCCGGTCACCCTTGTCAAGGTCATTGACCGTGACAAAAAACACGCGTTTTATGTCACGGTCATTGACCTTGACACAACCGTGACAAGCCCGTGACAAATTTACTTGTCACAGACTTGTCACGGTCATTGACCGTGACAATTCTTTAAATAATTGTCAAGTTCAATGACCGTGACAATTCTTTAAATAATTGTCAAGGTCAATGACCGTGACAATGTTTGCAGCAAAAACCCTTTCCCCCTTCTTTTTTCCCTTACCGTCGTTCCCTCCCTCTCTCTCTCTCTATCTCTCGACGCTGCTCTCTCTCTCTCTCTACTTTCAGGTTTAATTCTCTCTCTCTTTCTCTCTCTCTCTCTCTCTCTCTTCCATTTATATATATATATGTTTGCGTGTATATATATGTGTGTATGTGTGTATATATGTGCGTGTGTGGGGGTAGGGGGTGGGGCAGGGTGGGGGTAGGGGGTTAAAAATGTAAATAAATAAGTAATTTTCTATAAATTTCCAAAAATAATATCCAAAAATGTAAATGTAAATAATATCCAAAAATAATATCCAAAAATGTGTGTGGGGGGGGGGGGGGGGGGGTGGAATTTTCTAACTAAAAATATGATAATATTTTGTTATAATTTGTTAAAACTATGTAAACCTTAGTATGAATGCAAGGTTAGTGATAGTTAGAATTGTGTTTGTGTTAGAAAAGTTCTAGAATTCATATGTTAAATTTAATTATATAAATATTTAAATTGATAATAATTTTATTCATGAAATTAATTCAATTAGGTAAAACCCTAGATAATTTTTTAACAGAATTTGATAATATTATATAAAGTTTAGTAAATTCACAAAATGTTGCCAATTGTATGTTTTTAGGAATATCATTAGTTACTTTCGTGCCCAACTATGTAGAATCCATACACATGCATGTTGTTAGAAAGTCTTAAATTTAATTCTCACTTTAATTTGTAGAATCTCTGTACTTGGTTGGATTTATCCCTTTATGATAATGAAATTTATGCTCCAATTATAATTATCTCATGTCATAATTGTATTGATAAACAATAAATGTAGTTGTCACGGTCGTGGTGGGGGGAAGGGGTGGGGGTGGGGTGTGTGTGTGCGTGCGTAGGTGTGTGCGTGTGTGCGTGGCGGGGGGAGGGGGGCAAGGGGTGTGGTGGGGGTGGGGGTAGGGTGTGGGGGGTGTGGAGGGGCAATTTTAACAATTGTATATCTTTAATTAAGAAATTGTATAGCTTTAATTGTAATTTTAATTGTATAGTTTTAGATGAAAGTAAATTAGTTTTAAAAGTGGCATGACGTGTGCGTGTGTGTGGTGGGGGTGGGGTAGGGGTGTGTGTATGTGTACTATTAACATTTTTTTTTATCTGTACTAATAACATTTTTTTACAACAAAAATGTCTCCTTCAGATATTAAGGCGAAGATGATGATGCTGTTTATGATGATGTCGTCTGGGCTCGGTGGTAGCGGAGGCGACGAGGACTCCTCCGCCCCTAGGCTCCCCAAATATGAAAAATTTGGGATTACCGTCGAGAACAAATCAGAGCTATTAGCGAGATCCCTCGAGCTGCTAAAGACGGTCATCGGCCCGGGGTTTATGAGTTGGAAGGAGGTTCCATATGAGCTCAAGTTAGCTGTTTGGGCGACACTACAAGTAATATATTTATTTTTATATTTATATGAATATTTATATTTCAATTTCAATTTCAATTTCAATTTCAATTTCAATTTCAATTTCAATTTCAATTTCAATTTCAATTTCAATTTCAATTTCAATTTCAATTTCAATTTCAATTTCAATTTCATATTTATATTTATATTTATATTTATATTTATATTTATATTTATTCGCAACTAACATTGTATTTGTTGAACAGGAACAATTCAACTTGGATCCAAAGCTACGCGATCCCTTGTTGGAGCAGATTAGGGAGCAACTCAAGTCGTGGAAAAAAAATATGCGGGCACGGTACTTTGGGAAAACACGAGAGTCGATTATCCAATGGCGTGAATCTGTCCCCCCCAAGGAGCCGATCTCATTGGCACAATGGCAGAAGTTCATTGACAATGAGATCGAGGATCGACAATTGGCATCTCGCCAATCGGGGAGGGAAAATCGGACAAAAAAGACGGACGTGCACTACTCCGGCCGGACCTCTTACGCCGAGGTGGAATATAGGATGCATGTAAGATTTAATTTTTCTATAACTACAGAAATATATTATTCTTCATTATTTTACTTTGCGGGGCCGATACTAATTTTACTTTACTTTATTTTATTTCAGGGGGTAGGGAGTGGGCCAGGGGGTAAGCCACATAGGCTCGATACTTATGTGGCTCTTCGGACGAAGAAGGGGAAGGACAAGGAGGTGTCCCCGAGCGTCGCGGCCACGATTGTAAGTAATCCGATAGTTTAATTTTTGTTAATTACGTTATAATTTTTTAGTTTACTTATTTTACTAATCATGTGCTTTTTGTCATTTCAAGCAAAGCTTAAGGAAGTACATGAGTCGCAGTCTGATGCCGACAAGGCATCTTTGTCCACAGATGCACTCAGCCAAGTGCTTGGCTCTGATCGCAAGGGGAGGACAAGGGGGTGAGCTCGCGAGTGGCCAAATCTAGGATCATCGGATTGGAGATGAGCGACACCGGGTTGGCTTGAACGGTGGATTCACACGACGCGAAGCTGTCCCGTTTGGAGGCGACGGTCCAAGATATGTACACATTTATGAAGCGTACGTTGGGCGGAGACCGTAAAGGGAAAGGGAAAGGTAAGGAGAAGGCGGTGGAGGAGGAGGTGCGGGAGGACGAGGCGCAGGATGACGAGGATGTGGACCTCGCTGCTTCATCACCGACACGTTCGTACTTCGATGATCCACTTCCTTATTTGACGCCCTTCAACAGACTAATGTCGACACTTGGTTGGCCGAGCGTGTTCATATTGGACGTATTTGATGGCCAGCGGATAGGGCGGGGGTTGAGGGACCCGAATATCGTCGAGGGTGGAATAGTTCATGAACGTGCGCTTCAAGAGATGGAGTCCAGGGTGCTCGTCACGCATGTCATACCCGGGAAGGAGAACTCCCTATTGTGGTTGCGCGAACAATGGGGCACGACGTATATTAGTGGGTGCGTCAATTCGTATGTCGTGTGGCCTACTCACCTCCTCAGTTTTACCCAAGACATGTAGTAACATTATTTTTAAGTTTGTCCATTTTAATTATATTTGGATTATATCGTCATGTATATTATTTCTATTTTGAATATTTGGATTATATCGTCATGAATATATATTTTCATTATCTTTAGTTTGTTTGGATATATGATGTTTGGAATAGGTACAACGTTGCTATAACAGGTACAAATATACTGCTGGGCAGTGGCAGTGGCCATACTGCCCAGCAGATTTTTTTTAAATTCTGCCCAGAATTGTCACGGTCATTGACCGTGACAAGTCCGTGACAAAAAGTTGTCACGGACGTGTCACGGTCATAGACCGCCGCAATTTTTTTAAGAAGGGTCACGGCTTTGTCGCGGTTATAAACCGTGACAAACGTGTCACGGTCATTGACCGCGACACGACCGTGGCACAAAATGCGAGTTTTGTGTCAAGGTTAATGACCGTGACACGACCGTGATAAAAAAAAGTTGTCTCACCTCGAAATGTCACGGTCATTGACCTTGACAAGGGTGATTTGTCAGGGTCAATGACCTTGACAATAGTGCAGATTTGGTGTAGTGATATATATATATATATTAAATCCAGGCTACTGGTGTATTACAATTATACACAAGCCTAAAACATACAAGTCTACAATCCGACTTAATTTCAATTAATCATGCACTAATTAATTTTACCATCTTGATGTCATTCTACCAAATATACCCGGACTATCTCTCTTGACCCAAAATTCAAAATTCTCAATTCATTATTCAATTTCATTCAATTAAGTTTACCCACTTAATTAATATGGTTTCAAATCACTCAATGTCAACTCAACAAAGCCTTTTCCCAATTATTTGGGGTCGGCTACATGAATCCTATTTTTTCATTCCATTTTGTCCAGTGCAATATCTTCGGTTAAATCACATGACATCATTTTTTTTATAATATCCCACCAAGTCAATTTAGGCCTATCTCTACCCCTTCTGTTACCATCAATATTAACTAAATCACTTTTCCTTACAGGAGCATACATTGGTCTACGCTTGATGTATCCAAACCATCTAAGTCGATTTTCTCTCAATTTATTTTTTATAGGAGCTACTTTTACCATTTCACGAATTTGTTCATTTTTAATTTTATCCTTTCGAGTTTTACCACAAATTCATCTTAGCATTCGCATCTCCGCCACACTCACTTTCTGCCCATTTTATTTCTTAGTTACCCAACACTCTGTCCTATATAACATGGTGGGTCTAATGGCGATCATATAAAATTTACCTTTTAACTTCAAAGGTATACGCCTATAACACAAAACGCCGGTAGCACTTCTCCACTTAAGTGAGTATGCCCTTGATTTTGATAACATTATAAAGACCCGCATCCAATTAGTTATTACTCGGGGGATGTCGACATCAAATGAGTTATTACTCTGGAAATGATGACATTTAATGAGTTATTACTCGGGGGATGGCGATTATATGCAACGTGTGTGCATTTGTTGTAGTATATCTTTACGTATATAATAGTGTAGTTAATCAAATACGGGCTTAAAACATTCATGTGTGTGTTTTGTGCAGTATCTCATTACCTATTCAATAGTTTTGTTAATTGTGTACGGGCTTAATACATTAAGTGTGAATATTTATAAATAATTAGAGTAAAGTTATAAGAATGTTAATGATGAGATGATTAATTAAGCTAAGGAGTAAACGGACTAAGAAATAAACGATAGACAATACTCGGTGTTGATGTAAAAAACTAGATTTGATTTAATTAATTAATCACAGATAGATATGAAATAAGAAATAAGACAAAGGATTTTTAAAGTGGTCCAGCCTTATGAAAATAGACTAGTCCACTGTTTTGTATTGCTGGGTATTTTGCCTTAATCACAATGACAACCACAAAATGATCAATTACCATGTTATGGAGGGTGTTACAATGTATTTATAGCCTTTTGGCTGTCAGTGTGAATAGACGATATGTCATTATTTAATAGATATATACATATGTACAATAAGAATGTTCATTAAATTCGATGTTCATTGAATGTGTAATGGTCATTTGATCTTCCAGGCCAGATGTTTTACACGTTGAGTAGCTCGTTACGCTAAGTATCTTGGTGAATATGTGTTTTTACCACATAAGATGATACGTGTCTTTATATAATTGGTCCACGTCAGCTGACTAATTTTTGTATCAACAGAAGCCCCCAATGTTTCACTGTTGAGGTTAAATATGAGAGTGTGGAACATTATGCCCAAAAGTTGCTCGGACGTGGTTTACCCAGTCTTGTTAGATTACAGATCTCCAACACTTGGGAAATTTTCTTTTTAGTCTTGTCATTTGAGCGCGAAATGGAAAACTTGTAAATATTTTGAATGTCCAACAGTCGTTTGGATATTTGCGTCTTTTTCATCTTTTGCCGTCGAAAACGCAATCATCTTTTCTATTAATCATTTCTTTTCTCACTTCCCGATGCAAGGCATTTAAAAGAGATAGAATCAAATCATCTTCTACTTTTTACTTCCAAACTTTTAAACTCTTTATTTTCTCACTCTATTCTTGTACTGTCGTTCTTTTCATCATCTTCCTTAGCAGATTTCTCAGTTTTCTGTACGAATTTCTTCCTTCTTCTTTCTTTGCTTTAGTCACCATGGTTTATCTTGTTGAATCATTGGATAAGTTTCGGGATTATTTTGCCATTCCCTCTTGGGTTATTCTAGAGGAACCTCCTTGCCCTTCTGATTTATTTTTTTTAGCTGAGGGCACTGGTTTCCCTCCATTTTTGTAGTGGAATGTGGTTTTTCTTTCCCGCCTAATCCCCTGTGTTTGGGGTTTTGCCAATATTTTGATATTGTTCCTACAAGAGTAGCTCCAAATACACGGAGGGTAGTTAATGACATACATAGATTGAACCAAATACATGGAACTCTCTTAGGAATTCCTGAAATTATGTATTGTTATAAATGGGTTACCAGTGACACTACTTTTTACTTAAAAGCTAAGTTTTCAAATAGAGCTTTAGTGGTCAATCTTCTTGATGCTAACAGGGACTATTTTGATCATGGGGTTGTGATGAAAAATTGGAAACACCCCCCATTAAAAGGAAAAGATGTGTATCAAGGTCCCAGATGTCCACTTTATGGAAATGGGATAGGTTGTTTTTTAGTTTTTTCAATTTAGCTTTCTTTATGTTTGATGAAATGTGTCATTGACATTCATTTTTTGTTTGTGGAAGTTG
Organism: Sambucus nigra; assembly: GCA_949130495.1. Classification (NCBI taxonomy): domain Eukaryota; kingdom Viridiplantae; phylum Streptophyta; class Magnoliopsida; order Dipsacales; family Adoxaceae; genus Sambucus; species Sambucus nigra. The sequence continues at coordinate 190,903,300 of OX422216.1, forward strand.
ACAGTAAAAGGAAACCTCTAAAAGAGAGTGATATAAATATAAAAAATTTGACACTTATTTGGGGTTTGCATCAATCCATCAATGGGGAGCACGTGAGGCCTGCTTTTTATTTATTGAGATACAAAAACACCACCTCATCTTTCATTGCTCGTCCTCTTGCCCCTCCTGTGGTAATTGATGTTGACCAAGTACCTACATCTCGAGCAAGTGTAGAAGAACCTTCTTCTGATTTAAGCACCTCTATTGCTAATCTGATGGAGAAGAGGAAGGTTCCTGAATTCTTTGCCAAGTCTGCTCTGGGTACTAAACGGGCAGAGAAAAACAAAAACAATGTCCCGACTGAAGGGATTGCTTCTGCCAAAGATATGAGCAAGAAGCCCCCTGCTTCCCTCTCTAGAGAAGAGACAACACCTGTGATAAAAGTTGCTGTCTCAAAAGAGGCAGCACCTTTGATTGAAGGTGTTTCTTTGAAAAGGTTGAAAAGAGCTCCTGTTGAGAAGACCATTGATTCTACTGCCTAATCTGTGGGAGTTGGATTTTCCTCTTTGATGGTTAGTTCTCCAGCTGTCCTTACTCCTATCTTGGCCAAGAAATTGATCAAGTCAGGGACTTTTTCCGATCGCCGAGCTGCTGAAACTTCAACTCCTCGGAGTAAAGTTATTGACATGGCCTCCCCACTTCTTGCATTAGTAAGCGGTCATTATACTTATTATTTTTTTATTTTTTTATTACCATGTTCATGCTCTGATTCGTGCTTTTCTTCTTCCATTTTTTAGTGTATTTTGATAATATCATGGAGAAGGATGAAGCCATTAAAGCTTAAACCTCATCCAGTGATGTTAAGGAAGCTCTCACTGGGCTTTCAAAGTCATTGATGGAGTCCCAATAGAGGTACGAAGAGGACAAAGCTGTTTGGGAGAACAAGGTTAAATCTGCTGAGTCTGTTCGAGATCAAGCTGTAAATGCCTCCAAGTTTAAAGAGGCTGAACGGCGTAAGAAAGAACTTGAAGAGAAGCTGAAGTCTGTTGATGAGCTTCTCAGGGAGAAAACCTCCTCGGAGACAGCAAAGAGGAAAGTTGTTGTGAAGAAGTCCTTTAGCTTTAGATGGGACAAAGGGTGGAACAAGGCCGTAGTTATTGTTTCTTCCCAGATGGAGTATGAAAGTTTGAAATACTTCAGAGATGGATAGCTAGCAGCTCTGAAGAGGTTGAATGTTGCTGAGGATTTTAAACTGTTCCAGGAACATACCCATGGCCCTCCTCATGCTGTTGAAGAAGAAGAAGATGAAGTTGCATCTGATGAATGTTCTATGGTAATAGTGGAACAAACACCTGCTGCTACCCTTCCTCAATCCTCTAAGTAAGTTCAATAGGCTATAACTTCTACCGAGGAACGACAGCTGCCCTCCGAGCAACCAACTCCTATATCCAAACCAGCTAAAGATATTATAGGAAATAGGGAGAAGGTGTAAAGTTGTTCGGCTCTTTAATTATGTTATTCTTCCCTTTCTTATTGTAACGTTGGATGTACTCTCTCCTCTTATGATCAATAAAAATGGACGTATTTGTCTGTATCGTTGTTGATGCATTTTTACGTTTCCTTGCTAGTTTATTGCGAGGATGGAACTCTTATCAGCTCATGATATAGAGTTGATGAAGAAATGTAATGATTATTTCAAAGCTAGTCATACAGATTTTACTGAGGCTTAAATAATCGATATCCTTGCGCCTGATGCATCTGAGTGAGCAATTGATGTATACCAGTACTTGAAGTGTTTACTTGATCGTGTTATAGCCTACTATGAAATGATTGAAGATCTTCAAGGGACAATCGAGGAACTTCAACTTAAGAAGATCTTTAAGGGACAATCGAGGAACTTTAAATTTAATAAAATGAAATCGCTGCACTTCTGCACGAAGGTTATGAGAAAAAGTACAAATAGTTGAGTGTTAATCGGGGCTATGACAAATATATCTCGGCCCATGAGAAAAGAGAAAATGTGATGAAACTTGAAGTCGAGGAACATAGGAATATTGCCAAGCTATTAGAGAAAGAGAATATTGCCTTACGAGAAAAAGTGAAGCAACTCAAATTTGTTGCCTCCTCTTCTTTGGAAGCTCTAGTCCCAGTCAATAATGAGGGCTTTTCAATTTTGGAAATTGAAAATGCTGCTTTGAGAGAAGAACTAGGGGCTTTAGAACAGGTCAGACCTACATCCTCCTCACAGGGTAAAACTAGAGCTAGGCGAAGAAGTGTTGAAGACTGAGAAATCTTTAGCAAACCAAGCTGCTCAGATGAAAGTAAAAAATCAAGCCTTGGCTGAAATGTCCCAGAAAATTCAAAATCTTACCGACCAACTCTCCAACCAGAGCTCTGCACTGGAAAGTAAAGTAAACTTGGTGAAGAAACTTCATGAGCATCTTGAGAGATTGACTTATCAATTTCACAAATAGCCTAGAGAGTTTTGGATGGTGGGATACAATGAAGCTCTATGCCATCTCGATACTGGGTTAAAATAAGCAAACAACGAGGGATACAAGCGGGGATGGTTGAACGGCTTGGCTATGATAAAGCTTGAATAAGGAAATACTTTATGGGATTGGTATGAGCCTGGAGTACTTGATTTTCCTAATCCCCCTTTTAAATTGGATGTCAGCTGGATTCCAGCCTGTGCCGTTCCTCGAGTTTTGATCTCCAAGTATCTTGGTGATTATGAGCTTCATGAAGATTTTGAGATATCTCGACCTTAACATTTGCTTGATCTACCGAGTCCAAGCAACATCAGAATGCTGGGAGATATGAATTGTATCAATTCTCCTTATGCTTTAGATGATCCTCCCGCTGGGATGGAACCTGTACCAAAATCATAAGGGAAAAAGCCCATAGAATAGGAATTTTGTATTCAATTAAGAAAAATTCGTCTTCGTGTAACGTTCTTGTATTTAATGAAGAAAAATTCATCTTTGTGCAATTTTCTTTCCTTGGAAATAATTTATAAGATGTTTTTCTTATCATATCTAACATATTATCTATTTTTGAATGCATATATATCTATAGAGGGACAATCTATACTGTTTTGGTTTAATTGCCTAAACATTGGAGCTTTCCCCACTTGCTGCTTAGTTGTAGTGACTTATCACCCATAAGTGACTAAGCAATGGAATGATTTTCACCCAATAATCCTGCTTAGTTGTAGTAATCTTATCAGGATTGCCTTGGTGCCTAGACAGTGGATTCCCCGTGAGGTCACCCATCTTCTTGCCTAGTTTTGGATGCCCCCTGAGGTCACTCATAATCAAACAGGCTTTGCCTTGTATGATTATTATACCAACATTATTGGTTAAGTTTATTGGTGCTGACCAACCTTAGTTGGTGGTTACTGATATGCCGACCAACCATAGTTGGTGGTGTAGTGTGTAGCACCAGTACTCCAAAAAAAATTAAACAAAAAGGAATATGGGAAAACTTCAATTTTATTCATATTGAAAGAAATGGGGTACATGTGAATCTCTATTACTGATAGTATTTGCACAGATGCTCAGCATTTCATGCATTTTTGAATTCTTTTCCCTCTAAGGTTTCTATACTGTAGGTCCCGGGTCGAACAACCGTAGTTACTCGGTAAGGCCCATGCCAGTTGGCCTCCAGATTATTATGCTTCTGAATCACTTTCTTGAGCACATAATCTCCCTCTTTAAGATCACACTTCTTGACTCATTTATTATAGAACACGAAGGTTCTCTACCGGTAGGCTGCGTTCCTAATTGCCGCATCTTCTCTAACCTCCTCGAGCATATCCAAGTCTAAATGTCTCATCAAATCACTTACAGGAGAGTTAAAATTAATCACCTGTACATGGGCAGGCCCAGTTCAGCTGGTATGACTGCTTCACTTCCAAAAGCTATCTTGTAAGGAGATTCCCTAGTTGCTGTTAGGGGTGTTGTGCGATAAGCCCATAATACAGAGTGTAGCTCATTAATCTAATTTCCTTTTGGATCATCCAACCGTTTTTTCAACTCGTTCAGCCGAGTCTTATTCGTCACTTCAATTTTCCCATTTCTCTGGGGATGGCCTGGTGCAGAATGGATCTTCTGGACATTGTATTGGTGGCAGTACGCAGTGAACTCCTCGTTATCGAATTGGGTACCATAATCAGTGATGAAAGCATGCGGTAGCCCATATCTGCAGATAATATTCTTCCAAATAAATTGGTAAACCCTTTCATACGACATATCAATAAGAGGCTCAGTTTCCACCCATTTGGTGAAATAATCAACAACAACTACTAAATATTTGAATCTCCCTTTGATAATCAGCAGAGGCCCGACCAAGTCTATACCCCATATTGCAAATGGCCAAGGGGAAGTGCTCGGTGTTAATAATGTGTGGGGAGTTCTTTGAATGGAAGATAAATATTTACATTTATCATATTTCTTCGCATAAGCTATACAGTCAACTCTCATCGTTGGCCACTAGTATCCCTGCGTCATAATCCTCTACAGGAGAGCCTGACCTGCTACATGAGCTCCACAAGATCCTTCATGAATTTCTTCTATCAGATTTTCAACTTATGAAGGATGCACACATCTCTGTAGACCTACTATGATACCCCTTCTATACAAAATACCATTATTCAGTACGTACCGAGCAGCTTTAAACTTCAGCCTCTTGGCTGCAAGTTGGTTAGTGGGTACGACTCCTTCTTCGATATATGCTTAGATGGGGTCCATCCAGGATGGTCCCATATCCAGGGTGATGAATCTCACTATTAAATCTTCATCTATGCTCCGTTATGCCAGAATCTCAATAGGAATCATTCTTTATAGCTCGGTGTGAGTAACTGAGGCTAACCGAATGAGTGTGTCAGCTCTCGCATTCTTTAATCTTAGTATTCTGATCAATTAGACCGTTGAAAAAGTGGAAACAATCTCCATAGCTTTGGCATGATACCTTGATATAAAGTCTCCCTTCGTTGCATACAACCCAAGGATCTGATTAACAATTAACTGTGAATCACTAAACACGGTAACTTGCTCTGCATTCATTATTTTGGCTAAACTGAGGCCCACAATCATAGCTTCGTATTCAGCTTTGTTGTTGGAAGCTTTAAATTGAAAGCGCAGAGCATATTCGATATCCAATCCATTCGGACTGTTGAGAATTATTTCAGCTCCACTTCTTGTAGCACATGAAGAGCCATCAACATACAAATTCTATACAGGTATACTATTATCAAACTCTTGGTCTGAAAAGGTTCCCTGATGGAAAATTTGGTACTTTTTTTTGTCATCCCCCAACGCTGGACCGTTACACGATGATTCCTGTTGCTCATTGTCTGTCCCCTCTAGAAAATCTGCTAATGGAAGTTGATCGGGGATTATCTTTGATGATCCCCTAACATCCATAGGTTGTTCTGCATTAGGCCTTTACTGATCGGAGGTATCTGGGTAAGTGAACTCCGCAATGAAATCTTCTACCACTTTCCCCATGAGTGAAGACCTTGGTTCATAAACAATATCATACTCACCTAGTTCCACAGCCCAATACATCAGTCTTTCTGATTTTTCTGGCTTATACAAAGCCTGTCTGAGTGGCATATCAGTGTACACCACTATGGTATGGGCCTGGAAGTATGGTTTCATCCTCCTGCTTCCTCAATCAGAGCTAATGCCAGCTTCTCCAACCTTGGATAACTAATCTCTGCTCCTTGGAATGCTTTGCTTGTATAATATATCGATTTTTACACTCCATCCTCTACTCTTATTAACGCTAAACTGACTGCACTCTCTAAGACAGCCAGATACAAGTATAACCTTTCTCCCATCACCGGTCTGAACAGCAATGGAAGTGTCCCCAAATATCTCTTCAACTCTTGAAATGCCTTATCACATTCATCATTCCACTCAAAATATTTTCTGATTGTCCTGAAGAATAGGAGACACCCGTCCGTTGCTCGTGATACAAACCTGTTAAGAGCTGCAACATTCCCCATGAGGCTTTGCACCTCCTTCTTCATAGTTGGAGGTCGTAGTTCCAGTAGAGTTTTAATCTTCTCAGGATTTGCCTCAATGCCTCGCTGATTCACAATATACCCAAGGAACATGCCTTCTCGTACGCCAAATATGCATTTAGTCGGGTTTAGCTTCATCTGATATTTTTCCAACTGATCAAAAGTTTGGCTCAAGTCAGCTAGATGGTCTGCGACTTTCTTGCTCTTAGTTAGCATGTCATCGATATATACCTCCATATTTTTGTCGATTTGCTCTGCGAACACCTTATTCATCAACCACTAGTATGTAGCACCTGTATTTTTAAGTTCGAAAGGCATAACATTATAGCATTATGATCCCCTTAGGGTAATAAAATAAGTGATCTCCCTATCTTTTAGTTTCATCTTAATCCGATTGCAGTCAAAATAAGCGTCTATAAATCTCAACAATTCGTGTCCCGAGGTGGCATCCACCAGCTGATCAATTCGGGGCAAGGGAAAGTGATCTTTTGGGCAGGCTTTGTTGAGATATATGAAATCTACACACATTCTCCACTTGTTATTCTTTTTTTTTAACGTCACCATATTTGCTAGCCAATCAGGATATTTGACATCCTCAAAAAAAGAGGCCTTTTGTAGTTTCTCGACTTCCTCCTGAATAACTTGGTTCTTTTCTAGGCTAAATACCCTTCTTCGCTGTTTTACCGACTTGATTTCCTTATTAATAATTGATTTCATGGAACGGGAAGGCTGGGTCTATCCCTGGCATGTCTTCATGACTCCATGCAAAAGCTTGATTTCTGTACCTTAAAAATGCCATTAACTCATGCTTTATTGACGGATCTAGTGAAGCACTAATTTGAGTTGTTCATTCTGGACGTTCGTCATCTAAAATTATATTCTCTGTAGTCTCCATAACCTAACCCTTCACGATCTCGGATTCATCTTTAGGGTCCAAGGTCTCAATCTCTGCATCTTCAGACTCATCAACTTTCTTCTTGTCTTCCTCTAACTCTTCCTGTTCGGTAGATAAGTAATAGCATTCCCGAGATACTTTCTGGTCGCCCTTCATAACTCTAACTCTGAAATTGGTTAGAAACTTCAAGCATTAATGTACCGTGGATGACACTGCCTCAAACTTTTTCAGGCCTACCTTCCCCATGATTATATTATAGGCTGATTGGAATTTTTTATCCATTATGAAAAGGCATACTTTTTCTGTTCTGCAAGCAGGTCAGGTACCAATAAGCATATCCAACTTGATCGTCTCAAGTGGAAAGACTTTCTCCCCAGTGAAATCGAGGAGGGGCCTGTGATACGGCTCTAACTGGGCTAGCTTTAAATTTAAGCTCTCAAAATAAGGGTAAAATATGATGTCTGCAGAGCTAACATTGTCTACCAATACTCATGAAATCATCACATCCTTCATCCTCATCTTGATCACCAAGGGGTCATCGTGAGGATACAAGACACCTTCTAGATAATTTTTGAAAAAGCTGATTACCAGTTTATCCTTGTTCACCTTCCTCGGGCGATCCTCTCACACAAGATCTAGCGCCGTATATAACAACAAGCTTGGGCCTCATTGAGGTAAGCTTTCCTTTCAGTAGTATGATCCCCACCTCATGCATCTCCACCTATAATCACATTACATTCAAATGACCCGAAATAAATTGAAAATACCTTGCGTTCGGGTTGCCTTGGATTTTTAGGGAGGTCGAGGTCATCCTCTGGATCATCTTCATGGTCCCTATTCTTATCATCTCTTATTCGGCGAGGAGATTTGGACCTTTACCTTCCTCTTTCGTTAGTCTTCCCATCATTCTGGCGATTAAAGAACCTGGTTAATTTCCCTCGTCGAATGAGTGATTCAATCTCATTATGGAGAGTTATGCAACGCTTGGTCGTATGGCCATGATCTTTACGTAACTCATAATATTTGGACTTATCCCTTTTATTAGGGGCTGTCCTCAATTTATCCGGCCAAGCTAGATCCTCGATGTTCTTAATTTCCTCCAGAATATGGTTTATATCCACCTTTAAAGGAGTATAGTTCTCATACTTCCTCAAATGATTTGTCACCTCTTTGCCTTTCGATTGCTTGCTACCCCCATTATGCTTTTGATTTTTCCTCTCAGATTTACCTTCATCTTTAGTCTCTGGTTTCATGTCGGCATTCTTCTTTGCAGCCATGGCTTCATCGGCGTTCATGATCTTAGCTGCTTTTGCCATCAGTTCTGCCATGGACTTGGGGGGATCCTTGGCCAAAGTATAATACAACTTGTTAGGTAACAGACCACTCATCAGAGCTGTAATTGTTGTCTTCTCCTCGTAGTCAATTACCTCAACTTTCTCATTATTAAAACGAGTGATGTAATCCCTGGTACTCTCTCCTATTTTCTGCCTTACACTCAACAGATGTGCTACTCGTTTAACTCGCTTCGCACCAAAATAAAAAATTTCCTATAAAGAGCTCTGCTAGCTGATGGAAAGTAACAATCTGCCCTCGAGGAAGGTTATTGTACCATATTTGGGTTGATCCAGTAATAGTTCCTTAGAATGCTCTTCACCTCATCTCATATGGAATTGCATAAATATCAACAGCATCTTGGTACTGCTCTTTGTGGAGGACAGGATCAGTTTTTCTATCGTACTTCGGCGTTACTATAGGAGCTTTAAATTTCTATGGTGTGAGAAAATCCACAATTGCCTGTACAAAGGGTGATCCTTTGATAAAGGTCCTTTGGAAAGGGTTTCTGGCCTTAGCCATTTCCCCTAACCTGTCTTCCAGCCTCTGAATAGAGCCCTTCCATGCGTCATTTCCAGCCTCGAACCTATTTGTCTAAGCAACAGATCATGCTGAATTCTGCTTGCTGGACGTGATTGGGAAAAACATTCCCTTAGATCGTTTGGTCATTGAGAATTTCTTGATGCAATCTTAGGGGGATTTTTATTCCTCCTAGGTCCCAAACGGTCAAAAGGGGAGACTCTACTCAACCTCTCCAAAGCTCTTGTTCATTCTGGAGTTAAAGTAACATTTTGTTGAGAATCCATTGCTTTAATAGATAATGTCCGGCCAGGCTGATATGAGGGATCATTGGACCTCTCAGTATGATGAGATTGAATGCGTTTGGACTGAGAAACATTTTGGAATAGCATATGTCTGGTTCTTGAAGATGGCAAATGGGTGTTTCTCTGAACGCTTCGTTGACCTGACTGAGTAGGCGTTTCATTACGAACAGCTTGAATGAGTTAACACATTGTCTCTTGCATAGCTATTTGCCCTTGGGCTAAATTGGCCACTATACCGGTGAGATCTAGGATATTTGGGGGAGCATATGGATTAAGAGGAACTCCAACATTGTTCCTGTTACTGGATTCTGGGATCTCAGCCATTTTTGATAAGTTTTTAGTGAAAAACACTATGTATAGTTGTTTCCCACAAACGGCGACAATCTGTTGATGTAAAAAACTAGATTTGATCTAATCAATTAATCACAGATAAATATAAAATAAGAAAAAAGACAAAGGATTTTTAAAGTGATTCAGTCTTATGAAAATAGCCTACGTCCACTATTTTGTATTGCTGGGTATTTTTCCTTAATCACAATGGCAATCACAAAATGATCAATTATCCTATTATGGAGGGTGTTACAATGTATTTATAGCCTTTCGGCTGTCAGTGTGAATAGACGATATTCCATTATTTAATAGACATATACATCTGTACAATAAGAATGTTCATTAAATCTGATGTTCATTGAATATGTAATTGTCGTTTGATCTTCCTAGCTAGATGCTCTTCACGTGGAGTAGCTCGGTACGCTAAGTAGCTCGGGGTGCTAAGTAGCTCGGTGAATATATGTTTTTGCCACATAAGATGATATGTGTCTTTATATAATTGGTCCACGTCAGCTGATTAATTTTTGTATCAACACTCGAGTTAGAATAGGGTATTGCTAAGATTTGTAACAGGACTAGTTAGGCGGGTTGTGTAACTAGGTGGGTTAAGATGTATGCGTTAGGTGTGCAAGATAGTTGAGTGGTGAGGAGTATCCCAAGGGAATACGACACCGATTTAAATATGGAAAGTTGTATTGCATATTTATTAATGTATCTTAATTACTTGAAAATGTTTTAAAAGGTTTTGGGCTCCGACCCATCTCAAATTATTTTCCAAAATCATTTAGGTGTCCAGCCACAAGGATGTTAAGGATGTTTATTCTTTCCAGTGACACGAAGCTGCAGCTGATGTGAAGACTTGCAGTTGTGCCTCGGGGTGCCTTATTGTATATATGATTATGTGAATGTATATATATACTAGTAATAATATCTTCTATGTGAATGAAGTAGAAGTGAAAGATAATGAAATATGGAATTTAATTTAAGTACGATAATACTTAATTACGTTAAATACTTAAAGGGATTATCCATGTTAAATTTAAATGGATATACATATACTATTATTACATGTATTACGAGGGAAATACGTGGGAATGAATATGGGCTATGGTTAGTGGATACACTCGTTTGAATTAGTTAGCATGGGAACTGTAACTAGGATGGCTTAGAGGTACGTTAGGTGTGTACTCTAGATGAGAGGTGAGAATCTCAAGAGAGAGAGAATTCGATAATCTAACATGTATATAATAAATGTTGAATGTAGCATTTATTCAGTTGTTGTTTTACAAAACTATTTTTACTATCGGGCTTTGACCCATTTCCTTGCATATTCTCTTCTCTCTCTCTCGTATCTTCTCTTTTAGGTGTCCAGCCACTGGGACGCCAACTATAGGGGAATGATTATTGACGTGCTGTGGATGCTATGGAGTTACAGATTTTGTATTCGACGCTTCATCTCCTTGATTCACATGTTGTATCTATTTCATTTAGGGCATGTCGCCCATGATTCTAGTTGTTTCACTTCCATTTCAGAGGTTGTAATCATTTATGTCATTAATGTGGATATTAGTTTTAATTGATAATAGAGAAATATTTTAACTGGAGAGTTAATCCAGTCATATTTATTCTTATTCAATTGTGGTTTGATATTATTTATTATTTTTCCGCTTTGTGGAATGGTTTTAATTAAAATAAATGGAAAACGTTTTTGACACTAGCTTAATTAATTATTGGGTGAATTAATAAAGAAAAATGTTTTCGACAGTGATGCTAACAATGAACCAATTGTATACTCTAATTTAATTGGGTATAGGACTCATCACCCGACATATATGTGGTAATTTACTAAGTGTTTTTATAATAAATAAAATATGGTGAATTGTCAGTACGTCGTTATGAATAATACCGACGAGACTGTGATGGTATTTCAACCGGGACTTGTGAGTAGACTATATTAAGGTTGAGATGGAAAAATTATTTATAGTGACTCGGATGGCAATTTTAAGTGCACTATTGATCCCGAATAGGTCGAAATGGTCAGAAATAAGAACCCGAGGGTAGTTATTGGGTTTCGGGGACTTTTTAGACTAGTTCGAACTCACGTAGGGGTATTTGAGTCATTTGGATTTAGCTCAATAACCTAATTTCGGGAGTTGTGTTTTAAACCATAAGGGTTAGGTGGGTGAGGCAGCCATATTATTATTTCTAAACCCTAAGAGAGGAGGAAGGGAACAGAAAGAAGAGAAAACAAGAGAGAAAGATAGAGGAAGTCAATTCGGGAAAGGATTCGGGGAAAATTTAGCAACAATCCATCACACACGAAGTAGATCATACGCTACAAACACCCAAGGCAAGTAATTGACTTGCTTTATTAAATAATAGTAGATTTTATTCATATTATGGTAGGTGATGTGAAAAACTATTTTCGGGTGGGGTTTTTTACATGTAAAAATGGGGGTTTGAGAAATTATCCCATAACTTGTAAAGTAAATGCACATTTGATGTTGCTAGATGAATTATACCTATTTAAAATTGGATATGGTAAGATATTCGTAGGCTAATTATAATTAATTGGAGTTTTGAATTGAATCTGGGTTTAATTAAGGTGTTCATCATTTAGACCCATTTGAATGAATTAATTAAATGATTGATAGTTGATCTTCGAAATTAGAATGGATCCTAGATGTTAGAATCATGTACAAAATGTCTATTTATATTCTATATAAATTGGTAAATGTAGAATAGCTTGTTGATGATATTTGGGATGAATTTGAAGTAGAAAAAATAAGGTTGGAATTCGCTGAACTGGACCAGCAAACCAGTTTGAATTTATGGGAAGATTGAAGTTGGGTTATTGGATTATTGGGTAATTCGGGAGTGTTTAAGTTGATTTAGAAAACCCATAAAAATAGAAAATATTATTACGAGTGGACTAGGAGGTGGTACGTTACCTTAGGATGATAGAGTAATCGGACTTTAATTAGAAATTGTGAGTGAGACAATTCATGAGAATTTTAAATAACGAATGTGGAGAAAAGGAATTTGGATAAATTTAATTACGGGATGGTTGGGTAAGTTTGGGTATTTCAGTCGAGTGACGCTATATTATTAATTTAACTATTCTATTGACAGTATGATTGGGTAAGTCCGGGCATTCTAGCAGGGTGAAACTACGTTAATTATTTGATTGGTGAGAACTTGAATAAATTAATAGTCGAGAAATAAACTCGGGATAAGTGGTCTAGTACTTTGGACGATAGGCACAGGTTAGACAGACTTTATGCTTATATATATATATATATATATATATATATATATATATATATATATATATATATATATATATATAGACGGGTATAGAGATAGTTTATTTATACGAATGCAATAATATTTATGTGTATGATATTGGTGTGAACATAACCCTCTAGTGCTATCAGTGGAGGTTGCGCAATGTGGGTGATCTTCCCTGGCGATCAAAAGCAGGGTAAGTATAGTCTCCAGGTCATAGCGCCATGTTTATGTTAGTGGGAATTATATTCGAAGTGAGACAATTTGGGTATGGTTAGGGATCACTATCGAAGGACTATGATCACCTTCAATACGTTTGCGATTTTATCAAGTCAGTTTGAGAGTCCGACTACGGGTAATTAGGATGAAGTGAGTATGCCCTGGATTTTGATAGCATTATAGATACCCGCATCCAATTAGTTATTACTCGTGGGATGTCGACATCAAATGAGTTATTACTCTGTAAATGACGACATCTAATGAGTTATTACTCGGGGGATGGAGATTATACGCGACGTGTGTGTGTTTGTTGTAGTATATCTTTACATATATAATAGTGTAGCTAATCAAATACGGGCTCAAAACATTCATATGAGTGTTTTGTGCAGTATCACATTACCAATATAATAGTTTAGTTAATGTATATGGGCTTAATACATTAAGTGTGAATATTTATAAATAATTGGAGTAAAGTTATAAGAACGATTAATGATCAGATGATTAATTAAAGCTAATGAGTAAACTGATTAAGAAAAAAACGATAGACAATACTCGGGCTAGAATAGGGTATTGCTAAGATTTGTAACATGACTAGTTAGGAGGGTAGTGTAACTAGGTGGGTTAATATGTATGCGCTAGGTAAGCAATATAGTTGAGAGGTGAGGAGTAGACCATGGGAATGTGACACCGGTTTAAATATGGAAAGTTGTATCGCATATTTATTAATGTATCTTAATTACTTGAAAATGTTTTTAAAAGGTTTTGGGTTCTGACCCATGTCGAATTATTTTCCAAAATCCTTTAGGTGTCCAGACACAAGGATGCTAAGGATGTTTATTCTTTCTAGTGACACGAAGCTGCAGCTGATGTGAAGACTTGCAGCTGTGCCTCGGGGTGCCTTATTGTATATATACTTATGTGAATGTATATATATACTTGTAAAAATATCTTCTATGTGATTAAAGTAGAAGTGAATGATAATGAAGTCTGGAATTAAATTAAGTATGATAATACTTAATTACGTTAAATACTTAAAGGGATTATCCATGTTGAATTTAAATGGATATACATATACGATTGTTACATGTATTACGAGGGAAATACGTGGGAATGAATATGGGCTATGGTTAGTGGATACACTCGATTGAATTAGTTAGCATGGGAACATTAACTAGGATGGCTTAGAGGTACGTTAGGTGTGCACTCTAGATGAGAGGAGATAATCTCAAGAGAGAGAGAGTCCGATAATCTAACATGTATATAATAATTGTTGAATATAGTATTTATTCACTTGTTGTTTTACAAAACTATTTTTACTATTGGGCTCTGACCCGTTTCCTTGCATATTCTCTTCTCTCTCTCATATCTTCTATTTTAGGTGTCCAGCCACTGGGATGCCAACTATAGGGAATTTATTATTGACGTGTTGTGGATGCTATGGAGTTGCAGATTTTGTATTAGACGCTTCATCTCATTGATTCACATGTTGTATCTATTTCATTTAGGGCATGTCGCCCATGATCCTAGTTGTTTCTCTTCCATTTCAGAGGTTGTAATCATTTGTGTCATTAATGTGGATATCGGTTTTAATTGATAATAGTGAAATATTTTAACTGGAGAGTTAATCCAACCATATTTATTCTTATTCAATTGTGATTTGATATTATTTATTATTGCTCCGCTTTGTGGAATGGTTTTAATTAAAATAAATGGAAAAAGTTTTTGACACTAGCTTAATTAAATTATTGGGTGAATTAATAAAGAAAAATGTTTTAGACAGTGACGCTAACAATGAACCAACTGTATACTCTGATTTAATTGGGTATAGGACTGATCACCCGGTATTTATATGGTCGATTTACTAAGTGTTTTTATAGTAAATAAAATATGGTGAATTGTTAGTACGTCGTAATGAATAATACCGACGGAATTGTGATGGTATCTCAATCGAGACTTGTGAGTAGACTATATTTTGGTTGAGATGAAAAAATTATTTATAGTGACTCGGATGGCAATTTTAAATGCACTGTTGATCCCGAATAGGTCAAAATGGTTAGAAATAAGTAACCGAGGGTAGTTATTGGGTTCCGGGGTCTTTTTATACTACTCCGGACTCACGTAGGGGTATTTGAGTCATTTGGATTTAGCTCAATAGCCTAATTTAGGGAGTTGTGTTTTAAACCATAAGGGTTAGGTGGGTGAGGCTTCCATATTATTATTTTTAAGCCCTAAGAGACGAGGAAGGGAAGAGAAAACAAGAGAGAAAGATAGAGGAAGTCAATTCAGGAAAGGATTCGGGGAAAATTTAGCAGCAATCCATCACACACAAAGTAGATTAGACTCTACAAACACCTAAGGCAAGTAATTGACTTTATTTATTAAATAGTAGTAGATTGTATTCATATTATGGTAGGTGCTGTGAAAAACTATTTTTGGGCGGGGGTTTTTACATGTTAAAAGGCGATTTTGAGAAATTATCCCATAACTTGTAGAGTAAATGCATATTTGATGTTATTAAATGAATTATACCTATTGAAAATTGGATATGGTTAGATATTCGTAGGCTAATCATAATTAGTTGGAGTTTTGAATTGAATCTGAGGTTAATTGAGGTGTTGCTCATTTAGAACCATTTGAATGGTTTAATTAAATGATTGATAGTTGATCTTTGAAATTAGAATGGTTCCTAGATGTTAGAATCATGTACAAAATGTCCATTTATATTTTATATAAATTGGTGAATGTAGAATAACTTGTTGATGATATTTGGGATGAATTTGAAGTAGAAAAAATAAGGTTGGAGTTCGCTGAACTGGACCAGCGAACCAGTTTGAATTTATGGGCAGATTCAAGTTGGGTTATTTGATTGTTGGGTAATTCGGAAGGATTTAAATTGATTTAGAAAACCCATAAAAATAGAAAATATTATTACGAGTGGCCTAGGAGGTGTTATGTTACCTAGGGATGATAGGGTAATCGGACTTCAATTAGAAATTGTGAGAGAGAGAATTCATGAGAATTTTAAATAACGAATTTAGAGAAAAGGAATTTGGATAAATTTAATTACGGTCTGGTTGCGTAAGTCCGGGTATTTCAGCTGAGTGATGCTATATTATTAATTTAACTATTCTATTGACAGGCTGATTGGGTAAGTCCGGGCATTCTAACAGGGTGAAACTACGTTAATTATTTGATTGGTGAGAACTTGAATAAATTAATAGTCGGGAAATAAACTCGGGATAAATGGTCTAGTGCTTCGGACGATAGGCACAGGTTAGGCAAACTTTATGCTTATATATATATATATATACGGGTATAAAGATAGTATATATACGAATGCAATAATATCTGTGTGTATGATATTGGTGTGAACATACCCCTTTAGTACTATCAGTGGAGGATGCACAATGTGGGGTGATCTTCCCTGGGGAGCGAAAGCAGCGTAAGTATAGTCTCCAGGTCATAGCGTCATGTTTATGTTTGTGGGAATTATATTCGAAGTGAGACAATTTGGGTATGGTTTGGGCTCACTATCGAATGACTATGAGCAGCTCCAATACGTTTGCGATTTTACTGAGTCGGTTTGAGAGTCCGACTACGGGTAACTGGGATGAAGTGAGTATGCCCTGGATTTTGATAGCATTATAGAGACCTTCATCCAATGAGTTATTACTCGTGGGATGTCGACATCAAATGAGTTATTACTCTGGAAATGATGACATCTAATGAGTTATTACTCGGGGGATAGCGATTATACGTGACGTGTGTTTGTGTTTGTTGTTGTATATCTGTACGTATATAATAGTGTAGTTATTCAAATACGGGCTTAACACATTCATATGTGTGTTTTGTGCAGTATCTCATTACCTATATAATAGTGTAGTTAATTGTATACGACCTTAATACATTAAGTGTGAATATTTATAAATAATTAGAGTAAAGTTATAAGAATGATTAATGATGAGATTATTAATTAAGCTAAGAAATAAACGATAGACAATACTCGGGTTAGAATAGGGTATTGTTAAGATTTGTAACAGGACTAGTTAGGCGGGTAGTGTAACTAGGTGGGTTAAGATGTATGCGCTAGGTGTGCAATATAGTTGAGAGGTGAGGAGTATCCCATGGGAATGCGACACCGGTTTAAATATGGAAAGTTGTATTGCATATTTATTAATGCATCTTAATTACTTGAAAATGTTTTTAAAAGGTTTTGGGCTCTGACCCTTGTCAAATTATTTTCCATAATCCTTTAGGTGTCCAGCCACAAGGATGCCAAGGATGATTATTCTTTCCAGGGACAAGTATATATATACATTCACCAACAGAGATGCCTCCACTTACACATTTAACTACGTTCATTGTCAAATCAACCTCGCCAGTAAGTGTAATGTGATATATAAAATGATATCAAATCTAAAGAATCATTAGATAAGTTGGTTAAAAACCTCTTTCATTCCAAATTATCGGTCTTTCTTTCCTTATTTAGATGTCCCAAATTAGGAATCCACTTTGAAAGTCAATGCACCAAGTTCCACAATATTCAAATAAGTTGTATCTTACTTATTAATTATTGGTTTATCATTAAGTTGTATCTTATCCATGTATAAGATTTTTTTATACCAATATACTTTCTTCAATCAGATCTTATTAATTTTCTAAGGTTTAATTCCCCTCAAAATACATTCGTTCTGATATTCATCAACAAATCATCAATTTAAAAAGGCGAGAGTTAAAACCAATTAGAATACTGTAATGAGAATATTTCCACATTTATAAATAATTAAATTGTTTTTTAAGAGTATACACACACACACACACACATACACATATACATACACACACACACAAAGCTCCCTCATCTGAATCATGTGAGTTACCCCTACCCCTACCCCCCAAACGCACCCTTATCCCATGAAAGATGCATGTATGACCCTCTCAATATCCCATTCAAGAAATATACCCTATTTGTAGGAAAGTATAGAGTTTTTGTTAGAAGATTACTGGAGGATCAACAAATTATGTCGAAGCGAGAAATAGAATATTCGATAAGCTGATAGGGTCCAACGGGCATTATCGTGTCTTGTGCATGGGATTAGATCTTCGGCCGAAACCTAAAAGAACAAGCAAAATACCATCATCTCAACATTACGATCAAGAGATATACAAATTAAGCAAAGAGGCCGAGGAACATGAAATTATCCATCAAGAAGAGCTTAATTATGTTCGCGCAAACGTTCGTGTCGAGATACATGACAAAATCAACAAGACTAAAGAGTTTTTTTTTCTCAATTTGATGAAGCAAAATGGATTTTCTGTACCAGATAATGTACTTGCTTAGGTATTTTCTTAATAATTATAATTCTTTTACAGATAATTTGAGATTAAGCTAGGTCTTACAGGCCGGTGAATATTTACGTGGATGAAATTAATTTATGTTCTCATTTGTGGCTTTTGTTGTTGAGTTAAGTTTTAATGTTAAAACATGTATGTTTTCATGGATAAAAAAAGGAATCGCTGTGAATTTTTTTTAAAATAACAAGTGATTAAAATAGTTAACATGA
This sequence comes from Sambucus nigra, assembly GCA_949130495.1. Taxonomy (NCBI): domain Eukaryota; kingdom Viridiplantae; phylum Streptophyta; class Magnoliopsida; order Dipsacales; family Adoxaceae; genus Sambucus; species Sambucus nigra. The sequence goes on from OX422216.1 coordinate 190,921,762, forward strand.
TGCTATATGGATTACTATAGTTGGATATGGAATAAATTATATTTATTTTCTCCTCCACAGGCCCGAACATCATTTGATACAATATGGATATCATTTGGAATAGTTGTTGGTCAGCTATATGACTTTATTGACAAATGCCACCACTTGTCTTTTGTACATTTATAAGTTAAATGGTTATTTTTGGGTTTATTATATTTTCGAATTGGTTGTTTGATATTTTTTGGGATGATTGTAGTTTGAATAATATAGCTTATGTTTCAGGTTGGTTGTTTTACTTTTTGGAGATGTTATGTTAGGAACCTTGAATATGAAGGAATGGATTTTTAGCTTTTCTATATATTTCATTCATGTTGGGATCTTTGTTAAAATTTTCTTCACGATATTATTTATCATAACTTGTACATTTGTTTATATTATGGTTGATATTAGATGAACTTTGAAGATCTGTCCTTCAAAAATTTTTAAACATGGAATATAATCCACATTAGGGGCAAGCTCTAAAAAATGGATTTACAATAATACGAACATTTTCAGCAGTGCCCATGTCTTTTAGGGCGGCTAGAACCGTCCCTAAAATATTGAATCATAATAAAAAAAATCCTGACAATATTACTGCTAAACTTTGAGGGACGGTTAAAATCATCCCAAATAATGTTATTTGGGATGGCAAACCCCTCGTCCCTAAAAAATGGAGTATTGATAGTACTTAAAGGACGACTAAAAAAACTATCCCATAAGATTACTAGGGATGGTTAAAACCTTACCTAATACATTTGGGGCCCCTAGCAAATATGACCATACATTATTGTCCCTAATATCATCCTAAAAAACCTTTTGGGACGAATTTATAGTCATTAGGGACGGGGTTTTCCCATACCTAAAAGTGAGTTTTTTTAGTGCGGCCCGATCCCAATGGGGTGAATTATTGGGTTATTTAATAGGGCAGGTTTGGGTTTAAATTAAAAAAGACATCGATGTTGGGTCAGGGTCGGGTTTTGTATATAAAAACCTTGAACCCGCCCCGTTTAAGGGTATTATTACAAATATACCCTTATATATAAAATCATGTTTAGTTTTTTTTTTCCATTTCTCTCATATTCCCTTACCTTAATTCACTAAGGCAACAACTCCCTTCCATCCCTTCTCTTCCATATAATCTCCCTTCCCTTTTGTTTATCCTATTCGATCTGAAATGGTGACGAAAACTAACATCCAACTTGAGGCCTTTGCGGTACTTCTCAGTAGTACAAAGCTTTAAGACCTGAAGCTTCTGTCGATTTGAAATGACTCACACTCCTCTTACGCACTCACACAACTGAAGCCTCTATCAATTTGCCGACCTGAAGTGTCTGCAGTATTTTTTTATTTTAGTCATGTTCTGCTCATATACACACATACATATTGACACACATGAATATACATATTGATACATATGCAACTCTATTTTTTATTACTATTGATCCTTTGTGGTATGGATTTGTTGCTCATATAAATACTCTTTTTATTTTTTATGAATCTGCTCATATTCTTAATCTTTTAATCTTTGTTTTTTATTATTTAAATGAGATGTGCTCATATAATTTTTTATGAATCTACTCATATGTTTTTTACTGTTTATATTCATTTTCTTAATCTTTGATTTTTTTTATTTGCCCAAAGTATTGTAAAACACATTTTTGAATAGAAATTTATGTTTCGAACATAAAATTTTCCAAAGTGAAAGATGTCCTCCAAATAAGGTGACAATCAAATTTAACCTTCTGTTAATCCAGATTCAAGTAATCTTCCTTCATGTTAAAATGATCAAAATACTAGTGGAGTTGTTCTTGTTAGCAAAAGTAAATTTACACCTACTACCAAGAATAACTCCACTAGTATTTTGATCATTTTGATACGAAGGACGGTTACTTGAATCTAGATTAACAGAAGGTTGACTTTGATTGCCACCTTATTTGGAGGACATTTTTCACTTTGGAAAATTTTCTATTCAAAACACAAATTTCTATTCAAAAATCTATTTTAGAATACTTTGGGAAAATAAAAAAAGTATACATTTAAAAAAGTGTGTAAAAAATCAGTGATTAAGAGTATAAATTTAAATAATAAAAAATATATGAGCAGATTCATAAGAAACATATGAACACATCACATTTAAAAAAATAAAAAATCAGAGATTAAGAGATTAAGAATATGAGCTGATTCATAAAAAAAATAACGGAATATGTATATGAGCAGCAAATCCATACCGCAGAGACTAAATATGTATAAAAAATAGAGTCGTGTGTGTATCAATATATATATGCGTGTGTATCAATATGCATGTGTGTGCGTGTGTATGAGCCGAAAATGACTCAAAGAAAAAAATATGGAAGAGGCTTCAGGTCGGCATATCGATAAAGGCTTCATGTGTGAGGCACTTCAAATCGGCAGAGGTTTCAGGTCTCAAAGCTTTGTACCGCTGAGGAGTACTGCAGAGGCTTCTAGTTGGGCTTTAGTGTTGGTTTCTGGAACCGTTACAGATCAAAGGAGATAAAAGGAAGGAAATAGATATTATATGGAAGGGGACAGAGCGAAGGGAGTTGCTTCATTAGTGAAGTGATGGAAGGAAATATGAGGCAAAGGGGAAAAAACCCTAAAACATGACTATATATAAGGGTATATTTGTAATAATACAATTAAACGTGGCAAGTTTTGTGTTTATATACAAAACCCAACCCTGATCCAACCCCAATGTTTTTTTTTATTTAAGCCCAAATCCGACCCTTCCCCATTTAATAACTCAAAAATTGACCCAATTAGGTTCCAGTTGGGTCCCTACGAAAACTTTCTCATTGGCATCCCTATTGGTAGTCAAGCTATCAACCTTCTCCTTATCCATCTCTAGAGCGACCCCACTTATTAATTAGGGGCCAAGTCAAGGTTCTTGTCCACCAACATCATTTGGTGACCCTTCCCCTTAATCGGGACACCCACCTTATTGGTGGGAATAATGGTAGAAATAGAAGGACCAACGACAATCTTGTTCTTATTTTGAACCTTATCTTTGTCAGGAGAATCAATAAGTTAACGAGGTTGGATGGACCTCCAACCTCCTTACTTTTGTAAGACTCGGCTTTTGGCGAATTAGGAAGGTCAGACTCATCCAACAGAATGGGAATCCTTTTCATTGGGGACACGTATTCTTCTGAGGTGGCAGGGAGTACAACTTAGATAATGATGACTTCTAATATGCTCAATATATGTCATCATATGAAAGCATGGCACGTAACCTGGACTTTACACTGCAATAGTATAAATAGAAGGTCCGTAGAAGTTCGTGCCATATGTCGCTGCCTGGGTCTCAGACAGTTCGTAATACCCTACCCCCTTTAGCATCATAAGAGGCTACGTCCATGCCTCTAGCAGGCCACGATCTCCTACCTCATCATCAGTACAACCCTACTGCAGATTTTTCCACAGCCATAATACTTGCCAATTTCTCACCTTCTAGAAAGATTCTACCTAAACAACACTTATCCATATGTCACGTGCACTATGCACGTGACCCCACACCAAACGTCTATAGTGCTCACCTCCTCATTTGGTATAAAATTTTTGGCAACGAAGCTCTGTCAAACTCTCCACTCTCTCTCTACACTTAAGAGCACACTCAGGTATACTCCGATTACCTAAACAACATACGTCCATGACCCCTCTGCAACCTAGGCTATCAGGCTTCATCCCTCTCAGCACAAAACCCATATGTTCATGCATTTGTCCTTACTTCTCTCTTGTATGCCTCTAAAGGCTACTGAATCTTGTATTATTACGTATGAATAATGAGAATGAAGAACCAAAGTGGAAATTGACTCGTTTTATAGTCGGACCACTCTATTTCATGTGTTTTATATCTCTATGTTTACTTTATTATGCTTTCTTTACTTTATGATGGTTGGGTATAACTTTGATGGCACGGTTCACTCTTATCGACCAATTTTCGACATCATCATTTGGGGGTTGTCCGTGGGAACAAGGTATTCTACCAAGTTCCTCATAAATTGGTTTCGTTGAGCCTTATTTCATCCATGTGGATCTCTGGATCGATATCCCTTAGGTGAAATTTCAGTTATTGGATCCACACTTGTATATACACCCTTTGCGGTGGCTTTTCTTTCCAAATATGTTTTCTCAAGTCTATTTATAGTTATTGGACACACTCACTTACCCCGATGATGTTACCATACCTAACTCGTGTTGAAAATCTTGATGGGCCATGGCCTCATAAGGGTTGGCAACTAGGGATATATCTATGATCAACTCTCTCTAAACTTTTCGGCATCTTATGCTACTTCGTTTCCTATGTGGTAGGGAGTTTTCTACTAAACTTGTATTATTTTTTAAATAAGGACTTTTGAGCCTTAGATTAACACTAGAAGACCTTTTGGTCCCGTTCTTGGGGTTGAAATCATAATTTTACGCAAATTTTTGGGAAAAACTCACTTCTGCACCTTGCTGGATGTGACTTGACATGTTGCCTTCCAACGGGCCACAACTAATATGCAACAGCTTAGCCAATCATTTACATTTTTGGCATATTGTTATTTTTTAATTAAAAAATTGCATTATATTAGACCTAAGATGCCACAAAATGCTTAAAACCCCTCGCGACATATTTTATGGTTTGCGGGTCGGGTTAAAGTACAAAAGGCTAGGTCACGTGATTGGAAAATCAATGATTCTATGGACAAAATCCAGCTAGGCGATTGCCTTAAGGATCGATAAATTATCCAAGATAGGTTATAATACTTTTTCTAATTTTTAATTACTTTTCCATCTAAAGGAGAGTGCCCCAAAATTTATCCACCCGGTGGAACCATCTTGGTAGAAAAATCGTGCTCGCTCGTATCACTTCTGGTGGGGAAACTCCTTATAAAGATAGGCCAGGACCACATCCCCGTTGACTCAAAAGGCTACAGGCTTATCTCATATTGACTCAACAGGTTGCAACATTGTCTCCTATTACTTAGAAAGGTCGCGACCTTTGTTCAAAGGTTGAATCCCTTGTTAATACTTTCTCTCTTTTGATTCTACTTTCTCTATAAATCCTAGTTTTCTCACCATGATTTAATTCATCTTAGAGAATATTTTTCTAAAGACTAATAGTCCAGAAGAGTTATGGAGGGCTGCTCGGGATTAGATCCACAACATACTAAAGATGTAGCACACTTGTTGAGGTGCATCAACCACCTATATGAAGGCCAAGTCTCCCTCCAGGGCTAGATTAACCTCCTTGGACAAAGAATTTGGATGCTTGACTTTGCAACCTTTAGTAACATGCATAAGGCTGCAGACACTCATAGGTATGCAACCCTAGAAGACAAGGCCGCGCCTATATAAGTGAAAAATAAGAGGAAACGAGAGGATCAAGGACCATAAAATCCCTATAGGGAGTTCACACTACTGAGCTGTAACTTGGAGGATATATTTGAAAGTATCAAAGAGAAGAACCTCCTCAAGTGGCTAGAGAAGTTGAAATCCCCTGCTCATAAGAGAGACATGAAAAATGGTGTGAATTCCACCGAGATCGCGACCACACAATCGAAGAATACTTCTTTCTAAATAATGAGGTTGAAAGGCTCATCGGCTAGGGAATGCTCCAGCGATTCAAAGGGGATGCAACCTTAAACTAAAAACAACTGCATACCTGTCTCTATGACTTAGAATTTTTTTATTTTATATCTTTGTAAAAAAAAAACTCAAGCTTATATATTGACTTTATATTTTATGAGTACGCGCACACACACGCACACACACACACACACACACACACACACACACACACACACACACACACATATATATATATATATATATATATATATATATATATATATATATATATATATATATATATATATAATTCTGAGTTATCACTCTATTTCCAAGTCTTTTTAAATATTCTTATTATAACAGGTTTGAAGAACACCTAGCAACTGATAATCCCAATAATTGGCATGAATGGAATAAATTCCCTCAGAAGGATGGGCGTGGCAACTTGGGGGCTAAAATAGTTCGAGATAGCCTCGGGTGGCTTATAATACCCCCATAGCCTCGGGTTGATTATGATACCCCACACAACCTTGGGAAAATTCTAATACCCCGAGAAATCCAGGGGTGGCTTCAGAATATCCCAGGACAACCATGGGTGATTGGAAAATAACCATCCATTGGCAACTTAAAAATACCCCACAACCATAAGTGGATTGAAAATGCCCCAAAGCCATGGGTGGCATAAAAATACCAATCTAGGGGAGGCTCGAAAATACCAAGCCAGGGGAGGTTTGAAAATACCTAAAAATTGAGAATCGAAGTGCAAAAAAAAAACAAGCCAATTGTAGCTTAATGACTACAACCGGGTGAAGAAACCTAAAGTGTCGGTTGCGAACTTAGAGTCCACGACAGTGGTGTTCAATTCGTAAAAACCACTAAAATTATTACTACCACGACAGGCATCCTAAAGTTGTACAAGCAAATTTCAAATATCGCAAATGAGGTCCATAGTAGGAATCCTAAAGTTTTCATGTCAATAAAACTTTGTGGCATAAAGTTAAACAAAAACAAAAGCGACAATGCAAGCATACAAGGCATACAAAAAATAGAAAACATATATATTAAAAAGGTTGCGATACATGCGAATACTTTATCAAAGGCTACGGAGGTACAAAATTCAACTGTGGAGAAATATAAATTCTTCAACAAATAAAATGATTAAAAGAAAGAAGAAATTATAAAGCTTAAAACTGAGAATTCTCTTCTTCGTCCTCATCATTACCGTCCCTAGCAGTTTTTGTTTCTTCAGCTTCAGTTGTCGTAGCTTCTTCCCTCTGCTTCCTGGCCAGTTCGTCCATGCCTCATAGTTCCTCAATACATAGTGTGTGCTCTACATCAATACATAGTGTGCGCTCTTCCTTTTTATGCCCCTAGCCCTCCGCGGAGTCTGGTTAAGGGCCTAGACTGTGTCTTTCAAGTCATCCAATTGGGAAAGGAGCGGGTCTCTGTCAATTTCCATAGTTGGTTGGCCTTTTTTAGTAGTACCTGAAAAACAAAGCATCAGTTGCAAAGTATAAAGTATTTTAAAAAATAAAGTGGTCGCAAAGTCAAAGAACAGTTCAATACCTTCCACAACCCTCATTGGTGGTTGGTGAGAAGTATAATATCCAAGTTTGAACAGTGAGCTCAGAGTCATTATTTCAGGGAAGAGATTTTTCTTAGCAGGTATTGAGACCTCCGTCTCAATTCTCTTCTTCTGCTTATCTGAGGGAGTCAAGCCTGCACAAACTGTATGGAAGTAAAAAAAGACTTCAGTAAGGAAAACAAATACATAATACGAAATGTTAAGAAGTAAGGATGCAACAAGATAATGTTAAAACAAATATAGGCTAGGGAAAGATAGATATTAAGTATAGAATTCAAAAAGTCTGCAGCCCTTAAAATTACCTTCTCTAGGAGGACGACCCCAAGCCCGTAGTAGCTTATGGGCTTTTTTCATCTGAGACTCATCTAAAGCAAAGCCCTTTTAGTTTTTCATCACATTCTTGGAGGTAAACATGTCAAGCTCATAAGTTTGTAAGTTACCTACAAGCTCTTCAAGTTTTGTAGAATCTTGAGTACCCAAATAATTTAAAACGATCAGTTTTGGATGAAATGTTTCAGGCAATGACCTTAAGATTTTCTTAATTACTTGGTTATCGGGTATCTTCTCTCCTAAGTTAAAAGACGAGTTAACTATGCAGGACAATCTAGCGTATAACTCATCAAAGGACTCACTCTCCAACATCTTAATTGTTTGAAACTGAGTGGTGAGGTTTTGGAGTTTGGAAGCCTTAAAAACACTAGTTCCCTTATGGGTGAGTTGGAGTATGTCCCAAGCCATTTTAGATGTCTTAGAAGGCATGATACGATGCAACTCCTCCGGGGTGACAGAACAAAACAAAGCATTTATACCTCGAGAACAAAAATTAGCCAACTTATGCTCACGTTCACTCAATGATTCTATGAGTTTTAAATGATTGATTCTCCATCTCTAGTGACAGGTGGAGACCACTCTTTGACTACAGTTAACCGCACCAGTTCATCTATAGCCTTAAGTGTTGATTTCATATGCACTTTTTAGTATGCATAGTTTGACCCATCAAATATCAGGGTTCTAATACCATTAAACCCTAAAAAATTCATGCCTAAAGACACGAGATCAAAACATAATAACTTAGCGCAACCCTCTCTGATACCAATTTAAAAAATCATATCCCCCATAGGTAAGGATGGTATTACAAACAAAAAACTTCTATTTTTTAGATTTTTAAAATTTTTAAGAACGAAACTTTTAACTAAATTAACCTAATAAAACTTTTCACCAATTTAAAATCTTTTGTTGTGAAAACCAAATTTATATAATTTTATCTTTTTAACCTAAAACTTACATCTAGGTACTAAGAAGATAAAATAAATTAACCATACACAAAATGCCAATGTACGAGGAAAACCATAAAACCTTGAACAACCCAGCTAACAGATTACTATGATGCGGAATTATATAAGTTGACAGTAGACTTAGTCAACGACTCAATCCCCACAAGACATGACGCTCTTCAATATTCGACTGCTCCTCCATAGTGAAATGCAGGGGTTCACCCACGTAAGCTGCCACAATGCATAAGTCCTTGCACGTCTTGGTGTCCACCGATGAGGCTTAACTACCATCTATGGGGAGGAACACGAAATCCACCACTTCTTCACTGCAACACCACAAATACGGGGTCCATTGTGTATAAATAGCAAGTAAAGAATCCACTGCATGAAACAGGTTCTCTTTAGATGTAGAGAATCAGACCTTGGTGACCAAACTAAAGATATTAAACCATATGTATATGAAGAACTTGGATCATTAAACTCAAAGGGTGAAACAAGGGTTTTGGAACTTTGATAAACAGATAGAAAAGTTCTTGAAAAATTTGAGTCCAACACACTTGTGGATACCAAAAATTATCCATCTACGTGGATCATTTAGATACTGACACGTGTTGTACAGTGGAAGATTAATCCTGGTCAATAATAATGAAATGCCGACCTACTGAGGGATGCCGAACAACATATCAATGAAGCCCGACTAACACCAGGAAGACCGACCAATAATGATAGGAAAATGCCAATAGTTGTATACATAAATGATTGTACAAATGTAAATGTCTACGACAGCATTTGTACACCCTCTCGGAGCTATAAATACATTGTAAACCCTACATCCAAAGAACATGAAAAGAGAGGATTTTGAACAACCAGAAAGCAATATACAACAGTGGACGTAGGCTCTTCCCTTAAGCCGAACCACTTTAAAAATATCTTGTCTCTTTCACATATGTTTATCTGTGATCAATTAATTAGCCTAGTATAGTTTTTTGCATCAACGGATTGGCGCCGTATGTGAGAATGATATTTCTAATTGATCTCACTCAATCAAATAGCTAAGTGGCTGATATTCTTGAATCAAGTCTCAGAAATGAAGGTATTTTGCCTGCCCCTTCCGCTCCTCCATTTGTAAATGATTCAATGGGGATTCTGGCTAGTCTTGCAAGAGGACAAGAGGCTATGCAAGATATTATCAGGTAACTTGCATAAACTCTTTAAGTCGGGGCACCTGTTCTATCTGCTCAGGGATATATGCCACCATCCCCACCAAGAGGTGGTCGGGGCAACCACTCAATGAGGATAAAAGATGTCTCCTACCACCCAAGGTCAAATTCATTACTCAGGACATCAGAATCTTTCCCTACGTAATTTTATTCTCCAGAGAGGCCTAGTGCTTTAGAGAGATTCATGATTCTCCCTTCGATCATTTGGGACCCAGAGGGAACAAAAATGTTCCTAGGGCAATGTCAGGTAAAACCCAATGACCATGTGATAAAAGGGAAATCACAGCTCAGTCTAGATCAAACTCCCGACGAACTGCTGCTCGAACCTAATAACGGCTTCAGGAAGAAAGCTCAGCAAATAACAAAGTTACAACGCATAAATTTGGTGTTGCCAATGTTTCATGGAAAGACTCCTTACAGAGATTGGAAGACAGAGTAAGAGAAATGGTGAAGACGAAAAACCCACTGCAAAGAAGTTTTGTAAAAGGGTCACCATTTGTGCAGGCAATTATGGATTTCCCTACTCCAACAAAGTTCAAGGCTCCAATAGTAACACCCAAATATGATGGAAAAACTAACCCAGTTCTCCACATAGAATAATATTAAGCAGCTGCCGATATTTATGCCGTCCTCGACGAAATGAGGTGTAGACCATTTTCTGGAACCATTAGTGGATCTGCCCAAATCTGGTATAATAGTCTTCCTCGAGGACAAATTTCTAGCTTCAACCAATTGACTGAGCTATTCATCAGTAACTTTTACTTTGAAGCCAAGCCTGTCAAAAGGGTGCCACATTTACTTAGTGTGAGACAGAAAGAAGGAGAGAGCACCAGAGATTACATCACTTATTTTAATAACGAGAAATTAAAAGTTATAGATTATGAGGCGAAGACTGCAATAACCTCCCTCATGAATGTATTGCTCCCAAAAAACTGTATTATACTCTTGCTAAAGACCCTCCAAAGACAATAGAAAAATTGATGGCTAAAATAATAAAGATCATGAAAGTTGAGGAAGCATTGGTAGCTAAGCATAGCTCAGACACAAAAATTGATGGCAAATATGATAAAAAGATCATAAAGACCCCAAAGAACACAGGGAATCAAAATAAAAAGGAATTTTGGAGCGACTCAAGAAGTATAACAACTATACTCTATTAACCATGGTAATTCACCATATTTTGGATGAAATTAAGCATAATAAAGATGTGTGTTGGCCAGATAAGTTGAGACCAAGAGGGATAAGACTAAGTACTATGAATTCCATATGGATCACGGTCACACGACGGAATGTTGCATAGCTCTTCAAAATGAGATTGAAACTCTCATTCAACGAGGAAAGCTGAATCAGTATGTTGATCAACAGAACAATGAGGGAATTCGGCGAAGATCAAAATCTCCTTACAATCCCAGAGAGGAGAACAAAAGAAATTGTAAAAATAACCAGGATGATGATCTCGATCTCCCTAAAAAACCCTGACAACCAGAACGTGAGGTATTCTGTATCAATTTTGGTTCTTTTGATTTCCAAATGATTACAGGTGGAGATGTAAGAGGATGAGATCATACAGTAGAGCAAAAAGTCTACCTCAATAAGGCACAAACTTGATCATACATATAGAGGATCAACCTTGCCGAGGAAGATCGACCAAGGAAGGTTAACAAGGATAAACTGGTAATTGATTGCTCTAAAAATGACCTTTCAAGATTACTGTATCCTCACGACGACCCACTAGTAATCAAAGTCATAAAGGAATAAATTATTGTCTCTAGAGTACTAGTAGATAATGGTAGCTCGAAGGATATCATGTTTTATCCCTATTTCAGTAACTTGGATTTTAAAATCAGCCAATAAGAGCCCTATCATCGACCCCTGATAGGCTTTGCAGGTGATAAAGTCTTTCCTTTGGGAACCATTAAGATGGAGGTGATGATAGGCACATGGACAGCTAGCCGAACAGAGAAGATTCATTTATTTATAATGGATAAAAATGATCATTCAACTTATAATATAATCATTGGAAGAGTAGGGATAAAGAAGTTCGAGGCAATACCATCCACTATTCATCAGTGTTTAAAATTTCCTACTAACTTTGGGGTGGGAATTGTGAAAGGTAATAAGAAAGTATCTCGGGAGTGTTACTACTCTTCTGCCGAGCAAGAAGAATTGGAGGAAATAAATAAAAAAAAATCACTACCTACCAAGTGGATACTCCTGAGCTCGATGAAGAATATGAGGTTGAAACCTTAGACCCAAGGGAGGAAACATAACAGGTAAAGGGACAGATCGTGGAAGCAACTGAAAGAATTATGTTAGACGATGATAAACCAGAGCGTATCACTCAAATAGGGACACACCCAAAGGATCCTTTTCCTTTGCCCTGAATAGATCAGCTCGTGGATGCAACGTGAGGACATAAATTACTCCATTTTATGGATGTTTATTCTGGTTATAACCAGATAAAAATAAAGCCTGAAGATAGGAAAATCACTTCTTTCATCACTCCCAGAGGAACATACTGTTATAATGTTATGCCTTTTGGTTTGAAAAATATCAGTGCTACATATCAAAGGCTGGTCAATAAGGTGTTCGAGGAGCAAATAGGCAAGAATATGGAAGTCTACACGAATGATATGCTTACAAAAAGAAAAAAGGCGTCCAATCATATTCTCAACCTCATCCAGGCTTTTGATCAACTTGAGAAATACCAGATGAGGCTGAATCCGACCAATTGCATTTTTGGAGTGCAAAAAGGAATATTCCTCGGGTACATAGTAAATCAAAAGGGAATTGAAAAAAATCCAGATAAGATCAAGGCATTAATTGAAATGCAGTCCCCAACTTATAAGAAGGTGGTGCAAAGATTGACTGGACGAGTAGCAGCATTGAACAGATTCGTGTCCCGTGCTACAGATAGGTGCCTGCCATTCTTCAAGGTGCTCAGAAAGAGTTTTGAATGGAACAAAGAATGTGAAAAAGATTTTGTGGAATTGAAAAAGTATTTGGGGTCACCTTTATTACTCTCCCGACCAATCACAAGTTAATAATTATACCTGTACTTAGCTGTTTCTGAATCGACCGTAAGTTCTGCATTGATCCGAGAAGAGAATGAAGTTCAAAAATCCATCTACTATACCAGTAAGGCTTTTCGAGGAGCAGAAATCAGGTACCCTTATTTGGAGAAATTAGCGTTATCACTAATTGAAGCATCCAGACGTATGAAACCTTATTTCCAAGCCCATACAATCGTAGTTTACACTGATAGGCCTCTAAAGCAGGCTTTGCATAAATCGAAGAAATCTGGTAGATTAATGTGGAATTGGGGGAATATGATATCATATATGAATCGAGGTCTTCTTTAAAAGGCCAAGTAGTGACACATTTCATAGCAAAGTTCACTTACTCTGAGGTCCCAAGTAATAAAGTGAACAGGTAGAACAGGAATCAGGAAGAAGTGATGTTAACAAGAAAGCTCCCGAAGAACCTTCTTTAAAAGAATCAGTTGCTGACCTACTAGATTTCTCTTCCTGAACACAGGAGATGACCAGGAAGTACGAAGAATCAAGGGGAAAAATATTCCATTATGGGTGTTTAACAGACCAAGTGTTTGACAACAACCCCCTAATACGGAACTTATATGTTGATGGGTCATCTTGTGCAACCGGCAGTGGAGTAAGTATAATACTTAACACTCCTAATGGTATTGATATTGAGTATGCCCTACGTTTTCAATTCCAAGCTTTAAACAATGAATTAGAGTATGGAGCCCTTATTGTAGGTCTAAGTTTAGCCCAATCGTTGAGTGTCGAGCAAGTTGAGGCACACAGTGACTCTTAGCTGGTGGTGAACCAAATATTGGGTTTATATGGAGATAAAGGGGAATTAACAACCAGGTATTTATCTAGGACGATGGAAGTCATTGCAAAATTACTAGCTTTTCAGATGAACAGAATCCCAAGGTTGGAAAATGCCCGAGCTGATGCCCTTGTTCGGCTAGTTTCAACTACCAGAATTAAACTTCGACGAACTATCCCTATTGAGATTTTGGCCAATAGGAGCATAGATGAAGATTTGATAATTAATTTTATTGCCATAACTATGGGGCCATCATGGATGGACCCCATCAGAGCATACATTGAAGAAGGAACTCTACCAATAAATATGGTGGAAGCAAAGAAGTTGAAGTATAAAGCAGCTCGATATGTATTAGATAAAGGTGTTTTGTACAGGATAGGACTAATAGTCAATTTTCAATGTTGTGTGCATCCATCAGAGGTCCAAGGTCTAATTCAGGAGGTGAATGAAGGATCATATGGAGCTCACATAGGCTGCTCTCACTCCAATCACTTCACCATATCCATTTTCCATGTGGGGTATAGACTTGGTCAGACCACTACCGACCACCCGAGGAAGATTTAAATACTTGGTTATCGTGGTGGATTATTTTACAAAATGGGTTGAGGCAGAGCCCTTGATAGACATGCCTTATGAAAAGGTCTATCAGTTTATATGGAAAAACATCATCTGTAGGTATGGGTTACCCTATGTTTTCATTACCAACCATGGAACACAGTTTGATAATGATGAATTCGCAACTTACTGTGCTCAGTCCAATATTCAAAAATTGCATTCAACTCCAGGACGTCCTCAAAGTAATGGACAAACTGAAGTTATGAATAAGAACTTTGCTTAACGAGTTGAAGAAAAGGCTTAATGATGCCAAGGGAAATTATATAAATAAGTTATATTCTATCTTGTGGGCATACCGAATAACACCGAGAACAACAACTAGAGAATCCCCATATATGTTAGCATTTGGGACTGAAGTTGTCATTCTTACCGAGCTGGGCTTACCATCCCATAGAGTTTTAAATTTTAACTCTCCTATAAGTGACCTAATGAAAAGGTTGGATCTAGATATGCTGTAACAAGTAAGAGAGGATGCTACCCTGTGAAATGCAGCCTACCAATAGAGAACAACCCATTTTTACAACAAAAGGATGAAACACACTAACTTTAAGGAAGGAGATTATGTGCTGAAAAAAGTGCTGCAGAATAATAACAAGCTTCAAGCTAATTGGCATGGGCCATATCGTATTTCAGCAGTGATCTAACCTGGAACTTATCGAATTGAAACCTTGGAAGGCAGAGCATACAAAACCTATGGCATGCAGAGCATCTCAGAAAATATTACCAATGATGTTGTAATCAATTTGCAATCAACTTTCAGTATTAATAAAATCATCAGTTCTTTCAATTTTTGTTTTTTATTTTTTTAGAAGTATTAGTGCTATGCACTACTATAGCTAAATGGAGAAAATTTAAAAGTTCTTCAAATGGTTGCTCGGCTCAGCAAATATTATCGTAAAAGATGCTCGGCAGAACACAAGCATACAAACGAGTTGCGCGGCTTAAGAAATAAGTTGCTCCAAAAAGCCACAAACTTGATCGGTGATACGTAAAGTCCAAGTCAATAGGATACTAAGTCCTCAAGAAACTCGATCCACAAACAAAAGGATAAAATAAGATCGTTATCCTACTGGGTAAAGTGAAGGAATAATGTTGCAAAGATTCCTCAAGAGGAATGTATGCACATATTCCACATACGCCCCCTCACACCACTGGTATCTAAGGCAAAAACCTAACACTTGAGGTGCATTAATAGAACCTTTAGAGACACATGGGTAACTAGCTCTAAATTTATATTTTAATCTAAGTATGATAGTAGAGCCTATGTATTCATCTAACTAGCTCTAAATTTAGATTTTGATCTAAGTATTCTAGTTTAACATATGCACTTATTGGTAATCGATACTCAACTTAATCGAAGTGTATAGATAAAACTAATGCCAAATAAAGGATTAACATTAAATACAAGATAAGTTGATCAAATTTCCATTTCATTAAATCAAATTAATTACATAATTGTGTTAACAAAACAAAGTATAAAGCTTCATTTTGCAGGACGTTTTCCTTCAGCTTTGGAAACAGGGTCTATTCTAGCAGGAGGATCATCTAAAGTATAAGGAGAATTAATGAGGTTAAAATCTAAAAGTATTCTGACATTACTTCTACTGGGACAATCAAGCAGGTGAGGAGGTCGGACGATTTCTAATTCATTATGAATCTCATAATCTCCCAAGTATTTGGAAATCAAGCATTGAGGAATACGTTGGACTGGAATCCAATTGACATCTAATTTATATGGGGGATTATCAAGGTCAAGTAATCATGGATCATACCAGTTCCATAATTGGCTATTTTGATCCACATTCATCACTGCCAAAGCATTAATCCAACCCCATTTATAGCTCTCATTCTTAGTTTATTGAAGCTTATCATCAAAATGCCCTAGATCTTCATTGTGCCCATCCATCCAGGCTTCCATTGGTTATTTATGGAATTGGAAGGTCAATCTGTCAACCTGGTAATTGAGTTTCTTCAACACTCCATCCTTAGCTTGTAACTGTGAAGATTGAGTGGATAGTTGCTCGAATAAGGTTTATAGCTTCTGGGACATCTCAGCAATGGCTTAATTTTTGTCTTTTAACTATGCAGCTTGATTGGTAAGGCTCTGTTGGGTCCTGATTTACTTTGTAGTACCTAGAACAGGTTTGACTCTTAGATCGGGAAGATGAAGAAGTAGGTTTTGATTTCTTCAGATCCTTTAACTCCTCACTCAACCTTGCATTCTCAACCTCCAAGAATGAATGACCCTCATCTGTAGTATTAATAATAGCAGTGGATGACTTCAAGACATTAAGTTCATCTATCAAATTATTGATCTCTTCCTCTAAAAGCTTGGCAATGGCCTTTTCTTCACCTGCTTCACGTTTAAGTAGGAATTCTTGCCTTCGAAAATGGGAACTTTTGCTCAAGGCCCCAACCTTCACTAAGGGCTTGAAACTTCTTTTCATAATCCTCATGCAAACATGCCTTAGCTTCATTATGGTCCTCTTATAGCTCTTCAATCATTTCGTAGTAGGCAACATTATTGGCCATTGCCCGATCAAGAAGACACTTTAGATGAGCATAGGCTTCTTTGGCTTGCTCAGATGCCACTTCCTCGAGAAACTTCAGTAGGTCGTCATCAGTTAGAGATAAGTGACCATGTTTAAAAAGCTCATTACACCTCTAGAGTAACTCGGAGTCAGTAGATGAGAGGTATTCCAATTTATTCATAAACTATTAAGAAGAAGAAATTCATCAATCAACAAGGTGCAGAGCATAAAAAACACAAGCAGAGGAATAAAAACATTTCTCTTTTCATTAATCAAAGGGGAAAGTACAGGTAAGAAAAAGAAAAAGTACAACTGCTAAAAAAGGAAAATAAAAAGTTGCTCGGTTCTACACCTTCTTCTTATCTGCCTCAGGATTAACTAAAGTAGAAGCAGGCGCATAAGGGAAAAGAGGATTAACTGTGGAGGGGGCAGAAGAATCAACATCCTGGTGTTGATTGGAAGACTCCATCACTATAAGGGATTCACTGGAACCCCCATCATCATCAACTTCCCCGTCCAGGTTTGGAGGGGCCCCAAGATCATGTCGCAAGAAAAGCTCAGTCTTTTGGAGTGCCGACCTCCATTAAGGTAGCAGACCAACCGTCCTTAAAGCATTTCTTCTTCGCAAACTCAATTTGAGAAGAAGCTGCTCCAATGGCCTTATGCCAACCTCTGTTTAAGTCAGCCTCCATGGCCTTAGTCCTTTTTGCCTTCTCAACACCCAAATCCTTTTATAGCTAGGTGGTTTTGACTTTCTTAGCATCTAAGTCTTTTTGTAACTTATCAGCCAGACCCCGAGCAGTTTCAGCAGCTCCTTCAGTAACTTTCACCTTCTTCTCCCATTTCTTCTATTCATTGACCAGTGATTGTTGGGAATCAAGCACTGACTTTTTTAGCTCATTAAAAGCTTCTTTAACTTCACCAAAAGAAGCTCTTAAAGTCTCATCTTTCTCCAACATGTTATTGAAGTCAATGATGAACTACACAAGAATAATAAGGAAAGTCAGTATTATGAAGAACAAATAAAGAGACAGAAAAGTAAAGAAGGTGAAAGAATATACCGAGTAAGCCTTTGAGCAACCCTGTTAGAACTTTTAGAATGAGGTAGTTCAGCTGCAGCACCCCTGTGGTCTGGTAAAGTCCCAGACTTTATTAGTTGTCTTGCCAATCTAGGCCAAGGACCACTGAAGAGGCAGAAGAAGATATATTAACCAACTCACATTGGCCAGGAAGGGAAGAAGAACCTTCTGGTAACTTAGAAGGAAGTCATTTCCTTATTCATTTGAAGGCGCTCTCTTCGACTTTCCTGGCTGGGGGTTTCTTCCCAATTTCATCTTTATTTTTCACCCCCTCATCATCTTATTTAGAAGGAGGATTGCTAGCTATGTCTCCCAAAATATTAGGAAACTTCCTTTTTCCCGTAACAACAGTAAGAGGTAAGTTTAAATCCAAGGAGGAAGGGGAGTGGGCAACAAGATCACCACTGCCAGATGCAGCAGCTGAGGAAGTAAAAAGAGGTTCCTGCTGAAGGTTAATTACAGGGGAAGGAGTGGCTATTGGGGGATGAGAAATAAAAGTAGAAACTATATTCTTGTACTACAACAAATATGATGTAGACCTAATGTGTTCCTCACCAATCCTCTGATGAAGTCCCCAAATGAATTTCAACTCCCCGAGGTTCACTTACCTCTCCTTTGGGCACCTTCTCTTCTGATAAACTGCAATAAAAATTTACAAAGAAATAATTAGTACTACATTTAAAAAAGTATGTATAGGGCAAGACAATTAATGTAATACCCCGTATTTTTGGCAATATTTATTTTTGGGATTAATTAATTAAATGAGAATTAATTGGGAATTAATCCGGATAAAATACTAGCGAGATGTGAGTTGGTATTTGACTATATTGAGTATATATGATGTTATATGAATATTGAATTATGAATTTGTCGTGAGATTGATATACGGCAATTTGGACATTTTATTGGGACGCGAGTGACAGTCGCGTCAGGATATAATTATTTTGATTATAAAAGTGAATTTAAATTCTATGAACCGTATGGTCATTTTGAGTGCGCCAATGCGTCCGGAAGGGTCGAGATAGTTAGAAAACACTAGCCGGGGGTTTAGTTTGGGTCCCGGGGTATTTTTAGGCCATACCGGCAACATAAAGGGTATTTTGGTAATTTCGTATTTTTGGGAATTTAAAGTGACGAAAATTAGGAGTCTTTATCTGATTGGGAATTGACCCACTAAACCCACTAACCAACCCTTAATGACCCAATAAGCTACGGGGGTTATCAAATTAGGTTTCCAAAACTTTCCCAAAGAAAACCCTAGCCACCATTGGAGATAAGCTTGGAGAGAGAGAGATAGAAGGGAATTCTGCAGAAAGAGAGAGAGAACTTCAACAAATCGTCATCAAAATCAGAGATTGAATCAAGGCAAGTGGTTTAATTTCAATTATTATAGAGAATGCATCTTCCATGTGTAGGAATTTACATAAATCTAATTGTTCTTGAGAGTTTAATAAAAACCCATTTTAATTGGACTTAGAATTTGAATGTTGAGGAGTAATTGCATGTAGAATTGTAGAGAAATGATTACCCTGATGTAAATATGTGTTGGATGTAACAAAAACGAATCTAATTTGAGTAAATTGATGATCATAAATTTTAGGGTTTATGTTCTTGAAAATTTGGGGAAAAGTGTAGAGATTTGATGGATTGATGATGATTAGGATGAATTGGTCCTTTAAAATACGTTTGTATATAACCTTGATATGTTTAGGGATGATTAGAGAC
Source organism: Sambucus nigra (assembly GCA_949130495.1). NCBI lineage: Eukaryota > Viridiplantae > Streptophyta > Magnoliopsida > Dipsacales > Adoxaceae > Sambucus > Sambucus nigra. The sequence continues at coordinate 190,941,235 of OX422216.1, forward strand.
CATAAAACATTGTTGGGACGAATTTTGGTTGAGATTAGAAGTGTAGAAATTGGTGAAAAACGAATATAGAATTTCTGGGCTTGAATCTGGTCACTCGTTAGAAGACCTACCCAGGTCGTTCGAACGAGCTCGTTTGAACGAGCTTCTAACCAGTTGACAGTTTGGGGTTCTAACGAGAAGAATGTTCATTTGATAATCTCGTTCAAACGAGATATCGTTAGATAGCCCAGTTCGTTCGAACGAAATATCGTTCGAACAGCCTCGTTCGAACGAGACTTCTAACGAGCTGGCAGTTTAGGCCTTTTTGGCCTGTTTTGATTTTGGGAGTCCCGTGAACTTGTTCGAGAATAGAGATAACATTCCTTTGATGATGTATTGGTATACTTGGGACATTTGGATATAATGAGGAGTAAATTATAATTGTGGAACGAATCAAATAGACATTATGGATTGAGACGTGAGTGCCTACTACGACGTGAGAATAAATTATGGCGCGTATAAATGTGGACCGGGATTATATAAGTTATATATATATTAAGTTGGTACGAGAATGCGATATGTACTACAATTAAATTACGGTGATTACTAAGATGCGTGTTTACTTAGTATTGGTATATGATTTGTGTGTATGACATACCTACCATACTTGCTATCACGGGAGGTTTGCGTTCGCTTAGGGACCTCTAATCCTTGTGTTGCCCGGATTTAGACTGGTTACCTCGATGAACATAGGTCAGAGAAAGACTTATTGGGATGTTAATAAGTCCGCTGATCGTGGGAGCGTAGGTATGTGCGTGACCCATGTGATGTGACTGTGTTCGCCTCCATTATTTGTGATGTTGTTATCTGTGAACTATTCCTGAGAGATTCGGGATATGTGATCCTTATGTACGTGATGTACCGGGATGGATAACAGAGTGTGTGTGCACCGCAGCTTAGTTCTCGGGGTGCTTGTATTGTATATTTATGATGTGAATAATATACACTTAATTAATGGGAACCTTCATGTTAATGTTGTGAATATAATTACGGTATTGTTTCGAGAAAAAATATAACGGGTTAACTGATAGTGAAATATATTGCATATTGAGCATCTGAGTTTACGTTAAACCCCTATTTAATTTAGATCGTTTTTATGTTAATGGGAACCGAGTAATAAGGGTAGAACCTATATCAGTCTAGCTAGATATGATGTCTCTTAACTAGTGGTTAATGTCATTTTAGATGGGTACTTACGTTAGGAGTGCACACTTAGTCGAGAGGTGAGAATTTCATGTGAGTGCACGTCCTAACATGTACTTTGCATTTAATGTTTTAAATGTTTTTAAAGCACTTGCAGGTTTTTAAAATATCTCCACATTCGGGCTCTGACCCGTTTGCTTTCAAATCTATTTTTTTGTAAAACCATTTTAGGTGCCCAGCCATAAGGACACCATGCATAGGATACTCATTCAGATGACGAACTGTAGATGTTTGTGGAAGTTACAGGGATTTGCTTGTAGACGCTTTTATCATTTGGATTCCATGTTCAGTATTCCTCAGTTTTAGGGCATGTTGCCCAGTTCCATTAGAGATACATTTCCATTTCAGTTTTTCAGACTTTGGCATGTATTGATTCAGTATTCAGTATTTAGTTATTCATTTCAGTTGTGGAGTTTGTTGTGAGGAGTTTCCTCCGGATTTATTTATATCATGTGATGGCTATTCTATTACTTCGTTATGGTGAATGGTGTTATTATTCTTGCATTAAATCTTTTTCTGCATGTTAATCAGACTTTAATTAAAATTTGGCAACTTACTTTTTAAATACTAGGTGGTTAGTAATAATAAAATGTTTTCGACAGTGATGCTATTAACTGAGCCAACTTGGCATTTTGGTTTAATTTAATAAAGGAGTAGCTACCCGGTATTTAATTAGTCGGGGTGTCACAATTAAATGAGGAATAACCTATCCCATTGCCAAAAGGAGGGTATCCAGGCCCCCGATACTCAGTATTCCCAATCAAAGGGGTATATTGCCAATTTTTTACAACAACTCCATGCTCAAAATAATCCCTATTGGAGCCTGAAAGATTAACTACTAATGCTTTGTTCACAATCCTAGTCTTTAAATAAAAAGTGGTGTCACTAGTCACCCACTTATAACAAAATATTATTTCTGGAATCCCTAGATGGGTTCCATGGATTTGATTCAACCTATACACTCCATTTACAACCCTCTAAGTATTGGGGGCTACCCTAGTTTAAACAACGTCAAAATATTGACAAAACTCAAGACAAAATGGGTTTAAAGGAAAGTTAAACCCACACTCATCTATAAAGATAGAGGGAAACCAGTGACCTTCAGCAGGTGAGAAAAAATCAGCAGGCAAAGTAGCGTGTTCCAAAACATCCCAAGAGGGAATCTTAAATTCATTTCTGAATTCATCAAGAGAATCAATAGAGTAAACCATGATGAAGAATATAAGATAAAACAAAGAGTTCGTATAAAGATTAAGGATTCATCAAGAACTGAAGAACATAAAACGATCGCACAAGAGAGAAAAAAAAGCTTAAAGACGCTGTAGCAAAAAAACACTCAAAAAATTTAAGGTAAGAAACGATCGTGGCTTTTCCCGCTCTTTATAGGTTGCCTCGAAAACTGGAAAAATAATGATTAAAAGGCAGCGTCAATTGAACTGGTGGTGGCTAAAGGTAGGAAAGACGGATTTTCCCCCAAACGATTCGTTAAAGTTGTGGATAAATTCAAAAATGCCACGCGCATTATATTTCTATAATTAAACCATAATTTTTACAAGTATGGAAATTCGGCAACCGACAAAGCCTAAAATTGTTTCCCGACAACTTTAAGAGATAAATGCTCCATAATCTTGTAAAAAATTCAAGCATGAAACATTAGGGGCTTCTGTTGATACAAAAAATTATCCGTTTACATGGACCATTTGGATAGTGACACGTGATGTACAGTGGAAGATTAATCCTGGTCAGCAAGGATGAAATGCTGACCTATTGAGGGATGCCGACCAACATATCAATGAAGCCCGACCAACAATGATAGGAAAATGCCAACAGTTGTATACATAAATGATTGTATAGATGTAAATGTCTACGGTATAAATACATTCCATCTTTTGATATTCCAGCATTTGTACACCCCTTGTGGGCTAGAAACACATTGCAAACCCTACATACAAGGGATACGAAAAAAGAGGCAATTGAACAAGCCCAAAATAATATACAATAGTGGACGTAGGCTCCTCCCTTAAGCCAAAACCACTTTAAAATTCTCTTGTCTCTTTTACTTATATTTATTTTCGATAAATTAATTAGCCTAGTCTAGTTTTTTGCATCAACAACACCTTAAATAGAAAAACATGAATTTCAAGGCGCCAAAATCATTCGAAAGAAAATAAAAGGTCGTTCGAACGAGATTAACGTTTCGTTCTAATGAAATTATATTTTTGTTCAAACAAAACAATTGTCTCGTTCGATCATCCGTCTAACGAGCTTCTAAAGAGTTGTGCATCCTTAACGGAGTATTATCATTCGATGGTCATTAGATGGTCATTCCAACGAGATATTAATTTCATTCTAATGAGACCAAGGTCGATAATGAAACTTCTATTTTCGTTCTAACGAGATTGAATTCCATTCTAACTAGATTAAAATAAAAAATATTTTTCTTAAAAAAAATTTAAAAACATTTCCAAACGATTTTAAGTTAAAGAAATAAACACCCTTAAAAATATCCAAGGACCCATATTCAATATGCATTCATACATGCGAGATCCTTAATAAATGTGAAGACAAACTGGGCACTAAATACGACACGATGTATCCAATCTTTGAATCTTGGCCATTACGTCTTCATCAAATACATCATACGCTTATGGGATTTGTTGATGTCTAAACATGGATCGGTTACATTTTATAATCATAGATAAATAAAAGAAAAGGAACCTAAACCACTCACACAAAAGACAAGGAATTTTAAAGCGATTCGGCTATGGAAGAAAGCCTACATCCACTGTTATTTTATTCAAGGGTTTACAATAGCTTAAAAGAGAGTGATTTGAGTCGTATTGGGCTTGTCCCCTAGCTATGGGGGAATATGCATTTATAAGGGTCTAAAACCCTATAGATCGAATGTCTTTATATGCCAGGCATTTACTTCTATATACAATACATGCGAGATTAGTTATTCAAAGTTGGTTGGCATTATCGTTTACTAGTATTCCGGTTGACTGGCCTTCTAGAGTTGGTTGGCGTTCTGGCCGACTAAGTGTCTCTAAATCCGATCGAGTATGTTGGTCGGCCATGTTGGATGACAGATATATGATCATAATTAGTCTATGTGGGAGTATAATTTTTACACACAACATAATCCTTCAATGTTTCATGCTTGATGCTTGCATGAAAGTATGGAGTATTTAATTCAAGAAGTTACTCGACGGGCTATTAGGGCGTTTAGTCGGCAGTCGACCTCCCAGACTTGTAAGAATTTTTGCTGGTATTATTTGAGAATGACATTTTTGTAAATAATTCCAAAATTAGCGAACCGCCAAAGGGTATATCGGTATTTTCCCGTCTGAAGCCATGCTGTTATAAGAATGTCAATCGTTGGGACATATAATCATTGCTTTTTCCATTTTTGAGGTAAGCTATAAAAGGTACGAAGCTTTCCCTTGTTCTCACTTTACCTTAAACTTTATGAACTGTTGTAATTTCTTTGTCTTCAGGTTATTTCTTGCACAATCTTTTGCCACCATTTTCTTTCGTTCTTTCTGAATCCTTAAATCCCTGTAAGCACCCTTTCCTTCTTTCTGTTTTATCTTTTTATTTTTTATTTTTTATTATAGTTCACATCGTTGACGAGGATTCTTTAGAGGAGTTTAAAGAGAAAAATAAAATCCCTTCTTGGGTAGACCTGAAGATACCTCATGGTCCTATTGATGTTAACTCTCTGGTTGAGGGTCATTGGATCCCCACTTTATTCAAAGTTGAGTGTGGTATTACATTTCCCCCCAAACCCCCTTTTTCCTTCATTTCTGTCAATATTTCAATGTAGTTCCTGCAAGAGTTTCTCCCCAATACTTGGAGAGTTATGAATGATGTGAGTAGGCTGAACGAACTCTATGGGACCCATATTGGGATTCCAAAGTTAATGTATTGCTACAAGTGGGTTACTATTGCCGATTAAAATGGTCTATCATTTTATAGACGTCAATATGATTAATAATACAAAGCCTAACCTATAACTCAAATGTTTTATCCAGAATTACGCAAAATACATACAAATTGACTCGATTGGAAATTTATCCTTACAATCTTAGAAGATAAAGGCGCATCCGACAAAAGAACCAAGAAAATGCTATAAAATATATTTTTTCTTTGAAAGAAATAAGTCCAACACTTAGAATACTTACCGATTTTGCTGGAAAATATTACTCAGGAAAGACATTACACGTGGAAACAAATTCCACGACATCATCTGATTTATCGTCTAAAGGATTCTTAGAGGAACCTTGGGGAGAAGGAGATGGAGTTATTTTTACATGTGCCTGGCTTAATTTCTTCCTAAAATGTTTCTTTCATTGAGGATGCACATCAGTTGGAGGACCTTCCTCTATTGGAACTTTCGAAGCAACTTATTTTGGATAAACCTGAGAAACATTGAAATCATGAGCAGGGTGACATCTTTCTAAACCAGCTAAAATGTCATTCGCACTAACTGTAGTGGGATTCATCTTAGACAAAAAGATCAGCTACCATTATGTGCACCTTTTTTATAAGATATAGATTTAGGGGGGCAACAAACTTTATGGGTATGCCAACCACCTTAGAAGAACCTCTAGTTACCTTGGAATTCTTGGGAGATTTGGATTTCGTGGGACTTGCATTCGTTTGTGCTTTTTTTTTCACCAGCGCCCACTTTCTGGGATTTCTTTCCATTCTTTCCCACTTTAACAATCTCACTGATTGGGGCAAAGGGGGAAACTCAACAAGTAGCTCAAGATTGATGGCGCTCGATTCAAAATCCAACCCAATAAGTAATAGAGTTATTCGTAAGACCAATATCATTAGGCTTAAAATATTCCACAACGAAATAAATTGGTTGAGTCCTTACAAAAGCTTTAAATTGTTTGAGCTAGAACAGCCAAAAATAGCAAATCCAATGCATTGAAACATCACCTTACCTTTTTAACGAAAGAAAAACTATCTTTCTATTAAACTCTACACAAAGAGATAATACATTTCACCATGTGAAGTTAAGGCAAGAGGTAGAGAAAGAATCATCAATTCTACTATTTCGGAAAATTAAAAGATGAATGCCTTGGTTAAAGCCAAATTGCCTAGTACAATGATGGGGGTTGTAAGCTTCACTCTCTCTCTCTCCCACTCAATGAATAAAGGGAGGCGAATGGGTGTAAGAAAAAGAACCACAACCATTGAAGGATCATCACTTGCAGATGCCTCAAAGTTGATTGAACGAACTATATAAGCTTCATCCTTAAAGAATGACCACGTCTTGGTGTGAGTTTCCTTAGTGTATGGTATGTCGATAAAAGCACTTTGAGCATCTATCAAGGGAAGAAAATCCTTATTTCTCTATTTATGGTTCGAACGCAATAATCTTGGGCGTCTGATTGGGAACTTACTCATTGAGAGTTCCACTAGAGCAATCTTGGGGAAGCTAATGTAAAGGAACCCCGTCAGAATAATTATGTTACTAAAGTTAGAAATATCGTATCTTCCAACAAAACAATCCATATCGAAGTGGGATTTGTCTAACAAAGTGTATAAAAAACTAAAGTTATAGAAACTATAGGAATGTTGACTCCACGAGAAAATCTAACTGCAAAATTGATCACATCTATGCATGGTTGATCATTGGGCCTACCAGGAAGGAAGAAACGAGAGAGCATGCATAAAATATAGGCAGCTGGCTCAGAGGAGTTATCTTTACTAGGCCCAAACAGTACATCAAGTGTCACTCCCATTTCATTCTTCTCCGTAGTCAACTTTAGTGGGACCGTATAAAAATACTTGATTAACTAAGTAAACGTTGCTTTGGAGGAATCACCTGCGCACTCAGGACAATTTTTGTATCTCTGTTTGAGCTTCATATTCCTTGTTATCTAGAGGTTGATCGTTATATGGAAGGGAACAACATGTCTCTATCCTCATCGGCTCCCACACATCCTCCAAGGTGACTATGAACTCACCCCAAGCTGCCACAAATGTGTGAGATAAATAATTTTGCCAAGAAATAAGTAGGTGGAGCACAAAGTTATTTTTAGAAAGTGTAAATCACCAAACCAATAAGCATCATTTGAGAGGCCAAATTTGAGAAGAGCATCCCCTCACTTCTTGTAAATGTAAGTTTTCCAAGCAACGAAACCTTCAGGTGTGCCACCTGGTGCTTTGAAATCAATGTTAGAGTAGGGAAAATCTCCCATGTTCAACCGAAACCTCAAAATACCATAAGGGGGTAGATTACCCCCCCCCCCCCCAACCCCAGAATAACTTTTTAATTCCTCAGCTACAAGAAAAGGGTCATTTAACTCTTTCAAATTCATAGAGAAGTTCCTACCTTCTTCCAAAGATTTATCTCCCTCTCAAAGAATGGAGAACGATGATGATGATTAAAAATAACCTCCCTCTCTGATAGCTCAAACGATGGAGTAACGTCAAAACCTTCGTTAGAATCATCCAAAACTTTGCTTTATAATGCCATTATTGTGAGAAGAAGAGTATAAATAAAATAAATGTTGCAAAAACATTAGAAAATGGGACTAAAAGGGATATGATCAAAAATTAGTGAAGAATATATGAAGTTTTTATTGCAAAAGAATAAGGTTTAAGAGCGTTAATGGCAGTAAAGAGTTAGAAGGTTGTGAAGAAAGGAAAGAGAAAAGCTTTTATAGGATTGATAAATGACTAGTCGTTTATTTTCTTTTGGCTCTTCATTAAAATAGGTGACCATTTGAATTTAGGGCCAAAATGACAATTGAACAAACTGATGTCTCAGAGATCTTGTTATGACTACATGTGGAAATAGGTGACGACGATGTTAGAATGAATGATCTTGGCATTTAATGCGAAGATATACCAACGATCATTTTTTACATGAGAAGTACAAGTGGACATAAATAGAAACATGTACAAATAAGGTTCTTAGGTTTGAGGTCTTTCGACAGAAGGTCTTCGATTGAGTTTCATCACACAAAGGTTTCTCAATTCAGGATTTAAAATGGAGAGGTTACAAATAATGAACAATTAAGATTTGTGGTGACTCGATTTACCTAGCCAAAGTGTTTCAAAGTCGCAATTTATTTGAATGGGGTGTTTCGTACAAAAACTTCTTGTTTACACAAAAGGAAAATATAGGAGGGGCTTATTTGAAAAACTCCCTTCTCATAGATAAGTTACGTCAAGATGAAAAAAAAGGAGTTTATTTGATGTTACATGGAAGAGTTTAATTTGAAAACTTGAAAGATCAAGTCTGACAGAACTGATTAAGCTCAAGGCAGAACCAAAGAAGCTCAAGCTCAAGGTTCCCAAAGAAACTTCCCCTGAGAACAAATAGACTGGAATAACTCCACACGATCAAGCACGGTGCGAAACGAATCAAACTATCGGGAGCATGTTACGAGCAACAACAAGCTTGCATGATCAATGATGCTCGTGAGCTGTAAAATGATGCTGATGAAAAAAGCATTATCTGAAACGAAAGAATATTCCTTTTACACGTGATTTTATGCCAGTAGAATTTATATAATGTGTTGGACATTATGATCAATATGCTTTATTAGAATAATAGTTTTGTCCATGTTTGAGACAAATTTATACCAAACTAAATGGTTTTATCCTCTATTACATGGATGATGGTGGTTTACCAGTAGAAGCATCCAAAAAAAGAAAAAAAGGGTTCAAGGTCCCATGAAATTGAGACAGACTATCTATAGGCTACTTCATTCCATTGAAGGGATAAGACTGAGAACAGAGAAGAAAGATAACAGTACTCAGATAGAAAGCACACACAAAGAGGGAAGAATTTTTGAAATAGACTTCAAAAGACTTGAAGAGACTCCAAGAGAGTTTTAAACACAATAAACACTTAGATAGGTGAAGTTTTATTAAGATTTGATCGTTTGTAAACATTAATTTCCATTCTCAGTGAAATTTAACTCTAGCTCATATGGACCTAACCCAAGTTGAGTGAACCACTTTATTTATTGTGTTGCTTGCAGTTGATTTCTTCTCCTAAGTATATTTTCCCATCATTATTGAGTTTGTTTATCATCACACTTGCAAAACATCTTTTTATCTTGCCATTAATAAGGGTTATGCTTTAGTTTTACTACAAATACCCAGGTGACAAGAAAAAATACAGCTTCATCCTATTACCCAAAGAGAAGTGCTCTCTTACACCATGTGTGAGTGACCGTGGTGTATCTTACTAGGGGATTCCATAAGGGAAATGTGCGTTGCGGACCATGCTAGTATGTCGGTGAATAAACGGGCTCTTCGTTGGTAATATTTACCCCTCGATCACACATCTTGGTACCCGTGATCGAGAGGGTCTTCGAGGGTATTTCTTTCATATGTCTTGGTATGGTAGGCTGTGTGACTGATGGGTAGACATAGTGATTTATCCTTTAACTATTCAAAGCTCTTAGGTTTAAGACGACCTAAGACTAGACCTAGTATGCACGGGAAATCTTCAAAGGTAATAAGGTTAGGCCTTCGTTATTTATAGGCGTGAGAGATGCTCATTTATTTGTATATGTCGGGGATTGTACCTTTATATGGGTGTTAAACATGAGTATAGTCTTTCTCCTAACATATGTGAGTATGATGTGGCAGTACTAGAGATAGTGGTATCGGTTTATGTGATATACTAGATATGTACCTACATACTTATGATTCTGATTTATGTATTACATATAATAGAGAGGTGTATATTGTATTATTGGCATGAGATAGTCCATATGTTTAGACAAGAGATATACGTCTGTTATTGGTATGTTGGTTATTTGGTGAGACATACTGTAGGTGTGAGATTACCTCACAACTTATGTTTTATAATGAAAGATATAAACCTAAAAATGAGAAATTAAAGACTATAAAATGAAGATGTAAAGCTTTAATCACATGGGAGACATATGGGTTAAGGTTTTAGAACCGCGTGATATTTTAGGTTGTTGGGTTGGGTAACAAATAACTAAAATACGAGAGGAAGATGTGTAGTTATGATGTTATCCAGATTCAATTATAATCCTATTCAACATAGGCTTGTGTTTAAATTTTCTATTGAAAAAATATCTTTACATGTTCCTATTGTGGTAATTCCAGAAGATGAGGGATCATTAGAGGAGCATCTCTAGAGACGTCCCATTTCTTACTCCTAGGATTGTAGGAGTCGATCCAGTGTAGCTCATCGTTATATTGTACTCCTTTATCTCTAGTTTTGTTGTATATGTATATTTACATTCAGAGATGAATTATGTTATTTTTTGGTGATTGGTATCAAAGTTGGTTTTGTGTGGGTTCAATATTTCATTTTATTGTCTTTCTTATTTCGATTCCTATATATTTCTTATGCTAAGAATGTTATATAAAGTTTTTATTTTAGTGGTTTTCATGGTAGACCTGATTAATCTATTTATGGATTTTTTGGGGGTATCATAGAATTACCAGAGAAGAAGTTAGGGATGGAATCCATTACCAAAAGGACTTAGTCCGATGATGAATAGTAACACTCCACTGTAGATGAACAATGCGCCTCCTCTGCGTTAATCTGGAAACACCTCCTTTTTCTCTCAAATTCTCACATTTCTCTCTCTAAAGTGTTTGCTAAGGGTATCTAGCAACTTTAAAGGGTGGTGTTAAAAGCACCCACTGGAATTATAAGTAGACACCACATCATAACATTTTAAAGCACATGTACAATCATCTTAAATCGTGTGTGGTTCCCACTAACAATTCCAGTGGGTGCCTTAGCAGCACCCATTAAACATTACATTTTTGTCAGTACTGGATTATATTGGAACAACCTTGGACTTTATTGTTGGCAGTTATTCATATTATTGTATACATTATATCTTTAAATATTGGAAAAGTTTTAAATTGTCTCATAATTTTGTTCCATAATAAGAATAATATTTTGAATTATAGCAATCTGCATATTCTAATATTTGGACTTGATCAACGCCGATATTAGAATATACGAGTTGTTATAGAAAAATTTCCAAACACAATGTAACCACATACATTAAGGTCCATTTTATCAAACATTTTGATTAATGATGAGAACATACTCGTTTAAACGTCATAATCAAGGTTTATGGTTATATAACATACATTGAATAGCATTTAATAAGAATTGAAAAAGGCTTAAAACATTTTGAGGTCGATTAACATAGAATGTATTGAATATAACTCGTGTGAAGAACACAAATGAACATTATTGAGCCCTGAGTGATGAAACCAAAAATAAAGTTCAATGAAAAATACTCTTTGGAAAATCTACTTTGATATATATCATGAAAAAAATCTATTTTTCCTTAAAGGTATAAAATTTTCACCTAACACATTTGTCTTCCTCATTTTAAGAAATTTGTGATTAAAATCTTTTAGCCTCATATCCTTGGTGTTACCCAATTTTGGAGTTATATAATTCTTTAAGACATAACTTATCACAAATGTCTTAAATGTGGCGATTAGAGCTCAATCACAAAGGTAAGAGAACTATTTTTAATTTTCAAAGGTAGCTCAAAAAAATCAAAGTTGCAATCCTAACCGCATTATCTTTCATGAATTAGAACGGTTTTTTATTTTTATTTTCAACTACAACCATAAAGAAACTTCTCTTATGCACAAGTCAAAAGAATAACTCTCTTTTTAAATCTAAATCCTTTTGAAAACTGATTCGTATCAAATTATGCATTTAAATACCCTCGAAACTTATGCATTTTAGCCCCCTCGGGTACTTTAATGTCTATAATTATGCTCGTTAATCAGACAACCTCCGTTTTATATGCTAAAATATTATTTGAGGTATAATTGAGCTATTATAGGTATTAAAGTGCTTAGTATGAAGTTTGGGCACGTTCCGACTAAGTTTCGTCGCGATTCGCACGTTCGGGGCATTTTCGTAATTTTACACTTTAGGATTTTTTGCCCGAAGTCTTCACGGAAGTTGTAGCCCTTGGGCCAAGCTTCGCGTGGCCGCGAACGGTGCTCGAATCGGAGTCCGAACGAAGAAAACACGGAGCTTTAATCGGAAAGAATTATAAGGATTCATTAACAATTTAAATAATTCCATCCATGTCCCTTTTCTTCTTTAATAACAAATTCATTAATTCCCTTTGTGTCCCCAAAACGTTTTTAGCAGCAAATGAAGATGGCGATTTGGCCCTAGGCTCGGGTTTTGCTCGGGTTTTGGGTTCGCCCGAAATTCGAGCCTTTCGTCCGAAATTGGAGCTTGATTTGGGACCACACACGCAAATGGGTCTCTTTGGCCATTTTTTGGAGCTTGGATTTTGTCCATTAATGGCTATGGAGGTTTTGGAGCTTAGAAGTGGGTTTTTGCATTTTAATGGTGGAACGCAAGTTAGTCTCGGTTTTGGCTTCCAAGAATGGTCTTGGCATATGTGGAGTTGGGCTTTTGTTGGCATTTTTTGGAAATGGGCCTTGATTTGGTGTTTGCCACCATTAATGGGCATGGAGATTCTTGGCCATATTTGGACGGGGAGTGTGCGAAGTTATGAATGGATTGGGTGTTTCCAGCAGCGCCGGTCGACCGGCCTCTCACAGGCGGTCGACCGCGTTTTCCATTTTTGCCGTGGGTTGTAGACAGTGGGCAGCCCCCATTACGCGCGGTCGACCGGTTACCACACCCGGTCGACCGGTACTCTGTATTTTGGTCCCTTTTTTGCTGTAGCTTTCTTTCTTTATTTTCTTTTTTTCTTTTTCCTTTTTCTTTTGTTAGTTAATTTGGAGACTTATCTCCCTTTTTGTTTTCTTATTTCTTTTCTTTTCTTTGTTAATTCCAACTTAGTATAAATAGGAGACTTGGTTTATTTTTGTAAATATCATGTAATAAATTAGATTTTTAGTTCTCTTCTCTCTTAGAACTTAGGGTTTGGTATATTTGGGGATTTTTTGTTGGAGATAACCCCTCTCCTCATTTTTCACCATTAATGTAAGTGCTACTATTCATTGTCTCCCTTAAGTTGGATTTGCTTTATTTTTCATGCTTAATTAATTTTCATGCCTAGATAATTTTAGTTGCTAAATTAATTAGTGGTGTTCTTTAATTAATTAGTTAATTTATTTATGTAATTTAATATGTGTAGGGGCTAATTTAAATTAGGGTGCGATTAATGGAACTCACGTAGGGTTGATTTGTTGCTTCGCTTTGGTGATGGAGATTTACGTATTTATTTCGAGTGCGTTGTCCTAGTTTTTACGCCTAGGAAATTTAACGGTGTATATCATGTATGCACCGTGTTTACGACCTTGCGTGCGTAATTTCCGGGATATTTGTTGACGCCAAAATCTTATTAGTCTTTTATGCGAATTTAGGAGTGTGACAACTCTTAATTTAATTAATTGACGAAACGAGATGCAATCCTAATAATTCGCAGTCCCATGTAATCATTTATACACGTTAACTCGATTTGAGGAATATTAGTCGCATCCTATAGTTTTTATTCGTTTTGTTAATTTTAGTTTAAATACACTCATGCCTACTTTATCTTTTATTTCTTTTTAGTTAGAAAAATATCTTTTACACTTTTATTGAGAAGTAATAAACCATTTAAATTCTAGCAACTCGTCTCTGTGGATTTTCGATACCCGACTTACCTCTATACTCACCCGTTGAGTGTAGTCGTAATTTAGGTTTTTGTATAGTTCAGGTGAGCCGAATTCAAAACGACCGGCGCGTAGGTGACGCTCGCGCCGCGGCAAAACCCTGTCTGCCAAATGGCGCCGTTGCCGGGGACTTGTTGTGTTAGAATTTATTTGATTTAGTATTTCGTAGTATTTTTTTCTATTTGTATTTTTTGTCTAACATTTTTGTAGGACTTCTACATTTGAGCGCCAAGAACCGCTTGAATTTTTCGCACGCGCATCACTTTGTGGATTTCATCACTTCGAGCCATCTTTGGGGTAAGCATGTCTTATTCCAATCCTTTCGGTAATCATTATGATAATTCTCAAAATTCTTGTAAACCTATGACTTTTGGTCAATACTTAGAGTCCCAAAAAATTACAAATTCAAAAATCACTTTGGGCGAGTATTACAAAAGTCAAACTTTGGAGTGCGTGTATTTTGATGATGATGACAATGATTTTGGGCCTTTACCTCCTTATAATAGGAATTCTGAAACGAATTGCAATAGTTTTCAACATTCCTATAATAATGAGTTTAACTTTAGTGCCGCTAATGATTTTCAAACTCCTCATTTTCAAGCATCCGTACCTCGGCCAATGACTTTCGGTGAGGGTTTGCTCATGCTTGAAAATGAGAGGTATGAAGAACGTTATCGGGAAGAAAATCGTTGTTGGGAGCAAGACTTGGATTTATTATTCGAATCCGACAACGATTTGTCTTCCGAGACTTTTGAAGTCGAGGAATGTTTTGAACCAATTGAGGACTTTGTGCCTAAATTGGAACAAACCATTCGTCACTTGGCCCACCTTTTAATTGATAATGAAAGCGAGGATGAAACGGATGTAGTATCCATTTGCAATGAGATGATTTCTTCTTTGGATCCCAAAGAAGAAAGTCTCATTGAAAATGATCCTATCTCCTTTGAAATTCCAACTTTGAGTGATGATAACTCATCTCTTGGGTTTGAATTTCTTTCCTCCCCATTTTCATTCTCCGTTATCACACCGTCACAAGTATCCGATGAATCGATACCGAACTTTAAAACGTTCAACCCTTTCACCGACGAGGAATACTTGCTCGAGTTGCTTTCCATGAAGGCATCTTTGCCCTCATGTGCGCCACCTCCCATTCTGCTTGCTAAATCTTTAGGAGGAAATTCAGTTTTTTTTGGTCCCCTTGTGTATTTGTCACCCGCCCTATCCAAATCCCCCATCCTCCCTCCCAAATTTTTAATTGGGGATGGTCCACCTTTTCCACCACCCACGTGCCTTCCGTTGTTTGAACGGAATTCCTATTTTTCGGGAGGCATGCATGTATGTGAGGGTACACCGGTTATCCTTCAAAGTCAAATCGTTCTTATGGTGGACCCTCAGCTATTTAGACTTCTAGTGTATAGTTAGTGTGAAGTCTAAATAGTAGGTTGTATATAGTTAGCTTTTTATTCTTTCTTTCTTTTTAATTTAGTTTAGTGTAATTAGTTAACTTTTTATTATTTGTTTTTGCTATGCTCGGTACTAACTTGTTTTGCAGCTTCATTTGGACTTGTACTTATGGAGATCGCTCCACGTGTGGGTAATATCATTCTTTTCCTAGCTTTGTGTTGTGTTCTTTAATGGACGCATTGGGGACAATGCAACATTTAAGTTAGGGGGTGTAGGATAGTCTATCCATTTTACTGTTTAATCCTTGGATTGGATTACAATTTAGTTACAAAGCATGTTTTTGTTAAAATTTGAAAATTTTCAAAAATATTTTCTTTCTTTTTTCTCCTTTGTTGGGCATTTTGCCCTTGTTTCCGATGATAAATTTTAATAATTGCCCGATCAAATAGACAATTCAACTATGCATGTTCTCGATTTTAGAAGTTATTAGATTCTAGTCCCTAAATCATTAATATTATGAATAACTTCATGAATTAAACTTTATCCGTGAACACATGCACCATTCTTGTTATGTTGAATTGGCTTAAGATTTTTATAACTCGGTATGCTTTTGCTGCATTGTATATACTTACACCGAGTGAGATTAGAGACTTATCTTCATTTGTGAGTGTATACACTATTCTTTTCTCATTGAAAACGTTAGAGTCGTTGGTAATCTCTTTATTCTTTCATTGATCGTTCATTAATTGAGTTCATCATTGAAATGTGTTACTTGAGCATGATTTTCATATGTTGTTTTGACTCGCGAATTGCGTATACTTTGTGAAATGATCATAGGCCCTCTTTGATATATCACCCATATGACCTTGACCTCACCTTTATATGTTCCCTAGTCAACCCACTTGAGCCTATATACTAGCCTTTCTTTTCATTACCCAAAAATCCCATATCCAACTCCAAATTGGAGTTTTATACCATATATATTACCTTACATACCCTTGTTTGGATTGTTGCTTGGAATTGAATGTTATTATTGTATTGTGGTTGCAATTTGAGCATGAAATGAGTAAAAAGGATGAAAAGAAAAAGAAAGAAAAAGAGTTGAAAAAGAGAAATTTGAAAACAAAAGAAAACAAAAGAGAAAAAGTGAGAAAAATGATGAAAAGAAAAAAAAAAGAAAGAGAAAGTTGTAAATATTGTTTGTAGTGTTTCAATAAGCTTTGATTACTCTCTCAATTGTTATACCTATGCTCGTTTGGACATCTTTGTCCAACTTTTGATATTGCCCACTTTTTCACATTATTCTGAGTTTCATCCCCAAACACTTTGAATCCGTATATACATCCCTTTCATTTCGTACCTTAACCTAGCCATACATTACAACCCTATTACAAGTCCTATGTGATCTTAGGTTGATGTAATTCAAATGTTTAAATAGTGTTGATAATCTGTGAAAATGCATTTCGCCTCTTTTAGTGTGCGGTATCCTTTCACTGAGATTGCAATTTTTATTTCCTATATAGCGTTCTTCTTTTGTGACATGTGCGCGGCCTAGTTTCCATTTACATTTACTCTTTATGCCCGCATGCCCCGTGTATTACCTCCCTTTTCATAGTGAATTCATTTGTTGAGCGTAATGCCCGTGAGGATTGAATGTATGCATGCTTTGATGTTTAGTATCCGAATTATTTAAGTTTTTCGCCAAAACATACCTTGCATATGCTCACTCCCCTTCCACATGTTAGAGTTTCAATTCATTGAGGTGCATTCGATAATGTTAATAACTAGGGACTTCTCATACGAATTCGTTTGCTATGCTAATAACATGTTGAAATCTTGTTCGCACTGATGAGTTTGTCTTGTTTGATTGGGCATATTTTGAGGAAACTTTATGCTGTTTGTGGGTTTCATCCCTGAAAACCCTCACGAGACGACACTCGTCCACTAGGGTAACCTAGGGGTTTAACGGCTTATTGCATATGCTAAATGCAATCATGTTCCCTATGAAAGTGGCATTTATATTTCGATGCATATATACATGTTGTGATTTTCTTATAGTTCTTATTGCGTTGAATTTCATTACTAGGGACTAGCAATGTGTAAGTTAGGGGGTGTGATTCGTATCAAATTATGCATTTAAATACCCTCGAAACTTATGCATTTTAGCCCCCTCGGGTACTTTAATGTCTATAATTATGCTCGTTAATCAGACAACCTCCGTTTTATATGCTAAAATATTATTTGAGGTATAATTGAGCTATTATAGGTATTAAAGTGCTTAGTATGAAGTTTGGGCACGTTCCGACTAAGTTTCGTCGCGATTCGCACGTTCGGGGCATTTTCGTAATTTTACACTTTAGGATTTTTTGCCCGAAGTCTTCACGGAAGTTGTAGCCCTTGGGCCAAGCTTCGCGTGGCCGCGAACGGTGCTCGAATCGGAGTCCGAACGAAGAAAACACGGAGCTTTAATTGGAAAGAATTATAAGGATTCATTAACAATTTAAATAATTCCATCCATGTCCCTTTTCTTCTTTAATAACAAATTCATTAATTCCCTTTGTGTCCCCAAAACGTTTTTAGCAGCAAATGAAGATGGCGATTTGGCCCTAGGCTCGGGTTTTGCTCGGGTTTTGGGTTCGCCCGAAATTCGAGCCTTTCGTCCGAAATTGGAGCTTGATTTGGGACCACACACGCAAATGGGTCTCTTTGGCCATTTTTTGGAGCTTGGATTTTGTCCATTAATGGCTATGGAGGTTTTGGAGCTTAGAAGTGGGTTTTTGCATTTTAATGGTGGAACGCAAGTTAGTCTCGGTTTTGGCTTCCAAGAATGGTCTTGGCATATGTGGAGTTGGGCTTTTGTTGGCATTTTTTGGAAATGGGCCTTGATTTGGTGTTTGCCACCATTAATGGGCATGGAGATTCTTGGCCATATTTGGACGGGGAGTGTGCGAAGTTATGAATGGATTGGGTGTTTCCAGCAGCGCCGGTCGACCGGCCTCTCACAGGCGGTCGACCGCGTTTTCCATTTTTGCCGTGGGTTGTAGACAGTGGGCAGCCCCCATTACGCGCGGTCGACCGGTTACCACACCCGGTCGACCGGTACTCTGTATTTTGGTCCCTTTTTTGCTGTAGCTTTCTTTCTTTATTTTCTTTTTTTCTTTTTCCTTTTTCTTTTGTTAGTTAATTTGGAGACTTATCTCCCTTTTTGTTTTCTTATTTCTTTTCTTTTCTTTGTTAATTCCAACTTAGTATAAATAGGAGACTTGGTTTATTTTTGTAAATATCATGTAATAAATTAGATTTTTAGTTCTCTTCTCTCTTAGAACTTAGGGTTTGGTATATTTGGGGATTTTTTGTTGGAGATAACCTCTCTCCTCATTTTTCACCATTAATGTAAGTGCTACTATTCATTGTCTCCCTTAAGTTGGATTTGCTTTATTTTTCATGCTTAATTAATTTTCATGCCTAGATAATTTTAGTTGCTAAATTAATTAGTGGTGTTCTTTAATTAATTAGTTAATTTATTTATGTAATTTAATATGTGTAGGGGCTAATTTAAATTAGGGTGCGATTAATGGAACTCACGTAGGGTTGATTTGTTGCTTCGCTTTGGTGATGGAGATTTACGTATTTATTTCGAGCGCGTTGTCCTAGTTTTTACGCCTAGGAAATTTAACGGTGTATATCATGTATGCACCGTGTTTACGACCTTGCGTGCGTAATTTCCGGGATATTTGTTGACGCCAAAATCTTATTAGTCTTTTATGCGAATTTAGGAGTGTGACAACTCTTAATTTAATTAATTGACGAAACGAGATGCAATCCTAATAATTCGCAGTCCCATGTAACCATTTATACACGTTAACTCGATTTGAGGAATATTAGTCGCATCCTATAGTTTTTATTCGTTTTGTTAATTTTAGTTTAAATACACTCATGCCTACTTTATCTTTTATTTCTTTTTAGTTAGAAAAATATCTTTTACACTTTTATTGAGAAGTAATAAACCATTTAAATTCTAGCAACTCGTCTCTGTGGATTTTCGATACCCGACTTACCTCTATACTCACCCGTTGAGTGTAGTCGTAATTTAGGTTTTTGTATAGTTCAGGTGAGCCGAATTCAAAACGACCGGCGCGTAGGTGACGCTCGCGCCGCGGCAAAACCCTGTCTGCCAAAAACCATGAAGCATAAATAAAATTTCTTTGTTTAATCTTACAATCGAAAAATGCTCAAGAATGTTGTGTAGTGTCAAGTGCATCGAGTTTATTGCATATATTATATCCATATGGATCAAGTTTAATAATTTTAATACTTTAAAGCTTTAAATTTCCATTTCGAGAGTATATGGTCATAAACGAAACTAATATACAAATATCATATGTGAGAGTTTGTGCATTGATTTAAGAATATGAGACAATTAACCTACAAGAACATGATAAAAATTATATCTAAAAACAAATAAGCAAGGTTGATAATAAAAAACAACATTAAAAATAAAATGCGCCGATGAACGAGATAGGTGTTCTAAAAGTCCTAGACACATTAACAAACACTTATATCCAGTAGAGGTTGAGGGAACCAATTTAAAATCCCTTTTGATATTTATGTCTCTACTTTTACGTATTATCCTTCCTAATACACACTTGATTCATGCGAGGCAATTTGGGATTAGGTTCAACGTTGGACAAATTTTGAATAACTTTGTCCTTGTTGTTGTGAACATCACAAGCATGATTTCTTTGCATTTTTTTTCCCGATTATTCCCATTAAAACTCATATTCTTTCTAGCATTACGAGAATAAAATGATGGATTGAGTAAATAACAAAATTTTCTAACATGACATATTATATGACAATGATTGCACTTAAGCACTTTAGGTCATGAAACATGCATTTGCACCTTAGGAACAATCTTCACAAACTTTGGAGTAATGAAATTATTATCCTTCAAATGACTCACACCATCATATTTCTTTGAGTTTGGAAAATGTTTGAAAATATATTTAACAAATGTTGTTTCATTTGATGGTGAAAAATTGACATGAAATACAAAATTTCCCGTTTCCTAGAATCCAAATTTACAATAATTCTTTCAACCTTTTTCGAAAGCTTGACAATGGATTCTTTGCAACTTCAAAAATTCTTTTTAAAGTGTCCAAAGAAATGATCAATTCATCTCTTTCCTTTTTTAAGGTAGATACACATTCATTTTCAATCATAGTTTAGCATATAAATATCTACTTCAACAATAAAGTCTTCATGGTTTCGCATAAGATATCAAATGAAAAATAAATAAAAAAAATTGCCCCCCCCCAAAAAAAAAAAAATGAAAAAAATCTAGAAAATAAACAAAACCCCCAAAAATGAAAAAAAAATCCAGAAAGTGAATAAAAATCCAAAAATAATGAAAAAATCCAGAAAGTGAATAAAAAGCCCAAACTAATTTTAAAAAAAATAAAAAAAGTGAATAAAACCCGCAAACAATGAAATTAAATCTAAAAGATGAATAAAATCCCAAAAATAGTTAAAAAAAATTCCAGAAAGTGAATAAAACCCCAAAAATAATGAAAAAAATCCAGAAAATGAATGAAACCTCAATAATAATAATAAAAAATACAGAAAGTGGATAAAAAATAAAATATATATTAACCCCAAAATTAATGTAAAAAAATACCCAAAAATTTATTAAAAAGTAATAAACTTATTAATTAAGAAAACGAATAACAAAAAATTTAAAAAATGCTTAGAAAATTTAAAAAATATAGAAAATGAAAAGAAATACATAAAATAAATATTAGTTCCAGAATTAATTTCAAAAAACACAAAAAAAGGTCAGAAAAAAATCAATAAAAAAACTAAAATAATGAAAAAATACAGAAAATGGGTAAAAAAAATAGAAAATAAATATTAACCCCTGAATGAATTTGAAATAGCCCAAAATTTTATTTAAAAGTCATAAATTTATTAATTAAGAAAAAAATATATAAAAGCACTCAAAAAATTTTAAAAATGGAAATGAATAAATACCCTAGAAAACTAATAAAAATGTAAATATTTGAAAAAAAAATTAAAAAGACAAGAGAATTAAAAAAACAAAAAAAAACATACTTGGTGATAGTGGGGACAAAACAATTGGGGGTGGGGGTGGGGGTGGGGGTGGGGGGCGTGGTGTATTTGGTTTGTATTCATTTTTTTTTTATTAATAATCTTAATACATTTTTTCTATTTGTTTTTTTTTAAATTCATTCTTGGGTTAATATTTATTTTATGTATTTTTTATTTTTTGTATTTGTATTCATTTTTTTATTTTTTATTTTTTATTTTCTGGAATTTTTATTAATTTTTTTATTTTTTTTTTTATATATTTTCGTTTATTTTTCCCATGGAAAATATTGGAACTCAAACACATAAAAGATGGAAAATAGAACATTTTCCACCTAGAAAATAATTGCAATCAAACACTACCAACAAATTTTTTCCATGGAAAATATTTACAAGTTTTCAATTCCGTGAAAATTGACTCTTAACGCTTATTTTCCATCTAATTTATCAAACACACCCTAAATGTTTGATGTTTATCATACACGTTTTCTTAAAAGAAAATATTTTGAACTTATTGCATTATTTGACAGATGGTGCAATCAAAACAACAATCATTTCAAGAGGATGAAGATCCAAAATCTATCTGAAAAAAGTCTTGGAGCAATACCGTTGCAATCTAATTGGATAACGAGATCTAATTGGGGATATGGAGGTTGCTAATGGTATTAAGGAGGAATTTAAAAAAAACTCCATTTTGGGCGTTGTTCAATACACTATGAATGATTTTGAGTGGACATTTTTAAAGAAGTTTGGGAAAAATATAAATGCGTTGACTCGGGCATATAATGTGGCTAGTTGTTACTTCACTATTGGGGTAATAGTTATACAATCCACACTCTGTGAAGTATGTCTAATCTTCGGCATCCCATTTGGTGAAGAAGAATTGAATATACCGTCATGGGGTAGAAAGCCACAAATAATATTGTCCAATAGATGTTTTAAAGATACCACATGAATGGTCACATCTTCGCATTTAAAAGTTATGACTCTTCGAGAATCCTCGGCCAAAATAAAATCTGCGAATTTTAACACTTTTAGGCTATTATGCCTTTACTCACTTGCAACATTATTTCCCAAGTGAGTTCATTTGAAGTGGTCATTTACGAAACATATGGATAAGATAAATGAGATGAAATAATATAATTAGCCTAAGTCAATTCATGTGTATCTGATCAACTCGATTGATAGCAATCACACCATTCCCCATAAAAAATGGTTGTGTTATCAACTTATTGGTATGAGTTATCTTATTTTGCATTTTTAAATTTGTTAAATAATTTCAAAACCGTAACAATTGATGGAATATTTGTAAATCTTGTTTTGTGAATATAGTATTGGTTTTGCGAGCACAATAACGGTGATTTTGTTACTATGTGGGACATCGTATTAGTTTTCCTACAACATCATTTTAATGGGTGATGTTAGAGTTGAGGTAATTTGAGTAATGCATCTCAATTTTTTACCCAATTTTAATCATTATGTATGCACAACATATTTGAAACAATTTACTTTTAATATGATGAAGGAAATCATTATTTATTGTAGCGTTTTACTTAAATTGTATATTTATTGTATTATTACTCATACAATAAATATTTATCGACATTTGTTAATCGGTTTCCTATTTTATATGTATTTTAAGCCAAGAATGTATATATGAAGTAAATTAATTTTGAATACTTGGTTATTAGATTTTATGTTTGTGTGTGTGTTCTGTGGGAACCTAAATAATTAATTAGGCCCAATTGAGGGACGACCGACCAAACCCAACTCAATGTGGACACGTCCGACCCAACTACTCAAAGGAAACAACAAGTATATTTGTCATGTGGATAAATACGAACGTTTATCATGTCAATAACATCAATAATGATAAGCACAATCGGTTACCAATAATCTCGAATGAGATATTCAGGAGTCACAACACGAGCCAATAACAAGCTGGGGGAGTTCCTTGTACAACTCAATGACTTTACACTACTATAAATATAACCCTTGCCCTATAGTCAAAAGGGATGTAATTTCGGTACTTGAGAGAACATAATAGAAAAACAGTGACCTATATGTAGGTAATTTTTTAAACCACGTATATTCTTGTGTTGTGTGATTGACATTTTTTTACTTCGTTCTTTAATTCCTTTCTGGATCCATTTTGTATTGTGATTAATTTGCACTCACAATTGGCGTCGTCTGTGAGAATCGACCTTCCTTTCCACGAGAGCAGTCTTCTCAAAGAACATCTATGATGTCTCAAAAACTAAATAGTGTACCTCAAACTGGAGATGTGCAGGCTGACTTAGCTCTCTTGAGATCCAGGTTTGAGGTTCGTTAAGATGGGAACCCAAGATTCTGACCAGAATAACAACCTTCGGAGGAAAGCCACAGGCAACCTAGATCTACTCAGATCTCACGCCTGGTTGAGGCCTACGAAGCAATGCTTCAACAACATGAGGAGGTCGCTCACCTCCAAGTTAAAGAGAATTATCACCTCCACCGACGACTAGAAGAGAAGGAAAAATAACTCCGTCAAAATCGAAAGCACTGACCTCAGACTCCTAGACCTCAGGTGAGCAAGACTCGTAACAAAGGAAGGATCACTAGGCATGACCAAGAGCGCTCAGTACATGGAAGTTATTAAGGCAGGCGCCACAGAGACAATGAGCTCCATAAAGATGACATAAGGAGTTCGGATCAAAGGGAAATGGATTAACACCCTGCTCATATGGGGGCCAGGTCAACCAAGGAGCTAGAAAGGAGAGCCCTCATTACCCAGATGAAGTCTTCCTTCTTGAGAACTGTCAAAGAGGAGGAACCCACTAAGAAGTTTGTAAACCCAGGTTTAAGGTCTATGATGGCAAGACTGATCCTATTAAGCATCTTTAGTTGTACAGGCACGCTATGACTTTATAGAGTCATAATAACGTACTGATGTCTCGTATTTTTCCCTCTAGCTTAGGTAATGTTGCCCAAAAATGGTTTGAGAAGCTCCCGCATAGGTCCATCAAGAGTTTCAAGGTGCTCGCCGAATCTTTCACTGCTTGGTTCATCACTACCAGCTCTCATCCCAAAAGAATGGACTCGCTGCTCACGATGAAAAAGACGCCACAAGAGCCCCTGTGTGAGTACGCCAAATGCTAATGGGATATCTTTAGTGATGTAGACGATTGTTCAGAGCAAGTTGTCATAGCATCCTTCAAAATAGGTCTACCCCCCATGTTGATAATATATCAATCCCTTAACAAGAAGGAAGCTAAAACCATTGACGATCTCATGTCATGCATTGAGAAATACGCCGAGGTGGAGGACGTGGTCTGCACTGATCAAGCTGAGACTGGTCACACCAAGGCAAGCAACGGGGGCGACGAGGAGAACACCCCCAAGAAGTGGAATAATAAGCTAAATGGTGCCAAGAATGGGGGCATAACTGATTCCTCTAAAGCATTTCAAGCCGTCAACACAGTTTTCAAGGAGCCGATCAATAAAATCCTAGAATAAATCAAAGATCAACAATTCATCAAGTGGCCAACAAAGATTGGTGGTGATCCAACCAAGAGTAATAACTCTCTCTGCTACACATTCCACAAAGAAGGCGACCACAAGACCGAAAACTGTGAGGATCTCAAAGCTCATTTGGAGGAATTAGCTTAAGTTGGGCATCTTAATGAGTTTATCAAAAAGAAGTCTGACCAGGCCGTAGCCAATGAAGACCAAAAATAAGACAATGTCCTTGATGATGCCATAAAGCATAAGTTCACCGTCATTCACAGAGCATCTGACCTTAAGCAGATCTAAGGGGATATTGTTCGGATGGAACTTAAGAAAGTTACAGTTGTAATGGAAGCTTTCCAGATTGATCTCGCAAAAGTCAGGATGGCAAGCGTAGACAACCAGAGGACGTTGATTAGAATAAGCATATCGTCTTCACAAAGGCGGACTTGGTTGGGGTATGAGCCCCACACCAAGACATGCTAGTAATTGCTCTCAGAATCGCGAACTAGGATATGGACAAACTATTAGTGGGCGAGGAGATATCTTCAGAGATAATATACCTGGATCTTTTCCACAAACTCAATATTAAGATGTTAGACTTAAACGAGGTAATCGTTCCTCTGGTCGACTTTTCGGGGAAAATGGCGATGTCATTAGGGAAAGTGGCCCCGCCAGTAAGGGTAGGGAATATTTCAAAACTCATAGAATTGTTGGTGGTCGAAATTAAGTCACCTTACCATGCAATCTTTAGCAGAGGATGGATTCATGCCATGAGGGTCGTATTTTTCACTTACCACCAAAAGCTCAAGTGCATCATGGACAGAGGGATAATGGATATCAGAGGCGATCAAGCAGTTGCTCAAAAGTGCTTTATCACCGCTATTAGGCCTAAGGAGGAAAAGACAAAAGATAAAGAAGTTGTTCCGTAGGTACCCCAGGATGGGGCTACTCCATCCAAATAGCAACTATGGCATAACCAACCAGGGGTAAAAGAGACCAGGATCCACCCTACTTACAGGGTCATCGAAGCCCTGGATGAGATTATTTTTGGCGAAGCCAAGTCGAAGAGAAAGTTTTTGATCGGGACAAGCATGACTGACCTTTAAAGGGAGGAGTTAATCGTTTTCCTAAAACAGAGATTGGATATATTCGCGTGGGAGCCGTATGATATGTCGGGACTCGATCCCGCAGTCGCTTGTCATTGGCTCCACCTGGAATCAACATTCAAGACCATCACACAGAAAGTTCCCCGAACAGCCCCAGAGAAGGCAAATGTAATAGAGAAGGAAGTAGGGAAACTTTTGGAGGCAAGGTCCATCAGTGAAGTGAAATTCCCAGAGTGACTCTTAAATTCGGTCGTTGTTCAAAAAAGCAATGGGGGCTAGAGAGTATGCATAGATTTCACCTACCTCAATAGGGCCCGTCCCAAGGACAACTTCCCCTATGAAGATAAACCAACTGGTAGATGCTATAGCATCTCATGAGCAAATGAGTTTCCTAGATGCTTACTCGGGGTACCATCAGATCCTTATATTCGGCCCCAACCAAGATATTACTTCATTTGTAACACCAGTTAGTCTATATGGCTACAAGGTCATGTCCTTTGTCCTCAAGAATGCAGGAGCTACATATCAGAGGTTAGTCACCAATATGTTCCAACACTAACTTGGGGAGACCATGGAGGTGTACATCGACGATATGCTCGTTAAGAGCGAGAACAATATTGACTATCTCCAAGACCTGGATAACACCTTTAAAATCCTCAGGTGCTACCGAATGAAACTTAATACTAGAAAGTGTTCATTTGGGGTCTAGTCCGATAAATTTTGGGGTTATCTAGTCAGCAAAAGGGGGATCGAGGCTAACCCAAATCAGATAGAAGCGATCAACAGGTCCAGCCACCAAAGACATTATGTCTAAAAGTTCACGGGGATACTCGCAGCACTCAACCACTTAATTTCCAAGCCGTTCGAGCACTGTTGACCATTCTTCCAACTTCTCAAGAAGGAAAGGGGCCTTACCTGGAATGACGATTGCTCCAAGGACCTAGAGGAGATAAAATCCTACCTTAGCAAACCTACACTATTGATGATCCCTAGCTAGGAGGATCCTCTTTACTTTTATCTCGCAATATAAAGCCACGCAGTCAACTCGGTTGTGGTCTGTGAAAGAGAGGTAAAGTAATTTTTTGTTTACTACGCCAGTGAGATGCTCTTTGATGCCGATCATCATTACTTTCCTCTGGAGAAATTGATTTATGCAATGGTGATTGCTTATCATAAGTTGGAGCACTACTTTGAAGCCCATTCCATTACAGTGATCACTTCCTTCCCCCTTAAAGTTGTCCTTCGCAAAGCTGACCTTTTTGAACGGATGTCATAGTGGTCGATAGATCTTGGGAGATTCGATATTCACTTCCAACCAAGGACAACAATTAAAGGGCAAGTTTTGGCCAACTTCATCACGAAGTTTACTAAAGAAGGTCTTACTAACCAACAACTGAACAATCAATCAGAGTTGCACGAATAGGCTCAAGGCGAAAGATGGACGTTGTATGTTGATGGTGCCTGCAACTCAAAGGGGGTAGGCATAGGGATTATCCTTGTGACTCCAAAAATGCTATGATCGAGTAAATGATCAGACTGGGATTTGATGCCTCTAACAATGAGGCTGAGCATGAGGCGCTCATTACTGAGCTTCACAAAGCACGTTTTCTCATGGAAAGAAGACTCAACGTTTATTGCAACTCCAAATTGGTGTCCAATCAAGCCAGTGGGGATTTCAGTGCCAAAGATGATATGATGGCAGCCTACCTCGCAATCGTACGCGAGCTAGTTACAAAATTTACGGAAGTTTACGTTCAACTGTTCCCCCGAGGGCATAATAGTCATGTCAATGCTCTAATAACACTAAGATCAGCAGCGGACAAATCTCAGGAGAAATATTCAAGTGGAATTCCTCGCCAAGCCTAGTATTGACAAGACAGTAGGCCTTAAACACGTCTTCTCTATCAACAGAGGTCCCAATTGGATGGACAACATCATAATATACTTACAGAACGAAACATTATCGGCCGATAAGAAATTAGCCCTTTAGGTGAGGGTGAATGCTGCGCGTTTCTACTTGGATAATGGGGGAAAACTATACAAGAGGTCCTTTACAGGCCCATACCTCCAATGTGTGCACCTAAACGACGTCGAGCAAGTTCTTTCGAAACTTCATGATGGAATATGTGTAATCCACACAGGAGGAAGATCCCTAGCATTTCGAGCAATCAAAGAAGACTACTGGTGGTCGTACGTATAGAAAGACACAAGTGTCTATATTCAAAAGTGCAAAAAGTACCAGAAATTCTCTCAGCTGGTCCATTAACCGACCAGCGACCTGAAGCCATTGACCAGCACATGGCCATTTGCATAGTGGGATTTGGATATCATGGGACCACTACCCACTGCACCTGGAAATTACGAGTACTTGCTAGTCAGCACAAACTATTTTACCAAGTAGGTAGAGGCAGAACCACTATCTAATATTAGATATGTCGACACGATAAGGTTCATCTGGAGGAATATCATAATGCGCTTTGGGATACCAAGGGCCCTTATAATCGATAATGGTACACAGTTTGAGAGTGTACCTTTTCAAGATTTCTACGATGAGCATAAAGTCAAACACCACTTCAGTTCAGTGGAATATCCCCCTAGCAACGGCTAAGCAGAGGCCTCTAATAAAATGATGCTCGATGACCTTAAGAAAAGGTTGAAAAGAGCAAAAGGCGCCTGGGTGGATGAGCTCTCCCATGTTTTTTGGGAATATCGTACCACGCACAAAAGACCAACCAGAAAAACACCCTTCGTGCTCACATATGAAATGGAAGTTGTCATACCACTTGAAGTAGGCCTCCAGACCATGCAAACAAGTTTGGCTGATAAATGACTAAAAGACGATGCCCTTTGCACTGAACTTGGCTTGGACGATGAACGAAGAGCGCAAGCCATAATCAAGTTGGACTCATACCAACATTAGTTAGAAAAATAGTACAATAAGGGGGTCAATTCGAGGAAGTTCCAAGTCGGAGATTATGTCCTTAGGAAAGTCCTCCGCAGCGCCATACGGCCGATGGACGACAAGTTGGGGCCCAACTGGGAGGGACCATTCAAAGTGATCAGGGGTGATCTATAGAAAGCCTATCACTTAGAAACAATGGAGGACAGAGGGGTACCCAGAGCATGGAATGTGGCCAATCTCAAGAAGTTCTACTTTTAGTCTTCTTTTTACCTTTCAGTACTTAGTTTATGCAAATCGTCATTTCAAAACTCATATTGCTCGTAATTTATTGTTCCCATTATAAATAAAGACCCTTCTTTCCATATCTAAAAGTTATTAAGTTATTTGATTACTTTATATTTTTTTCTAAGTAACAGGATCATAATTGTCCCTTAGTCTTTGAAAGAGTATTGATTAGGCTTTAACTTGATTACTACGGTAATTATCTAACTATAATTAAAACTAAATTCCTCAGGTCCTTATCACGACCATTACAAACGACCTCATGACTTGCCCAGGAAAGATAAAAGCCCTACGGGGGATCCCTAGCTAATAAACCAATAGGGCTTGGTCGACTAAATCCTGAACAGGTGGATTGACCATAGACCATATGCATTTTTACCATTGTCTTTTCTAAGAATAAGGGAGTGTGACAACACGACCTAAAAGGTAAGAAAAATAGAATAATACATGTAACTTTGCAAGGCATAATGGACTAAAAAAATTCATAAGAATTGGTATTAACTTAATTCATTCGGCAAACCCCGATTCTAAAAAAGTACCAATTACATAATAATTACAAAGAGCATAAAGATCTACAATAATTTATAATCGATGAGTTAAAAAATATTATATTTTCTTCCTCCGACCATCGTCAGGGTTAGGCATGTATTTGTCATTACCATCATGACCTTTCACGTAACTCTCGATAAGCTGAAGGGGAATGACATCCAATGGAACCTAAGTCTCATCATGACTAAAAGCAGGTCGGCTATATGCAGGACAATCAACTTAGTACATATACTAAAGTTGAGAATCTTGGGGTTCCTTGACAACTTTGAGGGCGTTTAACCAGTCGGGCTTGTAGGAAACGCCTTGAGCTTTCTGCAGCCTCATAGGGGCATCTTACCACCCCTCATCATAACCGGCCGACAAGGCTTCTCCGGTCCCATTCTGAATAAGTACTAGAGCTTCTTCACATCACGGCTCAACCCCATCACTATAGTGTGGCTCCTTTGAACTTGCTTTTAAGACTCAACCAATTTCTTCTTTAACTCATTATTCTCTAACTGAACCAAAGCACCAACATCACCAACATCCTTGGACTCAACCAGCTGTGCCTTTAAATATTTTATCTCCTTTTGAAGAGAAGAACTTACATCTTCCAAGTCCTTCAGGTCGTCCTTTAGTTTGGCAACCAGGGTGGACCGGTTCTTGTAGGCCTCAATCATTTTTCTTAAAGCCTTCAGAAATGCTCGGTAATGTTGCACACTAGCATCTTGCCTAAGTACGATGTTTAAATTTCTAGAAGAAGGAATATCCTCAGTAACAGGCTAGAGTATCAAAGTAGGACATCTAACATTTCATCAGAAAAATAAAATAACACACTCAAGAAAATGAAAATACTGTTTACATTAACAAAATAAGAAACAAGTAGAGCCATTACAGTCTAAGGAAAGAAAAGAGTACAATACATGAGCAAAAAAGGAAACAAACCTGGAACCACGAGCTTCACTTATTTACCTTCTCTTATCTCAGCCTCTTTCCCCTTAGGTGCCACCTCCTTCTCCTTGGACGCCACCCCCTTAGTTTGGTCGGCTGGCTGGCTGGTGGAAGGATCCTTATAAACAATGGGAGGGGGGCGTGGCTCATGCTTGCCAAGTAGCTCAGACTCAAGGGGGACTCCAGTTTCTACCAAGGTTTTGTCCCAACCTTTCTTTAAGATCGCCTTCCGAGCATAGGCAATCTGAATTTTGGCATCGTCAAACGCTTCAGTCCATCCTTGCTCGAGGCTGGCATCCTTGATGGCGGGGATTTGGTCCTTCTCCTTGGTCAATCGAGAATTCTTCACCTTCAGTAAGTCATTTGGGGTCTTCATCGAGGCCATGGACTCGACGGTGTACTTTTTCTCTAGCTCATAGGCCGCCTGCGCATTGGTCATTGTCTCTTAGGATTTACGGAGTGCCTCCGCCAACACATAATTCTTTTTGGACTGGTCGAAGTGACCATCCAAAAGACTAGTGAATTCTTCCATGAACTGCAAAATAAATAAAAAAACTGACGAGTTATATCCGAATGACTTAAAAATAGAAAACGAACAAAACAGAGGAGAAATCTATTACCAAGGACAGAGTTCGGGTAGCTCGGGGGGACAGCTAGTCAGGTCCCATCATCCTTGATCATTCGTGATCACTCGTGAGCACTATCCCCCTCAGTAAGATAGGGGCAAGGGTTGGATTGTGGGCTATGGACTGGGCCTCCAAGATGTTGGGGAGAGAAGGGGTAAAGTTATTCTTCTTAGAAGAGGCCGTAAGGGCCTTCTTCTTTTACTCATTCTTTTTCTCCTCTTTCTTCTTCCTATTATCCTTTTCTTTCTTCTTGGCAACCAAGCTTGGGTCGCCAGACCTGGAGGATTCACCCTCTGCCTTCTTTTGGGACAAAAGATTAATCAAGAATTGAGACAAAAGATTGATCAATAATCCCTAATGTCTCAAGAACTCAATAATAAACTTGATACCATCTTACAACTCTTCCCCACAAAAGAACCACCCACCACCACGAATGAACCGGAATCAAACCCTCGAAGATCCGGGAAAGAACCCATCTGAAACTTCAAACTTCTCGACTAAGAACAAGGGTCCGATTAGCCAACTCGCTGACCCATCGATAAGCACAACGTTGAACTACCCGGTCCAAACAGTTCCGTCGAAAACCCCGGTAGGCGAACGGATCATGAACTCCTCGGAGATTATGAATTCTCTGAACCAATCCGATAATTTAGAACTCCTCGAGCAAAAACGAATCTCTGGTTTGATTGGGTCTAGCACCCTTATGGATTCATTCGGCTATCGGCACCCGTCGATCCAAATCAAAAATCAGAAGCCCTTGGATGAAGGGGTCGGTCCGAACCCGATGGCAGTGCTGATCCCGGTCGAATCTCAGAATTGCCCGCATTTCTTGGAGATTCTGATTACCCCGGCAGATTTAGTAGAACAAAACTATTCAGAAGAACAAAGCAGGTCGCCCTCTTTAGAAACCATAAGATACCCGACCCGGGAGCCTTACCTAAAAAATAAAAAAATCTCACCTCGTTCAGGACGCCTGAACTCCTCCTCGGTAATTACCAGAGCCTCGAACCCTTAGGAAAATTTGGTCACACTGACCCTTCTTCTGCACACTTCGCGCCGACGGAATCGCCGAGCCGTTAGACCACGTCCATACACCCGAGTCCCTTGGCCAACCCAGTTCCTTTAAAATTTTTGGCCAACCCAACCCCTTAGACCACCATGAATTGCCTTATTATGACTCCCGCAGATATTTTGAAATATCTGGTCTCCGCCCCCCTGATCCGTGTTTATTCCCCCACCCACCTCCATCACATCATACACCTTCCCACCCTGATATCTCCCTACTTCATACCGACTCCTCTTCATCCTCCGGCACCGGGGATGGTCACCATAGCATTTTGAAGTGGATACCTCCTCCCGACGCTCATCGATTCTCACCACTATGGGACCGCCAATATTTTTATTGTGGAGAGTGCGGCAACTTGATTGGAACGTGTCCCCATTATCACCGCGGTCCCCTAGCACCCCCAGTGGCCCAATATGTTCATCCTACTCATCCACCACCTGCCCAGATGCCACCCTTACCTACTGATAATACCTCACCTGTACCGGGTGATGTGATGGGCCTTGATGCTCATCAAGAGTGAAATCCTTTATATTAAATGAAAATGTAATTAACCCATGAATTAATTTTAAAATTAGTTTAGTTGTATTTAATATTGGTTCATTTTAAGTTTAAAACTAATAGATTGATTTTTTTTAATGATTCAAATTTTAATGATTCCAAACAACTATTTAAATGGTATTTATTGCATTACGTATTATTATATGCTCAGTTTAAATATTGGTTCATTAACTGAATAGTTATAAAGTTTACATCATATGCCTTGGTTATTTTTTATGACTTAATCTTTGTGCAATATTTGTGTAATATTAAGTATTGGTTCATTAAGATATTTAGTGCCAAAACGAAAATTGCACTTGATCTGGCAAATATTGAATTCTACAAATCTTGAAGATATATGTTGGGCCACTAAATTTTTTTTGCAACATGCATCTTGCCATATGTATTGTCCCATCTTGATTCTTACAAAGCATGAGTCATGCCTACTGCTTTTGACAGCCATCATATTGGTTCTATTATACATATATAAATATCTGCTTTTGACAGCTTTGAAAACATGCCTTGATTTAGTCCCATCCATGTACTTATCTATAAAAGGTTGGAAGACCTTTTAGCACGCCTTGCTATGAAATATGGGACGCCTCTTTTTTTTCTCTTCTTGTGACACGTACAACCTGCTTCGGCAGTGACAGTCTTGGGAAACGAATATAACAGATTTGTAATCTTTCCAAGATTTTGTTCGATCTAGATTTTATACTCCTGTTGGCGTAAGATGTAAAGTATAAAGAACTGTAGTATTTCAGTTCTTATTCAACCACCTGACGTTTTTGACGCCTGGCATTACCTAGAAGGATGCATTAATAACCGTGAACTCTACATTATTTTTCATCATCCAAATTTTGTACTCAACTTTCGGATTTGTTTGAAGCTAGAACTTTAGCTTCGGTTGTACAAGTAGCACGGTTTAGCTGCTCGATTGTACGTTGGAGGTTTGATCCTGCCTTAGTGGATCATGGTATTAAAGCGCAAGGAGACGGAAGCGGCTCTGGCGCGTGGACGTAGGCCGAGTTTTTGGCCGAACCACGTTAAAAATACGGTGTCATTTATTTTCAGCATTTAAGTCTATTTATTTGCTTGTGTCATTATTTAATTTCATTATCAAGCACTTAGACTTGCAAATTAATTAAAACTGAAATTTGATTATTTTAATTTTTTAGACTGAAATTATTATTTTCGTAATAATTAATAAAGTCCAGAATATTAATTTTTATTAAATACGAAAATTGATTAAAGATTTATTTGGGTATTGATTTCTGTTATTTATCTTGTCTAAATTATTTAGTTAAATTTGTTAGATATTATTGGTGTTAATCTTTGAATATTTATTACTTCTGATATTTATAATTAAATGATTTAGATTAAAATATTTTCTGAAATATTAATTTAACCCCAAAAGTTTGCTAAACTCAATTCACCCCCCCTCTTGAGTTAATATCTGGGCAACACTTTATCTATGGCGCTTTAGTTACTTTCACGGAGTCTCTATGGAGATATACGCGTCGAAGTTCCTTTGTTCGACGGACGATTTGTCCCCGATGATATGATTGATTGTTTGGATTTTATGGAGATGGTTTTTCATTACAAGCGGGTTCAGGGCCGCTCTTGTGTTCTCCTTGTGACCCCCAAATTTCAGGAATTCGCCCGAGTTTGGTGGAACGATCTTTGTTACCGCCGGATGGCTGTGGGACTTCCTCCTATTCAGGCATGGCTTGAGCTAAATGCCGCTCCTTAGGCTTCATTCATACCACCGACCTATGAGCACGACCTTTTTGCTCGCATTCAACCCCTCCTGCAAAAAATGTCTACGGCGGTGGAGTATACGGAGCAGTTCCAGCTCCTTTGCACTAGGGCTCATTTTTACGAGATTGAGGATCTGCAGATCAACCATTATATTCTCGTACTTCAGCCATATATTTAGCATGATCTTGTATTGAGAGAGATACCGACCTTTTTGAAGGCGGTAGAGTATGCTTCCAAGGTTGAGGCCTATCACGCAGCACCAGCGGCTCCACCAGCCTCCCGAGATCCACCTCCATCGGTTTCTGCTTCCGCTCCTCCTCCAGTATCGACGTTGGCTTTTTTTACCACTACTCTAGCCAGCACTACCTCCGCAGCGCCACATTTGGGTGCTCCTACATTCCAATGCTACAATTGTGGCAGCGTTAGACACCGAGCTTCAGAGTGCTCTCTCCCGTGTCACCGTTCCCTTTTAGCGATGGAGCATCCACCAGAGTATCTTGATGAGTCCGAAGAGCCTCCCCAGCATGTATTGATTACTATTTTGGAGGGTGACTCAGTGGGCCATCCTCTTTGAGTTCGTGGACGAACTCTTTTTGAGAGGGATAGAGTGATGGGAATCCCATGTTATTTTCCTTTTATTTCTATTTTCTATTCTTTTATTTTAGTTCTTTTTTTCCTTTTATCCCTTTTAATTAGTCTCAAAACATGTTTGGGATTAATTATGTATTCTTTTGTTAATAGTTGTCCTTTTTAGTCATTTTAATAATTACTTGATTAACAAGTAATTCTCTTCATAGAAATACCCATGTAATCCTCATTTGGAGATAGTTTGATCTCGAATATAAGATATTCTTAATTTTCTCTGTCTAGAGTTGGTGTTTGTTTTCTTTTGAGCGTTTGACGTGTAGTTTATGCCAATTCAATTCTATGTGGATTGCATGTTTCACTAATGAAGGAAAAAAAATGTCTTGCCAGTAATTTGTTGAAGGTTCTAAGGGGGATTCTTCATAGGAGGGTGAGGAAGAGGACTCTTCATCGGAAGGCAAGGATATCAATGGCAGAAAAGAAGAAATGTCCCATACTTATTAAGTTGAAGTAAAAATGGGTACTGAAAATTTGAGAAAGAAAGTCTCTTCTTCCTTAGCTCGGGGTCCTTCACGTCTTTCTAATATGAGGGCAAAATCCCCTTTAGAGATAACGTTAAAACTCTTCAAACATCCATTGATCTGAATGCCATAACTTTAGCCGAATAACCTTCAATTGTTTCGAGTAAGCATGTTGGCCAAGGCATAGTGGAAACTGTCGCTGAAAAGACTGACCAGGTGGAAATTGCTAAACAAACATTACTTGAAAGTTCCGTGCCTTAATCTTCTGAAAGAAAAGTGGTCATCAGTGGCGAATGAGCAAGATCATCCAAGCAAGTCGATAAGAATGCTGCTGTCCCAACTGACATAGTTGGCAAGAAAATGGTATCTCAAGTTGGCGAGGAAGTGATTCCTCCACTAATTTCTCGAAGTCAAATGACCCAAACCCATCAAGTGGCAAGTGAGGTGGTCACTGAAAGTGAACATGATGGTCTTTGGGTTGAACTTTCGATGGATGTGGAGATGAAAAAGTTATTTAGTCTAATTTCCCGTGTGAGCCCAATCACTCTCGCCAAATTTCCATCGCTGATTACTGAAAAAGCTGTTTAGTCGAATTGCCAAGATATTTTCTCTTCTTTTCGTTTCAATGATGCTCCTGTAGTTTTTTCTTCATGAAATGAAACATGAATGCTTTTCTATAAAATAATTTTGACTTTTGACTGATTTGTATCTCTGTATGCCACCGATGATTTGCAATGCCCAATTGCTGATCTTTGTCATTGCCATAGAACAAAAAATTTCTTTGAAGCTTTGTGGCATTTTAAATAGTTGGACCAACACCTTTGTTTGTCAGAAAAATAACTAAGCCTTAGTAAAAATTGATTTTTTTAGGCAACTGAGTAATAATAGACCATAGCTGCCGGAAACACTACACCCCCTGCGTACTGCGATCCAGGATCGAACACGCCCAAATATGGTGGGTTCGCAATCCAGGTCTCCAAAAGTGGTATCCCCAATCTGAATATTTACAATTTTCGTTATTGTGAATAATAATCCATGTTTGATTTCAACAAAGGAAAAGTTGGAGAAAATGAATTTTTAACCTATATATAAAAATAAATAAGAATTGTTTATGTATTCTTATTAATTATATTCTATAGATTATACAACATTCCTCGGTGAACCGCTCCTTGATAATGTAGTGCATGTATTCTTAGAAATATACTTGTACTACTAAAACAACCCAATAAGAGCTCTAAAAGTGTCTAGTGATCCAAACTAGCAAACCAAATAAGCTTACCTCCATCATACCATGTACCGACTAAAGTGGTGCACCTCATACCCGTACACGTACCAAAGCGACCCACGTGCTGTGTAACATTGCAACAGACAAGATCTCAAAATAAGATATACGCAGATAAACTCAAATGCAATGCGAATGATCATCTATAAATATAATATAATAACCTTTGCATTTACAACACCCTTTCATTGCCAAAAGATTCTGGTTCCTTCCAATTAACACCAGAACATATCCCTAATCGACTTAAATGGCCTTGAAAAAAAAGTTGCCTGATTCAATTTGTTCAGGGCTTTTTGTATGCCATTCCATGAATACCACACCTCTCTCGTGCAAACTACAACTTTGCATGTTGGATATCAGATTAGTACTATAGTATTTTATTATTAGGCCCACCTGTTTTTGGGCTTTAGTTATTAGACTTATTTTACTTGTTACCATGTACTTCAAAACCCTTCCATTGAGTAATATAAGCACAATAGTGTGGCACCATTATTGGTAAGCCATTACTTAACAAAAATTATCTTGGTATCAGAGCAAAATCAAACCCTAGAAACCAAACCTAAATCAAACCCTAGAAACCAAACCTGTTCCCAGTCCGGTATTTTGTTTTGCCACCGTTTTGCTGCTTGGGTTTACTTTGCCGCCGTTTTGCTACTAGGTCTGGCCGTTCAGTCCATTTTTGATGTTTAGCTAAACAAACCGGAGCTTTGATGTTCTACTAAACATGAGCTTTGATGTTCTACTAGGTCTGGACGTTTTGTTCTCTCTTGCTCTACCAGATCTGGCCGGCCTAAGGCACTAAGTGTTGAAATCATGGGTCTCTACACACTAGTGTTTTTTTTTTTTGGAAAATCTTTTTTTTGTTGGTTTGATTCGGTGAATTTCATCTTCATTTAGGGTTTATACCCTCTTGTTA
This sequence comes from Sambucus nigra, assembly GCA_949130495.1. Classification (NCBI taxonomy): domain Eukaryota; kingdom Viridiplantae; phylum Streptophyta; class Magnoliopsida; order Dipsacales; family Adoxaceae; genus Sambucus; species Sambucus nigra. The sequence goes on from OX422216.1 coordinate 190,979,180, forward strand.
ATTTGTTTTTTTTATTTCCTCTTGCTGTTTGGTTTTATTCCCATAAAGTAGGCTATTAATTTTCCTTTCTTCGACGATTTTTGAGGGATTATACCCATTATTAGTTACTGAGTTAGATTGATTCACTCATTGCCAATTTTTTGGCCTTCCTTGTGTATTTATTGGATTAAATTTGAGTATTTTTGGAGCTATGGCTAATTTGAATAGTCCAAAAGAGGTTGCTCCTACCCCATATACCTACTCTCTTGGACATTCTACTTCCACTTCCACTTCCACTATTACTTTAGGTACTTCATCTTCTTTTCATGTTAAGGTTACTAAGCCTACTTGGGTTTTGGATTGTGGAGCTTCTGATCATATGACTGGTGAGCTATCTTTTTTTACTTCTCCCACTACTCCTGTGTGTCATAGTGCGTGTCTTGCGAATGGTTCACATTCTCTTATTCGTAGCAAGGAAAACATCTGCCTCTCACTTTATCTTCGGTATTGCATGTTCCCAACCTCTCTTTTAATCTTATCTTTGTTCGTTAACTCTGTAAAGATCTCAATTGTGCTGTCATATTCTTATCCTCGTATTGCTATTTGTAGGACCTGAGTTCGCAGAGGATTTTTAGCAGAGGATATGAGCGTGATGGCCTATACCACTTTGGGGATCCTCCTACCCCTATTACCTTTGTTTCTGGACTCAGTGCCTCTACTTCCACTGAGACCATTGTTTTTTATGTGTCCTTAAAAAATTTACATTTGTGGCATGCTCGTTTAGGATATGTCAATTTTCAGTACTTATACTTACTTTTCCCTCTTTATCTAAGACTTGTAAAGACAATAGGTTTACTTGTGAGATATGTGAGTTGTCTAAACATATTTGTACTAGTTATATTTCTCATATGAGTCGTGCACGTAGTATGCTTGTCTTATTCACTCTTATGTTTGGGGCCCCTCACCTGTCACTGCTTTATCGGGTCATAAGTACTATGTCACTTTTATTGACGATTTCTTTAGATATACGTGGGTATATTTACTCAAACATAAATCTGAGGTGTTACCTTTATTTGTCCAATTCCTCCAAATGATTAAAACACAATTTAACACCACTATTTGTAATATTCGGTCTGATAATGGGGGGAGTATGTTTCTGATGCTTTTCATTCACAACTTAACCAAAATGGCATTTTACACCAACTCACTTGACCCTACACTCCGGAACAAAATGGGGTAGCGGAATGTAAGAACCGTCACTTAATGGGAATGATTCGGTGCCTTTTACGGGGTATGCATGTTCCTAAATCTTATTGGCACCTTGCTCTTCTCACTGCCACATTTAATATTAACCCCACTTCAAGCAAAGTTTTAAATGGCAAAACACCTCTCCTACTGCCCCCTTTTCCCTATATTACCCCGAATTTTTGGGTGTGTGTGCTATGTTCAGGATCGACGACCCACACGTCACAAACTTGATGATAAGGCCATTAAATGTATTTTTGTGGGCTATCCTGCGATGTCTAAAGCTTATAAATGTTATGATCCTCTCTCTCGATGTATGTATCACTCTCATGATGTTACCTTCCACGAGGATACTTCATTTTATGGTAGGTCTTCTAGTCCCCCACCCCACCCCCACCCCCTCCTCTTGAGGAGGTTGCTTTAGTGGCTCGTCCTATCCCTTTTTTGGATGTGTCTCCCCCTCTTCCTGAGACACCCCCCTTGCAGGTTTATGCTCGTCGCCCTCGGTTACCCCTGCCTTCTCCTCCTCCTACAGACTCAGGTACTGTTGATGCTCCTTCTTCACCATCCCCACCCTGCCTATTTCTGTTGTTCAGTCCCCCCCACCTATTCAGGTTTTTAGTCACGTTATCCCACTCATGATCGTCGCCTTCGTGCTCGTTATGCTAACTCTTGTAGCACTAACCATTCTATTCTCGATCATCTTTCCTATGCAGGTCTTTCATAGTTCTATCAAGTTTTTTTGGGTTGTCTTGACTCTATTTCTATCCCCCAGTCTTTGCATGAGGCTCTCTAGAATCCTAAGTGGGTAGCAGCCATGAAAACCGAGATGGATGCCTTGGAAAATAATGGTACTTGAGAGTTAGTGTCTCTTCCTCCAGGGGAGAAACTTTTTGGTTGCAAATGGGTGTTTAGTGTTAAATATTTGACTGATGGCTCCGTTGAGCGATATAAGGCTCATCTTGTGGCACGTGGCTTTACTCATATTTCGGGAAAAGATTTTGGTGCTACCTTTGCCCCGGTTGCTAAGATGACTTATGTTCGTATACTTGTATCTCTTTTCGCATCTTACTGTTGGCCATTACATCAATTGGATATTAAGAATGCTTTTCTTCAAGGGGATCTGACTGAGACGATTTATATGGCTCCTCCTCACGGTTTTCGGGCTGATGGGGAGTATGTGGGCAAGTTTTGTCGTCTTTGCAAATCTTTATACGGGTTGAAGCAGTCTCCTCGAGCTTGGTTTAGCCGATTCAGTGGGGGTGATTACCTCTATGGGATTCTCCAGATGCCAGCCCGATCATACTTGCTTTATTCGACATCAGCGCGACCATCGGTGCATTATCCTTTTGGTTTATGTTGACGATATCATTATTACCGGTGATGATCAAGAGGGGATTGCCCAGGTAAAGAAGGACACTGGAACAGTTTTTTATTCTAAGGACTTGGGTCCTCTTCGGTATTTTCTGGGAATTGAGATTGCGAGATCTCGTCGTGGGATTTCCTTATCACAAAGGAAGTATGCTCTTGATCTGTTACACGATATGAGGATGATTGGTTGTCGTCCAGCTTCTACTCCTATAGATCCGAATGCTGGTTGACTGCTGAGTTTGGGGATTTACTTTTTGAGTTGTTTAGGTATCAGCATTTGGTTGGCCGTCTTATCTACCTGACCAACACCCGTCGTGATTTGGCCTTTGCTGTGAGTCTTGTGAGTCAGTTCATGCATGCTCCTCGCACCGCCCATCTTGTTGCTGTTTATTATATCTTGAGGTATCTCAAGTCTTCACCGGGTCTCGGTCTCTTCTACGCTTCAGGAGACCAAAGGAGTCTCTCTTGCTTCACTCATGCTGATTATGCGGGATGCAATTCTGATAGGTATTCAACTTCTGGCTTCTGTACTTTCTATGGTTCTCATCTCATATCATGGAAAAGTAAGAAGCAAGATGTGGTTTCTCATTCTTCAGCGGAGGCGGAGTACTGTGCTATGGCTCATGGTGCATGTGAGATCTTGTGGCTTCGATCGATTTTGGGTGAGCTAGGCTTTGTCAAGGACAGTCCTTCTGATTTGTTGTATGATAACAAATTAACCATTATGTTGTCATCTGATTTGGTTCTTCATGAGAGAACCAAACACATTGAGGTGGATATTCACTTTCTCCGGGAGAAAGTATCTACAGGCTTCATTCATCCATAATTCATCCCTTCATCAGCTCAGACTGCAGATTATCTCCCCAAGGCAGTTGGACCTTCTTTACTTCACTCATCTATTGGCAAGCTAGGCTTGGTACGCTCCATCTTGAGGGGGGGGGGGGGGGTGTTGTATATCATATTAGTACTATAGTATTTTATTATTAGTCCCACCTGTTTTTGGGCTTTAGTTATTAGATTTATTTTACTTTTTACCATGTACTTCAAAACCCTTCCATTGAGTAATATAAGCACAATAATTTGGCACCATTATTGGTAAGCCATTACATCACAAAAATTATCTTGCTCCAATCCACTTTCTCAAGCTCTTCATAAGTTTCTACCCTTTGAAGATTTTGATCTATATAAATATTCCTTGTCACAATATCGGCATCGGATCTGATTATATTTCTTCCATTTTCTTGCTTTTATTTCATAACTTTGTAAGCTCGCACTTCGTTCCTCTTCTGTGCTTTACAACATCTTAACTTTTGCTCTCAATGAACCCAAAAATCTGTAAGCCTCTGTTTTGGTTTCTCCAACTCTTCCTTCTTCATACATCACGAAGTCTTTGCCACTGTTCAATATTTCCTTCAACAGTTCAGCCACTCTCCATCCACCACCTCCGAGACCTATTTCTATAACGATATTCCTCTTCCAACCATTAGATTAACTCTTGACTATCTCCGCAAACACCCTTCTCTTGTTCCTAATTAATTGAGCCCAATAAAACTAGGAGGATCTATATTTCTAAAAAATAATTCCATATCCTTGTTTTTAGCTGCCTAATCCACGATTCCCGTAAGCCAAAAAGTACGACCGACATCAATGTATAAAGAAAAAGTCCAGTCCTTATTCGTTTATGTAATCCCTATAGAATCTTCATGAAATTCCTTGTCCACTTCTAGCATAAACAACTCTGGTCGATTTTCATGTCTCTGACTAAATGCATGTAAACTCTTCTTGCCTTATGTGAGCTTGCGAGAACTGCGGTGCCACTTCCTTTAGGCGCACAAATCAAATATAATTTCTTCTTTTTTTCGTCTTCTCAATTTAATATTCTACATTTTTCAACATTAAAATCAATCTGAAAATCACTCCTTTCAACCCCAACTCACATTTCACAAATACACTCTCCCCTTAACCCATTAAACTAACATGCAAAGACCCCCAAAGCAACCAAAATAATTGTTCACAGAATCCCGAACAATAAAAGAACATTGTCTTTCTTGTCCTAATTCAAGCCTCAGTCCCATTACCTTTTTGTTATAGTTTCTATAAACTCTATAACCTATTATTTTCCTTGCCCGTTTAGCCACAAAATAAAGCAAAAAACTAACCATAAAACTCCTATTCATTGCTGCCTTGTATTGATTTTGGTTTTGAAGCTTGTAGAAGAATGTATTTTCAATAGTCCTACATCACACTATTAGCAAGTTAAGCTGGGTCTCAACAATAACATTCACATCACATTTATATCTTTTTTATACAAAAAATATAATTCCATCATTTGATTTCTTATTTATATCTTTCTTTCCTTCTAAGCCTATTGGAAAATTTCGAAACATTAACTGTACATAATCCTTTTTGAAACATTATATTTTTTCCAGGGCAGCTTCGCTCAAAAAAGCAAAAAAAATAAAAAAAAAATCCCCCGAAACTCAAGTACAATTTCAACTCTAACCTCGAGAGATTAAGCAGAAACTTCATTTCATTGCAATTTTAGACCCCATATGACACGTTTCAGAGTGATTTAATATTTCATGGATCCACCCACGTAAGGTCCCTCGGATATATTAATCAACACTATAACCTTACAAAGAAGCATACACCATCACAATTGCATTTCTCAATGGGGTTGTAACACGTGTACTAACCTGTCAATTGAAACTGTGGTCCTGGTGTAGCTCAGATGAGAACCTGATGGCTAAAATCAAAGCAGGGCCTGGACAACAACCATATCATAGGAAGAAAAACTTGCAAAACCCAAATATTAAATCAGATTGCCGCAACTTCTGTGTAAGACTTGAAACATAAAAGCGACAAGACCAAATATATGGCCCTAATGAGAAAGGGAGAAACAAAAATCTACTTACATCCCTAAGCAGCTTGTATTGTTAACTATTGTAGGAGTAGATGACATTAATATTTAAGAGAAACCCCTCCAACAATATAATTTGTGTTGATTAATGTCATCCATACCTACAAATGCTTACACTACTTAATACCATCGTCTACGTATTACTCACCTATAATGCATCTACAAACACTACTCTGACTATTATCAAGAAAAAATGGGTGGTTTCCAGAGAGGCGTAACCTTGCAAGTAAACTTTCCAAAAACTTCCCAGTCAACAGATTCCCATTGAAGATAATAGATTCAAAGCAATGTAAAACAAATTCACCCTTACATCCATTTATGCATTTAACAGTGCTCCTGCATCTATGAATGTGTGTACAAATGTGAGTGTGGAGGGGTGGATGAGAGAGAGATGTGACCAAAGGCATCTAGTACCTCATAACCTACACAAATTTAACTGTTGAAACGATATATATATATATATATATATAGGGAGAGGTTCACAAGTGGACCAAAAGAATGGACTTTTTAATGGACTTAACAAAAAAGACTAATAAGTCTCGGTTATTAGGTGCCGCTGGCGCGGACCCATTACACCAAGGAATTAAAGTTAGTGGGTTATTAGTCTTTTTTGTTAAGTCCATTAAAAAGTCCATTCTTTTGGTCTACTTGTGATCCTTCTCCGTATATAGTATTAACAAAAGTTCCTACACCATATATGATATTACACAAACAAAGATGCTTTATTTAAAGGGTCAATTATTGAATAGTCCCTACTATAAATATATATTTATTAAAAATGATACATATTTTTAGTTTAATCCATTTAGTCCCTTAAGCACTCAATATTCTCTTATTTTTAGAGGTCCGTGCCAGCGGCACTCCCTCTCCAAAATATGTGACAAATGACTTTTTAAAGCAAAATAAAAAAGTTTGAACTAAATGATTATTAAAAAATGTTCGAGGAACTATTTAGTACATGTCCCTTATTTAAATTACATAGCTAGTGTACTTGTCCATATTGCAGAGTGAAAAAAGAGCACATAACACATACCTCTTGTCCAATCCCAAATTTAATTTTCAAGATCTTGTGGCCAGCTTCCTCAAAATCAATACTGGACATGATTGTTAAATATATTGTCCTTCGAAGATTGACAAGATCTGTCTCTGTCTCATCCTTTATTTTCATCTGCTCCTCATCCTCTTGATAGGATTCTTCATCCTCGTCATCATTCAACTCTGCATTAGAATCTGCTCCTTCCTCGGACCCCTCGGCACCAAGTATGGTTTTCTTCAAATCTTCATACCTCTGTTCATTCTTAATAAATTGAGGATCCGGCTTGAAAATATCTGAATGCGAGTAGAGCAAACATTAAATTAGAGTATAGACAATGCTTAAAAGTATCAAAAAGCTGACCACGAGTCACATATAGGAGATACCTAAAGTAATCTCTGGATTTATCTGATCTAGAAGAGATATTTTATGAGTTAACTGATCTTCCTGCTCAACGAGGTCTAGTTCTGGACAAACAGCGGGATGCCCCTGCATGTTTTAAAGAATCCGTTTAAAGCAATTTCAAGTATGGTAGGTTAAGACTTCATGGTCTACAAACATAAATAACACAACACCTGAAACTTGGCTTTTCTTAATGCAAAGAGGCCTTTGATTAAGAATTGAACCCTTTTGCCTATCTCTACTTCGTGAAGAATTCCACGCAAACGCTCAAAAATACCTGTTAAAATTAAAAACCACCGAGACTATAACCAAAAACTCGAATACGAGAAAAAGTACATAATCACTATGCCACAGGACTAGGTGGAACTTTAAGCTACATTTACAATCACTAATCTTGTTAAGCATAAAATAGTGTGTCATGGTTCATGATACTCATGTAACTAATGGGAAATATCTTCAACTGTTACTAATCATTAAAAACCAAAGGTGTAAAATTTATACAACAAACTGCGAAATAGACAGAGATAACTCCAAATACTCATTACCATGTAAAGCTCGGGGACAAAGGTCCTGAAGAATGGACCCGCATTCTATGACAAAACCAACGGCTATCTCGACGCTGTCGCCTGTGGGATTTTCTAAGAGAATTGTGAGCAGCTCAAGAGCAATAAGCTCATGAACTACCTGCTGATTCACCAGATGGGCTATGAATTTTACAGCAGCAACTAACTGACACTACAAGAAAAATAGCTATTTATGTCAGTTTAAAAATTAAGGTTATGTCAATTAAAATTTAAATGACATAAATGTTTATATTTATGACTATTTTGATTTAATAGTTAGTTTTTATCTCAGTTATAATAAATTCGCTATAAAAAATGAATCATTTATGTCATATTTATTTGGAACTGTGATTTACATTCTTTAGTTTTATCCCTCTGAAAATCCAAAACTGAGATAAGTGAAAAAAGAAGCGCGTATGATCCCGCTGCGCTGAAAAATTGAGCGTAAAAGTGAAAAAAATAAGCGGGCTTTTCTCATCTACCACTCCCCAACTCTCAATGATCTCCCCCCATCTTTCGTTCACTATCTACACAACACAGGTGGCTATATAGATCCACACTCCAACACTGGTTTATGTTTTCAATCAAGTTCCAGCGGCGGTGTTGATTTGGGTTTATTTGTCCTCCGCCACTCTAGTCGCATTTTGCCCCAGTCTCTACATACGCATACGCAGGTAACAAATCAAACTAGATATAGTTCATTCGAAAATTTTTATAGGGTTTATATCGGTGAATTTTCTCTAGTAGGTTCTCCATGTATTAGCTAAAGTTTTATGGTTACTTGGGTTTTCAGCAAATCAGATTGTGCGATTTGTTTATGTCCACTTGAGATTGAATTTAAACTAGGGTTTTTTCATTTTGTTGATATTAGTAATGGATATGTCTTGAAGTTCTGATTTTCTTTATCGTAGATCACATGTTTTTTGTTTCTTATATTGCTTTCAAAACATTATTTCATCTTCTGGACTCTCGTTGTCTTAGGTTACGTTTGATGATGTCTGAAATCTGAATTTGAAAAATATGTTTGTTTTTGTTCTGAATATACCTCTAAATCAATGTATTTAGATTGATTTAGATTTTCGATTCAAACTTCAGATGTAACTCAACCTCTTACTCATTTAGAGGGAAATATAGCTGTTAGTCTCTTAATCATTTAAAAAAACAAATAATATTTGGTACCTTTTAAGTCTGAATGATTCAGATGCAGACTTTAAAAGGTAAAAACAAACAACACCATATTTAGTGATGTAGTTCTTTATTAAATATGTTGCGTTTCTCATTCTTGCCGTTGTACTTGATATGAACATTTTATTTATGTTTGTGTTTAGGCATTTGTTGATAGCGGAGCCCGAATAACTATAATATCTAAAATCTGTGCTGAACGTTGTGGGTATGGACCATTATCTTTCTAAATGATTATATCTTGCTTTCTAACTTGTGAATACATGTTGTACATGACGTATATGCATTCTAGCATATACTCTTTTATAAATCGACATGGTCAATATAAATCTTATATTGACATTCCATTCCAGAATACGATATTTTAAAAGTCTAAACCAATAATTTACATGATGCTTGAGCCTACCAACATATGCCCTATCGCTTTAATAACTTTAGAGCAAAATTAAGAAGTTAACTGCTCACTAAATGTGTGGTCTGTGTTTGTAGTCTTTGTGCATCCATTTTATGTTTTGGGGGGTGGAACTCATCATAATAACGGAAGTTTAAGAGACACAATATGGGCATATTTTTTGGAATCTTACACTTTGAGATTCGATTCACAATACAATTTGTGATTCATAGCTCAATTGATACCAATCGCGTTTTGAATCTAAAATGATCATGAATCGTAATGAATCCCTCAATACCACTTGATTAAATGGCATTTGAGTCATAGTTGTATAGATTCATGAATTACGTACAAAATCTAAAATAAAGATGATCTTAATGAATTTTATAATTATATGAACCAAATAGGGAATCCTGATAAGTTTAGATTTCACTTACGCTTCAGTTTCGATGTAAGTTTTATTACTTTGTTGGCTTTGATAATCATTTTAATATAAGACTAGATATATTTTAATCATTTTAATATAAGACTAGATATATTTTAATTTGAGGTAGTAATATTCAATCATCTACATCTTGTTTACTCTTTATTCATAATTATTTTTGTTATTTATTTTGAATTTATGATTATTAAAACGTATAATGTATTTATATTGTGAGTTGGTAAATGAGATGACAATAGTAATTCCCACTATCTTCTTTTGTCATAAAGACATGGCTTATCACTAAATGAGATAGTAAAACGTCCTTTAACTGGGTTTACATGATGATATGCTTTATTATCTAATGTCTGTTTTCTACATATTTATATATTATTCATTACTTTTTGTATTTTTATTGAATCTCACGAATCCAATTCCCCATTCTCGATTCATAGATTTTTGATTTGCTATTGGATATCTATGATCATTTTCATCACTTGTCTTTATTTAGACAAACCTTTTGAAAAAGTAACTTTAATTGCTCATCAAATTCTTGATGCTAATTAGTTATTCAATTTTTTTTTTTAAAGAGGATTAGAGCTCCCCAGATTTATTAGATATCAATAGTGGAGAATCGCCCTCCATCGGTGGCTTACATGAAAGATAAGCGATATGAGCACCAATAGAAGAAAGAGTCTCTAAAATATCAATACAATATCTAGTTTTAGTGCCCAAGAAAGGAAATGTTCGAAAAGTAAGCTTAATCTCCCCGCAAATTTGATTAACAATAGAGGACTCTGTTATTGGCATTCCCTCATGCATGCTTTTGTTCCTAGCACACCATAAGTACCAACAGATGTAGGCATGAATGAAACGGCAGAGAATCCCTTTGATTTTGTTGCTTTTAGAGTTTATCCACCGGGTCATCAGGTTGCCGTTAAAATTTGATGAATAGTTCTTCAATCCAATGAGATTATAAAATCGCCTTCAAATAATTTGAGCAATCGGACTACTCCAAAAAATATGATCTCCCTCCTCCTCACAAGCCACCAAACAACACGTACACTTTGACACCATATGAATTTTGAGTCGTTTGATATACTCATCTATAGGGATCCCTTTAAGAAGTAATGGCCACATGAAAATGGAAATTTTTTTGGGGATCCTCTTATCCCAGATTAGAGAGAAGGATCGTTGAATACAACCATTTTCCCTTACCAAATGCCAAGCGGATTTAATTGTGAATCTCGTAGTTTTTATGTGTGTTCTTAAAAATTGAGATAAATGTGAACTTATTTATGTCAGTTTTATGAACATTTATGTCAGGGCTTTATATGTCAGTTTTGAAATTTTTTAAAACTGACATAAATGGTCATTTATGTCAGTTTTTGACTGACATAAATGACCATTTTTCTTGTAGTGTGAGGCTGCCAGGTGAAATTTAGATAACAAAAGTTAATATTATTAAACTATAATAGTAGAAATAAGGAGGGAAGGACATTGCAGCTTACCTTGTCATTCCGTTTATAAGCCTTTTGAAGGTGTAAAATAATCCTTCTTATTAAAAGATGAGCAGTTTCTGGGAACTTGGTATTAACAACAGCAACCAGTGCAGAAAACACATGCGTAAACCCGGGAGAAGCCATCTGGGACTTGATAAGGGACCTACAGAATAGACCCCGTCCTCTGATAACACTACAAGAAAAAATATCATTTATATTAGTTTAAAAATGAACGTTATGTCAGAAAAATGTAAATTGACATAAATAATATTCATTTATGTCAATTTTACTTTGAAAGTAAATTTTTATTTCAATTTAAATAAAATTGACATAAAAAATAAATCATTTATCTCATATTTATATATAGATGACACAAATACATATTAGTTATTTTCCCTTTTAGAGTAAAAACTGAGATAAACGGAAAAAAAAAGCGGGGCTTTTTTTTTTCATTCCCCGCTCCAAAAATTTGGAGCGTCAAATTCCTCAAAAGATCCGCGTCCCTCTCTCTGTCTCTCGTACGTGCGTCCCTCTCTCTCTCTCTCTCTCTCTCTCTCTCTCTCTCTCGTACTACCACGTCCCTCTCTCTCTCTCTCGTAGTCGCACGCCGGCTCCCCCTCTCTGGGTCGCACGCCGGCTCCCCCCCTCTCTCTCTCTCTCTGGCTCGCTCGCGCAGCTCTTTCACATCTCATCACCTCCGGCGCCGGCGAGATTCAATCAATCAGGTACAAAAAGCCCTAATATGGATTTGCAAGGGTTTGTGGATATGCGTTGTATATATGCGATTTGTTCTTGATACGTTTGCGTGCGATTTCTTGATTTGTGTATGATTTGTGTATATGCGATTTGTTCTTAATTTTTGTATATGTGTTTGTAATATTTTTGTTTGAAAACCTAGTTGATTTATCTTGCTTTTTATTGTGTCTTTTATCAGACTTTGGAGCTGGGACGCCCTCCCTCCCATTAGGAATAGACTTTGAAAAAATTATCCTCATTGGATATCTTGTTCGAACAAAGGTATAGACCTTGTTCGAATAACCTTAGAGAAGTCGTTAGAATGACCTGCAAAAATCCCATTTTTTCACAAATCAATTTAAAAATCATTTTAAAGAGTAAAAAAAGTTTTTCCCCATTTATCAAAGGGCTATGTATAATTTTGGGAATGAGCAAGTGGAAAGATCAAACTTTGAACGTGTCTTGAAAACCTCGCTTACTTATATTTAATATTTCACTTGAGAATACAACATCCTAACAACCTATGTGTTTTGACACCGAAATAAGTCAATACAATAAATTGACTCGATAAGAAAATTTGTCCTTACAAATCTCCTCCTTTAGCTATTCTGGGATAAAACACACAAAAGAAAAGGACCAAATTTGCTAAGTCGAGCAGTTAAGACAATCTAATGTCCATCCCAAAGCTAAAAAGGAAAAGACACAGGACATTGAATAACCTAGCTGTAATAGGTATATGAAATGCTATAATGTGACCTACATATAGACCAACACACACGAAAAAACTACATGTGATGTATGGGAGAATATAAATATTGAATTAATGCTATAAAGTAAAAACACTTCCTAAAGACTTTCTCCCCCTTTTTTGCTGAAAAAGGTAAAGGGACAGAACAAAAATCTGCAACGTTAATATATATGAGAGAGAGTACGATAATAGGTAGTGAAATATCATTTTAAAAAAACACTATAATGAGAGGAGATATAAAATCACCACAGAGAAGCATTGAAAGAATTGATACACAATACGAATTATAACTGTAATATATATTTATATATATAAGCACATCCAAGTGTGCGTACAAAATGTGATCAAAGTGTATCAAATACAAATAAAGTATAATAAAGAAGCAAATAGATCATGAATAATAATAAGAACCGCTCTCTAAAGTACAATAACTAAATAACTCTCGAAAATATAAATAAAAATCATTGAAAAGCACCACTATCGGCATCATATGATCCATTATCACGTCTCGGTGTTGCTCCTAACGGTGCATGTCCTCAAAATACAGAATCATTATAGTAACGTATCCTACTTCATCTATGCCCTCATCTCATGGAACATTTGGCAGTCTTCCTAGAGCTCAAAGGCCATATACAGTACATGTTCACAAAGAGTCCAAATCTCCTTAGACTGTATGGGTGGAGGGTGGGGACGATGGTATGGAATGACCCCGACAGGAGAAAAAAAGGACGCAGACTAGGAAGACATGGACGGAGAGGGAGCGACGCCAGGATAATGATTCTGGGCATGCAAAGATGACTCCCAGATCCACTAAAAGAATGGCTATCAATCATCTAGAATGTGGTAAAAGGAACATCTGACATAAGGATGGTACACTCAGTAGCTAAACAATGACGAGTGATGATAACTGTAAAAGTAACGGCGTGCCTAATATGAAAAGACCTGGAGTTCTAAACCAAACTAAAAATAGAGAAAATGTGATTAGCGAGGTAAATGATAGCACCTAGACTAATCTCATACACAATATGCATGTGATCCCACGTTATATGTGTATTTTTTACATCTAGAATAAGGCACACACAAACAATCCAATTAAGGATCCTAAAGTCAACTCGAAGGTCTTTGTGAAAGATGGTGGAAGTGTCGAGCCAACCTCTCTCTAACATTACAATCTTAGTAAATATCAAGGCTATCACAGCTAAACTAAGGATAAGTATCATTGGGAGCCCTATGAAGAGAGATAAGGGAGGTTATAGAATCAACAACAATGATGATCTCTCGGCCCCAAATCGTAATGACAAGTCCCACCCCAAAAATAACCATATTAAAGAAAAATTCTCTAACTAGGTCGGGATAAATAGTATCATGAAGAGAAAATAAAGAATCCCACCCAAGATGAGCCAACCAACTGAAAGCGGTGGTCTCACGCAATGATACAAGGGAGACTATCTTTTCATGGATGATGCACAATACGTGAAAACAAAGGGATATGAATTGCATCCATGCCTGGTGTGTTTCTCATCGCATGTGGACATAAGGAACACCCGCATCACCCTAGGAGGTTGAACCCTCCGTGGGTTTGTCATTATCGAAGGCGCGGTGATAATGAGGCATGATAACACGAAAAGAAAGGATGAAATTGGATAAAAAAGGAAGGAGTAGGGAACAAAGGGTGTGAAACACTGTCTAAGAGCCTTGCATCATAATTAATCCAACCGAACTTCCCATAATAACCAGACATCAAAACCAACCAAAAATAAACAAATCTCTATACTAATATAAAATGTTATACAGGCATTTAGGATTCCTCACCAACGAGCCTATCCATGTATACAAGCTATGAAAGCTGTTATCTCCTCTTCCACGTCAGCTGACAATCAGCACAAGCAAAATTTAGAAGGTTCATATTCATATTCCAAGTGTAATATTGTCCATTCAGTAACATTTATTTTCAGCAATCTTCATCTCCAATAGTTAATTAAACACCTAAATTAACTCCTTAATTTAATCGACAACATTGTGAAACCTCCTGCATTTAATCGACAGCTTTGTGTATCAATTAAAAGGTTCCAGGTGCAGAATTAATAATGGCATATGTAAAAAAAAATTGAAATCTATTTATTCCGCTGGAAATCAACAGCATTGTGATGCAACTATGAAGCAACGGGTTCTGCATTTCTTACACTTTGTTAACAAACCTCCGTTGGTGCATCTGATCAAGTAAGTATACCACTTCTTAGTATATATATTTTAATGTGCTAATTTTTCATATTTTTAATTTGTTGAGTATTTGAGACGACATAAGATTATGGCCTATATACAAATTTCCCAGTAGATGTTCGATGAAATGAGTCAAAGAAAATGAATGGGATGTTTTTTTGTAGACACACATTTTTCCCCTTGATTCATTGCCCAAGATGGATTATGCTCATTTTTACCGATTCCCTTTTGTTTCAAATTGTGAAGGAAAAAAAAGGTTAGCAAATACTTTTTTGTGTGTTATTGTAAATGTATGTTGAGAGTCATTATGAATTCTTTGGGATTATGGCCTATATAAATATTGTTAAATTTTAACTCAGAAATAATCAATAAATTAAATATGATTAGATGTAAATCCGGACTATCGATTAAACGATAGTCTTGAAACGTAGAAGAAATTGGTAACAAGTTATTCGGCTCGTGTATTGTTGAAGTTGTATGTGTCATAAACATCTTGGTTATGTTGAACTTGGTTTGAGCAGTTCTAATATTATATTCAAGTTGGTGCTATGTGGAAATTATTGATGTTGAACTCGTTAAACATCTCAGTTATGTTGAACTTTGTTTATGCATTTCCATTTGAATATTAGTATGTCATTGTTATACTTTATGACTTGGTTTGTTGGTATAAACATTATATAGCAGCATAATTGGGACATGATATGAGTTATAAAATGGATTGATAGATTATATAGCAACATAGTTGTATGATTTTTTTCCAATTTTTACTGGATGAATTATGTCGTTTTGTATAGTGCATTGAAACATATCAATTTGAATTGGATAGTGCACTGATTTATGACTTGTACCAGTTTGAATTCATTTGATATGGGGATGATTTCTTTTCCTTCGGTTTTTACTTGGACGAATTTTATCAGTGTGAATTAAGAGAAGCGAAGAAAAGATTAAAAGATATGGAAGCCCAGTGAAGTTAAGAAATGTGCCGGTTGCCGCAGCCCCAACAGCCGCACCCCGAGCTGAGAAAGTTGCTTCATATATGCGTGAAAGTGAAAATATAAATCGTTCAAGTTCGGGTGGAAAAATTGCAACACAATCACTTTCTTCAAAGGTATAATGAGACAGATAATTATACAAACGCATACCATTAAAGTTTTGTGATTTTTGTTGTAATTGCAATTTGTTTTTGTGTTTCTTTGGCATAGTTCACAGATAGTGGTGTAACACATAGTGAAACGTTACTACCTCAATCAGTAGCTGCTGTGAAAAGTAAGAAACCTTCTTCGATAACTAGTGATAAAAGTACGAAACAAGTGTCTTCTTCAAAGGTAATGGGATCACATTTCTTGATGGTGATAACTTTGTAGTTTTACTTGGTTGGACTAGTAGGGTATTGAATTTTGTGTAGTTTTACTTGGTTGAGGCCAATAAATTGCTCAATTTTAACACATTGCTAAATTTTTATGTGATTATTTTTCGTAATTTAGGTTAGAGAATGTAGGTTGGCTATTGGCAATAAAACTAACATCGTTGCCGAGGGGATCGTATTCGATAGGAATGGACCGAACGAGAAAATTCATAATATAGCATTGGGAGAAAACAATGTTCGGGTTTCCATTTCTAAAGTTATTTCTTCTAGTGCCATCCTCCCGATACCTGTTCCAAGTGAAATGTATTTTGTGAAAGAGGCTATTGGGTCATATGTTGCTTGGCCCAAAGAGTTAGGGTTGGGATTTGAGGTAAACCATTGGTTCTTATGTTTATCTATAAGTTTGTGTTTGTGCTATGAATGACATTGCTTTCTGACATTTCACATGATTCAATGTAGAATGAAATGGAAGTTAGGAAAAAAGCAGGCCATGAGAAAGAGAATGATATCTTCGGTGAAAGTAGATGTGATATAGTAAACAAGAATGTTGATTGCGATTTGATAACTGCCTTCACCCATAATTTATTTATAATGAAGACGAATCAAATAACGATTCCACTGGAGAAAGAGATGTTTGAAGAAGATAAGGGTCAATGCTATGTTTTTAAGAACGATTTGTTAGACTTTTGTGCATTGAAGCCTTTAGATGTAACGTGCATTGTTGCATACATGAGGTATAACTTGATTTAATCGTGTTATTTAAAATGCGTAGTGACTAATTTAGTTACTTACTTTTACAGGTTCTTGTATGATAAGTTTCAGTGCTCCCGAGAAGAGTTTCAATTCTTCAATCCCGAGTCTTTCAATGGTACAAAAAAATTTGGTTTAACTCGACTTATTGGAAAAAGGCTGGGGAATGCAAAAAAAAGTCAGATTTGTTTCATTCCTTACAATCTCGAAGATATGTAAGTAGTTAAATTAATTTTTTCCACACGAATAAACAAATATTTATTATATTATGGACTATATAATTATGACAAAATTCGTTTTACAGGTTCCATTGGGTATTGATCATCATTGATTTGTCCACAACAACTATTTATTGGTTGGATTCATTGAATACGGTACCCAGTGACAAAGATAAGATGTATATCACTACGTGAGTATAATATAATTTTTAATTTTGTTTGACATGAATGATGAGTGCATTATTATTGAACATTACCTAATACACATCTTTGAATTCTATTTACATGTAGTGGGATTAACACATTGAACATCGATGGGAAAAGGCATAACGCATCGTGGAGTTGTATTAAGGTAAATTTATCATATAGTAGGTGTTATATAACATGTATCAACGTTATATATATATACCTTCAAAAGGCTCTGCGGGTCTAATGATAAGGGTGCTCAAGGGGGCACTCATTTTTTATATATTTTTGCATTGGATATAGTAGCATCTGCCCCTCCTCCAGTGGGAGTCGCCCTCTAAAAGTCTTCTTATATATATATATATCAATACCGATTATATAATTATACCTGATATATATGATATATATCATATATATCTCCCTTTGTTGCACCAAAAATCTTCGGCTCTTAACCTATAATGATAGGTAGGAGCAATGTTTTTCCTGTGCATCTACTTATAAGGACCCTCCCCTTACTTATAGAAAAGTTGAAGCGCGTTGCGTTAAATGTGCGTACATTGCTCTTTGTAGAGCATTCTAGAGTTGAGCTGAGCTTGAGAAGAATCAGTAGTTGTTAGACTAACTCTGGCTTGAAAGCGTGAACCTAGCTCGTGTAGCCTATGCTAAGCATATTAGTAAAAATATGAAATTAAACAACTTGACCAACCTGTAGTGGTCTCCATGAATCATATATGCATCTACATATATGCATATTGCATACTGCATATATGCAGATATGTAAGTATTAAAAAATTGGCTCCAGAGGCTACCTATGAGGAGGTTGCGGAGGGTGATGTGGTAGTTGGGGGCCTTATGGACCAAGCTGTTCTACCCCTTGTTGGACAAAATGTTGAGGAGATTGCGCGAGCCACCACTCTATTTTTACAAGAGAGTGATAGGGTTTCTAATACAAATTTTTTTTCTGCGAGTGATAGTGCTTTTAGCGTACATCCTCCTGAGGTTTCCCCTGTCAAAGTTGAGAGGCAAACTTTGGTAGATTTTCACCATATTTTAACAATGCCATACCGGGAGCTGATCGAACGATTGTTGGATCGACATCCTTCTATTTTGACCTCTCATTGTGTCCAAGTTTTGCCTGTTATAATGGCTTGCAAGTTATTGGTATTTTTTACGGTCTTAAGCGACGTATTACACACCCTTTTATAATCCTTTATTACATCAAAGATCAAAGAGTTGTTGGGTAAAACCAATGTTCTTGTTGGTGATGGGTTTTTCATGAGGTGGTTGACTGACATGCTAAAGGCTTTCAAGAAAGCTTACTTGCTTACCTTCTTTTCCAAACTTCAATCTGCAAACCGCTTACAAGCTGCGATTACTAAAAAATGATAAGTTTGAGTGATGAGATTGCCAAGGATGAGGAGGAAGTTCTTGCTATTCGAAAGGCCTTAGACAAAGTTGAGGCAAAGGTAAACCAACTACAGTAGGTGATGGTTCGTCACCAGGCAGATATGGCAGAATTGATGAGTGAGCAGTCTTCTTTGGCCTTTACGCTGCCTCGCCATTACCATAGACTACTATATTGCATACTGCATATAGTGATCTTCTAGCTCTTTGTAACCTTCCAACAACTGGTGCAGGAGCATTCACTTGAGCTTGCACTTATTCTACATTATCGCATTCAGGGGCAATATCTGCAATAACAACCTCATTTCCTACATTTTGAGGTTCATGATGATCAATGTGACCATTAATTTTAGGGACTACAACCGGATCCATTTGTGTTGGTAGTATTGGAGGATAACTGATAATGGTATTTTCAAAAGAAAAAGAATTATATTCTTGCACTTCTTTTAAATCTGAATCCAATTTCACAAACTCGTTAGAATAATTAATCTCATTTAGAAAAAACTGCCTTATTGGTTTCTATGATTCTAGTAGAGTGGGATGGACAATAGAATTTGTAACCTCTTGAATGGTCTGGATACCCAATAAAGAAACCTAAAACAGTCCTTGACTCAAGCTTATTCTCTTTAGGATTGTAAGCCCTTGCTTCTGCCTTTCAACCCCATACATGAGCATGATTGAAGCTTGGTTTCCTATTTTTCCAATTCTCAAAAAGGAATTGTAGGTACTGCTTTGCTAGGAATCCTATTTGATAAGTAATTTCAATTCTCTAATGCTTCTCCCCACAAGAACAAGTGTAGGCTAGATGTACACATCATACTTCTGACCATATTAAGCAATATAGGACTATGAATGACAATAACTCTAAACAGAGGGATCCAAATTGCGAGATCCGAAGTGGGCCCACTTCCAACAGATTGATCATAAAGGATAATATTTTCTTCCTTAATACCATAAATCTCTTCGAGATATTCATATGGAACTTCAATGTCTATATATGTATTCTTTTCACTTGGTTGTACTATAGGAAAGCAATGAGTTGTAGATGATGACTTCGGCCACTACGAGTCGTAGGAAACTATTGATTGAAAATCATTGTATCTAAAAAAATATTTCAAATTGTCACACCTTCCAGGATGACTGTCCATACAAACAATAGTCTTACCTGCAGAAATTAAGAGTGCATCAGTAACATGCTAGAGGGATTTTGTGACATTTAAATTGACACAATGGAGGTAATTGTGGGAAACATATGCAAATTGAAACTAGTCAGTAGATGTTTTATTACTTGGTGTAACTTTAAAATAAACTTAATTCTTACGTTTGATTCAGATTTTAACACCTTCTTGTTCTGGCCTATTTCAATTTTTTTGCCAAATTTTTTAGCACCATAATTTAAAGTATTATTTACAATAATGCCCAATGTGCATAAGATTTCCAAATTGTTTTTAAACACTGCAACCAATACGTCTGGTCAACGAAATGATATTTCTTGTAAATTAGTATGTCTATCACGCACACACACACACACACACACATACACACACACACACATATATATATAGTTTGTGATATGCACAGGTGAGCCAGTGTCTAAACACCAGGTATGAGGCTATATATATATATATATATATATATATATATATATATATATATATATATATATATATATATATATATATATATATATATATACAGAGCCGTTCTTAGACGGGTGCAAAAAACGGATGTCAAGAGCGGGTCTCTAAATCTGAGCAGGAAAATATTCATGTGGGAGATGAGTTGGCCTTCCTAATAAAACAAAGCATCGAAACTTTGGTAACCCATTTCTCTCTCCAATACCAATCACTCCCATAATCAGATATTTGTTTGGTTAAGAACTCTTCCTTTTGATTTTACCTTAACAACTCATTTCAACGGCCATAGTTTTGTATGCATTTTTTTGTTGATAATTCTAATTTTTTTTTCAAAACCAATATTTACCATTTAAATATTTATTTTTTATTTTTATTTCAGAAAATGTTATTATCTATAACAGAATGAATAAAGAATAAAAAAAATAGGAAATAACATAAATTTATTATATATAACAGGAAATTAATAGTTATTATATTTTGTCTTTATTTTTATTGACAAAATCCCAATTATTTTGGGTAAATGTAATTGTTCAATTTAGGAGAGAATTGTAAAAGCGACACGAAAATACGACACTTTATTTTTTACCATAAAAAATGCATTTAATTAAAACGAGACATGACAATATTTTTTTCCTAACACAAACACAATCAAATAAAAATAACATGACACAAAATCTAATGCGACACAACATGAAATTGTATATTTTTATGTAATATGAACACAACCTAATTTAAACACGATAAAATACAATTTTTTGTCTTATGGACGTGGGTCCGCGCCAGCGGCGCCAACCACTCTCTGACACGTTGTGTCAGCGATTGGTTGATGTCGCTGGCGTGTTGTGACATGGCGTGTCGCGATTGGTTGGTGCCGCAGGCGCGGAGCCATATCCAGAAGATAAAAAAATGTGTTTGTCGTGTACCCAATTTGAGAGTTTAAACACGACAAAATACAATTTTTATCTTATGGATGTGGGCCGCGCCAGCTGCACCAACCAATCGCTGACACGGTGTGTCAGCGAGTGGTTCGTGCCGCTGGCGCGGGCCCACATCCATAAGATAAAAATTGTATTTTGTCGTGTTTAAATTAGGTTTTGTTCGTGTTACATAAAAATATAAGATTTCCTCTTGTGTCGCGTTATATTAGGGTCATGTTTTTATTATTAAAAAAAATTTAAGAGCTTAATTGACCGTATTTGTGTTATGTAAAAAATAAGATTTTGTGTCATGTTATTTTTATTTGATTGTGTTCGTGTTAGGAAAAAAATCGTGTCATGTCTTGTTTTAATTAAATGCATTTTTTATGGTAAAAAAAGTGTCGTATTTTCGTGTCGCTTTTTAAATTCTCTCCTAAATTGAACAATTATATTTACCCAAAATAATTGTGATTTTGTCAATAAAAATAAAGACAAAATACAATAACTATAAATTTCCTGTTATATATAACAAATTTATGTTATTTCCTATTTTTTTATTCTTTATTCATTCTGTTATAGATAATAAATTTTTTGAAATAAATTTAAAAAATAAATATTTAAATGGTAAATATTGGTTTTGAAAAAAAAAATAGAATTACCAAAAAAAAATGCATACAAAACTATGACTGTTGAAATGGGTTGTTAAGGTAAAATTAAAAGGAAGAGTTCTTAACCAAACAAATATCTGCTTATGAAAGTGATTGGTATTGGACAGAGAAATGGGTTACCAAAGTTTTTATGCTTTGTTTTATTAGGAAGGCCAACTCATCTGCCACACGAATATTTTGCTGCTCAATTTTAAAGATCCGCTCTTGACACCCGTTTTTTGCACCCGTCTAAGAACGGCTCTCTCTCTCTCTCTCTCTCTCTCTATATATATATATATATATATATATATATATATATTTGAGTGCTGGCGCACACCAATTTTTTTATGTGATATTTTAACATTTCAACGGACTCACATAAAAAAAATTAGCTCAAAAAAACTTTTTTTACTATTTTTAAAAAATCGGTCAAACTTTCGCAGTTTTTAAAGGGTTTAAAAGCATAGAAAGTTTGACCGATTTTTTAAAACTAGCAAAAAAAGTTTTTTTGAGCTGATTTTTTTTATATGGGTTCCTTGATATGTTTAAATATCACACAAAAAAAATCAACTCAAAAATATTTTTTTTACTACTTTAAAAAGGTAATGTGCAAACTTAGTGTGCACAGGAGCCTGCTTCTATATATATATATATATATATATATATATATATATATATATATATATATATATATACTGCTGCTGTTGGCGTGACAGATTTTAAACGAAATAGGATTGATACAAGGATATATATATATATATATATATATATATATACTGCTGCTGCTGTTGTATATATATATATACTGCTGCTGTTGTATATATATATATATATATATATATATATATAGAATAGGATTGATACAAGGAGATTCAATTTCAGCTTTTCTCTTCACATTGGCGTGACAGATTTTAAATGAAATAACTCTCATTGAGCCCATGAGTTGTTATGAACTATTAGTTTTGTTGTTGGAGTATTTTATATTTTTTGAATAGGGTGGATAGTCCTATAAAGAGAGGAAATTCTGCCCAAAATTATTATAGTTTTTACACTTGTTTGTGTTGTATAAAAAATATTTTAGACTTGTACTCTTTATTATTTGTTCACTAGTAATGTTTTGTGTTGACTAGTGCCCAATGCAAGGAAATGGTACTCTTTATTGCGGATATTTTGTGTTGAAGTTCATGAAGTACTTCATGGAGGATCCTTCCATACCTTTTGAAATAAAGGTATGTTACCAATGGTCTCTTTTTGTCCTATTATATAAAATATTGTTTAGTTATTAACTATTATATACCGTAATAATAAATTTAATTCTATCTTCAATTTTTTAGATGAGAAGATTGTCCAGTAAAGTGACCTACACGTTGAATGAGCTAAATGAAGTTCAAATGGAGTTCATTGAGTTCATTACGGATTATATATATTAGGTATTTCCGAGTAATTGTATTTTGTTACGTTGTAATGACAATGTGTTGAGATGACTGTGTTTTGATGAAAACTATGTTGATTATATTTGATTGCAGGGTTACTCATTCTGGGTTGGATAGCGTCGAGAACAAATTTGATCGAGTATTACGTTCGACAACGTCCTATTTTGGATTGTGATTCTTATGATGTAATTCGAAATGCTAGTTTTTGGATATTGTGATGTATCATCACTATTTTTAGGATATTATCACATAGATAAGTAGACGTTAGTTAGTTTTTGGATAGGTAGTTTTTGGATATGATGTAGCTTAACATCAATTTGATTCTAAATATCTTGATGTATATAAGTTAGTGATATTTATGACCTTGGTTATTATCTATTTGCAATGGTTGATTTAACATCAAATAATAGTTGTCTATTGATGGATTAATGATTTTTTTTAAAATTTTTTTATTAACATTTATGTCAGTTTTGAAAAAACTCTCATAAAATTTTTAAAACTGACATAAATGTGATTTTATTTATGTCAGTTTTTTATGAAAAAGTGATTAAAAACATGTTGAATGCCGTAGTTTTTATGTGTGTTCTTAAAAATTGAGATAAATGTGAACTTATTTATGTCAGTTTTATGAACATTTATGTCAGGGCTTTATATGTCAGTTTTGAAATTTTTTAAAACTGACATAAATGGTTATTTATGTCAGTTTTTGACTGACATAAATGACCATTTATTTATGTCAGTTTCGAAAAAACTCTCATAAAATTTTTAAAATTGACATAAATGTGATTTTATTTATGTCAGTTTTTTATGAAAACGTGATTAAAAACATGTTGAATGTCGTAGTTTTTATGTGTGTTCTTAAAAATTGAGATATATGTGAACTTATTTATGTCAGTTTTATGAACATTTATGTCAGGATTTTATATGTCAATTTTGAAAATTTTTAAAACTGACATAAATGACCATTTTTCTTGTAGTATTTTCAGCAAAAAGCTCTGGGATAATATTCTTGATATTTTGAATGTTCACCTTGTTGACTAGCCCATTTATGCTCTTCTTCAATGCATCCCATCTCATGCCTTGATACTCTAAACTACCCTTGTCATCAACAACCAGCTCTCTCATCATCCTAAATCGTGGAATATACAAACCACACGTATTCATATTCACGGTTGTCCCTTCTTGATGTTGTTGTTGTTGTTTATGATCATTGCCCTCGTCACCTTTTTTATATTTGGGTTTCCTATCTTTATCATCATCACTAGTAACACTAAAACGCCGCTTCCTACCTCTATGATCCTCATCGTTTTCAATACACATGAACCCACGTTGAAAAACGTTATACATATCGGCCCTTTCTACCGTCTTTGTCGGGACTTCAATGGGTATGTTTTTGCTTCAGTATAGTTATCTTTTTTGTTTCTTCCTTTTTCCCACACCCAAATCACGCTTCTTTCTTTCTCAAATTGGACAACTTCATCATCTCCTGGGTCGGAACAAAGGATTGAAAGAGTCGGATCACAATATGGGTATAATATAGTGATACAATATGGGTAACACAAAACGGAATATTAAAGGATTGTTGTCCAATCTTCTATTACCCCTCCGTCACGTAAAGTTATTACCCTAACTTAACTATCACCGCCTCAAATTAAAGTCTTCAAACCTTAAAATAAAAATAAAATAAAATTAATAGCCCTTCATGAAATTTTAAACTAACAAACAGAAACAAAATTATAGGGGTAAAAGAAATTATAGAAAATCAAAAAATTACAAACGTTAACTAATAGAAAAAGTTGCTTGCAGATAGAAATATATAAGAAAGGAGGAGATGAAAGAGATTTGTGTGAATAATACAAATTTGTGTGAACAAAAAGAATGAAAGAGGCCATCTATTTCTAATTTTGAGAGTTTAAGTTGAGTGAGCGTCTTTTAACTTAATAAGGGCACGACAATAATTTTAATTCGAGTCTTGACACCATATAATTATATACCACTTACGAGGTGTTTTTTTTATCTCACTCCTTGGAATAAGAAGCTCACTTGGAGTCACTTATCACATCTTATATTCAATCTTAAACTACAATAAACATTGGATATATTAATTTTATCCAATCCGGTTCTCTTATATGGCGCATCAAACGAGGCCTAAGATTTTTCACTAATTAAAGTCTCACGTGCTTATTAAGATGTAACCGGCTTACACTTTACCTAAACACCCCAAACTAAATCCACTCTCATCTTCCCGCTAAATCGATGCTCCAATTTATTCTCTTATTCCACAGCGATCCAAAACCATCTAAAACCCACTCCATTTTCTTCCATTACGAGTATTCTGCGTAGAATATATACGAAATTGATTGTATTCTAGCGTAAAACCTCATCAAGTCACAAATGTTTTATGAATTTCTCATACAGTTAAACCATACTTGGATTTTATCTTTGTTATTCATTTATTATGTATGAATTTTGTTTTTTTGTGTAATACACCGGATTGTTTGATTTTCTTCTCAGATTCTCAATAGATTCAAAACCATAAAAAAACCACTACACTTATGGCATTAGGAGTATTTCGGCTTCATAAGAATCCGAACTTAGTTGTGTTTTGTTGGATATTGGCAGAGAAGTTTTATCAGTAACACGAAGGTAAGAAACCTCATCAAATCACAAATGTTTCATTAATTTCTCATACAATGGACACATCTTTGTGATTTCACTTTCCTATTCGTTTATTATGCATGAATTTTATTTTGCATGAAATTATGGTTTTATTCCCGTGGTTTATGTTTTGATTCTATTTAATTTCCGTCTGATGTTGAAACATTAAATGTGTATTGTATATGTTGATGGAATACTTTTGGATCATACTTTATATATGTACTCTATATGAAAATTGAAATATCAAATATGTGGTTTCACTTTGATTTTCGTTTGTTATGTATCTACTTCTACTTTTTGTTCGTCACACACACGATTTGATGATGTGCGTGTGTGACACACCACCTACTAAAATACCAAGTGTCCAGCCCATGATCAAAATAAAATGTTGGTCTCATATGGCTCATTCTTAGCATCACTGTCGACAATATTTTCAAAGTTACTAACCACTTAGTTATTTAAATAGACTGGTGCCAAATTTTATCTTTCATTAATTAACAACATGAGAAAATAAAATAATAATAATATCATCAACACAAACTGGTAACTGTATCCAACACAGATGAATAGTATAAATAAAGATGACCGAATCAACTATCGATTCAAAAATAAAATCCAATAATAAACGAAAATGATAGTCTGGATACACAGAGTCAAATACATAACTGAATACTAAATCTTAGGCGACATGCCCAAATGAGTACCGAAGTAAAGTTCATATACTAGGAATGAATGAATGAAGCGTCTATAACGTAGTTCTGCAACTTTCACATGAGCTGCACCTGCGTATCCCTTAATAGAATCCTCAAACTAGGCGTCCCTATGGTTGGACACCTAAAAGGTTTTGAAAAAGATTTTGACACGGGTCAGAGCCCAAGTAAAACATTTTAAAAATATTTAGCAAGCAGTTAAATTACAATAATTAAATATGCATGCACACTCTTCATATTTAAGCTAGTATCGCACTCTCTTTATCGCACTCTCTTGAGGTATATCTCACCCCGCATCTAATGTGTACACCTAACGCTTGCCTGTTAACCTTCCTAGTTAAGCTATTCTACCTAACTAGCCGTATGATATCTCTTTCTACCGCACTACTCTAACCCAAGTATTCTCACTTTGATTATTAAGTTATCTACCAATTAACTTATTGATCGGTTCAACTATAATAAATCATATAACGTTCACGCTAGTGATATAGGAAACCCCTTTTATATTCATATAATTTCCACACTAGTTATATAAGAAACCACTTTTTCAATTATATAACCTTCCCACTAGTTATATAAGAAATACATTCACATTTATGCATTAATCTCGTATATAATTATCTACTCATTTTATATACGTACTAGTATACTACAACATTCACACACATGTAGCGTATAGTAACCATCCATTCCCGAGTAATAAATCACGTATGCTTTCTCTAACATGCTACCATGTCCCAAGCATACTCACTCTAACCCGACCACCTCAAGTCGGACTAGCTCACACCAAACTTGGGCAAAAATATCTCAAACGTAGTGGAGACGGTCATATTTTCTCGAGAGTGAGATCGAATCATACCCAAGACGTCTCACCTTAAAAATAAATCACACAATAAAAATTCAAGCCAGGGGATTCACCTACATCACACAACCTCCGACGATAGCACTAGAGGGGTATGTATTCCTATAAATATCATTCACATCGATATCTATAGAGCGCGCGCACACACACACGCACACACACACACACACACACACACACACACACACACACACACACACACACACACACACATATATATATATATATATATATATATATATATATATATATATATATATATATATATATATATATATATACTATCTCACATAACCGTATACATCTATTAAATAAAGTCCGACTAACCCATGCCTAACACTCATAGCACTAGCCCAAATATATAACCAAGTCTATATCCCGACTTATAATTGAATTAATTTCACATTAATTATTTTAATTCACGATTCACATTAATAATTATGGCTCACACAAATATATATACTATCACCATCACCGTATACATATAATCTAATTAAACCTGGCTAACCTGTGCCCAACACCCATAACACTAGCCCAAAATACCTGAGTATCAATCTGGCTCTTATTTTATTTAATTTCACACTCATTAAATAATTTAGCGTAAGTTCACTTGCTAATATACCCGGACTCACCCAATCGACCTGTAATTAAACCTTTATGAACTTATTTCGCTCAATTTAATAAACATGTGTCACACTTTTTTCTCACTTCCTAGTCTCAATGATATTCATCTATAATCACAAGGAGATAGTCCCATATTCATTTTTCACTAAATAAATAATCTTAGAGTAAACCCCCACAATGATTAAATATATAGGTTATTTGTCGTTTAAAAGAGTCCTCAAAATGTAAAACTCTCTTGGCTAAAAAATAGGGCCAAAATAAAAATCCCGGTTCAGACAATTTGTCACGCTTATGAACTGTGACTAATTTTCTCACGGATATGGAGCGTGACTAGTTTTTGTCACGGATCTGGAGTGTAACTAGTTTTTGTCATGAATATGGAGTGTGACTAGTTTTTATCATGGATCTAAAGTGTTACTAGTTTTTATCAGGGATATGGAGCGTGACTACGTCGAACGATTTGTTTTTGGAACCCGAAGCTTTCCAATTTCGATCCAGACCTCGATTAAATATTCTCCCATATTAATTTCCTCCATAAACATATTTTAATCATTAGCATGATCTCTAAACATCATCAAATTCTAACTTTCCCCCAAATTTTCCGATTTGGGTTTATTATAGTTCATCCAATTCTCAACCTAGATTCGATCTCATAATCATCAATTCATTGAACATGGCATCTGGATTTCGAATACAACATGATTCTAACAAAAAATGATAGAATTCCATCACTAATTGAGTATTAATTCTACACACAATACTTCAAATAACCAAAATCCATTTTATGTGACAACCCACCCCAAAACGGAGTTTGACTACACCCGCTATGATATGAATTGAAATATTTCAATTTAGATTCAAAGCAAGCTAACTACTTGCCTGATTAGGTTTGTAGATGCTGATTTCGTTGTAGGAGGTGAATTGATGAAGAACACACCCGAATCCCCTTTGATTTGGCTTCCAAAAGCTATGCACTTTCTTCCTTTGTCTTATTTTTGTTTCTTAGAGTTTAGAATGATATTAATTGCTACCCAACCCTCTTAGACTTAGGTTAAATACTGCAAATTCTGAAATTAAGCTTATGGGTTAAGCCCAAATAACCGGAGCACCCCCGTGTGGGCTTGGTTATGCCTAAAAATATCCCGAGACCCAATTACTACCCCCGAATACTCTTTTCTAACTATTTCGATCCCTCTAGAATCAACCGTATACTCAGAATCGTCATCCGAGTCACTTTACTAAAAGTCTTCATTACGATCTCAAATTACGACACATGTGCTTTTTTTTTAAAAAAAAAATCCTAATTAATTAACTCTCAATCCACCAAATTAATTAAATCCTCCAAATTAATTAAATCATTTATCACCAAATTAATTAAATTCTATATCCTCATAAATACGGGGTATTACATATTTCCCCCCTAACAAAGGAATTTCGTCCTCGAAATTTAAATGAGTCTAGTACTCCAAGCCTCGAATACTTCCCTACTCATGTGCTCCTAAGATCGTTACACATATCTCTACCCCTTATAATTGCGAGTTATATTAAAATTAAATTAATTTTTCAGGGCGCCCATACACCTTGTACCCATGCTTAACCGCACAAATGTTACCCGACTCCACTAGCCTTAAATCGTAATATAACTTTCAACTCACAGTTATAACCACATATATGTATAATAATCAAGGTACTAAACCCATGTCCAAAGGACCACACATCTCCCCACTTCCAACGTTGCGCTAAGTTTCATGTGTGGGATGTCTCGCAAAGCGAAATCCAAACAAGGAACCCCCTGATACACTACTACCTAATATTGTCGGTCGTAGAAATCTTCTAGGCTCTTAATCCTTAGTACGTACCCCAAATTTTGTCTCCTGACATAAAAGTATACTCGTCCACTCTCATATTACAAAAGACATTATAACATATGACACCCTTTACTATCACTACTTTCTTACCGCGAATTAATCATAAGCTATATCTCCCCGCTCGATAATAAACCTTATCCACCCTGAATCCCATCAGTAAACGCCCCTACTCATCGGGATTAAATATAACAATACAAACACTTTCTTATAAGTCTATTATGCAACACACAATAATATATGCACGTATATATAGACTAGACCCTCTTTCAGGTGATAACTAGCACAAGTAAATCATACCTTGGGACAAAGATTACAAAGTCTTACAATACTATATACTATAGCCCAAATATCCCTGTATAAATATCACTAACGTCTTGTACGTAACATACTTATCTCAAGCTCAGTTCCGCACTCTCGACGTGGATATATCATACAGGTATTCTCAATTACCCCACAATTTTCAATTTAATTCTTCTCAATATTGCCCCACCCATTAAGTAGTGGTGCAAAAATTTTCTCAGTGCTTCCTTCGCAGAACTACCCGACTCCACTGGCCATATATCGTAATAGCTCTCAGCTTAAAGTGGTTCCTCTACACGTTCAAAAATTTAACATTTAAAACCGATGCACTAGCATCCAACAACTTCTCACTACTCCCAATGGTTATTAAGGTCCATGCGTGTAACACCCCTCAACAAAGCTCAAAAGAACTTTCCCCAATGCACTATCCCCTAGCATTGTTGATCATAAAAATTCGTGGTTTCAAGCATATAACTAAGATATCACAAATCCTATCTCCTGACAGATAAATCAAATCTTCCATGCCCACGTCTCTCAAGGCATTACATGATACAACGCTCTCACTATCACTAAGTTCTCAGCACGTAAATAACAGTGAGATAAAAACTCTCCGCTCAGCGGTGAACTCGATATACCCTAAATCACATCAGTAAACGTCCCTACGCACCGGGATCCAATATAACTAGACAACTATACCCTTTGAAGTATACTTCATAAAAATATCACCGCGAGGTCGACCCTCTTTTAAGTGAGACCTTGCAAAATATAAATCCTACCTCGAAACAACGAACACGATAGTCTTACTGTAATCGCCCACCATCTCATATCGTCTGTACCCAGGATAAAACCATACCTCGAATATCACCTCTCAAAACGAGCTATCCACATAAAATATATCCTCTCAGTGTCCACACCTACTCCCCTGCAGATGGAACTAAAGAGAGCCCCACTAACTCAACTATAAATATATACCACTATAGTAATATTAACGATACCTCTACTAAACCCGTTTCTCATGCGAATATAGTATTAACGAACTACTGTGACTCGCTCATGTCACACAAAACAGACCCTAATCACTCAGGGATAAAACTCATACTTTCAATTTCCAATAACACTGGAAATTCAAATGGGTCCTGGACATAACGCCTTCGTCCCAACCAAACAAAAAACTTCTTATAACTATTGCCCCTACTGAGCATCCCGTTCATATCCCTTAATTCAGTGTGGACAATATCCACACATGTGTTCCTATTATTTACACATAAGACACCTTTTCATGTCATTCCCCTTTGTCTGGACCCACTGGCCATGTCGGGGTTGTCCTTCTCATGGACCTAGTAGACTTGACCCTGATTGCTACCCCCATTGTCCCTTTGGCTCCATTGTCCCTATGGGACTCGTTGCTGGCCTTGACGGCCCTAACTGAATCCACCGTCACCTGGTATGAATTTTATTAATCTCAATTAAAACACTGGGTTCTCTACTGGGTATACCCTCCCGTGGTGCCTCACTAGCACTGTTAAATCCAGTCTTACCCTTCGGTTAGATTCCCCAGCTCTCTTAGCTCCCTTCTCACGATAATGACAAAAATGGTACCCGTTGTTCTATCTGAATTTCCCATCCATGGTTATATATTCTACCCATGAGTCCATGATTAACTTACGAACCTTCTTGATTCTTCGTATCCACCTCACCAAGTAAGAAGTTCGCTAAACACGTCAACTTTCCTTCATGATTGACCACCGTACGACTCTTTTAAAACAAGTATTTAAATCTCCTTTGCCTCCCAGTTTAAGCAGCCGATGAGCGGCTTTGTGGACAAATGGCACTCCAAATTCCTCATTATTCAAGGTATCTCTCCATAGTTGTGGTGACTGACTCCTACCACTACAACGCCGCTCCTCTGAGCTAAAAAAATTTCCCAAAATTTAGTCATGCGTGCCACTGCACACCACCCTACACAATTTCCTTTCGGGTTTCTCCTTCCATTGACCCATCACACTCCCTCTCTCATACGAATCCTCAAGGATGAATTTTCAGAAGAGTTCCCCCGACTCCCCTCTTTTACTGACTACGCTGGGTGAGTCTAAATTTGCACCACCGCTTTCTACGACAATGCTTAGGGAAGCTACCGCGCCCTACTAATTACCCCAACGCCATCTGCCTAAACAATAACCATGGTGATTTCTATCGTCGTCAGCGTTCCCAAAATCTTCCATGGCTTTTACTAGGCCTTTCCCCTTGTAGTCTTTCTAATGTCCCTCACTAGTCGTCCAAAATTATTCGATATACGAGGCCCAATCAAACTCGTATATAAATCACATTAACTATACTTAATTGTGGGAGATAAGTTGCATACGTGAAGTAATGGAACAATCCTATAATAAGGCTCTGTATCAAAGAACGCTACACTGAAGCGTACTAAGCCGACTCTGTAACCTGATGCTCTAATACTAACTATGACACCCCACCTATTAAAATATTGAGTGGCCAGTCCATGATCAAAATAAAACATTGGTCTCATATGGCTCAATCTTAGTATCACTGTCGAAAACATTTTCAAAGTTACTAACTACCTAGTGATTTAAATAGACTGGTGCCAAATTTTATCTTTCATTAATTAATAACTTGCAGAAATATAATAATAATAATAATAATAATAATAATAATAATAATAATAATAATAATAATAATAATAATAATATCATCCACACAAACTGGTAACTGAATCCAACATAAATGAATAATATAAATAAAGATTACCGAATCAACTATCGGTTCAAAAATACAATTCAATAATAAACTGAAATGATAGTCTGGATGCACAAAGTCAAATAGACAACTGAATACTAAATCTGAGGTGACATGCCCAAATGAGTACTGAAGTAAAGTCCCTGCACTAGGAATGAATGAATGAAACATCTATAATGAAGTCCTGCAACTTTTACATGAGTTGCAGCTGCGCATCCCTGGATATAATCTTCAAACTGGGTGTTCCTGTGGCTGGACACCTAAACGGTTTTGAAAAAGATTTTGACACGAGTCAGAGCCCAAGTAAAACATTTTGACAATATTTAGCAAGCAGTTAAATTGCAATAATTAAATATGCATGCACACTCTTCATAATTAAGCTAGTATTGCACTCTCTTGAGGTATAGCTCACCCTCATTTAATGTGCACACCTAACGCTTGTCTGCTAACCTTCCTAGTTAAGCTACCCTACCTAACTAGCCGTATCACACCTCTTTCTATCTTACTACTCTAACTCGAGTATTCTTACTTTGATTATTAAGTTATCTACCCATTAACTTATTAATCGGTTCAACTATAATAAATCATATAATGTTCACGCTAGTTATATAGGAAACCTTTTTTATATTCATATATATAACTTCCACACTTGTTATATAAGAAACCACTTTTTGAATAATATAACCTTCCCACTGGTTATATAAGAAATACATTCACACTTAGGTATTAATCCCACATATGATTATCTACGCATTTTATATACGTACTAGTATACTACAACATTCACACACATGTCACATATAATAACCATCCATTCCCGGGTAATAACTCACCGGATACTTTCTCTAAAATGCTATCATGTCCTAGGCATACTCACTCTAACCCAGCCACCTCAAGTCGGACTAGCTCACATCGAACTTAGGCGAAAATATCGCAAACGTAGTGGAGGCGGTCATATTTCTCCGAGAGTGAGACCGAATCATACCCAATACGTCTCACCTCGAAATAAATCACACAAACAAAATCCTAGACGATATTACCTGGGGGCTATACTCTCCCTGCTCCTCAAGCCAGGGGATTCACCCACATCGTGAAACCTCCGATGATAGCACTACAGAGGTATGTATTCCTATAAATATCATTCACACCGATATCTATAGAGCACACAAATATATATATACTATCACGCATAACCTTATACATATATTAAATAAAGTACGGCTAACCCGTGCCTAACACCCATAGCACTAGCCCAAATATATGCCCAAGTCTATATCCCGACTTATAATTTTATTAATCTCACATTAATTATTTTGTTTGTTGATTCACGCAAATAATTATGGCTCACACAAATATATATACTATCTCCATAACCGTATACATATAATCTAATTAAACTCGCTAACCCATAGCACTAGCCAAAAATACCCGAGTCTCTATTCGACTCTTATTTTATTTAATTTCACACTCATAAAATAATTTAGCGTAACTTTACTCGCTAATATACCCAGACCCACCCAATCGGCCCGTAATTAAACCTTTTAAACTTATTTCACTCGATTCATTAAACATGTGTCACACCTTTTTCTCACTTCCTAGTCCCAATGATATTCATCTATAATCACTAGGAGATAGGTCCCATATTCATTTTTCACTAAATAAATAAGCTTAGAGTAAACCCCCATAATGATTAAATATATAGGTTAGAAGAGTTCTCAAAACGTAAAACTTTCTTGGCTAAAAAATAGGGCCAACATAAAAATCCCACTTCTGGCAATTTATCCCGCTTCTAAAGCATGACGAATTCTATCATGGATCTGGAGTGTGACTAGTTTTTATCACGGATCTAGAGTGTGATTGGTTTTTTGTCATGGACATGGAGTGTGACTAGTTTTGTCACAAATATGGAGCGTGACTATATCAAGTCATTTTTTTAACCCCAAAGCTATCAAATTTTGATCCAGACCTCGATTAAATATTCTCCCATATTTATTTCCTCCATAAACATGTTTTAATCATTATCATGATCTCTAAACATCATCAAATTCTAACTTTCTCCAAACTTTCTCGATTTGTGTTTATTACGATTCATCCAATTCTCAATTTAGATTAGATCTCATAATCATCAGTTATCTGAACCTAGAATATGGATTTCAACTACAACATGATTCCAACAAAGATTGATATAATTCCATCATTAATTGAGTATTAACTCTACACACAATACTCCAATTACCCAAAATCCATTTTATGTGACACCCCACCCCAAAACGGAGTTTGACTACACCCACTATGATATGAATTGAAATATTTCAATTTAGATTGAAAGCAAGCTAACTACTTGCCTGATTAGGTTTATTCCCATTGTTTATGTTTTAACTGTAATTGATTTTTGCTTGATGTTGAAGTAGTTAATGTGTATTTTATATGTTGGTGGAATGCTTTTGGATCGCCAAGTACTTGTGTAGTGATCACGAAAAATGACACAATAAATGTGTGTTTTTTTATTCGTAATACAACCAACTCCATTGTTTATGTTTTGACTTTATTTAATTTATGTGTGACGTTGAAACTGTAAATGTGTACTATATATGTTGATGGAATGCCTTTGGAGCACATAATAGATGTGTAGTGACATAGAAAATTTATGATTTCTTTTTTATTTTGGTTTATTATGTATGTACTTTGACTTTTTATTTGTCATACAACCAATTTTATGATGTGCATGCACTTATGGGTTTATTCCCATTGTTTATGTTTTGATTATATTTAATTTCTATGTGATATTGACACGGTAAATGTGTATTATATATGCTGATGTAATACTTTTGGATCGTATAGTACATGTGTAGTGACTGTGAAAAATAACATAGAATATTTATGAATTCACTTTGATTTTCATTTGTTATAAATGTACTTTGACTTTTTTTATTCACAATGCACCCGATTTTATGATTTGCATGTAGTTAGGGGTTTATTTCCCTTGGTTATATTGAGAGTCCATTTAAATTATTTATGAAATAGACACAATAAACGTGTACTTCATATATCAAATGACATAGTATTGGATCATGTGGGTGCAAAACTATAACGACCCAATATTCGGTAGCCCAAACATTCATAACATGTTGTCCAAGTTTGATTTAACATCACATGAATAATTATAAAGACGCATCATGTGAATAGTTATGAAGACTCATCCTAGTTACTTACAATCTCGGAGGAGTTAAGCAGGGATAAGGAGCTGGGAGAGTTCATGCATAACTCAACCACTCTCATCACTATAAATAAAAACCCCACCCCAAAGTAATGGGGGATGTAAT
The DNA here is from genome assembly GCA_949130495.1 of Sambucus nigra. Lineage (NCBI taxonomy): Eukaryota > Viridiplantae > Streptophyta > Magnoliopsida > Dipsacales > Adoxaceae > Sambucus > Sambucus nigra. Next base: position 191,015,549 of record OX422216.1, read on the forward strand.
TCTGAACCTCTGAAAGAATTAATAAAAATTAAGAAACTCTCCGTGGATATAGTCAGTTGTTGAACCACGTAAATCTCGCGTGTTGTGATCTTTACTCTCTCTTTAAACTCCTTTGCTTTTAGAATTATTAATTGTGATTTATTGCACTCAATATTGGCGTCGTATGTGGGAACGATTCTCTTTTCTAAAAGCAACTTAAAGCCAAACAGTGAAAGCAACTTAAAGTCATTAAATTTTGACTTCCTTATTCTAGGTAACCATGTTATCAACCGTGGATATGAGATTTGGACACTTCAAAGTACTACTTTGTCTATCTAATATATTGGTGTTGATTTTGTCTTAAATTAAATTAGCTAGATGTGGTTGTATGCAAAGTTTTTTTTGAACGTTAGGACAAACATGTTCCATACATAACTATTTATACGAGTGCCAAATAGTTGTGTCTATTATGTGTTGTTTGATGATTGGTTTGGTATTTTGTACTAAAAGATAGTACTAAAAATATCATTAAGTCACTGCTGAATATGTAGATTGCAAAAGCTGAATCCAAGATTAGGGCACTTTATTAGAGACCCCACACGGTCTCTATGTTTTCTACATGCTTTATATTATTGAGTCATATTCGCATACAATATAACCCTTCACAATATTTGAATATCCTTTTGGAACTCACAAGCCTTTTATATCTTATTCTCATATAATTCTAAATTGTTTTGCTTCTTGGACTTGTTGAGAGCAATCCTGCCACTCCTAAGCTCAGCCCAACTATTTTAGCTCGGTGTCACTACGCTGACTTTTATGATTGATGTGGTTGGGCATAAGCGTTGCCATATTCCTTCACCTCAAGCACATATTAGAAGGTAGAAGCCCCGCCTTCCCAGTAACCCCAACTTGGCCTTTCATGGTCATGTTGTATACAAGAATCCCAAGTTTTCAAAAAATTCTGGAAATAACAAAGGAAGTCCATCTTAAGAAACTATGGACATAGAGAAGATAGTTTATCTTAAGGAAGACTAATGAAGTGGTCTCATCATAACTGACTGGTACAACAGTAGGAGAAGAAATCACAGCTTTTAAAAGATTCAAGTAAAGCGTATGAGCGTAATACAAGTGAAATAACGCGTATTTTACTAGCGCCTTGCAAGTATGAACAAATCAATGTAACCTAATAATTTTTGAAGAAAAAGGAAAAGAAAGATGATGGAACCCTCGAACTGATAACAAATGAGAAAATAGGAAATATGAACTGTTTGTATATGATTGAAAACAAATATGGTATCTTTTGAGTTAGTTCTTATACTTTTAATATCTTAAAAGCTTCCATCGTTTGTTTTTTAGGGGCACATAGAATTTGATTAATTAAATGTTGTGGTTGCTTGTTTAAATCAACCATTAAAAGAATCCTTTCATTTAGTGATGATTACTTTGTCGAATGGAAGTTAGGGAATTTTAATATTCAGCAGTCTAATTATTTGAAGCTCAATATCAGCACTTGAGGCAGTTTATTGGATTCTTGGTTATATATCTAAAGTCTAGAATTTCTTTGATGATTTTACAAATAATCTCTGCCCTGTTGTGAGTGTTCAACAACATTATAGAATATGTACCCTCTACTGCGATGACAACTTCAACACTCGAAGTGTATCACCAGATGTTATTTCCAGCATGAAAGTACTAATGACAGAGGACTCAAATGCTATTTAACTAGTTGATAATCTAGCATTCCAATTTTTACAAAAATAAGGATGTGGCTCTTTTAGCATTCATATTGGCCAGAGGTAAGATGAATGGGTAGGAATATAAACATGTATTATCACTTCCAAATTCTAGATTTTTAAGGATGTGAAGAGTTAATGTACTGAAAAATGTTGAGACAACTACAACTCTATATGTACTGAAAAATTCACAAACGAGAGACCCTAGCTGTTAATTGATCTAGAACATTCTTTCATGCTGAGACTCACAAAAATATGACTGTATGCTTTGTAAATTGATCTTTGATGTGACTGTGTTGCTAAGTGTTGAATATCTCTATTGGTATAATTTTCCAGTTATATTAATCAATTGAAAATTGTTTCTAATATCCTAGACCCTAAATTAGAATAGTTTTTTGGCTTATAGTTATGTAAACTATTATAGCAACATCATGCCATGTCTCTGTTATAGCTGTGTAAACTATTATAGCAACATGATTGGTGGATTTTTCTTCTTCAGTTGATTTTAATTTTAGACACTTGCAATTTGAAAGTTTTAAACACAAATTTTATACATTTGGACTAAAAATAGGTTATCTTGATGTCATTTATTTGACTATGAAACGGATGGTAAGAAGTATCTGATTCATTTCTTCGACTATGAAACTCAAAGATCATAAGATAGAATGGATGGGAGACAAGTATCTGATTCATTTCTTCGACTATGAAACGAATGGTAAGAAGTACGTGACATGGGATCTCACTGCTGGGATCTTGATTCCAATACAATACATCACTTATATCCAAACTGAAGTCTAGACTAAGAAGTCCCTTGATTAGGAAAGTAAGAAGAGCAAGAAACGAACATATCCAATATATTGGTGTACATAACACTACTTAATATGTTTTTTTTTTCTGAATAGTTGTGCAAAAAATGAGTAAAGAGATCATTTTGAACATTTTTCCATGCATACAATATTTTTTGACATGATGTGTAAGATTTTACATAGGTATGTATATACAATTATGGATTTATGCGATTAGAGGGAAACATGAATAACTTATGAAAAAAGAGAGAAATATCTGCTTAATAAAATAGATTAACCTAACAATATTTTTGAAGTTGGGATCGTGATATGATTTTTGGCAGTGTTTTCCTTAGTGGATGCAATTGTTGTTGCTATTGAACCTCTAACCAGAATTGCATAGACGGTTGCAATGATGCTAAAGGATGAAGATTGGCTCCGTTAGGAACTTGTAGGAATACAAAAAAATGTCAGATGTAATGGATGAAAATTATTCTATCGTATTCGTATAAATCTATAATTAATAATCATTGACCTGTTCAGTGGTTGAAGACACATATCGTGGAGATTGCGTAAAACTACCCTTAGCACGCATATGAGCCTCCAGAGCTTCCATCCGAGATTTCATAGCAAATAATTTTTCTTGTATTTGAGATTCCATCTGCTCTTTCATTTCGGATTGCTTACTTTCATAGTTCGCCTCCATCTCATGTCGCAATCTCTCATTTTCAACCTCTATCTCACGCCACACGGACTCATTTTTAGCCTCCATCTCACGTCGCATTCTCTCTAACTCTTATTGATGACGCATCTCAATATCCCTCCTTTGAGCCTAGGACATCATATATGATCGTCCGAATACCATACTCGACATGACACCAAGCCCAAATTTTCGCACACGACCATGCCTTTCAGGTCGAATAATTCTCCCAAATATGTCATCTTATGCAACAACGGTCTCCTCAATCTCTGGATTTTGCGATTCTAGTTCATCCATCTCTTGTTGTAAAAATCAAATCAAGTTATCATCATAATGAATACCGTTCCAACAAATATAATTTGATAGTTAACACTTGAGTGGCACCCAAATCCATTTTCAAATGAAAAATAATGTTTTCTCAAAAGATAATAGACACATAAACAAAAATCAAGTTGTTTAATTGTTATTAAAATACAAAATATACATACAATTAATCGAGTAGCTTCTTCATTAACTGGCCCCTTATCCTTGGTTATATATGTTAAATGTCTATGCAAATTATGGACCTTATGTAACCATAAAACTACATCCACGAGTTGGTTGGTGTCCAATTCTTTTAGTAATCTACAAGCATAAGATTTGAAGTGTCAAGATATCTTCTCTTTTCACTTAATTTGTCCTCAATGAAAAAAGAGTGCAGTAATCATTAAAAGTATCAAACTTTTACCTTGTTTTTAACTTGAGCATGACTAGTCCTCCCATGCACAGATGGATTTGTTCTTTGCACTTTTTTCCCGCTACGTGGAAAACACAATTGATATATATCATGTGACGATGTCAATGACACAACCATAATTTTTACTCTGGTTTATCCACTCTAATGGCACTACTACTTAATGTAATCAAGATCAGAATTCCACTGGGTAGTGTATTGACACACAAATATTGGTTGGCTACTTAGTTTCACCATAAATGTAATTTATTTAAAAAAAAATTAGTCGTGCCTTTAGGCACGGGCATCTATTATCGCATACATATACACATGTACAATCACTATATGACTCTCATTCTCAAAGTGCTAAAGCAGCTAATCGAAGATAGAATCATGTTAACTATCTTGCTAAAATATACCTCTACTTTAGTCGAGTTTCAATGATAGACGAGTGTTTTCCATTGATCTTCCTCGACCCTTGGGGGACAATGCGCCAATCATTCCTCATTAGTCCAATATTTACTATAACCCTCAATTTTTTCTATGGCCTTCCACTCCTTCCACTTTTTCCCAACGGACTCCATAAGGAATTTTCTCATCTCATTCGTGGCATTGTATTGTCTGGTATTAAACGACATGTTATAGAGCTAAACCACAAATTCATAACCAAAAGAATCTACCAATGTTATTTTAGATTGAACAAATGAAAATCAAATGTCTATGCAAATTATGGTTACATAAAAGAAAGATCATTTTATGATTGTAATTTTTATAAAACTACATCCACGAGTATGTATAAAATTACCCCTATATTTATCTTCATGTTTAGTGATAAGTGAGGGTATTGTGAGAAATTAAAAATTTGACAACCCATAGCTTTATATAATAGTAGGTGATACCATGATATGAGTCCAAATTGCATTCTTCCCTTATTTCAGAATATGTCTCCAATTAAAGGAATGTCAATGGAGCTAACTGTCCATTGCGTGCTAAACCCCCCAAATTTGAAGCGAGTCTAGATGTTGTCTTCTCAATGGGTTGTCCATGCTCATTCACCTCGATGTTTAAAATTCCACCATCTTCACCCCACCCGCTATGCATTGACGTGGGGCCTCGAACTCTTTTTTGTTCCTCCTATGCTTGACTGGAACTAGAATCTAAGTATCAAGTAGGCAAAGATAAAAAATAGTAATCTTGTTATATATATACATGTAGATAAAAATTAGTGATTTCGGACAGTAATTTCAGTAATCTTATTTAGGTACGGGAATTCAGTAAGTCATCTTGTTATATATCCAACCAAAACCAACCAAAAAATTATTTGTGTAATATTAGTTTGCCTTATTTGTGTCATGATCTTATTGTTCACTATTGCCTGACAACGGAGGGATAAATGGTGTAGTAGTAGCATTAGTATGTGGACAATTCGATGGAGGTTGAGGCATGACAAATGATCTTTCACCTATGTGCTCTTGTGGCTCATTAGGGGATGGCATAGCTCCTCTAACGTGTTGGGTCTGAGATCTACTTATTGTCAGCGTACTGTACAAAACAAAATAACATTAATGTTAGGTGTACTACGGATGAATATATCTAATAGAAATAAAGTAGCAAAAATAACGTACTTTCACAAGATAGAGATATATTTTCTTGAAGATTTGGACAACTACTATTTTATTAACTATCAGCTAATAGAATCAAAGTATCAAAAATGGTGTACTTTCACAAGATAAATAGAAATAATGAACATCTTTAGCCAAAAATTTTAACACTATGGGAAAAATTCTAGTATGAAATCTGTTACGAATCCGTTACATGTCAAAAAGCATATTAAGGAGTAGGTTAAGATTGTTTCTGCATATAATATAATGTAGTAAGTTCATATTTCTTATGAACATAATATAGTTAGTACGATTGTAAAAATCTATTTAATTAGAGTTAAATTCATAATATAGTTGTTTATTTCATAATTGTGTAAAATTATCAGTTTCCAATTCATTGAGGTGATCAGCTTTCGATATTCTTGGAGTAGCAGCCTTTTTTGTTCCATTGATTCCCACTGCTTCATTTGATAAATTCCAAGTCTCATTTTCACTAGAATTTATATCGTTCCTAACAAAAAATCGATCTCTATTTTGAGGATTCTTCTTGTGCACACACGGACCTTTATGATGGTTGCCCTGCTAGTTCATCTATGCAATGGTTTTTTATAATTAAAAAGTATCTTCAGAATTTGAATGCATTTTTTTTACCCTAAGACATGAAGAAATTGGGTGCATAATGCATCCACAAAAGTCATAAAATATAAGTGTATTTTCAATAATAACTTTGATGGGTATTTTATTGTCCTTATGCTATATGATGACCGCACTAGGCAACTAAAATGAGAAATGTATGTGCGTGTGTGCATATATATTTATGTATGCATATTTAAAATATGTATCTCAAAAATCTTTCATTTTTAATTTAGATATCAGATTTTTATTTTTGTACCGCTGTACATTCATAATTACCCAAAAAGCATTGAAGTCTCGAATGAGAGCCCAATTTCCATCATATTTTTTTTAAATTCACCATTTGATCATCGAGGAGTTCTTCTAACTTGATAAACGTAGAAGCACAAACAAAAGAGATATAAACCACCTGATAAAATGCTAGCTTGAGAGTGGCAAAATAAGTGACAAGGATTTTAAATCATTTTAAGGGAATTGAAACCACTTGAATGGATTCCATACGATTTGTTATTAGATGTTATTGAATCATGTTATTAGAATTCAGTTGTATGTACATTTACATAAATGGCTCACAATCACATACAAAGAGTAAACAAGAAGGATAAACAATTATAATTACCAGCCAAGTGATCTCAATTCCCTTAAGATGATGGGATGTTGGCACCCTAAGTGAAGCTATGGATTAATTTTTCACTACCCCTTTTCTATTGAATTGAAGTGTACATTTATTTCTTTCATCTCACATGCTCCAAACCACACACAAAATTGTATGCCTCCACACGCCTTAAACATTTTCACTATCACCTCTAATTATATGAAAATATGAACGCCGAGAAATGGAAATGCTAGACGCAGCATGTCTAATTAAGATACCATCAGATTCTTTTATATATTTCACTAGGCCGTGAAAAATCATACCTCCCTTAATATCCAACTCAAAAGGGTATTGTCTCACTAAAGAATTTAGAAAGTTGACAATGTAACAGAATGTGGTTTATATTTTTTCCCTTTCTCTTTCATAGAATACAATAATAGGGATATAGATATGCATTTGGTCTTGCGTTGCGTCAAATTGCAAGTATTAACCTTTGTTTATGAGTGGCCAATGATGCCATACTTGGATAGTTTATGAGAAATATTAGAATGATATTGTTGAAATTGTATTTTTTTTAATAGAACTTTTCCAATTGAAATCTGATTTTATAAGAGGAATTTGTTGTCATTTGAAGGATTGCCTATTCTTTCTTTCTGAGTTGAATAAAAGAAAATTATTCTCTTAAATGTAATGAAGTATTTTTTTAAGTGCTTCATTTTCCTTTTATATCCAAAGCTAAAGTGTTTTTTTTGCGTCATTTCTCAGTAGCTTTATTAACTTGTGCAACAGTTTCAAGAGCATGGTCACTATTACAAGCCACTAACTGGTCATTATCTAACACAACATCTTCAATCAATGGTTCTTTATCCACTATATGTATCAGAGGATATCTAGGAGAGTCCATATTATGTTAAGCAGCTATTGTGCCAGCTATGCTGGGGGGTGGGTGTCTTCAGTGATAGTAGCATATTCTACATTGATTTTATACAACGAATGGAAACACAAGACCCAAATAAAAAAGACTACAACCAAAACATATGCACACGAAAGATTTATACACGGTAATGGGTTCAACCAACCCCACCTTTATGCAAACGATATGACATACAAGAATAGCTTGGTCTGTAAAAACCACACCCACAATAAACTTCTAAAACCTATAATTAAAGAGAATAATTACTGAATATAAGAAATCAATAAAAACAAGACGTCTTTATATCCGAACTATTAATAAATATCAATTAATATGAATGAGTAGAAAAAAATAATTCAAAATCAAGTTATCATTACAAGTTCAAATGCATAGCTAACATAATTTTCTAATCATTTTCATTTGTCTCCAGTTGTTCTTCCATACCAACTGTTATTCTAGTAGCGCCTTACCTAACCCAACTAACATCGTCATCACGTGTGAATGGTGTGTCGTCCAAATGTTGCTCGCTCTATACCTCCGTTTGATCTATCATAGTCCCTTGGGTTGTATATTGTTGTCCAAATACATCTAAAAAGTCTCTAGGATCTGTCTTAATTACAATATTCCAATCTTCTTCCATTGGGTCTTGTATGTAAAATACTTGTTTCGCCTGAGATGCTAGTATGAAAGGCTCATCATTTAATTTTTGCTTTGGATGCAACAACTGCTTGAAATTTACAAGCGTGAATTTGAAATCATCTTGCACAATGAGACCTCTATTGTTGTCAACCCAGTCACACTTGAACAACACAAACGTAATGTTTTTAGAATAATACAATTAAATGATATCCATAAATACTCCATAGATTTTAACATCTCCTGATACGGGATTCCTATCTCTAGCACTTGCATAACTTTAAGTAAGTGCATTTAGCATGACTCCACTATTTTGCGTTGCTCTTTTCCTCTCGCGAGCCTTAGTGTGATACCGAACACCATTAATAATATTCCATGTGAATCTTTTTTTCTTTTTTTAAGGGTCCCAAAACTAACATCCAAATTTCTTGTGATAGTTCTATGTCCGTTGTCTCAAGTAGCTTTCGCACTTATTTGACATTTACAAAAGCTATATTGAATGCCATGCTTTTGTAATAATATAATCATAAGTTTAATTTAGTTTCATCAGACATATTACTTACATGATCTTTAAACAACAAATGAAACGTTTCATTATGAATGTGATCCATGTCATGTGGTCTAAGATGAGAATTACTCCTAATTGACGCACGGTGAGTCCTGTATTTAAATGAACCATTACACTATTTTTACATGATTAAATGGGGAGAAATTTATTAATTAGGATACTTACTCTCGAAATGGAGCAATTTCATCTATGTTGACAAACACATGGTGATGTGCCTGTACATATGTAATGTCATCAAGAACAAATCCCACTAATTTTCCTAACTTACAACCACAGTTTTTTATCAAGAGTATTGCCTTCATCATTTCTTATTGGTCGGTTACATTTCGTCTTAGCATCCTGTAAGTACTTTGAGCAAAACATCAAGCCTTCTTTTACCCAATATGCTTGTGCAATTGAACCTTTAGGATTACTATGGGTCTTCACATAATTATTCAATGTGAATAAGTATCTGTCGTGGGGAAAATTTTAATTTTTAGAATGTGATAAAAATGTTTATAATGAGAAGACAAAAAGAACACAAAAAATCACAACTAGTACCACACCTCTCAATAGCGTACATCGACCGAAATTGTGGTGGTCCTTCAATCTTTGCCTCTTTTGCTAAATAAATAACCAAATGTTCCATGACATCAAAAATTGAAGGTAGAAAGGTCCACTCAAGATGGCAAAGCATGAGCTTAATACGAGATTGAGCATGTTCCAAATCTATTACGTTAATTACTTTTGAGTACATACTCCTAAAAAAGCTACTTAACTCAATTAATGGCCCAAGCACATTTTTATGCAAAACTTTTTTTAGGGAAATAAGAAGCAACTCTTGCATTAAGATATGGTTGTCATGAATATGAAGTCCCGATATAGTACGCTGTTTAAGGTTGACACAACGCGATATCTTCAAAGAATAACCATCTAGAACTTTCACCCCTTCAATATTTTACAAACCATGTCTTTTCCTTTATTATCCAATATGAAACATACTGGTGGCAAATAATATTTGTTGTTTGCCCATTTTTAAGGATGCAGTGACTTACGAATACCTATTTCTTGTTGATCAAGATGAGAATTTAGATTATCCTTTCCCTTACCATCAACATCTAATAGCGTCCAGAGCATATTATCTCATACATTTTTCTCGATATGCATTATATCAAGATTGTGGCGTATTAAATTGTCCTTCCAATATTTTAAATAAAAAATTACACTTCTTTTCTTCCAATTATATGTGAGGTTCCCATCTTCATTATCACCCCTTTTCCTCTTAAGTTCCGACTTTGGATCCTTACCAAACATATTATTGATTTCCCTTGCCACATCAAACACTTTGGCTCCAGATAGTCCAATGGGATTTGTATCTGTAAGGACATTTTTGTCCATTAGCATTTTATATGTCGTACGCCGTTACACCGTTGAGAAAATTCAAGAATCATACTCTCATCAACGGAATCCAAATATTAAAGGCAGAAAAGGAATCAGGAACAGACCGGACCGATTCGGCCCAGATAAAAGAACCGATCCGGTTCATCCGGCCCGATCCGCCTAAAGAGACCGGACCGATCCTCCTGCTGAGGTGAGGCCAGTGTACCCCGGATCCATAGTGAACCGATGAAGCTAAAAAGCCGAACCGATCCGACGCCAACCGGATCGATCCGCCTTAAAAAAGGAACCGATCCGATGTCACCGGACCGATCTGCCTAAAGAGACCGGACCGATCCGACGAGGATAATTTCAAAAAGATCGCGTTCAGATCATGTTTCGAATTTTAGGGCTCAAGTTCTCCTATTTAATCTGTAAGGACACAAATTTCCAATTGAGTCCTCTTATAGTTTTGGCTCAATTCCCGACAAAAACATTTATTCATAGGATTTTATTTAATTGTAATATTCAAGACCTATGAAGTGTTTGTTGAAGACGTAGCGGCAAAGAGTATAAAGCATCATCAACATGCCGTAGTTTATGTGCCTCGTTTGTACGTCATCAACTTAGGTTCCATGCTCCCAAGGTATGAATGTATTTATATGTATATAGGAGCTTGGAACAATTTGTATTGGGTGTTAGGTGAATTAAAACTGCATTTTATTTTTCAGAAAGAATCAATTAGAAACTTAAAAATAAGTATATAAAAGTTTCTGGGCCAAAATCGAATTTTTCAATCTTTCTGTTTGTTCGTTTGAAATGTCGTTCGAACGAGTTTTTTCGTTCGAACCAGATTTCGTTCGAACGAGTTTTGTCGTTCGAACCATGTTCGTTCGAACGAGTTTTGCCAACGACCCTAACTGGACAGTCGTTCGATATGTCGTTCGAACGAAGGTTCATTCTAACGAGGTATCTAACGAACCTCTAACGAGCCCAGGCTGGTCACTCGTTAGAAGTCTCGTTCGAATGAGAATCACGTTCGTTCGAACGAACTTCCAGCGGGAACAGTTATTTGGCAGTTTTTTGTAGTTTTTCCCCACTCCTCCACTTGGTTTTCAACCAACATTTTTCATGCAATATTATGTGCGGGAAACACATTTTCCAAGACAACTTTTCCATTCCATATCCATCTCTTAGAGAGAGTTTGAGAGCAAATTTATTTAGGGAAAATGTTCAAGTTTTTGAGTGTTAATTTTTAATGGAAAATTCATACACACTCTAGTTTACACCCATTGTTGTTTATTCCAAGTTCTATATATACATATCCTTACTTGGAGTTTTTGGCACCGGTTTTCTCTACCGAATTCAAGAGACGTTTCGGGTTTGCTTCTACACCCCATCACAAAGAAGACCTTTGTTGAGATTCTACCCGTTTGGAGAAAGACTCCATGTTCGGGTGACGGTGACCGTTTAAAGTCCTATCGGTGTATTCCGAGACCATGGTGGAGCTCCGTTGGTTATCCGCTAATTGGAGGTTGATACAAGAAGGAGCATCACGGCTTGAGAGGGTTCGAGTTTAGGAAGTAAGTCTTTTGTCTTGTATTTTGTAATACCGTTTTTAGTGGATTTGAGGCTAGGGCCGTCCCGAGGTTTTTTCCCGTTAGTGGGTTTTTCCTCGTATATCGCGGTGTAGTGTGACCTTGTTTATTTTATCTTGCACAATAATTTAGAACGCATGCTTAGGATAATTTCAAGATAAAATTTGGTTTTACATTCACACTAATTTAAATTGGGACTCTAATTTAATATTGGATTAAATTTGGTTTATTCAAGTCACTTGCATTAATATGGTTTCGCCTAACTTTGAATAATTGTTAATGATGACTTAGGCAAATTCTAGGACTTGAATTATGTTGTTTTAATTTGTTTCTTAAGATATTAAAACCCGGCCTTGTTGTTTTGTGGAACCATCACTTGTATTTAACGCTTCCGCATTTGTTTAAAAAGGAAATTAAATATTTTTCATTTGAGATTATTATTAAAACCCGGGGATCCAACACTTTGGTCTTTTCATAATCCCACTACGGGAAGTGGTTTTTCCAAGACTTATTTACACGATTTCCAGAGTAAAGAAAGCCATAAGTCTTCACCTATTGAGTACCAATACTCTAGGTTTATTTGATTCACACAAATTCTATACATTTGTGAATCACTTTGCAACCCAGGAACGCACTTTTGCTGTTCAACCCTTTGTGGAGGAGACCGTTCTTCTTATCCATTGCAGCCCTACTGGACAGGGATAGTTCCAGCCGCCGACTACAGAATCCGATGCCTGAGGGTAATTCTTAGTCACTTTTATTTTCATTGTAATCCGATTGTAAGCCGTTTTCTTACAAATTATAGTGAAAATAAATGGTTTTGCCCCTGTGGGGTATTTTTCCTCAATTATGTGTGTTTGAATAACTCTTGCATGATTTCATATTGTTTCAATCACACCTAGTTGCATGTTTAGGGTTTGTTTGTTCCTAAAGGTGTTTAATATATAATTTGATCATTTGAACGCGAGCACACACGTTCTCAAATTGGTATCAGAGCAGGTTACGCTAATCTATCGCGTATTCCTATTTTCCGCAAAATTTTTCTTAGATATCAATTTTCTGATAAAATTGATTTTTGAAAAAGTGCGTGTTCAAATGGAGAAATTATATAATAAAATGCCTATTTTTGACGGGACAAATTATGCTTATTGGAAAGCCCGAATGAAGTCGGCTTTAAAAGCCATTGATGAACGTGTCTGGATTTTAGTAGAAAGAGGGTGGACTCCTCCCACCGTGACTATTGATAATGCGACTAACTTGAAACCTGTCACTTCTTGGACTGAAGAAGAATATAAATGGTCATCTTTTAATTCTAAGGGTCTAAGTGCTATTTCTGGGTCTGTCACACCTGATGAGTTCAAACGCATAATGACGTGCACCACGTCAAAGGAGGCATGGGATGTTTTGCAACTTACCCATGAGGGTACGAACGCTGTTAAAGAGTCTAAATTACAAAATTTGGCCACCCAATTTGAGACTATCACCATGTCTGAGTCCGAATGCTTTGATGAGTTTTTTGCACGCTTATCGGACATTGTTAACACTAATTTCAATTTGGGTGAGGTAATTGATAACACGCGTGTCGTTAAAAAGATTTTGATATCTCTCCCAAAACGCTTTATTCCTAAAGTCACTGTTTTGAACTCTTTGGGAAATTTGAAATCACTTAAGTTGGAAGAACTTGTAGGAGATCTTCAAACCTATGAGATTGACATGTTCCCCAAAACCATTAAGGCCAAGGATAATGGGATTGCTTTAAAGACTCATTTTCAGAAAAAGAAAGAAATTTTTTTGAGTCCAAGTCTGAATGTGATTTTGACTTAGATGACTTGGCCCTGTTTGCAAAAAATTTCAAAAGAATTCTCAAATTCAAGAAAAGTGGAAATTTCAATGATAAAAGGAATGTTGAGAAAAATATTTTTGAAAAGGAAAATGAGAAAGATTTCAAAGACCCTCCTAAGAAAGACGGTGAGAGATGTTTTAAATGCGATGGTAAGGGTCATAGAGCGTTTGAGTGTGCCACCCGTCTAAATAGAGAAAAGGGCAAAATTGTCCTGAATACTACCCTTAGTGACAACAGTGAGGTCGAGTCGGTGGACTCGGGAGATGAGTCACCGCATGAGCGTAACTTTACCGCGTTCATGGCAAGTCATGTGAGTACCTCTAATGCTTCTCACGACGATGAGGATGCTACGTCACAAGGACACCTCGACAGTAAGAGCGATGAGAGTGAAGGGGAGGATGAGGCAAGTGAGAGCGAGTGTGATCTCCCACACGCTTACGCCAAGTTATATTCTGAGTTTTTTGAAACCAAGAAGCGTAATAATGCTTTAGTCCTTAGGATCACCGCTTTAGAGAAGGATTTAAGATTGTTTGGAGAGAGAGAGAGTTGTGGTGAGAATGAGAGAAATAAAAAACTTGAGAAGATAGGATGTTTTGAGTGCGATGGGACAGGGCACAAGAAATTTGAGTGTCCCACTAGACTTAAGAGAGAGGGCAAGAAAGTTGATATGCCCACTTCTCTAAGTGATAGTGAGGATGATAATGGTGATGATAGTTTGATCCAAAAAGCCTTTAGAAAGTTATTTATCGAGACCATGGAAATAAAAAGGACTAATAGGATCCTAGGTCTTCGGATTGGTGAGTTGAAGGGAGAGAATGATGAGCTTAAAAGGGAAAAAGGTGACTTGACCAACACGGTGTCTAGTCTGACGACACGTATATCCCATCTCGAGGATGACCTCAAACAAGCACGGGAGGTTCAAGTCACATTAGAGAATTCACCCGAGCCTATATCCACCATTGTGAGTGAGTCCCATGAGTGTCCGTCTAGGAATGTTCATCCCAAAATTGTTGATAAATTACTTCCTAGACCAGTTTATGTTTGCTCCCACTGCAAGAAGCGAGGACATCTTAGGGAATTTTGTTCTAAGTTGGGTTTTGTGCCATATCATGCCACTTCACACATTCATGCACATGCACCCACTCATGATACTTTGCCTGCTCATTTTGATAGAGAGTTTGCACATATTCGCGAGCAAGTGAAGTTTTTGATCAAGACTACACATGATCTAGTGGAGTTGGTTCAAAAGATGTCACCATCTTTAGAAAACTCCACCGTTACTCCCGGTTGAGATCTAGTCTTGATTGCTAGCATAGGTTGTTTATCATTTTTTTTCACCTATTGCTATCATGTATCATTAGTTAGTTTTTCATTTTTTTTAAAAAAAAAATACAAAAAGATTTTCCTTTAAGAAAAATAAGCACAAAATTTTTTTTTGATAAAATTTTTGAAAAAGACCAAAAAGATTTTTCTGTTTTTGCTTCTTTTGTGGATGAGAATTTAAGATAGCCAAATCACAACTTCATTCCATATCTCCATGTGACTGTTTGATAGAGATTTGAGACGCTACATCATTTCATACATGTGCTTTACTTAGTATGGAGTCTTTGAGATGTAATTAGTGATATCTTCCTACATATTTGACTCCTATATCCTTTATTGCACACATGCACGGCTATATTTGATTATTGCACTTGTCTATCTCATGTTGGCTTGCGTGTTTTCATCTCAATCCTGTCTATACAATGTATAATATGCGATAAAACTTGACAAGATTGGAATGCATGTAAAAACCGTTTTGGTGAGGCTGTGTGTTTTGTATAATGGGGAGGGGCTGCGAAAGGTAATCATCTATCTTTTGCGCAAAAGCCACAGTTAAAAATGACCTAAAAAATGGAGGAATTTTAATATCCGAGGTCCAAAGAGGTTAAAAGAGCCCGAAAAATTTAAATGCAATAAAAAGCAATTCATGCCAAATATGGGCCACTTAGGTTTCACCATCAATTCTCCAAAGTTTGAGAATTTAGAATGCCTCTATTCAAAATAATATCTGAGGGAGTTTGGTTGGAGAATATAAACGGGTTTGCACTTCCTTGAAAGTCCTGAAAAAGCATAAAATCATTTTGGACGTTATTGGTGTGAAAATCATTTTGAGCATTGATTTGTTGATTTGATTGAGTCAATATCTTATATTGTCATTCTTTTACACCAAAGGAAGCATTTGAGTTCATTCGCTAGGAATATCCAATATTCATCGTGCACATATGTCATGTTTGTATGCATTGATTTTCCTATCGAATTTGATCACACCACTTCATTTATGCTATCATTGACTTGGTTACTTTGTGTTCATTCATGGTGTGATATTATCCGTGTGACACCCCGCTCTTGCTTATTTGATTTATTTCTCTCATTTGTCTATTTGGGGACATCATAAAAAGGGGGAGAATGAATTATCTTATTATGGGGGAGTTTTGAAAGTTTGAGTTTGTTCATAAATTGGTATATATGTTTATCTCACTTCAAACTCGATATGTCACGTGGTATTTTGCTTTTTCTCATGTGTGTAGGTACTACATGGATTATCATTGTATTGCACACCCTGATGAGAAAAGCGTTGAGATTCCTGAAGATTTGAAGATCAAACGATGCAGTCTTATTCACTTGTACTCTTTCAGTTTTGGGTTCATGGAAGGGTAGATTTGTATAGGCATTTTTATTTTGATAATTCAGATGTTTGTTTTTATGTTTGTACCGGCATAGACATAGGGGGAGATTTTTAAGGACATTTTTGTCCATTAGCATTTTATATGGCGTACGCCGTTACACCGTTGAGAAAATTCAAGAATCGTACGCTCATCGATGGAATCCGAATATCAAAGGCAGAAAAGGAATCAGGAACAGATCGGACCGATCCAGTTCATCCGACCTGATTCGCCTGAAGAGACCGGACCGATCCGCCTACTGAGGTGAGGCCAGTGTACCCCGGATCCATAGCGAACCGATGAAGCTAAAAAGCCGAACCGATCCTCCGCCAATCGGATCAATCCTCCTTAAAAAAGGAACCGATCCGATGTCACTGGACCGATTTTCCTAAAGAGACCGGACCGATCCGACGAGGATAATTTCAAACAGACCGTGTTCAGTTCATGTTCCGAATTTTAGGGCTCAAGTTCTCCTATTTAATCCCACTACGGGAAGTGGTTTTTCCAAGACTTATTTACACGATTTCCAGAGTAAAGAAAGCCCTAAGTCTTCACCTATTGAGTACCAATACTCTAGGTTTATTTGATTCACACAAATTCTATACATTGGTGAATCACTTTGCAACCCAGGAACGCACTTTTGCTGTTCAACCCTTTATGGAGGAGACCGTTCTTCTTCTCCATTGCAACCCTACTGGACAGGGATAGTTCCAGCCGCCGACTACAGAATCCGATGCCTGAGGGTAATTCTTAGTCACTTTTATTTTCATTGTAATCCGATTGTAAGCCGTTTTCTTACAAATTATAGTGAAAATAAATGGTTTTGCCCCTGTGGGGTATTTTTCCTCAATTATGTGTGTTTGAATAACTCTTGCATGATTTCATATTGTTTCAATCACACCTAGTTTCATGTTTAGGGTTTGTTTGTGTTAAAAGGTGTTTAATATATAATTTGATCATTTGAACGCGAGCACACACGTTCTCAGTATCCAACTCAACTTTACCATCAAATGAGAATTTATCTGTTCGAAATTTATGACCTTTATGCAACCATCGACGATGGCATATGTATTATTGTTTACGTCCCTTTTTCAACCAATAGGAGCGAGTATATTTGTGACAACAAGAACATGCCAATTTACCTTTAGTGCTCCATCCTGACAAATTTTCATATGCGAGAAAATCACTTATTGTCCATAGCAATAATGCACGCATTTTAAACATTTGATTACACGATGAATCATAAGTATCCACCCAAACCCATAATTCCTTCAACTCGTTAACTAAAAGACACAAATAAACATTAATGTCATTACCAACCAGCGAGGACCATCAATTAGTATCGTCAATATCATATATCGTTGCTTTATACACAACCATGGGGGAAAGTTATATATTATCACAATTATGGGCCACGTGTTGTGAACAACCCTCAAGCTCCTAAATGGGTTAAATCCATCACTGGATAACCCAAGTATGATATTTCGCGGGTCCTCAGCAAAATTTGGATAAATGTCATTGATTCTTTTCCAAGAAAGAGAATCATCAGGATGTCATACATTTCCATCATCAATACGTTCCTCGGTATGCCATCTCATTTCTTATGCTGTCTTCGATGACATATATAGCCTCTGGAGTCTTGGTATCAAAGGGAAGTATCTTACCACCTTCGCAGGACGTTTTTGGTATATTATAAGATCATAATCTGCCTGAGCCTTTAATTATTTCTATCTTAGGGTGTGGCACTTTCGACATTCACTCTGATGTTCTATCTTATTCCAATACAACATGCAATCGTTAGGGCATGCATGTATCTTCTTATAATCTAGCCCTAAGTTTGCAATCAACTTGCGGGCTTCATAAAAAGACTTCAGCAATGTTTCACCCTTGGGAAATGCATATTTTAATAATTCAAGCAAAATTGTAAAGGTATTATTGCTTTATCCACTAAGGCACTTTATAAGCAACAGTCATATAATAAATAAGAGTGTAAAATACTTCTTATAATATAGGTACAACTCCCGCTCAACTTCTTTTATCAGATTAAAGAATCTCTTAGTTTCTTCATCGGCACCCTCACTCATATGTTGATGTTCCTCATCACCATCCATAAAGTTAAGCGGGTTGCAAGGAGGAATTCTAAAGGCATCATGTATCATCTCTCCCATTTCATCAATAACAACTGATTCGAAAGAGGGAACTGAATATGAGGAAGATTCCGCGTGAAAAGCCCAACAAGTATAACTCGCTAGAAAACCATTTAGTAATATTTGTTCTACCACCTCATCTTTCTTCACGAATGTCGTATTGCGGCACTTCTTACATGGACACAATATTCTTTCAGCATTGGGTCTATTATCAGAGGCAAATTTAAGTAATTCCTCCACTCCTTTCTTGTATAAAGGATGACCCTTATGTTTTATATTAATCCAACTCTTATCCATCAGTATATTCGACTTAGTGAAAACAGAAACGAAAAAAAGATTTGAAATTAATGCGAGAAATCATTATTGGTAACATAGATCTTATGATTATAGGTAAATAATTACGACCTAAATAAGTATTGAAAAACATACTTACATATTTAACCTTTGAAAATTATATAAAAACAAACACAAACACAAAATAAAAGTGGTATTTCTCCAATGTCAGTTAGCAAGGTATGTGTAAATTCAAAAAGAGAGGGGTAAGAAAACATAATCCCTTGTTGTCGGGTCACGAGGTAGGTAGGCTAAGGAGAACCTATTTACTTTGTGTGGTTTAAAGTATAGGACAAAAGTTAGAAAAATAGGTCGAGTTGATTAAGTATTGCAAGACATTGAAACGAGCTACAAAAGACATGGAATTCACTGAAAAAAATTTCATTAAACAAAAAGTCTCATTCACCATCCCTCATCACTTGTAGCCATTGCTTAAAGAGAAGATTTGTTATTAATATTTATGTTTGGTATTTTCTAACGACATAATTTGTTCTAATAAGTTTTATTGCTCAATGTTTTTTCTTTGATCTTCAATAATGACAAATGTTGTCCCATATTTAACTTATGACAAGTAAATACAAATTTCTAACAATACACAGAGCTAAAAATGTGGTCCTGATATTAAATTTTTAATTTAGGTTAAGCAATACTAGGTGTGTGAATATATATATATATATATATATATATATATATATATACAAAAATTTGATATATATATGTATATATACAAAATTATATATACATATAAATATATATATATATATATGTATATACATAAATATATTTAGATATATATAAAAAAAAATTTAATTTTGTCACCTCTTGCTTCCCACGCCTTCATCCTCATCTTCATTTTCATTTCTCACCTACTTCCTCTTATCCATCTTTCTTTATCACCCTCTTCTCATTCACTTTTCAGCCCTTTCGTCATCCATTGTTCTGTTATTTTGTCTTAAATAACTTTCTTGGGTCCAAATCTCGTTTCCCACCAACCTCATCGATATAATCTTTAAGCAGCGAAAAATACTCAACCAATATAAAACCATAGATACAATATTTAGGTTTGAATACTCAACTAATTGTAAGCCCTAAATACAATGGCGAATTAATAATTAGCCTCAAATACTCCACCAATTCCACGTTTTTAATATAATAATCAAACAATATGTGTCCCGAAATACTCAACAAATTTCCTATGCAAAAGTAATTCCAAACATCCAGTGGGGTGTCCATATATGCACACAATACATAAAATAAAAAAATTTGCTCAACTGTCACGCAAAATAATTCATAATACAATTGGAAATAAGTAGAATAGGACTAACCAACCTTGATACTTTGATCCTTTAAAAACTTCAATCGGTAAAAAGGGCTACATCAATCTACTAGTTCCATGCATAATTCAGTCGAAAAAGGGGATATATGTCACGAATAATACTGTGGATTTAATGAAAATCCACAGTTTGCCTGTGGATTTGATGAAATGGTAAGATACGAGCATAAACATTCACAATCACGAAACTGCAAGAACTGTGGATTTACAAGATACGAAATTGCGATGGAAAAATACAAAATACCTGTGGATTCTTGTCTTGCAAGATACGAGTGACTATACAAAATTGCAAGATACGAGATGCTATAGGAAATTGCAATTTGGATCCCTAGAGATTTTGGATGAAAAATTATTTGGATTGCGTATTGGAGGGAAATACATGTGTATTAGTTTTCGTGTTTGAAGGAGAGGTAAAAATTAGATTCCGACATTTGTTTGGATTGCGTGTGGGATTGAAAAGCGGGAGAACTGATACCCGATGTTTATTTAAAAACAACGTCAGTTATGTTGGGGCATTTATTTACAAACATCGGTAATTTTTGGCGCTTTACTATTAAAAGTAATAATTCCTGACGTTTAAATAAAACACCGATAAATTTAGTAACCTTCTGAACGAAACGTCAATAAATATTTATATGCCGATGTTTTGTTGAAATGTCTCAAATAAAACGTTGACATATATATATTAATGATGAGAAAACATGTTAGGGGTTTTAATTCAGGATTTATAATTTTTAAATCTGAAATTGTTGGGATAATATAAGAGAATGAAATATGGGTTATGAAGATCTTGGTTGAAATATGAAACTAGGGTTTGCATGAATTTATTAGAGACTTTAATCTTGTGAATCATGGAACTTAATGCTGTTTTGATGATGAAAATTCATTGGGATCCATTCCTATATTCATAATAAATGTTGGGTTAAATCATATGTGAGTTTTAACATGAATCACCAGGGTTGTGTTAAAGAAAAATGATGAAAAATGTAACAGCGTATCGGAGAAGATGGCCTGACACTTTTCGAATGGATTCGGCCCAAGGATGAACCGATTTGGAAAGAGAATCAATTCGACGTTTGGGCAAGTCGATTCGGTTTGCCCAGATTTGTGAAATTTTTGCTTTTAAACCCTGAATTTGTGAATAATTAACGGGGGGACTTTTGGGGTACCTCTAAGTGATAAAGAGGATTATATTGAATGCCAGTAAGACTATTGTGAGGATTAGGTTTACATAAATTGAGATGAGTTAAGGCTCGAATAATCGGGCATATATCCATAGTTAATGAAAGTGCGAGATTTGAAATGGATAACGAAAAGTATGAATGATCCTATGACTCCAACCCGTAGCGTAGGCGTCAAATAACTACTAATACTAACTAAGGGGTAACTAGGACCCTTAGTGTAGTGAACTATACTCGAAAGTATACTATTTGAGTTTACAATGGTAATTAAGGGTACGTTGAGTATGCGAAAGATATATACTACATATGGGTTGGCATATTTGGGTTGTGTGTATACCTACTAAATAAATATGTACAAGGTTGTGTGAATACCTATGATTGTGATTTGTTTATGTGCGTGAACACACCTACGCTGCCTGTTATCACTAGGTTTACGCGCTGAGGGTGATCCCACTTTGACGATTCCAGTGAGGTCTGGATTTGTGCCCAAGAACATGGAACTTAGTGCGGCTCACTATATGTGTGCATTACTGTGGATTGGAGGTCATTTGGGTACGTTAGGTATGTGCACATCCCAAAGGCTTAGAACCTTGTTCGCCTCCATTGTTTTGATTGATTTTGGGTTCAAGGAGATATGTCAAACCAATATTCCTTGATTTGTAAGAGAGGCACATGGAATTAATATCAGAGTATGCCACCATCAAAAGGGGCCATTCTGGGGATTCTACAGCTGTATATATTTTGTGTGTGATAAATATGTACAAATATGTTTTATCTACTTATGTGTGATAGTAGTACTGATAGATCGTGTATATCTAAAAAAAATTACGTAGAGAAACTTAATTGATCAAATCAATAATAATACGTGGGAATTATTAATTATTGATACTATGGTAGCAAGTCGTATGTGTCATACGAGGGAGATAGACTTTTGAGGTTAGTTAAATACTTTATCTAGTTGGGCTAGGTAACAGTTTGAAAATACTTTATCTATTTGTCCACTAGATCAGAAGTGAGGAACTCAAGGGAGTGTACGCTAATATGTGTATCTAATAATTGTTTTTAAATTGTGATTTAAACACTTGCAAAATATTTTCAAACTGTTTTCCTGGGCTCTAACCCGTGTCAAAAATATTTTCAAAACCTTTTAGGTGTCCAGCCACAGGGATGCCCAACTTGATGATTCTATCCAGGAATGCATAGCTGCAGCATTTGTGGAGGCTTGCAGAAATTGCTTTAGACGCTTCAACAATTTCACATATAGATAGGATTACTTTCAGTATTTCATTTGAGCATGTTTCCATTCAGACTATTTATTTCTCATATTTATTTATCAGACTGTATTTATATTCAATTTTATTTACTGCAGATTGTGTTGGATTATTTTTCTGGGAACCGATGGTTTATTCGCTATTATTCATTTATAGATCTGTCGTGTGATTATTCAGACTATATTTGTGTGGATGGTTTGATTTATTTATTTTAAATTCCGCATGTTGTTATTTAATTGAAAGATAAAATTTGGCACCGACTTAATTTAACCTAGGTGGTTTGTAATTAAAAAAATCTCGACAGTGATGCTAAGAATGAATTAGATGAGATTCTTGTTTATTTTAATGAAGGACTGGTTACCCGTGGTTAGAATAGGCAGGGTGTCACATATGTTATCAGAGCATTAGGTTCTAGTATCCATAGGATCCGTACGGCTTACTACGATATCAACGTATCATTCTTTTACATAGAGACCTATATTTAGGACTGTTGCATTTATAATTACACATTTGAGATTTCGTCTTTCTGCTATTTTATCTGTATTGACAATGAACTCATACAATTCGATCTGTTTTCAGATGCCACATAAGATAGAGCGAGTGGAGAGGGAAGCAACCAAGGATAATGTGAGGGAGGCTCAACAGGATCCCCATGCACTGCAGCCACACCCACCACACGGGTTAGTGTCAGCAACAGAGGTGGCAGTGATTGTGGGTGTCGATGACTGCCATGGCTCTCCATTTTCCCCAAGCCCAACAGCCACCACAACAAATGGTGCCATTTGTTTATGCCCACTCGGGCTATCAGAGTGGCAAAAATTTAGGAAGGTTTTTCAAAAGGGCCTCCCATAAAAGTTTCAGGGGAGCGCAAACATGATTGCGGCATAATAGTGGAAGAAGGATATTCAGTGCCACCTGCTCTTAGTGGAATATAGAGAGATGCAGAAGCATATGCTAGCACTTTTAGGCTAGTTGTGATAGCATTACAGGGGTGGGAGTTGATTACCACCATTAAGGAGAGAGACACGATGTCCATTGCAGAGTTTTGGGTGCGGTTTGACCACAAATACTTTCTACCAGTAGTTGAGATAGAGATGTAGAGGAGGTTCAGTGAGGTGACGCAGGGAGATCGATCAATGGCCAAATATGAATATGTGTTCACTCATTTGGCTAATTTTATTATTGACGAGGTAAATAATGATGAAAGGAAGAAGGTAAAGTTTATGGACAGTTTAGTTTGGAGGATCTGACAGCATTTGATTGGCAACCCTGCATTAGTGACTTATATAGATGTCATTAATGCAACATTGTTACACTTCCAAGACCATCACATCCATGTGAAGGGAAGAAAGAGAGGAGGTGATCATATCCAGTAGGGTAAGGCAAGGGGTAGCGGTGCTAGTGGAGCACTACAACAGTAGCAGCAGCAGTCAGGCAGACAGCAGGGGTAGGATTCTCGACAGGGGGATCAAGCCAAGAGATTCAAATCTGGGGGATATCGACCCAAGGGAGGTTATAGGTAGGGCTAAGAGGGTCCTTTTCAGTAGAGGGTCTCTTAGGGCCGTCAAGGCTAAGGAATCTATGGGGGAGGCCAGTAGGGTCGAGGTCATCAGGGTCAGTACCGTCAGGGACAGAGATAGAGAGAGTTTCCAGACCAGTGCTTTATTTATGGTCAGACATGCCACAAGAGGATGGATTACCCATAGCTGGGTAGAGTACCGCCGCATCAGGGTGCCCCATAGGAGCAGCAGACACATAGTCCACCTGCAACACTAGACCCACCTGCCCCACCATAGCAGGGACAATTTCAATACGAACATGTTTATAACGTCTAAAATTCTTTAGCATAACAGGCCCCACAGGCACCACCGATAGTAGAGGGTACGTTTCCTATTCATTGGCATGATGATAAAATTCTATTTGATACTAGGGCATCACATTCCTTTATAGAAACTAGATTTTCATGAGCTGTCGACCTATTAGAGACAACTGGTATTCTCCTTATGTGTGTGGAGTCACCGATGGGTAGTGGGTCGCTTATACACTCGATTTGTAGGGGTGTGGACATCGATGTAAGTAGATTATGTTTAGCCATGATCTTATTTTATTAGACATAGATGAGTATGATATTATTTTGGGGATGGATTGGTTGGTTGTATATCAGGAGATGGTGGATTATTTCAAGAGAACTATTGTATTCTCGATTCCAGGGCAGGAGTTGTTCTTAGTGACGATGCCTCTTCCTGAGGGATCGTCGAACACATATCTATACTACATCGAGGAGGATACCCCACTTGAGGTGGGTGTTTTGTGAGTCTCGATTCTAGTGGCTAGGGAGTTTGAGGTCGTGTTCCAAGAGATATTGGAACTTCCGCCTAGCTTGGAAATAGAGTTCGTGATTGAACTAGCGTCAGGTACGAGGCCCATAGCCCAAGCGCCTTATCGCATGACCCCATTTAAGATGAGGGAGTTAAGGGAATAGTTTAGCATCTCCCTGGGTAGGTTTTTCTCAAACGGAGTACTTCACCATGGGGGTGCGTCGGTAATGTTCATTAAGAATATAGATGGATCACTTTGGTTGTTTATAGATTACAAAGAGTTGAACAAGGTCACGATCCGAAATAAGTACCCATTTCCTAAGATTGATGACCTGTTCGACCAACTGAGGGGAGCAACTTACTTCTCCAAGATTGATTTTAGGTCCGGTTATCATTAGTTGCGCGTTAGGGATGAGGACGTTCCCAAGACTACTTACGAGTTTAGGGTGATGCCATTTGGGTTTGCCAATGCGCCAGCAGTGTTTATGGATTTGATGAACCGGTTATTTAGAGAGTTCCTTCACCAGTTTGTGATTGTGTTCATCGACGATATTCTGGTCTACTCTCGGTCTGAGGATGAGCATGTCGAGCATTTGCAGATGATTTTATAGACACCACGGGAGCAGTTCTATGCTAAATTTGAGAATTATGGTTTTGTCTTCGGGAGGTGCAATTTCTGGGCCACATTATGTCTAATAAGGTTATATCATTCGATCTGAGTAAAGTATCTATGTTGAAGGAATGGGGACAACCCACGACACCAATCGAGGTTTGCAGTCTGGGGTTGGTTAGATATTATAGACGATTTATTCAAGGTATCTCAAAGATTACGGGTCCGCTGATGAATTTGACTCATAAAGGGGTATCGTTTGTTTGGGACGACCATTGTCAATTATATTTTGACGAGCTAAAGGACAAATTGACTTCCTCACCTGTACTTGCATTGACTAGGGGAGGAGTGGAGTACGATGTCTACACTAATGCATCCTTGTAGGGACTTGGGGGTATATTGCAGTAGGAGAAGATGGCTATATCTTATGCATCTCTCAAGCTTAAGCCGCACAATAGGAATTATCCCACCCATTACTTGGAGTTGGCCGCAGTTTTCTTTGCCTTGACGATTTAAAGGCACTATCTGTTGGGGGGGGGGAGTTTACTTTGTTTACAACTCATAAATCCCTTCAATATCTTTTCACACAGAAAGATCTAAACATGAGGCAAAGGAGGTGGTAGGAGTTCGTGAAGGATTACCAGTTTGTGGCAGACCTGTTGAGCCGACGACCCATAGGGGATATAGTGGAGGTGTGGAAGGCAAAGTGGAGAGAGCTTCGATATAATGATGATGTTTCTAGAGCATGCATGTTCATACTAGTTGTTATGCCCGAGATTGTGATGAGGGTAGTGAGAGCACATGTAGGGGATAAATATTGCTAGGACATGATTCGTCAATTGTTAGCTGATGGGGGCAGAGTCGTTCTCTATCATTTCATAGGGGTGGTTTGAATTTTAACAAGAGACTCGTGGTTCTAGTGGATGCGGATTTGTGACATGAAGTGATGTCAGAGTCTCACGAGTCCAGATTTGCGGTACATCGCGGTGGGGATAAGATGTACCAAGATATGCGTAGGCAGTATTGGTGGTCGGGGATGAAGCGGGACATAGTCGAGTTTATCTTAAAGTATGCTACCTACCAGCTAGTGAAAGTAGACCACTATAGATCAGTAGGGACATTGCAGCCACTCGAGATTCCCGTGTGGAAGTGGGAGAGCATCTCTATGGATTTTATTACTGGGTTACCGTTATCATTATGAGGTCATAATTCCATATGGGTGATAGTGGATCGATTAACTAAAGTCGCCTATTTTCTTCCATTTTCATAGATTTTGAGACGAGGCAGTATGCACAGTTATTTATTACTGAGATAGTATGGATAAACGGAGTTTCGATTAGTATTGTGTCCAATCGGGGTAAGATTTTTGTGTCCCATTTCTGGCAGAGCTTTCAGGAGGCTATGGGCACAGATTTTTGATTGAGCATAGTATATCACCCATAGATAGATGGGAAGACAGAGAGGGTCAATCAAATGCTTGAGGAAATGCTGCAGATGTCCATACTTGACTTTGGGAGAGGATGGGAGCAGTATCTTCCTTTGGTAGAGCTTGTGTATAACAACTCCTACCAGTTCACCATAGGCATGGCACCATTCGAGGCACTGTACGGTAGGCCTTATCGTTCTCCCACTAGCTAACTAGAGGTGGGGGAAAATAAATTGTTGTGGGTAGAGATGATTCAGGACACCACTGCCAAGATTGAGCTAATTCGAGGGAGCATCCGTATAGCTTAAGATAGGAAGAAGAGTTACGCCGATGCAGATAAGAGGCATGTAGTGCTCGAGGTTAGTGACCAGGTATTGGTGCAAGTGTCTCCTATGAATGGGATTATGAGATTCGTCAATAAGGGGAAGCTAGCTCCAAGATATGTGGGGCCATTTCTGATTATCAAGAGGATGGGACTAGTAGCATATAGGTTGGGACTACCAGAGTATCTACAAAGGATCCACGATGTGTTTCATGTGTCATCGCTGAAGAAGTACCAGAGGAGTGAGCGGGCCTTCTGGCATGTACCATTAGAGGAGATTGACTTGCAGCCAGATCTATCATATGAGGAGAGACCGGTGGTGATATATGATCGTAGTAAATGTAAACTGTAGTCAAAGGTGGTACCCTTGGTTAGAGTTCAGTGGGGGAACCACAATATTGACGAGTCGACGTGGGAGCGGGAGGATGACATGCGAGAGAAGTATCCAGAGTTATTTACCGCATGTATACCCCAATTTCGAGGGTGAAATTCCTTTGTAAGGGGGGAGTATGTAACACCTCGTATTTTTTAGCATTAAAATTTAATTAATTCGGTAAATTCTAAATTACACGTGTGACGCAGTTTAATGGAATTAAATATTATGTGTTAATTAAATTATTTGTCGGAGAGAAATGATTAACGTTTATCGAATAAAATTACTAAGTGAATAGTGATTTAATATTTTACGTTATAGTGAGTGATAGTGATGTGATGATGGTATATCTCAGCCGGGTGTCGTGTGCTGACTATATGAGTTCGAGATATGAAATTATTTTAAAGTAACTTAGATGATGATTTTGAGGTCACAATTGTTTCTGAAATGGTAGAAATAGTCAGAATAGTGTATGCGGGGGTAGTATTTCCCGGGGCAATTTTAGACCAAACTAACACCACAAGTGGCATTTCGATCATTCAGGAGTTTTTGGTAGGGATAGCTCCGAAAATTAGAAGAGTGTTACATCCCATAGGAGTCTAGGGGTAGGGTGATATCAATCTTGAGAGAGAGAAGGTCATTAGAGAAGAGAGGGAGATCATTCTTGGAGCTTAGTAGAGGATTCCTGAAGCTTTCAACCTTATTCTTACATCACCGTCATCTTGGGAGTGTGTATTGGAAGGGAAAACAAACTCATCATCATTAAAAAAATGAAATTAGATCACTCTCATATAAGGCAAGTGTTTATCTTGCTTATTTTTAAGTGGTTATAATACTCATGTTAGGAGTTGAGATATCTAGCATGATTTCTCTATTTTTAGAATGAATATTGAACCATATTCATGTTAATTATGAGAAAACATGTTAGGGGTTTTGATTCTGGATTTATAATTTCAAAATCTGAAATTGTTGGGATAATATAAGAGAATGAAATTTAGGTTGTGAAGAACTTGGTTGAAATATGAAACTAGGGTTAGCATGAATTAATTAGAGACTTTAATCTTGTGAATCATGGAATTTAATGATGTTTTGATGATGAAAAATCGTTGGGATCATTCCTAAAGTCATATTAGATGTTAGGTTAAATCATATGAGAGTTTCAACATGAATCATTTGAGTTGTGTTGAGGAAAAATAGTGAAAAATGTAAAATTGTATTGGAGAAGATGACCAGGGACTTTTCAAATCGATTCCGTCCAAGGGCAAATCAATTTAGAAAGCAAATTGATTCGGCCTTTGGGAGAATCGATTCGGTTGGCCCAGATTTGTGAAAATTTTCCTTTTGAACCCTAAATTTGTGAATAATTAATGAGGGAACTTTTGGTGTATCTCTAAGGGATAAGGAGAATTATATTGAATGTCAGTAAGCCTATTGTGGGGATTAAGTTTACATAAATTGATATGAGTTAAGGCTCAGGATAATTGGTCAAATTATTATAGTTAATGAAAGTGCGAGATTTAAAACGGATCACAGAAAGTATTTGAAAGCTTATGATTCCAACTAGTAGTGTAGGAGTGAAATAACTATTGATATTAATTAAGGGGTAACTAGGACCCTTAGGGTAGTGAGCGATACTCGAAAGTATACTATTTGAGTTTACAATGGTAATTAAGGGTACGTTAAGTATGCGAGAGATATATACTATGTACGGGCTGACATATTTGGGTTATGTGTATACCTACCGAATAAATATGTATGAAGGTTTTGTAAATACCTATGATTATGATTTGTTTATGTGCATGAACATACCTACGTTGTCTTCTATCAAGAGATTTCCGCGTAGAGGGCGATCCCACCTTGATGATTCCAGTGAGGTCTGGATTTGTTCCCCAGAACATGGAACTTAGGGCGGCTCACTATCTGTGTGTATTTATGTTGTTGGCAGGTCATTTGGGTACGTTATGTATGTGCGTATCCTAAAGGCTTAGAACCGTGTTCGCCTCCATTGTGTTGATTGATTTTGGGTTCGAGGAGACATGCCGAACCAATAACTCTTGATTTAGTACGAGAGGTACATGGAATTGATAGCAAAGTATGCTGGCCATTCTGGGGATGCTACAACTGTATATATTATGTGTGTGATAAATATATACAAACATGTTTTATCTACTTATTGTGATAGTAGAGCTGATAGATCACGTATATCTAAAATAAATTAAGTAGAGAAACTTAATTGATCAAATCAATAATAATACGTGGGAATTCTTAATTATTGATACTATGGTAGAGAGTCGTTTATGTCATAAGAGGAAGCTAGACTTTTGAGGTTAGGTATATACTTTATCTAGTTGGGCTAGGTAACATAGCTTGGTAGGATACGTTAGGTGTGCACACTAAATAACAGGTGAGGAACTCAAGGGAGTGTACGCTAACATGTGTTTCTAATAAATGTTTTTAAATTATGATTTAAACACTTGCAAAATAATTTCAAACTATTTTTTTGGGCTCTGACCCGTGTCAAAAATATTTTTAAAACCTTTTAGGTGTCCAACCACTGGGATGCCCAACTTGATGATTTTATCCAGGGATGTGTAGCTGCAGAATTTATGGAGGCTTGCAGGAGTTGCTTTAGACGCTTCAGCTCCTTCACATCTAGATTGGATTACTTTTAGTATTTCATTTGGGCATGTTGCCCTTCAGACTATTTATTTCTCCAGTTTATTTATCAGACTGTATTTAGATTCAATTTTATTTACTTCAGATTGTGTTGGATTATTTATTCTAGGAACTGATAATTTATTCAGTATTATTCATTTATAGACTTGTTGTGTCATTGTTCGTACTATATTTGTGTGGATGGTTTGATTTATTTATTTTAAATTGCGCATGTTGTTATTTAATTGAAAGATAAAATTTAGCACTCGCTTAATTTAACCAATGTGGTTAGTAATTAAAAAATTTTCGACTGTGATGATAAGAATGAACTAGATGAGACTCTTGCTTGTTTTAATAAAGGACTGGTCACCCGTGGTTAGAATCAGTGGGGTGTCACAAGTTGTCCAAGCGGTACAATAAGGATGTCAATCTATGTAAATTCCACGTCGGTGATTATTCCTCAAAAAAGTCCCAAGTAGTTTCCAAAAGGCCTTTAAACGACAAGTTGGGACCTAATTGGAAGGGACCATTCAGTGTCATCAGAGACGATCTACAAGGATATTATCATTTGGAAACAAATGGAGGTTAGGGAAATACCTAAGGCTTGGAATGCAACCAATCTCACAAAGTTTTACTTTTGAGTTCGCTCTTGTTTAAGTTATTTCTGGCTTAATTACTTTTTACAAATTTTTATTTCAGAACTGATGATGCTTGCAATTTGATCTAGCATTTGTAATAAATGCCCAAGTGGTTTAGTTAGTTGCTTAAAATTATTCCTAAATGGCAGACTTACATTTTAAATTAATGATCATAGTAATTATCAACATTACCTGAGTCTAATTACAATTGCAAATCGTTTCATTACAATTAAAACTAAGGTCTTTGCCATGAAACAAAGACCTCATGAATTGCCCCAAAAAACAAAATACCTATGAGGAATCCATAGGCACTGAATGAACTCGACTTTGATCAGATAAAAGTCCTAAATGGGTGGATGGCCCTAAAACCATGTGCATTTTTGCCATAGTCTATTATAAGCCTAAGGTGGTGTGACGACCCAATCTAAAAAGTAAGACAAGACAATAAAATACATTCCCTACATAATGGAATGAAAAAAATACAAAATGATGATATTATACAAAAAACTTATTACAAAAAATTATAAGTTATAACAGGTCCGTTTATAATAATAAAGGGACAAAATATATAACAATTATTATCGGCTATCAAGGGTAGTAATAATGACTCTTCTTCGTTTATCATTAGTATTTAGTCGGAACTCATCGTCTCTCTCATGAGAAGTCAAGTAGCTCTTGGCCAATTAGAGAGGGATGTCATCCAATGAATCCCATCTTTTTTCATTGCTAAAGGCTGGATGCCTATAAGTCGGACTTTCAGCTTGGTACATATACCAAAGCTGAGAGTCCTTGGGAACTTTTAATATCCCCAAGGAATTATCCAACCATGTTTGTAAGATAGTATCTTTTCCTCGTCTAGCTTGATGGGGTCATCCATTTACCCTTCTTCATAGCCAACAAACCATGTTGCTCGAGGACCCATCCTGAAGAGATAATGCAGTTTGAGAATATCGTGACTAAGGTACATCATCACAACACGAGCCCTTTTGCAATCATACTTTGCCTCAATAATTTTCTTCTTGAGGAAGTCATTATTAGCTTGGATAAGAGCCTCAACATTCTGATTCAGCTCGAATATTTCATTTATTTACCCTATTTACTCATGCATTTTAGCCTCCTCGAGTACTTTAATTCCTATATTTATGCTTGTTAACCAAACTACCTCTATTTTATATGTTTACATATTTTGCGTGGTATAATTGGGCTTTTGTAGGTATTATGGTGCTTAGCAATGCAATTGGTGATATTCGGGAAGATCTAAATGTAGTACGCAACTTCAGGGTTTTTTTAGTCATTTCAGCGTTCGAGATTCGTGCCCAAACTCTTCACGGAAGTTTCATCCCTTCGAGTTGACTTCATGTGGACTTTGACGGTTTGTTAATAAGGTTCCTAGCAAGCATGTTATGAACATTTTCTCGAGAAGCTCTTTCTTGGTTATTAGGATAAATCATTTTCTTTTCTTTTACCACTTACTATATAAGTGGGTTTTTGTTGAATTTGAAGACAATCTTATTTTTAGTTAGTTTTCATCTTGTTTTATTAGTTCTTAGGTTAGAGAAGAGGGTTTGGAGGGAATTTTGGGTGGAATCTCTCTTTCTCTCTCTCTCTCTCTCTCTCTCTCTCTCCCCTAGGGTTTCACCCAAATGGGTTTGTAAGTACACTATTCATCATCTCGTTCATTAATCCAAGCTTTCATTATTTATTTCCTGTTGCGTTAATTAGATTTCTTGCTTTATTATTTAGTTTTTGTTGGTTAATTAGTTATTTTCATTAGTTAGTTAGTTGTTTTGTTGTTCTTGCCATGTTTATTACCTATCTTAAGGGTTGGGGGAACATTTCCACCATTAATAGATATTGAGCTTTGAAATCTAGGTTTTGAATAAAAATGCATTTAATTGAAACCTTGTGTATTAAATTTGAAATATTAGGAACTTAACTTTATTTATCACACAACGATAGTGTTTATAGAGATATTACAAATTTAATCCATGTGTACCATTTTCGATTAAATGTTTAATCTTTCATTGTTGAAGTAATTTTCTTCATGTTTAGTGTTTATAAGTAACTGAATATGTTGCGCTAAATATTTTTGAAGCAAAATCCTTAATATGCATTGTTTAGGCTATGGCGGGGATGTGATCCTAATCTCATTGGGTTAATCTTATTTAGTTTTAATTAGTATAATTAACTACTTTTCCCTTTTGCCTCTTTTAAACCATCATCACCTTTTACCCTTATATTTTAGAAGTAATAAATCAATTAAAGTCTGTCAAACATTCCTTGTGGATTTTTGATACTCAGACTAGCCGCTATACTCCATTTGAGTGTAGTTATAGTTTAGATTTTTTGCATTGTGGTCGGAAGCCAATAACAATGATTGGCGTATCTACACGGGCGCTCAGTTTTTGCCACATCAAAATGGCACCATTACCGAGGACTGTTTCTTATAGATTATAATTGTTTTATTATTTTTTAGTGTTATTTAATTTATATTTGTATTCTTTTTTTTTGGCTTGTGCTAAATTGTTTCGAGAACCTTGAAATTTTGATGCTCATCGCATTTTTGAACTGCTTAATTTGAAATGTTTTTCTATAACTCTTTAGATAACCTTAATTTTTATGAGAATAGTTTTACAAGTTACACTCCCAAGACTATGCGAGAATGTCTACAAATTTTTGAAAATGAATGGCTTGAGCGTGAAATTCAAGAATTTGTAAGTATTCCCTCATCATATTGGGAAGAAACTTTGAGAAACGGGGAATCCTCTAGCTATGAGCAAACCTCCCAAGAAGATATTACATATTCTTGTTGGTTTGATCACGACTTAGATTTCATGGAATTGAATAACCAATCCGAGAGTCTTAACTCTTGGTCTTTAAAAATAAATGGCCATCTCGTTGAGATTATTTCTTCTTCACAAAGCCTGGTTGAGGTTGAAACTTACATTTCTCCTCCACCCCTTTTTGAGGAAGAAATAATTGAGAGTGATCCAAGAACTTTCAAATTTCAACCTATTATTAATATTTCAAATTATTTTGAGGTTTAAAGTCCTTCGTTTCCTTAGTTCCCCACTATTATCGAACCACTAAATTTATCACAAGAATCGGCTTAAAGTCTTGAGGACTTTGACCCGATTCTTGAATGAGAATGTTATTTGAGATGCTTCATCTCATGGGCTATTCGCTTGCACTTTTCCTACCTCCCTTTCCAATTTGAAAACCTTGAGGAGGTGATTTTAAGTTTTTTGAGATTAACATGATCTTATCAACCTTAGCATCCAAATCCCCCATCATTCGCCTTAAATTTTTAATGGATGATGGTTCTTTTCTTCCGCCGTACACATACCTTCCATTGTTAAAATGAATTTTTTTATTTTTCCGAAGGTATGAACTCAATTGAGGGACCAACAATTATCCTTCAAAATCAAATCATTGTTTGGGCAAACCCTCGAAAATTTCAACTCCTTTTGTATAGTTAATTGGGTAATTGAAATTGAGGTTGTACATAGTTAATTCTTTTTTTATTATATTTATTTCAGTATAGCTTTTAGTGTAATTAGTTAAATTTTTTTATTTTTATTTTTTATTTTTGCTTGGTTCTAACATTTTTTGTAAGTTTAACGAACTTGAATTTACGAAAATTAAGCGTCCCAAATATGCGGTTTTTAAAAAGATGAAAAAAATTAACTCACAATTCTTTTTTTTGCACACACTTATACTCACTTCTTTGCATATATTTTTTCTTATTTTTGTGTGAGTGTGTCACCCATTGTAAATTTCATCCTCACATTAGTTTTTTTCTTATTGTGTACATAGATATATATATATATAGTAATTTTAATAAATACAATTCATTTATTCATATATAGTTTTTATATAGATATTTTTTATTTTTTTCATATCCCCTCATTTTCCCATTATAACCAAGAGTAGGCTAAGCAAAACAATAGCAGGTCTCGGCTCTCATAAAGAGAGAGAGCAGGTCTTTGGCTACAATTGAGAGCAAGTCTTAGGCTAAAATGAAAGCAAGTATTTGGCCACAAATGAGAGCAGGTCTTTGCTAAAAAAATAAATAAAAAGCAAGCAAGTCAGGAATTAAACTATAAG
Source organism: Sambucus nigra (assembly GCA_949130495.1). Lineage (NCBI taxonomy): Eukaryota > Viridiplantae > Streptophyta > Magnoliopsida > Dipsacales > Adoxaceae > Sambucus > Sambucus nigra. The sequence continues at coordinate 191,050,623 of OX422216.1, forward strand.
CAGGTGATTGATAAAAAAACCCTGTTTACAGTGTGTAGACACCCCATTCTAGTACCCCCTAACGTCTCCTTAGGTCCCTAGCACCTCCCTTCATCATTACAAACCTAAGTCATACCCCGGGTACTGACCTAGAGGCCATCGAACACTCCCAAGCTCCGTTTGGCCAAAAAGTCAAATTCTTCAGCTCGATTGAGATTGGATGAATCTTCAAAGGGCACTGAAACCCCTTTCCAACGGTCCATCCCCTGCGCAATTCTGACTTACTATGCGGATGAACGATCCGTTTTTCCTCAAAAATTGACCTAGAGGCCACCAGACACTCCCACGCTCCGTTTGATTAAATTTAACTCTTCAGCTCGACCGAGACTGAATGAATCTTCAAATAGCATGAAACCCCTTTCCAACGGTCCATCCTGTGGGTAATTTTGACTTACGGTACGAACGAACGATCCATTTTACTTTGAAAGGGCATCAAACGCTTCCAGACCCCAGTTAACCAAAGTCAACTCCCCAAACCGGGTCAAACTCTTTGGAATGTCTAAGTACATCTCCTAAACTTTCCAACGGTTCTCCCCGTGTGCGATTCTGACTTAGCATGCGGACGAACGATCCATTTGCGTCTGATGATCCCCCGTCCAAATGACTAACGACTGCTATCGAGCCCCATTTGAAAAAAGTCAACTCCCGAACCCGGGAGGAGGACTTTTGAAGGTCTATGAATTACATTTCCAATGGTTTTCCCTGTGTGCGATTCGGATCAACGGTTTGCGCTCTACGACCATTTTTTCGAAGGAACCTGAAAGAGACTGCCAAATGGCAGGTTCCAAACCATGCCTATCGATAGTGTGCCTCAATACACCTGCTAATTGGCAACACCAGGACTATGCCGATCGGTACTGCCTTGGTCCTATAAAAAGGAGGGACTGACCTCATTGCAAAGGACCTAAGATCTGAAATCCATCACTCTCAGCGAACTCAAAAAACCTCTCTCGACGTCAGCGTGATTTACACATCCAAATCCTTTTCCAACCTTCACTTTTCATCATCCTTTTCATCAAACTTGGTTAATTAATTACTCTTAATCATCATCCAAGTGCAAGGGCTGCTCTCCAACATTCAAGATCAAGCTTAAAATCATCAAGAAGGTCCAACTTTCTCAACTCTCTCTTTAAATTCTCCTAAATTCGCATTAACTTATTTTATTACTTAGCACTTTTATTCTCTCATCTCAGATATCCTAATATACTTTTTATCTAGTATTATTTCACATATCTTATTTTTATTTAAATAAAAACCCAAAAAAATAAGAAAAAAAGGGTTTGCTCATAAATTTCAAACAGGAATTCTCACACTTTTCTCACACTTTTTTCACAACTGAAACACCTTTTTATACACACACACACATAAGAGAAGTCCTCGATAGGATTTATGGGATAAATCCCACCCCTCATTTTGCATACGAACTACGTGGACTTTGATGCCTCTATAGGCTACGTAGGCATCTCGGGGTAAAACCTGAGACTCGAGTCCTATTCCTACTTTTCTGTCATTTCCTATTTTCTTTCTATAGTTTTTAAACTTAACTCTCTTAGATTATATATATATATATATATATATATATACACATATACATATATTTTTTCTTAGTGGCGTATTATCCCGTATGTGTTATCATTCCGTTATAATGATCAACGCTAGGATAATCGCGTAAATCCTATTTTCTAATATTCTTTTTAGGAACATTCCTACGGATTACTCGCTTTATCTCTTCAATAATACAAGCCGAGGATTCCTATCTCCATTACATATACACATGCACATATATCATGGGGAAATAAAGGAAAATAGTAGCAACCGATGAGAGACCACAAGGGCAAAATGGGTTCCTAACACCTTACCATTTCATTAATTAGCCTCCGGACCATTTTCGAATCATTTTTGGTTTCGTATGTATCAGTATGTATTTGGATGCCGTCCTTCGGGATGGATCCCTTTTCTTTTGTCTATTTTGAGTAAAATAGACTGACGACTCCATCTCTCTACATTTTCACCTCATCACCGACGCTGACCGAAGTGCTCCTGAGAGGGATGCACGGGACTAAGATCCTCTTGACATAGAAGATGCCCTCTTCTTTCGTCTCTCCCGTCGCGAGTATCGCGGATGGCCACAATGACGACTCCACTTGGGACTAATTTTGAAGGCTAAACTCTATTTATATGGGTGTTTTATTTTCTTATATATTCCCCTATTTCGCATGTTCCGCTTTTTATTATGTGTATCTCGTGCTTATGCTTCTATTCACACACTTGTAGAAGATTCTCCATGTACACTTCACACCACGTGCACCTAGGATCACATACATCCACATGTTGCACGCATCACCCATCCATACTTGGTATACTATTGGTACTTGTACATTGCTCCCTCTTTGGCATGATCAAGAAAGATACTCTCATTATAAAGATACTAATAAGAGAATCATGCATGATTCACACGACATCACCAAATAGCATTGTGATTCATAAAATTTTATCCAATAACTGGAAGGTCACTTCGTGATGGGCGCTAGTACAGAAGGGTGTAGTTCGCCTAAGCGATATGACTCTAACCTTCCATTGACCAAGTACCTTCGACGTATATCGAACGGTTCCCCCGCATCGTACCGCTTGACCGAAGTCATGACGGGAGGTATATCATAGGAAACTCGTTCACGTACGCCGAGTATATCAAATTCTCTCTCACACATACCATTCCCATGAGGTATATAGTGAGGCAATTGACGTACACTCAGGTATATCAAATGGCTTATCCACAAGTACCGATTACCCTCAAAAGCAAGACGTATATCGTGGAAGTCACGCCAAAGGGGGAACCCTTTCCAATTCACCCAACCAACTGCATACCCACATATAGGATTCAATCCTAGGACACACATGTTAGATTTTCGGTTTCGACCCGAAATTCTGTCGAAATTCTGCGTCAGCCTGTCGCCTAAATTTTTGCGTATTTTTAAAACGGGACCTTGTCCGTGATCCTAATTACAAGTCTAACCATAGCTTTGCATATATTACAAACCCTACTTTTTCGGGCTAGGGTCTCGTCCGACATTTCATTTTTTTTATTTAGGAGAATTTAATACAAGTGAGAACATAATAATTATAATAATCATTCTGAGACCTGTCTCCCAAAAATATTTCTCATTTCTTTATCAAAAATCCAAAAAACATTTCTCCTTTCTTTATCAAAAATCCTAAAACATTTCTCCTTTCAATCTCCAAAAAGAAAAAATGTTAAAAATATTTTACTTCCTTCTTTTCAAGAATAAATCCCATTTTAAGCCTTTTCAGGTCGATCGCACGCTCTTGGTCTGGCTCCTTATTGGCTTCGATTTTCAGTCAAATCACCCCGGAGTTCCGTTCATTCCCCTGATACTTCTTCCGAGTCCATAATCCATCTGCTTTCTACGGAAAACACAGATCCAGTACTAGTTGTGCAGCTAGATCTCACAGCAGTCTTTGCTCAGCTCGTGTCCAAGATTGATAACTTCCAGACTGATGTCTGGGAGATGCAACGAAACCTAGTTCCTATTCCTCAAGATCCCGAGGCCCTATTCCCTCGTGCTATGGGTCCACCTGAGCCTATTTGGGTTCCCAAAGAGTATCAGCACGCTCCACATGCCCCTCATACTAATGGGACGCCGTCTGCCCAACTTCCTATGCCAAACGTTGCCCAGCCTGGGGCTAATGTGCCTATGATCATTGATCCAAAAGAGGAAGAGTTGAACAAAGTCAATGAAGATCTCAAGATGCTAACTAAGAAGTTCGACCAAGTCAGAATATCTAGAAATTACATGGACTACACCCTCATGTCTCCTTATCCTAAGACGAGATTACTCGAGAAGTTCAAAGTGCCAAATATCGAGAAATTCGGAGGAAGTGGACCTCCGATTGTTCATTTTCGTAGTTATCACCGTTCTATGACTCTCCTAGGGGCTTCTGAAGAAGTGATGGTCCAATTATTTTAGCAAACTTTGAAGGATAGCGCCCTCCGATGGTTTTTATCTCTCGAGGAGTCCAGAATATGCAGTTGGGAGGATGTAGCCCGAGAATTCATGTCGCAGTACAAATACAACGAAGAGCTTGAAGTCACCCGCTGTGATTTAGAACTGTTCAAATAAAAATTTGGGGAATCATTCACTAACTTCATAGCCCGATGAAGAGAAAATGCAACCACCATGACCAATTGGCCATCCGAGAAAGAACAATTCAACATAGTGAAGAAAAACTTCTTACCCCATGTCCGAGTAATAATGGGAGGACAATACTATCCCCACTTCCATACCCGTTCTGAAAATGGAAGTATGGAATTATCAGAAGTGTTAAACCAACTCCTAAAGTTTGAGCTGAAATTGCCCTCACAAATGACCATTAATTTCTAGAGGTTCAATATGCTATTCTTGGAAGCACGAAAATGGACCCGAGAGTCAAACAGTTGGGTACTACCGAGCGATGAAGTCAGCCTAGATGATGTTGTCCAGATTATGGCAGAATCATTCAGGCAAACCAAATATATTTACAATATGACTAAGTTACTTGATACTCTAAAGCTACAAGGACGCCTGGTCCCTTCACCTTACTTATCCCCACAGAATGGGAAGACGTGTACGAAGAAGCCATTGGAGTTGTGGAATGCATTGACTTTGCATGGAAAGATAGAATTGTTGCCATCGGATGGGGGGAAGAATTTGAAGATTCAAATGGAGAGCAAGTTTCAGAGAAACTATCTCGATAGCTGACATATGTTGGATGATATCATTTGAAGAACTCCTCAGAAAAATAAACAATGTGGCTGAACAACCCGAGATTGATGAAGAAACATGGTTCATGTTCTTCTCTTTTTCAATAAATCACATGACCAGATCGGAGAAGTATTAACAGATCCCAAGCTCACTACCAGTCAATGACAAAGGGAAGGGCGTTGAAAACCTTCCTATGCCAGAGATGACCCTTAAGGAGAGTAAGATCCTCGATCAACTTAAGAAAACTCAAGCTAATATCACTCTATGGGGGCTTTTCATGTCTTCCCAGCTACACATAAATGCTTTGATTAAGCTGCTCACTGGACCCATAGTTCCTCCTTCTACCACACCATAAGAATTGATAAATTTAGTCAGATCCTTGACCTCTACCCAAATACTATCCTTTTCCTAAGAGGAAATCCCCAGAATGGGGCCAAACCATAATCATGCACTCAACATATCTAGCAAAGTTATGGGGAAGATCATACCACTCTCTCTTGTCAATAATGGATCCACCTTGAATGTGTGCCCATTAAGAACCTTCAAATGCTTAAGACTGAAGGAAAGTGACCTCTCTCCAACCTCCTCTGCTGTACGTGCCTACGATAATACCCGTCGGGAGGTAATGTAATTCATAAAACTTGTAATAGGGGATGGCCCTATAAACCCCATCGTTGAATTCCATGTTATTGACATCCCTGCTTGTTTCAACCTGTTTCTCGGACGACCTTAGCTCCATAGTATCAAGGGTGTGTCTTCCTAGCTCCATCAGAAATTAAAGTTCTCCGCCGATGGACGATTCATCATGATTTTGGGCGACGATGACAATGTCGAGGGTGCAAGAACCAACAATCCAATCCTTTTGATACAACACGGGTCAAATGATATGCTCCTATCAGGATTCCGAGTTGAGCCACTTCTACTCCCAGCAGAGAACGGTTTTAGAGAAAGGGTTTGTCCAGAATACGACCCTTATGTGAACGTCAATGTAATTCAGATGTTCAGAAACATGCACTACATGCCCGGACTGGGGCTAGGACTAAGACAGCAAGGGATACTTGAGCCCATTGAACTGAAGAAAGCTTTCCCTCCTTGTGGTTTGGGGTATCAACCATCAGAACAAGAGCTCAGAATGATCTGCCAGTCTTGACCAAAGAGAAGATTAGACTGCATCCAAACTATCCCAAGTGACTCCTTGAATGTATGATTCATTAAAGAGGGCGAAGACTTACCTTTTTGTGGCTTTCCAGAACCATGGTATGACCATACAGACAAGAAGATGAAGCCTGGAATGGAGATATTTTTTCCAGGACAGCTACTCATGGACCGAAAGTTCCCAACACCATGTACAGTAGCTCATCAAAGATACCAAAGAGAGTGAGGAAAGTGACTCCGAGGATTCGTTCAACTTATAGACACTGGGGATGACACTCTGCATGGTTCATTCAAGCAATACATCACTGGATCCATCCCAACTGATTAAATCTGCTGATACACCTCTCCTCAATTGGCATGCTGCGCCGGTTCTACCTGTTGAAATCCCACCTAACCCCAATGTTTACACCATTTCCTCTTTTATTGTCTATCCTTGCTCAAATGTAATCGAGACCTCATTTGATGAGGTTCTCAATGTTGTTCTTTATATCAATGAAATAAATGAAGATTTTAAGTATCTTGCTATGCCTTACATTAACTGTTTGGATTCTAATCAAACTTTTGATGATGATGATTTTGCAAATGAACAATTCTTAACTGATCTAAATAAGGTTATTGACAAATAACATAACCGCGTTAAATTTAATGAAGAAGAAACTATTATTATTAAGCTCGGTTCTAGTATCCAATTGCACGATATTAGGATAGGGGCTACCCTTAACGAGCATGAATGTGCACAACTCGAAGAATTACTAAAGGAATTCGTGGATGTCTTCGCATGGTTCTATGACGATATGCCTGGCATTGACCCTGAAATAGCTCAACATGAGATCCCCACTCTTCCAGATTATAATACGGTTAAAAAAAAGTTGAGAAAGCTCCGCACCGAATGGTCGCTCAAAGTCAAAGAAGAGGTGGTCAAATAATTGAACGAGGGCTTTATTCGCGTGATCGAATATCCTACATGGCTAGCCAACATAGTGCCTGTGCAAAAATTAGGAGGTAATGTTTGGATGTGTGTAGACTACTGAAACTTGAACAAATCCTCTCCAAAGGATGATTACCCGCTGCCTAATATCGACATGATTGATATACCCATATGTACCCTCGACCAGGCCGAGGGCGTACTCCACCTGGACGAGGTCAAGATGACCTCTCAACATATATCAGATGACCCTCCAAGGGGCCGACCCCTCATCAGATCCAGACGACCCTCCAAGGGGCCGACCCCTCATCAGGTCCAGACGACCCTCTAAGGGATTGACCCCTCATCAGATCCAGATGATCCTCCAAGGGGCCGACCCCTCATCAGGTCCAGATGACCCTCCAAGAGCCCGACCCCTCATCAGATCCAGACGACCCTCCAAGGGGCCGAACTTTCATCAGGTCCACACGACCCTCTAAGGGGCCGACCCCTCATCAGGTCTAGACGACCCTCCAAGGGACCGACCCCTCATCAGGTCCAGACGACCCTCCGAGGCTACGACAGTATGAGGCCTAAATTAGGCCAGACTCACTGCCAGAAGGAACTTTGCCCTCGGCCTCATATTATAGGCTGAGGGTGACATCATCACAGCGCGTGGTTTGGGAGATGCGTGGAACAGTGCACGTGTGGATCTCATGGCACGTGGAAGACCGTTATAACAATATCACCCCCTCACGTGAGGGAATATTATGTCATCATTAATCACAGGTGTCAGCAGGGGATTGGCTAGATCATTATTCACATGCACCATGCATGCTTGGGGGGTACAGTACACCCCCAATACCTATATATACTTGTCACCTACAACCCTACAAAGGGATCGAGAATTGTAACCCTAGCAAAAACTCTGCTTGTACACATAGTAGAGAGAGAAAGTGAGCTTATGTGCATTGTATCCAAGGCTATTAGTGCCCATACTTAGTGGATCACACACTCACAGTGGATGTAGGCCTAATTGGCTGAACCACTATACATCATTGTCTTGTTCCTCTTATGCTAACCTCTTTCTATATACTTATACATACATATCTCCATGGCTGCCATGGTTACTACTGTTTGATCTCATCATCACTTATCTGGTGGTGCTGAATCTAAGCTTCATCAGTTTGGCACCGTCTGTGGGAATGAGAAGGCATCTCTTCCTTTGTACAGCTTGACCTCACTGGGCACTTTGGTGGTGAGTAAGTTCTCCCCCTGTGTGGAGATGTTTGACCATTGAAAGAGACCCATTAAGGTTCTCAAGCTCATCAGTCTTTTCTTCAGTTCATCTCTTCATAGCTCAAACACATGGCACTGGAGATGCCACCACCACCACTTCCTCTACTGGATAGTGGAGTAGGGCTCAGTTCAAGTCAACCACCACCTCAGTCTGAGATTGTTGATATGGCGGCAGCCTTGAAGTCTCTAGCAGTAAGCCAGTGGATTATGCAGGAGCAGTTCACAGCTCTAAGCCAGAACATACTAAAACCACCAGGGGTCTCACCTGAGATGATTACTCCGGCAGTAGCTCCAGGGCAGCATGAGGCCAGGGGACCACCCCAGGCACCACGCAAAGACTTGCCACCCCCTCAACGGTGGAGGGATGTTGCTAACCCCCGGTGTCTACGCCTGGGGAGGCAAGGAAATCCTTGCCCTGAGGACATGTATGATGATTTAGAGGGAGAGGAGGCCCCCATAGAGTGCTGGGAGACGTATGAGGTCTCCAATAATACTGTATGACCTCTCCAGGAGAGAAGAGGGAAGTGTGGGACGCAAAATCCTGATGATCGCCCGAGAGGCTCTGCTTTTGATTGCTTGAGAAGGGGGTTGGCCTTTTAGAGACTGGGCCCAGTGAATGACCTGCGAGAAAAATTGTCCAGATCAAGAAGTGCTGCGAGGTCCAGAAGGGAAGCAGCAGATAGACAACCCCACGGGGGCCGACCCCTAGGAAGGGACGACGGCCAGGGGGAAGTAAACAGCCGACATAGGCCTACCGCAACAGAACCCTCCATCCACTTCAAAGAGGCGACAGGGGATAACATCGGCCAAGTCGACCCTACGAGGCCCTGAAATGACTCGATCCATCGACTGGAGGATAAGATCGATGATATTCTGAAGAGTCGAGACCCTCTTCAGAGAGGATACGCCATAGGCTCACCCTTTGTAGAGAAGAGAGTCAACTTCCCTACGCCATCAAAGTTTAAGCCACCTGTGGTCACCCCAAGATATGACGGGAGTACCAACCCTATCCATCATATTGAGATGTATCAATCGGCGGTAGACATATACTCTATCTCAGATGAGATGAGGTGTCGCGCCTTTTCTGGCACTCTGACTGGGGCTGCACATGTCTGGTATATGTCTCTTCCAAAAAACTCCATTGAAAGCTTTAAACAACTGGCAGATCGGTTCATCCACAACTTTTGCTTCGGGGTGAGGCCACAAAAGAAGACCACACACCTGTTCTATGTTAAGCAGGGGAAGAACGAGAGTCTAAGAGACTATATAGCCAGATTCAACAAAGAAAAGTTAGAGGTTGAAGACTATGAGGAGAGCATAGCCCTGACCGCCCTTATTGGAGGACTCCAAAAAGGGAAGATTCTATGGAAGCTTGCTAAAGACCCTCCGAGGATGATGGATGAATTACTGTCGACAACAGGTAAGGTGATGAATGCCGAAGAGGCTATGGCTGCAAAATATGAAGATAAAAAAGGAGGCACTAGTGGGGGTAAGTACCCTAAGAAGAATAAAGAGGGGAAGAAGAGGTCTACGAACGACAAGTTCGCTAGTTACACCCCTCTAACGGTCAGCTGTGAACATATTCTCAACGAGATAAAGAGTGACCAGTCCCTGAAGTGGCTTGAGAAGTTGAGGGCAGCCCCCAACAAGAAGAATAAAAACCTGTGGTGTGAATTTCACCAAGATCATGGCCACGTGACAGACAAGTGCTTTACTCTGAAAGATGAGATTGAAAAAATGTTAAAAGAAGGGAAGCTAAGGAAGTACGTTGATAAGAGTGCCTTCAAGAGGGGCCGACCCCAGAAAGAAGAGAGGTGATGCATGTAGAGAAGGTCTTCCAAAAAGAGGGGAGGATCCTTCTGGTGATGAGGACGACCCTGACCTCCCCCCGAGAGACGACCATGGCCCTGTCAAGAGACTTAATATTAACTCTCTCAGTGTGGGGATGATCTCCGTGGGACTAGCAGGAGGAAGTTTAGAGGTCGCAGATAGGAACGCCCACGTTGCTGAAGCCAAGGCAGTGACGAAAACTGTACACTCAACCTCTTTAGAGGGAAAGTCAGAAAAGAGGAAGAAGGTCGATATGGATACTCTGATAGTGGGGTTATCAATAATGGACTTCAAAGGCCTGTTAGCCCCACATGATGAACCTCTCGTCATTACTACCACTGTGCACGGATGCGAGGTGCCGAGGATCTTGGTAGATGGGGGTAGCTCTGCAGATGTGATGTTTTGTCCATGCTTCAAAGCCTTAGGTCTCAGCCGTGCTAGACTCGTCCCATACCATCACCCATTGATTGGGTTCAGTGGGGAAAAAGTTCATCCCCTTGGAATGTATGAGGCCGATGTCAGGATGGGGGACGAGTGGCTGAGATGGCTTACCAAGAAGGTCAGCTTCTTTGCGATGGATGGACATGTCTTTTCGGCGTACAATATTATACTGGGGCGGGTAGCCCTCAAGGGGTTTGAAGTTGTGATGTCTACGGTCCATCAGATGATTAAATTTCCAACCCCTTATGGGGTAGGGGAAGTTCAAGGAGACCAGACGATAGCACGAGAATGTTATTTCAACTCTGCCGAAGAAAGAGAGGCACATAAGAAGGCAACAACCACTTACAATATTGATACCCTCGACCCCAGGGACGAGACAAATCTGAAGAAAGGGGAAGCCGTGGAAGAGGTAGAATCCATCATCCTCAATGAGGATGAGCCGAAAAAAACCGTCCAAGTCGGCAAGACTCTGAAGCCAAACATCAAGGAAGACCTCATCAAGCTATTGAGGAGAAGACAGAGCGTCTTTGCATGGAGTCATGAAGATATGCCTGGGATCGACCCCGAAATCATGTGCCACAAGCTCAATGTTGTAGAGGGTGCAAAGTTGGTAAAACAGAAGATGGGAATTTACTCTCGAGAAAAATATGAGGTCATAAGGGATGAGGTCAAAAAGATGGAAGATGCCGAGTTTATCAGAGAGGTCATCTACCCCGAGTGGCTGTCTAATGCAGTCATTGTCCCAAAATACAACGGGAAGTGGAGAATGTGTGTAGACTTCACCGACCTCAACAAGCATTGTCCCAAAGACAACTTCCCTCTCCCCCGCATTGATCAGATGGTAGACGCTACCGTAGGCCATGAGCTAATGAGTTTTATGGATGCTTACTCAGGTTACAACCAGATCTTTATGAGCCCTGGGAACTCGGAGTAAACTTCTTTTATTATAGACAAGGGGACATACTGTTATAAGGTCATGCCCTTTGGCCTGAAGAACGCAGGGGCGACGTATCAGCGTCTTGTAAATAAAATGTTTGAAGACCAAATTGGGAAGTCTATGGAGGTCTATGTAGATGACATGTTGACTAAGAGTTTGAAGGCATAGGATCATGTGGCTGACCTTGAGAGGACCTTTAATACGATGGATAAGTACCGGATGAAGCTCAACCCGGCCAAGTGTGTCTTCGGGGTTGGAGCAGGGAAATTCTTGGGGTTCATCGTGAATTAAATAGGCATTGAGGCCAATCCTGAGAAAATAAAGGCCCTCCTAGAGATGAAGACCCCCAAGACCATTAAAGACGTTCAAAGGCTCACGGGGCGAGTGGCTACTTTGAATAGGTTCATGTCCAGAGCCACAGACAAGTGTTTGCCGTTCTTGAAAATTCTCAGAAAGGCCTTCGAATGGAGTGAAGAGTGTGATGAGGCTTTTAAGGAGTTAAAGTCATACCTAGGGTCTCCTTTGCTGTTGTCCCGACCAATACAGGGCGAACAGCTACATGTGTACTTACCCATCTCAGAATCAGCCATCAGCGCAGCTATTGTGAGAGAAGAGGACGGGGTACAAAAGCCCGTATATTTCAACAGTAAGGCACTCCAAGGGGCAAAGAAAAGATACCCACGAATGGAAAAGTTGGCCTATTCCTTGATCCATGCATCAAGAAAGATGAAACCATACTTCCAGTCCCATACAATGGTCATCCTCACTGACTCTCCTCTTAGGCAGGTCTTGCACAAGCCAGAAAAATTAGGAAGGCTAATGGCCTAGGCTATAGAGTTGGGGCTTGACATTATGTATCAACCTAGGACGGCCATTAAGGGGCAAGCATTGGTATATTTTGTGGCCGAATTTATGTGGGAAGATAATGAAGCTGAAGATGAGAGCCTCGGGAAGACAGATACCCTACAAGGCAGACTTACCGACACACCCGCAGATAAGGCTGAGACAAACACTGCTAGAGGAAAAGTGGCCAGAAACAAAGAGGGAAGATACCTCTTCAGACAGGGGTTCCTCACCGAGGGAAATTTCTCAGATGAACAGACTGTGTGGAGCCTCTTCATCGACGGGTCCTCCTGCGACAGCGAAAGTGGACCTGGACTGATAGTATCAGCACCTGATGGCATAGACATTAAGTATACCCTGAGGTTCAACTTCAAAGCCTCCAACAATGAGTCCGAATATGAGGCCCTGATAGCAGGACTCTCCTTGGTCAAGTCTCTTAGTGTGGGCCAGATTTTGGTCCATACTGATTCAAGGCTAGTAGTGAATCAGATACTAGGAGCCTATGAGGCCAAGGATGAGAGAATGGCCAAGTACCTTTAAAAAGTGGGGTCACTATTGAAGAGCTTCAGAGAAGTAAAATTGAAGAGGATACATAGGCTCAATAATGGTCGAGCTGATGCACTTGCTAGGTTGGCCTCGACAACCAGGATAGATATCAGGAGGATAGCCCCAGTGGAAATTTTGCTTCGACCAACTATTGAAGATGCTGAGGGAACACTTGGCACTTGCCTGAATGTTTCTAAGGAAGATTCATGGATGGACCCTCTGATTAGATACATTAAAGAAGAGGAGATTCCAGAAGCAAGTCAAGAAAGGAAGAAGCTGAGATACAGAGTTGAGAAATTCACTGTCATCGGAGACACCTTGTACAAAAATGGGTTCTTGCTCCCATTACTTAGGTGTGTGCACCCATCTGAAGTCCCACGCATTTTATAAGACGAGCATGAGGGGTCATGTTCAAGCCACATTAGGGGTAGGTCTTTGGCGAAGAGGATAGTAACCAGGGGTACTGGTGGCCGACCTTGGGAAAACATGCCACAACATATGTAAAAAAGTGTGATAAATGTCAAAGATTTGCCACCATCCCTCACCAACCCCATCAGACTCTTACTTCCATTACATCCCCATGGCCATTTGCAGTGTGGGGGATCGACCTAATAGGCCCCTTACCTAGGGCCATCAATAACTATCTTACCTAGGGCCATCAATAACTATCGGTTCCTCATCGTAGCAATTGACTATTTTTCAAAATGGGTTGAGGCGGAGCCGATGGTAACGATCATAGAGCAGAAGACCTTCCAGTTTATATGGAAAAACATTATATGCAGATATGGTCTCCCCAACACCCTCATCTCGGATAACGGGACTCAATTCAAGAATACATCTCTAGAGAAGTACTGTGAAAGGGTGAGTATCAAACAATTCTTCTCTACCCCAGGTCGACCTCAGGCCAATGGGCAAACGGAAGTTACAAATTGGACAATCCTAGATGGGATTAAGAAGAGACTTGAGGAGACAAAAAGAAGATGGGTTGAGGAGTTATATGTTATACTGTGGGCCTACAAGACGACAGTAAAGACCTCTACCGGAGAAACCCCGTTCATGCTAGCTTATGGCTCAGAAGCCTTCATCCCCACCGAGATTGGGTTTCCTACTCACAGGTCCAAATGCATGACCCTCAGAGAAATATGGAAGAGAGGAGACTTGACTTAGACCTAATTGAGGAAAGGAGGGAAGACGCCAAGATAAGGCAAGCCGCCTACCAGCAGAGGACTGCAAGGTTTTACAACCAAAGGGTGAAGCAAAGGCCAATTGCAGTGGGGGACTTAGTCCTCAAAAAGACTTAGCAGAGGCCAAACAAGCTCCACCCGAATTGGCATGGCCCATATAGGGTCATCGATGAAGTTGTCCCTGGGACCTATAGACTAGAAAACCTAGAAGGGGAACCCTTTTCCAACCCCTGGAATGCATATCATTTGAAGAAATACTATCAATAATGATGTAAAGTCCTATCGGACAACAATTGTAATGAATGTGTTGCTCCAACAGAACACTTGAAATGTTAATGAGAATGTCACATTGGCCCCTCATTTTGTGTTTGATTAATTCTAGTGTGATTGGGGTGATGCTCGTTAGAACCACCCTCGGCTATAATGAGGGTCAATGGTGGGGACGACCCCTCCTTTACCCTCAAGAAAGACGAGGAGGACTTGATTGAAAACATCATTAATTTGGTGGGAAACCTCCCTCGGCTATAATGAGGATCAATGGTGGGGACGACCCCTCCTTTACCCTTAAGAAAGACGAGGGGGGACTTAATTGAAAACATCATTAATTTGGTGGGAAACCACCCTCGGCTATAATGAGGGTCAATGGTGGGGATGACCCCTCCTTTACCCTCAAGAATGACGAGGGGGGACTTGAAAAACCATTAAGTTGGTGAAAACCACCCTCGACTATAATGAGGGTCAATGGTGGGGACGACCCCTCATTCACCCTCAAGAAAGACAGGGGGGGACTTAAAAAAACCATTAAGTTGGTGGAAGCCACCCTCAGCTATAATGAGGGTCAATGGTGGGGACGACCCCTCCTTTACCCTCAAGAAAGACTAGGGGGACTTGATTGAAAACATCATTAATTTGGTGGGAAACCACCCTCGGCTATAATGAGGGTCAATGGTGGGGATGACCCCTCCTTTACCCTCAAGAAAGAAGAGGGGGGACTTAATTGAAAACATCATTAATTTGGTGGGAAACCACCCTCGGCTATAATGAGGGTCAATGGTAGGGACGACCCCTCCTTTACCCTCAAGAAAGAAGAGGGGGGACTTAATTGAAAACATCATTAATTTGGTGTCAAACCACTCTCGGCTATAATGATGGTCAATGGTGGGGACGACCCCTCCTTTACCCTCAAGAAAGACGAGGGGGGACTTGATTGAAAACATCATTAATTTAGTGGGAAACCACCCTCGGCTATAATGAGGGTCAATGGTGGGGATGAGCCCTCCTTTACCCTCAAGAAAGACGAGGGGGACTTGATTGAAAACATCATTAATTTGGTGGGAAACCACCCTCGGCTATAATGAGGGTCAATGGTGGGGAGGACCCCTCCTTTACCCTCAAGAAAGATGAGGGGGACTTTATTGAAAACATCATTAAGTTGGTGGAAGCCACCCTCGGCTATGATGAGGGCAAATGTTGGGGAAGACCCCTCATTCACCTTTAAGAAAGACGAGGGAGGGGTTAGTGATATTGTTAATTTAAAAACATCATAATCCAAATCATACAAGAGACAAGTATAGAAGACATCAAGAGACATGACATTATAAAGGAAGTGTTACAAAGGCTTGTTCAACAAAAATAGAGTACAAAAATATTGGTTACATAAAGAGGGTATTGGCTACAAACAGCCACCCTATTGATTGACATCAGAGGGCAAGGCCTCAATATCTATGGGAGATTCCTCTATGACTAAGATAGCTCGAGCCTCAGACGTGCCTATGCCTTCTACATGCTGAGATTACACTTGAGCTAAGGCTTCAGCAATGAGGGGATTATCCAGTTGAACTGCCTCAAGAGAAGGGCGGACAGACGATACTGTATCAGCGAACTTTAGGACGACCCACCGACAGGCTGTCCTAATTCCCCTCTCCAAGTACTCAAGACCAAAGCCTTGAAACTCGGCTGAGAGTTTGTAGGCCTCCACATCATCGACCTCAGCTTTCTTTACTGCCCCCTCAAGCTCAGTTTTAAATTGAACCCCCAGGTTGATCAAGGCCTCATCTTTCTCTTTAATAAGCAAGTCCTTGGCCTTCAGGTCTACATCATGCTGCATCATCAGCTCATCCAAGACCCTTGCATGTTCGGTCCTGACACTCTCTAACTCGTCCCTTGCAGTCTCGAGTTCGGTCTGCAGGTCAGCCTCATGCTGAATGGACCTCTCGACTTTATGAAATTTCTGTTGGTTCTCATCCATCCACTTGGTAGTAGACGTTAAGGCACAAACAGACTGCACAGAAAAAGACACATGTTAAGGGGCAGAGGAAATAGCTAGTGAAAAAATTCAACTAAGGAAATGAAGTAAGAACAAATACCTGGGCCAGAGTGTGCAGACCATAGTCATACACCTTCGCCGGGGCCATGTTGGATAAGAATTCATAGTCGACGTCCGAGGCGGCAGAGAACATAGAAGCTTTGGCCGCCCTCAGATTGGTAATCAGGGAAAATGGCTCAGCCTTCAAAGATACTATGTTTTGGGACCAGAAGGCCCCCAAACTGGAGGAGGAGCCAGTCCCCTCAGACGCCTCCACCCTCGCCCTCGTCCTTGAATCCGACCGATGGTTAGTAGAAACTTCAGGACCTTTCCTTTTATGGCTGTCGGCGAACGGTTCAATAGGTGTCGGCCCCACGGCCTTCGACTTCCTCGAAGCCTGCTGAGGCTCCTTGCCTTTCTTCTTGCCCAGACCAGACAATAATCTCAGGGCAGTCATTTCCTAAAGATGGCCAGGGATACCGACAGGACGACCTGAAAAGGAGACGACACGTAAGAAAAATACAGAGGGGAAGATGAAACACTTGGAAAAAAACCAAAGATTGAGCAAAAAATAATGACAACTCACATAGCTCTATCAAGGGGCCGACCCTCAGACCAACTTCTTTGAGGAGCCGAGGGGTCATAAAATCTTCAAACTTTGTAAGTTCACCCTCTTTTCATCGTTCTCTCAGATCCTCGACTATGTCCTTTTCATCCAGACTAAGTTCGGGATCTGACCTAGCCTTCATAGAGGAGTTAAACCATCTCCTTGGAACTCTCAGATTACCGTCCAAAGGCTGAGCCTCGGCAGCAAATTCCCATTCTCTAGAGATGAAGAAAAATCTCTTCTTCCAGTCGTGGTTGGAGGTTTGTGCCACGTGGAGAAGTTTTTTATCAGACCTCCTCACCCCCAGATGATAGTACCCACGCTGTTTAGACGAGGAAGTGATGTTATAACAAGCCAAAAACACATCGGTTGAAGGTTCTTCAGTGAAGGTATTCTTACACAAGGAGACATAGCCGAGGATCATCCTCTAGGAGTTGGGAGGAAATTAAGATAGGGCAACGCCGAGGGCTGACAATATATTGACTATGGCAGGGTGCAGAGGGAACCTAACACCGACCTTAAACATCTGTTCATATACTGTGATCTCTCCCTCATCATCCTCAGAGACTTTCTCAGACTCAGAGGGGACCCTCATACCTATGTTGGGTGGCACACCAAATGTATGCCTCCACAATGGGAGGTCGCGATCCCTGACGGTGGAAATATAAGCCAAGGCATGGGAGGTGTCAACTTGGTCAGCGTATGAGTCTTCACCATCATCCTCAGTCCCCTCTCCCTCGGCCTCATCATCTGTCAGAGGTTCATGAGGAAAGGCCATCTGGAAGGCATGAGGGGATAAAGTTGTCACAGGGACAACCTCAGAAGGGACCACCCCCTCAGCCTCTCGGCTTGGGCTTAGATCAGATGCCTCTCTCCTCCCAGAGGGCCCAGCGCCTATTGGTGACGATGTTCTCTCATCCATCTCTCCTTCATATGAATAACTCTCGATCGGACGATAAGATGACCCACATGACTCAGATGGTATTATTGTGGCTAAGGGAATGGGAAAAATGGGTCTACCCAATTAGGGTCGGCCCCTCGTCCTCTCTCCTCCTCTTCCTCTACCCGTCTTATCTCTACAAATAACTTCTCTCTCACGGAGGGGAATTCCTTAGCTAAATTGTAAAGCCTCCTAAGAATTAAGGGGAAGACCCTACACTTAGAAGAATAAGCTAACTACAAACAATCTCACAGTTGACTAAGTTGGACTTTTGGATCAAAACCAAAGTAAGGAAAAGGTTTTGATCAAGAACACTCAAGAAAGGGAAGAACTCGACTTACCGGAGAAGGCACCGAAAAAAAGAAGAAAACCCTAAAAACACTACAAGGGGCGTCAACCTCAATTCATGAAATGAAAGCGAAGATTGAAAATGGGATTTATGGCAAAGAAAGGTACCTGAAGACGAAAGCAACGACTGAATGAAGCTTGGTACAAAAAAGTCGCAAAAATAGCTATGGAAGCTGTTGAGAATCTAGAGAGAGAGAGAGTTGAGGCGCGAAGAAGAAAAGAAATAATTTCAAAAATTGCTTAAATACCTTGCTAATGAGTGGGCCCATTAACAAGGTAGAACATAACCCACAAGGAGGGCATCATTAGGGCACAAAGTCCTAAGCAAAGTGTGCAGTCACCACGCCTAGGAAACTGGGATGACAATAGATATCTATTTAAGTGTCGCATTAGCTCGACATGTGTCATTCATCTAACTGACCATACACTCATCTCAAAAGCAGCACTATCCCTCAGCCATCTCAGAAACATCGATGGATAAGGGCTGGGGGTGATTGATATACCTATATGTACCCTCGACCAGGCCGAGGGCGTACTCCACCTTGATGAGGTCAAGATGACCTCTCAACATATATTAGATGACCCTGCAAGGGGCCGACCCCTCATCATATCCAGACGACCCTGCAAGGGTCCGACCCCTCATCAGGTCCAGAAGACCCTCTAAGGGACCGAACCCTCATCAGATCCAGACGACCCTCCAAGGGGCCGACCCCTCATCAGATCCAGATGAACCTCCAAGGGGCCGACCCCCTCATCAGATCCAGATGACCCTCCAAGGGGCTGGCCCGACCCCTCATTAGGTCCAGACGACCCTCCAAGGGGCCGACCCCCTCATCAGGTCCAGACGACCCTCCATGGGCCCGACCCCCTCATCAGATCCAGATGACCCTCCAAGGGTCCGACCCCTCATCAGGTTCAGACAACCCTCCAAGGGCCCGACCCCCTCGTGAGATCCAGACGACCCTCCAAGGGGCCAACACCTCATCAGGTCCAGACGACCCTCAAAGGGTCCAACCCCTCATCAGATCCAGACGACCCTCTAAGGGGTCGACCCTTCATCAGGTCCAGATGACCCTCCGAGGGTATGATAGTACGAGGCCTAAATTAGGCCAGACTCACTGCCAGAAGGAAATTTGCCCTCGGCCTCATATTATAGGCCGAAGGTGACATCATCACAGCGCGTGGTTTGGGAGACGCGTTGAATAGTGCACGTGAGGCTCGCATGGCATGTGGAAGACCGTTATAACAATATCACCCCCTCACGTGACGGAATATTATGTCATCATTAATCACAGGTGGCATCTACAGGTGTCAGCAGGAGATTGGCTAGATCATCATTCACATGCACCATGCATGCTTGGGGGGTACACTACACCACCCAAGACCTATATATACTTGTCAACCCTACAAAGGGATCGAGAATTGTAACCCTAGTAAAAACTCTGCTTGTACACACAATAGAGAGAGAAAGTGAGATTATATGCATTGTATCCAAGGCCATTAGTGCCCATACTTAGTGGATCACACACTCACAGTGGATGTAGGCCTAATTGGATGAACCACTATACATCATTGTCTTGTTCCTCTTATACTCACCTCCTTCTATATACTTATACATACATATCTCCATGGCTGCCATGGTTACTACTATTTGAGCTCATCATCACTTATCTGGTGGTGCTGAATCTAAGCATCATCAATGATCATGGATAATACACCTAGTCATGCTCTCAAGTCATTCGTCGATGGGTTTGATGAATACAACTAAATCAAAATGTACCCAGATCACCAAGAAAAAACTGCGTTCATCACCCCATGGGGGACCTTTTGCTACACTATTATGCCATTTAGTCTCAAGAATGCCGTGGCTACCCACCAGAGGGATGCCATAACCATCCTGCACGATCTGATTCATAAAGAAGTCCAGGTTTATGTGGATGATATGATTATCAAATCCAAAACTAGAGAAGGTCATGTTCCATCTCTCCGAAAGTTCTTAGAACGACTTCAACGGTATCAGATGAGACTCAATCCACAAAAATGTGTCTTCGGTGTTACAAAGGGAAAACTCTTTGGATTCATGGTCAGTGAGAAGGGGATAGAAGAATATCCTGCCAAGATGAAAGCCATACTTGAGATGCCACCTCCCCGAATGGAGAAAGAAGTCCGTGGTTTCCTTGGGAAATTGCAATATATCAGTCGATTCATCATCCAGCTAACTTCCATTTGCAAACCTATTTTCAAACTCCTTCGAAAGTATTCAACCAAGGTTTGGAATGAGGCTTGCTAAGAAGCTTTTAACCGAATCAAACAACACCTGATCCAACCTCCAGTACTCATGCCACCACAGTCTGGTCTCCCCTTGCTTCTATACCTAACCATAACCGACACTACAGCTGGGGATTTGCTAGCCTAATACCTGGAAGATTCTCTTAAAGAAAGAGGCATCTATTATGCCAGTCACAAATTGACCGGGTATGAAGTCAAATACACTGCTTTGGAAAAGGCATGTGTCGCGCTTGTTTGCATCACCCAAAAGTTGCAACACTACATGCTCACCTTCCCCACCAAAATTGTATCCCAAATGGACCCAATTAAGTACCTGTTTGAGAAACCTGCCTTATCCAATCGAATGTCCCGGTGGTTGATGCTCCTAGCTAAGTTTTATATCATGTACGTCACGTAAAAAACCATAAAAGGAAGAGCCATCTCTGACTATCTTACTGACTACCCCATGGAAGAAACTGATGTCTGGATCTTCAAATTCTTAGATGAAAACATTCTCGGCATCGCTCAGGACGACCTACAATGGCAAATGTTCTTTGATGGCGCTGCCAACAAAAAGGGATATGGCATTGGGATACTTCTGATCGCCCCATATGAATCCCATATTCCCATCGCCATCAAATTGGATGTCCCCTGCACCAACAACATGATTGAATACGAGGCGTGTACGGTAGGCCTCAAAGTTTCTCTTAAGAAAGGTATTCAATGCCTAAATGTCTATGGGGATTCTTCCCGCATCATCGATCAAGTGCTCAGAAAATGGAAAGTCAAGGACGAGAAGCTCCAACCCTTACATGCCCACTTAGAAGAATTAGCCTCCCAATTCCAAGATATCACCTTTCACTACCTACCTCAAGCAAAGAATAACCTAGACAATGCCCTTACTACCCTAGCCTCCATGATTGACATGACCGAAGGAATAACGATGCCCCCCTTCCTAGTTTAAAATCAAGATAAACCAACCCATTGCTACCACATAGAGCTCATCACCAAAAAAGATCCCGATCTAGACAATTGCTGGTACTATGATATCTGGAACCTCCTCAAGCATGGTAGGTATCCCGAGGGTTCCAATAACAAAGGCAGGGAAATCCTCCAAAGACTGTCTGCCCAAGACATCATCTGTCATAAAGCACTGTTCAAGAGAAACTTCAATGGAAGCCATCTATATTACATCGCAGGGGAAGATATTGAAGAGGTGATGCAGAAGATCCACAGCGGGGAATATGGGCCCCATATGAACAGTCACATGCTTGCCAAGAAAATAATATGATAAGGATACTACTAGACCATCATGATCCAGGATTGCACCACTTATGTCTAGAGATGACTTAAATGCCTACAGTTTTCCAACCTTCAACACCTGCCTCCGCAAGAATTATACAACATGACTTCTCCCTAGCTGTTCTCCACCTAGGGCATCGACATCATAGGGAAGGTTACACCTAAGGATTTCAACAGGAATGAGTTCATCCTAGTTTCCATTGATTATTTCACTAAATGGGTTGAAGCAGAGTCATACGTAGTTCTGAACGCCAAGAAAGTGGCCAAATTCATCAAGAAAAGCATCATCTGTCGATATGGGGTTCCATACGAGCTAGTTTTGGATAACGGGTTTCATTTCAAGGAAGAAGTCACCAAAGTGGTCAACAAGTATGGGATTCAGAGACACAAATCTTCTCCCTATCGATCTCAAACCAATAGCGCAGTCGAAGACGCCAATAAGAACCTCAAAGCCATCATCAGTAAGATGATTGAAAGTTGTTGAGATTGGGCCAATCAAATCCCTTACGCCTTATGGGGCTATAAAACCCTCAATTCGAACCTCTACTGGGGCTACCCCTTACTTTCTAGTCTACGACATGGAATCAATCCTACCCGTGGAGCTAGAAATACCCTCGTTGCGCATTATGCTTGAAAGCAAGGTCAGCGAAGAAGACTGGTACCAAATCCATCTTGACGAACTGACCCTCCTAGATGAAAGGAGATTTAAATCCCTATATCACATACAAGGGTACCATCGCCGTATAGCGCGAGCATTCAATAAGAGAGTTAAGGACCTCGGTGTCTGAGAAGGGGATTTATCCCTAAAGGAAATAGTAGAGCACATCTGGGACCCTAGAGGGAAATTCAAGCCCAATTGGAGCGACCCATACATTGTGAAGAAAATCTTATCCGGCGGTGTCGCCCTACTCATCGACCTAGATGGAGAAGAGATGGCTCGCCCAGTCAACCTGGACCGTCTCAAGAAATTCTACCCCTAGTCTAAAATCTCGGCGCGTTACGACTCTTCTCATCTCCATTCTATTCTAAAAATAAATCTTCATTTCCCTCTACCCAGAACTACGTGGGCCTGATCCTCTGCAAAGCCATTTCAGAAAAATTAAAACCTTTCAAAAAAACTCAGAGGTACGTAGGCAGCTCATACATCTCACATGAGCACGACCCTTTATTTTTCACAAAACAACTATTATTTTCTTATCTCCGAGAACGACAGTTCATTCTAACATATACTTGAACAAAAGGACTATGCATGCCTTAGCGATCAATATAGAAAATTCAATATACAAAATTCATCAAAAGGCAGAGTGGGGTGATAGAAAACTTATTTATTTCACTAATAAGAAATTACAGTGCAAAAGAAAAGGAAGGGATAACTCCCCTTCCCCTACCTTCCTAGAAAGCCAAATAAATTCCCCATTACAAAACAAACTCTCCAAGAGTCCTACCCACAACTACCAGAGGAGCCTGCTCCACCATTATTATCTACATCCTGGGGTCCTCAAGCTTCCCCTGCCTGAATCTCCATGGACCGATAAGCTCGAACCAACCTCGAAAAAACCGCAATACCTCCCTCCATGGTATCAGATAAGACAAGACACCTTTGTTCACTCTCCACTACCAACATCTTGCTGACCACTCTTCTCTACAACCACTTCATATAATCCCTGGGGATGTTCCAAACTCTCCCAATAAATTAAGAAGGATGGTTCGATGGACTCCGACTCTCCCACAAAGAGCCAAGCCGCATGTGCAAACGCTCTGTCAGATCTTCTACCGAAAAGAAGTCTAGTGTCTGAGGTGGCACGACCTGCTCCCATTCAAATTCGCGCAGAAGATGCCAAGGGAAATAGAAAGAGGTCTGTCTGAGACCAACCAGCCGAACGTATGGGTATTCTCCCAATTCTAGAATAGGCAGCAGCTGTCCCCACCAAGGCACTGACCAATACAGATTTAGAGCCCCATGCTCCGCAAACTAGTTCTCCCAGCTCTCGATATCCAGACCAACACTGATGAAATGGCATGAAAAGAAGTTGAGTACAACCAACAAAGGGTATTCCGGAGGATTCACCAAGCGAAATCTTTTAGACAACCACATGAACAACATCACAGGGCTACCCCTCAGAAAGTCAGAATGACCTTATCTCCAGGCATCCAGGCCATTCAGAGTCTCCGCCAGTATCATCGTCATAGGATTGCCATGTTAGGACATCCATGAAGTAATAGCTGCAAGTTGTGGGTCCACCATAGTTCCCTAGTCACCATCAGTAATTTTAAAACTAATCCCAGAACAACGGCTCCGGCATATCCAACATCACCAACCTCACGTAAATGCACGAACTGCGACACCACCAAAAGGGAGATCATTCCTCCAACCATTAGTGGTCTGGCCGTCGAAAGAGAAATACAAAGAAACCCGTCCAACAAATCCCTGGGAGAACGGGAAAACTCATGTAGAGTCGCAGTAATGCTGGGATTTATCCCCAGTATGGCAGAAAATTCCTTATAGGTAGGACAAATATCATCCAACCCGAAGCGAAATACATGGTCTCCGGGGTACCAAAATTGTACCGCCGCCATCAGCATGTTCCACTCAATAGGTAGGTTGCGCCACAAAGAGACTTGCCGCATGTGAAAAGCGTCATACTCAACATTATAAGAGCACAATTCTTCCAGGGCTTCGAGGTTGTTAGCAAACTCAATTCTACCAGGGAGAGCCATCTTGTAAGACTAAGAGATAGTAAGCGAGTACGAATGTGGAAAAGGGAGAAAGTGAAAGTGTGAGGAGGAAAGACCCATCCACACCCCCTTTTCATACTTGGAAAACCCCAAGTAAAGACATAACCCCTACAGAAATCGGAGGAAATCCTGCCCCACAAGGTACCAAAGGCTGAAGAGGGTACCAATCAAAGCTTTGAATTGATGGGACTGGACTGACCAGCCTATAGGTAGGACAAGGTGCTTATCGATCGGCAACCCGTTTTTTTAAAAACTTACATTTTTCCTTTTTTGTCAAAATCAGAAAACTCAATAAAAATAAATTGATATTCTCAACATAATTTCGAAAGTCCCCTTCCATCTTTATATAATTCCTAATTTTAAACTTTCCTTAAAAATTCCAAAAATATTTCTTTTAACAGACTCAGTAGCAAAGCAAAAGTGCATATGCATTCACTCATTCATTAACAGAAGATAATAAAAAACTCCATTACATTGCAAAGATATTTTATGTGTTACATTTTGCAAGAAATAAAGAAAAACAAAAAAACAACAGGACTCATCCCAAACCCAAATTCTCTCTCTCTCTCTCTCTCTCTCTCTCTCTCTCTTACCTCCCTCTAAGTTCTTCCATCCCTGTGACGCGCTCTCTTTCCCCTGCGGCGAGACGACACATCATCGCTACCCGAGCCAATCTCTTCCTCGAATGAAGCAGACGACACCAAGCAAGAAGGAATAGGAACCGCATCCTGAATATGTGCAGTCGCCGAAGATATCCAGTCCCTAATATTCCTCATCCAAGTGGTGGACACCCGGACTTGCTGCAAGAAAAAGGCAGAATCAGTATCAAGCAAAGATGATCAGAAGAATCCAAAAAGAAGAAAAGAAAAAGAACAAAAAGGTATACCAAGGGACAAAGAACCTCCTCTGTCAAGCCCAACTCCTATGGATCCATCGCATGAGGATGATGCAGTATAGGCACCATCCCTCCATCAGCCCACTGGATGTTGTATGAAGGGGTATGCAACCGTACAAAGGAAACCTCTGAAGTCATCACCGCCGCAGACATCGATAGACCACCACTGATGTGGGAGGACCCCACTGGCCGACTCGAACTCGTAGGAGGGAAAGGCAATGCATCATATATACTGGGCTCCATCAGCCAACTCGTCACAAAGTCCATATAATCATATGGCATAGCCGTATCAGTGTATAACAGATAGGACTCATCAATCATCACCGTGATCCTCACATCCTCTTACAACAGCCGATCCCGCCTCATATACATAGGGGGCCTCACAAGTGGCACCACCACATCCTCCTTAGCAATCTGTTGAACCACCCTCTCCCCAAAATACTAAGAGTGGCCAAACTCATGCGCCAGTAAATGCCTCATCTACACATTCACCCCAGTCGCCACCGTATCCTGAACAGCTATCCCTCAAGGGTAAAAGGTCACCAGAAAAATCCCCAGCAGATATAAGTCATTACAGAATCATAGCATACAAAGAACATGACTAAAGAAGGAAAAAGTCTTACCCTATCACTGGTCAGGCCATTCAATACCTGACGTACAACCTCCAGAGAAAGAGACTTCCTAGACTGTCAATTGGCTTTCCACCACCGATACAACCAGTAAAAGTCCTCAACAGTCTCTTCCTTCAGAGAAATTAGCCGGGTATTACACCCAATCACCTCATATAACCACGTCTGCGAAATAGAAAAATATGCGATCAAAAAGAGACACACAAGGAAAATACGAATGCATGAAAGGAAAATGCGCAAACTAAAGAATACCTTAAGAAGATACGTGGCTCTAGTAAAAGTTTGCCAGCAACACCGGCTGAATTCATCCAGAGAAAAGTAAATGGTCGCCAAAGTAAGGCTCCCCCAGTCATAGAGAGGGATGTTAGAAAACATCCTCAAGTATGGTAAAAACCATAAGTGGACAATGTTGTCGCTCGATGCCACAAAAAATCCTCCCAGCACCAGCAAAATGAACAACCGAGCCATCTGTCTCACCTGCAGCCCATCCTTGACATCAATTACCCTACCCAACAAAACATCCCTCAGGAGTGATAAACGAATGGATTCCTAAGATCCTATCCTACCCACGTCACCGAGCATCGCCAGCACTACCTCCGGCCTCACCCGCAGAGAGTGATCCACCTCTATCTGCTCTCTGTAACAATCTAGCCCCAGTAGCTGATGCACGTCTATGGGAGTCACAGTCATCTCCCCAAAGCCAAAATAAAAGGTGTGGGTAGTATCCCACCACCTATTCCCCAAAGTGCACAAGACCGCCGTTGAACGAGGCTGTAACACCCCGCATTTTTCATGCATTAAATATTTAATTAATTCGGGAATTGAAAATTACTTGTGAGTCATAATTTAATTGAATTAATTAGGAAAATTTTATTTAAATATTAATCGAGGAGTAAATGGTTAATATTTACGGAAAGTTATTTACTAAGTGAATAATAATTATTTATTTAAGTCATTTCGAGTATTAATGACAGGGTATGCACTTATCTCAACCGGGAGTCGGTATAGACTAAAGGGGTGGGGGGATAAATATTTTTATAAATTAATTTGGATGCCAATTTTGAGTGTATGATTGAGTCCGGATGGGCCGAGATAGTCGGAAAAGTGTACCCGGGGGTAGTAAACGGGTCACGGGACATTTTTAGACATAGCCGGGCCCACACGTGGGCATTTGGGTCACTTGGACTTGGCCCATTAGGCAAAAAACGGGATTAGGTAAATTAAGGAATTGGGAGGAATGATAAAACGGCTGATAGGGTTTTAGAAAAGGCTAAGTGTATTAAGAAACCGAATAGCAGTTAAGGGCAGCTTTGGGATCACTAGAGAGCCAACAAGGATCGTCTTCAACCTTGGAAATTCATCTCCGAATCAGACACTACGAAACCTAAGGCAAGTGGATAACTTGAAATAGTATTGAATCTGTTTTTGAAATTCATATTCATGTGATGTATTTGATAAAAATTCGTTTTGGGTGTTCATGGCATAAACATGAGGTTTTGAAAAATAATAATCTGATTTACGAATTTGAATGAGAATTCTTGTAGAAATCTGATATTATAAATTGATACATATCTGGTAGGATGATATTTGGATAACTAGAAACGAATTTGGTGAAGGGATTTGGGATGTAAATGTGTAAGGAATTAAAGATGGATATTTCCCCAAATTGAGAAATTGTAGTTAATGGACGAATTAATGATGTTGGTGGACATTCTGGAGGTCCCTAATAAGGTTTCTAACATGTATTAATGCTAAGAGGGCTTGACGTTACTGGTAGAAGGAATTAGGGTTTGAGAATTTTCGTCCATGGTTGATTCTGTCTTCGCGAAGAAGACAAAGACCTGCTCGATCGATCGATCGAAGGTCTGGGGTCGATCGATCGAAGGTCGGCAGATTTCGGTAATTCTGCCCAGTTATGTATATAAAAGAAAATTTATATAATAAATGTTTATGTAATTAATTATGGGGAAATTAATACATGAGTTTAAACCTAATTAATCATGAGTAAAGTTAATTAGGATTTGAGGAATTTTTGGGTGTCACGTAATGATAAAAAAATTCGGGAGTCAGGAATTTAGACTCGGGTGAGGTTATTTCGGACTACGAGAGTAAGTCTAATTTTATGGTGGGAGCGACACCGAAGGTGACTTAATTAATTAATGTGCGAATTAATTAAAAATTAGAGTTGGGCCATAAACTCTTAATAAATTAAATGGGCTTATGTTACGGGTTTTGTGCATGGTGTAACCGGGACGTTTTATATATATATATACGGAGTGTGGTAGTGTATATATATAGTGTGTGTGCATTAATATCAGTGATTGAATATTATTAGTATGTACTCTAGTGCTATAGGGGGAGGTTGCACGCAGTGGATGAATCCCCTAGCTTGAGGAGTAAGGCGAGTATAATCCCAGGTCATAGCGTCCGTTGTATGGGTGAGGGGTATCTCACTTTCAGGGAAGGAATATGACCGCCTCCAATTCATATATTAAACTAAGTTAGTGAGCGAATCTAACTTGGATAACTAGGTTACGTGAATACACCTAGTGGGATAGCACTTGGGAAAATTTATATTTTGTGAGTATTCTTACTCGGTCGAAAGTTGGTATTAAATGTTATTTCAGTATGTTTGTGAATACTGTAATATTATTAAATATATAATTAGGTAAATAATTATATAGGGGATAATTAATACATAGTGAAAAATGTATTATGTACATAACAGGTGTGAATGTTATATGAAATTAAGAGGAGTAATGATTCAATTAAGTTGACGTTTATAATAACTAAAAAATCATGAATTAAGGCATACTCGGTTAGAGTAGGTAAAATTCAACGGTTAAAATAATCATTGGGTCAGGAGCGTAGGACCTAGTAAATTAATTGGAAGCATTAGTAGTGCACATTAGAGGAGGGGTGAGGAAGTCCTCAAGAGAGTGCGGCACTAACTAAAATATGAAGAGCATGCATATTTATTTATTACTGCAAGTTAATCATTTGTTAAATGTTTTCAAATGTTTTTGAGTACTAACCCTTGCTATAAAATTCTTTTAAAAACCTTTTAGGTGTCCAACCACAAGGGCGCCAAGCTTGACTCTATTCCAGGTATCCTTGCTGCAGCACATGTGGATGTTGCGGGGTTTTGCTAGACGCCTCTTTCTTCCATTCTTGTAGAGACTCTCTAGTAGTTATCTGAGCTTGTCGCTCACAGTTCATTTATCAGTAGTAGACTTGTTGAGATGTTTTCTGATATTTACTTGTATTTGATATTTGGACCGATGGTTTATTCGGTTAAGTGTTTTAATTGTGGTTGGTTATTTTAATTAACTGTGATTGTGTATTATTGTATGTTCCGCACGAGTTTTATTTAATTAATTGAAAGATAAAAATTGGCACCAGTCTACTTTTCTCACTTAGGTGGTTAGAAATTAAAAAGACGACAGTGATGCTAAGAATGGACCAACTGAGAAACATTTTCTAACTTGATTTAGGACTGATCACCCGGGATTAATTAGGCGGGGTGTCACAGATGGTATCAGAGCATCAGGTTCTAGTGTCCTTAGGATTTGTGCGGCTTTCTACGTTTTAGTGTAGCACTCGTTTGTTATAGAGCCCTATTATTAGGACTGTCGATTCATTTTCCCCTTGTGAAATATCGTATTTCTGCTGTGTATATATTTGTATAAATTGTGTACTTATACAATTCAATCTATTTCAGATGCCACCGAGGAGACTGAGAGTGGAGAGGGCTGAGGCTAGGGATGAAATCAGGGAGGCTCATCAGGAGCCGCAGGTACCGCTACCACCACCCCCACCCGAGTTGATTTCCACTACTCAGGTGGCAGTAATAGTGGCCCAGGCGGTAGAAACAATAATGAGAGCTATGGCAGATCACTTTCCACAGCCCCAGGCGCTGCCTCCAGTGGCACCAGCAGTTCAGGCTCCAGTGGGGCCACCGTCTTGGCAGAGAGTTAGGGAGACCTTTCAGAAGGGTCACCCACCTGAGTTCCGGGGTAGTACTAATGTGATAGAGGCTTGTGACTGGAAGAAGAACATTCAGCGCCATCTGCGCATGCTAGATTGTACCGAGGTACAGAAGCAGATGCTTGCTACCTTTCGTCTATCAGGGGCAGCCTTACAGTGGTGGGAGTCAGTTACCACCGCCGGGGAGCGAGACTTGATGCCGATAGCAGAGTTTTGGGTGCGGTTCGACCGCAAATACTTTCCCCCAACAGTAGAGACTGAGATGAGGAAGAAATTCAGTGATTTAGTTCAGGGTGACCGATCAGTGGCAGACTACGAGGAAGAGTTCACCCGTTTGGAAAACTTTGTGACAAATGAGGTGAGCGATGAGGAGCGAAAGAAATCGAGGTTTATGGATGGTTTAGCCTGGAGAATCAGGCAACACTTGATTGGGAATCCGGTGTTAGTAACGTATACAGACGTCATTAATGCCGCACTTTTACACTGCCAGGACCATCGCTTCCATGCGAAGGGGAGCAAGCGAACAGGGGAGCCGAGCCAACAAGGCAAGGATGATACTAGTAGTGACACAAGTAGTACTCAATAGCAGGAGGGTAGTCAGCAAGGGAATCAGGCTAAGAAGTTTAAGCCTGGTGGTTTCCGACAGGGAGGACAGGGGTTCAGGTGGGGGCAGCCGGGCCCGAACCAACAACAACAGGTTCCTCAGGGCCGTAAGGGCCAAGGGAACAATGGGGGAGGCCAACAGGGCCAACGACAGGGGGATGGTCAGAGACGATGTTTTATGTGTGGCCAGCCAGGACATTTCAAGAGGGAATGCCCACAGAGGGGTAGAGGTCAACATCAGGAGGCCCAACAGGGGCAACGGGGTCAATTACCACCAGCAGCACCAGCCCCACGCGCCCCACCTCAGTAGGGGCAGATGCACTACGGACGTGTGTATAATGTCCGGGATGTTCCTAATCCCCCGGCGCAGCAAGCACCGCCAACAGTTGAGGGCATGTTTCTCATTCATGGTTATGAGGGTAGTATTCTCTTTGATACGGGAGCATCACATTCATTCATTAAATTAAATTTTGCTAAAAGGGCCGGACTACTAGAGACCGCGGGAGGTCTTAGGATGTGTGTAGAGTCGCCAGTTGGCAGCGGAGCTACGATTCACACGATTTATAGGGGTGTAGACATTTTGATCGAGAGACTTAGTTTAGCAGCAGACCTACTAGTGTTAGATATGGAGGGGTACGATGTCATCTTGGGTATGGATTGGTTGGCAGGTTATCGGGCGACGGTGGATTGCTACGAGAGGACTATCGTGTTCTCCATTCCAGGACAAGAGATGTTCTTAATAGGAATGCCACTACCCGAGGGAGGGTCACGCACGCATTTGTATTACATTGAGGAGGAAACCTCACAAGAGGTGGCTATTCCATTGGATTCAATCCCAGTGGTGAGAGACTTTGAGGATGTGTTTCAGGAGATACCAAGGTTGCCACTTAGCAGGGAAATCGAATTTGTGATCGATTTAGCACCGGGGACGAGGCCAATTGCTCGGGCCCCATATCGTATGGCCCTTCCAGAGATGCGTGAGCTGAGGGAGAAGATTCAGCAGCTTCTGGGTCAGGGTTTCATACGACGGAGTATTTTGCCGTGGGGTGCACCGGTGTTATTTGTGAAAAAGCGAGATGGCTCACTACGATTATGCGTGGACTATAGAGAGTTGAATAAGGCCACGATACGGAATAAGTATCCGTTGCCTAGGATTGACGACCTATTTGACCAGTTGAGAGGGGCGTCATATTTCTCTAAGGTCGACTTAAGGTCAGGATATCATCAACTATGTATCCGATAGGAAGATGTTTCGAAGATCGCTTTCCTGTCGCGGTATGGATCTTACGAGTTCAGGGTGATGCCATTCAGACTCACCAATGCACCAGCAGTGTTCATGGACCTCATGAACAGAGTATTCAGGGAGTTTCTCGATCAATTTGTTATCGTGTTCATTGATGACATTATGATCTACTCGCGTACCAAGGAGGAGAACGCAGAGCACCTACATATAGTGTTACAGACATTACGGGATCACCAACTCTATGCCAAATTCAGTAAGTGTGGATTTTGGCTATGGGAGGTTCAGTTCCTTGTCCACGTGGTGTCAGACCAGGGTATTGCGGTGGATCCAAGTAAAGTATCGACGGTGAGGGAGTGGGGACAACCCACGACATCGACAGAAGTGCGCAGTTTTCTGGGGTTGGCCGGTTATTACAGAGGGTTCATCAAAGGATTCTCGAAGATTATGGGCCCTTTGACGAATCTTACCCGGAAAGGGGTACCTTTCACTTGGAATAATCACTGTCAATTAGCCTTCGACGAGTTAAAGGACAAGTTGACATCTGCACCCGTGCTTGCATTACCGAAAGGAGGATTAGAGTATCGGGTTTACACTGACGCATCCTTACAGGGACTTGGGGGTGTGCTTCAGTAGGAGGAAAGGGCTATAGATTATGCGTCCAGGAAGCTAAAGCCCCACGAGAGGAATTACCCCACTCATGACCTTGAGTTAGCAGCAGTCATTTTTGCTTTGAGGATATGGAGACATTATCTCCTGGGGGGGGCAGTTCACGCTATTCACGGATCACAAATCACTGCAGTATCTCTTCACTCAGAATGATTTGAATATGAGACAGAGGCAATGGCTAGAATTCGTGAAAGACTATCAGTTTGATATTCAATATCATCCTGGTAAGGCTAATGTGGTGGCAGATGCATTGAGTCAGAGACCGACTGGGGAAATATCAGAAGTCTGGAAAGCGAAGTGGAGAGAACTTCGATATGGGGATGATGTAGCCAGGGCTTGCATGTCAGCATTATCCATCACACCCGAGATCATTATGCGGGTTGTGAGGGCTCAGGCAGAGGATCAGACCTGTCGGGATAGGGTGAGCCAGTTTCTAGCTGAGGGGGCAGAGGGCTACTCGATCAGCTCGGAGGGGGGCTTATGCCATAATGGGAGGTTGATTGTGCCAGAGAATGCGGAATTGAGGCACGCTGTTATGACGGAGTCTCATGGGTCGAGATTCGCGGTACATCTCGGAGGGGATAAGATGTATCAAGATATGAGAAGGAAGTATTGGTGGGCAGGGATGAAACGGGACATAGCAGAATTTGTTTCGAAATGTGCCACGTGTCAGCTTGTGAAAGTTGACCATCAGAGACCATCAGGGATGCTACAGCCACTTGAAATTCCTGTGTGGAAGTGGGAGAGCGTCTCTATGGACTTTATTACAGGGTTACCGGCATCACAGAAGGGTCACGATTCCATATGGGTTATTGTGGATCGGTTGACCAAAGTGGCCCACTTCCTACCGGTTCGCACAGACTTTGAGACGATGCGTTATGCACAGCTATTCATAGCGGAGATTGTTAAACTGCATGGGGTACCGATTAATATTGTGTCGGATAGGGACAAGATCTTTGTGGCCCATTTTTGGCAGAGTTTTCAGGAGGCCATGGGCACGGAGTTACGTTTATGTACAGCCTATCACCCACAGACTGACGAGCAGACCGAGAGAGTCAATCAGATGTTGGAAGATATGCTCCGAATGTGTATACTAGACTTTGGGGGAGGTTGGGAGAAATATCTTCCTCTGGTAGAGTTTGCATATAATAACTCTTACCAATTCACGACCGGCATGGCACCATTCGAGGCATTATACGGGAGACCTTGTCGTTCACCCGCTTATTGGCTAGAGGTGGGGGACAACAAACTGTTGGGCCGGAGATTATTCAGGAGACATCTTCTAAGATAGAGCTAATCTGAGGGAGGATTCGGATAGCTCAGGATAGGCAGAAAAGTTACGCTGATGCTTCACGAAGACACGTGGAGTTAGAGGTTGGGGATCAGGTATTGGTCAGGGTGTCCCCCGTGAAAGGGGTGATGAGGTTCGGCAAGAAGGGTAAGCTAGCACCGAGGTACGTGGGACCTTTCCCTATTATCGAAAGGGTGGGGCCTGTAGCCTACAGGCTGGGATTACCGGAGCATCTTCAGCGGATACACAGCGTGTTCCATGTAGCATCGCTGAAGAAATATCGCAGGAGTGAGAGGGCCTTCTGGCACATTCCACTGGAAGAAATTGATTTACATCCAGACATCTCATATGAGGAGAGGCCGGTGGCTATCCTAAACCGTAGAGAGCGGATATTACGATCCAAGATTGTTCCACTAGTTAGAGTACAGTGGGGTCATCACAACATCGACGAGTCTACCTGGGAGAGGGAGGAGGATATGCGGGAGCATTATCCAGAGCTTTTCATCACAGGTATGACCTAATTTCGGGAACAAAATTCCTTTGTAAGGGGGGGAGTATGTAACACCCCGCATTTTTCATGCATTAAATATTTAATTAATTCGGGAATTGAAAATTACTTGTGAGTCGTAATTTAATTGAATTAATTAGGGAAATTTTATTTAAATATTAATCGAGGAGTAAATGGTTAATATTTACGGAAAGTTATTTACTAAGTGAATAGTAATTATTTATTTAAGTCATTTCGATTATTAATGACATGGTATGCACTTATCTCAATCGGGAGTCGGTATAGACTAAAGGGGTGATGGGATAAATATTTTTATAAATTAATTCGGATGCCAATTCTGAGTGTACGATTGAGTCCGAATGGGCCGAGATAGTCGAAAAAGTCTACCCCGGGGTAGTAAACGGGTCACGGGGCATTTTTAGACATAGCCGGGCCCACACGGGGGCATTTGGGTCACTTGGGCTTGGCCCATTAGGCAAAAAACGGGATTAGGTAAATTAAGGAATTGGGAGGAATGATAAAACGGCTGATAGGGTTTTAGAAAAGGCTAAGTGTATTAAGAAACCTAATAGCAGTTAAGGGCAGCTTTGGGATCACTAGAGAGCCAACAAGGATCGTCTTCAACCTTGGAAATTCATCTCCGAATCAGACACTACGAAACCTAAGGCAAGTGGATAACTTGCAATATTATTGAATCTGTTTTTGAAATTCATATTCATGTGATGTGTTTGATAAAAATTCGTTTTGGGTGTTCATGGCATAAACATGAGGTTTTGAAAAATAATAATCTGATTTACGAATTTGAATGAGGATTCTTGTAGAAATCTGATATTATAAATTGATACATATCTGGTAGGATGATATTTGGATAACTAGAAACGAATTTGGTGAAGGGATTTGGGATGTAAATGTGTAAGGAATTAAATATGGATATTTCCCCAAATTGAGAAATTGTAGTTAATGGACGAATTAATGATGTTGGTGGACATTCTGGAGGTCCCTAATAAGGTTTCTAACATGTATTAATGCTAAGAGGGCTTGACGTTACTGGTAGAAGGAATTAGGGTTTGAGAATTTTCGTCCATGGTTGATTCTGTCTTCGCGAAGAAGACAAAGACCTGCTCGATCGATCGATCGAAGGTCTGGGGTCGATCGATCGAAGGTCGGCAGATTTCGGTAATTCTGCCCAGTTATGTATATAAAAGAAAATTTATATAATAAATCTTTATGTAATTAATTATGGGGAAATTAATACATGAGTTTAAACCTAATTAATCATGAGTAAAGTTAATTAGGATTTGAGGAATTTTTGGGTGTCACGTAATGATAAAAAAATTCGGGAGTCGGGAATTTAGACTCGGGTGAGGTTATTTCGGACTACGAGAGTAAGTCTAATTTTATGGTGGGAGCGACACCGAAGGTGATTTAATTAATTAATGTGCGAATTAATTAAAAATTAGAGTTGGGCCATAAACTCTTAATAAATTAAATGGGCTTATGTTACGGGTTTTGTACATGGTGTAGCCGGGACGTTTTATATATATATATATATATATATATGGAGTGTGGTAGTATATATATATATATAGTGTGTGTGCATTAATATCAGTGATTGAACATTATTAGTATGTACTCTAGTGCTATAGGGGGAGGTTGCGCGCAGTGGATGAATCCCCTAGCTTGAGGAGTAGGGCGAGTGTAATCCCAGGTAATAGCGTCCGTTGTATGGGTGAGGGGTATCTCACTTTCAGGGAAGGAATATGACCGCCTCCAATTCGTATGTTAAACTAAGTTAGTGAGTGAATCTAACTTGGATAACTAGGTTACGTGAATACACCTAGTGGGATAGCACTTGGGAAAATTTATATTTCGTGAGTATTCTTACTCGGTCGAAAGTTGGTATTAAATGTTATTTCAGTATGTTTGTGAATACTGTAATATGATTAAATATATAATTAGGTAAATAATTATATAGGGGATAATTAATACATAGTGAAAAATGTATTCTGTGCATAACAGGTGTGAATGTTATATGAAATTAAGAGGAGTAATGATTCAATTAAGTTGACGTTTATAATAACTTAAAAATCATGAATTAAGGCATACTCGGTTAGAGTAGGTAAAATTCAAGGGTTAAAATAAGCATTGGCTCAGGAGCATAGGACCTAGTAAATTAATTGGAAGCGTTAGTAGTGCACATTAGAGGAGGGGTGAGGAAGTCCTCAAGAGAGTTCGGCACTAACTAAAATATGAAGAGCATGCATATTTATTTATTACTACAAGTTAATCATTTGTTAAATGTTTTCAAATGTTTTTGGGTACTAACCCTTGCTATAAAATTCTTTTAAAAAACTTTTAGGTGTCCAACCACAAGGGCTCCAAGCTTGACTCTATTCCAGGTATCCTTGCTACAGCACATGTGGATGTTGCGGGGTTTTTCTAGACGCCTCTTTCTTCCATTCTTGTAGAGACTCTCTAGTAGTTATCTGAGCTTGTCGCTCACAGTTCATTTATCAGTAGTAGACTTGTTGAGATGTTTTCTGATAGTTACTTGTATTGGATATTTGGACCGATGGTTTGTTCGGTTAAGTGTTTTAATTGTGGATGGTTATTTTAATTAACTGTGATTGTGTATTATTGTATGTTTCGCACGAGTTTTATTTAATTAATTGAAAGATTAAAATTAGCACCAGTCTACTTTTCTCACTTAGGTGGTTAGAAATTAAAAAGACGACAGTGATGCTAAGAATGGACCAACTGAGAAACCTTTTCTGACTTTATTTAGGACTGTTCACCCGGGATTAATTAGGCGGGGTGTCACAGAGGTGTCTCATCCAGCATAAATGCCAACCTCCCAAAGCCTGCTGATGATACTACCCAACGTACCACAAGTGGAAGATGCTCCTAGACATCCTTAAGCCCCGTAGTCCCGTGAGCACACATAGTCGACAAAGAGACATCAGACTGTTAAAGAAAAACCTTGTCAAAATCCAAGAAAAAAGGAAATCACCAAAAAAGAATGCCAAAAGTCATTTTACTTACATAACCGCCATTGTTCACCACCCATAAAGAAGGATGACACGACGGATCTCACAGGAAAGTCCGCTTATCCGTAACTGGCTCGAATGGATCAAAATATTTCTCACTTTCCAAAGCTAGTGGCGCCTTGGACCTCCACTCCACATTTTCCCAGTCGTCAACAGCTAAGCACTCCCGGTGTACCACAGTGCTCATGAAAGTAGCCATTTTTTAGATTGCAGAATGCTAGAATGATTCATAGAAGAAAATTGCAGAGGGAGAAAAAGCAAGAAGATATGAAAAATGAGGGGAACCCGTCCCTTTTTATAGGAAGCCATGGGTCATGCTGATCGGCACTGAACCCAAACCTATCGATCGATAATTCCCCTTTACCTTCTCGAGGCAGTCCAAAAGTCTGAGCCACTACCAACTGGCACCCTCCATACTATGCCGACTGGCACCCCCCTTAAAATTTCGTACAGAAACTCCCGGAAAATACCAGAAAATCCTAAAAAATCCTCAGAAAATTCCTATAAATCCCAGGAAGGATTTAGAACATTTTCACCAAGAGAATTTCACACTCTCTCAAGTGGAATCCCTACTTCCCCAGCGGAACTCTCAAAAGCCAAATGGATCTCTCCCCGGCAACGTCCCTAGTGGAATTTACAACATCAAATTGGCTATCCCCCCGCAAAGTCTCCAAAAAATACAAAGATTTTCTCACCAATCATCTCCCCAGCTCAAATAAAAAATAACGAGGTAATTTCCCCGGCAGAGTTCTCCGATACTATCTCAACTTAAGCCCTCAGAATTGGCTTCGACCCGTAGAATTGGTCATCTCAACTTAAGCCCTCAGAATTGGCCTCGACCCGTATAATTGGTTATCTCAATTTAAGCCCTCAGAATTGGCCTCGACCCGCAGAAATGGTCATCTCAATTTAAGCCCTCAGAATTGGCCTCGACCCGCAGAATTGGTCATCTCAATTTAAGCCCTTAGAATTGACTTTGACCTGCAAAATTGGTCATCTCAACTTAAGCCCTCAGAATTGAATTCGACCCGCAGAATTGGTCATCTCAATTTAAAGCCCTCAGAATTGGCTTCGACCCGAAGAATTGGTCATCTCAATTTAAAGCCCTCAGAATTGGCTTCGACCTGCAGAATGGGCCATCTCAATTTAATCCCTCAGAATTGGCTTCGACCCGCAGAATTGGTCATCTAAATTTAAGCCCTCAGAATTGGCATCGACCCGCAGAATTGATCATCTCAATTTAAGCGTTCAGAATTGGCTTCGACCAGCAAAATTTATCATCTCAATTTAAGCCCTCAGAATTTTCTTCGACCCGTAGAATCGATAACCCTCATCTTTAAGCCCTCAGAATTGGCTTCGACCCGCATAATCGGTCATCCTCATCCTTAGGTCCTCAGAATCAGCCTCGACCCTCTGAATTGGTCATACTCTTTCAAAGGCATCATGCGGTGTCTATTTGACAACTATCGTTTATTCTAAACTAACCCGTCGAGGGGATCTGTAGACACCCCATTCTGGCACCCCCTAACCTTTCCTTAGGTCCCGAGCAATTCCCTTCATCATTACAAACCTAAGTCATACCCCGGGTACAGACCTAGAGGCCATCGGGCACTCTCAAGCTCCGTTTGACCAAAAAGTTAAATTATTCAGCTCGACCGAGATTGAATGAATCTTCAAAGGGAACCTAAACCCCTATCCAACGATCCATCCCGTGTGCAATTCTGACTTACTATGCGGACGAACGACCCTCTTTCCCTCAAAACCTGACCTAGAGGCCACCAGCCACTCCCTGACTCCGTTTGACCAAAGTCATCTATTTATCTCAATTGATACTGAATGAATCTTCAAAGGGCACTAAAACCCCTCTCCAACGGTTCACCCCGTGCTCGATTCTGAGTTACGGTACGGATGAACGATCCATTTTGCTCTGAAAGGTCATCAAATGCTTCCATACCCCGATTGACCAAATTTAACTCTCCAAACCGGGTCAAACTCTTTGGAATATCGAAGTAAATATCCTAAGCTTACCAACGGTCCACCCCATGCACGATTCTAACTTACCATGTGGACGAACGATCCATTTATGTGTCTACGATCCCCCGTCCAAAGGACTGACGAGTGCTTCCGAGCCACATTTGACCTAAAGTCAACTGCCGGACCCAGGACCAGTCCAAAGGACTATTGAAGGTTTATGAATTAACTCTCCAACGGTTTGACCCGTGCATGATTCGGATCAACGGTTTGCGCCCTACGACCATTTTTCCGAAGGAACCTGAAAGAGATTGCTAAACGGCAGGTTCCAAAACCTGCCTATCGGCAGTGTGCTTAAACGCACCTGCCAATTGGTAGGACCAGGACTATGCCAATCGACAATGCCCTGGGCCTATAAAAAGGAGGTCCTGACCTCATTACAAAGGACCAAATATGTGAAATCCATCACTCTCAACGAAGTCAAAAAACCTCTCTCGAAGTCGACGTGATTTCCACATCCAAATCCTTTTCCAAGCTTCACCTTTCATCATCCTTTTCATCAAAATTGGTGAATTAATTACTCTTAATCATCATCCAAGTGCAAGGTCTGCTCTCCAACATTCAAGATCAAGCTTAAAATCATCAAGAAGGTCCAACTTTCTCAACTCTCTCTTTAAATTCTCCTAAATTCGCATTAACTTATTTTATTACTTAACACTTTTATTCTCTCATCTCACATATCCTAATATACTTTTTATCTAGTATTATTTCACATCTCTTATTTTCATATAAATAAAAACCCGAAAAAATAAGAAAAAAAGGGTTTGCTCATAAATTCCAAACGGGAATTTTCACACTTTTTTCACAACTGAAACACCTTTTTTATACACACACACACACATAAGAGAATTCCCCAATTGGATTTATGGGATAAATCCCACCCCTCGTTTCGCATACGAAGTACGTGGACTTTGATGCCTCTATAGGTGATGTAGGCTTCTCGGGGTAAAACTCGAGACTCGAGTCCTATTCCTACTTTTCTGTCATTTCCTATGTTCTTTCTGTAGTTTTTAAACTTAACTCTCTTAGATTATATATATATATATATATATATATATATATATATATATATATATATATATATATTTGTTCTTAGTGGCGTATTATCCCATATGCGTTATCATTCCGTTATAATGATAAACTCGCGTAAATCCTATTTTCTAATATTCTTTTTAGGAACATTCCTTCAGATGATTCGCTTTATCTCTTCCATGATACAAGTCGAGGATTCCTATCTCCATTACATATAGACATTCACACATATCATGGGGAAATAAAGGAAAATAGTAACAACCCATGAGAGACCGCAAGGGCGAAATGACCTTCCCATTTCGTAACTTAGCATCCGGACCCTTTTCGAATCATTTTTGGTTTCATATGTATCAGTATGTATTTGGATGCCGTTCTTCGGGATGGCTCCCTTTTCTTTTTTCTGCTTTGAGTAAAATAGACTGGTGACTCCATCTCTCTACATTTTCACCTCATCACCGATGCCGACCGAAGCGCTCCCGAGAGGGATGCGTGGGACCAAGATCCTCTCGACGTAGAAGATGCCCTCTTCTTTCGTCTCTCCCCCCGTGAGGATCAGGGATGGACACACAGTGTGCAAAAAAATCTCAAACCGCGATTGACCGAGCGCTCACCCGCGGTCGACCAGGGCAAGCAGATTAAGATCAGGGGCTACCTCTCTTATTTTTTTGGCCGCTATCTTCTAATTTATCTCTTACTCTATTATCTCCCTACTTCCTTCCATACATTTCGTACCCTATATTTATTTTTTCACCCAACTTCCATCAATTTCAACCATTTTTAAAAATTTAAGGTATAAATTCTTCCTAAAATTCTTATCTTTTTTGTGTTATTGGTTCCTATTTGTCATGATTTTAAGGTGTTAAGTATATTTTAACAATTTGTGAAGTTTTTGTTGGGTAATTCCAATTTTTTTGTTCCAACATGTTTTATGATTGATTGTTGATTAATAACCATTCATGAAAACAAATTCTTATTGGATTCTTCTGTTTGCTCATGAATGGGGCTTGTGTTGGTTCAAATGGCATTCATACACCCTTATACCATATTATGCACACTAAGTGTTTGCTAAAATGCCTAAACCAAATTGTTTCAAGATGTTTAGTATACACTTGTGTATTTTTCACTCATTGTCGCACCTCAACACATTTGATCACAATGTGGTACATTTTCACCCGATTTCATGCACTTTCACACACCATTTCAACTCATTCACGGACTAACTTTTAATTGAACTTTACATTTTTTTTTGTATTTCCTAATTACTATTTTGTAGTTTGAAATGGTCGCAATAAAAAAAATATGATTCAACTAAGTGTATGCCCTCTTGGGGTTTCAAGAGTTTTTGTTGTGAGGGGAACAGATTGGTTTCATGCCTATTTTCGAACTCAACAGAGGCCATTGGCCTTCCATTGTGCGTGGAACCTTGATTATGTGAAGGAGGTGGAGCAAGTCATCTTGCGGAGCCACAATAGGGAGAATTTCCTTGCCATGAATGGTCGCATCAATGAGGAATTGGTGCGTATTTTTTATGCGACATTCGTGGTTGTGAAAGGGAGGCGGACGTCATACGAGGCTATGGTGAGGGGGTAAAGATATGCGTCGGGATCCTCGAGTGGTCCCGATTTTTTAGTATTACTGCTGTAATGGGAATTCTTATTTATATTTTTTCCCTTTCGTTGTCTCTATTCGTACGAAATTATGAGATTGGAAACGATAATGTAGTTGTTGGTTATTTATTGGATTTTGATGCGTGTGACCCTCCATTTTTATAAAATCAAATGTTCACCATCAATTTATTTAGTATATACACTTCAACCCCTCTAGATTATTGTGACTTACGACATGATTTCTTTCAACTTAATTTTTGTGCAAATATTTTTGTTTTTCTTTATTTTTTATAGGGCCCACCTTGACTATCTTGGGGATTGCTCCAAATTGGGGTGATTTATTTCTATCCATATCTTTTTCATAGTGTCTTTAATTACATTGGGGAGAATGTGCATTTCAAGTTAGGGGTGATTATTCATCTCAATTTCTATTTTATCATCGTGAATCATGTGCATATTTATTAATTATAAAAATAAATAAATATTTCAAAACTTCCAAAAATTGTTTTCTTTATTTCTTTTCTCTTCCTTGGGCCTCTTGCCTTAGTTTCTTATGATAAATTTAATAATTTCCCTCAATTGCTTATTCAATAATGCATTTTATATTTCTGTCATGTTATTAAACTTTAGTCCTCAAATTATACAATATTGGGAATAAATGCATGAATTAAACCTTAAAAACCCATGAGCACTTGAGCATATTTTATAAATGATTCGGTGGGAAAATTATAACTTCGTATTTTTTTTTGCTTTGTGTACACTAAACCCAAGCGAGCATCGTGATTTTTTTCTTTTGTGAGTGTTTATACACTACTCTTTCCTTCTTGAAAATGTTAAATTTGTTGGTAATCTCACTATTCTTTCGTTGATCATTCATTAATTGAGTTCATATATGAAATGTGTTACTTGAGCATGATTTTCAAAGTTGTTTTGACTCGAGAATTGAATAAAATTTAAGAAATGATAATAGTCCATCTTTGTTATATCACCCATATTGACCTTGACCTCACCTTATATATTTTCCCTCATCAACCCCTTTAAGCCTGAATACAGCCTTTCATTTCATTACCCAAAATCCCATAATCAACTTTGAATTAGAGTTATAAACCATACACATTACCTTCCATACCTTTGTTTGGAATGTTACTTGGGATTGAGTGATGTTATTGTTATGTGGTTGCAATTAAGGAAGTAAAAGTAAGAAAAGTGAACAAAATAAAGAAGCGAAAAACAAAAGAAAGAAAAGAAAAGAAAAACAAGACAAAAAGAAGAGAAAAAGAAGAGAAAAAGAA
This sequence comes from Sambucus nigra, assembly GCA_949130495.1. NCBI lineage: Eukaryota > Viridiplantae > Streptophyta > Magnoliopsida > Dipsacales > Adoxaceae > Sambucus > Sambucus nigra. The sequence goes on from OX422216.1 coordinate 191,093,898, forward strand.
GAAAACAAAGAAAGAGAAAGTTTGTACATGTTTTATATTGTGTTCACTAACTTTAGTCACTTTCCATTATTATATTCAATGCTTGTTATGGAAATCATTTTTCAATTTTGAAATTGTTCGCACTTTTCCATTATCCCAAGTTTTTCATCCCCAAACACCTTTGAATCCATACATATTCCCTTCCTTTCATAACCTTAACCTCGAACCTACATTACAACCCTATAAAGTCCTATGCGAACCTAAGGTGAACATAATTCAAAAGTTTAAATAACTGCGATAATCTGTGAAAATGAATTTCATCTATTTAATGATGATATCCTTTCACTGAGATTGATTTTTTTTTATTTTATATATAGCATTCTTCAATGATGATATGTACGCAACCTAGTTTCCTTTTCCATCTACTCTTTATGCCTGCATATCCCATGTATTACCTCCCGTTCAGAGTGCTTCTATTTGTTGAGTGTAATATCCGGAGAGGATTGAGTGGAAGCATGCTTTAATTTTTATCCGGGCTATAGGAATTTTTACCGTATCAAGGCTTTTGCATGTGCACACACACCACTCACATTTGAGGTTTTAATTCCGTATAGTTGTTCTTTTATTGTTAATAGTTTCGGATTATTGGAAAAAAAATCTCTTTTGCTTTGTTAATAATATGTTGAAATATCTAGTTATTGTTGAGATTGGCATATTAGTTGGTTAGGAATGTTTTGAGAAAATTTTATGTTTGCGGGTTTCATCCCTTAAAACCCTCACGAGACAACACTTGTCCACTAGGGCAACCTAGGGGTTTAACGGCTTATTGCATAAGCTAAATGCAATCGTTCCCCCGCAAAAATGGATTTGATCTCTTTTGTACATATCTCCTATCTCGGGGTCTACTTTTAGTTCTTCTTTATTTGCATTTCATTGCTAGGGACTAGCAATGTGTAAGTTAGGGGTGTGATTCGGATCAAATATTTCATTTATTTACCCTCTTTACTTATGCATTTTAGCCTCCTCGGGTACTTTAATTCCTATATTTAAGCTTGTTAACCAGACTACCTCTATTTTATATATTTACATGTTTTGTGAGGTATAATTGAGATTTTGTAGGTATTACGGTGCTTAGCGATGCAATTGGTGCTATTCGGAGAGTTTTCAATGTAGTATGAAACTTCAGGGGCTTTTTAGTCATTTCAGCATTCGAAATTCGTGACTGACCTCTTCACAGAAGTTGTATCCCTTCTAGTCGGCTTCATGTGTCATATGATGGTTCATTAATTAGGTTCCTAACGAGCATGTTATGACCATTTTCTCGGGAAGCTCTTTCTTCGTTATTAGGATAAGTCATTTTCTTTTCTTTTCTATTTATTTTTTTTACCACTTACTATATAAGTGGGGTTTTGTTATATTTGAAGACAATCTTATTTTTAGTTAGTTTTCATCTTGTTTTATTAGTTATTAGGTTAGAGAAGAGGGTTTGGAGGGGATTTTGGGTGGAACTTCTCTCTCTTTCCTAGAGTTTCACCTAAATGGGTTTGTAAGTACACTATTCATCATCTCTTTTATTAATCCAAGCCTCCATTGTTTATTTCTTGTTGTGTTAAATAGATTTCTTGCTTTTTTATTTAGTTTTTGTTGGTTAAGTCGTCATTTTCATTAGTTAGTTAGCTGTTGTATTTTTCTTGCTATGTTTATTACCTAGCTTAAGGGTTGGGGCCCTATTTCCACCATTAATGGGTATTATTGAGCTTTGAAATCTAGATTTGGGGTAAAAATGAATTTATTATATTAAAGTTAGAATATTAGACATTTAACTTTCTTTGTCACGCAATGTTAGTGTTTATAGTGATATTGCGAATTTAATCCATGTATGATAATTTTTTATTAAATATGTAATCCTTCATTGTGGAAGTAATTTTCTTAATGTTTGGTGTTTATAATTAATTGAATATGCTCGATTAAATCTTTTTGAACCAAAATCCTTAATACGCGTTGTTTAGCCCGTGACGGGGATGTGATCCTAATCTCATTGTATTAATCTTGTTTAGTTTTAATTAGCGTAATTAAATCTTTTTTCCCTTTTTTCCCTTTTGAACCATAATCACATTTTACACTTTTATTTTAGAAGTAATAGATCAAATAAAGTGTGTCAAACATTCCCTGTGGATTTTTGATACCCGGACTAGTCGATATACTCCATTTGAGTGTAGTTAAAGTTTAGGTTTTTTGAATTGCGATCTGAAGTCGATAACAATGATTGGCATATCTATGCGAACGCTCAGTTTTCGCCACATCACATCCCCAAGATCCTTGGGCTTTAGCAAGCTACTTCTTCAAGGAGTTTACATCTTCCTCTATGAGAGTGCCCAAATCTTCCAAGTCTTTCACATCATTTTTCATCTTGGCCACTAAGGCATACCGACCTTTGTAGGCATCAGTCATCTTCTTGAGGATATTGAGAATAGAAATAAATGCATGACGAGCTTGAGTACTGCCTCCTGACCAAGAATAATATCAAGATTTCCAGAAAAAGAAGGAATCTCTTTGGCAATATTGGTGTGCTACAAAAAGTAAGAATAAAAAGGGAGAGCTCAACAATAATTCAAGATAGAATTACAATTCACAACAAAAATCTTTCATTTATAATCAAAATGGGAAAGACCTTTAAAAATAGAGACCAAAAGGAAAATACAAGGTTGTGTAGGCTAATTATTTCTAACTAGTCTCCTTTCTTTTCACTTGCTCTTGGGTCTCATGGGCTTTGCCTTTGGTAGCTACAGAGGAAGTCTAATAAATTGGGGCATTTGTGGTAGCCTCCTCATTAGCTTTAGGTGGGAAACAAGGTTGTACTCATAAAAAATCTTTGAATCAACAGGGACATTTACCCTTGCCAAGGCAGTGTCCTAGCCCTTCTTGAAGTTGGACTTCCTAATCTAAGCTAGCTGGCATTTAGCGTCCTCAAAGACTTCAATGTATTCCTTATCATAGCTGGCCTGCAAGGCCGAAGAAAGATCTTCACAATCCTTTTTCAAATGATCACGTTCGACCACAAGCTGGTCATTAACAACCCTCAGTTGTAATACCCCGTGATTTTAATTATTTTTATTATTGGGATTAATTTAATTAAAATGGAAAATTTATTATAAATTAATTTGAATTAAAAATAAAGATTAAGTAAGCGTGACAAAGGTTATTATTTATTTGTATGAGAGATATATTGAATACTACTTAGTGAACAAGTAATAAATTATTATTTATACATTATAATTGTCGTGAGTGAGAAATACGGCAGTTACAGTAATTTAGTCGGGATGCGCGTGTTAGTTGTGTCGAGACTTGAATTATGAGATAAAAGGGTAAATTGGAAAGGGGTCATCGAAATGGGCCTTTCAAGTGCGCCAAAGTGTCCAGAAGGGTCGAACTAGTAAAAAAACTATATTCGAGCATATGCATAGGGTCTCAGGTCATTTTTGGGTCGATCTGGCAAGTGAAAAGTCAATTTTTGACCTCTGGATTTCCAACCTATGAAGAGATACAATATTAGCTACTTTAAAACTAACTTTTTCTCTAATCAACTAGGGGATTGAAAAATCAAAGTGAGAGGAAACCAAAGGAGAGAAAGTGTGAGACCTTTTACTAGAACGTGAAGAGTTTCTCAAGAAGGTGAAGGTTCTTAGAGGAGGAGCTACACCTAGAGCCACCTTGCACCACCACCATACACCGCTGAAATTTAGGAAGAACAAGGAGAAGGAACTTACATCATCTTCTTCAAAGAAAATTCAGAATCATCCTAAGAGGTAAGTTGTTTAAACTTGCTTAATTATAAGTTTGCTAAAATACATGCTAGATTATAGGATTTTTCGATAAAAAACCTGGTTTATAACGTTTTGATTTGAGATAACATCATTTGAAATTATAGAACTCATGAAGGATTATATAGTTTATCGATGATTTGGAAATGTGAGAAAATCATGTGATTAAATTAGAGATTCAACTATCTAACTAGAAATGAAGTGAACTCATACGAATCTGAAAGTCAAACGCATGTAAAATTGTTTTAGAAAAAGGACGAACATTGTATGATAATTTTAGAACTGTTTTAAGCGGAAATTGCTAGTGTGCACGCAAATTCTTATATATTTCTGGGCAGAATGTAACATTATCGAGAAAAAGGATTATTGGGAATTAAAATATAATTCGTGCTTGTTATAACGATTCTGGGTTTGGGACCAGTAAGTAGGGGCTGAGGGTAGCTACTGAAATAATTAATTAAATTATTTATATCCTTTCAGTTAAAAAGAGATGTTAGGAATAATGAGAAATGGAAATAAAATGTGAATTATTAGTTTACGGGATAAACTTGAAATATGCTCTATGTATGTATAGGATGAGTGCATGCATATATTATTTTTATTGTGATATTTTGTGTAATGAACATACCTATACTGTTTGCTATCATGGGAGGTTTCGCATCGTGGGCGGTCTTATCTTGGTGAGCTATTTTGGGGGATTTTAGACTCGTACCTTAGAACATAGAACTTAGGGTTGATCACTATTTGTGTGAACAATGGTGTGACCGATCATTTGGGTGCAGTTAGGTATGTATGTATTCCAAGGCCTAAAACTATGTTCGCCTCCAACTTGTGTGAATTGTATTTATGGTTCAAGAGTGATTCTGAACCTATAGTCCTTTTATTTAGTGCGTGATGTACCGGGAATTGATAGCAGAGTATGCATGCACCGCAGGTCAGTCTACGGGTGTCGTGTGTATATATATATATATATACACACACACTTTTGAATTATTCTACTATGTATGCTTAAGTAGATGAGAGAGATAGTGACATCTAAAATAACTTAAGTATGTGGAAACTTAATCTTTGACGAGAAAGTTATAATTGGCGAAATGATATGGGTTATGCGATGATATATGATATGGGTAATGTGGATGGCATAACGAGTTAGTTTGTGTAGAGATATATATGGTTCGAACTAGTTAGGCAGGGCAGTATAACTAGGACCGGTTAGAAAGATTCGTTAGGTGTGCACATTATTTGAGAGGTGAGGATCTCAAACGAGGGCACGTAAACCTAACATGTATTTAGTATTTACTAATTTTGCATTTTAAACACTTGCTAAAATTTTCAAATGTCTTCTTGGGCTCTGACCCGTTTTTTCCAAATCTATATTTTTCTAAATTATTTTAGGTACCCATCCACAGGGACGCCAGTCCTAGGATTTCCTACCATTTGACATGATGCAACTGTTGTGGAAGTTGCAGGATCTCAGTAGTAGGCGCCTCCACACTTATCATTTCCTTTTAGACACTTAATTTAGTCGGTCATGTTGCCCATTCTTATTCAGATATATTTTTTCATGGGTTGGACTAGAATTTTATTTTGGATTAATATATTTGGGATTCAGGATGGAAGTGGTTATTCCAGTGACAATTATTCATTATGTCACTTTATTCTCTATGAGTTTGATTATGGAATGGTGAATGTTTAGGTAATTATTTATTTGCTTTTGTTACATGTTACTTTAAAAAAAATTGACATCAACTTTTTGAGTACTAGGTGGTTGGTAAATATTTAAAAGTTTTCGACACTGATGCTAAGAACGAACCAAATGAGATACCAGTTTTAATTTAATAAATGACTAATCACCCAATATTTAATTAGGTGGGGTGTCACAGATGGTATCAGAGCATCAGGTTCTACTTTCCTTAGGATTTGTGCTGCTTTTCATGTTTCAGCTTAGCGTTTTTTGATATAGAGCCTTACTATAGGATTGTTGTATTCCTCTATATAAATGACTTACATTCTCCTGCAATTAAGCATAGTTGATGTAGTTCCTAATACGAGTTCGTTCGGGCTTCGTACACCAAACAATCTAAGACGATCTATCAGGGCCATGAGAAGCACAACAGGAGGAGAGACTCAGCAGAAGCCATGATGTAGTTTGGGAATGGTAATCGAGATAGAAGTCACCACGATTTTTATTCAGGAAGATGATAATAGGACAATAACTCAGGGGGCAGTAGCTTCCCCAAACATTGTTATAGATAATGGTGGTACAAATTTAGACTTGCCCAGCATAGTAGGCATGGGGAGAGTCAGAGGGACTCTTTTGAAGAGTCATCTGTAAGGATTCGGGGAAAAGAGGAAGTGTAATGGGACAATAGAAGGAGAAAATCCATAGACAATTGCATAGGGTGTAGTGTAGCAACACCTAAGATTTATTTTAGGCGAAAATCTTATCTCATAGGAGCACCATAAAGTGGTGAGAGTCAATCACCACATATAAAGAATCATACATGTAATTTAAACGAGAAATTTAGGTGAGGTTTGACCGTAAGATCTTCCATCTGCTATTCAGACGGAGATGCAAATGGAGTTTAGGAACTTATCACAAGGGGACTAGATAAAGACCAATCTTGAGGGAGAAGTGACTTGTTTAGTGAACTTCGTACCCAACAAAGGGGATATGAAGAATATAAGAGTTTGTAAGTTAATAACGGACTCGTGGGTAGAATACACAAGAGTGGATGGGAAACCCATCTAGGATGATTAGTGCCGATGCCATTAAGGTTATACGTTTACAAGTTTACATAAATTCTCACATGAGAAGCGAGCCAAGAGGGTTGAAAAATCTATCCTAAAGAGCATGAATGGGTTTAACAGTACCAATGAAGCACCACTGGAGGGTATACCGAGCAAGTAACCCATTTAAATGATTCAGAGCAATTGAATTACTACCAAGTGATGGTGGATTTACTCAAGTTCGTCAAGGACAACAACGAGTTCCATAGGGCCAGCGGAGCCAAAGGGACAACAAGGGTAGCATTCAGGGCCAAGACTACCCGATTTGAGAGAAAGATACCCTAATATATCCAGTGGGGACAGAGATATGGGATGTCACAAAAAGGTGTCCTAAGGCTGAGAGTAGGACCACCTGTATTGAACTTATCTACAGCGAGAAAGTGAAAACAATCAGGCTAGGAAGGTAGATGGGAAAGGTGCTAGTGGTGCACCACATTAACAAGAGAGATTTTCGGCAGGGGAATTGGGCTAAGAGATTTAGACCTTGAGGTTTCCAACCCGAGAATTTTGGTTTCAGCAAGGACCAATAGGATTCTCAATAACTGTAACATCCCATTCCTCAGGGCTGCTAGGGCCAAAAGAAGGGCGGGGGAGGCTAACATAACCAAGGCTAAAAGTAAAAGAGTTTCTCTGGCAGTTGTTACAATTATGGAGAGACAATCCACATGAATAAGGATTTCCAAAGTGAGGCATGGGACAAATACATGATGAGATCTTGGATATACAACCATGACATCAGAACAACGGATCAGTTCCAACATAAAGGATCATGCTCAGGTACCCGTTGACTAGGAAAGGTAGGAGGCAAATGGAGATAGAATAATTGCCTTATCCTTATAAGTAGGGGATGACGTTTCGGGTGACATGGGTGAGTAAAAATAATTGATTATTCACACTAAAATTTGAGTGTGCATCAGGTTTAGTGGGTGTGCTGGCATTATCAGCCTTATTATGTATATAATTACCATTGGGTAGCGGGACTTTTTGTGCCACCTGCGGGGAGGAGCAGGCGTGGACACTAAGAGAATTTTTATGTTACGTAGCGATTTTTTCTCCTTTTGAGTGTTATAAGAGTATAGAATATTATTATTATTAATATTATTATTATTATTATTATTATTATTATTATTATTATTATTATTATTATTATTATTATTATTATTATTATTATTATTATAATATTGTGTAGTGACTGGATACCGAGGGTTTGAGGGGTAGTAAATGGTGTGATAAGACTACCGAGCCCGTTATTTTGGTATAAAATATATTATTTTATGAGGCATCACCTGAAAGAGGGTTGAGCCTACATATATATCGTATTGTATCGTAGACTTCAGTGAGTATTTTGTCTTATGAGTGGGGATGTTTACTGATGTGATTCAGGGTACATTGATTTATTATCGAGCTGAGAGGTTTAGCTCGTTATTAATTTAGCACTGAGGACTTAGTGACAATAATGAGCACCATGTTGTTTATCGTCTTTAGTGACATGAGAGGGGACGAGTAGAATTCTTATGTCAGGATACAAGGATTTGGGGGTATAGGTTATGTACTGAGGGACTAAGTGATCTCGACGAACGACAGTGTTAGTTAGAAGTGTATCAGGGTACTTGTTTGGATTTCGCTTCGTGAGACATCCCACACATGAAACATAGCAAACTTCGAGAGTTGGGAAATGTTCGGTTATTAGCACATGGGTTTAGTACCTTAGTTATGATACATATATGTAGGTATAATTGTGAGTTAGTATTAAGTTAGATAGAGCCATATAATGTTGATATTAAAAAACATTAGGGGACGCTTACACCACGAGTAGATTAATGGGGAGGCCTAGAAAATTATAAGTTGCGATTGGTAGGGTAGTTGAGTATAACCTTCCCACGTAAATTAGACCAAGTATGCAAGGCTTAGTAAAATGAGTTTATTACGTTCAGTTGACTTGTGCAGAAATGCATTGGGCATAGGGTGTATGGTCACCCTAATTAGTTGAGAATTTTCATAGTCAACCACGATGAGTAGACGTGGAAACTTATGAAATAAATATAAACACATGGTGAAATTAAGGTAGAAATAGAATGAGACGAATGGAAAGGAAGTTTCATTATGAGCAAGGTGTGTCACTAGGGACTGAGGAGTAGACGGTAAGGAACGATTATAATACAAGGGGTGTACATTGTAGATGTTCGAAGGAAAATCAGAGTTACTCCGTGCAAGAGAGAAAATGAGGAGAGATACATCATAACCAATTGAATATGTAAAAGTCTGAAGTGGGTAGTCAGGCAGGATTGCAGACACATACCACGCAGGGAGTTATGTGATTAAAAACAACGGGGAAGTTGGAACTTAAGGACGAGGGTATTTTTCCCTAGTATAGTGAATGGTATAACCGTTAGAATATCGGTCCAATTATGTAGGAATATTCTTTGGAAAAGAGTATCTGCTTTCGTAGGTGTGAGGGTGAAACAAAAAGGAATGTGAATGGTTGTCACAACCCTGACCCAAAATAGTATTAGGGAACGAGTGTATTGACATGCCACCAAGGCAACAAATATTCCGATTTAATTGTTTCCTTAAATAAATGCAACGGAAATATTATTACATGGTTATGAATCGTAAAATACTGAAAGTAAAGGAATTACGTCATCAGATCTTTCTAAAGGAAACTTCATATATATAAAAAGTAACAACGAGTTACAACTTAAGAGAAAATCTAAACCTTATTACAAGAGATCCAGACATGCTCTAAATAAACATTTTACAAAAAGAGCTCTAAAAGCTAAATCTTCAAAATAGTCCATTTTCGTTCCATCCGTGAGCCTAAATGTTTCCTGAAAAATGTTTATTAATACAACATCAGCTAAAAGCCGAATGAGGTTCAATCTCCAGACATTCCAGGGTTTTTAGAAAATAGATACCTATTCAAGTCAAAAGAGAAGGCATATACATATATGGATAGGAACTTGCAGTAAATAGATATATATTTTGGAATGAAAGTATATATATCACAATTGGATAGCTCAGAATAAGAAGAATGCAACAAATCAAATGTGATATCTTTTTCTTTCAATCATATCATTTTGATGGCCAAATACACTATAATACCGTATTCTTCTACCGTATTATACCCCGATAGTTAAGGTTCAATCGAACATGTTCGTCACAACGCGTTATTTAGGGCACACCAGCGATAACCCAGCTGGGAAGGTCAGTCAGTAAAGAGGTCCCTTAGGCCGAATCAGATTTTCAATATTCAATATCCTTTTCAATAATCATTTTAATCGGTATGTTTATATGGGCAAATATAAACATATCACAAATGAATCAATCATCGGTATCACATGAATTTTGACAATAAAAGCATTTCATAAAATATATATAGTTTGCATAATATCATAAAATCAAAATACACAAGGAATGTCAGAGTACTCACCCAAAATGGAGGTCAAATTTACTGGTATTGAGTCTTCAATCACACATTAATCTGATAAAGATTTAAGTACATGTTCTAAGGTCTAGTTTATACTATACTTTAATAAAAACTTCCTCTTTTAAAGGATTACTGAATCCCCATTTGTCAACTTTTAAAACTCATTGATCGTAATTGAAGAATGCAATTCATAGTCTTTCCTCACCAGTCGGTTCCCAGTAAAGATGGAGGGTCACAGGGGCACCACTTGAATACCATCTCATATAGATAGAACATTTTCGGATTCATTCCCAGTAGAGATGGAGGGTCACAGGGGAACCACTTAAATACCATCTCATCTAGGCAGAACTTCGTTGGGCCTGACTTTGGAATAACTTAAATGGGATTCTATAATAACGAGCAATTTCTTTAAAAAGAATCATTTTTAAAAGCGTATAATTTCAAACAAGTTTATAAAATCAACTTGGATTTGTTCTAAATTTTAAGTTTTGATTAGTGAATTCTTTATTGTATTTTACCAGCATAACTACTAAGTAAAGCTATAAAATAATAAATTAAAACTATAAAGATGAATTATAACATTAAGGTTACCTTAAGATGAATATCCTCAAGAACTTCTTCTTAAACTTTCTCACACTTTCTCTCACATATAATTCTCAAGGAATTGGTGTGAGTTTCAAATGATCCCCAAAGGCCCAATTTTTAGTTTTCCAAAGATATCACGGCATTGACACGTGTCCATGATGACCAAGCTTTTACAATGGGAGTTAGCGTTGACGTGTCGCGTAACGGAGGCATCTTGCAGTCTTATTTCACTGGACTGCGACACGTATTTTAGCTTCTCCTCTAAGGACGACACGTGTTTTGGCTTCTCCTCTAATGACAACACGTGTACTATGGAGGTGCCAAAACTAAGCATGAGGTGTCGAGCATGAGGTGGAAAGGTATTAAGGGTATAAGGATCATTTTGCACCTGAAGGGTATTTTGGTAATTTCACACCATATATTTTCAATATTTCTTTTAGGTCCCTAAAAATATTTTATTTACAAAAGGGCCCTTTTTATTTTTCATTTTGGTCCCTAAAACTTTCTTTATTAAAACCAAGTCCCTAAAGTTTCATAAAATTATATTTTCTACCCCAAAATTTATCACTTAGCTTAGGATGTGCCATAAAATCTCAGTTTGACCCATTTTACCGTTGATTCTTCAAATTTAAAAATGGGCTTTGTCATATTAAGAACTCGGAATATCATATATGTAATAATATATCATTATTAGATAGTAAGTGTGACGAAATTGAAAGAAGACAATTATATATTGGCATAAGAAAATGGGGTCATTACAAAGGTGATATTGCAGAGTTTGTCTCAAGGTGTACCACTTATCAGTTTCTAAAGGTGGAACATCAAAAACCAGCAGAGGTTCTACAGTCATTGGAAATTAAAATGCAGAAGCGGGGTCACGATTTGTATGGGTGATAGTGAATCGATTGACTAAGGTAGCCCACATTGTGCCAGTCTGGACGGACTACATGACGGGACAGTACACCTAAATGTTCATAGCAGAGATAGTAAGATTACACAGGTTCCCCTCGATATTGTGTCCGATGGGAACAAGATTTTTCTAGCTCTCTTTTGGGAGATCTTTTAGGATGCTATGGGAACGAAGTTACGATTGAGTACGACCTATCACCTGCAGACGGAAGGGCAGACTACACAGACTAATCAAATGCTGGAAGATATGCTATGGATGCGTATCCTTAATTTTAGGGGAGGTTGAGAGTAGTACCTTCCACTAGTGGAGTTTGCGTATAATAACTCCAATCAGTTCACTATTAGCATGACTCCATTTGAGGCTTTTTACAGTAGGACTTATCGTTCTGTTGTTTGTTGGCTAGAGGTGGGGGAAAATAAGATACTCGGGCCAGAGTTAATTTAGGATAATTCAACCTGGATCGAGATTATTCGGAGTCGTATACGAGTAGCCTGGACAGACAAAAGAGCGGTGCCGATGCCAAGCGATTCTTCTGGGAGTTTAATTTAAGGACCAGGTATTATTACGCGTATCTCCAATGAAGGGGATAACGAGGTTTGGGAAAAAAGGGAAGTTGGATCCAAGGTATGTTTGGCCATTTCCTATCATCGAGCGGATTGGGCCAGTGGCATATATAGACTCGGGTTGCCGGAGCACTTGCATAGGATTCATGATGTGTTCCACCCTTCTTCACTGAGGAGGTATCTCCGGGATGAGTTAGCTCACACTCATATTTCTTTAGAGGAGATTGATTTACAGGACAATGCTTTATAAGAAGAGAGGCCAATCGTTATCCTAGGCCATAATGAGAGGAGGTTGAGGTCGAAGGTAGTTCTACTTGTTCGGGTTTAGTGGGGGCATCAAAATGCCGACGAGTCTACTTGGGAGCATAAGGATAAGATGCACATCAACTATCAGTAGTTGTCTCCACTAGTTATACTATCTTATTCCGAATTTCGAGATGAAATTTTGTTATAAGGGGGCAGTATGTAATACCCCGTAATTTTAATGATATTTATTATTAGGATTAATTTAATTAAAATGGAAAATTTATTAGAAATTAATCTAGATTAAAAATAAAGATTAAGTAAGTGTGACAAAGGTTAATATTTATTTGTATAAGAGATATATTGAATATTACTTAGTGAATAAGTAATAAGTTATTATTTATACATTATAATTGTCGTGAGTGAGAAACGCGGAAGTTATAGTAATTTAGTCGGGGCATACGTGTTAGTTGCGTCAGCACTTGAATTATGGGATTAAAAGGTAAATTGGAAATGGGCCATCCAAATGGGCATTTCGAGTGCGCCGAAGTGTCTGTAAGGGTAAAAATAGTAAGAAAACTATATTCGGGCATATGTATAGGGTCTCAGGTCATTTTTGGGTCGATCCGGCAAGTGAAAAGTCAAATTTTGACCTTTGGATTTCAGACCTATGAAGAGATACGGGATTAGCTACTTTAAAACCAACTCTTTGACTAATCAAATAGGGAATAGAAAAATCAAAGTGAGATGAAACCAAAGGAGATAAAGTGTGAGAGCTTTTACCATAAAGTGAAGAGTTTCTCAAGAAGGTGAAGGTTCTTAGAGGAGCAGCAACACCTAGAGCCACCTTCACCACCACCATAAACCAACGAATTTAGGAAGAATGAGTAGGAGGAACCAACATCATCTTCTTCAAAGAAAATTTAGAATCATCCTAAGAGGCAAGTTGTTTAAACTTGCTTAATTATAAGTTTGCTGAAATACATGTTATATTATAGGTTTTTGGGATAAAAACACAAGTTTATAAGGTTTTGATTTGAGATAACATCATTTGGGATTATAAAACTCATGATTAGGATTATATAGTTTATTGATGATTTTGAAATGTGGGAAAATAATGTGATTAAATTGGAGCTTCAACTATCTAACTAGAAATGAAGTGAACTTATACGAATCTGAAAGTCAAACGCATGTAAAATCATTTTAGAAAAAGGACAAACATTTTATGATAATTTTAGGATTGTTTTATGCATAAATTGGTAGTGTGCACACAGGTTCTTGTATAAAATCATGTTATGAACAACTTTGTAGTATTAAGTTTTTCCAAAATCGTATCAGAAGAGCCTCAAATCATCATTTTGTATTTCTGGGCAGAATGTAATTTTATCGAGAAAAAGAATTAATGGGAATTAAAATATAATTCGGGCTTGTTATAAGAATTTCGGGTTTGGGACCAACAAGTACGGGTTGAGGGTAGCTACTGAAATAATTAATTAAATTATTTATATCCCTTCGGTTAATAGTTCGGAATAATGGGAAATAGGAATAAAATGTGAATTATTAGTTTATGGAATAAACTTGAAATATGCTCTATGTATGTATAGGATGAGTGAATGCATATATTATGTTTATTTTGATATTTTGTGTAATGAAGATACCTGCACTGCTATCTATCATGAGAGGTTTCATGTCGTTGGCGGTCTGATCCTGATGAGCCATTTTGGGGGATTTTAGACTCTTACCTTAAAACATAGAACTTAGGGATAATCACTATTGGTGTGAAAAATGGTGTGATCAGTCATTAGGGCGCATTAGGTATGTACGTATTCCAAAGTCCTAGAACTATGTTCGCCCCCAACTTGTGTGAATTGTATTTATGGTCCAAGAGTGATTCTGAACCTATAGTCCTTTTATTTAGTACATGATGTACTGGGACTTGATAGCAGAGTATGCATGCACCACAGCTCAGCCTAGGGGTGTCGTATATATATATATATATATATATATATATATATATATATATATATATATATATATAGGCCCTCTCCTGTAAGGATTCCTTATGGTGTAGACCCCGGTACATACTATTTTTTTAAAATAGTAAAAAAATGAATTTTTTGATGAAACTTTATGGATATGATTTTCACGGTGGGAAGATCTTCAATTTTATCATTTACTTCTTGTGAGACACTTATTTCACCAGCATGTTGCTTATTATTATTCAGATATAGTTTTTCGTGGGTTTGACTAGAATTTTATTTCAGATTACTGTATTTGGGATTCAGAATGGAAGTGTTTATTCCAGTAATAGTTATTCATTTAGTGTGTGACACCCCACCTAATTAACTACCGGGTGATCAGTCCTTTATTAAATTAAAACATAATCTCCAGTTGGCCCATTCTTAACATCGTTGTCGAAAACTCTTTAATATTTTCTAAACACCTAGTATTTGAAAAGATGGTGTCATATATTTTCTTTATAATTAACAAGTAATGATCGAAAATAATTAAATAAATGAACATCACATTCACCATTCTAATTAACCAACATCATAAATAATGAAATAACTGAATCAAATAAGATATGACTGGAATAAACACCCAAGTCTGAACTCCAATCTAATAATTCATATCTCAGACTAAATCCACAACTGAAATAAATGAAGTATAATGTCTCTAGAAACAACAACTAATAGAAGATGGGCGGCATGCCCGACTAAGATAAATGAAAGGATGCATCCGTTCTGAAAGAAATGGATACGCCTACCAAATAGGTCCTGCAATCGTCCACAACAACTGCAACAATATCAAATGAGAATGAACTCCGAAGTTGGGCGTCCCTATGGTTGGGCACTTAAAATGTTTTTTACAAAATAGATTTGGAAAAACGGGTCAAAGCCCGAGTAAAACAATTTAAAAATATTTGCAAGTATTTAAAATTCATAATCAACAGATATTATATACATGTTCGCTTCGTGGATCTCACTTATGGTTCTCATCCCTCAACTAGTGTGCACGCCTAGCATATATTCCCAACCCTTCCTAGTTATGTTACCCCGTCTAACTAGTTCGAGTTAAATATTTTACCACACCTTCTAACTCTTTGTGCTCACCCGTATTACCCATACAACAATTATTGAAGTTCTATGTCTATTAGACAATTATGAATTTCTCGTTTAGGGTTAAGTTCCCACATCTTTAGATTAATTTAGATATCACTATATTTCTCATCTACTAAGCACAAATAATAGAATTTAAATCACAAGTATATATATATATATATATATATATATATCACTATAATTTTATACACACACACACACACACACACACACACACACACACTAATATAGCACTCCTAGGCTGAGCTGCAGTGCATGCATACTATGCTATCAAGTCCCGGTACATCATGTGCAAATAGAGGACTAATGGTCGAGGATCACTCTCGCACCAGAAGTACAAATCACACATATTGGCACACCCTCATTCACACAAGTGGTGCTCATCCCTAAGTTATATATTCTTAGGTATAAGTCAAAATCCCCCAAGATGGCTCATCAAGATAAGACTGTCCCCTTCTCGAATCTCCCGTGATAGCAAGAAATATAGGTATGGCATACAAGCAATAAGTCACAAATTAGGTATTCACACAACCTATGTATATACATTCAATTAAGGTAATCTTTTACCCCATAATATAGTCCATACATAGTCTACATACTCTCTCATAACCTACGTATTATCACCATCCCGTTAAACTTCTTATTCGTATAAGCCCCAGTGTTTCCCATCACTTAGAAGGCTACCAATTGTTCCTTAAGTCTATTCAGTGGTTATCTTACTCATTACCTACTGGTCTAGGTCATCGTTCCCACCGAATTCCATGACACGATATAATTTACCGAAATAGGTTTTTATTCCTCTATTGTACCTAATTAATCTTAGTCCTTATGTTTCTCCTATGTGACTAAGTCTGAAACCCAATATTGACCTAGGGGTATCTTAGAATAACTCTCTTTATATTTGAAAATTATCTCAAAAATTAATTCGATCATTTCCCGTGATTTCTAAATAAAAAAAGAAGAAAATTATCAAAATCTGGGCAGCCGAATCAATTCGCCTGCCGAATCGATTCGGCCAAGGAGTCGAATCGATTCGCTTCTATAGGTCTCGTCTTCTCCAATTAACTGTTATGGGTTTACACCATTTTTTACATAATTAAAACTCTATTAATGAATCCCAAACTCCTAACCAATCATATAAGATGTTATACCAACATATATAAATAATTTCTAATGTGGTAGAATTATTAAATCATCAAAGATTACTCCTAAAATCGAATGAATTCAATATTAACTCATAAAAACCCTAGTTCATTATTTTTCATCAAGAACCACTATAAAACCCAGATTTCTTCATGTTTGATTTTCAAAAATTCATCAAAATCATCATATTACAAAAGGAATTCCATTCTAACATTAATTCGACCCAAAGTATGATTTATTTCTCCATTTAGTCATCAAAACACATGAAATCAAGATCATCAACATCCTATTCTAACATGGATGATATATCCTTCATAAATTAAGCAAGATAAATAATTTCCTTTGTGTGTAGGTATGATTTCCATGAAATTGATGATATGATTGTGTCACTCTTCCCCCGATCTACACTCCAGTGGTGTTGTTGGTACAAAAGGTGCAACAATGGTTGTTCTAGCCATGGGGAGTATCTCTCCTTCCTCCTCTAATGGCCTCTGTAAGATTTGCAGATTCTAAAACCAATGGCCTTAACCTAATGCTGATAAACGTAGAAAATTTCGTAGGTTTAATTCCCTCAAAATTCCAAAAGACTAAAACACCCCTCTGGGTGCCGATTTGGCCTAAAAATGCCCGGGAACCCAAATTAAATCCACAGGTACACTTTTTTGACTATCTCGACCCTTACCGAAGCATCGGCGCACTCGAAATGACCATATGAAATATGAAAAGTAAACTTATATTCTATTTCCCAAATTAAGTCCCGACACGACTAACACGGGTATCTCGATTACATTTATCGTAACTTTCGTATTTTTCACTCACTATAATTAAAATCTTTTCATATCCTTATTATTACTCATTCACTAAGTAATATTCAATATAAATAAATATTAATCCTTATCTTGATAATTAATATTTAATATCCCGGATTCATTATCCTAATTTAATTTAGTTAATTCCAATTTAATTCACAATTAATCTAAATATAGAAATCATTCAATATACATGGTGTTACATACTTCCCCCCTTTTAACAAAATGTTGTCCCAAAATTCAAAAAAAAAAAAGAAAATACCTAGTATGAACAACTCTGGATATCTCTCACGCATCTCATCCTCGCGCTCCCAAGTAAACTCATCGACATTATGATGCCCCCACTGAACACGTACAAACGGCACTACCGTTGACCTCAGTATCCTCTCACTATGGTCTAAATATCAATTGGTCTCTCCTCGCACGAAATATCAGGATGTAAGCCTATCTCTTCCAGGACAATGTGAGTGTAAGCCAACTCATCCCATAGGTATCGTCATAACAAAGAAATATGGAACACGTCATGAATACGGTGCAAGTGCTCCGACAATCCGAGTCTATACTCCACTGGTCCAATCCGCTCGATAATAGGAAATTACCCAATGTACCTTGGAACCAATTTCCCTTTCTGCCTAAATCTCATTATTCCCTTCATAGGAGATAGACGCAGTAGCACCTGATCCCCCATATCAACTCTTAAAAGGATTGCCTAGAATCTACATAACTCTTTTGTCTATCCTGATCAATTCGTATTCGGCTCCGAATCATCTCTATCCTATTTAAAGTATCCTAGATCAACTCTGGCCCATGTATCTTGTTGTCTCCCACTTCCAACTAGCAAGCGGGCAAACGACACGGTCTCTCATACATCGCCTAAAATGGATCCATGCCAATAGTGAACTCATAGGAGTTATTATAGGCAAACTCCACCAATGGAAGGTACCGATCCCAACCTCCCCTAAAGTCCAGGATGGACATCCGTAGCATGTCCTCCAACATCTAATTAGTCCGCCCAATCTGCCTGTCCGTCTGTGGGTGATAGGTTGTACTCAATCGTAACTCCGTGCCTATGGCCTCTTAGAATCTCTCCCAAAAGCGAGACATAAAAGTCTTATCCCTGTCTAACACAATATCGAAGGGCACCCCGTGTAATCATACTATCTCAGCAATGAAAATCTGCGCATACTGAGCTTTTGTTTAATCTATCTGAACTGGAAGGAAGTGGGCGACCTTGGTCAACTAATCCACCAACACCCATATGGAATCATGACCCCTCTAGAAAGTAGGAAACCCAGTAATAAAGTCCATGGAAATGCTCTCCCATTTCCACATAGGAATCTCTAACAATTGTTGAAATCCTACTGGTCTCTGGTGGTCCACCTTTACTATTTAACAGGTGGTACACCTCGAGAGGAACTCATCCACGTCTCTCTTCATCACACTCCACCAGTATTTCCCTCTCATGTCCTGGTACATCTTATCTCCTCTAAGATGTATGGAAAATCAGGACCTGTTGGTCTCTGCTATCACAGCGTGTCATAAGTCCTCCCCCTCAGGAACTATCAACCTCGCATTGAATCGCAAACCTCCCTCTAAACTAATGGAGTACGACTAGGCTCCCCCGACTAATAGCTACTTAGTCTGCTCCTAACAAAATGGATTCGTCACCTGTGACTGTACCACCCTCGTGACAATCTAGGGTGTAACGGTCATAACTAACATGAATGATCTGGCAACTGCATCCTGGTGTCCCTATTCTTTCCATTTTTCCTTCCACACCTCGACCACCTCCCCCACTGGTCTACGACTCAATGTATCGGCCACCACATTAGCCTTCCCTGAGTGATACTGAATATCGAACTGATAGTCCTTCAAAAATTCAAGCCACCTGCAGTGACGCATATTCAGATCCCTCTAAGTGAACAAGTACTATAGCGAATTGTGATTTGTGAATAAGGGAAATTTCTCCCCCAATAAATAGTGTATCTAAATATGCAATGCAAACACGACTGCCTCTAGCTCCAAGTCGTGGGTGGGGTTATTGCTATCATGAGGCTTAAGCTTGAGGGAAGCATACGCTATAGCCTAATTATCCTATTGTAACATACCCCCAAGTCCCTGTAGGGATGCATCGATGAAAGAAAGATACTCTACTTCTGCCCTGGGAAATGCAAGTACAGGTGAAAAAGTCAACTTATCCTTCAGTTCATCAAAATCCAACTGACAAGTGTCATCCTAAACAAACGGTACACCTTTGTGAGTCGAGTTAGTCAGAGGAGCCGTAATCTTCGAAAACCCTCGAATAAACTGCCTGTAATATCTCACCAAACCTAACAACTTACGTACCTCTATCAGTGTCATGGGTTATCCCCACTCCCTGACTATTATCACCTAACCTGGGTCTACTAATATCCCCCCTCTTCGAGATGATATGCCCTAAAAATTGCACTTCACGTAACCAGAACTCACATTTTTTAAACTTTGCATACAACTGATGCTCACACAGTGTCTGTAAAATCCATTATAAATGCTCAGCATGATCCACCTCGATCCGAGAATCAGAATGTCATCAATGAAGATGATAACAAATTGATCCAATAACTCTCTAAACACCCTAATCATCAAGTCCATAAATACAACTGGCACATTGCTATCCCAAATGGCATAACTTGAAACTCGTAGGACCCATATCTCATCAAGAAGGAAGTTTTAGACACCTCCTGCTCTCGAATACACAATTGGTGATACCATGATCTCAAATATATCTTCGAGAAGTAGGTTAATCCTCTCAAATGATTAAATATGTCATCAATTTAGGTCAGCGAATACTTATTCTATATCATAACTTTATTCCGCTCCTTATAGTCCACACACAAGCATAATGATCCATCTCTCTTCTTTACAAACAATACTGGGGAACCCCATGATGACGTACTATAATGTATAAAACCCTACCCCAATAGCTTCTCAATCTGATCTCATAGCTCCCTTATCTTCATAGGATCCATACAATACGGTGCACGAGCTATTATCCAGGTGGCCGGTGCCAAATCAATGATGAACTTAATCTCTTTACTAGGGGATAGTCCCGGTATCTCCTGAAACACATTAATAAACTCACATACGACTGGGATCGAGTCAAGTGAAATCACCACCCCTGAGATGTCTCCTCCTCTATGTAGTATAAATGAGTGGACAATCCTCCCTCGGGACGAGGCATTGCCACTAAAAACATCTCCTGGTCTCGGATAGTAAAAACTATTCTCATGCTATAGCAGTCAATCATGGACCTATACTCAGCTAGCCAATCCATACCTATAATGGCGTCGTACTCTGACATATCTAATACAAGCATATCATCAAGGAAAACTAATCTCCCGATATCTATACTCACTCCCCGACAGATAAAGAATATCAATTTCTCATTACCCAATGAGGAGTCCACATACATAACTGACTGTCTGCAGTATCTAACAACCCTGCGGCCCGTGCAAACCTAGTGGCTATAAATGAGTGTGAAGCCCCCATTATCAAATCAAATGTGCCCAACAATGCCATGAATAAAAAATGTACCCTCAACAGTGGGTGGAGCTAATGGATCTGCAGTCTGGTGGACGTGATACTCCGCTGACTGGACTCTCCTACTAGCTTTCTCCCCTTAACGTGGAAGTTATAGTCCTAATAATGTAACAGAGCAACATTTAATACCTCAGTGTAGGTCTTTAGAGCTGGATTACCCAACAGTTACTGTCAGATCCTCCAAGTAAGGCCATTTGTAAATAGTTATATCTTATTCTCCTCAATAGGTATCTCTCCTAGAATGAAGTTAGCCAACCTCGTGAATTCTTCCTCATACCAAGAAACGGTCTTCCCCTCCTAGGTGAGTTCTAGTAGTTTCCACCTCATCTCTGTCTGGAGGGCAAATGGAAAACATTTTCAGTCAAATCTCTCCCAGAACTCCTGTATCGACATATGTCTCTCTCCTCCGCGATGATAACAGACTTCCACCACTGAAATGCCGCCCTAACTAGCTTAAATATAGCCAGAATATGCCTCTGAACATCTGTGCACTCGTACATCCTATGATGCCTCTGGATGTCTTTCATCCACTGCCTCGCAACTACCACATCTGAACTCCCCTAGAACTTGGGAGGGTGTGCCTTCTAGAAGGCATATCTAACTTGCTCATAAGAATAAGGGAATGCATGCATCTGAACTAGTTCCACCCCCTGTGCCTGGGGTGGGGCCTGTTATGCAATTGTGGCCAATGCTGCCTTAGCCTCCTGAGCAACTATGGTGGCAACCTCTGCAGTGTTCATAGAACCCTGGGCTAGAGTTGGCTGAGGTTCTGGCTGCGCCTATGGGTTGGCTCATGTGGCATATCAAGGAAGCATCTGAAAGGAGAAAGAATTTTCCATCAGTACACAATTCAATATGTCTTAAAAATAGATGAAGATGTAAATGGGTAATAAAGAATACAACAATCCTAATAATAGGGCTCTATATTAAAGAAGGCTATGCTGAAACGCAATAAGCCACACAGATCCCTAAGTCACGCATTAAAATGTAGACTTAAATTTTTGGATTATTATTGGAAGAAGTATGACATGTTGCGCTATCACTAAGGTGAAATAAAGAGAGACATTGCAGGGTTTGTCTCGAGCTGTACCACCTATCAACTAACAAAGGTGGATCATGAGAGGCCGGTGGGGAATACTTCATCCGTTAGATATTCCTATGTGGAAATGGGAGAGCATTTCCATTAATATCACTAGGTTGACTACATCTCATAGGGTTCATGATTCTATGTGAGTGATAGTGGATTGGTTTACCAAGGTAGTCCACTACCTGCCAGTTTAGACAGATTATACTACGAGATAGTATGCCCAGATTGTTATCACTGAGATAGTAATACTACATGAGGTACCATTCAATATTGTGTCTAACAGGGATAAGATTTTAGTGTCTTGCTTTTGGGAGAGTTTTTTAGGATACCATGGGTACAAAGTTACGATTAAGTATGTCCTATTACCCCAAAAGGATGGGCAGACTAAGAGGACAAATCTGATGTTAGAGGATATGTTGTGGATGTGTACCCTTGATTTTTGCGAAGGTTGGGAGCTGTATCTTCCACTGGTGGAGTTTCTTGTAATCACTCCTATTAGTTGACATATTCTCTATGATTTTGGTTATTGAATGGTGAATGTTTAAATAATTATTTATTTATTTTTGTTGCATGTTTAAAAAAATTGACATCAGCTTTTTAAAAACTAGATGGTTAATAAATATTAAATTTTTTTTGAGAGTGATGCTAAGAATGAACCAAATCAGATACCAGTTTTATTTTATAAAGGACCGATCACCTAGTATTTAATTAGGTGGGGTGTCGCATCATCTTGTCACGATCGTTCTTTAGCGTGCTCATAGCATCACTAGTGGACTTCTTCTCATCATATGCGTTCTTAGCAGCAACAAGGGTTTCCTTGGAATTTTCTAAGGCCGTCGTCAGATCGTTATTTATTTTGGATTTATATGATTGACATTCCAAAATGGTGACAAAATATTCCATAAACTGTAAATAGATAAACAAAAACAAGGTCAAGACACAAAATGAAGAATCTAATAACTTCAGGTATAATCAAAAAAAGTTATCTTATCAAAGACAATGTCTGAGCGGCGTGAGTTGAGAGTTGGTCATAGGATAGCTGGATGCCCTTCTCACGGTCAGAAGCAAGCATGCCCCCTTAAGAAGACTAAAGGCCAATGAGGGGTTTTTATCCGCTCACACCACCTATTGAGTTCTCCCAGACGTGCGGGTATCACCCTTCTTGGAGGGTTAAAAAGTCATAGAAGATGGGGCCTTGTCCTTCCTACCCTTCTCTCAGACTAATAAGTTGGATTTAGTGGCAGAAGGTCCCTCTTATTCAGTCCTCTTTGAGGACTTGGCCTTGGGGGAGGAGGGATTGACATCATCATCTTCGATCAACAAATTTCTTTTTAAGGAGTCATTGAGTCTTCTTCCCCGACAAGGATGGACTCAACGTTTAAAGATTCAAACAAGGAAGAAGTGAAAGTTTCCTCACTTGCTGAAGGAAATGGAAGATTAGGAATTGTTTCTACTAGACGAACAACGAAGTTGAGAGTTCTTGTACTAAAAAAGAAAGGAGGCAGAATGGGGGTGATCACCACCTTGGACAAAGGGATTCCTAAACTTCCAGACCTTGTCTTGATGTGCATAAGTGAAGGTTCTTTCTTCTTCGATCGAGCTAGTTAGAATAAAAAAAGAAAATTTATCAATAAACATACAATTAAGTAAAAATTCAAGAGCACTAAAAAATATATTATTAACCTATATAACTCCCCCACTCTGGGCACATAAATTCTTAGTATTGTTTGCCCTATCGAGGAGGTGGACGTTGACAATTCCGATTAATAAAACCCTAATCTCAATACCCGTTGTTGGAATTAGGGAGATTAACTACTAAGACCTTGTCAGTTTTCCTCGCCTTTAAATACAACACACCATCTGTTCCGTGGGTCCAAGAATAATAATATTTAATTTGTGGGATCCCTATATTGGTCCCATAGAGTTCGTTTATTCTACGGACTCCGTTTATAATACGCCATGTGTTTGAGGCACATTGGTCAAGAACAATATAAAAACTCACAAAATTTAAAAAAAAAGTTGGTTTAGGAGAAATTTATTCCCCCTTAGCTATTGAGAGGGTGTGGATCCAATGGCCACCCTCAACACTAATGCAGTTCCTAGGTACTAGGGAACATTCAATCTTAACCCATAAGGGAATTGTTTATGTTTTTTTTAAATCCCCCACGGTCCTCTCATTAACAATATAGACCATTTTCAAAGAAGAAAAGAGCGTGAGGAGACTATGCAATGAAAATAAATAGAAGGAACTATGAAGACGTAAGAAGCATGCTAGAACGAAGAACACTCAAAAAATGGATAGAGAAAATAAGAGCTCCAAGAAGTCTTTTTAAGCAAGAGAAGAAGGAATCAACGTGATAATACAGAGTTTGAAACAAGTGAAGGTCAAATTCGTAGAGTTTAATCATGTGGAACAGGACCCAAGACTGAAATTGACGATTCATTTCTTGCATAGGACCAGCGTACCCTTGTTATTCTCATGTAATTATGAACATGCCCATGCGCAAAACTCAGACTTTGAACTAATAATTTGGGTCAACAAAAGATGTAAAATTCTTTGTCCCATCTTTGACAAAAAATTTCAGGGACAACTGTGGGTGCAAAACCATAACGGCCGAATATTTGGCAGCCCAAGAAGGCCCAACATGTTGTCCAAGTCAGATTTAGCATCACATGTATAATTATAAAGATGTATCACGTGGATAGTTAAAAACACTCATCCTAGTTACCTATATTCTCGGAGGAGATAAACAGAGATCAGTCAATGAGGCAATAAGGATCTTGGAGAGTTCATGCACAACTCAACCACTCTTATCACTATAAATAAAAACCCTATCCCGAGGAAATGGTGGATGTAATTCTGAACCTGTCAAATAATTAATAAAAACTGAGAAACCCTCTGTAGATGTAGGCAGTTGCCTAACCATGTAAATCATGCGTGGTTAGATCTTTACTGGTCTTTAAATTCCTTTGCTTTTAGTGTAATTAATTTTTATTTCTTACACTCACACATCATATAGTACATAAATACTGATTATGAAAAATTACCCAGCAACCTTTTCTACTCTTGGTTATTAAAGCATATGTAATGTATAAGAAATATATTTTTTGTATCAATTTTATTTGTGTTGAATAGTTTTGTATCATATAGTGAATATGTATTCAATATGCATACACATTAACAATGTAAAAATCTATTAAATATCTCCCGTGTACTTAACATATTTACTTATTATTATGTATTTATTTATGCCATCAAGTACAAATTGTATCCATCTATATATATGTCACTAATATGTTTCTAACAAGTGAATATTTTGCAGATGGTTTGATCAAAATGATCTTTGTTAGCCGGGACTGACAAACCCGAGCTTGTTACAAAAAAGGTATGATAGATTGGATAATGTTATATATTTTTTTTTATTGAACATTCAACCAATTTTACTAGGCGACATGTGTGAAATGTAGTTTGATATTTTTGCGCTTGAAATAAATATGTACCATTTGTTTAGTTCAATTTTTGTTTGAGTACAGTAAATGTTTCTTGTTCAATATGGTCAATTTTTTTTAAACAGTTGATGTAAAGGATTTTTTCTATTTTCAGTTGTTCTCCGTTAGGGTTTGAAAATGAATATTTATGACTTTTGTTTTGAACGTTCAATCAATGTGACTATGTGACAATGGTCAAATGAGGTTTACTGCTTGCTTGATTGTAATAAACATGTACTCTTTGTTTGGTTCAATTTTTCGTTGTATACAATAAGTGTTTCATGTTTATTTTGTTTTTCAATTTTTTTATTTTACAATTGACTTGAATTGTTTTTCATTTTAATTGGTTCCATGTTAGGCTTTCATAATATAAACATTTATGATTTTTGAACTGAATGTTAAAGAAATTTAATTGTGATAGAATCAAGTTTAATCTTTCGATGCGTGCAACAAATACATCATGTATGTTTAATTCATTTTTTTGTTTGACATGTTAAATATGTACTCACTATGATATTGACAAAATAAACATTATTATTGTTTATTATTAAAACATATGTAACGAACCGAATTTTGATTTCTTGTATCTTAAAATTTAGTTTGTGACTATATATATATTTTTCTTTCTTTCGTAATATTTTTGATAGTTGGTTTGTGATACACCAACTTGTATTATTTGCATTTAGGTTGAATGGTTTGGATCATTCAATTAATATATACTGAATATGTATAACATAAATCTTTTATGCCTAAAAATTTTGTTTCTATTCTAGAAAAATGATTGAAACATACATGATTTACCCAAAGTATCTTTTTATGTTTGTTTTGTATGGTTTTGGATCATAAAACAAATATGTATTGAATATGCATAATATATATGGTTAGTGAACAATTTATTTATTTATTTATATTGCATTGAATGATTCTTCTAATTGTTTAATTGATTTAATGATACATATTATGTTATGATTATAAGTCGATTCATACACGGTGTATTGTACGCTCAAGTAAACATTATATTTTTTTTAGTGAAACATATTTTTTTTACTCACATGCCCATCTATTTACTCGAATTTGTGTCGAATGGTTTTGTATCACATATTAAAATTTAATGGATGTGCACAGTTTAAATCTTCAATATTGTAAAATTTGAGTTTTGAAATTTTTTAGCAACTACATCCATGACAATACATCTATAATATATTACTCTGCAGACTAATGTTATCTGATGATCCTTTGAATGTGTACATCGAGTGTTTGCGTAAACACTAATCGTGTACATGTGTGCACAATAAATGCTTTAACCTTCTTAACATCTAACATTTGTTTTTTATAAAAAAATTCAACAAGATGATACATTACATTATATGTATTTTGTATGATTATATAGATTAATGTTTAATTATTTTTAATACTAAATGAGTACTTATTACTGTTATGTAAGCAATAAAGTTTATTCTGAACACAACAAATGTTTTACTATTTTAATATGTAAGTGATATTAATCGTTTAAGAAAATATTATACCATGTGTTTGTCTGAAAGGTTATTTTAATATAATTGCCATTTTTATTTGCAGATGGTGAGGTCAAAAAATAAATCATATCTTGAGGAAGAGGATGACGTTGTGCCTGTGACGAAAAGAGCACATGAGAGTTCAACACAGTGTATATGTAATTTGATAGAATTGACGGATTTATTTGGTAGCATGGAAGCTAGTAGTGGATTCCTAGATCAGTCAAGAAAAATGCCTTTTTGGACATTGTATGATGCCTTGATTAGTAATGAGTTCGATATTTCTTTCTTAAATAAATTTGAGAAGAATGTGGAGATGATTATCCGGTCATACAATGGGTCGAATGGTTTTTTCACGTTGGGTGGTGAAGTGGTACAACTCAACCCACATGACATACCTCTAATATTTGGTTTTTTGTTTGGGAAGGAAGAAGTGAAGCTACCACCTTATGGTATAAAGCTCAACACACCATTTATATTAAGGTGGTTTAAGGATTCGCGCAGTTTGGTTAAAAATTCACAATTGAAGAATTCAATGATCAAGGCATCATCCTTAAAATCAAATGTTAGATATAAATTTCATTGCTTCTATTATCCGTTGAGTGCCAAAATAAACACCATCAGTTACTAACATCTCATCCCAACGTTAGATAACTTTTTGCTTACATTGATGCCCCTCCCTTTTAATTGTTCTGTAAGAAAGTTAAAAAAACATAATATATTTTTGTAACAAACTGTATTTTTTTTAAAATGAGTTAATAATTTTTTTTGTAAAAGAGTTAAAAAAATATTATTTTGTTACTTTAAAAAAACTGGACGTTATTTAAACAAAAACAAATATATAGATAGAAATTATTTAAATGAACAAACTGTTTTGTAAAAAAGTTTTAAGAAAAAATATAGTTTTGTTTTAAAAAAGTTTTAAGATTTTAAAAAAAAAAAAATTACCTATTTGTATTTTTTTTAACAATAATAGTTGTTTGTAACTTTTCTAAAGTTGTTACAAAATATTATTTTGTAAGAAAGTTTTAAGGAAAAAAGTTGGAATGTTTCTAGCGGGAAATTGTTACAATAGTTGGGTTATCTTAAGAAAATATAGTTTTTCTGAAATTGTTACAATAGCTGGACATTTTTTATATGAAAACAATAGTTTTATGTTGTTTCATACTTTTAACAAACAACTACTTCAAAAAAACAAAGTAGACTACATGTTTTATTTCTTCAATAAACAACTATCTTTTCTAGGAAAAAGGGTTATTTTTTAAAACTTTTTACAAAACATGTTTTTTAAAATAATTAATATCCATCTATATGTTTTATTTAAAAAAAAATAACATCCACTGTGTTTTTAAAAACAAAACAATTTTTTTATAACGAAAACAATTTACATCTAGGATTTTTTTCTTTTTAATAAAGTTCAATTATTTTTTTAATAAAAATGAAGTCCAATTTTTTTACTTTTTTAATAAAATAACATCAAATTTTATTTAAAAAAAATAACAAAAGAAGTGTTTTTAAAACAATAACAAGTTCATCTAGCTATTTTTTTAAAATAAAGTCTAGTTTTTTTTTATAAAAATGAACTCCATTTATTTAAATAACAAAAAAAAAATTTAATAAAAAAAAATTGCTAGCCTATTTGTTTAAATAAAGTCTTCTTTTCGTAAAAATAAAGTCCAATTTTTTTAATAAAAATAATGTCGATTTAAAAAAAAAATAATGAAAAAGTTTTTTCATAACCAAAACATGTTCGTCTAGCTATTTTTTACAATAAAGTCTAGTTTTTCTAATTAAAAGAGCGTCCAATTTTTTAATAAATATAATATCCAGTTTCGTATAACCAAACCAATTTCGTCCAACTATTTTTTTAATAAAGTCCTATTTTTAATAAAAATAAAGTCATGTACTTTTTTTAAAAATAAAAATAACTAAAATTGTTTTTATGACAAAAACAATTTACATTCATCTATTTTTTTTAAAAGTAAAGTGTGACACCCCGCCTAATTAAATACCGGGTGATCAGTCTCTCATCCAATTAAAACAAGAATCTCATTTGGTTCATTCTTAGCATTAGTGTCGAAAATATTTTTAAAATTAAACTAACCACCTAGTATTCAAAAAGGTCGGTGTCAAATTTTAGCTTTTATTAACAACAAGTGAAATAAATACAATCAGTAAACCATCCATGCAGTAATAAAATAAATCCATCACAAGATAAGTACAGAATAAAACAATACCGAATAAACCATCGGTTTCTAAGTCTAATATAAAGTCCAACAGAAGAATATAAAGCTGAGTACAAAGTCTAAACTAAAATAAAAAAAAATGACTGAAGGGGCAACACGCCCAAATGAAATAACTAAATTGCATCCTACTCTAGGAATGAAGTGACTGAAGCGTCTAATCCAAATCCTGCAAGCATCCACAAGTTCTGCAGCTACGCATCCCTAGAACAGATCATCAAACTGGGCCTCCCTGTGGATGTACACCTAAAAGGTTTGGAAAATATTTTGCAAGTACGGGTCAGAGCCTAAGTAAAACCATTTGAAAATATTTATCAAGAATTTAAATTGCAGTTTAAAATCAGTTATTGATTACAATTGTTAGTTCAATGTACACTCCATTGAGTTCCTTACCTCTCAACTACTGTGCACACCTAACGTTATCTACCTACCTATGCTATCCAACCCAACTAGGCCTCATCAATAACTATCTCACCTTAACAGGTTTAGTGCCCTCATACTGCCCAGACAGTATGCTATCGCGATACTAATACTTAACGTTAAACATACATTATTATGAAACCATACTTAACATTTTCACATATGTTATCATTAACCCATAATAAACATCTCACGTATGTTATCATTAAAACATTTCATTAGGTTGCTCTACTTAATTCATCTTTAGATATACACTATCTAACTTTACTACTATCACACACTGAGTAGAGAATCGCATAATTAAATCACTTTTAGACATACACTATCCATCTTTTCTATATCACACATAGGCAGGTTAATCACATTTGTATATATTTATCACACATATAATATATATAACTATAGCATCTCCGAAATGTCCCCTCGTGATGCGGCATACTCGGCTATCAAGTCCATGTATTTCTCGTACCAAATTAAGGACTATTGGTTCGGAATGTCTCCTCGAACCCTCATTCAAATAAAAATAATGGAGACGAACATAGTTCTAAGCCTTTGGGCTACACACATACCTAACATACCCAAATGACCTTCTAGTCCGACTACTACACACACATAGTGATCCGCCCTAATTTTTATGTTCTGGGGAACAAATCCAGACTTCACTGGAATCGTCAAGGTGGGGTCGCCCTCTGCATGTGATCTCCGTGATAATAAGAAGCGTAGGTATGTTCACACATAAGAAATCACATAATAGGTATACACACAACCTAATCCATATGTCGCATATAGGCATACACACAACCCATAAATATAATCTTTATAGGTATACACTAAACCTATAGACATGATTTGTATAGGTATACCCCCAACCTATAATATAATTTGCATAGTTGTACACTCTACCTATAATACAATCTGCATACGTATACACTCAACCTATAATATAATCCGCAGAGGTATACACTCAAACTATAATATAATACGTACGTAATATGTCTCTCGAACACTCAATGTACTAATCCACATACGAATATGACCCTTTATCGCATTTTCTCGAGTATTATTATCTACCTGAAGTCCCTAGTTATCCCTTAAGTTATTTCAGTAGTTACTACACTCATACACTACTGTTCTAAGTCATAAGTCATGGCTCACCCTTCCCGTAATCCAATTACTAAATTCCCAATACGCATCTCGATCGTTTTATCATCGTCGGTTCACACCCCACGTTTACTCACATTAAAGATCACTTCAGCATTATCTATATTACTTCTGGCCTCCTCAAAGTCTTTATTTAATGATGATGCTGAAAACAGAACCACCAGTTAAGGTGTTTGTAAGCTCCAATCAGTGATAATAATGGAAGCACAAGTATATACTAAATATAAGAGATTGAGGTGAGGAGAATAGGATGAACACCAATATATAAGTGGTTTTGCCAATTAGGCCTACACCCATTGTGCAAGTGAATGGGTAAGGTCACTAAAATAAGGCACTAACGGCCATGGATACAATCTCTCACGCTTTCTCTCTCTACTGTTTAATTTGACAGAGTTTCAACTAGGGTTGTAATTTCGAATCCCTCTCAAGGTAGGAGAAGACAAGTATATATAGTGTTTGGGGGGTGTAATGCACCCCCCATGCATGCAATGAGCATGTGTGTCATGGTATAGACAATCTAATGAAGACAACTGTCACTGTCACATGTAGATAATGATGATGAAATATTCCCCCACATGAGGGGATTGATTCGATTACAACTGATTTTGTCCACGTGTTCCTATCCTTGCATATGCTTAGAAATGCTCGGCCTTGTCCTTGACTGGTACAGCCTCAATCGGGACGAGGACGAGGTTGATGAAGTCTGAGTGATGCTTTATTCGAGGTTATTTATGATGATCTCAGCTAGGTAGGATAGTCGAGGTAAGACAGGAGGAGTTTAACGTCGTCCCAGTTAAGTGGGAGGAGTTGGAATGTCGGCCTGCACCGATGATGACGATGAAGGTTGCTGAACCCATGAGTCCTTACTGGCCTCGACTGGTCCCCGACCGAGGTTGGTGTAGAGGTATATACGATCTCGACTGTGGACGACCTGATGGATAACTCCCCCCATGAGTCACAAAGAACTCGGCTGCTTCCTGATGTGGGGTTACTAGTAACGTCGGCCGTAGCCGACCTTATGTGGGACGAGGTCTCTGATCGTCAGTATGAAGCCCTTGTTACCTTAGCTATCTTCTTGGCTGAGGTTGGTGTCTTCGAGCTGTTAGGAACACTTTGGGCATATCAATCACCCCCTAGACCTTAGTTACTTATGTGAATAGGTGATTAAGGGGTATGCATGTCGAAGGTTGCTTATCTTTTATGTGCCAAGGGTTCATTGACAAGGGTCAAGTGCTGAAGTGGGTTGCATGCCTGACAAGCGTAATGATGATGATTTTCCTTTGGGCTCCCAAGGCAATGATGGGCATTGGGATGCGTGTAACCCTATTTAAGGGTTTAAAACCCTTTTTCTCTATTTCTTCTTCACTTCTTCATTTTCTCGCTTTCAGTTTTCTCTATAACTTTCTCTCTCTACTAGAGCTGGGCTGTGCTTTCTAAGGCTCTCTTTATTTCTAATCCTCTTCTCCTTCACTAAGCTTTCTGACAGGTATCTTATTGCTCTTTTCTTTTCCCATTTTCAGCCTTTAATTCTAGTTTCTTCACTTTTCGGTGAAATTTTGGGTTTTTCGGCCACTGTTTGCATTTTCTGGTGATTGTTTTTCTTGGTTATTTCTATTTTAAATCTCAGTTTGATCTTTAATTAAGTTGAGTCAAGTTATTTGTCTTTCTCTTAGTATCCAAGTGTAAGGTCGTCCTCCTATGCTCAGACCTCTTTATCAGCTCTTAGAAGAATTTCCTTCTCTTAGAGAGAAGACTTTAGAAAATATTAGGCAAATAGAACGAGCCCAAGAGGAAGCTCGTAGGGCTGAGGCCTTTCCCCTTAGACCTATCTTTCCCCCACCTCTGAAAGTGGTATACCTTGAACCAACCGAGACTGCTGATCCATCAGAGGATCCAGTTGATCCCTCTCCCATTTCTGAGTCTGAGTCGTCCACCTCAGACCCTATGTCCGTAGATTCATTTCAAGAGGCAATGGATTTATCCATTAGGCAAGATCAGGTCCCTGATCGGGAAGAGGTCCAAAGTCGTGCCTCATCCCACAATGATTTCAGCACTTCACGAACCTCTTATGATGTTGAAGTTGTGGGGCCGAGTGTGGCTGTCCCACCTCCTATTGACGCTATTCCTCTATCGGCCGCCACAGGGGCTAAGTTCACTAAGAGGTTCCATGAGAGTGTTCCTACGCGTGCTCGGGCTAACGTTTCCAGGGATGAGGATGATAGTCACGAGAGTGACGTTGATGTCTCGGAGGCAACTAAGATAGAGAGCACTCTCAATGAATTCGACCTCTTAGCCTTTAGGAACCTTTATTCCATAGGTCCTTCTATTAACTTAGGAGACCTCTGAGGGATGAGAGGGTCTTTGGTGGCCGAGATGGGGAAATCTGCGTATATGAGCAGATGTTTAAGTTAGGATTTCGTCTCCCCATCCATCCAATAATTAGGGCCATATTATCCCATATTAACTTGGCCCCTTCCCAATTATCCCCCAATGATTGGAGCCATCATCCTATCTATAAACACCCCATTCTGTTACCCCTAACTCTCCTTAGGTCCCTAGTACCTCTCTTCATCACTGTAAACCCAGGTCATGTCCCGAGTACTGACCTGAAAGCCATCGGGCACTCCTCGGCTCAGTTTGACCCAAATGTCAAACCCTTCATCTCAATCGAGACTCAATGAATCTTCGAAGGTCACTGAATACCCTTTCCAAAGGTCCACCCTGTGCGTAATTCTGACTTACCATGCGGATGAACAATTCGTTTATGTCCAAAACCTGACCCAGAGGCCACCGGGCGCTCTCGGGCTCTGTTTGACCTAAGTCAACTCTTCAGATCCACCGAGGCTGAATGAATCTTCAACAGGAACTGAATACCCTTTCCAACGGTCCATCCCGTGCGCGATTATGACTTTCCATGCGGACGAACGATCCGTTTGACTCCGAGAGGTCACCGAAAGCTTCTCGGGCCCGGTTGACCAAAGTCAACTCTCCAAACTGGGTCAAACTCTTTGTAATGTCTAAGTACATCTCCTAACCTTTCCAACGGTTCAACCCGTGTGCGATTCGGACTTATCATGCGGACGAACAATCCGTTTGTGTCCGAATGATTCCCCGTCCAATGGACCAACAAATGCTTTCGAGCCATATTTGACCCGAAGTCAACTCCCGAACCCGGGAGAGTTCCAAAGGACTTTCAACGGTATCTGAATTAACTTTCCAATGGTATGCCCCGTGCACAATTCTGACCAACGGTTTGCCCTCGGCGGCCGATTTTTCGAAAAAGCCTAAAGCGCACTACCAAATGGCAGGTTCTAGACCCTGCCTATCGGTACCTGTCGATAGGCAGGAACAAGTATATGTCGATCGGCACTTACCTGGGCCTATAAAAGGAGGCCTTTACCTCATTTACAAGGGGAGCCCAGATCTGATAAAAATCTCTCTGAACGAATCCCAGAAACCTCTCTCGAAGGCAACCTGATTTCAACATCCAAATCCCTTTTTTACTTCCACTTTTCATCATCCTTTTCATCAAACTTGGTGAATTATCCACTCTCCATCATCATCCAAGTGCAAGGGCTGCTCTCCAACATTCAAGATCAAGCTCAAGATCTTCAAGAAGGTCCAACTTTCTCAAACTCTCTCTTAAATTCTCTTAAATTCCCAATAACTTGTTTTCTTACTTAGCACTTTTATTATCTCATCTCACACATCCTAATATACTTTTTATTTAGTATTATTGTACATCTTTTATTTTCATAAAACCCAAAAAATAAGAAAAATAGGGTTTGCTCATAAATTCCAAGTAGGGATTCTCACACTTTTTCCACAATTTTCTCACAACTAAAACACTTTTTTCTACACACACACACACTTACAAATAAGAGATTCCCCACTTGGATTTATGGGATAAACCCCACCCCTCGTTTTTTATGCGAACTACGTGGATTTTGATGCCTTTATAGGCTACGTAGGCATCTCGGGGTAAAACCCGAGACTCGAGACCTTTTTCTCACTTTTTCTCTCATTTTCTATCTTCTCTAAATCCATTTTCCTTATATTCTATATACTTGCCCTTAGTGACGCATTACTCCATATGCGTTATCGTTCCATTATAACGATCAACGTAGGGGTAATCGCGTAAATCTTATTTTTTATAATATTACTCTTATATCTTCCTACGGATGACTCGCTTTATCTTTTCCATGATACAAGTTGAGGATGCCTACCTCCATTATATATATACACATGCACACATATCACGGGGGGAAATATAAAGGAAAATAGCAAATATCCATGAGAGACCGAAAGGGCGGAATGGGTGCCTAACACCTTCCCATTTCGTAACTAAGCCTCCGAACCCTTCTCGAATCATTTTGGTTTCGCATGCACCAGTATGTCTTTGGATGCCATCCTTCGAGGTGGCTTCCCCTTTTTTCTTTTTTCTGTTTTGAGTAAAATAGACTGGCGACTATGAATCTCTCTACATTTCTACACCACATCTCAAACGACACCGACCGAAGCGCTCCCGATAGGGATGCGTGGGAACCAAGGGATCCTTTCCTCCACGCACCTGCCCACATGGCGAGGATCGGGGATGGCCACAGTGGCGACTCCGCTGGGGATATGTGTTTGTTTTGAGGGCTTGACTCTATTTACATGGATGCTATATTTGTTTATGTTTCCCCCCCATATCCGCATGTTCCCCTTTTCCATGTGTATCCCATGCTTATACTTATATTCACACACTTGTAGAAAATTCTCCATGTACACTTCACACCACGTGCACCTAGGATCACATATATCCCCATGTTTCACGCATCACCTATCCATACTTGGTGTACCCTGGGTACTTGTACTTTGCTCCCTGTTTAGCATAATCAAGAAAAGGCATTCTCATCATAAGATACTAATAAGAGAATCATGCATGATTCACACAACATCACCAAAGAGCATTGCTATTGACCAAATTTTACCTAGTAACTGGAGGGTCACTTCGTGATGGGCCCTGGTCCGACAGGTCGCAGTTAGCCAAAGCGATATGACTCTCATTGGCTAAGTACCTTCGACGTATATCGAACTTTTCCCCCGCATCGTACCGCTTGACCGAAGTCATGATGGGAGGTATATCACAGGAAATTCGTTCATGCACGTCGAGTATATCGAATTCTCTCTCACACGTACCATCCCCACGAGGTATATGGTGAGACAATTCATGTACACTCAGGTATATCAAATGGCTTGTCCACATGTATCGATTGCCCGCAAGAGCAAGATGTATATCGTGGAAGTCACGCTAAAGGGGGGAACCCATGTCGATTCACCCAACCAACTGCATACCCGCATATAGGTGTTAAACCTAGGACACACACTTTAGATTTCCGCTTTCAACTCGAAACTCTACCAAAATTTTGGGTCGATCTACTGCCCAAATTTCGCGCATTTTTAAAATGGGACCCTGTCCGTGAGCCTGGTTACAAGTCCAAACCATAGCTTTGAATATATTAAAAACCCCACTTTTTCAGGCTCGGGTCCCGTCCGACATTGCATTTAGGAGAATTAAATACAAGTGAAAACATAATAATTGTAATAATAATGCTGAGTTCCGTCTCTAAAAACATTTCTTCCTTCTTTATCAAATCCAAAAATATTACTCCCTTCTTTATCAAAAATCCAAAAATAGCTCTTCCTTTTTTCTCAAAAATAAATCTCATCCTACCCCTTCTCAGGTTGATCGCAAGTCCTTAGCCTGGCTCCCTATTGGCTTCGGTCTTCAGTCAAATCACCCTGGGGTTTCATCCGTTCCTCTACTACTTCTTTCGAGTCCGAAATCCATCAATTTTCCATGGAGAATACAGATCAAGCACCAGTCATACAGTCGGATCTAACGACAGTCCTAGCTCAGCTCGTGCCCAAGATCGACAACCTCCAAACCGAGGTTCGAGAGATGCAACGAAACCAAGTTCCTATTCCTCAAGAGCCCGAGGCCCTATTCCCTCGTGCTATGGGTCCACTTGAGCCTATCTGGGTTCCGGAAGAATATCAGCACGCTCCACGTGCCCCTCCTACCAATAGGCCGCCGCCTTCCCATCTTCCAATGCCAAATATTACCCAGCCTATGGCTAACCTACCTGTGGTCGCTGATCCAAAAGAAGAGGAGTTGAATAAAGCCAAAGTGGATCTCAAGATGGTCACCAAGAAGTTTGACCAAGTCAAGATCTCTGGGAATTACATGGACTACACCCACATGTCTCCTTATCCTAAAACGAGCTTACCCGAGAAGTTCAAGATGCCAAATATCAAGAAGTTCGGAGGGAGTGGACCCCCAATTGTTCATCTTCGCAGTTATCATCATTCCATGACTCTACTAGGGGATTCTGACGAAGTGATGGCCTAATTGTTTCAGCAAACTTTGAATGATAGTGCCCTCCGATGGTTTTTATCTCTTGAGGAATCCAGAATCCATAGCTGGGAGGATGTGGCCCAAGAATTCATGTCGTAGTACAAATACAACTAAGAGCTTGAGGTCACTCGTCGTGATTTAAAAATGCTCAAACAGAATCCTGGAGAATCAGTTAGTAACTTCATAACTCGGTGGAGGGAGCAAGATGCTACCATGACTAATCGTCCATCCGAGGAAGAACAGGTTAATATAGTGAAGAAAAACTTCTTTCCCCATGTCCGAGCAACGATGGGAGGACAATACTATCCCCACTTTCGAGCTCTTAGAGAGGCTGGAGTGGAAATCGAGGAAAGCCTCGTTAAAATAGAGGTTGAACCGAAGAAGGTGTCTGGACAGTTTACCCCTAGAAAGTATGATAAGCCTGCCAGTGCTACCGTCTCGACCATCAACAACATCTCTCAACCAACCACATCATAGGTACCAGAAATTCACCCTGCCCCCATTCGAAGGGAATACACTGAGATCCATGCTCCCCTCTCCAAAGTTTACTAAGCCCTATTAAGCCAAAACCTCATCAAACCCTTGGATCCACGTCCATTGCCAAACCCACTCCCAAGCAACTTCAAGACTGATGCTCATTGTGCCTTTCACCAAACTATCGGCCATACCACCGACCAATGCTTTCACCTTCAAAACATAATCTAAGATCTCATTGATCGGGGTACCATAGCCCCACCAGCCAATCCTAAGCCAAACACTACTCACAACCCACTCCTCAATCACAACAATGCCATTTTCTTGGAAGAAAACCCAGATTTCGATCCCCTCGTCAAATTTGCCCATATTTCCTCCTGCACCCTACTAGCCTCACTGATCAGGCATTGTCACTCCTTACCAGAGCATGCATCAATGTCCGTACCCGTTCTGAAAATGGAAGTATGGAATTATCAGAGGTGTTAAACCAAATCCTAGAGTTCGGGCTGAAATTGCCCTCACAGATATGGTCATCGATTGCCAGAGATTCAGTACACTATTTTTGGAAGCACGAAAATGGGCTCGAGATTCAAACAAATGGGTGGTACCAACCAACGAAGTCATCCTAGATGATGTTGTCTAGACTATGGCAGGATTATTCGGGCGAACCAATAACATTTGCAGTATCATCGGGTTACTTGACACTTTGAAACTATAAGGGCGTTTGGTCCCTTCAATCACACATATCCCCACAGAATGGGAGGACATGTATGAAGAAGCCGTTGAAGTTGTGGAATGCATCGACTTTACATGGAAAGACAGAATTGTTACCACCAGATGGGGGGAGAATTCGAAGA
Organism: Sambucus nigra; assembly: GCA_949130495.1. Lineage (NCBI taxonomy): Eukaryota > Viridiplantae > Streptophyta > Magnoliopsida > Dipsacales > Adoxaceae > Sambucus > Sambucus nigra. The sequence continues at coordinate 191,132,514 of OX422216.1, forward strand.
TTCGAGCGAAGAACGAGGTTGAGGAAGAGCTGGCCCAGTAGCCGACATATGTTGGATGATATCATTTTAAGAACTCCTCAGAGAAATAAATAGGGTGGCAGAACAACCTGAGATTGACGAGGAAATGGGGTTCATGTTCTTTCATTCTTCAGTAAATCACTTGACCAGATCAGGGAGACATTACCAGGTTCCAAGCTCACTACCAGCAAATAATAAAGGGAAGGGCGTTGAAAACCTTCCTATGCCAGAGATGACCATCGAGGAGAGCAAGATACTCGATCAACTGAAGAAAACCCAAGCTAACATCACTCTGTGGGGACTTTTCATGTCTTCCCAGCTACACATAAATGATTTAATCAAGATGCTCACTGGACCCATAGTTCCTCAATCTACCACACCAGAAGAAGCGGTAAATCTGGTCGGATCCTTGACCTCTACCCGAATGTTATCATTTTCTGAAGAAAAAATCCCCAGAATTGGGTCGAATTATAATCATGCACTCAACATCTCCGTCGAAGTTATGGGAAAGGCCGTGCCACTCTCCCTTGTCGATAACGGATCCGCCTTGAACGTTTGCCCTCTGAGAACCTTCAAGTGTTTAGGCCTGAAAGAAAGCGACCTCTATCCAACCTCCATCGCTGTGCGTGCCTACGATAATACTCGTTGTGAGGTGATGGGATCCATAAAACTTACAATAGGGGTTGGACCTATAAATCCCGTCGTTGAATTCCAACTCATAGACATCCCAGCTTGTTTTAACCTATTGCTCGGACGCCCCTGGCTACACAATATCAAGGGTTTGTCTTCCTCACTCCATCAGAAATTGAATTTTTTTGCCGAGGGACGAGTCATCACCATTTTTGGCGACGACAAAAATGTCAGGGATGCAAGCACCAGCAATCAAATTCTTGAGATACAGCACGGGTCAAACGATATGCTCCTATCAGGATTCTGAGTTGAGCCACTCCTACTCCCGGTAGGGGACGGTTTTAAAGAAAGGGTTTGTCCAGAATATGACCCTCATGGAAATGTCAATGTGATTCAGATGTTTAGAAACATGCACTTCGAACAAAAGAAAGCTTTTCCTCCTTGCGGCTTGGGATATCAATCATCAGAACAAGAGCTCAGAATGATCCGCTAATCTGGACCAAAGAGAAGATTAGACTGTATCCGAACTATCTCAGGAGACTCCTTGAATGGATGATTTATCAAAGAAGGCGAAGACTTCCCATTTTGCGATTTTCAAGAACCATGGTATGACCACACAGACAAGAAGATGAGGCCGGGAATGGAAATCTTTTTCCAAGATAGCTACCCATGGAACGAAAGTTTCCCACACCGTGTGCAACCGCTCATCAAAGGTACCGAAGAGTCTGAGGAAAGTGATTCCAAAGATTCCTTCAACTTACAGATACTGGGGATGGCACACTGCATGGTTCATTCAGGCACTACATCAATGGACCCATCCCGTCTGATTAAAGCTGGTGATACTCCTCTCCTCAACTGGCATGCTGCGCCAGTTCTACCTTTTGAAATCTCCCCTAACCCCAATGTTTACCCTATTTTTTCCTTTGTTGTCTATCCTTCCTCAAATATAATCTAGACCTCTTTTGATGAGGTTCTCAATGCTGTTTTTTCTATCAATGAAATAAACGAAGATTTTGAGTATCTTGTTGTGCCTTACATTAACTGCTTGGATTCTAATCAAACTTTTGATGATGATGATTTTGCAAATGAACAATTCTTAACTGATCTAAATAAGGTTAATAATAAACAACATAACCGCATTCAAGTTAATGAAGAAGAGACTATTGTTATTAATCTCGGTTCTAGTAGCCAACTACGCGAGATTAGGATAGTTGCCACCCTTGACGAGCATGAGCGTGCACAACTCGAAGAATTGCTGAAGGAGTTCGTTGATGTCTTTGCATGGTCGTATGATGATATGCCCGGTATAGATCCTGAAATAGCTCAGCACGAGATCCCCACTCTCCCAGATTACAAGCCGGTTAAACAAAAATTGAGAAAATTCCGCACCGAATGGTCGTTCAAGGTCAAAGAAGAGGTGGTCAAAAAGGTGAACGTGGGTTTCATTCGAGTGATCGAATATCCCACATGGCCAGCCAACATTGTACCTGTGCCAAAATCAGGAGGGAAGGTTCGAATGTGTGTAGATTACCGAGATTTAAATAAAGCTTCTCCAAAGGATGATTATCCGCTACCCAATATCGACATGATCATGGACAACACAGCCAGTCATGCTCTCAAATCATTCGTCGACGGGTTTGCCGGATACAACCAAATCAAGATGCACCCCGACCACCAAGAGAAAACCGCATTCATCACCCCATGGGGAACCTTTTTCTACACCGTTATGCCATTCGGTCTCAAGAATGTTGGGGCTACCTACCAAAGGGCTGCCACAACCATCTTGCACGACTTGATTCATAAAGAGGTCGAGGTTTATTAGGATGATATGATTATGAAGTCCAAAACTAGAGAAGGTCATGTTCCCTCCCTCCGGAAGTTCTTCGAACGACTGCGACGGTATCAGATGAGACTTAATCCACAAAAGTCTGTCTTCGGCTTTACAAAGGGAAAACTCTTAGGATTCCTAGTCAGCGAAAAGGGGATAGAAGAAGATCCTGTAAAGCTAAAGGCCATACTTGAGATGCCACCACCCCGAACAGAGAAAGAAGTCCGAGGTTTTATTGGGAAATTATAATATATCAGTCGATTCATCAGCCAGCTAACCTCCATTTGTGAATTAATCTTTAAGCTCCTCCGAAAGGATTCAACCAAGGTTTGGAACGAGGCCTGCCAAAAATCTTTTGATCGAATCAAACAATACCTGACCCAACCTCTAGTGCTCATGCCACCATAGTCTGGTCTCCCTTTGCTCCTATACCTAACCATAACCGACACTGCAACTGGGGCTTTGCTAGTCCAATATCTTGAAGACTCCCATAAAGAAAGATCTATATATTACGCCAGTCGCAAATTGGTCGGGTATGAGGTCAACTACACTACCTTAGAAAAAGCATGTGTCGCACTTGTCTGGGTCACCCAAAATTTGCGACACTACATGCTCTCCTTCCCCATCAAACTTGTATCCCGAATGGATCCCATCAAATACCTTCTTGAGAAACCCGACTTATCCAGTCGAATGACCCAATGGGTTATGCTCCTAACCGAGTTTGATATCATGTACATCACACAAAAAGTTGTTAAAGGAAGAGCCATATCTAACTACCTCGCCGATTACCCTATAGAAGAAGCGAAGGTTTGAATTTTTGAATTCCGAGATGAAAATATCCTCTGCACCACTCAAGACCGCCTTCGATGGAAAATGTTCTTTGATGGCGCTGCCAACAAAAAGGGATATGGCATTGGGATACTCCTGATCACCCCAGATGACTCCCACACTCCCATCGCCATAAAATTGGATTTCCCTTGCACCAATAACATGACGGAATACGAGGCATGCACAGTGGGCCTCCAAGTTGCACTCAAGAAAGGTATTTAATACCTTGATGTCTACGGGGATTCTGCCCTTATCATCGATCAAGTACTCAGAAAGTGGAAAGTCAAGGACGAAAAGCTCCAACCCTTTCATGCCCAATTAGAAGAGTTAGCCTCCCGATTCCGAGATATCACCTTCCATTACCTGCCCCGAGCAAAGAATAACTAGCCGATTCTCTCGCCACCTTGGCCTCCATGGTCAACATGCCAGAAGGAATAACAATGACCCCCTTCCTAGTTCAAAGGCAAGACAAACCGACCCATTGCTACCATATTGAGCTTGTCTCCACCGAAGATCCCGAACTAGCCGATTGTTGGTACTATGATATCTGTTGCCTCCTCAAACATGGTAGGTATCTCGAGGGTTCCAATAAGAAAGATCGAATGACCCTCCGAAGACTGGCTGCCCAGTACATTATCTGTCATAAAGACCTACTCAAGAGGAACTTCGATGGAACTCATTTACACTGTATCGCAGGGGTTGAGATTGAGAAAATAATGTAAAAAATCCACAGCGGGGAATGCGGACCCCACATGAATGGTCACATGCTCTCTAAGAAGATCATTTGATAGGGCTACTACTGGACCACCATGATCCAGGATTGCACCGCCTATGTCCGAAGGTGCCTCAAATGCCAATAATTCTCCAATCTTCAACACTTGCCTCCGCGAGAATTATACAACATGACCTCTCCCTGGTTGTTCTCCACCTGGGGTATCGACATCGTAGGGAAGGTTACACCAAAGGCTTCAAACGGACATGAGTTCATCCTGGTTGCCATCGATTACTTCACTAAATGGGTCGAAGGTGAGTCATACGCAGTATTGAACGCTAAGAAAGTGGCCAAATTCCTCAAGAAAAATATCATCTACCGATATGGGGTCCCGCACGAGCTGGTATCAGATAACGGGCTGCATTTCGAAGCAGAAGTCATAAAAGTAGTCAACGAGTACACGATTCAGAGACACAAATCTTCTCCCTACCGACCTCAGACCAATGGTGCAGTTGAAGCCGCCAATAAGAACCTCAGATCCATCATCAACAAGATGACCGAAAGTTGTAGAGATTGGGCCGATCGGATCCCGTACGCCCTCCGGGGCTATCGAACCTCAATCCGAACCTCTACTAGGGCTACCCCTTACTCCCTGGTCTACGTCATGGAAGCAATCCTACCTGTGGAGCTGGAAATACCCTCGCTACGCATAATGCTCGAAAGCAAAGTTAGTGAAGAAGACTGGTGCCAAAGCCGTCTTGATGAGATAGCCCTCCTAGATGAAAGAAGGTTAAAATCACTCTACCACATATAGGGGTACTATCGCCGAATAACGTGATCATTCAATAAGAGAGTCAAGGATCGCGATGTCCAGGAGGGGGATTTAGCCCTCAAAGAGATAATAGAACCCATCTGGTACCCCAGAGAGAAATTCAAGCCCAATTGGAGAAACCCCTACATTGTGAAGAAAATATTATCCGGCGGTGCCGCCATGCTCACTGACCTAGATGGGGAGGAGATGGCTCGTCCAGTCAATCTGGACCATCTCAAGAAATTCTACCCCTAGTCCGAAATCTCGGCGCGCTACGACTCTTCTCATCCCCCTTCTATTCTAAAAAAAAACTCTTCATTTTTCTCTACCCAGAACTACGTGGGCCTGATCCTCTATAAGAACTATTTTAAAACTTTTTAAAAAATCCCAGAGGTACGTAGGAAGCTCATACTCCTCACATGAGTGCGACCCTTTCTTTTTTACAAAATACTATTCTTTTCTTACCTCCGAGAATGGCGGTTCATTCTAAAAATACTTGAACAAAAGGATTATGTATGCCTTAGCAATCAGTATAGATAATTCAAAATACTAAACTCATCAAAAGGCACGGCTGGATGATCAGAAACTTGTTTATTTCATTAATAAGATATTACAGTACGGATTATATAAGAAAAGGAACGGATAACTCCCTTCCCCCTATTACCATAAAAAGCCAAATAAAATCCCCACATACATTCCCTATTACATAAATAAACTCTCCAAGAGTCCTACCCACAGCTACCAGAGGAGCCTGCACCCTCATCATCTACATCTTGAAGTCCCCAAGTTTCCCCTGCCTGAATAGAGTGCCATTAACATTCCATGGATCGATGAGCCTAAACTATCTTCGAAAAGACCACAACACCCCCTTCCATGGTGTTAGATAAAACAAACCATCTTTGTCCAGTCTCCACTGCCAACATCTTGCTGACTACTTTCCTCCACAACCACTTCATATAATCTTTGGGGACATGCCAAACCTTACTGACAGACTGAGAGGGACAGGTCGACGGATGCCGATTTTTCCACAAAGACCCAAGCAACAGACGCCGGCGCTCAGTCAAATCTTCTACCGGAAAGAAATTTGAGGTCCGAGGGGCACGACCTGCACCCAGCCAAATTGACGCAAAAGTCGCCAAGGGAAATAAAAAGAGGTCTGCCTGAGACCAACCAGCCTCACATATGAATACTCGCCTAGCTTCAGAACGGGCTACAACGGCCCCCACCAAGGAATTGACCAATACAGCCCACAAGCCCCATGCTCCACAAGCCAATTCCCCCAGTTCTCAACATATAGGCCAACACTGATGAAGTAGCGTGAAAATAAGTTGGGTACGGTCGACAAGGGATACTCCGGAGGAGTCGCCAAGCGGAATCTTTCAGACAACCACATAAACAGCATCACAGGGCTACCCCTCAAAAAGTCAGAACGACCTTCTCTCCAGGCATCCAAGCCATTCAGGGTCTCCGCCAGTATCACCGCCATAGGATTGCGATGATATGACATCCATGAGGTAATGGATACAAGTTGTAGGTCCACTTGCACCTCCCCAGTCACCAGCAGCAATTTGGAAACCAGACCCAGAACAACAGCTCCAGTATAGCCAGCATCACCTACTTCCCACAAATGCACGGACCGCAACACCACCGGGAGGGAGATCATTCCTCCAGCAACCAATGATCTAGCCGCCGAAGGCAAAATACGAAGAAGCCCGACCGAAAAATCCCTAGGAGAGTGGGAAAATTCATGAAAAGCCGCAACAACACTAGGATTTACACCCAGCATGGTAGAAAATTCCTCGTAGGTAGGACAAACTTCTTCCAACCCAAAGAGGAATACATGGTCTTCGGGGTACCAGAGTTGTACCACCACCATCAGCACGTTCAACTCAAGAGGCCGATTGCGCCACAAAGAGACCCGACGCATGTTGAAAGTATCATATTCAACATTATAAGAGCACATAACTTCCAAGGCTTCGAGGTAGTTGGAAAACTCGGTGCTACCAGGGAGAGCCATCTTGCAAGACTAAGAAATAGTGGGCAAGTAGATAAGAATGCAAAGGTGTGATGAAAACACTCCACCATTACCCCTTTTTATACTTGAAAACCCTCAAAAGGGACATCATCCCTGCAAAAATCGGAAGGAATCCTACCCCACAAGGTACCAAAGGCTGAAGAGGGTACCATTCAAAGCTTTTAACTAATGGGACTGGACTGAACTGCAGATAGGCAGGTCAGGGTGCTTGCCGATCGGCAACCCCCCCATTTTTGGAAATTTCCCTCTTTTCCTCTTTTGTCAAATCAGAAAACTCAATAAAAATAAATTGATATTCTCAACAGAATTTCAAGAATCCCCTTTTTCTCCTTATATAATTTTCCTTTTTAATTAAAAAACTTTCCTTCAAAAAATTCCAAAAAGTATTCCTTTTTACGGTCTCAACAGCAAAGTAAAAAACACATGCATTCATTCATCATTAATAAGAGATAATAAAAAACTCCATTGCATTGCATATATTTGTGTTCTGTGTTACATCAATTTTGCAGGAAATAAAAAGAAAAGGCAAAAACAACGGGACTCAGCCCGAACCCACTCTATCTCACTAAGAGCTTCAACCCCTGCGACTTGCTCTCTTCCCCCTACGGCGAGATGACGCACCACCACTACCCGATCCAGAGTCCTCTCCAGACGAGGCAGTCGACACCAAGCAAGAAGGAATAGGAACCGCATCCCGATTATGGGAAGTCGCAGAAGATATCCCGTCTCTCATTTCCCTTAGCCAAATGGTCGACACCCGAACTTGCTGCAAGGAAAGGCAAAATCAGTATCAAAAGAAGGATGACCAAAATAGAAAAGAAAGAAAGAAAGGAACTAAAAGGTATACCGCAGGTTGACGGATCTCCTCTGTCAAACCTAACTCCTTCGGATCCATCACATGAGGACGGTGCAACATAGGCACCATCCCTCCATTAGCCCGCCGAATGTTGTATGAAGGGGTATGCAACCGCACAAAAGGGACCTCCGAGGTCATCGCCGCCGCAGATGCCGACAGACCACCGTCGATGTGGGAAGATCCCACCGCCCGACTCGAACACGTAGGAAGGAAAGGTAACGCATCATATATGCTGGGCGCCATCAACAAGCTCGTCACAAAATCCATATAGTCATACGGCGCAACCGTATCAGTGTATAGCAAATAGGACTTGCCAATCATCATCCTGATCCTCTCATCCTCCAACATCAGTCGCTTCTGCCTCATAGACATAGGAGGCTGTGCGGGGGGCACTACCACCTACTCCTCGACAATATGACGAAACACCCTCTCCCTGAGATACCAGGAATGGCCAAACTCAGGCGCCATCAAGTGCCTCATCCTCCCATTCACCCCGGTCACCCCCGCATCCTGATTGGTTGTCCCCCCAGGGATAAAAGGTCACCTAAAAATCTCTAAGCGAGCATAAATCAATACAAGATCAGAAGGCGCAAAAACCAAGATTGAAATGGAAAGAGTCTTACCCTACCACTGCTCAGGTCATTCAAGACCTGACGCACCGCCTCCAGGGAGAGAGATCCCTCCAGGGAGAGAGATCCCAATCATAGAAGGGGATGTTCGAAAACATCCTCAAGTACGGCAGAAACCATAAATGGACGACGTCGCCGCTCGACGCCACCATGAAACCTCCCAACACCAGAAGAATGAATAACCCGTCCATTTGCCTCACTTGCAGCCCATCCTCCACATCAATCTCCCTATCCAACAGAACATCCTTTAGCAGGGACAGCCGGATAGAATCCCCAGAGACTATCCTCCCTACATCACCAAGAGCCGCACGCACTGCCTTCGGTCTCACCCGTCAAAAGTGATCCACCTCTCTCTGCTCTCTATCATAATCCAGCCCCAGCAGCTGCTGCACGTCTATGGGAGTCACAGTCATCTCTGCGAAGCTAAAATAAAATGTGTGGGTAGCCTCCCACTACCTCTCTCCCAAAGCGCACAAGACCGTTGTAGAACAAGGCGTCTCATCCAGTGCCGATGCCAACCACCCAGCGCACCACAGGTGGGAGATTCTCTAAGACATCCTTGAGCCCCGTTGTCCCACGGGTAAAAAAGTTCTTCAAAGAAATATCAGACAGGAAAAAAGAAAAGTCTCATCAAAAGTCAAGAAAGAAAAATCACCAAAAAGAGAAGAATGCCAAAGGTCGGGTTACTTACATAATCGTCGGGGATCACTCTCGAAGAGCGATGACGCGATGGATCCCGCAGCAAGGTCCGCTCATCGGCAACAGGCTCAAATGCATCAAAGGAGTTCTCACTCCCCAAAGCAAGAGGCACCCTAGCCCTCCACTCCATATTCACCCAGTCATCAACGGTCAATCAGTCCCGGTGGACTGTAGTGCTCACAAAGGCAGCCATTTCTTGAAGATCGGAATGTTAGAACGATTTGCAGAAGAATCGTAGAGAGAGAGAAATCAAAAGAAGCTATGAAAAAATGAGGGGATTCGCCCCCTTTTTATAGGATGCCAAGCGCCATGCCTATCGGCACCTCCCCCTAACATGTCGATCGACACTAACCCCTTGCCTTCCCGAGGTAGCCCAAAAGTCTGTGCCACTGCCGAATGGCACCCTTCATACTATGCCGACCGACACCCCCCTTAAATTTCATACAGAAATTCCCAAAAAATACCAAAAAACCTCAAAAAATCACCAAAAAATTCCCAAAAATCCCAGGAAGGATTTAAAGCCTTTTTACCAAGAAAATTTTGTATTCCCTCAAGCGGAGCCCCTCTTCCCCAATGAAATCCTCAAAAACCAAGTGAAAACTCCCTCGGACAAAGCTCCGAAGGATCCCTAAGGATGACTTGATCACTTCCCCAGTGAAATTCTCCTACAGCACCCAAAATAGGTTGTTCCCCCTGCGAGGTCTCCTAAAAGCTTCCCCAGCAATCAACTCCCTAGCTCAGATAAAAATCATAACGCTCTTTCTCCAGCAGAATCAAAATCCAATCTTTTTCCACTCTTGGGTCAGAATTGGCCCCGGTCTTGGATCGTCACCTGAGTTAGGTCAGAATTGACCTCGGTCCTCGGTCGTCACCACTCTTGGGTCAGAATTGGCCCCGGTCTTAGATCGTCACCTGATTTAGGTCAGAATTGACCTCGATCCTCGGTCGTCACCACTCTTGGGTAAGAGTTGGCACCGATCTTGGATCGTCACCTGAGTTAGGTCAGAATTGACCTCGGTCCTCGGTCGTCACAACTCTTGGGTCAGAATTGTCTCCGGTCTTGGATCGTCACCTGAGTTAGGTCAGAATTGACCTCGGTCCTTGGTTGTCACCACTCTTGGGTCAGAATTGGCCCCGATCATGGATCGTCACCTGAGTTAGGTCAGAATTGACCTCGGTCCTCAATCATCACCACTCTTGGGTCAGAATTGTCCCCGATCTTAGATTATCACCTGAGTTAGGTCAGAATTAGCCTCGATCCTTGGTCGTCACCACTCTTGGGTCAGAATTGGCCCCGGTCTTGGATTGTCACCTGAGGTAGGTAAGAATTGACCTCGGTCCTCGATCGTCACCACTCTTGGGTCAGAATTGACCTCGGTCTTGGATTGTCACCTGAGTTAGGTCAGAATTGACCTCGATCCTCGGTCGTCACCACTCTTGGGTCAGAATTGGCCCCGATCTTGGATCGTCACCTGAGTTAGGTCAGAATTGACCTCGGTCCTCGATCATCACCACTCTTGGGTCAGAATTGGCCCCGTTCTTAGATCGTCACCTGAGTTAGGTCAGAATTGACCTCGATCCTCAATCGTCGCCACTCTTGGGTCAAAATTGGCCCCGGTCTTGGATCATCACCATAGTTAGGTCAGAATTGACCTCGGTCCTCGGTCATCACCACTCTTGGGTCAGAATTAGCCCCGGTCTTGGATCGTCACCTGAGTTAGGTCAGAATTGACCTCGATCCTCGGTCATCACCACTCTTGGGTCAGAATTAGCCCCGATCTTGGATCGTCACCTGAGTTAGGTCAGAATTGACCTCGGTCCTCGGTCGTTACCACTCTTGGGTCAGAATTGGCCCCAGTCTTGTGTCGTCACCTGAGTTAGGTCAGAATTGACCTCGATCGTCACCACTCTTGGGTCAGAATTGGCCCCGGTCTTGGATCATCACCTGAGTTAGTTCAGAATTGACCTCAGTCCTCGATTGTCACCACTCTTTACGTCAAAATTGACCTCGGTCTTGGATCGTCACTTGAGTTGGGTCAGAATTAACCCCGGTCCTTGGTCGTCACCACTCTTTAGGTCAGAATTGACCTCGATTATTAGACCTCTACCCTAAGCCCGCAGATTCAACTTTGACCCGTAGAATTGATCATCCCCAGCACACTCCTTATGTCCTCAGAATCGGCCTCGACCCTCTGAATTGGTCATACTCCCTCAAAAGCATCATGTGGTGTCTATTCAACGGTCATCATTTGTTCCAAACTCACCCATCGAGGGGCTCTGTAGACACCCCATTCTGCTACCCCCTAACTCTCCTTAGGTCCCTAGTACCTCCCTTCATCACTGTAAACCCAGGTCATGTCCCGAGTACTGACTTGGAAGCCATCGGGCACTCCCCGACTCAATTTGACCTAAAAGTCAAACCCTTCGTCTCGACCAAGACTCAATGAATCTTCGAAGGGCATTGAATACCCTTTCCAATGGTCCACCCCATGCGTGATTCTGACTTACCATGCGGGCGAACGATCCGTTTGCGTCTGAAACCTGACCTAGAGGCCACCGAGGGCTCCCGGGATCTGTTTGACCTAAGTCAACTCTTTAGCTCAACTAAGGATGAATGAATCTTCAAAGGTAACTGAATAACCTTTCCAACAGTCCATCATGTGCACAATTCTGACTATTCACGCGGATGAACGATCCGTTTGACTCCGAGAGGTCACCGAACATTTCTCGGGCCCGGTTGACCAAAGTCAACTCTCCAAACTGGGTCAAACTCTTTGGAATGTCAAAGTAAATCTCCTAACCTTTCCAATGGTCTGCCCAGTGTGCGATTCGGACTTACCATGGGAACGAACAATCCATTTGTGTCCGAATGATTCCCCATCCAATGGACCAACAAATGCTTCCGAGCCATATTTGACCCGAAGTCAACTCCCAAACCTGGGAGCGGTCCAAAGGACTTTTAAAGGTATCTGAATTACCTTTCCAACGGTATGCCCCGTGCACGATTCTGATTAACATTTTTCCCTCGGCGGACGATTTTCCAAAAAAGCCTGAAGCGCACTACCAAATGGCAGGTTCCATACCCTGCCTATCGACACCTGCCGATAGGCAGGAACATGTATATGCCGATCGGCACTTACCTGGGCCTATAAAAGGAGGCCTTCACCTCATTTTCAAGGGGAGCCCAGATATGATAAAAATCTCTCTGAACGAATCCCAGAAACCTCTCTCGAAGGCAGCGTGATTTCAACTTCCAAATCCCTTTTTTACTTCCACTTTTCATCATCCTTTTCATCAAACTTGGTGAATTAGCCACTCTCCATCATCATCCAAGTGCAAGGGCTACTCTCCAACATTCATGATCAAGCTCAAGATCTTCAAGAAGGTCCAACTTTCTCAAACTCTCTAAATTCTCTTAAATTCCCAATAACTTGTTTTCTTACTTAGCACTTTTATTATCTCATCTCACACATCCTAATATACTTTTTATTTAGTATTATTGTACATCTTTTATTTTCATAAAACCCAAAAAATAAGAAAAAGAGGGTTTGCTCATAAATTCCAAGTAGGGATTCTCACACTTTTCTCACAACTAAAACACTTTTTCTACACATATACACACACTTACAAATAAGAGATTCCCCACTTGGATTTATGGGATAAACCCCACCCTTCATTTTGTATGCGAACTACGTGAACTTTGATGACTTTATAGGCTACGTAGGCATCTTAGGGTAGAGCCCGAGACTCGAGTCCTTTTTCTCACTTTTTCTCTCATTTTTTTATCTTCTCTAAATCCACTTTCTTTATATTCTATATACTTGCCCTTAGTGACGCATTACTACATATGCGTTATCGTTCCATTATAACGATCAACGTAGGGGTAATCGTGTAAATCTTATTTTTATAATATTATTCTTATATCTTCCTACGGATGACTCGCTTTATCTTTTCCATGATACAATTCGATTATTCTTACATCTATTCTATATGTACACATGCACACATATCACGGGGGGAAATATAAAGGAAAATAGGAAATATCCATGAGAGACCGAAAGGGCGGAATGGGTGCCTAACACCTTCCCATTTCGTAACTTAGCCTACGAACCCTTCTCGAATCATTTTGGTTTCGCACGCACCAGTATGTCTTTGGATACCATCCTTCGGGGTGGCTTCCCCTTTTTTCTTTTGTCTATTTTGAGTAAAATAGTCTGGAGACTCTGAATCTCTCTACATTTTTACACCACATCTCAAACGACGTCGGCCGAAGCGATCCCGAGAGGGACGCACGGGACTCGAGGGATCCTTTCCTCCACACGCCCGCCCGCATGGCGAGGATCGGGGATGGCCACACTATCAAGGGCAGTCCATCATTCAAACCTTCCTGTAAGGGTCTTCACAGGGTGCTATGTGCTCCTCTGCCAGAAACCATCCGAGGTACAATCACTTCCTAGCTAGGAAGTCTGATAAGAAGATGTTGCTATTTACCCAGACCTCAAATCATAACTGGAAACCACACTACTTCTTCATCTCAGGGGCGTGGGAAATTGGTAGTTGTGCCCCCTCTTCATCGCTAGAGCCGAGGACCCCTCTGAGGTGGGGAAACTTATCATTGGCTGCCAAAGCCGACCCTGGGTTAAGCCAGGATAACCTTCAAAAGGTCAAAGACCTTCAAGATTAGGGGGAGCTTGGTTGGCTGGTCAAGTACGAGCATCTGATGACCCCCTACTACCTCTCTGAGATTGGCCTGAGGGAAGTCCTTTAACCAAGCTTTGTAAGTGTTTATTTTGCTAAGTTGTATCTCTGATATTTTAATGTCTCTGATTTACTAACTTAGACATATTTTTTACAAAACGCCCCGAAGGTATATAAGATGACCTGTGAGAGATGTATGCACCAAGCCTGATCAAGTTGGTGAAGAAAGCTGGGCTCAATGCTCCTCCTCTTCCCCCGTCTAAGAAGAACGTCGGCACTTCTAAGGCCGATGCTACAAAAAAGAGGAAACCCTCCACCACTGCCCCAGAGGATCAGAGGCATATTAAAGCCCAAAAAAGTGATCGTTCCATCCCTATCTCGTCAGATGATGCATTGGCTGCTCGTCTGAAGTAGCTGAAGATCAGTGACAGCCTCTTAGGTCATGGTTTGAAGGCAATGGATGCCATCGGCTCTGTTATGATCGATGCTGACAAGCGCTTCGTACGCTCTATAGACACTCCTCTACTCGTCGAGTTTTGCCTCCATAGGTCTATCCAGGTAAAAACTTCTGCTTTAAATTGCAAGTGTAACCTCGCCATTGATTTTGATTTGGGCTATCTTGATCTCATACATCTGACTTTTTGTTGCAGGGTATCCTCTCCATGCACCAGTTTGTTAACTGGACCCTGAGGAAGCTGCCCCTGATTGAAAAGGGAAGAGAGACCCAAAAGGTAGAGGCCGTGCTAAATGCTGAAGTGGAACGTCTGAAGATCGCCTTGGAGGGGTCTGAGAACAAGGTGAAACAGGGGGGAGAAGGAGATAACTAAGCTCCAGAAGGACCACATCTCTGCCCTGAAGGCCAAGGACAACGTTTTTCAATAAAAAGTTGATGTTGGAGTGAAAGCTGCCCTTGAAGATGCCTCTGAGAAGTGGTTGGCCGACTATCAGGTCTCTGACCAATTCATAAGCTTTGACTTTGAATACCTTGAAAGAGGTATTAAATCTAGTAGTAAATGGGCGACCATCAAAGAAAAGGAGTCAGGGAGTTTGACAGCCTCAGACTTCATTGATCTGGGTTTTGCAAAACCTCAGTTTGCTCAGGCCTTAAAAGAGGTTGAGGAGAAAGGAGGTACTGTGCCTGTAGAGACTGCCCAACCAGAAGCTACAGAGACTGAGGACGTCATCCCTCAAGATGATGGGGCTGAGGTTACCAATGTCAGCCAAAATGATCAGGCCGAGGTTACCAACCCTATGGCTGCAGACACTTAGATCATAACTTGTGAAGCTTATCTTGTAATTTTTATCTTTCATCTGTAACTTCATAACTTCTGATAATATTCTCTTGCACATTTTGATGTTATATCATCCTTAACTTGTTCATGTTATATCATCCTCTTCAGGGGATTTTGCTTCTTTTGATGAATGCTCCTTTGAATAGTTTTATGTGTCATACAATGGTGTTTGTATTAAGGTCTGAAATCTTAACATAATGGTGTCTTCATCACTAAACTATGATGTTACCCTTGTAAATTTCACCAAATTAATGGTGTTTTAAGGTCTGAGGTCATCCAACTATGATGTTTCACCTTATACCTTCTCACCAAATTATGATGTTTTAAGGTCTAAGGTCATCAATTAAGATGTTACCCCCATAAATTTTACCAAATTAATGATGTTTAAGGTCTGAGGTCATCCAACTATGATGTTTCACCTCAGACCTTGTCACCAAATTATGATGTTTTAAGGTCTGAGGTCATCAAACTAAGATGTTACCCCCATAAATTTCACCAAATTAATGATGTTTAAGATCTGAGGTCATCGACTAAGATGTTACCCTCATAAATTTTACCAAATTAATGATGTTTAAGGCCTGAGGTCATCAAAATATGATGTTTAACCTCAGACCTTGTCACCAAATTATGATGTTTTAAGATCTGAGGTCATCAAACTAAGATGTTACCCTCATAAATTTTACCAAATTAATGATATTTAAGGTCTGAGGTCATCCAAATATGATGTTTCACCTCAGACCTTGCCACTAAATTATGATGTTTTGAGGTCTGAGGTCATCAAACTAAGATGTTACCCTCATAAATTTCACCAAATTAATGATGTTTAAGGTCTGAGGTCATCCAAATATGATGTTTCACCTCAGACCTTGCCACTAAATTATGATGTTTAAGGTTTGAGGTCATCCAAATATGATGTTTCACCTCAGACCTTGCCACTAAATTATGATGTTTTGAGGTCTGAGGTCATCAAACTAAGATGTTACCCTCATAAATTTCACCAAATTAATGATGTTTAAGGTCTGAGGTCTTCCAAATATGATGTTTTACCACAGACCTTGTCACCAAGTTATGATATTTTAAGGTCTGAGGTCATCAAACTAAGATGTTACCCTCATAAATTCCACCAAATTAATGATGTTTAAGGTCTGAGGTCATCTAAATATGATGTTTCACCTCAGACCTTGCCACCAAATTATGATGTTTAAGGTCTTAGGTCATCCATATATGATGTTTCACCTCAGACCTTGCCACCAAATTATGATGTTTTGAGGTCTGAGGTCATCCAAATATGATGTTTCACCTCAGACATTGCCACCAAATTATGATGTTTAAGGTCTGAGGTCATCCAAATATGATGTTTCACCTCACACCTTGCCACCAAATTATGATGTTTTAAGGTCTGAGGTCATCAAACTAAGATGTTACCCTCATAAATTTCACCAAACTAATGATGTTTAAGGTCTGAGGTCATCCAAATATGATGTTTCACCTCAGACCTTGTCACCAAATTATGATGTTTTAAGGTCTGAGGTCACCAAATTATGATGTTCAACCTCATAAATCTCACTACAAAAGCATAATAAAATAAAGAATTGACACAGGAACTGCTCTTGTCATTAATATTCTTCTCATAAAATGATACATTTACATAGAAATAGTTGCAATATCATATGTAATACTTTTTCAGATGATCAGCATTCCATGGATTGAAGAAAGGTTCCCCTTCGAGATTTTCTAGCTGGTAGGTACTAGGTATAACCTCATCGATCACTTTGTAAGGACCATGCCAATTCGGGTGAAGCTTGATTGTCTTCTGCAATATCTTCTTCAACACTAGGTCTCCTACAACTATAGGCCTTGATTTCACCCTTTGATTGTAGAACTTTGTTGTTCTCTGCTGGTAGGCTGCTTGTCTGATCTCAGCGTCTTCCTTCCTTTCCTTAATCAAATCTTGGTCCAGTCTTCTCTCTTCCCCATTCTTCTCGGGGTCATAGGTCTGAAATCTGTGAGTGGGGAGTCCTACCTCTGTTGTTATGATGGCTTTTGAGACATGTGCTAACATAAATGGGGTCTCCCCCGTTAGTGTCCTAGCCATTGTTCTGTAGGCCCATAGAACTGCATAAACCTCTTCCGTCCATCTCCCCTTGGCTTCTTTCAGCCTCTTCTTAATTCCATCGAGGATCGTTCGGTTTATGACCTCCGTCTGTCCATTTCCCTGAGGTTGGCCAGGAGAGGAGAAGAACTGTCTTATTCCCACTCTTTCACAATATTTTTCTAAGGAAGAATTCTTAAACTGGGTTATGTTGTCTGAGATGAGGGTGTTTGAAAGACCATGTATGTATATGATGCTCTTCCAAATGAATTGAAATGTCTTCTGCTCTGTGATTGTGATCATCGGCTCAGTCTCCACACATTTAGAGAAGTAATCAATTGCAACGATTAGAAATCGATAATTATTCGCAGCCCTTAGCAATGGTCCCACCAAGTCAATCCCCCTTACTGCAAATGACCAAGGGGAACTGATTGATGTTATAGGTTGATGAGGTTGATGAGGGATAGTGGAGAATCTCTGACACTTATCACACATTTTCACGTAGGCTGCAACATTTTTGGCCAAGGTCGGCTACCAGTAACCCTGCGTGATTATCCTCTTGACTAAGGTCTCCCTCCTATGTGACTGGAGCAAGAACACTCGTGAACCTCCTGTAGGACGTGGGGGACATCTCCTATTATCGAGAACTTAACAGCTCTATACCTCAATTTCCTCCTTTCTAGCTTCGATTCCGGCAGCTCTCCCTCTCTGATATATCTGATAGGGAGTCCATCCATGAGTCTCCTAGGTTCAGGTTGAGGCAAGAGTTGGAAGCCTCTTCTTCCTTAATAGTTAGTTTGAGGAGGATCTCGACTGGTACTGTCCTTCTGAAGTCTATCCTTATTGCTGAAGCCAACCTTGCTAGTGCATCTGCATGACTGTTGTTTTATCGAGGTACCCTCTTCATCTTTACCTCTTCGAAGCCTTCTAGCATCATTCTTACCCTCTTCAGGTATTTGGCCATCCTTTCATCCTTGGCCTCATATACTCCAAGTACTTGGTTGACAGCCAACCTCGAGTCACTTTAAAGTAGGAGTCGGTCGGCTCGGAGGGCTTTTGCCAAGGAGAGGCCTACTACCAAGTCCTCATATTCTGATTCATTGTTCGACGCCTTGAAGTTAAACCTTAGCGCATATTCAACATCGGTACCATCCGGAGCTGACAAAATCAGCCGTGCACTGCTTCCACTTTCGCAAGAAGACTCGTCAACGAAGAGGTTCCAAACGTCTTCATTTGAAGAGAAGTTCCCTGCTTAAAAAGGTATTTATCTTCCTCATTCTTATCTATTTCTTTTATGGATCTACTAGAAACAACCTCTTTCGGGTCTCGGAAGACGTTACAATTTGATCCCTCGGCAATCCATGGATTATTCTCAAAGTCAGCCTCTTCCCATGTGAACTCAGCAATAAATTCTGCGAGTCAGCAACAAAGTCTGCGAGTGCCTATCCTTTAATGGACACCCATCAATATGCCTGACTTCTTAGGCTTGTGGAGAACTTTCCTTAGTGGGGAGTCAGTGAGAATGACCATAGAGTGGGCTTGGAAATAGGGTTTTATCTTCCTGGAAGCATGTATCAAAGTGTAGGCCAACTTCTCCATCCGAGGATAGTTCTGTTCAAACACTTAAAGGGCCTTACTATTTAAGTATATAGGCCTTTGTACCCCAAAGTATTCCCGTATTATCGCTGCACTTATAGCTGATTTTGAGACTGCTAGATAAACATACAACTTCTCCCCCAGAATGGGCCGAGATAAGAGGAGGGGGGAACCGAGGTAGTCCTTGATCTTCTTAAAGGCATTGTTACACTCTTCGTCCCATTTTAAGGCCTTTCTAAGCACCTTGAAGAATGAAAGACACTTGTCCATAGCTCTCGAAATAAACCTGTTGAGTGCCACAACTCTTCCAGTGAGCCTCTAAATGTCTTTTATACTTCTTGGTGTCTTCATATCCAACAGAGCCTTGATTTTCTCGGGGTTGGCCTTTATTCCCCTCTGATTGACTATGAATCCAAGGAACTTTTCGGCTCCTACTCCGAAGACACACTTGGCAGGATTGAGCTTCATCCTGTATAAGTCCATGGTGTCAAAAGTTCTCTCCAGGTCGGCTACATAAGTGTCGGGCTTCAAGCTCTTTGTCAACATATCATCTATATATACCTCCATGGTCCTGCCAATTTGATCTTCAAACATCTTATTTACAAGATGTTGATACGTGGCCCTTAAATTTTTCAAGCCAAAGGGCATGACCTTATAGCAATAGGTCTTCTTGTCTGTGATGAATGTTGTCTTCTTTGAGTCTTTAGCATCCATGAAGATCTGATTGTAGCCTGAATATGCATCCATGAATCTCATAAGATCATGCCCTGTCGTGACATCTACCATCTAATCAATCTGAGGTAAGGGATAACTATCTTTTGGGCAAGACTTATTCAGGTCGGTGAAGTCTACGCACATCCTCCATTTCCTATTGGCTTTGGGCACAATAACGACGTTTGATAACTACTCTGGGTATATGACCTCCCTGATGAATTTTGCCTCTTCTAACTTTCTGACCTCTTCCTTGATGACATCATACTTTTACCTGGAGTAAACTCTTCGTCTTTATTTGATTGGCTTAGCATCTTCTGCCACGTTGAGTTTATGGCACATAACCTCCGGGTCGATGCCAGGCATGTCTGCGTGGCCCTAAGTGAAGACATTCTACCTCTTCTTCAAGAATCTTATTAGCTCTTCCTTGATCTATGATTTTAAGGCCTTGCTGATTTGGATGGTTTTTTCCGATTTGTCCTCATTGAGGACGATGGATTCTACCTATTTCACGACTTATCCTTTCTTTAACTTTATTTCATCTATAGGATTAAGTGTGTCAATGTTATAAGTGGTTATTGCCCTCCTATGGGCCTCTCTCTCTTTTACCGAGTTGAAGTAGGATTCTCGCGCCGAGGTCTGGTCTCCATGCACTTCCCCTACCTCATATGGGGTCAGGAATTTTAGCATTTGGTGGACCGTTGATGGCACGACTTCAAACTCCTTAAGGGTAACTCTTCTTATGATGAGGTTGTAGGCCGAGAAGACGTTTTCATCCATAACAAAAAATTGATCTTTCGGGTCAACCTCTTAGGCCACTCGTCTCCCATTCGTACATCCATCTCATACATGCCCAATAGATAGAACTTCTCCCCACTGAAGCCCATCAATGGATGATGATAGGGTACTAGCCTGGCTCTGTTGAGGCCTAGGATCTTAAAACAGGTCCAGAACATCACATCCGCTAAACTTCCTCTATCTATGAGGATTCTCTGTACCTCACATCCATGCACTCTTATTGTTATTACCAAAGGATCATCATGTGGGGCTAGGATACCTTTAAAGTCGAGTCAGGAGAATCCAACTATAAGAGTATCCATATCTACCTTTTTTCTCTTCTGCTTAGCCTCTGAAGATGCCAAATTCACAACCTCTACTTTGGCCACTGACTTAGCCTCTGCCACATGAGATTTATGGTCGACTACTTCAGAGCCACCCCCTGCGAGTCCTCCATATATGGTGTTAACACCGAAGGAGATCATACCAATCCTCTTCACAGGGGCATTGTCGTCTTTCGATGGGAGGTCTGGATCGTCCTCATCATCACCATCAGAGTCATCATCTCTTCTAGCTAGGGTATCATCTCGACATCTTTCGTTTCTCTTCTTTTTAGGGTCATCTCTTCCCCTCTTAAGATCTTTACCGTCGACATATTTCCTTAGCTTTCCGTACTTCAACATCTTCTTGATTTTTTCCCTCAAATCGAAGAACTTGTCTATCACATGGCCATGGTCTTGGTGGAACTCGCACCATAGGTTCTTGTTCCTCTTATATGGAGGAGCCTTCAGCTTCTCTGGCCATCTCACAGACCGGTCATTCTTGATCTCATTGAGGATGTGTTCGCAGCTCACAGTTAGAGGAGTATAGTGTGCAAACTTGTTATCTACATGTTGAAATATTATAAAAAAAATCCACGAACAAAGTAGGAATCCAAATTTAGTTAATTACTACCTCAAACATTTTTAAGGTTAAAAATTCCAAAAAAAAAGGTAAAAACAACCCAAAAAACGGGGCTCAGGAGCTCCCGCCCTCGAACCCCAGGCTTCGTTAGAAATTTTTGCCCCACTTGACTCAAATTCTTGGATCCTCCATTGTAGATACATACATACTTTCACAAGCATGTAGTGTAGCATGTGAGTATTCTTTTCTTCCGTTCGTTTCTATACTACATTTGTATGGTTCCCACTGAGCATTCGGCTCACATCCCTCCTTTTGTACAATAAGTTGCATGTTGTTACGTACTTTGAGAGTGTTACACAGGTAAGTAGTTACTTGCATTTACGATTCGTAGCTTTGTTTACATGGCCTTTGGGGCACTTTCCTTGGGTCCTATCACGTAGTTGATAAAAAATTAAAATCGCATGTTAAAAAGAGTAACGTTAAATAATAATAAAACTGGATTAAAAACATCATTTAGGTTGTTCCACTGCACTTCACAATTAACGTACGAACCGGATCAAGTTGATCCTTTATTAACCCTTAAATCTGGGTTGTGGCGTTACAAGCATGGTGATGGATTTTATTTGCATGGATGTTTATATTCATTGGATTTATTCAAATTATATCTTGTGGACATAGTTTTTTCTAGTCTCTTATTTCTGTCACATGCTAAGAAGGGCATTTTATTTATGACATCTGACGTAGTTTGGCGGCAACTGCTGGCACCCCGACGATGAATCTGCACGGGGTGTTATGCACTTATTATAAATTTGTAAGATATATGTTCCCTCACTATTATGCCTTAAGTTTTTCTTAGCATTGAAGGTTTGAAACTTTAATGGTTGCAACTTTTTGTTTTGTTATGTCAATATGGATTTCATTAATCTTTTTGTGACATGTTTTTTATTTATTTTTTGGAGTTTGGATGTTACTCTTTTGTTGTATTTAAAACCAATTCCTTTTGTCAATTTTGTTTCTTTATCATGCCAATAATCTATCTTATTTGAATTTGCTTACTAATATTTTGGCTAAGTGGTTTTAATAATTTTAAATAGGTTTGAAATTGGTTAAGGAAGTGGAGAAAAGAAAGTATATTCTTAAAAACCCATTGCATCTTTTACTTGTCTAGTTGAGGACATATTTCTAAGCAACATTCCTTGAATTTTAGTCAAGGTAGTGGAAACAATTATTATTAAGCCATTTTGAGTGATGATGGTTCGGACTCGAAAGATGACTTTCAAGAAAGTGTATATGTTGCTTTTATGGTAAGACAGATGTTTGATCAGCTAGATGATTTAGAGGATTTTGAGGTTCCTCACCCGCTTGTATGAGGAATGATTACTTCCAACACCTCTTTGATAAATATTGAGAAAGAGGAAGATGTACTCCATCCGATTATGTAAAGATTTATTAGAAGTACATTAAACTCGAAAAGAGAAACTATGAACTATCCACTATGCTTGCTAATGGTGAAAATTAAAGGGTTATGATGAGTGAGATTAGATTGATAAATGTATGTGTAACACCCCACGCAATCTGATAAGTGAAGTGGCTAGCCGTCGCCGCCAAACTATGTCGGGCGCCACTAAATAAGTGATCATACTTATTATGTGGAAAATATATGAGACATTTAAATATTTCTACAAGATAATAATCAGATTAATCCAATAAATTTAATAATTCATGCAATATTAAAATCCACCACCATACTAATCTCCAAAATAAATCTAACTCCAATAAATATAAACTCAAATGAAATGACCCAAATGTAAATATTTGACAGAAACCGTAAACAACTGTGGAACCGATTAGCCGACTAAATCCATAAATAAAAGTCGCGAAATGGAAAAGTAATCCTACAATAATAAATCATTAAAAATAAAACTCCATTTTCACTTCCAAAATTCTCCAATCACTCCTATGCAGCTACTCCAGCGCTATACTTGAAATGTTAGTCAATGCAATGGGTCAGTGCCCGCCGCATGAATACAAGCTACTCTCCACAATTAGGGTCCTTGAGCCCAGATAGTAGCATTATACATAATAAATACCATATGTAATACCCCGTATTTTTATGATATTTATTTATGGGATTAATTGAATTAAATGTGTATTAATTGGGAATTAATTCAGATAAAAATACTAGAAAGACGCGAGTTGGTATTTGATTTTAATGGGTATATATGGCTATATATGAATATGGAAATTACGAAATTTGTCATGAGATTGAAATACGATAATTTGGAAATTTTGTTGAGACGCGTGTGACAGTCGCGTCAGGAATATTATTATTTAATTAAAAAGTGAATTTTAATTCTATTAACTGTATGGTCGTTTTGAGTGCGCCAATGCGTCCGGAAGGGTCGAAATAGTCAGAAAACACTAGCCGGGGATTTAGTTTGGGTCCCGGGGCATTTTTAGGTCATGCCGGCAACGTATAAGGGCAGTTTGGTAATTTTAGATTTTTGGGAATTAAAACCAACGAAAATTAGGAAATAAAAATCTGATTTGGTAATTACCCACTAAACCCACTAACTACACCCTATGACTTAATGGGCTACGGGGGTTATTAGAATTAGTTCCAAGAGTTTCCTAAGGCAAACCCTAGCCACCATTGTCACCTTGGAGAAGAAGAGCTTGTAGAGAGAAAAGAGAGGAGAAATTCTGCAGAGAGAGAGAGAACAATTCAATATTCAACATCAAATTCAGAGATATATCAGAGGCAAGTGGTTTAATTACGTTAATTGCATTGAATGTTTCTTCCATGCTTAGACATTTCTGAAAATTTCATTGTTTTTGGGAGATTGATGAAAACCCATTAAATTGGAATTAAATACTTACATTTTGATGAGGAATCGCATGTAGAATTGTATTTAGGTGATTATTCTGATGATAATATATCTTATATGAAACAAAAACGGATTTAATTATGACCATTGATGATCTTACAAATTTCTAGGGTTCATGTTCTTGAGATTGGGGAAAAATGTAGAAACTTGATAATTGGGTGATGATTAGGATGAATTAACCCCATAAACGTGTTATTATATGACCTAAGTATGTTTAGGAATGATTAGAAACCTTGAACAATTGTTGGATTGATGTTTGAATGTGATTAGAGGTGAAGAAAAGATGGAGAAAAGAAAAAGGAAATTCTGGGCCCGAAACTGACCTCTCGTTAGAAGACCTACCCAGGTCGTTCGAACGAGCTCGTTCGAACGAGCTTCTAACGAGTTGACAGTTTTCCTTATAACGAGAGGGATGTTCATTCGATGTCTTTCGTTTGAACGAGATCTCTTTAGATGCCCAGTTCGTTCGAACGAACTCTCGTTCGAAGAGCCTCGTTCGAACGAGACTTCTAACGAGCTGACAGTTTAGGTTTTTTGGCCTGTTTTGATTTCGCGTGTCCTGCAACCTTGTTTAATTGTAGAGATACCATTCCCTTGATGATAAATTGATATAGTTGGGATACTTGGAATATATTGAGGAGTAAAACATAGAAGTGCAATTCGAATTGAATGGAAATTGTGGAATAGGATGTGAGTGACTACTACGATGCGAGAATTATTAACGGCTTAAATAATTGAATTAATCGGGAACCAATGAATTGTGTAACATCATAAGTCAGTACGAGAATAATAAGTATACCACAAATAAAGATGGTAATATCTAAGATGTGTGCATGCTTAGTATATATGATTTGATGTGTATGACATACCTACCATACTTGCCATCACGGGAGGTTTACGTTCGCTTAGGGCCCTCTAATCCTTGTGTTGCCCGGATTTAGATTGGTACCTCGAGAACATAGGTCAGAGAAGGACTTATTGGGATGTTAATAAATCTGCTGATCGTGGGAGCGTAGGTATGTGCGTGACCCTTGTGATGTGACTGTGTTCGCCTCCATTGTTTTTGATTTGCTATTATCTAAGAACGATTCCTGAGAGATTCGGAATGCGTGATCCTTATGTACGTGATGTACCGGGTTGGATAGCAGAGTATGTGGGCACCGCAACTTAGTCTCGGGTGCTTGTATTGTATATTTATGGCGTGGCTAATATACACTTAAATTAATGAGAACTTTCATATTGGTATTGTGCGTATAAATACAGAAAAGCTTTGAGTAACTATAAGGGGATAACCTGTAATGAATTGTATTACTAATAATTGAGAACCTGAGTTAAGTAAAGCCCTCTATTTAGTTGATAACGCTGGAACATATAATGGGAATTGAGTAGTAAGGGGTAGAACTTATTACGGTTCGGTTAGATATGTATGTCACTTAGATGGGTACGGTACGTTAGGAGTGCACAAATTAGTCGAGAGGTGAGTACTTCATGTGAGTGCACATCCTAACATGTATTTTGCATTCATTGTTTTAATGTTATTAAAACACTTGCTGTTTTTAAAATAATCCCCACTTTCGGGATCTGACCCGTTTGCTTTCAAATCTATTTTTGTAAAAACCATTTTAGGTGCCCAGCCACAAGGACACCATGCATAGGATTTTTATTCAGGTGACGAGCTGTAGTTGTTTGTGGAAGTTACAAGACTTTGCTAGTAGACGCTTCATCTATCTTGACTCTATATTCAACTTTTATCAGTTGTAGGGCATGTCGCCCATTTCTATTAGAAACATTTCCTCTTTCAGATTTTCAGACTTTTGGCATGTAATTAATTCAGGTTACATTGTTTTACTTAGTTCAGTTGTGGGATTGTTGTGAGGATTTTTTCCTCCGGACTTATTATTATGTTGTTGGTTATTCTATTTCTTCGATATGGTGAATGGTTGTTATCCATTCATTATCCTTTTATTGCATGTTAATCAGAGTTAACTTAAAACTTGGCAACTCGGTTTTTAAAGACTAGGTGGTTAGTAATCATTAAAATGTTTTTGACAGTGATGCTGTTAACTGAACGAACTTGGCATTTTGTATTAATTTAATAAAGGAGTAGCTACCCGGTATTTAATTAGTCGGGGTGTCACAGGTGGTATCAGAGCATCAGGTTCTAGTGTCCTTTAGGATCTGTACGGATTATTATGTTTCCGCTGAGCTTTTTTTGATGTAGAGCCCTATATTTTAGGACTGTTGTATTCTTTTGTATATGCTACGTTCTTCAGCTATTTCAAGTTTATAACTGCGAACTTATAAACTTTATTCTTATTTCAGATGCCTCCACGACGTGCACAACGGTTTCCCAGGGATGCTACGCCAGAACCACAGCCCGCACCAGTTTAGGGCACGATGAATGCCGCCGAGGTTGCAGCCATTGTGGCCCAGGCGGTAAATGCCGCACTAGTCGTAGTTCCTTAGGCACCACCTCAGGCTCCAGTAACCGCGCCAGTTCTGGCACATGCATTCCCGTCTGCTTGGGAGCGTGTACGTGATGCTTTTCAGAAAGCACACCCACCGGAATTCGCAGGTAGCTCCGATGGTGTGGTTTCGAGTCACTGGAGGAAGGACATTCAGCGGCACCTAAGGATGTATGAGTGCACCGATGTCCAGAAGCAGATACTAGATACCTTTAAGCTAGTGGGGTCTGCACTGCAGTGGTGGGAGTCTATTACCACCGTGGAGGAGAGAGATACTCTCACTATACAGGAGTTTTGGGTGCGGTTTGACCGCAAGTATTTTCCGTCAGCTGTTCACACGGAAATGAGGAGGAAGTTGATGAATCTCAGGAAGGAAGGTAAGACTGTGGCCGAGTATGAGGCCGAATTCACTAATCTGTTGAATATTGTTCCGGATGAGATACCGACGGAAGAGAAGAAGATACAGAAATTTACAGACGGGTTGACTTGGAGGATCCGTCAGCATTTGTTGGGGAACCTATCGTTGGCCACTTACTCTGATGTGGTTAACGTTGCACTGTTACACTGCCAGGATCATCGCTTTCACATGGCTGAAGGCAGGATATCGGGAGAGTCCGGCCATCAGGGCAGGACTGGGGGAAATGGTGCCAGTGGGGTACATTCTGTTCAGGGGCAGAGACAGGGTGACCAGGGTTCCCAGTAGGGGGATCACAAGAGGTTCAGATCGGGAAATTTCAGGCACGGACAAGGAGGTTTCCGGCAGGGCCATCAGGGTCCGAACGGCCATCAGAACCAGCAGGGTCAGAATGGTCAACAACAGTTTCAATAGGTCCAGTAGGGCCAGGGGAGGAACGGAAACGGCCACCAGGGCCAGGGGCAGCAGGGACAGAGAGGGGGAACTTCCCGTGGAAGTGTTACGTTTGTGGCAAGACTGGCCATAAACGCCAGGACTGTCCGGATCGGGGCAGGGCTCCGCAGCAGCAGCAGGGTGCTCAACAGGTGCCGCAGAGACCCGTGTTTCCCGCCGCCCTCCCGGCGCCACCACAGATGGCAGCATTACCACCCATTCCAGCTGTCCCAGTTCAGCAGGGGCAGTTGCAGTATGGGAGAGTATACCAGCTTCAACAGGCCGCAGTCCCACATGATCCACCAGCCATTGAGGGTATGTTCTCTATTCAGGGGACTATGGGGCGTATTTTGTTTGACACGGGGGCTACACACTGTTTTATTGCTATGAGATTTGCACGCACCATTGGGTTGTTAGACACCGCCGAGGGCATGGTTACTTGTGTAGATTCGCCGTTGAGTAGGGGTTCCGTGATTTCACGTATATGTAGAGGCGTGGGTATAGAGATCGGGAGGTTAACTTTACCAGAGGATATGTTAGTATTAGAGATGACCGAGTATGATGCCATTATTGGCATGGATTGGCTTGTTGCGTACCGAGACATGATTGATTGTTTTAGCAGATGTATTATCTTTGCCATTCCCGGGCAGGAGATGTTTTTAGTGGTGATTCCTCGTCCTGAGGGAGGATCGTCCACTCACTTGTACTATATAGAAGAGGAGACCCCTAAGGAAGTGGTGATACCACTTGATTCGATTCTGGTTGTTCGAGAGTTTTTCGACGTATTTCAGGATATACCTGGATTACCTTAGAGTAGAGAGATAGACTTTGTGATCGACTTGAAGCCGGGAACTCGGCCTATAGCCCGCGCACCTTACCATATGGCTCCAACTGAAATGAGAGAGTTACGGGATCAAATTGAGCAGTTGTTGGGACAAGGGTTTATCCGGAGGAGTACTTCGCTGTGGGGTGCCCCTGTGTTGTTCGTAAAGAAGAGGGATGGATCGTTGAGGTTGTGTGTGGATTACCGAGAGTTGAATAAGGTCACGATACGGAATAAATATTTGTTGCCCCGAATCGATGACTTATTCGACCAGTTGAGGGGAGCTTCTTTCTTCTCAAAGATTGATTTGCGATCAGGATACCATCAGTTACGTATCAGGGAGGAGGACGTCTCGAAGACTGTGTTATTAACGAGATATGGTTCCTACGAGTTTTGGGTTATGCCTTTTGGCTTGACCAACGCTCCAGCAGTGTTTATGGACTTGATAAATAGGGTGTTCAGAGAGTTCCTTGATCAGTTCGTCATTGTCTTCATTGATGATATTCTGGTTTACTCCCAGACAGAGGAGGAGCATGTAGAAAATTTGAGGCAGGTTTTGCAGACGCTACGTTAGAATGAGATGTATGCAAAGTATGAGAAGTGCGGGTTTTGGCTGAAGGAGGTTCAGTTTTTGGGGCACATTATTTCCGACCGGGGGATATCTGTTGATCCCGAGAAGGTATCCGCGGTGAGGGAGTGGGGACAACCCACGACACCAACGGAGATCCGTTGTTTCTTGGGACTAGCAGGATAGTACAGGAGGTTCATTCAGGGATTTTCGAAGATAGCGGGTCCTTTGACACATCTGACTCGTAAGGGTGTGACATTCATCTGGAGTGATGCCTGTCAGTTGGCATTTGATGAGTTGAAGGATAAGTTGACCTCAGCACCTGTGTTAGCATTGTCGAGATCGAGAGTTGAGTATCTAGTCTACACCGATACGTCCTTGCAAGGACTTGGAGGTGTATTGCAGCAGGAGAGTCAGGCCATAACTTATGCTTCTCGTAAGCTTAAGCCTCACGAGAAGAATTACCCCACTCATGACTTGGAGTTGGTGGCAGTTGTATTTGCCCTTCGAATTTGGAGACATTACCTTTTGGGGGAGAAGTTTTGATTGTTCACGGACCACAAGTCCCTACAGTACCTATTCACGTAGAAAGAGTTGAATATGCGGCAGCGAAGGTGGCTTGAGTTCATGAAGGATTATCAGTTTGATATCCAATACCACCCGGGGAAGGCTAACGTGCTAGCAGACGCGTTGAGCCGTAGGCCAGTAGATGAAGTGGCAGGGGTGTGGAAGGCAAAGTGGAAGGAGTTGGGACACTAGGATGAAGTGGCCCAATCATTCATGTGATGACTGTTACACCACAGATTGTCACGAGAGTGGTAAAGGCACAAGCAGATGACTCGTTCTGTCAGGAACAGATAGTTCGATTATTAACAGAGGGAGCCGAGTCCTATACCGTTAGCTCAGACGGGGGATTACGCTTCAATGGTAGACTGGTAGTTCCGGAAGAGGAGGAACTGTGACACGAGGTGATGGCAGAGTCGCACGGCTCACGGTTCGCGGTACATCCCGGTGGGGACAAAATGTACCAAGACATGAGACGACAGTATTGGTGGAGCGGGATGAAGAGAGATATTGCCGTGTTTGTTTCTAAATGCGCCACTTGTCAGCTAGTAAAAGTGGATCATCAGAGACCGGCAGGACTTCTACAGCCATTAGAGGTTCCGATGTGGATGTGGGAGAGCATATCTATGGACTTTATCACGGGGTTGCCTACGTCACAGAGAGGTCACGACTCCACTTGGGTAATTGTGGACAGGTTGACCAAAGTCACTCATTTTCTACCCGTAAGGACAGACTACACTATGGGACAGTATGCCCAGCTCTTTATTGCAGAGATAGTGAGACTTCACGGTGTGCCCCTAAATATCGTGTCTGACCGAGACAAGATATTTGTTTCACGGTTTTGGGAAAGTTTTCAGGAGGCCATGGGCACGGAATTGCAGTTAAGTACAACGTATCACCCACAGACCGATGGGCAAACCGAGTGTACAAACCAGATGTTGGAAGACATGTTGCGTATGTGCATAATTGATTTTGGAGGTGGATGGGAGCAGTATCTTCCACTGGTGGAGTTTGCTTACAACAACTCCTACCAGTTCACCATTGGCATGGCTCCATTTGAGGCGCTGTACGGTAGACCTTGTCGTTCCCCAGCATGTTGGTTGGATGTGGGAGACAATAAACTACTTGGGCCGGAAGTGATTCAAGATACTTCGGCAAGGATAGAGCTGATATGGAGTCGAATTCGGGTAGCTCAGGAAAGGCAGAAGAGCTATGCTGATGCGAAGAGGTCCTTCAGGAAATTTGAAGTGGGGGACCAGGTTTTGCTCAGAGTATCTCCTATGAAGGGGATTATGCGTTTCGGGAAGAAAGGGAAGTTGGCACCGAGATATGTGGGACCATTTCCTATCATTGAGCGGATTGGACCGGTTGCGTATAGACTTGGGTTACCGGAGCATTTGCATCGGATTCACGATGTGTTTCATATTTCCTCACTAAGGAAATATCTTAGAGATGATTTGTCTCATTCTCACATTTCATTGGAGGACATCGATCTACAGCCTGATAGCTCCTACGAGGAGGGGCCGATTGCTATTTTGGACCAAAGTGAGCGGAAACTGCGGTCAAAGATAGTTCCGTTAGTTCGTGTTCAGTGGCGACATCATAATGTCGAGGAGTCCACATGGGAACGCGAGGATGAGATGCGCGAACGTTATCCAGAGTTGTTCTTACCAGGTATTTTCTAATTCCGAATTTCGGGACGAAATTCTGCTATTAGGGGGGAAGTATGTAATACCCCGTATTTTTATGATATTTATTTATGGGATTAATTGAATTAAATGTGTATTAATTGGGAATTAATCCGGATAAAAATACTAGCAAGATGTGAGTTGGTATTTGATTTTAGTGGGTATATATGGCTATATATGAATATGGAAATTATGAAATTTGTCGTGAGATTGAAATACGGCAATTTGGAAATTTTGTTGAGACGCGTGTGACAGTCGCGTCAGGAATATTATTATTTAATTAAAAAGTGAATTTTAATTCTATTAACCGTATGGTCGTTTTGAGTACGCCAACGCGTCCATAAGAGTCGAAATAGTCAGAAAACACTAGCCGGGGGTTTAGTTTGGGTCCCGGGGCATTTTTAGGTCATGCCGACAACGTGTAAGGGCAGTTTGGTAATTTTAGATTTTTGGGAATTAAAACCAACGAAAATTAGGAAATAAAAATCTGATTTGGTAATTACCCACTAAACCCACTAACTACAC
Organism: Sambucus nigra; assembly: GCA_949130495.1. Taxonomy (NCBI): domain Eukaryota; kingdom Viridiplantae; phylum Streptophyta; class Magnoliopsida; order Dipsacales; family Adoxaceae; genus Sambucus; species Sambucus nigra. The sequence goes on from OX422216.1 coordinate 191,163,997, forward strand.
CCTATGACTTAATGGGCTACGGGGGTTATTAGAATTAGTTCCAAGAGTTTCCTAAGGCAAACCCTAGCCACCATTGTCACCTTGGAGAAGAAGATCTTGTAGAGAGAAAAGAGAGGAGAAATTCTGCAGAGAGAGAGAGAACAATTCAATCTTCAACATCAAATTCAGAGATATATCAGTGGCAAGTGGTTTAATTATGTTAATTGCATTGAATGTTTCTTCCATGCTTAGACATTTCTGAAAATTTCATTGTTTTTGGGAGATTGATGAAAACACATTAAATTGGATTTAGATACGTACATTTTGATGAGGAATCGCATGTAGAATTGTATTTAGGTGATTATTCTGATGATAATATATCTTATATGAAACAAAAACGGATTTAATTATGACCATTGATGATCTTACAAATTTCTAGAGTTCATGTTCTTGAGATTGGGGAAAAATGTAGAGACTTGATAATTGGGTGATGATTAGGATGAATTACCCCATAAATGTGTTATTATATGACCTAAGTATGTTTAGGAATGATTAGAAACCTTGAACAATTGTTGGATTGATGTTTGAATGTGATTAGAGGTGAAGAAAAGATGGAGAAACGAAAAAGGAAATTCTGGGCTCGAAACTGGCCTCTCGTTAGAAGACCTACCCAGGTTGTTCGAATGAGCTCGTTCGAACGAGCTTCTAACGAGTTGACAGTTTTCCTTCTAACAAAAGGGATGTTCGTTCGATGTCTTTCGTTTGAACGAGATCTCGTTAGATGCCCAGTTCGTTCGAACGAACTCTCGTTCGAACAGCCTCGTTCGAACGAGACTTCTAATGAGCTGACAGTTTAGGTTTTTGGCCTATTTTGATTTCGCGTGTCCCGTAACCTTATTTAATTGTAGAGATACCATTCCCTTGATGATAAATTGATATAGTTGGGATAATTGGGATATACTGAGGAGTAAATCATAGAAGTGCAATTTGAATTGAATGGGAATTGTGGAATAGGACGTGAGTGACTACTACGATGCGAGAATTATTAACGGCTTAAATAATTGAATTAATCGGGAACCTATGAATTGTGTAACATCATAAGTCGGTATGAGAATAAGAAGTGTACCACAAATAAATATGGTAATAGCTAAGATGTGTGCATGCTTAGTATATATGATTTGATGTGTATGACATACCTACCATACTTGCTATCACGGGAGGTTTACGTTCGCTTAGGGCCCTCTAATCCTTGTGTTGCCCGGATTTAGATTGGTACCTCGAGAACATAGGTCAGAGAAGGACTTATTGGGATGTTAATAAGTCTGCTAATCGTGGGAGAGTAGGTATGTGCGTGACCCATGTGATGTGACTGTGTTCTCCTCCATCGTTTGTGATTTGCTATTATCTGAGAACGATTCCTAAGAGATTCGGATTGCGTGATCCTATGTACGTGATGTACCGGGATGGATAGCAGAGTATGTGGGCACCGCAGCTTAGTCTAGGGTGCTTGTATTGTATATTTATGGCATGGATAATATACACTTAAATTAATGAGAACTTTCATATTGGTATTGTGTGTATAAATACATAAACGCTTTGAGTAACTATAAGGGGATAACCTGTAATGAATTGTATTACTAATAATTGAGAACCTGAGTTAAGTAAATCCCTCTATTTAGTTGATAACGCTGGAACTTATAATGGGAATTGAGTAGTAAGGGGTAGAACTTATTACGGTTTGGTTAGATATGTATGTCACTTAGATGGGTACGGTACGTTAGGAGTGCACAAATTAGTCGAGAGGTGAGTACTTCATGTGAGTGCACATCCTAACATGTATTTTGCATTCATTGTTTTAATGTTATTAAAACACTTGCTGTTTTTAAAATAATCCCCACTTTCGAGCTCTGACCCATTTTCTTTCAAATCTATTTTTGTAAAAACCATTTTAGATGCCCTGCCACAAGGACACCATGCATAGGATTTTCATTCAGGTGACGAGCTGTAGCTGATTGTGGAAGTTACAGGACTTTGCTAGTAGACGCTTCATCTATCTTGACTCTATATTCAGCTTTTATCAGTTGTAGGGCATGTCGCCCATTTCTATTAGAAACATTTCCTATTTCAGATTTTCAGACTTTTGGCATGTAACTAATTCAGGTTACATTGTTTTACTTAGTTCAGTTGTGGGATTGTTGTGAGGATTTTTTCCTCCGGACTTATTATTATGTTGTTGGTTATTCTATTTCTTCGTTATGGTGAATGGTTGTTATTCATTCATTATCCTTTCATTACATGTTAATCAGTGTTAACTTAAAACTTGGCAACTCAGTTTTTAAAGACTAGGTGGTTAGTAATCATTAAAATGTTTTCGACAGTGATGCTGTTAACTGAACCAACTTGGCATTTTGTATTAATTTAATAAAGGAGTAGCTACCCGGTATTTAATTAGTCGGGGTGTCACAGGTGGTATCAGAGCATCAGGTTCTAGTGTCCTTTAGGATCTGTACGGCTTATTATGTTTCCGCTGAGCTTTCTTTGATGTAGAGCCCTATATTTTAGGACTGTTGTATTCTTTTGTATATGCTACATTCTTCAGCTATTTCTAGTTTATAACTGCGAACTTATAAACTTTATTCTTATTTCAGATGCCTCCATGACGTGCACAACGGGTTCCCAGGGATGCTACGCCAGAACCACAGCCCGCACCAGTTCAGGGCACGATGAATGCCGCCGAGGTTGCAGCAATTTTGGCCTAGGCGGTAAATGCCTCACTATCCGTAGTTCAGCAGGCACCAACTCAGGCGCCAGTAACCGCACCAGTTCAGGTACATGCATTCCCGTCTGCTTGGGAGTGTGTACGTGATGCTTTTCAGAAAGCACACCCACCGGAGTTCGCAGGTAGCTCCGATGTTATGGTTTCGAGTCAGTGGAGGAAGAACATTCAGTGGCACCTGAGGATGTATGAGTGCACCGATGTCCAGAAGCAGATACTAGCTACCTTTAAGCTAGTGGGGTCAGCACTGCAGTGATGGGAGTCTATTACCACCGTGGAGGAGAGAGATACTCCCACTATACAGGAGTTTTGGGTGCGGTTTGACCGCAAGTATTTTTGTCAGCTGTTCACACGGAAATGAGGAGGAAGTTGATGAATCTCAGGCAGGAAGGTAAGACTGTGGCCGAGTATGAGGCCGAATTCACCAATCTGTTGAATATTGTTCCGGATGAGATACCGATGGAAGAGAAGAAGATACAGAAATTTACAGACGGGTTGACTTGGAGGATCCGTCAGCATTTGTTGGGGAACCTATCGTTGGCCACTTACTCTGATGTGGTTAACGCTGCACTGTTACACTGGCAGGATCATCGCTTTCACATGGCTGAAGGCAAGAGATCGGGAGAGTCCGGCCATCAGGGCAGGACTGGGGGAAATGGTGCCAGTGGGGTACATTCTGTTCAGGGGCAGAGACAGGGTGACCAGGGTTCCCAGCAGGGGGATCACAAGAGGTTCAGATCGGGAAATTTCAGGCACGGACAGGAGGTTTCCAGCAGGGCCATCAGGGTCCGAACGGCCATCAGAACCAGCAGGTTCAGAATGGTCAACAACAGTTTCAATAGGGCCAGTAGGGCCAGGGGAGGAACGGAAACGGCCACCAGGGCCAGGGGCAGTAGGGACAGAGAAGGGGAACTTCCTGGGAAAGTGTTACATTTGTGGCAAGACTGGCCATAAACTGCAGGACTGTCCGGATAGGGGCAGGGCCCCGCAGCAACAGGGTGCTCGACAGGAGCCGCAGAGACCCGTGTTTCCCGCCGCCCTCCCGGCGCCACCACAGATGGAAGCATTACCACCCATTCCAGCGGTCCCAGTTCATCAGGGGAAGTTGCAGTATGGGAGATTATACCTTCTTCAGCAGGCCACAGGCCCATAGGATACACTAGCCATTGAGGGTATGTTCTCTATTCAAGGGACTATGGGGCGTATTTTGTTTGACACGGGGGCTACACACTATTTTATTTCTATGAGATTTGCATGCACCATTGGGTTGTTAGACACCGCCGAGAGCACGGTTACTTGTGTAGATTCGCCGTTGAGTAGGGGTTCCATGATTTCACGTATATGTAGAGGCGTGGGTATAGAGATCGGGAGGTTTACTTTACCAGCGGATATGTTAGTATTAGAGATGACCGAGTATGATGCCATCATTGGCATGGATTGACTTGTTGCGTACCGAGCCATGATTGATTGTTTTAGTAGATGTATTATCTTTGCCTTTCCCGGGCAGGAGATGTTTTTAGTGGCGATGCCTCATCCTAAGGGAGGATCGTCCACTCACTTGTACTATATAGAGGAGGAGACCTCTAAGGAAGTGGTGATACCACTTGATTCGATTCTGGTTGTTCGAGAGTTTGTCGACGTATTTCAGGATATACCTGGATTACCTCTGAGTAGAGAGATAGACTTTGTGATCGACTTGACGCCGGGCACTCGGCATATTACCCGCGCACCTTACCGTATGGCTCCAGCTGAAATGAGAGAGTTACAGGATCAAATTGAGCAGTTGTTGGGACAGGGGTTTATCCGGAGGAGTACTTCGATGTGGGGTGCCCCTGTGTTGTTCGTGAAGAAGAGGGATGGATCGTTGAGGTTGTGTGTGGATTACCGAGAGTTGAATAAGGTCACGATACAGAATAAATATTCGTTGCCCCGAATCGATGACTTATTCGACCAGTTGAGGGGAGCTTCTTTCTTCTCAAAGATTGATTTGCGATCAGGATACCATCAGTTGCGTATCAGGGAGGAGGATGTCTCGAAGACTGCATTCTTAATGAGATATGGTTCCTACGAGTTTCGGGTTATGCCTTTTGGCTTGACCAACGCTCCAGCAGTGTTTATGGACTTTATGAATAGGGTGTTCAGAGATTTCCTTGATCAGTTCGTCATTGTCTTCATTGATGATATTCTAGTTTACTCCCAGACAGAGGAGGAGCACGTAGAGAATTTGAGGCAGGTTGTGCAGACGCTACGTCAGAACGAGCCGTATGCAAAGTATGAGAAGTGCGGGTTTTGGCTGAAGGAGCTTCAGTTTTTGGGGCACATTATTTTCGACGGGGGGATATCTGTTGATCCCGAGAAGGTATCCGCGGTGAGGGAGTGGGGACAGCCCACGACACCAATGGAGATCCGTAGTTTCATGGGACTAGAAGGATAGTACAGGAGGTTCATTCGGGGATTTTCGAAGATAGCGGGTCCTTTGACACATCTGACTCGTAAGGGTGTGCCATTCATTTGGAGTGATGCCTGTCAGTTGGCATTTGATGAGTTGAAGGATAAGTTGACCTCAGCACCTGTGTTAGCATTGTCGAGACCGGGAGTTGAGTATCTAGTCTACACCGATACGTCCTTGCAAGGACTTGGAGGTGTATTGCAGCAGGAGAGTCAGGCCATAACTTATGCTTCCCATAAGCTTAAGCCTCACGAGAAGAATTACCCCACTCATGACTTGGAGTTGGCGGCAGTTGTATTTGCCCTTCGGATTTGGAGACATTACCTTTTGGGGGAGAAGTTTCGATTGTTCACGGACCACAAGTCCCTGCAGTACCTATTCACGCAGAAAGAGTTGAATATGCGGCAGCGAAGGTGGCTTGAGTTCATGAAGGATTATCAGTTTGATATCAAATACCACCCGGGGAAGGCTAACGTGCTAGCAGACGCGTTGAGCCGTAGGCCAGTAGATGAAGTGGTAGGGGTGTGGAAGGCAAAGTGGAAGGAGTTGGGACACCAGGATGCAGTGGCCTGATCATTCATGTGATGACTGTTACACCACAGATTTTCATGAGAGTGGTAAAGGCACAAGCAGATGACTCGTTCTGTCAAGAACAGATAGTTCGATTATTAACAGAGGGAGCCGAGTCCTATACCGTTAGCTCAGACGGGGGATTACGCTTCAATGGCAGACTGGTAGTTCCGAAAGGGGAGGGACTGCGACACGAGGTGATGGCAGAGTCGCACGTCTCACGGTTAGCGGTACATCCCGATGGGGACAAAATGTACCAAGACATGAGACGACAGTATTGGTGGAGAGGGATGAAGAGAGATATTTCCGTGTTTGTTTCTAAAGCCACTTGTCAGCTAGTAAAAGTGGATCATCAGAGACTGGCAGGACTTCTACAGCCATTAGAGGTTCTGATGTGGATGTGGGAGAGCATATCCATGGACTTTATCAAGGGGTTGCCTACGTCACAGAGAGGTCACGACTCCACTTGGGTAATTGTGGACAGGTTGACCAAAGTCGCTCATTTTCTACCCGTAAGGACAGACTACACTACGGGATAGTATGCCCAGCTCTTTATTGCGGAGATAGTGAAACTTCACGGTGTGCCCCTAAATATCGTGTCTGACCGAGACAAGATATTTGTTTCACGGTTTTGGGAAAGTTTTCAGGAGGCCATGGGCACGAAATTGCTGTTAAGTACAGCGTATCACCCGCAGGCCGATGGGCAAACCGAGCATACAAACCAGATGTTGGAAGACATGTTGTGTATGTGCATCATTGATTTCCGGGGTGGATGGGAGCAGTATCTTCCACTGGTGGAGTTTGCTTACAACAACTCCTACCAGTTCACCTTTGGCATGGACCCATTTAAGGCGATGTACGGTAGACCTTGTCGTTCCCCAGCATGTTGGTTGGAGGTGGGAGACAACAAACTACTTGGGCCGAAAGTTATTCAAGATACTTCGGCAAGGATAGAGCTGATACGGAGTAGCATTCGGGTAGCTCAGGACAGGCAGAAGAGCTATGCTGATGCGAAGAGGTCCTTCAGAGAATTTGAAGTGGGGGACTAGGTTTTGCTCAGAGTATCTCCTATGAAGGGGATTATACGTTTCGGGAAGAAAGGGAAGTTGGCACCGAGATATGTGGGACCATTTCCAATCATTGAGTGGATTGGACCGGTTGCGTATAGACTTGGGTTACCGGAGCATTTGCATCGGATTCACGATGTGTTTCATATTTCCTCGCTAAGGAAATATCTTAGAGATGATTTGGCTCATTCTCACATTTCTTTGGAGGACATCGATCTCCAGCCTGATAGCTCCTACGAGGAGGGGCCGATTGCTATTTTGGACCAAAGTGAGCGGAAACTGCGGTCAAAGATAGTTCCGTTAGTTCGTGTTCAGTGGCGACATCATAATGTCGAGGAGTCCACATGGGAGCGCGAGGATGAGATGCGCAAACATTATCCAGAGTTGTTCTTACCAGGTATTTTCTAATTCCGAATTTCGAGATGAAATTCTGTTATTAGGGGGGAAGTATGTAATACCCCGTATTTTTATGATATTTATTTATGGGATTAATTGAATTAAATGTCTATTAATTGGGAATTAATCCGGATAAAAATACTAGAAAGATGTGAGTTGGTATTTGATTTTAATGGGTATATATGGCTATATATGAATATGGAAATTATGAAATTTGTCGTGAGATTGAAATACGGCAATTTGGAAATTTTGTTGAGACGCGTGTGACAGTCGCGTCAGGAATATTATTATTTAATTAAAAAGTGAATTTTAATTCTATTAACCGTATGGTCGTTTTGAGTGCGCCAACGCATCCGGAAGGGTCGAAATAGTCAGAAAACACTAGCCGGGGGTTTAGTTTGGGTCCCGTGGCATTTTTAGGTCATGCCGGCAACGTGTAAGGGCAGTTTGGTAATTTTAGATTTTTGGGAATTAAAACCAACGAAAATTAGGAAATAAAAATCTGATTTGGTAATTACCCACTAAACCCACTAACTACACCCTATGACTTAATGGGCTATGGGGTTATTAGAATTAGTTCCAAGAGTTTCCTAAGGCAAACCCTAGCCACCATTGTCACCTTGGAGAAGAAGAGCTTGTAGAGAGAAAAGAGAGGAGAAATTCTGCAGAGAGAGAGAGAACAATTCAATCTTCAACATCAAATTCAGAGAAATATCAGAGGCAAGTGGTTTAATTACGTTAATTGCATTGAATGTTTCTTCCATGCTTAGACATTTCTGAAAATTTCATTGTTTTTGGGAGATTGATGAAAACCCATTAAATTGGAATTAGATACTTACATTTTGATGAGGAATCGCATGTAGAATTGTATTTAGGTGATTATTCTGATGATAATATATCTTATATGAAACAAAAACGGATTTAATTATGACCATTGATGATCTTACAAATTTCTAGGGTTCATGTTCTTGAGATTGGGGAAAAATGTAGAGACTTGATAATTGGGTGATGATTAGGATGAATTAACCCCATAAACGTGTTATTATATGACCTAAGTATGTGTAGGAATGATTAGAAACCTTGACAATTGTTGGATTGATGTTTGAATGTGATTAGAGGTGAAGAAAAGATGGAGAAACGAAAAAGGAAATTATGGGCCCGAAACTGGCCTCTCGTTAGAAGACCTACCCAGGTCGTTCGAATGAGCTCGTTCGAACGAGCTTCTAACGAGTTGACAGTTTGACTTCTAATGAGAGGGATGTTCGTTCGATGTCTTTCGTTCGAACGAGATCTCGTTAGATTCACAGTTCGTTCGAACGAACTCTCGTTCGAACAGCCTCGTTCGAACGAGACTTCTAACGAGCTGACAGTTTAGGTTTTTGGCCTATTTTGATTTCGCGTGTCCAGTAACCTTGTTTAATTGTAGAGATACCATTCCCTTGATGATAAATTGATATAGTTGGGATAATTGGGATATATTGAGGAGTAAAACATAGAAGTGCAATTCGAATTGAATGGAAATTGTGGAATAGGACGTGAGTGACTACTACGATGCGAGAATTATTAACGGCTTAAATAATTGAATTAATCGGGAACCTATGAATTGTGTAACATCATAAATCGGTACGAGAATAAGAAGTGTACCACAAATAAAGATGGTAATAGCTAAGATGTGTGCATGCTTAGTATATATGATTTGATGTGTATGACATACCTACCATACTTGCTATCACGGGAGGTTTACGTTCGCTTAGGGCCCTTTAATCCTTGTGTTGCCCGGATTTAGATTGGTACCTCGAGAACATAGGTCAGAGAAGGACTTATTGGGATGTTAATAAGTCTTCTGATCGTGGGAGCGTAGGTATGTGCGTGACCCATGTGATGTGACTGTGTTCGCCTCCATTGTTTGTGATTTTCTATTATCTAAGAACGATTCCTGAGAGATTCGGAATGCGTGATCCTTATGTACGTGATGTACCGGGATGGATAGCAGAGTATGTGGGCACCGCAGCTTAGTCTCGGGTGCTTGTATTGTATATTTATGGCGTGCATAATATACACTTAAATTAATGAGAACTTTCATATTGGTATTGTGCGTATAAATACATAAACGCTTTAAGTAACTATAAGGGGATAACCTGTAATGAATTGTATTACTAATAATTGAGAACCTGAGTTAAGTAATCCCTCTATTTAGTTTATAACGCTGGAACATATAATGGGAATTGAGTAGTAAGGGGTAGAACTTATTACGGTTTGGTTAGATATGTATGTCACTTAGATGGGTACAGTACGTTAGGAGTGCACAAATTAGTCGAGAGGTGAGTACTTCATGTGAGTGCACGTCCTAACATGTATTTTGAATTCATCGTTTTAATGTTTTTAAAACACTTGTTGTTTTTAAAATAATCCCCACTTTCGGGCTCTGACCCGTTTGCTTTCAAATCTATTTTTGTAAAAACCATTTTAGGTGCCCAGCCACGAGGAGACCATGCATAGGATTTTCATTCAGGTGACGAGCTGTAGCTGTTTGTGGAAGTTACAGGACTTTGCTAGTAGACTCTTCATCTATCTTGACTCTATATTCATCTTTTATCAGTTGTAGGGCATGTCGCCCACTTCTATTAGAAATATTTCCTATTTCAGATTTTCAGACTTTTGGCATGTAATTAATTCAGATTTCATTGTTTTACTTAGTTCAGTTGTGGGATTGTTGTGAGGAGTTTTTCCTCCGGACTTGTTATTATGTTGTTGGTTATTCTATTGCTTCATTATGGTGAATGGTTGTTATTCTTTCATTATCCTTTTATTGCATGTTAATCAGAGTTAACTTAAAACTTGGCAACTCAGTTTTTAAAGACTAGGTGGTTAGTAATCATTAAAATGTTTTCGACAGTGATGCTGTTAACTGAACCAACTTGGCATTTTGTATTAATTTAATAAAGGAGTAGCTACCCGGTATTTAATTAGTCGGGGTGTCACACCATAATAGAGTATTTTAATTTAAACGGGATATCAATTAACTTGAAAATAAAATATCTATCACTAACTATCGACATAATTAGACCACCCTTTATTTATATCTCAGTATCATGTGATAATATTCAACTAACTGTTATAATTTAATATAATTAATTCTTCTCATTTTATTTGATGCGACACCTCTATAGCCAGTTCACACTCTCCCCAGTCCTGCACATATTTTGGCTCACCTAAAGTTTCGTACTACACCCAATTCCGCCATAATACCTAGTTTGCCCATATTCTGTCAACCATGCACATATTGGTGAGGTTCCACCCACGACATGTCATTATATCCAGTTTGTCTGTATTCTATTATCCCTGCACATATTGGTGATGCCAACACACACTCCCATTGCTATAGCCAATTCGCCCCCTCTTTGTTAGCCCTACACATATTAGTGACGCCAATCCATTTTAATACCCTCTTATTATCTTAGGTATTAATTCTCAATTTCTCAATTTTTTATTATTTTATTTTAGCCACACCCTATAATTGAGCATCAATCCTCAAACCTACCCCTAGTTCCATACCTAGAGGTTTTCAAAACACAAGTACATCCTAACTTATTATATAGGATGAATCTCTACCATTAATCTCTTCCTAGTCCCGTGCCTAGGCTATCAAATCAACGGAATGACACAAAATCAGTCGCACCCGCAATACCTCATCCATAAAAATCTATACTAACTAGTTTCATACCTAGAAAGTCTTAACAACAATTAAGATATACTTACTAGTCCCATACCTACCAAGCACTCCTAAAATTAAGGTGAGAGCATAACTACCCCAAAACTCCGTGATTCCTACGGTGCCAAATATATTTAAGTCGCATAAGACAATATATCAATAATTCTACCCATTTCTCATAAGATCAAATATAATCTAATTTCATCCGTACAATTAATTTTCATAATTAAGTAATTTATTTTATTCAACTAATATAATTCCAACATCATGCAAATTTATGGTGTACACAATAATAATTCCCTTTCTATCATACTTACATACTTTTATATGATTCAACAATCCCCTTTCAATTTAATAAAGTTACTACGATATTTTACATGCTAACCTACATCCATATCAACCAAAAATCCAACCTCTACCCTAAGCACATAGGGTCTATAAGTCTTAATTCATAAAAAGATTTTTTATAAAACTAGTCCCAATAGATATTTCACTTTCCCTAAATAAGGTTTCCACTTTATTTTAAGAAAAACATATCAAGGTATATTGTCTCCTAATTAGACTGCGAAATCCCCAAAAAATAATATATCCTCTATTCAAAGAAGAGAAATAAGTCTTGATATAATGATGATTCAGCAGAATTTAACTCCCAAAGAATTGATGAAAAGGGGGGTGTTTATTATCGAACCCGATCGTCTATCTATAAAAAATTATGTGTATCAAACCATAGATATTTCATTGGTAATGTTTAGGAAATAATTAAAACACATAATACTTAAGATAGAGAATATAAGTATTCATGCCTAAAGAAAATTCGGTTAAAAATTCTGATTAGATGGCTGCATTCCTCTCAAAAATTTAATAAATACTCGTTCTTGCACAATCTTGAGAAAACACGATTTGAGCCTTCAAAAGTTGGGTTAAATCCTTATTTAATTTTGGGGTAGGTTTTGTAGATGAGAGGTGGTAAATATGTGGAAGACATATGGTTTAAAATTTGGTGTAAAAGTATAACCTTGAGTTAATTTTTATATGGAAAAAGGATTAAGAGTTTTAATTAACTCAAACTCTCACAAATCCCAAAAACTGCCGACACTGACCAGGCCGAATCGATTCGGTCTTGATCAACTACTGTCGTTTGAATGAGACCATGGGTTATTTGAACGAGACCATGGGTTACTGTCGTTAGAACGTCGTTCGAATGACCTGTCTTGCCCAATGTCCCTTCGTCTTCCACGAACGTTTGTTTCGCCATTTTTTCCCTACTTAAGCTTTTCTCTTAAACCTAAAATGCAACCCCATACTCTCCATCATGTAATTATCCTTAAAACAATTCTCAACCATCATTTGTATGTCTAAACTCCATTGGTTTACCATACCAACAATTGTAATCACCGATTTTGGGTTTTCACAGTTTCAAACAACCGTTCTCATAATTTTGATTCTACAATCCCTATTTACTCCATGTTTGCTACTAGATATCTAATATAATTCGTATTCTAACCTAAATAAATCATAGAATATCATGAATTGCATCTTTTAATCCACACAATATACTCAAATCACCAAAACCCATTTCATATAATGGTCCACTCCCAAAAAAACTATTTTCTTTATCACACCCACTGTGATATGAATCAAAATACTGCAATTAAATTAAAAGTAAGTTTAACTACTTGCCTGATAAGATTTGTAGTGTATAATTTTCTTTGATGTACACGAAGGTTTGATGAAGAACACAACCAATTCTTCTTGGTTTGGCTCCCAAAAACTCTCCCAATTTTTCCCTCTTTTCTCCCCTGCAAAACTAGGGTTGTCTTATTTAGTTGTATCTCCCACAATCTCCCCAGTGTAGGTTTTATATTTCTAATCTAGACATTAAGCCTATGGGACAAGCCCAAATGACCCGAACACTATCCTGTGAGCCTGATAATGGGTAAAAATGCCCTGAGACCCAATTGCTACCCCGGTACTCTTTTCTGACTATCTCAACCTATTTAAAGTCAACTATGCACTCAGAATTGTCATCCAAGTTAGTTTACTAAAATCTCCAACCTCGACTCAAATTACGACACATGTGAATTTAAAAATAACTTGAATTAATTCATTCTTAATTCTCTAATTTAATTAAATCCTCTAGATTAATTAAGTCATGTAGCACCAAATTAATTAAATTATATATCCCCAGAAATCCAGAGTATTACATACTCCCCCCCCTACAAAGGAATTTCATCCTCGAAATTAGGATGGGTCTAGTACTCCAAGACTCAAATATTTCCCTATTCATGTGACCCTAAGATTGCTACTGTAAGGACATTTTTGTCCATTATCAATTTGTATGTCGTACGCCGTTACACCGTTGAAGAAACTCAAGATCGCATCTACGTCAACGAATCCGAATATCAAAGCATCTTCAACATCATAACCTCTGCGAGAATGAACTTGGTAAAGTTTTGTTTTTAAGTTCCTTAAAGCTCATACTTAGTATTGGGAAATTTTTATAAAACGTTTTTATAAAAATAAGAAGTTTAAAAGAATTTTAATTTTTCTGGACCTCCGGACCGGTCCGCCTCTATACCGGACCGATCCGCCTCCGGACCAGTCCGCCCTCTACCCGGACCGATCCTCCTTGCTGAAGATCCAGTAGTCCCCGGACTAGTAGCGAACCGATGAAGCCATATTTTAAAAGAATCGATCCGAGGTCGGACCGATCCGCCTCCAAGCTAGACCGGTCCGCCTGGGATAAGTTCGATCAAATCCGTGTGATATTTTTCCACCTATTCATATTTCCTATATATATAACTGTTTCGGTGGTATATTTCTTTAAGTCTTTGAGAAAACATTTTTAAGAGTTAAAACACAACAAGACTTCAATTTTTGATGTGCCAAACATCTTTTTGATTCACACACAAAAATGCCAATTGCTTTTGTGAATCTTTTGGAACCCTAGAACACAAGCTTTGCTATTGTTCAACCTTTGTGGGGAGATCTTTGCAATCGAGGACTGCGTGTCATTGCTGAGGGAGTCTTTACAAAGTGTTATGGCTGCGTGTCATTGAGGAGTGCTGCGGTTCTTCCTTTGTTGTTTGGGCTGCGAGTCCTTGGAGGGTGCGGCGTGTATTCTCTTGCTGAGTTCAAGACTGCGTGTCTTTGTGGGTTGTCTGCGCATTGATCCATTGCAGATTTCTCTATGTAATAGTAAGTTGCGATTTATATATTCATAGTGAAATAAAGGTTTTACCCGAAAGGGTTTTTTTCCGGAAATCTGTGAAATAAATTTGTGTCACATGCTTTATTTAATTATGGGTTGACACACGCACCTTAGATGCATGTTTAGGGACTCTAATTAAATAAAGGGTACTTGGAAACTTGCGAATTTAATTTAATCAATTATCACACAGTCGCACTTTTCAGCTACACATATTTCTACCCCTTCTAATTGTGAATTATATTAAGTTTAAACTAATTAACCAAGGCGCCCATACACCCCGCACCTATGCTTAACTGCACAAATGTTACTCGGCTTTACTAGCCTTAAACCATAATATAACTTTCAACTCATAGTTATAACTACATATATGTATAATAACCAAGGTACCCAACCCATGTCCTAATGACCAAACATATCCCCACTTCCAACATCGCACTAAGTTTCATGTATGGGATGTCTTTCAAAGTGAAATCCAAAGAAGGAACCCCCCATACACTACTACAACATTGTCAAACATTGAGATCAATTTTCCCTCAGTCCGTACGACGTACCCCCGGATCCCTATCTCCTGACATAAAAGTATACTCATTCACTCTCATGTTACAAAAGACATCTTACAATACGACACACTTACTATCACTAGTTTCTTAGCATGAATGAATCACGTGCTATATCTCTCCTCTCGATCATAAGCCTTATCCACCTTGAATACCATCAGTGGACATCCTTACTCACCGGGATCAAATATAACAATGGAAAATTTTTCTTATAAGTCTATTATGCAACACACTATAACATATATACACATATATATAGGATAGACCATCCTTTATGTGGTAACTATCATAAGTAAATCATACCTTGGAACAACAAACACAATGTCTCATCATACTATATATTATAGCTCAAACATCCCCGCATAATTATCACTAATGTGTCGTTCATAATATACTTATCTCAAGCTCAGATCCTCAATCTCGATGTGGCTATATCATACATGTATTCTCGATTACCCAGTAATTTTTAATTTAATTCTTCTCAATACTTCCCCACCCATTAGTTATGGTACATATGTTTTCTCAGTGCTTCCTTCGCAGCACTCCCCGGTTCCACTAAACATATATCGTAATATCTCTCAAATTAAAGTGTTTCGTCTACATGTTCAATAATTTAACATTTAAAACTGATGCAATAGCATCCAACAATGACTCGTTACTCCCAACGTTTATTAATATCCATGCGTGTAACATCCCGCAATAAACCTCAAAATAATTTTCCCCAAAGCACTACTCCTTAGAATTGTCGACCACCAAAATTCATGGATCCAAAGCACATAGCTAAAATATCACCAATTATGTCTCCCGACACATAAATCAAACCGTCTATGACCATGTCTCTCAAGGCATCACGCGATATGATGCTCTCACTATCACTAAGTTCTCAGTGTGTAAACAATAATAAGCTAAATATGGGCAAAGTTGAAGGGGTTTAGGAGGGTATAAGGGTGTGATTTGAATTGATGGATCGAAATCTGGGTTTCCTTCCAAGAAGATGGCATTGGTATGATTTGGGAGTGGGTTATGAGTAGTGTTTGGTTTAGGATTGGCTGGTGGGGCAATGGTACCCCGGTTAATGAGATCTTGGATTATGTTTCGAAGGTAGAATCATTGGTCGGTGGTATGGCCAGCTATTTGGTGAAAGGCGCAATGAGCATCGGTCTTGAAATTTCTGGGAAGTAGATTGGGTAATGGACGTGGATCCAGGGGCTTTATAAGGTTTTGTCTTAACAGGGATTGGTGAACTTTGGAGAGGGGAGCATGGAGCTCAGGGTATTCCCTTCGGACGGGAGAAGGGAGGCTTTCCGGTGCCCATGATGTGGTTGGTTGAGATATGTTGTTGATGGTTGAGACTGCGGCACTGACAGGCTTGTCATATTTTCTGGGGGTGAACTGTCTGGACACCTTCTTTGGTTCAACTTCTGTTTTGGCAAGACCCTCTTCGATTTCTACTCCTGCTTCTCTGAGAGCTCAAAAATGGGTGTAATACTGTCCTCCCATGGTTGCTCGGACATGGGGCAAGAAATTCTTCTTCACTATAATGAGTTGTTCTTCTTCAGACGACCGATTGGTCATGGTAGCCGCTTTTTCCCTCCATCGGGATATAAAGTTACTGACTGATTCTCCGGAGTTCTGTTTGAGAAACTCTAAATCACGACGGGTGACCTCAAGCTCTTCATTGTATTTGTACTGCGACATGAATTCTCGGGCTACATCCTCCCAGCTACGGATTCTGGATTCCTCAAGAGATAAAAATCATCGGAGAGCACTGTCTTTCAAAGTTTGTTGAAACAATTGGGCCATCACTTCTTTCGAAGCCCCTAGTAGAGTCATGGAATGATGATAACTGCGAAGATGAAAAATCGGGGGACCACTCCCTCTAAACTTCTCGATATTTGGCATTTTAAACTTCTCGGGTAACCTTGCTTTAGGATAAGGAGACATATGGGTGTAGTCCATGTAATTTCCAGATATCGTGACTTGGTCAAACTTCTTGGTGAGCATCTTGAGATCCTCTTTGACTTTGTTCAACTCCTCCTCCTTTGGATCAGCAACCAGAGGCAAGTTAGCCATAGGCTGGGCAATGATTGGCATTTGAAGCTGGGTAGGCGACGACCCATTGGCAGGAGGGGCACGCGGAGCGTGATGATATTCTTTAGGGGATCCAGATAGGCTCGGGTGGACCCATAACACGAGGGAACAGGGCCTCGGGATCTTGAGGAATAGGACCTTGGTTTCGTTGCATTTTTCGGACCTTAGCTTGGAGGTTGTCAATCTTGGCCAGGAGCTGAGCTAGGACTGTTGGCAGATCCGGTTGTATGACTGGTGCTTGATCTGCATTCTCCATGGAAGATGGATGGATTCTAGATTCGGAAGAAGTAGTAGAGGAGCGAATGAAACTCCGAGGTGATTTGACTGAAGACCTAAGCCAATAGGGAGCCATGCCAAGGGCGTGCGATCAACTTGAGAAGGCGTAGGATGAGATTTATTTTTGAGAAAAGGGAAGGAACTATTTTTGGATTTTTGATAAAAAGGGAGAAATGTTTTTGGATTTTTGATAAGAAAGGGAGAAATGTTTTTTGGATTTTTGATAAGAAAGGGAGAAATGTTTTTAAGATTTTTGATAAGAAAGGGAGAAATGTTTTTGGAGACGGAACTCAGCATGATTATTATGATTATTATGTTCTCACTTGTATTTAATTCTCCTAAATGCAATGCCGGACGAGACTTGAGCCTGAAAAAGGGGGGTTTTAATATATGCAAAGCTACGGTTTGGGACTTGTAACCAGGCTCGCGGACAGAATCCCATTTTAAAAATGCGCGAAAATTGGACGGAAGATCGACCCAAAATTTTGGCAGAGTTTTAGGTCGAAACCGAAAATCTAAAGTGTGTGTCCTAGGTTTGACACCTATATGCGGGTATGCAGTTGGTTGGGTGAATCGGCATGGGTTCCCCCCTTTGGCGTGACTTCCACGATATACGTCTTGCTTTTGCGGGCAATCGGTACATGTGGATAAGCCATTTGATATACCTGAGTGTACATGAATTGCCTCACCATATACCTCGTGAGGACGGTACGAGTGAAAGCGAATTCGATATACTCAGCGTGCGTGAACGAATTCCCTGCGATAAACCTCCCGTCATGACTTCAGTCAAGCGGTACGATGCGGGGGAACCGTTCGATATACGTCAAAGGTACTTGGCCAATGGAAGGTGAGAGTCATATCGCTTAGGCTAGCTGCGACCTCCCGGACTAGCGCCCATCACGAAGTGACCCTCCAGTTACTGGGTAAAATTTGGTCAATATCAATGCTCTTTGGTGATGTCGTGTGAATCATGCATGATTCTCTTATTAGTAGCTTATGATGAGAATGCCTTTCTTTGATTATGCCAAACCGGGAACAAAGTACAAGTACCCCAAAAGGTACGCCAAGTATGGATAGGTGATGCATGCAACATGGGGATATACGTGATCCTAGGTGCACCTGGTGTGAGGTGTACATAGAGGATTTTCAACAAGTGTGTGAACATAAGCATAAGCATGGGATATACATGTGATAAAGGGGAACATGCATATATGGGGGGAAACATAAACAAATATAGCATCCATGTAAATAGAGTCAAGCCCTCAAAATAAACGTTGTCCCCAGCAGAGTATCCACTGTGGCCATCCCCGTCGATCCCCGCCGCGGAGGGAGGAGGAATCCTTCGGGTCCCGCGCATCCCCTCTCAGGAGAGCGCTTCGGCCGGCGTCGATTTTGTGAGGTGTGAAAAATATAGAGAGATTCAGAGTCGCCAGTCTATTTTACTCAAAACAGACAAAATAAAAAGAGGAAGCCACCCCGAAGGATGGCATCCAAAGACATACTGGTGCGCACGAAACCAAAATGATTCGAAAAGGGTTCAGAGGCTTAGTTACGAAATGGGAAGGTGTTAGGCACCCATTCCGCCCTTTCGGTCTCTCATGGATATTTGCTATTTTCCTTTATGTTTCCCCTCGTGAGAAGTGTGCATGTGTATATATATAGAATGGAGGTAGGAATCCTCGGCTTGTATCATGGAAAAGATAAAGCGAGTCATCCATAGGAAGATTATAAAAGTAATATATGAAAAATAAGATTTACGCGGTTACCCTTACATTGATCGCTATAAGGGAACGATAACGCACATAGAGTAATGTGTCACTAAGGCTAAGTATATATATAATATAAGAAAAATGGATTTAGAGAAAATAGGAAATGAGAAAAAAAGTGAGAGAAAGGACTCGAGTTTAGGGTTTTACCCCGAGACGCCTACGTAGCCTATAAAGGCATCAAAGTCCACGTAGTTCACATATAAAGCAAAGGGGTGGGGTTTATCCCATAAATCCAAATGTGGGATCTCTTATTTGTAAGTGTGTGTGTGTGTGCAGAAAAGGTGTTTTAGTTGTGAGAAAAATGTGGAAAAAGTGTGAGAATCCCTTATTTGGAATTTATGAGCAAAACCCTCTTTTTCTTGTTTTTTGGGTTTATTTATATGAAAATAGGAGATGTGCAATAATACTAGATAAAAAGTATATTAGGATGTGTGAGATGAGATAATAAAAATGCTAAGTAAGAAAACAAGTTGTTGGGAATTCAAGAGAATTTAAGAGGGAGTTTGAGAAAATTGGACCTTCTTGAAGATCTTGAGCTTGATCTTGAATGTTAGAGGGAATCCATTGAGCTTGGATGATGATGGAGAGTGGTTAGTTCACCAAGTTTGATGAAAAGGATGATGAAAATTGGAGGTAAAGGAGGGTTTTGGAAGTTGAAATCACGCTGCCTTCGAGAGAGGTTTCTGGGATCGTTCAGAGAGATTTTTATTAGATCTGGGATCCCCTTGCAAATGAGGCCAGGCCTCCTTTTATATCCCCAGGGGACTTCCGATCGGCCCTGTCATGGCACTACCTATCGGCAGGTGCCGATAGGCAGGGTCTGGGACCTGCCATTTGGCAGTGCGCCTCAGGCTTTTTCGGAAAATTGGCCGTCGAGGGCAAACCGTTGGTCACAATCGCGCACGGGGCATACCATTGGAAAGGTATTTAAGAGACCTTCGAAAGTCCTTTGGATCGCTCCCGAGTTCGGGAGTTGACTTTGGGTAAAATGTGGCTCGAAATCATTTGTCGATCCATTGGGCGGAGAATCGCCCGGACTCAAACGGCGCATTTGTCCGCATAGTAAGTCCGAATCGCACACAAGGCATACCGCTGGAAAGGTTAGGAGGTTTACTTCAACATTCCAAAGCGTTTGATCGGATTTGGAGAGTTGACTTTGGTCAACCGGGACCGGGAAGCGCTCGGTGGCTTCCCGGAGTCAAACGGTTCGTTCGTCCGCATGGAAAGTCAGAATTGCACACAGGATGGACCGTTGGAAAGGGTATTCAGTGCCCTTCGAATATTTAGCAGCCTCGATCGAGCTGAAGAGTTGACATAGGTCAAATAGAGCCCGAGAGTTCCCGGTGGCCTATGGGTCTTGTTTCAGACGTAAATAGCGCGTTCGTCCTCATGGTAAGCCGGAATCGCGCATGGGGTGGACCCTTGGAAAGGGTATTCGGTGCCCTTCGAAGATTCATTGAGTCTCGATCGAGATGAGGAGTTTAACTTTTGGGTCAAACTGAGCCGGGGGGTGCCCGATGGCTTCCAAGTCAGTACTCGGGACGTGACCTGGGTTTGCGATGATGAGTGAAGGTACTAGGGACCTAAGGAGAGTTAAGGGGTAACAAAATGGGGTGTATAAAGAATCATTTGACCGAACCATGTGGTCAATTTATGCATGGGTTGAGTTATTGGAAAATGGATTCATATCCTTTCGAAGATTCATTTATCTTCTCTAAAGAGAGAGAGATCAGAGTTAAATGGGACTCGGGAGTGCCTGGTGGAATCTAGATTAGAACTTGGAGTAAAACACATAATTCGTGAGGACCATGAGGTTGATCCACTCACGGGACAGACCGTTAGAAAGGGGATTCAGAGAGCTTCAAAGATTCATTGAGCTTTGATCAATCTAGAGAGTTAATCGAAGTTAAGAAGAGCCCAGGGTCAGTGTCCTCCATATCAGTACTCAGAGCATGAGCTAGGGTTTATGGTGAATGGACGAGTGCTAGGGAGCTAAAGAGGTTCTTAGGGGGGTACTATGATAGGGTGTCTGCATATTTATTATCATAAATTCTTTATACTTAAAAGGAAGATTATATGATTGATCACAAGCCTAAGATTAATATTATCTTGCAAGAGCTCAGAGGACAAGAGCAAGTAACTTCTTTAGAACCACCCATACAACATGAAATATTGCCTGATATCGATAGTATACTACTTAATGGTACATGTCACTTATACTGGATCACAAGTGGAGCCATGTTATAGTGGGAGAATTAGGCAGTATCCTGATAGGTTAGTCTATTAGGGAGAGCATTTCGACAAAGTTTGGAAGGAACATGAACTAAATATCAATAATTATGATAAGGAACTCAAAGACAATGATGTCAAGATTTGGCTAAAGGATATGAATATCAAGATGAATTTTATGTACTCGAATAAAGTATGAGAACTTTTAGACTTGCCAAATGGGATAAAACCTATAAGTAACATGTGGATCTATAAGAAAAATAGAGGAGTAGATGGGAAGGTGAAAACCTTTAAGGCATTACTTATTGTAATCAGGTTCACTAAAAAATATGGGATTGTCTATGAGGAAACCTTTTCACTGATAGCCAAGAGAAAGTCTATTCAAATTATTTTATCCATCATGGCTCATCTGGATTTTAAGATTTGGAAAGTTGACCTTAAGACTACGTTCTTGAATGGTAGTCTTGACAAGTGCATCTATATGATGCTACCCATAGAATTAATAACAAAGGGCCAGTAAAGCATGGTGCGCAACCTTAAGAGATCCATTTATGGACTTAAGCAAGTATTAAGGTCTCAGCACATCCAAT
This sequence comes from Sambucus nigra, assembly GCA_949130495.1. Classification (NCBI taxonomy): domain Eukaryota; kingdom Viridiplantae; phylum Streptophyta; class Magnoliopsida; order Dipsacales; family Adoxaceae; genus Sambucus; species Sambucus nigra. The sequence goes on from OX422216.1 coordinate 191,185,669, forward strand.
TTATAGAGGCAATCAAATCATTTGGTTTTGATCAATGTTTGGACAAAACTTGTTGGTATAATAAGCATAATAGAAACATGGTGGTATTTCTAATTACTTTACGTGAATTATATTCTACTAATTGAAAATTATGTGGTCGTATTATATAATACAATAGTGTGATTTTCTAATAAGTTCAATATGAAAGACTTGGGAGAATCCAGTCACATTCTTGGCATCAAGATTTTGCGTGATTGGAAAAATAGGATATTGGGATTATCCCAATATACTTATATCAACATAGCAACATAAGGTTGAGCATAGAAGATTACAAGAAAGGGTTTCTCTCTTTTAGACATGTAATTATTTATCGAAGGATCAGTCTCCCAAGACACCTAATCATATAGAAAAGATGAGGAATATACCTTATGCTTCAATGGTGCGTAGCCTCATATATACTATGGTTTTTACTAACTGAACATCCTTTATTCTGCTGGCATGGTCATCGGTTTACAGTCTAATCTACATGACGAGTAGTTGGCTACTGTTAAGAACATTCTTAAGTACCTGAAGAGGGCTAGAGATTATCTTATGGTTTACTGAACGAATAGTCTAGTACTCATTGAAATATGGATTTGGACTTTCAATCAGATAGGGTATCTAGTAGATCGATCTCAGTTTATATGTTTACCTTAAGAGATGAAGCCATAAGCTGGAGGAGTATTAAGAAATTATATATTGTTGATTCGATCATGTAGACCGAGTATATTGCCTCTTTAGAGGAAACAAAAGATGTTATCTGGCTCTTGAATTTCCTAAAAGACTTAGGTGTGGTTACTTTAATGCACTTGATAATTACACTTTATTATGATAATAGTGGTGTTGTTACAAATTTGAAATAACCAAGGAGGACCCATTATAGGGCGAAGTACATTGAGAATAAATATCACCTAATTAGGGAGGTTGTGCACAGGGGCAATGTCATCGTGATCAAGATTGAATCACTGGATAACCTAGTGAATCCTTTTACAGAGAGCTTACCAGCTAATACTTTTGATAGTCACACATAAGGAATAGGGTTCATGGTCATATGACTTAAAGACTAAGTGAGAGATTATTGGATTTTACTCTTAACACAATATAAAAATAATTTATTTTGATAAATATAGGATTTTAGTATTCATTTTAAGATAAGAATCATGTTTGTAAATATGATTTATATTTTTTAAAATTTATTGTTACATATTAATGTCGGTCAATAGAGCTTAGTACGAATTCCCGTGAGTTGGGTTCAGGTCGATCACAAGGAGTTTAGAATTTCAGTTCTAGCACAATTGAAATGTCCATAACCTAATTAGGGAGTTGACATCATATCCGAATGGTTAAGATGTCATCCTATTAGTTTATCTCAAACTATGGAAACTTGTATGATGGCTTGAATAACTTGTATGAAAGTTCGAAAATGGATTATGATCATTACATCCCACTAATGTATTGAACAGGACAACGTGTGATATTTGAGTATAAGGGTTGTCTTGATTAGACTCAGATAATCTCACTCTTACCATTTCTAAAAGGTGCAATACCCCTCCCTAATATTTTATTTATTTCTCTCATTGGTTGTAAAAATATAAAGACACTGATATTTGGATAATTATAACTGGGGTTATATTCTCATTTGACTTTATTGTAGGCTTGATGAGAATTATTGGAAGTTGTGGGTTGAAATGGGAGAAAATAAAGAAATTATAAAAGGTTATTCGAACAAAGTGGAGGTCGTTAAACGAGAAGCAAAGGTCCAGCCATTCGAGGGTCATTTGAAGTGTTAGATCGAACGAGGTTCGAACAAGTTGCCATGCTCATTCGAACGAGGGGAGAATCTCATTTAAACAAGGTTGTATAGATATTAAACCAAATTTCCCTTATTCGATGTCTCATTCTGGGCCATTGGATTAATGAGTTGTTGAACTTTAGTGAGTTCAGATTGGACAAAAATAAGATTTGGAAGTCTTGAAGGGTTTTATAAGGGTTGTTTAGGTTCATTTGGGTCATATGAGTTAGAAGAAGAGGGAGATAGAAAGATAAAGAGAAGAGAGAGAGAGAGAGAGAGAGAGAGAGAGAGAGAGAGAGAGAGAGAGAGAGAAGGGTTGTTCTTCCACCATTTTTGTGTGCCCTTCCATCGCTACAACAATTCTCACATTTAACTGTGAATTTTTTCGTAGCCAAAAATTAATATTTCTTTGCTGATAGTTTTTGGCAACGAAAATTATTTCGTAGCAAGTTCGTGGCCAAAGGCCCATTGCTAAATGTATTTGGTCACGAAAATAAATTTCGTTGCCAATTTTTAAGTTCATTTGCCACGAAATTATTTTCATGGATAATTACCATATTTAGGCTACAATTTGTTTCGTAGCTAATAGTCTAACATTTCGTTGCTAAATATCTAATTTCGTTGCCAATTCTTTATGTAAACTAGTGTGTTAGAAACTTTTAGCTACGAAATTTATAATTTATTTTGTAGTTAATTTTTCAATATCTCGTTGCTAAATGTCTACATTTCATTGCCAATTCTATAAGTAAACTAATCATTAGAAGCTTTTAGCTACAAAAATTGTACCTTCCCTCAAGTGCTATTGGCTACGAAATTTAATTGTTGGAGAATGATTCTTAATCATTAATTTTTCAATAACAAACTATCAAATCTTAAGCCGCACTCTTATTTATCAATTGCATATTTAACTACTAAAATATTTATTTTGATAATGGAATGTTGTTAAGTACATATTTTTTTATATTGAATTTGATAAATTAATGTATACCACGAAATTTAAACAAATAACCATCTAAAAAAAGACATTCATTAAAAATCCACAAAATAACTAAATTATCATAAATAAAATTCACATTAAGTCACATACAAACACATTGTCAAGTCAACTAAACACTAGTTAAAGGACATAGAAGTCCCACATTTAATCCCCTTACAAGCGACAAATATCCATGGTGCAAAAAAATAACTTAAACTTGTTAAAGGACTTAGAAGTCTCCGATTCCATTTGCAAATGTCAAAAGTTCATGGCGCCCCAAAAATAGCTTCCTATCATATCAAATCTGCAATTAAGCGAATACAATAGCATTAGCTAAAATAAAGTGGGATTTGATTCGTCTTTATCATGAAAAAGTTATAACGATGAGCGAAAGTTGATAATTAAAGAGATAATAATCGATTACGAATGTAAACATTTTAAAAGCATATGAGTAGAAAAACTAAAGGATGTCTAGATTACCATCATTCGGAAGATGAGGAACGTGATGCGATCAACGACTGAATCAACTTATCGGACTTTGCTTGTCGAACTTGAATAGACTCTAGCATTGCAAAGTCGTAGTAAATACCTTGAAATTATAATCCACAATTCGAACGTACAAGTCATTGGAACAAATAAATTATATATTATTGTTACAAAATAGGTCCTAACAATGGTTTAGTACACTAATTTATATAATTAAGTAAACTAAGAATATTTATCAAATAAAGCTTATATAATAGGCATGAAAATAAGGGAAATTCTTGTTTTGCAAAAAGTGTTAAATGTACTACAAATGTTTCATAAAAATAACATATATCATAATTTGGGGAGCCAAAATAACTAGTGGTAGCATAATAAAGGCATAAAACTACAAATGTAAGTAATAAAATTCATTTTGACTCTATATTATATTAATATTTGACAGTAATTTTTCTAAAAAGTCAAAATTTGTGTCTATATCTATAACAATAAAAGTACATAGTTATGCACCAATAAATTTAACATAAATAAAATATTATCAAGATCTTACTATAAAGAGGATAGAAATATGAACGGGGTGGGGGTTATTCACAAAAAATCAGTACACAATAAGAACAAAAATGATTTGAGCTCGCCTTTATTAACCCAAGAAACACAAAATGCACATGATATATCCTCTTTTCTGCATTCTTAGAGAAGGCAAACCCGATTTATCAACATTCATCAAATTAGCTAAAGAATCTGAAACTATATTATATTCTCTATAATAATGCAAAAATTGAACATCCATATCTTCACATAAAAGAAGAATTTCGTTAATAATATAACTTTTTAATAATAACCTTTGCATCTGATTCTAATAAACACAAAACATCGAAAAGAAACTACAATACCCTGTACACAAAATGCAAACATCTACAATAACCTATACAAAAAAACACAAAACATCAACAATACCCTTGTTCTTTGTAGCTTCAGATATTTTTTAACAATATATCTTTGACCAACTTTGAGTTATAACAATCAACAAAATAATAACTGCCACAACAATAAGAAAAGATATAACAATCAACAAAATAATAGCAGGGTAAATGGGCACCCCATTGTTTAGAACCGCTCTGTTTTAATTACAAAATAGCAAGGTAAATGGGAACCCCATTGTTTAGGACCGCTCTGTTTTAATTACAAAATAGAAGGGTAAATGGGCACCCCATTTTTCAGGGTAAAACCATCGGTATATGTACCTGAAATTGAGATCAGTCTATAGCGGCACTTTATAGAGAGAGAGAGAGATTGCATCGGTGCTTGAGAGAGAGAGAGAGAGAGAGAGAGAGAGAGAGACTGTAGTGGCGGGACTTTGTGCAATGATGGGTTGTTCCGATTTTGGAGCGCTTTGTGAAAGTTGAAATCGTGTGGGAGTGTAAAGGGTTTTAAAAAAATAAATTACCATTTGCCACAAAACTAATCGTTGACCCCTAACTTACATATTAGGCCACGAAATCTTTTTCCTTGAAAAAATATATATATTAACTACTACGAATAATTTCGCTGCTAATGACATTAATTTCGTTGCTAAATAATTTGCACTAACACTCCAGCGCGGGAAGAGTTTGTCGCTAGTCTTTTGGAGGTCAATTGTCAACGAAATTTGAATTTTAGTTGCTAAAGATGATATTTTTCGCCACAAAATTAATTTCGTTGGAGATGTTGATATTTAGCCACGAATTTTTTTTTATAGGTAAGAAAATCGTAGCTAAATGTAAGTTTTGTTGTAGTGCACCTCTCTCCATCACGAGCCACCACCCCTCCACCTTATATCCCCATATTTGTTATGTATTCTACCATATTTGAACCATACATACCATTTTCCACCATAGATGAGTAGATATGCGAATTTATGGAGTTATTGTTAGGGGTTCTTGAAGATGAAAATGGAAGACTAATGGAGTTTGAAGGGGGTTTTGCTTGGAAGATTGATCGAGCATACATTTTGAGTTGGGCAACCTCCTTGAGGCCACCTTATGAGGTGAGAGGTTGCCATATTCTTAGACATTACATGCCTACCATTATTGGATTTTCATTTGAGGTGGGAAAACATACTTTTAGTGTAAGACTCAATTTTTGTGTATAAGTAGTCTTGTTGTTAGAAATTAAGAGTAGCTTGCATATGATAAAATGAGGGGTTTCTATTAGATTGGTATTAAATATTTTTATGGAATAAAAATATTGGCAAAAATATTGTTCTATTGAAAGTAAAGGATGAGTTTTAAAATTTTCTTGAAATAAATGGGATTTTCATGTAAATGGTATGTTTCAAGAAGTTAGGTGATAAATACTTTTATGGAATAAAAATATTTTAAATTTACATTTTTATCCTTCTAAAGATATTTGGTAAACGAAGTTGAATTTCTTACAAAAACTAAGATTTTATAAAAATGCGATATTGGTTTGAGTTTTTATAAAGTAAAATGCCCTTTGGTCTAGAAAAATATACTTTTTCAAGTGTTATGATGTTTTTAAAATTAGTTGTATGTGTGGCCATCCCCCCCCCCCCCTCGGATCCTCGCGGTGGGCGGGCTACATGAGAGTGAGGATCCTTAGGTCCCGCGCATCCCTCTCGGGAGCTCTTCGACCGGCGTCATTTGAGGTGAGGTGAAAAATGTAGAGAGATTAGAGTCGCCAGTCTATTTTACTCAAAACAGACAAAAGAAAAGGGGACGCCATCCTGAAGGACAACATCTCAAGACATACTGATGCATACGAAACCAAAATGATTCGAGAAGGGTCCGGAGGCTAAGTTATGAAATGGGAAGGTGTTAGGCACCCATTCCGCCCTTTCGGTCTCTCATGGATCTTTTTTATTTTCCTTTTATTTTCCCCGAGATGTGTGTGCATGTGTATATATAGTGGAGATAGGAATCATCGACTTGTACCATGGAAGAGGTAAAGCGAGTCATCCGTAGGAAGGTATAAAAATAATATTAGAAAATAAAATTTACGCGATTATCCTTACGTTGATCGTTATAATGGAATGATAACGCGTGTGGAATAATACGCCACTAAGAACAAATATATGTATATATATAATATAAGAGACTAAAGTTTAAAGAAAATTGAAAATAAGAGAAAAAGTAAAAATAGGACTCGAATCTCGGGTTTTACCCCGAGACGCCTACGTAGCCTATAGAGGCATCAAAGTCCACGTAGCTCGCATGCAAAAATGAGGGGTGGGGTTTATCCCATAAATCCAACCAGGGAATTCTCTTATTTTTGTATATGTGTGTGTGTAGAAAAAAGTGTTTTAGTTGTGAGAAAAGTGTAAGAAAAGTGTGAGAATTCCCGTTTGGAATTTATGAGCAAACCCTATTTTTCTTATTTTTTGGGGTTTTATTTATATAAAAATAAGAGATGTGCAATAATCTTAAATAAAAAGCATATTAGGATGTGTGAGATGAGATAATGAAAGTGCTAAGTAATAAAACAAGTTATTTCGAATTTATGAGAATTTAAGGAGAGAGTTGAGAAAATTGGACCTTTTTGAAGATCTTGAGATCGATCTTGAATATTAGAGAGCAGCCCTTAGACTTGGATGATGACGGAGGGTAATGAATTCACCAAGTTTGATGGATAGGATGATGAAAAGTGAAGGTTGGAAAGGGATTTGGGTTTGGAGATCACGCTGACTTCGAGAGAGGTTTTCTGGATCTACTGAGAGTGATATGTTTCTGATTTTGGCTCCGCTTGCAAGTGAGTTCAAGACCTCATTTTTATAGGCCCAGGGCATTTCCGATCGACATAGCCCTATTCTTACCAATCGGCAGGTGTGTTTAGGCACACTGCCGATAGGCAGGGTCTGAGACCTACCTTTTGGCAGTATCTTTTGGTCGTTTTCAGAAAATCGGTGGCAGAATGCAAATCATTGATCAGAATCGTGCACAGGGCAAACCATTGGAAAGTTAATTCACAGACCTTCAAAATTATATGGACAATTCCCAGGTATGAGAGTTGACTTTGGGTCAAATATGGCTCGGAAGCATTCATCAGTCCATTGGACGGGGAATCATCTGACGCAAATGGATCGTTCGTCCACATGGTAAGTCTGAATCGCGCACGGGGTGGACAATTGGAAAGGATAGGAGATGTACTTTGACATTCCAAAGAGTTTAATTAGGTTCAGGGAGTTGACTTTGGTCAACCGGGACCTGGAAGTATTCGGTGACCTTTCGAAGTAAAACGGATCGTTCATCCGCATGGTAAGTCAGAATCGTGCACGAGATAGACCGTTGGAAAGGGGTTTCAGTGTCCTTTGAAGATTTATTCATCCTCGGTCGATTTTAAGAGTTTTACTTTTGGTCAAATGGAGCCTGGGAGTGCCCGATGGCTTCTAGGTCAGTACTCAAGGTATGACCTGGGTTTGTTGTGATGAAGGGAGGTTCTAAGGACCTAAGGAGAGTTTAGGGGGTAACAAAATGGGGTGTCTACAGAGCCCCTCGATGGGTGAGTTTGGAACAAATGATAGCCGTCAAATAGACACCGCATGATGCTTTTAATGGAGGATAACCAATTCAAGGGGTTGAGGAAGATTCTAAGGACCTAAGGGAGCGAGGATGACCAATTCTACTGGTCGAAGCCGATTCTGTAGGCTTGAAGGTGGGAGTGACCAATTCTGTGGGTCGAAGACGATTCTGTGGGCTTAAGGTGATGATCCAAGACTGAGGTCAATTCTAACCTAAGGGTGGTGACGACCGAGGGTCGAGGTCAATTATGACCTAACTTAGGTGACGATCTAAGATCGAGGTCAATTCTGACCTAAGAGTGATGACGACCAAAGATCGAAGTCAATTCTAACCTAAGAGAGATGATGACCGAGGACCAAGGTCAATTCTAACCTAACTCAGGTGACAATCTAAGACCGAGGTCAATTCTGACCTAAGAGTGGTGACGACCAAGGACCGAGGTCAATTCTGACCTAACACAGATGATGGTCAAAGACCGAGGTCAATTCTAACCTAAAAGTGGTGACGACCGACGACCGAGGTCAATTTTGATCTAACTAAGGTGACGATCCAAGATCGAGGTCAATTCTGACCTAAGAGTGGTGACGATCGAGGACCGAGGTCAATTCTGACCTAACTCTGGTGACGATCCAAGACCAAGGTCAATTCTTACCTAAGAGTGGTGATAACTGAGGACCAAGTTCAATTCTAACCTAACTAAGGTGACGATATAAGACCGAGGTCAATTCTGACCTAAGAGTGGTGACGACCAAGGATCGAGGTCAATTCTAACCTAACTCAGGTGACAATCCAAGACCGAGGTCAATTCTGACCTAAGAGTGGTGACGATCGAGGATCGAGGTAAATTCTGACCTAACTCAGGTAACGATCCAAGATTGATGTCAATTCTGACCTAAGAGTGGTGACGATCGAGGATCGAGGTCAATTCTGACCTAACTAAGGTGACGATCCAAGACTGAGGTCAATTCTGACCTAAGAGTGGTGACGATCGAGGACTGAGGTCAATTATGACCTAACTCAGGTGACGATCGAAGACCGAGGTCAATTCTGACCTAAGAGTGGTGATGACCAGGGATCGAGGTCAATTCTTACCTAACTAAGGTGACAATCCAAGACCGAGGTCAATTCTGACCTAAGAGTGATGATGACCGAGGATCGAGGTCAATTCTGACCTAACTAAAGTGACGATTCAAGATCGAGTTCAATTCTGACCTAAGAGTGGTTACGACCGAGGACCGAGGTCAATTCTGACCTAACTAAGGTGACGATACAAGATCGAGGTCAATTCTGACCTAAGAGAGGATAAATATTGGATGTTGGGTTCCACTGGGGAATGAGCTGGGGAAAAAGTAGAGTTTCCGTTGGAGACTTTGAAAATGACTTTCTTGAGTTCAGCTGGAGAAATTACCTCGTGATGTTGTGTTGAGCTGGGGGGCTGATTACTGGGGAAACGTTTGTGATCTTAGGGATTTTGCCGAGGAAAGACAAGTTTGATGTCGTAAACTTCACTGGGGAAGTGATTAGGTGGTTCGGGTATTGGACGTATTGCTCGAGGAGGTTTGAGACCTTTGGGGGATAGGAGGTGATCCTTAGAAATCCTCCAAGGACATTACCGGGAGGAGTTTCACTTGGTTTTTGAGAGTTCCGCTGGGGAAATGGGGGTTCCTCTTGAGCGGGTGTGAAATTTTCTTGGTTAAAATGTTCTAAATCCTTTCCGACATTTTTAGGAATTTTCTAAGGAATTTTCAGGATTTTCTAGTATTTTTGGGGAATTTTTGTACAAAATTTCAAGGGGATGTTGGTCGGCATGGTTCAGAGGGTGCCATTCGGTAGTGGCATGGACTTTTGGACTGTCTCGGGAAGGTAGGGGCAGTGCCGATCGGTGGTTGGTTGGTCAATGTCGATCGGCATGACGCTTGGCATCCTATATAAAGGGGGCAAATTCCCCTCATTTTTCACAGCTTATTTCTTTCTTTCTTTCTGCTATTTTCCTCTGCAAATCTTTCTAGCATTCCGATCTCTAAAAAATGGCCACCTTTGTGAACACTACAGCGCATAGGGAATGGTTGAATGTTGATGACTGGGCGAATGTGGAGTGGAGGGCCAGGGGGCCTCTTGCTTAGGGGAGTGAGAACTCCTTTGACTCATTTGAGCTGGTTACGGATGAGCGGACTTTGCTGCAAGAGGCATCGCGTCATCGCTCTTCTAAGGTAGTGAGCCCCAGCGGTTATGTAAGCAACCTGAATTTTGGCATTCTTATCTTTTTGGTGATTTTTCCTCCCTCCTTGAATTTTGATAAGGTTTCTTCTTTTGACAGTCTAATATCGCCTTGAAGAATATGCATGCCCGCGGGATGACTGGGCTTAAGGATGTCTGGGAGCATCTTCCACCTGTGGTGCGTTGGGTGGTATCATGAGCGAGTTTTGGGAGGTTGGCATCTGCGTTGGATGAGACGCCTCATTTGACAACGATCTTATGCGCTTTGGGGGAGATATGGTAGGATACTACCTATACCTTCCATTTCGGTTTTGGGGAGATGACGGTGACTCCCATAGATGTGCAACAGCTGCTGGGGCTAGACTGTGATGGAGAGCAGATAGAGGTGTATCGCTCTTTGAAGGTTAGGTTGGAGATGGTGAGGGCGGTGCTCGGTGACGTGGGGAGGATAGTTTTTGGGGATTCCATCCGACTGTCCTTACTGAAGGATGTTCTGCTGAGTAGGGTGGTTGATGTGTAGGATGGGCTGGAAGTGAGGCAGATGGCTCAGTTGTTCATTTTGTTGGTACTGGGAGGCTTCTTGGTGGCGTCGAGCGATGACGTCGTCCATTTGTTGTTCTTATCGTATTTGAGGATGTTTTCAAACATCCCTCTCTATGATTGGGGGAGCCTGACTTTGGCGAACTTCTATTTTTATTTGGATGCATTCAGCCGGTGCTGTCGGCAAACTTTTACTGGAGCCACGTATCTCCTTGAGGTATCCTTTAATTTTGCGCATTTTCCTTATGCGTCTCTTTTTTATTGTGAATTCATGTCTTTGTCAGACGTGGTTCTATGAGGTGATTGGGTGCAATACCCAGCTGATCACTTTGAAGGACAATACCATTACGGATTTTTTCCGATTGTATCGATGGCGCAAGGCCAATCGACAGTCGAAGGGATCTCTCTCTCCGGAGGCGGTGTGTCAGGTCTTAAATGGCTTGATCAGTGGTAGGGTAAGACCCTTTCCTTTTCAGCCTTATTTTTTGCATGTTCTGATTCTGTATTGACTTATACCTTCTTGGGGATTTTTCAAGTGACCTTTCACCCTTTGGGGACAACCATTCAGGATACGGGGGTGACCAGGGTGAACGCACAGATGAGGCGCTTACTGGCGTATGAGTTTGGCCAGGTATCTCGGGGAGCGAGTGGTTCGGAAGATTACCGAGGAGGAGGTAGTGGTGCCACCTGCACATCCTTCTATGTCTATGAGGCAGGATCGGCTGCTGTCGGAGGATGCGAGGATCGCGGAAATGATCGGCTAATCCTACCTATTGTACACTAATACGGTTGCACCGTATGATTATATGGACTTTGTGACGAGCTAGTTGTTGGCGCCCAGCATATACGATGCCCTACGTTTCCCTCCTGGGGGTTCGAGTCGGGCAGTGGGGTCTTCCCACAGCGGTGGTGGTCCGGCGACGGCGGCGGCGACTTCTGAGGTTTCTTTTGTTCGATTGCATACCCCTTCGTACAAAATTCGATGAACTGATGGAGGGATGGTGCCTATGTTGCACCTTCCTCATGCTATGGATTCGGAGGAGTTGGGTTTGACAGAGGAGGTTCTTCGTCCTGCGGTATACCTTTCTGTTCTTTTCCTCTTTTTGGTTCCTTTTCTGTTTTGATCCTTCTTTTGATACTGATTTTGCTTTTTACTTGTAGCAAGTTCTGGTGTCGACCACTTGGCTGAGGGACATCAGAGATTGGATATCTTCGGTGACTGCCCACATTCGGGATGCGGTCCCAGTTCCTTCTTATTTAGTGTCATCTGCTTCATCTGGGGAGGACTCTGTCTCGGGTAGTAGTGGTGTGTCATCTCGCCGTAAGGGAAAGATAGCGCGTCGCAGGGGTGGAAACTCTTAGAGAGAGGGGGAAAGGTAGTTGAGAGAGAGAAAACGTGGGTTCGGGCTAAGTCCCGTTATTTTTTTTTCTTATCTTTTATTTCCTACAAATGTGATGTAACACAGAAGACTATATATATGCAATGCAATGGTTTTTTTTTATTATCTTTTGTTAATGATGAATGAGTGAATGCATGCACATGCACTTTTACTTTGCTGCTGAGATCGTAAAAATAGATATTTTGGGATTTTTTGAAGGAAAGTTAAAAATGAGAAATTATGCAGGGGTAGAAGAGGATTTTTGAAATTCTGTTGAGAATATCAATTTATTTTTATTGGGTTTTTTGATTTTGACAAGAAAGGAAAAAGGGAAATTCTCAAAAATGGGGGGTTGCCGATCGGTAAGAACCTTGCACTACCTATCCGCAGTCAAGTCCAGTCCTATCAATTCAAATATTTGATTAGTGCCCTCTTCAGCCTTTTGTACCTTGTGGGGTAGGATTACTTCCGATTATGTGTAGGTATTATGCCCTTTGTGAGGGTTCTCAAGTATAAAAAGGGGTAAGGGTGGAGTGTTTTCGTCACACCTTCACATTCTTACTTACTTGCCTAGTATCTCTTAGTCTCGCAAGATGGCTCTTCCTGGTAGCATTTGAGTTTGCTAACTACCTCGAATCCTTGGAAGCGATGTGCTCTTATAATGTCGACTACGATACTTTCAACATGCGTCGAGTCTCTTTGTGGCGCAATCGGCCCATTGAGTGGAACATGTTGATGGAGGTGGTACAATTTTGGTACCCCAAAGACCATGTATTCCGTTTTGGGTTGGATGAAGTTTGTCTACCTACGAGGACTTTTCTGCCACGCTGGGAATAAATCCCCGTGTTGCTGCGGCTTTACCCGAATTTTTTCGTTCTCCCAGGGATTTACTGGAAGGTCTTCTTCACATTTCTCCTTCGGTGGCAAGATCACTGGTTGCTGGAGGAATGATCTCCCTCCCGACGGTGTTACAGTCTGTGCATTTGCGGGAAGTAGGTGATGTTGGTTATGCTGGAGACATTACTCTGGGCCTGGTTTTAAAATTACTGCTAGTGATTGGGGAACTTTGGTGGATCCGCAACTTGTAGTGGTTACTTCATGGATGTCATACCGTCGCAATCCTGCGGTGGTGATACTAGTGGAGACCTTAAATGGCCGGGATTCCTTGCGAGAAGGTGGTTCTGATTTCCTGCGAGGTAGCCCCGTGATGCTATTCATGTGGTTATCTGAAAGACTTTGCCTGGTGACTCTTCCAGAATATCCTTTATCGGTTGTACCCAACTTCTTTTCGCATCACTTCTTCAGTGTTGGCCTGAATATTGAAAGCTAGGAGAATTAGTTTGTGGAGAATGGGGCTCAGAGTCTTTACTGGTCAGTGCCTTGGTGGGGACAGTTGCTGCCTATTTCAGAGCTAGGAGAATATCCGTATATGTGGCTGGTTGGTCTCAGACAAACCTTTTTTATTTCTCTTGGCGGGTTATGCGCCAATTTGGCTGGGAACAAGTCGTACCACCTTGGACACTAAATTTCTTTCCGATAGAGGATTTCACTGAGCGTCTGTGCATCCAGTTTGGCTCTCTGTGGGAGAGTCGACATCCGCTAACCCATCCTTCTTAGTCTGTTGGGAGAGTTTGGCATGTCCCTGGGGATTATATGAGGTGGTTATGGAGGAGAGTAGTCAGCAAGATGTTGGCAGTGGAGACTGGAGAAAAGTGGCTTGTCTCTTTTGACACCATGGAAGGGGGTGTTGTGGTTTTTTTGAAAATGGTTTGAGCCTATCGGTCCATGGAGTGTCTGCGACACTCTGTTCAGGCAGGAGAGACTTGAGGACCCCAGAATGTAGATGATGATGACGGAGCGGGCTCCTCTGGTAGATGTGGATAGGACTCTTGGAGAGTTTGTTGTGTGATGGAAAAATGTAGGGATTTTGTTTTTTGGCTTTTTTAGTAGGGTAGGGGGAAGGTAGTTATCCGTTCCTTTTCTTATATAATCTGTATTGAAATTTCTTATTAGGGAAATAAACAAGTTTTTGATCATCCAACTGTGCCCTTTGATGAGTTTTGTTTTGTTTGAATTATCTATACCGATCGCTAAGGCATACATAATCCTTTTGTTCAAGTATATGTTGGAATTAACTGTTGTTCTCGGAGATAAGAAAAGAATAGTATTTTGTGAAAAAGAAAGGGTCGTGTTCATGTAAGGTTTATAAGATTCCTACGTACCTCTGGGGTTTTTTAAAAAGTTTTTTAATTTGTTTGAAAATGGTTTTTTACAGAGGATCAGGCCCACGTAGTTCTGGGTAGGGGAAATGAAGAGCTTTTTTTTTTATTTTTTTTAGAATAGAAGGGAGATGAGAAGAGTCGTAGTGCGCCGAGATTTCAGACTAGGGGTAAAACTTCTTGAAACGGTCCAGGTTGACTAGACGAGCCATCTCCTCCCCATATAAGTCAGTGAGCATGGCGGCACCGTCGGACACGATCTTCTTGACAATGTAGGGGCCGCTCCAATTGGGCTTGAATTTCCCTTTGGGGTCCCAGATGGATTTTATGATTTCTTTTAGGGCTAGGTCCCCCTCTCGGACACCGCGGTCCTTGACTCTCTTGTTGAATGATCGTGCTATTCGGCGATGGTATCCTTGTATGTGGTATAGAGCTTTTAATCTCCTTTCATCTAGGAGGGTTTGCTCGTCAAGGCGGCTTTGGTACCAGTCTTCTTTGCTGACCTTGCTCTCAAGCATGGAGCACAATGAGGGTATTTCCATTTCCACGGGTAGGACTGCTTCCATACCGTAAACTAGAGAGTAAGGGGTATCCTCAGTAGAGGTTCGAATTTATGTTGGGTATCCCCAGAGGGCGTATGGAATTCGGTCGGCCCAATCTCTATAACTTTCGGTCATTTAGCTAATAATGGCTTTGAGGTTCTTGTTGGAGGCCTCAACTGCACCATTGGTCTGAGGTCGATAAGGATAATATTTGTGTCTTTGAATCCCATACTCTTTGACCACTTCTGTAACTTCTGCCTCGAAGTGCAAATCGTTATCTGACACTAGCTCGTGCGGGTCCCCATATCGGCAGATGATGTTCTTCTTGATGAATTTGGCCACTTTCTTGGCATTCAGTACTGCGTATGACTCCTCTTCGACCCATTTGGTGAAGTAATCAATGGCAACTAGGATAAAATCATGCCCATTGGAAGCCTTTAGTGTAACCTTCCCTATGATGTCGATGCCCCAAGTGGAGAACGGTCAGGAAGAGGTCATGTTGTATAATTCACGTGGAGGTAAATGCTAAAGGTTGGATAATTATTGGCATTTGAGGCATCTTCGGACATAGGCAGTGCAATATTGGGTCATGGTGGTCCAGTAGTAGCCCTATCGGATGATCTTTTTGGCAAGCATGTGATTGTTCATGTGGGATTTGTATTCCCCGTTGTGGATCTTCTGCATCATCTTTTCAATGTCAGCCCCTGCGATGCAGTGCGAATGAGTTCCATTAAAGTTCCTTTTGAGCAGTACTTTATGACAAATGATGTACTGCGGCCAATCTTCGAAGAGTTGCTCGATATTTCTTGTTGGAACCCTCGGGATACCTACCATGCTTGAGGAGACTCTAGATATCATAGCATCAATAGTTTCCTAGCTCGGGATCTTCTGTAGTGATGAGCTCAATGTGGTAGCAGTGGGTTGGTTTGTCATGCTTTTGAATGAGGAAAGGGGTTAGTGTTATTCCTTTGGGCATGTCGACCATGGAGGCCACGGTAGCAAGGGCATAAGCTAGGTTATTCTTTGCTCAAGGTAGGTAATAGAAGGTGATATCTTAGAATTAGGACGCTAGTTCTTCTAAGTAGGCATGGAAGGGTTGGAGCTTCTCGTCCTTGACTCTCCACTTTCTGAGCACTTGATCGATGATGAGGGCGGAATCCCCGTAGACATCTAGGCATTGAATACCTTTCTTGAGAGAAAATCTGAGGCCTACGGTGCATGCCTCATATTTAGTCATGTTATTAGTGTAGGAGAAATTCAATTCGATGGCGATGGGAGTGTGAGAGTCATCTGGGGAGATCAGAAGTATCCCAATGCTATATCCCTTCTTATTGGCAGTGCTGTCAAAGAACAATTACCATCAAAGGTTGTCTTAAGCAGTGCAAAGGATGTTTTCATCTGGGAATTCGGAGATCCAGACATCAACTTCTTCTATGGGGTAATCAGAGAGGTAGTCAGAGATGGCTCTTCCTTTCATGGCTTTCTACGTGTTGTACACAATATTAAACTCGGCTAGGAGCATAAACCATCAGGCCATTCGGATAGATAAGGTGAGTTTCTCAAGAAGGTATTTAATGGGTTCCATTCGGGATACAAGTTTAATGGGCAAGGCGAGCATATAGTGCCGTAACTTTTGGGTGACCCAGACAAGTGTGACACACGCCTTTTCCAAAGAAGTGTAGTTAACTTCGTACTCGTCCAATTTGTGACTAGCATAATAGATGGTTCTTTCTTTGCGAGAATCTTCAAGGTTTTGGGCTAGCAAATCCCCAGCTGCGGTGTCGATTATGGTTAGGTATAGGAGCAAGGGGAGAATAGGTTGTATTGGTATAAGTATCGGGGGTTGGGTCAGAGATTATTTGATTCGGTCAAAAGCTTCTTGACATCCCTCGTTCAAAATCTTAGTTGAATACTTTTGGAGGAGTTTGAAGATTGGCTCACAGATGGAAGTTAACTGGATGACGAACTGACTGATGTATTGAAATTTTCCAAGTAATCCTCGGACTTCTTTCTCTGTTTAGGGAGGTGGCATCTCAAGTATGGATTTCATCTTGGTAGGATCTGCTTCTATTCCTTTCACACTGACCATGAATCCTAAGAGTTTTCCCTTTGTAACGCCGAAGACGCATTTCTGCGGATTGAGTCCCATCTGATATTATCACAGTTGTTCGAAGAACTTTCGAAGAGCAGGAACACGACCTTCTCTAGTTTTGGACTTGATAACCATATCATCCATATAGACCTCAACCTCTTTATGAATCAGATCATCCAGGATGGTTGTGGTAGCCCTCTAGTAGGTAGCCCCAGCATTCTTGATACCAAATGGCATAACGGTGTAGCAAAAGGTTCCCCATGGGGTGATGAATGCAGTTTTTTCTCGGTGGGCTAGGTGCATTTTGATTTGGTTGTATCCGGAAAACTCATGGACGAATGACTTGAGAGCATAACTAGATGTGTTTTCCACGATAATGTCGATATTGGGTAATGGATAATCATCCTTTGGAGAGGCTTTGTTCAAATCCCGATAATCTACACACATCCGAACCTTTCCTCCTGATTTCGGCACGAGAACTATATTGGCTAGCCATGTGGGATATTCGATCACACAAATGAAGCCTACGTTCAACTGTTTGACCACCTCTTCTTTGACTTTGAGCGACCATTCGGTGCAGAGCGTTCTCAAATTTTATTTGACCGTTTTGTAATCTGGGAGAGTGGGGATCTCGTGCTGAGCTATTTTAGGATCAATGCCAGGCATATCATTGTACGACCATGCCAAGACATCCACAAATTCTTTTAGCAATTCTTTGAGTTTTGCACGCCCATAATCGTCGAGGGTATCCCCTATCCTAATCTCACGCAATTGGCTACTAGAATCGAGGTTAACAACAATAGTCTCTTCTTTATTAACTTGAACGCGATTATGTTATTTATTATTATCCTTATTTAGATAAGTTAAGAATTATTCATTTACAAAATCATCACCATCAAAAGTTTGATTAGAATCTAAACAGTTAATCTAAGGCACATTAAGATACTCAAAATCTTCGTTTATTTTATTGATAGGAAAAATAGTATTGAGAACCTCATCAAAAGAGGACATGATTACATTTGAACAAGGATAGATAATAGAAGAAGAAATGGGGTAAACTTTGGGATTAGGGGAGATTTCAGCAGGTAAAACTAGCTCAGCATGCTAGTTGAGGAGAGGTGTATCAGTAACTTTAATCAGTTGGGATGGATCCGGTAATGTAGTGCCTAAGTGAACCATGTAGAGTGTAAGACCTAGTGTCTGTAAGCTAAAGAAATCCTTGGAGTCGCTTTCCTCTGGCTCTTCGGCATCTTTAGTGAGCGGTTGTACTTGGTGTTGTGAACTCTCAGCCCATGGGTAACTGTCTTGGGAAAAGATCTCCATTCTAGGCTTCATCTTCTTGTCTGTATGGTCATACCATGATTCCAAAAAGCCACAAAAGGGGAAGTCCTCACCCTCTTTGATGAATCGTCCGTTCAAGGAGTCACCTGGGATAGTATGGACGCGATCTAGTCCTCTCTTTGGTCGAGACTGGTGGATTATTCTGAGCTCTTGTTCTGACGATTGATACCCTAAACCACAAGGAGGGAAAGATTTCTTGAGTTCAATTGGATCAAGTATCCCTTACTGTCTTTGTACTAGCCCCAGACTGGGTATAAAATTCATGTTTCTGAACATTTAAATCATATTGACGTTGCCATGAGGGTCGTGTTCTGGACAATCTCTTTCTTTGAAGTCGTCCCCTGCCAGGAGTAGAAGTGGTTCAACTCGAAATCCTGATAGGATCATATCATTTAACTCGTGATGTATCTCAAGAATTGGACTCCTGGTACTTGCACCATCGGTATTTTTATCATCGCCCAAGATGGTAATGACCCGTCCATCGGTGAAGAACTTTAACTTTTAATGGAGTGAGGAAGACATGACCTTGATGCTGTGGAGCCAAGGTCGTCCTAGCAATAGGTTGAAACAGGCTGGGAGGTCAATAACCTGGAATTTGACAACAGGGTTTATAGGGACAGCCCCTATTATAAGCTTTATGGATCCCATCACCTCCCGACGGGTATTATCATTGGCACGCACAACGACAGAGGTTGGAACGAGGTCGCTTTATTTCGGGCCTAAACATTTGAAGGTTCTCAGTGGGCAGACATTCAAGGCGGATCCATTATCGATAAGAGAGAGGGGTACAACCTTCCCCATAACTTTGATGGAGATGTTGAGTGCATTATTGTAGTTTGGCCCAATCTTTGAGATTTTTTTTTTAGAAAAGGATATCATTCGGGTAGAGGTCAAAGATCTGACCAAATTTATCGCTTCTTCTAGTGTGGTAGAAGGAGCAACTGTGGGTCTAGTGAGTAACTTGATCAAAGCATTTCTGTGTAGCTGGAAAGACATGAAAATCCCCCATAGAGTGATTTTAGCTTAAGTTTTCTTCAGTTGATCGAGGATCTTCCTCTCCTCGATGGTCATCTCTGGCATATGAAGGTTTTCCATGCCCTTCCCCTTGTCATTTGTTGGTAGTGAGTTTGGGATCTGGTAATGCCTCCCTGATCTGGTCATGTGATTTACTAAATAAGGGAAAAACATGAATCACATTTCCTCGTCAACCTCGAGTTATTCTTCTACCTTGTTTATTTCTCTGAGGAGTTCTTCAAATGATATCATCCAACACATGTCGGCTACTAGACCAGTTTTTTCTGAAGCTTGCTCTTCATTCGAATCTTCGAATTCTTCCCCCATCCGATGGCAATAATTCTGTATTTCCATGTAAAGTCGATGTATTCCATAACTTCAATGGCTTCTTCATACAGGTCATCCCATTATGTGGGGATGTGCAAGGGTGAAGGGACCAAGCGCCCCTGTAGCTTCAGAGCATCAAGTAACTCGATCATACTGCAAATGTTGTTAGTTTATTTGAATAATTCTGCCATAATCTGGACAACACCATCTAAGCTAACTTCATCGGTCGGTACCACCCATCTATCTGACTCTCGGGCCCATTTATGTGCCTCCAAGAATAGCGTACTGAACCCTTGGTAATCAATGATCATCTGTGAGGGCAATTTCAGCTCGAACTCTAGGAGTTGTTTTAACACTTCTGATAATTCCATGCTTCCATTTTCAGAACGGGTACGGACAACAATGCATGCTCTGGTAAGGAGTGACAGTGCCTGATCAGCGAGGCTAGTAGGGTGTAGGAGGAAATATGGGAAAATTTATAGGGGTTTACGAAAGTATATGGGTGTGATTTGAGTTGAGGGATCGAATTCTGGGTTCTCTTATAGAAAGATGGCATTGGTATGATTTGGAAGTGGGTTGTGAGTACTGTTTGGCTTAGGATTGGTTGGTGGGGCAATGGTAAGCTGGTCCATGAGATCTTGGATTAAGTTTCGAAGGTGAAAGCATTGGTCAGTGGTATGGCCAGCAGTTTGGTGAAAGGCGCAATGTGCATCTGCCTTGAAGTTTCTTGGGAGTGGATTTGGCAATGGATGGGTATCCAAAGGTTTGATGAGGTTTCGGCTTAACAGGGCTTGATAAACTTTAGATTGGGGAGCATGAAGCTCGGTGTATTCCTTTCGAATTGGGATATGGCAGTTTTTTGATTCCCATGATGTGGTTGGTTGAGAGATGTTGTTGATGGTTGAGACTGTACCACTGGCAGGTTTGTCATATTTTCTGGGGGTGAACTGTCCGGACACCTTCTTTGGTTCAACATATGTCTTAGCAAGACCTTCCTCGATTTCTACTCCTGCTTCTCTGAGAGCCCGAAAGTGGGGATAGTATTGTCCTCCCATCGTTGGTCGGACATGGGGTAAGAAGTTCTTCTGCACTATGCTGACTTGTTCTTCCTCGGAAGGTCGATTGGTCATGGTTGCTGCTTTTTCCCTCCATCGGGCTATGAAGTTACTGACCGATTCCCCAGGGTTCTGTTTGAGCAGCTCTAAATAATGGTGGGTGACCTCAAGCTCTTCATTGTATTTGTACTGCGATATGAATTCTCAAGACAAATCCTCCCAACTATGAATTCTGGACCCTTCGAGAGACAAAAACCATCAGAGGGCGCTATCCTTCAAAGTTTGCTGAAACAATTGGGCCATCACTTCTTCAGAATCCCCTAGTAGAGTCATGGAATGGTGATAACTTCGAAGATGAACAATCGGGGGCCCACTTCCTCTGAATTTCTCGATGTTTGGCATCTTGAACTTCTCGGGTAACCTCGCCTTAGGATAAGGAGACATGTGGGTGTAGTCCATGTAATTTCCTGAGATTCTGACTTGGTCAAACTTCTTAGTGAGTATCTTGAGGTCTTCTTTGACTTTGTTCAATTCTTCTGTTGGATTAATGACCATAGGCAAGTTAGCCCCATACTGGGCAAGATTCGGCATTGGAAGCTGGGCAGGCGAAGGCCCATTAACAGGAGGGGCACGTGGAGCGTTATGATACTCTTCAGGAACCCAGATAGGCTCGGGTGGATCAACAGCGTGAGGAAATAGGGCCTCGGGCTCTTGAGGAACGGGAAACTGGTTTCATTGCATCTCTCGAACTTTAATTTGGAGGTTGTCAATCTTGGACACAAGCTGAGCTAGGACTGCCGTCAGATCCAGCTACACAACGGGTACTTGATCTATGTTCTCCATGGAAAGCGGATGAATTTCGTACTCGAAAGGAGTAATAGGGGAACGGACGGAACTACGGGGTGACTTGACTGAATACTGAAGCCTATAAGGAGCCAGGCCAAGGGCTTGCGATCGACCTGAGAAGGCGTAAAATGGGATTTATTTTTGAGAAAAAAGGGATGAAATTTTTTTGACATTTTTTTTAGATGGAAAGACAAAATATTTTTGGATTTTTTTGATAAAGAGAGGAGAAATGTTTTTGGATTTTTTTATAAAGAAAAGGGAATTTTTTTTGTTTTGATTTTAGGAGACGGATCTCAGCATGATTATTATAATTATTATGCTTTCACTTGTATTAATTCTCCTAAATGCAAAATGAAATGCCGGACGGGACCCAAGCCTAGAAAAATTGGGTTTGTAATATATGCAAAGCTATGGCTGGACTTATGACCAGGCTCACGAAAAGGGTCCCGTTTTTAAAAAATGCTCGAGAATTCGGGCGATAGGCCGACTCGAAATTTCGGCAGAGTTTCAGGTTGAAACTGGAAATCTAACATGTGTGTCCTAGGCTTGACACCTATATGCGGGTATGCAGTTTGGTTGGGTGAATCGAAAAGGGTTCCCCCTTTTGGTGTGACTTCCCCGATATATGTCTTGGTCTTGCGGGTAATCTGTATGTGTGGCAAGCCATTTGATATACCTGAGTGTACGTGAATTGCCTCACCATATACCTCATGGGTATGGTATGTGTGAGAGAGAATTCGATATACTCGGCGTACGTGAATGAGTTCGCTGCGATATACCTCCCGTCATGACTTCATTCAAGCGGTACGATGCGGGGGAACCGTTCGATATACGTCGAAGGTGCTTAGCCAATGGAAGGTGAGAGTCATATCGCTTAGGCTAACTGCACCCTACCGGATCAGCGTCCATCACGAAGTGACCCTCCAATTACTGGGTAAAAAATTGGTCAATAACAATGCTCTTTGGTGATGTCGTGTGAATCATGCATGATCCTTTTATTACTATCTTATGAGAATGTCTTTCTTGATTATGCCAAATATGGAGCAAAGTACAAGTCCCGATGCTACACCAAATATGGACTGGTGATGAGTGCAACATGTGGATATATGTGACCCTAGGTGCACGTGGTACGAAGTGTACATGGAGAATTTTCTACAAGTGTGCGAATAGAAGCATAAGCATGGGGTACACATGAGTAATAAAGGGGAACATGCAAATAGGGGGAAAATATAAGCAAACATAACATCCATGTAAATAGAGTCTATCCCTCAAAAGAAATGTCCCTAGCAGAGTCGCCACTGTGGCCATCCCCCCCGGATCCTCGCGACGGGCGGGCTACGTGAGAGTGAGGATCCTTAGGTCCCGCGCGTCCCTCTCGGGAGCGCTTCGGCCGGCGTCATTTGAGGTGAGGTGAAAAATGTAGAGAGATTAAAGTCGCCAGTCTATTTTACTCAAAACAGACAAAATAAAAGGGGAAGCCATCCCGAAGGACAGCATCTCAAGACATACTGATGCATACGAAACCGAAATGATTCGATACGGGTTCGGAGGCTAAGTTACGAAATGGGAAGGTGTTAGGCACCCATTCCTCCCTTTCGGTCTCTCATGGATCTTTGCTATTTTCCTTTTATTTTCCCCTTGATGTGTGTACATGTGTATATGTAGTGGAGATTGGAATCATCGACTTGTACCATGGAAAAGGTAAAGCGAGTCATCCGTAGGAAGGTATAATATAATATTAGAAAATAGGATTTACGCGATTATCCTTACGTTGATCGTTATAATGGAACGATAATGCGTGTGGAATAATATGCCACTAAGAACAAATATATGTATATATAATATAAGAGAGTAGAGTTTAAAAAAATAGAAAATGAAAGAAAAAGTAAAAATAGGACTCGAATCTCGGGTTTTACCCCGAGACGCCTATGTAGCCTATAGAGGCATCAAAGTCCACGTAGTTTGCATGCAAAAATGAGGGGTGGGGTTTATCCCATAAATCCAACCGGGGGATTCTCTTATTTGTGTGTATGTGTATGTGTAGAAAAAAGTGTTTTAGCTTTGAGAAAAGTGTAAGAAAAGTGTGAGAATTCCCGTTTGGAATTTATGAGCAAACCCTATTTTTCTTGCTTCTTGAGTTTTTATTTATATGAAAATAAGAGATGTGCAATAATACTAAATAAAAAGTGTTGATACCAAAATTAATACGCTGATGTGGACGAATAATATGAAGACACGTGTCAATATACGTGGCACAATAGTAACGAGGAAGTTCATTTCCCCGACCAATTCATGTTCTCTCCGAGCAGCGAAGATACCCCGAGGAACTCCAGCACTCCGAGGAACTCTTGATCAACGAGCAACTAAGGCGGTCCGAGCTGCATCTCGGCCGTATCATTAATTACCAGATAGACAACAGTTCAACTATTCATTGAATGTTTATAATCTTGACACACACGCTGCATTAAATGTATTACCCTTTCATGTGTATATCATTTAATGTATCGACCCTTTCATGTCTAGCCTCAAGGCTATAAATACCTTGTATCATCCTCATTCAAGGGGATCGGAATTTCTTGACTGAACTTGTAATCGAGAATTCCCAAACACTCAGCAATAACATAACAGTGGACGTAGGCCATTCTTATAAGGCTGAACCACTTTAAAAATCTTTGTCTCATTTTATTTATCTATGATTGAATAATTAGAGCGATCTAATTTTTTACATCAACAGATTGGCGCCGTCTGTGGGAAACGACTGTTGCTATCGTTTTTCACCAAAAATCATTTATCATCAATGGCAGATAATCCAGAATCCAGTAATCGAAATGCTGGGAGTACTGGAAATCCTCCAAATCCATCTGCACCTCCAGATCTGGCTGGAATTATGACGAATCTGGCTGAAGGACAAACCGCCATGCAAGAAACAATGAGGCAACTCATTCAAACTCTTCACGGCGGTGCACCTACCCATTCAAGGCAAAGGAGTGATCGTGAGCAATCGCGATCCAGGCGTACTGGGTCATATCGTAATGAAGAATCTAATGATTTTTCTTATCAACCTGGGCGAACTTCATCGATACGGGCTACGGATACAGATCAACATATCACCCTCTCTCCGGAGAGAACTAGCGCCCTAGAAAGATTAAGCAGGGCATCTCCTTTCAGTCGGTTAGGACCAAGGAGAAATATGAGTCCGCCTAGAGCCCCATCGAGAAGCTTTCGACCACCATCAGGTTTGTCAGAAGGATCAGCACAATCAAGACCAGCTACTCATCGAGATAGATATCAGGAAGCTACGTCAGAACAATCAATTGCTCGGACTAAGCAGCCCGAGGAAGGAAATGAAGCATGGAAGGGTTCTATTCAGCGATTGGAGGATAGACTTGGAGAAATGGTTAAAGAAAGGAATCCTTTACAGAGAACTTTTGTTCAAGGGACACCTTTTGTGCAGGCCATTGTGAATTTTCCTACACCATTGAAATTTAAAGCACCTGTAGTGACCCCTAAATATAATGGAAAGACAGATCCTGTTCTTCATATAGAACAATACCAAGCTGCTGCCGACATATATGCTGTCCCCGACGAGATGAGGTGTAGAGCATTTTCGGGAACTCTTACCGGATCTGCACAGATATGGTACAACAATCTTCCTCGGGGTAAGATTTCGACTTTTATTCAGTTAGCCGAGTTGTTCATTGGTAATTTCTGTGGAGCAAAGCCGGTAAAGCGAGTAGCGCACTTGTTAAGTGTTAGACAAAAATCAGGTGAGAGTACTAGAGATTACATAACTCGTTTCAATAACGAGAAGTTGGAAGTCATAGATTACGAAGAAAAGACAGCGATCATTGCTTTGATGAGTGGATTGCTGCCTAACAAGTTATATTATACTTTGGCCAAAGATCCACCTAAAACTATGTCGGAGTTGATGGAAAAAGCGGCCAAAATCATGAATGCCGAGGAAGCTATGGCTGCGAAGAAGAATATGGATAAAGAAACCAAGGTTGAGGTTGACAAATCTAAGAAGAAAGAGCAAAAAGGTAATGGTGGTGACAAGCACTCCAAGAATAATAGGACGTCATGGGAAGTCCTGAAAAAATATGATAATTATACTCCATTGAAGATGGGTATTAATCATGTTTTAGAAGAAATCAAGAATAACGAAGAAATCAAGTGGCCAGATAAACTGAGGACCAATCCTGAACTGAGAAATAGGGCCAAATATTGCGAGTTCCATAAAGATCATGGCCATACGACCAAAAATTGCATAGCCCTTCAGAACGAGATTGAAACGCTCATTCGAAGAGGAAAGTTGTCAAAGTATGTAGATCGCAGAGGTGAAAGGAAGAATGATGATAGAACTAGAGATCGTTCTAGATCTCCTCGTCGGACGGAGGAGAAAAAGAAAAGAGATCATGAAGATGATCCAGGTGAAGACCCCGATCTTCCAAAGAAGCCAATACAGCCTGAACGAGAGGTATTTTCCATACGTTTTGGGTCATTTGATTGTAATGTTATTACAGGAGGAGATGCTGGAGGGGGAGACCTTACTGCAGAAAGAAAGGCCTATCTCGGAGAGGCTCAAGCCTGCTCATATATTCAACGAATAAATCTTGCCGAGGATGATCGTCCGAGGAAGGTAAATAAAGAGAAGCTAGTTATTGGTTTTTCAAAAAATGATTTGGCAGATGTTCTTTACCCTCACGACGATCCCTTGGTGATCAAAATGAGGATGAAAGATGTGGTGATTTAAAGGGTGTTGGTGGACAATGGTAGTTCAGTAGACATCATGTACTATTCATGTTTTGATAGCTTGAATTTGAAATTATCTCAATTGGAAGCTTATCACAGACCCCTTCTGGGTTTTGCTGGAGAGAAAATTTTTCCACTTGGGACGATCAAGTTGGACATATTCATTGGAACTTGGCCTGCTTGTCGAACAGAAAGAATACGCTTCTTTGTGATGGATAAGAATGTGCAGTCAGCCTACAACATCATCATGGGAAGAGTTGGTTTGAAGAAGTTCGAAGCAGTTCCATCTACAGTGCATCAATGCTTAAAATTCCCAACAAACTTCGGAGTAGGAGTTGTGAAAGGTGATAAAAAAATAGCTCGGGAATGCTATTATTCATCTGCCGAGCAAGAGGAGCTTGAGGAATCAAGGAAAAAGACTATCACCTACCAGGTGGATGAAGGTACAAAAATTGAAACTCTTGATCCCAGGGATGAATCCCAACTTGTAAAAGGACAGGTGGTAGAATCTACAGAAAATGTTATTCTGGACGAGGAGCACCCTGAACGAGTAACCCAGATAGGTTCGTCATTGGATGCTTCAATAAAACAAGAGTTGATAATGTTCTTGAGAAACAGGAAGAAAACTTTCGCATGGAGTCATGAGGACATGCCAGGAATAGATTCAAACTTCTTATGTCACGAACTCAATGTGAATAAGGAGATCAAGCCTGTAAAGCAGAGAAGAAGGGTATTTAGCCCCGAGAAGAATCAAGCCATACAAGAGGAGGTCGAGAAGCTCCAGAAAGCCCGATTCATTGAAGATGTGAAATATCCAGACTGGCTGGTAAATGTGGTGATGGTAAAGAAGAAGAACAATAAATGGAGAATGTGTGTTGATTTCACTGATCTCAACAAGGCATGCCCACAAGATCATTTTCCATTGCCCAGAATTGACCAACTAGTGGATGCTACCTCGGGACATGAGCTGCTCAGCTTCATGGATGCGTATTCTGGTTACAACCAGATCAAGATGAAACCTGAAGACAGGGAAAGTACTTCTTTTATTACCCCTAGGGGAACTTATTGCTATAATGTTATGCCTTTTGGTTTGAAAAATGCAGGAGCGACATACCAGCGGCTGATGAACAAAGTTTTCACCGAACAAATCAGTTGCAACATGTAAGTCTATGTCGATGATATGCTGACAAAAATCAAGAAAGCTGCAAATCATTTAGTTGACTTAGCTCAGACATTTGATCAACTGGATAAATGCCAGATGAAGCTCAACCCAACGAAGTGCACATTTGGAGTACGAGAAGGAATGTTTCTCGGATACATTGTCAACCAGAGAGGCATTGAAGCAAATCCAGATAAGATCAAAGCTCTTTTAGGGTTGCGATCTCCAACAACAAAGAAAGAAGTGCAGAGTCTTACAGGACGAGTTGCAGCACTCAACAGATTTGTGTCCCGAGCAACTGACAAATGCCTCCCATTCTTCAAAACACTTCAAAAAACTTTTGAGTGGACTGATGAATGTGAGAAGGCCTTTCAAGACTTGAAAAAGTATTTGGGAGCACCTCCATTGTTGTCCAGGCCAATAACAGGAGAGAAGTTGTACTTGTATCTGGCGGTATCAGAGAATGCAGTTAGCTCAGCATTGATTAGATTGGAGAATGGAGTTCAGAAACCCATCTATTACACAAGTAAGGCTTTTCGAGGTGCAGAAATCAGATATCCAAAGTTAGAAAAATTGGCATTGGAATTAATTGAAGCAAGTAGAAGAATGAGGCCATATTTCCAGGCCCATACAATCGTCGTATATACCGACATGCCATTGAGACAAGCCCTTCACAAGCCAGAAAAATCAGGAAGACTGATGTACTGGGCAATAGAACTCGGTGAATATGATATTGTGTATGAACCTAGATCATCATTAAAAGGGCAAGCTGTAGCAGATTTTATAGCGGAGTTTACATACCCTGATACCCCCGAGGAGCAAAGGGTGCTCGCTGACCAACCTGTGGATGTTACAGGATCAGCAGACATAAACCCAGACCAACTCCAGTTGGTAAAAGGGCTTATGGATGAAGACAGGTCGTCAATTTCGAGATTAGACCAGCTCCGATTGGTAAAAGAGCGAGGAGAGATGGTCGACGAGGAGCGAAAAGTGTCAAGGGAGGATGAAAAGAAGCAACAAATATTTCATCGAGGAACCCTGTCAGATAAGGAATTTGAAGACGGGTTACCCATATGGAGATTATATGTAGATGGCTCATCTTGCACATCAGGTTGCGGCGCAGGAATTATTTTGAACACCCCAGACGAGATTGACATGGAATATGCTTTACGATTCCAATTCAAAGCCTCTAATAATGAAGCTGAGTATGAGTCCATGATAGCAGGTTTAAACTTAGCAAAAGTTATGGAAGCACGGCAAGTAATTGTATTCAGTGATTCTCAATTAATTGTAAACCAGATGACAGGAACATATGCAGTTAAAGGAGATTTAATGGCAAAGTATCATGCAAAGGTGATGGAGTTACTAACAGAATTTGATGCCATTCAATTGGTGAGAATACCGAGGATGGAGAATGTACAAGCAGACGCACTGGCCCGACTAGCATCAACTACTCGTACCGAGCTGTGAAGAACGATACCAATTGAAGTATTGGAAAGTCGTAGCATAGATGAAAACTTGACGATGAATGTTATTACCCTTGATTTAGGACCATCTTGGATGGATCCCATCAGGATATATATTGAAGAGGGAGGATTGCCAGAGGATAAGCTCGCTGCCAAAAAGTTGAAGTATAAAGCTGCTCGGTATGTATTAACTAATGGTATTTTATATAGACGAGGAATTATGGCAGGTTTGCAGAGATGTGTACATCCCTCCGAGGTGAAAGAATTGATTGAAGAAATCCATGAAGGGTCTTGTGGAGCTCATGTAGCAGGTCGAACACTTTTACAAAGGGTAATGACTCAAGGATACTATTGGCCGATGATGAGGGCTGATTGTATAGCCTATGCTAAGAAATGTGACAAGTGCCAACGTTTTTCCTCTATCCGACGAACTCCACAAGCATTGTTGACACCCATAACTTCCCCTTGGCCATTCGCCATGTGGGGAATTGATTTGGTGGGACCATTGCCGACCACCCGAGGAAGATTCAAGTACCTCGTTGTCGCAGTAGACTATTTTACTAAGTGGGTAGAAGCTGAACCCCTCATCGACATGACGTATGAGAAGGTATACCAGTTCGTTTGGAAGAATATCATCTGTCGATATGGTCTCCCTCATGCCTTCATCACAGACCATGGAACCCAATTTGATAACGAGGAATTTGCTGCTTATTGTCATCAGTCGAACATTTTGAAGGTCCATTCAGCACCAGGACATCCTCAAAGAAATGGACAGACTGAAGTGACGAATTAACACTGTTAAATGGTTTGAAGAAAAGGCTAAGTGAAGCTAAAGCTAACTGGATTAACGAGCTACAATCAGTATTATGGGCTTACCGAACAACTCCCCGAGCAGCGATTGGAGAATCACCATATATGCTGGCATTCGGAAGTGAGGCTGTAATACCTGCCGAGTTAGGTCTCCCAACACACAGAGTGCTGAATTTCAATTCCCCAGTCAGCGACTTGATGAGAAGACTGGATTTGGATATGCTCGAGGAAGTCAGAGAAGAGGCACCCATTAGGAATGCTGCTTACCAACAACGCACAGCTCTGTTCTACAATAAAAGGGTGAGGAAATGTGACTTAAAAGAGGGAGATTATGTGCTAAAGAAAGTAATTCAGAAACATAATAAATTGGAGGCAAACTGGAATGGGCCTTACCGAGTTACAGAAGTTGTTCGACCAGGAACTTACCGAATAGCAACTCTAGAAGGAGAAGAATTCAAGAATGCTTGGAATGCTGAACACCTTCGCAAGTATTATCAATGATGTAAAATGTACAACGGTTCCATCAATATGAATAAAACAATGATGTTTTCACCATTTCCCTCTCCTTTGTTTGAAAGTTTTTCGGGGAATACTAGTGTTGTACACTACGCTGCGCTACTCGACAGCAAAAAGAAGACAATAGTTCAGACCCACGACCAACTCCGGTTGGTAAAAGGGCGAGAACCAAAAAATATACTCCTTTGGTTAGGAGGCGTACACTAGCGTGACCAACTAAGGTTGATAAGATAACTAGTGGACAGATAGTTCGAAAGAACCAAAAAATATACTCCTTTGGTTAGGAGGCGTACACTAGCGTGACCAACTAAGGTTGGTAAGATAACTAGTGGACAGATAGTTCGAAAGAACCAAAAAATATACTCCTTTGGTTAGGAGACGTACACTAGCGTGACCAACTAAGGTTGGTAAGATAACTAGTGGACAGATAGTTCTAAAGAACCAAAAAATATACTCCTTTAGTTAGGAGGCATACACTAGCGTGACCAACTAAGGTTGGTAAGATAACTAGTGGAGATAATTCAATAATCAACTACGGTTGAGGGAAGAACAATATCATTTGATTTGAAAATAGGCCAACAAGTTGGTCGGAAGGTAAAATCATTCCAGAAAATACAAAGAATTCCCAACTGAACCAAGTATAGTTGGTCGGTGATCAACTATACTTGGTCGACGAGGATAAATTATCAACCATGGTTGGTCGGACACATTTTATGAAAAAGTTTACCAAGTATAGTTGATCGGGGATAAAAACCCATCAACTGTAGTTGGTCGACAAACACAATTTAACAACCTTGGTTGGTTGGAAACAGTTTAAACATTTTATACTCATTACTTTATTATTAAGTGATTGAGCAACATTGATACTTGTAATTTTGATTGCTAAGTTGGTTGATGAACAGCACCATATTGTTATCTTTTTAACATATACATATACACAAATATAAAAATGTTTGATAAACACAAGACAATCGCAATACAAATTTGCAAACAGAAAATGAAATTCTTTCATTAAGATAAAAATATATTACAAGCTACATATATGTGCTAATTATTACATTGAAAAACCTATTCTATTGGTTTCTTTCCTTTAGCTTTTGAAACAGGTTCCTCGCCGGCAGGAGGATCTTCTAAGCAAAGAGGAGAATTGATGAAATTAATATCTCTGAGCATTCTGACGTTCATCACAGAAGGTGTATCCAAGAGATGCTCGGGACGAGATAATTCAGTCTGAGAATGAAGACTATAGTCGCCGAGATATTTTGAAATTAAACTCCGAGGAATGGAACGAGCTGGGATCCATTCCATGTCCAATATGAAAGGTGGCACAGGCAAATCTAGTAACCCTGGAGCATGATAATCCCATAAAAAATTCCCTTGCTCCAATTTCAGTACACCTAGGGCGTTCAACCACCCCTGCTTATAACCTTCATTATTGGCATGTTCAATACGAGCATCTAAATGAACAAGGACTTCATTGTACCCTGCCATCCAAAATTCCCTGAGTTGTTTATGGAATTGGAAGGTTAATCTATCCAATTGTTCGTGAAGGTTCCTGGCAAAAACGTCTTTATCATTCAAAGCAGACTTCGTTGCAGTAAGTTGATCTTCCAAAGATAGATTTCTCTTGGACAATTCAGATAAAGCTCGATCTTTGGCGTTTAATTGGTATGCTTGAGTTTCCAAAGTAGACTGAGTGCGAGCCTCTTCAACATTACGGCTAAGAACTCTTGATCGACTCCCAGCAGCGACTGGAGAACTTTGCTCCCCGGCAACATTTTGAATAGTTCTTCCTCGCCCACGAGAACCTCTTCCTCATCCCCGAGCAGTCACAGGAATAACATATCTTCTTAAGTTATCCAGTTCTTGCCTTAATTTGGCATTCTCAACCTCTAAGAACGAGAAACCTTCATCGGTAACTTGTACTAAAGCAGTGGAAGATGATGCTGCAGATTCATACTGTGCCAGCTTTTTCTGCAAATTATTGTTCTCTTGTTCCAGCAACTCAACAATCTACCTGCAGGCCTCAACTTCACCTTTTAGAGCTGTTTCCCTAACATCGTATCCAGCAAGGATCTTTTTATGGCCTGTTGCAGAAGAAAGCTGCTGATATCTGTTTTCATACTCCTTGTGCAGCAAAGCAGTTGATTCATTGTGTTGATGTTGTAGATCTTCTAAGGTAGAATGAAGTTCCTCGATCAATTCATAGTAGGCCACACTGTTGGCCACAGCTCGGTCAAGTAAATCTTTCAAGTACCGATAAGCCTCAATTGCTTGTTCTGAGGCATCATGACCAAGGATGTCAGCAATTTCTGATCCACTTAAATTTTTATGACCAACTTTATAATACTCACGACATTGCTGCATCAGCTTTGTATCATGTGCAGATATCAGTTCCATTCTAGCAACAAACTAAGGATGAGAAAAAGACAACAATCAACAAAAACAAATCATCAACAACAGAGATGAACAAAGATAGAAACGATAATGAAAGATAGAAACTAAGGATGATGAACAAATCATCATCAACAAAAGGATTACATTGTTTGATTACAAATAATGAAAGATAGAAACGATACCGAACAACTTCACACCTTTTCCTTGTCTCCCAAGACTTTCTCGGGAGGCTGGGACGAGGAGCTTGGTTGCTCGGTGGTCACAGCGACTTGATCAGCAGGAGTTGAAATTTTTTCAAGAGGAGGAGGCATGGAAGAAATGTCCTCGTTGGCAGAAGATAGAGATGCAGGGACTTGATCACCTATGGCCATGGAAGATTCATCAGAGACAGGCTCATCTTCTTCTTCCTCCACAATTGGTGGGGGAGGACCAGGGAGGTGTAGCTGGAATAGCCCAGAATCTTCAATTCCTACAGGGCAGCTACCCAGCCATCTCGGAAATATTTCAACTTCCCGTATTGAACTTGGGATGTCATCGCAGCAATTCGCCAGCGCTGAAAGATTTTTTAACTGCGAGCTTTCTTTTCAGTTTCTCCGAGGAGAGCTTCGTATCCAATTCTTCTTTTTGTCCCTTGATATCTCGCAGGGCGGACAATTCTTCCTCTGCCTTCCTCAGCTTATCCTCAAGCTCTCCAAAATTCTTGAGCTTGTCGTCATATTTCTTATGCTCGACCTCTAAACTTTTCACTTTATTCTCCAAACTCTTGGAGATCTCAGCCATCTTCACCTTCTCGACCTCAACTGTAGATAACTTTTTCTCCCATTCGGCTTTATCCTCATCATACTGCTGACGAGAATCCTTCAAAGATTGGGTTAAACCCAGCAGAGCATCCTCTACACCAGAAGAGGAGCTGGAAGCTTTAATTGCCTCGTCCTTCTTCACGATGTTATTGAAACAGTTCACCAGCTGAAAGATGAGAAAAACAGTAAAGTCAATACAAAAATGCAAGCATTCAGAGAAAGAAAGAAAACTCAGAGCGTGAGAAATTTACTGAAGCAAGATGACGAGTAGCTAGGGATGTCAGCATATCCCTAGAAATTTTTTCATCAATTCCTTGGACCTCGGGTATGATCCAAGTTTTTACCGAGCTCATTGCAGAGCTCGGAGGAATGATGGTTGGAACACCAACACCACCAGCTGGTATAGAGGAGACAGTTTCAGCCAAATTGACTGAGGATGATTTCCTCAATCTTCTCAAAGGGACTTCAGCAGTTTCAACCAGGGAAGAACTCTTGGTCGGAGAGATAGTAATCACTTCCACAGGAGCAACTTTCTTGCTCGGAGCCACTGGGGGCTTCTCGGTAGCTTTTGAAGTTGCAACATCCACCTTCTTAGTCCCCTCTGGGACATTAATTTTACTTTTCTTGGCCTCAGCAGCAGATGAAATGTCATCAAATAGAGCAGGAGGAGCTCTTTTCTTGCCCATTCTCTCACTTAAAAGGATGTGAGAATCTGAAGAAGAATCCTATGGAGTTGAAGCTGGTTCAACAGGACGAGCAGTATAAGAGGTTGTATAGCTCTTATACCGTAGCAAATATGATGCAGACTTGATGTGCTCATCTGCAACGTTCTTATGCAAACCCCAGATAAGTTTCAGATGCTTAATATTAACCTCTGATTCTTTTGGAGTTTTTCTTTTACTCTCAACTGCAACCAAACACATATTAAAATATCAGTCATACATTTTATCAAACATAATGAATTCGTAAATTCAAAAAAGAAATAAAATGAAAAATAAACCTATCCCATTGCCATATGGAGGACATTTGGGACCGTTGTATACTCCATCTCCAACTAAAGGGGCATATTGCCAATTTTTAATAACCAACCCATGTTCAAAATAATCTCTATTTGCATCAGGGAGGTTAACTACAAGAGCCCTATTAAAAAACCTAGTTTTTAAGTAATAAATATTATCTAGAACGACCCATCTATAGTAGTACATAATTTCAGGGATCCCTATACAAGTCCCATGAGTTAGATTTAATTTATACACCCCATTAATTATTCTCCATGAATTGGGGGCTATTTTTGCAGGGACAAGATCAAAATACTGACAAAACTCAAGACACAATGGGTTTGGTGGAAAGAAAAAACCACATTCAGCAATAAAAAGACTGGGGAACCAATGTCCCTCAGCCAAACGAAAGTAATTTTGAGGTTCAGAAAGCTCCTCCAAAATTACCCAAGATGGGATGGAAAAGTCAGAACGGAATTTTTCAAGAGATTCAATAATGTAAACCATGATGAATAAAAGAATAAGGAAGAAAATCTTACAGGAAGGAAGGAGATCTGCTGACAACTAGCGAAGGAAAAGATGAACGCACAAGAGAGAAAGAGAGAATAGAAAGCTTGAATGCAGAAAATTGGAAAAAGAAGAAGACGGTATGGTTACCTAAGAAGTTTAAATACTTTCCTAGGGAAGCGGCGAAGGAAATGATTACACGAAAGAAACTATTGAGCTTCCGGCAGCTAAAAGGACAAAAAGGACACAAAGACCGAAGCACTCTTAAAAATTCAAAAAAAGGCGGATTTTGTGAAATTGGAAATAAATTCAAATACGATGCTCCTAAAACCCAGGAAGATCATTCAATATTGCCATATACCGAGAAATAATGTTCCATATTCCTCAAAGTTCGAAATACGAAACATTGGGGGCTTCTGTTGATACCAAAATTAATAC
Organism: Sambucus nigra; assembly: GCA_949130495.1. Classification (NCBI taxonomy): domain Eukaryota; kingdom Viridiplantae; phylum Streptophyta; class Magnoliopsida; order Dipsacales; family Adoxaceae; genus Sambucus; species Sambucus nigra. Next base: position 191,220,870 of record OX422216.1, read on the forward strand.
GCTGATGTGGACGAATAATACGAAGACACGTGTCAATATACGTGGCACAATAGTAACGAGGAAGTTCATTTCCCCGACCAATTCATGTTCTCTCCGAGCAGAGAAGATACCCCGAGGAACTCAAGCGCTCCGAGGAACTCTTGATCAACGAGCAACTAAGGCGGTCCGAGCTGCATCTCGGCCGTATCATTAATTACCAGATAGACAACAGTTCAACTATTCATTGAATGTTTATAATCTTGACACACACGCTGCATTAAATGTATTACCCTTTCATGTGTATATCATTTAATGTATCGACCCTTTCATGTACAGCCTCAAGGCTATAAATACCTTGTATCATCCTCATTCAAGGGGACCGGAATTTCTTGACTGAACTTGTAATCGAGAATTCCCAAACACTCAGCAATCACATAACAGTGGACGTAGGCCATTCTTATAAGGCTGAACCACTTTAAAAATCTTTGTCTCATTTTATTTATCTATGATTGAATAATTAGAGCGATCTAATTTTTTACATCAACAAAAAGTATATTAGGATGTGTGAGATGAGATAATGAAAGTGCTAAGTAATAAAATAAGTTATTGCGAATTTATGAGAATTTAAGGAGAGAGTTGAAAAAATTGGACCTTCTTGAAGATCTTGAGATTGATCTTGAATGTTGGAGAGAATCCCTTAGACATGGATGGTGATGGAGGGTAATGAATTAACCAAGTTTGATGGAGAGGATGATGAAAAGTGAAGGTTGGAAAGGGATTTGGGTACGAAAATCACGCTGACTTCGAGCGAGGTTTTCTGGATCTGCTGAGAGTGATATGTTTCTGATTTTGGCTCCCCTTGAAAGTGAGGTCAAGGTCTCCTTTTTATAGGCCCAGGGCATTGCTGATCATCATAGAACTGTTCCTGCCAATCGTTAGGTGCGTTTAGGCACACTGCCGATAGGCAGGGTCTGAGACCTGCCGTTTGGCAGTATCTTTCTGGCCTTTTCAGAAAATTAACCGCAGAATGAAAATCGTTGATCAGAATCATGCACGGGGTGGACCATTGGAAAGGTAATTCAGAGACCTTCGAAATTACATAGACTGCTCCCGGTTTTAGGAGCTGACTTTGGGTCAAATATGGATCAGAAGCATTCATCAATCCATTGGACGAGGGGAATCGTCGGATGCAAATGGATCGTTCGTCCGCATGGTAAGTCCGAATCACGCACGGGGTGGACCGTTGGAAAGGTTAGGATATGTACTTCGACATTCCAAAGAGTTTGATCGGGTTTAGGGAGTTGACTTTGGTCAATGGAAGCATTCGGTGACCTTTCGGAGTAAAACTGATCGTTCATCCGCATGGTAAGTTAGAATCACACACGGGATGGACCGTTGGAAAGGGGTTTCAGTGCCCTTCAATGATTCATTTAGACTTGGTCAAGCTGAAGAGTTTGACTTTTGGTCAAATGGAGCCTGGGAGTGCCCGATGGCTTCTAGGTCAGTACTCGGGGTATGACCTGGGTTTATAGTGATGAAGGGAGGTGTTAGGGACCTAATGAGAGTTTAGGGGATAACAGAATGGGGTGTCTACAGTATGTTTAACCCATTTAATAGGAATTTTGGAGTCAAATCCATCTTGTCATTTATATAAACTTCTAGTTGTTTGACGATGAACATGTAAACAAGTTTAATGAAGGTTTTAGTCTAAACATGAAATGAAGAAATATGAAAGTTCATCCCCGAAGGTGTGTAATGGGTGTTGAAATGTATTAAAAATTTAAGGTTTAAAGACTACAAGTGTTAATAAAGAAAATGATATTTTTATTATAAAGTAGTCTTATTCTTTTAATGATTCTTGGAATAAAAGTATTGAAATAAAGATATTTTCAATTCAGAAGAATATTACTCCAAAAGGATAAAAAGGTGTTAAGGTGTTAAAAACACTAAAGAAGTTAGTGTGGATAATTTATTTATTTTTTGAAAAGTTAACACTTGTGAAAATGAAGTGAAAGGTGAGTTCGAAAACAAATGTGTAAAATGGTAATTTTAGGTAAAGTTGAACATTTTTATGAAATAAAATATTGGAAAGGGTGTTACACGTGATAGGCCTAATGAGTATTATTTTATAATGATATCAAAGATAAAGTGTAAAGGACATGAGATGATGATTTTCAAAGTATAACACAAGTTGGGGGTGAAACCACGAGTTTTGGTTTCGGCCGAGTAATGGGAAAAGTGGAATAATGTGGACATTTAAAAATGTTAAAACTCATTAAAAAGTAACCCAAATGACACCCAAATAATTAAGGAGGGCCCGGAGCCCTGGGGTGAAAGACCCAAAATCACTAGCCAAAGTATATGGTGTGCATAGACGGTAGTGTGAAGCCCGTTAAAGTATGCGGTTATTGGAAGATTTCGAGAAAAGATAAAGAATTAAGGAACATGTCAAGAAATGGGTTGTGTGGTGAAAATGTCTTAAGACAACCTAACTTGAATGAATTAATAAATGTTTCAGTAAAGGAGAAAATGGATAGTAAATGTGCAGTTGATTAATTTCCACAAGGTAAAGTAAGTGGGTAAATGTGTGATTTAACAACCCAATAGGTTTAACCCATAGTTAACACAAAAGTGTGATGTAAAAGGTTTTCAAATTTTAAAGAAGTATTTTCTAACACGGTATTCTCATGTGTAATGCCCCTATCCGGATTAGAGTTACTGTTGGAATAACCCGTATCCGAACGAAGGTGTTAAAGGGGAGGGGGATATATCCTATAAGATTTATTTGGAAAACATTTGTCTCATTTCAATTAACAAAAACTTACCAATTTTTATAATGAAAAAGGGTGACCACTCATTATGCAAGTTACGTTCAATTAACAATTTATCCATAAAACATTTTCCATACTTTAATCCACAAAATAAAACATAAATCCCTATATTATTAAAACTTTAAATAGTTTAAGTTCAAATCAAATTGTCTTAACAAAACATAAGGGACTACAATTCAACACAAGCCTATAGATTAAAATCGGTTACAAAGCCTGTAGTGACGACTAGCACTTTTCATGTCCTTTTTAACACCCTTACCCGATGTACCACCTGTTGTACCTAGGGTTTTGGAAAATAGGGTATGAGATAAATGCCCAGTAGGGTGGTAGATAATATCAATAGTATTCATAGCAAAATACTATACATATACAATTCATTTTAATAATTTTGAAAACCATCATTGTCCCATATTCATTAATTGTCATTAATGATTATCTTAGTTAACATGTAACTATGCTAACAATATTAAAAAATTCATCATTATATTCAACTAAGTTATCATTTATCTATACTAACAAGATTCTTTAACTTAGTTATAAAGGCGCCTACATGCAATGCCATGGGCTACGTGCCCACTCACACTTAGCATTTTAATGTTTCGTGTCAGGACTTAATCATATTCCATTATGTTACCACATAATAATCCAATGAACATCTACCGTTCATTTATGCATCTTTGATGAATATTGAATTCATTACTTGACATTATCTTTGGGATACTGCCGACACACTCACCCATCATAGCACACGCACACCCACGATTTTACAAAATTTCACTGCACGGCACCGAGCGCCATATGCTAACTACAGTTGGTTTGGGGTCTTTCACCATTAGGGACATCATAGCCCTGCTTAATTATTTAAGACGTAACCATCCAAATATTAATATCTTTCATGTGTTCGACATTATTCATAATGTTCACATTTTCATACCGGTTTTAGCATTAAAATCCGTTATTAGCCTTTACATCCTATAAGACGAGGAGGTATTCTAGTGTCAACATTGAACTCTAATATATACTAAGTTAATGTTCTACACTTTAATTTTAAAAATAAATGTCATCTTACACTTATATTTACTTAAAAGCATTTTCAAGTATTTTCGTTAAAAAAAATACCATTTAAGTGACTATTCATTATATTTACCAAATCTACCCCTGAGGTATTTTTATCTAAAAATCACCATTTCAAGCGAATCTTAAGTAAAATATTTCAAATTCTAGGCACTACATGTTTCTACCAACATTTAACCCTTTATTAGTGATGTACAACCCATTTTAGCACAATTTTCTATATAACCCCGTCTACATGATTATTAAGCCTTATGTAACATGTTCAAGAGACTTAAACCAATATTTCAGCATATTAAATTTTGGGGTTGTTTTTATGAGATTACTAATCACATCTTCAGACCATTATATTTCAACATTAATCATGTTAATGTCAAGATTAACAAATACTACATACACTATTTCATGAAAATGGGCCATCTACCTTAGAAAACCCAACAAATGCATTAACTAGTCATTTTCTTGTAGTATTCCATTTTCTATGGTTATTTCATGAGATTATTACATTCATAGTATGATTTCAACATATATAATAATCTAAAAATTAATCTAAACATCATCTTCTCCATTTATCATTTTTCACAAAATGGGTTTTTCATAGCATATGAAAATAAGGGAGAAGAGCTAGAAAAAGATCACATTTTCTTCAACATCTTGTTCATATTAGCATTTGAGATAAAAGAGTATATGAGTGAGGAAAACCCTACTTAGAATAAGGTAGAGGATAAGGTTGAATAAGACGGAAGAGGAACACCATAAAACAACCACCCAAAGGCTCCAAAACCACCTTTATTTTTCTCCAACAAGCTATCCTACTTCCCAAGAAAGCTTTAATGGAGTTTGAAGCCTCCAAAATGGTGCAACAATGGTGGGAAATAGGTGGTAAAAGAGACCCACAAATTTGTAAGATAACCACCTTGCTTTGGCTATATAAGACAAAGGAGAAATCTGATGGGAATAGATAAATCTTTGGCTCAAACTCTTCCTCCCAACATATTTCTTATAGGCCAATCGTGAAGAGCCTAGACTTTACGGACCAAGGGTTTAGAGTATACACTTAGTTGTAAATATGTTTGAACAAAATCTGATGATAAAGGGACAAGACTAAAACAAATCCATCAAGCTTATCCTACTTAATAAATTTTGATAGCACAATAGTGCATTTACATCATTTCCCTCTCATGTCCATTTTTTAACTTTGAATTTGAGATTGATATTTGTTGCATTTTTTGGCTAAAAAGCATAGTTACAATAGTCGTTTGACCTCCCGAATTATCCAATACAAGGCACGCAAGAATCGGGACCTCTGCGCAAAAGTTTTTTTTTCAATTTTTCTCTTCATAATAATATTCGTTATGTTTTTGTGAGTCAAAAAACATATTCACAATATTTTTTTGGTCTTTCGCGATGTTGTAAACATTGCGCGCAAGAAACAGGACCTCCGCACAAAAGTATTTTTTTTCTATTTTTCTTCACATGATTATATTCCTTATATTTTTGTGAGTCTAAATATTTGGTCGGAATATTTTTTTGATTTACCGATTGTTCTAAACGATTTGCGCAAAACTAGACTTTCGTTGTGCCACGCATCATAAGACAATTAGTACACAAGCTCGCATAGGGGCGTTGCTTGTCCGAGTTGCTTGAAACTTAACCAATGTACTTAAAATAATTATACGGACACAAATCATAACTCATGTGGAAATATGCGTCGTAAAAAATTCATTAACGGAGAGTCGCTGAATAAAAGGATAATCGTACAAGTGCAGGAATTATAGCATGTGTTGAAAGGGTGATATTCAATGAAAATGCTAGTATGGATTGGTTAAAATGAAAAGGTAATTTCAATAAAGAAATGGCTTTCGATCAAACCTAGTGAAGTTATTTAAAATATTTAACCGTGTGTGTTAAATTAATGGACAAATGTCAAAATGAGAAAAGAAAGCCTTTTACAAGATTAAGGTGAATTAATCAGGATAAATAAGGTTTTCAAAAGTAAAACGATTTCATGCATTAAGTATATATATATATATAGTTTCATGTGCACGTGTAGTTTCATGTGTTAGAGACTTCTTTCTGCCATTTGATTCCATATTGCATTTGCATGTTTCCCACCGAGCATTTGGCTCACTCTCTTGTTTTGTTATAATATTTTGGATGCGGTTCGTATTTGACAGAGTTATACAGGTAGGTAATATCTTTTATTTTATTAGTAGCTCTGTATGCTTGGAATCTAGGGTATTCCTCAAGGGTCCCTCACATAGTTTGATTTGAGATTGGAATTGCATGCTAGGCAAGTGAAACATTAATTAAAATAAAACTGGATTAGCAAAATTGTATAGGTTGTTTTATTGCACTTCATACCTAATGCTCGGGTCGAATCAGGTTGACTACGGGTAACCCATAAATTCAGACCGGGGTATTACAAATGGTATCAGAGCTCTAGTTTCAAGGTTTCTTTTAGGTGTGACGTGGCGAGGTCGGTAGTGGATCTTTTGACATTGGTGTTGGTTTGGGTTGTTCATGACAATTTTGGTGATGATGAAGCCAAAGAGTTTAGCATGATAGGTTAATTCTTTGCCAAGTGGAAGATGACAAAGTTAGTTTTTATTAATTTCTTTCGTGCTTCTAATTTGGATATGCTAGTAAGTTGCGAGTGTTCGTGTAGTGGTGACATCATAGTTTTTTAGTGTGAGGTGCATATGTGTCAATCCGTAGTGATATGATAAGACAATTGAGATGTAGAGAATGATGTCTATGGAATTAGAAACATAAATCGTGTAAAATCAACTGTGGAAATTAGGTGGGTAGTGTGTCATACATAAACAGTGTTGATAGGTGATAGAAATGCATTAAGTTCCTTGACTAGGTGCTTTCGGGTAGTTAGTACCAATAAGTTAATAGGCAAATTTGATCCCAGGGATAGTATCACATCATAAGGTAATTGATGAGTTAATGGGCATGATGAACCGCATTAGTCAACACCTAGTATGGGTACTCGATTAAATTCAATAAGATAATTTAAATACAAGTAAGTATCCTAGTGATTCTTGATCGGAGGTTGTACCACGTAGGTATGATGAGAGTTGCGAGAAAATTGTGGCAAGTATATTACGTAAGAAATAGTGATGGTTGAGGAGACTTAGGAATGAACTCTAGGTAGTATTCCGTGTCAGAGTTTTAGAAAATGTGATATGATTTCAAGGAGTCAGATCTCAAGGGATGTCAATAATGCAGACCTAGAGGTTTATAGGTTGTAGGTGACGTTTTGCATCCTGTCAGAACCCTTAGTAGTATTACTTGTGGTTTGGTGCGTGGCTTATGGTCATGGCCATTTTAAAGAGAGATAAAATTGTTACTTAAGTGTCAACGCTCATTTTGGCTACAGAGGTAATGCCTAGATGTGTGGAAATCCTAGTATGAGTGTGATTTAATGGAATCTTGGGGTGCCCGTAGGATAGTTTGTGTGTGGTGTCATTAGGCATAGAAATTAACTTCTTGTGATGTCTTAAGGAATTCAATGGTTGGGTTGTGTCATATGTAAGAGCTCGTAGACTAGTGTCTTTTTAAGCTCCTAGTAATCACAATATGGGTATTTAAAGGTTTGTATAGGTAGAACCTAAAAGTAATCTTAGTGAAAATCTTGTAAAGTCAAAGTATACAATAAGGTGAATATGTTCCTTAAACAGAGTACTGTCTAAGGGGATTTGGGGTTGCGATCATGATATGATGAGGCAGACAGTAACCTAGGTATAACAGGTTGGTGACATCATTACCGGTAAATGGACAAGGTTAGTATAGACAAGGTGTGAGGCATTGTCCAATCACAATGTCTTATGTGTGATAAGGATGTGAGGGAAAGGGCCTCACTACCAAGGAGGGAAGTCGGGCATTGACTTTCTATGTAAGGATAGGTCCATACTTTTATATTGCGAGGATGAATAATTGTGATTCGATCCATCACGATTAGTGACCCAAGCCAGGGCATGTGGCTAGGTTATTATCCAGTGAGAACGTTTAGGATGAATGATAAGACATCGAGCATATGACATAGATTCTCTTTCATAAATCATAGTCTAACGCGAACGGACGGGATTTTCTCAGAACGATTATGTGTTCCTTCTGGATTTTATGTGTTTCTTTAGGTTTCGGTAATCGAGGATCTGTACTTCCACGTATGTGGTATCTTGGATTAGTACCATATCATGGTACGACGTAGTTAGGCCAGGAAGAGCGCGGGTGGACCCGATATGGTCAATGTAGCTCGGTAACTAAATGCACCCTATTTGAGGTATTCTTGTTATTGTACAAAGTTCAGTGTACGGGTGGCAACACTTTTGGCCACGCCGTTTGCTCGAAGTAGTTGATTTTCTTAGGAATAACAACCTTTTGACTGGTCGGCATTGGAGTCAGCGACTCTGGTAATAAAGAGCAGAATAATAACTTGAGGATATTGTATAGTTTAGATATCGAGGAAACTTAGCATACAATGTTGCTTTGCCACGGTGAGTTATTTGGCGTAAGACTTAAGTGAGTGCTCAAAGATGAAATGCCAATAGTAGTACTAGGATCATCATAGTGATGCAACAAAAGTTATCAGCCTAGTGCGTGAAGATGATTTAGTTGGTGTATTACTCCTTGGAGTGAGTAATTAGCCATGTAAGATTAATGTCAAACTGAGGCAAATTTGTTTAGTCAAGATGCCCTGAAAATTATGGTGACATAGGATATGGATATCATACCCCGTATTTTTATGGATTTTAATTATGAGATTAATTAAATGAAATTGCTTTTAATTATGGGATTAATTAAATTAATTTGGGATAATTAATTGGAAATTAATTCAGATTAAAATAACTAGCGAGACGAGAGTTAGTATTTGATTATGATGATAATGTTAAATATTAATGAGTGATTATAGAAATATGTGATTGCTAAATTTATTAAAATTATCGTGAGTTGAAAATACGACAGTTTCGATAATTAAGTTGGGACGCCCGTGTTAGTAGTGTCAGGACCCAATTTAATGGATTTTAAAGTAATTTATTTTTATGTCATCTATATGATCATTTTGAGTGCTCCAACGTGTCTAGAAGGGTCGAGATAGTAAAAAAAACTAGTCGGGGGTTTAGTTTGGGTTCCGGGATATTTTTAGGCCTAACCAGCAACCCGGGAGGGTATTTTAGTCATTTTGATTTTTAAGGAATATTAACCCACGAAATTTAGACTTAGTTCATCAGCCAATTATTATGACTCCTAGGGTTTTCACAATCAAAAATCACCAACGGCAGTTAGAGAATAGAGAAGGAAGTTCCCAAAGAAGAAAACCACCCTTTGAGGCCATTACACCACCACCACCACCACCGGTTAGATCGGAAAGAGGGGATACCTTCCGTACCATCTGTTTCAAAGGATAGGAACATCGAATTTTCTAAGCAAATGGTTTAACTTGTTATGATTCAGTAAATATATTATCCACTTAGTTTAGAATTGAAGGCTAGACTTGGAAAAATTGATAATTTCATGAATCGGGAGAATTAATTCTTGAATATGGGTAGAATTTGCATGTAGTTAAATTATGGAAATAATAAAGATTGAAATCAGAACCTTAGTAATATAAATCCCGAATTAAAATTGAGTATTTGGTTATCTTGAATTGAAAGAAACTACACTAGGGTTGAACATGAAAATTTGATGAATATATTGATGTATATGTTGTTCTTAGGATGATTTGATAGTTCTGGAATGTTCTAAAGGTTGTAATTAGGATAATATAACATTTATTACGTTTACTTTGGAGAAGGGATCATGTAATGGAGATTGGAGAGAAAACTAGGGCTGATAACGCAGAAAAACGTGGGCTGCAACTGCTCGATCGATCGATTGGATCGATCATTCGACATTCATGATCGATCGATCGACCTCCCCGGAAACCGTGATATTTTCCCCCTTTTAAAATTTAAGCAATTTCGACTCTTGAAAGTTATCGGTGGGGACTTTGTGAACACATTCAGATTTAAGGAAGACCAGTAGGGGTGTATATGGGGCTCGGAATATATTAGAATTGAATTGGGACTTTATGTTAGACTTACTAGGGTCCGACGGGTGAGGTACTATTAGAGGTTGAGAGTAAATGAATTAAATCTATATAGTTGATAATTTAAGGTTAGAGATGGAATACGGACCTTTAAGTACTGGATTGACTTTAGGGACAAGTGGGAGACTTAGTAACCTTTTGGGATAGGTTTAAGTACTCGAAACTATACAACGTGAGAGTTATCGGCTAAACGTATTATGTATAAGATGGGATGATATTAGAGTATGTATAAGACTTACGATATGGGGCTGGAAATGTACCTTTAATAATGTGATAATTACCTAAGTTGTGTGAATGCTTAGTATATGAATTATTGTGTGTATGACATACATACCATACTTGCTATCAGGCGAGGTTAGCTTTCAAAAAAGGACCATCTTATCTTTGTGTGCCTACGGGGTGATTTAGATTGGTACCTTAAGGACGTAGGTCTGTGAATGACTTATTTGGGAGTTTATAAGTCAGCTGACCATGGGAGCATAGGTATGTGCGTGACCTACGGGTATGTGAACTATGTTCGCCTCCAATATGTGTGATTTGTATTAAGACGGTTCCTGAGTGATTTGAAATGCGTGATCCTGACGTACGTGATGTACATGGATTTGATGGAAGAGTATGCGTGCACCGCAGCTTAGCCTAGGGGTGCCATATGTGTATATATGTATTGAGACTGATTTATGTATATACTTATGACTGGTTCACTATTGCTTAGTAGATGTGAATAACTAAGATATTTGAATGGGATACAAATATGAGAATTTTAAATAACACTTGTGACAATTAATTTAATGAATATGAATATGAGATATAAATATAACTTGTTTGTGTAATACGAGTAGACACCTTATATTAGAATATGAAAGAAGGGGTTAGTAAGGACTAGTTAGATAGTGGCATAACTAGGATGAGTTAAGGGTATACGCTAAGCGTGCACGTTAGTTGAGAGGTGAGAAACTCATGTGAGAGTACGCAACGAACATGTATATAATATTTATTATTTAATGCAATTAAACACTTGCTATATTTTTAAACTGTTTACGCCTTGGGCTCTGACCTGTTTGCTTCCAAATCTATTTTTGTATAAACATTTTAGGTGCCCAGCCACAGGGACACCAAGCATAGGAGTTCCATTACATTGACGTGTTGTAGCTGCTGTGGAAGTCACAGGATCTCGGTATTAGATGACTCTACATTATACACTTGATTCTATTCAGGGTTACTCATATGTTAGGTAAGGTCGCCCATTTCCATTTAGAGATAGCATTCTCAGACTTTCAGTTTTATTTCAGTTTTGGATTTTTCTATCTATTCAGACTTTTGTGTTGCGATTTATTCAGTATTTGGATTATTCAGGGGAGTGTTACTCCAGACTCATTTTTATTTACTCCATTATTATTCTGTTGAGATTATTATGTGGATGTTGTATGGTTACCTTAATTAATTAGTTGCATGTTAATTTAATTTAATAAAATTTGGCATCTCTCTATTTTAAATATTAGGTGGCTAGTAATTAACTATGTTTTTCGATAGTGATGCTAAGATTGAACCAACTTGATATTCTGTATTAATTTAATAAAGGAGTAGTTACCCGATATTTAATTAGACGGGGTGTCACAGGTGGTATCAGAGCCAGGTTCTAGTGTCCTTTAGGATCTGTGCGACTTATTATGCTTCCAGTGTAGCTTTCTTTGATAAAGAGCCCTATGTTTAGGATTTTTGATTTCTTTGGTGAGATTTCTTTCTTCTGCTATAATGTATATGATAGTGAATCTTATTTGAATTTGGGTGTGTTCGTGTACCGAACAATGCAATATATCAGGCGAGGATAATTTGGTGGATAACAGGAGGAAAGGCTCAGTTGAGGTTATTCGGTATGTTCAAGAATGATGACCGTATTTGAGGTCACCCCTATTATGGTACAAAAAGGCAGGACGGTAAAGGCATCTTGGGCACAACATATGACATTCAGGTACCGCTATAGTAGAAAGTGAGTCGAATTGGACTCACCCAACCAGGTTGGATTGGGAGACTGTCAGACAAAACATTGAAGAGAATCGGTAGTGGAAATTCTAGGGATGCAAAAATCGTGCGTGTTAGCCAACAAAGGTAAAATATCCAAAGGCTTGGGCATATGTCAGAGTATGGCTAATCGGAAGTGAAATTTGGGGTAAGAATTTCTCAGCTTGTCGGAGCAAAATTATTATAATAGGAGTCAATTACCACATTTATTAGTGGAATGTTATGTCAACGGAAGAATCTTATGTACAATTTAACCTCAAGTTCCTTCATCACATGTTCAGGATAAGGTGCGAAAGTTGTTCTGAACTCATACAAGAAGGTTGGATAGAGGTCACTTTGTAAAAAGGAATTTAATCAATTAGCGAAACCTTGCACCAGATGAAGTAGGTACAATTTTGCTAGCTCTTTTGGGAAATTCTGCTTGGGCGATCAAGGCAGATGACAACAATGTTGTGCTTGTCGATGAGGATGTTAACACTTCCTTGTGCGAGGAGCTATAAGAATCGAAGAATTTAGTCAGAGAGTAAGATTGGTTGAAACGGTGTTAATAAAGCACAACAAGGGGGAGACCCATTAGTGGACCCATTTAGATGATTCGGATAGCTGAATTTTTATCGAGTGATGGTGAATTCAGTAAGAGTTGTTGAAGCTAGTAGCGTGTTCCTTAGGGCCTTCAAAGCTAAGGGAACAAAAGAGGTAGCCATGAGAGTCAAGACTACCAAAGTCCGAGAGAAGGACAACCCTAACATGGTCAGTGTGACCGGAGACAAGAGGAGTATGTCTAGAGGTATTTTGTAGGGAGTGAAACCCGTGCGTTAAAATTTTTCAGAAGCAAGTAAAGGGATAAGGGTATGGTGCCTAGCAAGAGAAATAGTTATTGAAATTTTTGATTTGGTATGGACAGGAGTGTTAAGTCCAGGAACCATTTGAGTAGATAGGGAGATTGGCAAGGTAGAAGTATGAGTTATATCCTCAGAGGATGATGCATGTTGTGTGTGACAGGAATGAGTTACTATACTTTTTATTATTTTTATATTCGCATGAGAGACGAGTTTAGTGCGTATATCGGCAACGTTAGTATTTACATAGATATTTTCCTGGTATAGTGGTGTTACATTTAGTGTTATCCACGGAGGATGAATGGATTTATCGATAGTGGCATATACCTTTTTGAAATTACTCGTTTTAGTGTTGTGTTATACGTGTATGATATTATCCTAATTATGGTTTTATAATAATGGTCAAACCGATAGTGTGAGGATTTTTCAAGTATATCAGGGTTACTACCTTGGTGTAGAATGTTTATTTATGGTGAGACACCATCTGCGAGAGGGCTGAACCCGCATTTATATACTTATATATATGTATAATATATAATCGAGACTTTGAAAGGTATAATGGTCTGGGATATTTGATCCCGGTATGTGTAGGGACTTTATTAATATGATTCAGAGTGTATTGAGTTTACTGTTCAACGGAAAGATTTAGCTTGTTATTATATTTAACACTCAGCACTAGGTAATAGGAAGAGCGCATTGTTATATAACCCGAGACGTGGGAGTTAAGACTCATAGTTGTATGTCTGGGGACATGATTTCGAGAGCCCCGATTATATCTTCATAATGTTTATGGAATGCAATATCTAACAATGTTAAGTGACAGTGTCTTTCAGAGAAATTTAATTGTTTGAGTATAATTGCGGAAGGAGATGTGATTTTTGTGTCAAGATACGGGAATATAGGGATACATGTTGTGGACTGAGGGCCTAACGAATTCCAATAACTGACAATGCTAGGTAGTAGTGTATCGGAGGGGTTCCTTATATGGATTTCTCTTTCTGAGACATCCCACGCATGAAACTTAGCGTAAGGTTGGTAGGAGGGGGGTGTCTGGCCATTCGTTCATGAGTGGGATACCTCGGTCGTTATTGAAGTATGTAGTTTTAACTGAAAGATAAAAGGTGAATTATGATATAAGGCCAGTAGAGCCAGTTGTGTGGTGAGGAAGTACTAAAAATTTTGTATTATTATGGCGGGTTGAAGTATGGAATGATGTTAAGGAGGATTTAGAATTTCAAATTATGGGATGATTTAGAATGCCCAAGTCGTATAGCCACTTTACGGATATAGGGGTAATACAGAATTAGGCATATGTACGAAGCGTATATGATGTTTAAGCCCATTTGCCCGATTTATAGGGTGTATGAACACCTTGGTTTGCTGGTGTCGGAATCGCTGGAAGAAGAGACATTGAAATAGATGGGTGAAATTTATGCTTGTGGGACTGATATGAGAAATTGTAAGTGGTAGAGTGGATTAAGCGTCGTGAGAAGGACGACAATCTATATATTCATGTGCAATCAGAGTAGCACGTCCGAACTTGATTGAAAGGCAGTGGGAAACCATTTAAAAGGGGGTATCCCTTGAGAAGACAAATATTTAACTATTATGGACAATTTGGAGCGGTGTTCTACCAAATCAAATGTTGAGAGTGACTTGCGCGTAAATAGAATGATGATGTCAATAAGGCATAAAGAGTCCAGAAGTGCACATTGTGGCGAAAAGTGCACGGGTCAAAACTTTTGGTATATATCGAGGGAAGAAGATGATTTATTAAGTACCACATAATGGGAAGAATCATAAGTGAAAGTTGGTGTTGAGCGGGACATAGTAAGAAGTCTCTATGTACACCACTCATAGAAATAAATCGGTTGGAGTAAGATGATCAGTCAAAAAATTTTGTATCAAGTCGACGATTTCAGTAATGGAAGAGTCAAATTGGTAAATTTCTTCGATGGGTTGCCAACCTCTAGATTAGTCACGAGTTCCTTCGAATGTGTTGAACAAGATGACCAAAAGCAAAGAAATTATTATACCATTGAGTAATTTATGCAATTAAATAGTGTGACCCAGTATTGTTATGAACTAGGATAAAATCCTTGAACCACACCTCCAATATGAAGTTTCAGGAAGTAGTGAAGAAAACATTTTGTTTTGAGCAGGTGGTATCACCTATAGATCGAGGAGTAGGCGCAAGGGGATCGACGACTGGTGGAGCTGTATGGAAGTAATTTTGGACTCATTGCAATAATTTCATTTCCACAACGGTTATAGCTAGCAAGTGAAGTATAATATGGTAATGGGGAGAGGTTATTACCTAATGGTAGAGTTGTGTGAAAGCACCCATGCCTATTTAACGTGGACAAGGTGCTAATTGAGGTTTTGTGTCGATAAACCTTACTATCCTTCCTCTGGATGTTTAGAGGTGAGCGAATATGGGAGTTTTGGATTAGTCAGAAGTTAGAGTCTGATGACTGGGATGGGATAACCACAAATAATCTTATGTAACTTTTGCCTATCGAAAAGGTTACACCAACGGTATTAGAAATTCAAAAAAAAAATTGACAAAAGTAGTTAGAGGTTCATATGGTTTATCCTAGAATGGGAGTTTTGCGTTTAAATTAAAAACGCGAGTTAAATCGAAGGGAAGTGCGACCTCCCAATAATATTGAGATAATGCGGCCAATGATTTATAGGCTATTCTTATTCACATGTTCTTTAGAAAGATCACAAGGTGAGGTGTGACCCTATAACTGATAAAGTGTATAGAGTGTTCAATACGCTTGTTGTGAAGCGGGGGCTGTAGTGATTGAGCCTTATTTTAAATTTTATTTTGAGTACAGGAGGATACCAAATTTTTTGAGCTATGCCTTGCTTTTCTAAATTTCAAGATGAAATTTCGTTATTAGGGCAAAGTATATAATACCCCGTATTCTTATGATTTTTAGTTATGAGATTAATTAAATGAAATTGCTTTTAATTATCAGATTAATTAAATTAATTTGGGATAATTGATTCGAAATTAATTCGGATTTAAATAAATAGCGAGACGAGAGTTAGTATTTGATTATGATGATAATGTTGAATATTATTGAGTGATTATGGTAATATGTGATTATTGAATTTATTAAAATTGTCGTGAGTTGAAAATACGGCAGTTTCGATAATTAAGTTGGGACGTGCATGTCAGTCGTGTCAGGATCTAATTTAATAGATTTTAAATTAATTTATTTTTGTATCATCCGTATGATCATTTTGAGTGCACCAACGTGTCCAGAAGGGTCTAGATAGTCAGAAAACACTAGCCGGGGGTTTAGTTTGGGTTCCAAGATATTTTTAGGCCTAACCGGCAACTCGGGAGGGTATTTTAGTCATTTTTATTTTTAAAGAATATTAACCCACGAAATTTAGACTTAGTTTATCAGCCAACTCTTAGAACTCCTAGGGTTTTCACAATCAAAAATAACCAACGTAAGTTAGAGAATAGAGAAGGAAGTTCCCAAAGAAGAAACCACCCTTAGAGGCCATTAAACCACCACCACCACCGGTTAGATCGAAAAGAGGGGATAACTTCCGTACCATCTGCTTCAAAGGATCAGAACATCGAATTTTCTAGGAAAGTGGTTTAACTTGTTATGATTAAGCAAATGTAATATCCATGTAGTTTAGAATTGAAGGCTAGACTTGGAAAAATTGATAACTTCATGAATTGGGAGAATTAAATCTTGAATATGGGTAGGATTTGCATGTAGTTAAATTCTGGAAATAATAGAGATTCAAATCAGAACCTTAGTAATAGAAATCCCGGATTAAAATGGAGTATTTGGTTGTCTTGAATTGAAAGAATCTACTCTATGGTTGAACATGAAAATTTGATGAATATATCGATATATACGTTGTTCTTGGGATGATTTGATAGTTATGGAACGTTAGAAAGGTTGTAATTAGGATAATATAACATGTAGTACGTTTACTTTGGAGAAGGGATTCATGTAATAGAGATTGGAGAGAAAACTAGGGCTGATAATGCAGAAAAACATGGGTTGCAACTTCTCGATCAATCGATCGAGATTCGTAGTCGATCGATCGACCTCCCAAGAAATTGTGATATTTTTCCCCTTTTAGAATTTAAGAAATTCTGACTTTTGAAAGTTATCGATGGGGACTTTGTGAACACATTGAGATTTAAGGAAGACCAGTAGGGTTGTATATGGGGCTCGGATTATATTAGAATTGAATTGGGACTTTATGTTAGACTTACTAGGGTCCGACGAGTGAGGTACTATTAGAGGTTGGGAGTAAATGAATTAAATCTATATAGCTGATAATTTAAGGTTAGAGACAGAAATATGGACCTTTAAGTACTGGATGGACCTTAGGGACAAGTGGGATACTTAGTAACCTTTTGTGATAGGTTTAAGTACTCGAAACTATACGACGTGAGAGTTATAGGAAGATATTATAGTACGTATAAGACTTACGGTATGGGGCTGGAAATGTACCTTTAATAATGTGATAATTACCTAAGTTGTGTGAATGCTTAGTTTATGGATTATTGTGTGTATAACATACCTACCGTACTTGGTATAACGGGAGGTTGGCTTTCGAAAAAGGACCATCTTATCTTTTTGTGCCTACGGGAGGATTTAGATTGGTACCTTAAGGACGTAGGTCTGTGAATGGTTTATTTGGGAATTTATAAGTCAGCTGACCATGGGAGCGTAGGTATGTGCATGACCTATGGGTATGTGAACTATTTTTGCCTCCAATATGTGTGATTTATATTAAGACGGTTTCTGAGTGATTCAGAATGCGTGATCCTTACGTACGTGATGTACATGGATTTGATAGCAAAGTATGCATGCACCGCAGCTTAGCCTAGGGGTTCCATATGTGTATATATGTATTAAGAGTGATTTATGTATATACTTGTGGTTGTTCACTGTTGCTTAGTAGATGTGAATAACAAAGATATTTGAACGGGCTATGAATATGAGAATTTTAAATAAAACTTGTGACAAGTAATTTAAAGAATGTGAATATGAGATATGAATATAACTTGTTTGTGTAATACGAGTAGACTCCTTATATTAGAATATGAAAGCAGGGGTTAGTGAGGACTAGTTAGATAGTGGCATAACTAGGATAAGTTTAGAGTATACGTTAAGCGTGAACGTTAGTTAAGAGGTGAGAAACGCATGTGAGAGTACGCAACGAACATGTATATAATATTTATTATTTAATGAAATTAAACACTTGTTATATTTTAAACTATTTTCACCTCGGGCTCTGACCCGTTTGCTTCCAAATCTATTTTTGTAAAAACCTTTTAGGTGCCCAGCCACAGGGACGCCAGGCATAGGAGTTCCATTACATTGACGTGATGTAGCTACTGTGGAATTCACAGGATCTCGGTATTAGACGACTCTACATTCTTCACTTGATTCTATTCATGGTTACTCATCTGTTAGGGCAGGTCGCCCATTTCCATTTAGAGATAGCATTCTCAGACTTTTAGTTTCATTTCAGTTTTGGATTTATCTATTTATTAAGACTTTTGTATTGCGATTTATGCAGTATTTGGATTATTCAGGGGAGTGTTACTCGAGACTCATTTTTATTTACTCCATTATTATTTTTTTGAGATTATGATGTGGATGTTGTATGGTTAGCTTAATTAATTGGTTGAATGTTTATTTAATTTAATAAAATTTGGCATCTCTCTATTTTAAATATTAGGTGGCTAGTAATTAACTATGTTTTTCGACAGTGATGCTAAGACTGAACCAACTTAATATTATGTATTAATTTAATAAAGGAGTAGCTACCCGGTATTTAATTAGGCAGGGTGTCACAATGGAGTCCAATGAATGGAAATGGTTCTTATTGAAGAATTTGATGATTGGTTGTATTGTGTTTCACTCTTGGATGAGTGTCGATCACTAAAGAGGGTTGGCCATGGAGGCGCTGATATGATTTGGGTATCAACAATGGTAGTCCTAAGACGTAATTAAGTTGATCATCGACCAAGTGGAGACTCAAAATCGGTTTTGTGATGTCGATGGTTAGCAAAATTTTGAGTGTCAAAGCATGTCGTATGTTAGGACTTTTGTGACAAACCCCTTGTAAAGGGGTATGATGTGATCTTAGCCATTGAGGACATCAATGATGTTGTCTTAGAGAGTTTTTACGACTTCAAATGATAATTGGTAGGCCCCATGAATTTGAGGAATTGACAGGTCGAGAATTTTGGGGACGAAATTCCCCAGGAGGGAAGTTTGTAACCCCCCCCCCCCCCCCCCAATATTTTTTTTATTTCCCGCATGAGTTGTTATAAGATAAAGACGCTGAGATTTGGAAAATTATAAATGGGGTTATATTATGATTTGAATATTTTTTTAGGCTTGATGAGAATTATTAGAAGTTGTGGGTTGAAATTGGAGAAAATAAATAAATTAGAAAAGGGTCGTGTGAATAAAGTGGAGGTCGTTTGAATGAGAAACAAAGGTCATTCGAAGCAGGGGATCAAACGAGCTTTGAACGAGATCCCACTACATAACAGGTCCAGGTCATTCAAGGGTCATTTGAAGTGTTGGATCGAACGAGGTTCAAATGGGATGCCCTTCTCATTCGAACGACTCTCGTTCAAATGAGTCTGCTCGGATTTTAAATCGAGTTGCCCATATGCATCGTCTCATTCTGGGTTTTTTTTGGATGAGTTGTCGAGCTCTGGTGAGTCCAAATTGGGCAAAAATGGGATTTGGAAGTCTTGGAGGTTTTTTTAAGGGTTATTTGGGTTCATTTGGGTCATTTGAGTTGGAAGAGAAGATAAGAGAAGAGAAGAGAAGATAGAGAGAGAGAGAGAGAGAGAGAGAGAGAGAGAGAGAGGGGGGGGGGGATGGAGGAAGGAGTCTTCCACCATTTTTGTTTGCCCCTCCACCTCTCTGCACCACAAATCACCACCCTAACATCTTATATCCCCATATTTGTTATGTATTCGACCATATTTGAACCATACATACCCATTTCCACCGTGGATAAGCAGAGCTACATATTTATAGAATTATTGTTGGGGGTTCTTCAAGATGGAAATGAAAGATTAATGGAGTTTGAAGGGGAGAATTCTTTTTGAGTTGGAAAACCTCCTTGTGGCCACCTTACGAGGTGGTAGGTTGCCATCTTCTTAGACATTTCATGCCTACCATTGTTGAAGCTCCATTTGAGATGGAAAAACCTATTGTTAGTTTAAGACTCTGTTTTTGGGTATTAGTAGTCTTGTTGTTAGAAATTAAGAGTAGATTACATATGATAAAATGAGGGGTTTCAAATATATTGGTATTAAACATTTTTATGGAATAACAATTTTAGCAAAAATATTCTTTTGATGAAAATAAATGATGAGTAAATATTTTTAGTTTTCTTGAAATAAATGGGATTTGTATGTAAATGGTATGTTTCAAAAAGTCGGGTACTAAACATTTTTATGGAATAAAAATGTTTTAAATTTACATTTTTATCATGCTAAAGATATTTGGTAAACTAAGTTAGATTTCTTGTAAAAATGAATATTTTATAAAAATGGGACGATGATTTGAGTTTTTAAGAACTAAAATGTCCTTTGGTCTAGGAAAGTACGTTTTGCAAGTGTTATGAATTTTCTAGAATCAATTGTATGTTTAACCCATTCAATAGGATTTGTTTGAGTAAAATCCATCTTCTCATATAAACTTGTAGTAGTTTAATGACGAACATATAGAAAAGTTTAATGAAGATTTTATTAGGTTTAAACATGAAATGAAGAAACATGAAAATTCAACACTTAAGGTGTGTAATAAGTGTTGAAATGTGTTAAAATGTAAGTTTTCAAGAATACAAGTGTTAATAAAGAAAATGGTATTTTTCTCATAGAGTGGTCTTAGATGATTAATGATTCTTGTAAATAAAAGTGCTAAAATGAAGATGTTTCCAATTGATAAGAATATTACTCTAAAAGGTTAAAAAAGTGTTAAGGTGTTAAAATCACTTAAGAAGTTAAAGTGGATAACTTAATGGTGTTTTGAAAAGTTAACACATGTGAAAATGGAGTGAAATGAGAGTTTGGAAACAAATTGGCAAAATATTAATTTTACATATAGTGGAACATTTTTATAAAAAAAGTGTTTGAAAGGGTGTCACACATGATAGGCCTAATGAATATGATTTTGGAATAAAACCAAAGCTACAGTGTAAAGGACATGAAATGATAATTTTCAAAGTGCAATTGGCTTCAGCCGGGTAATGGAAAAAGTGGAATAATGTGGACATTTACAAAATGTTAAAACACATTAATTAGGAACTCTAATGACACCGAAAAAATTAAGGAGGGCACCGAGCCCTGGGGTAAAAGACCCAAAATCACTAGCCAGAGTATATGATTCGGCGGTGTGAAGCCCGTTAAAGTATGCGATAATTGAAAGATTCCGAAAAAAGATAAAGGAATAAGAAACATGTCAAGCAATGGTTTTTGTGGTGAAAATATGTTAAGACAACCTAACTTCAATGAATTAATAAATGTTCCAATAAATAATAAAAATGAAAATGTAAATGTGTAATTGATTAATGTCCATAAGGTAAAAAATAAAGTAAAGTAAGTGCGTGAATGAGTTATTAAGCAACGTAAGAGGTTTAACCCATTATTTACACAAAAGTGTGTTGTAAAAGGTTTTTAAAGGTTAAATAAATATTTTCAAACATGGGGTTTGCTAGCGTTGAAAGGGTGATTTTCAATGAAAAAACTAATGTGGGTCGGTTAAAATGAAAAGGGTAATTTCGGTACAGAAATGGCTTTCGGTCAAACAAAGTGGAGTTATTTCAAATATTTAACCGTGTGTTAAATAAAGGTACAAGTGTCAAAATGAGAAAAGGAAGCCTTTTACAAGATTATGGGGAATTAATCGGGATATATAAGGTTTTCGGAAGTAAAGCGGTTTCATGCATTAAGTATATGTATATGTGTGTGTTTGTGTGTGTGTGTGTGTGTGTGTATATATATATATATATATATATATATATATATATATATATATAAGGTAATTGAATGTGCAAGTAGGTATCACATGTTAAAGTCTTATTTCTATAGTTCAATTTTGTATTACATTTGCATGTTTCCCACTGAGCATTCGACTCACTCCCTCATCTTGTTACAGAAGGTTGGGTGAGGTTTCATATTTGGGAGCATTACACAGGTAAGTACTCTCTTTTATTTTACGTTAGTAGCTCTGTATTATTAGATTTTGGGGTGCTCCCCATGGGTTCTTCACGTAGCTTGATTTGAAATTGGAATTGCATTATAACCAAGTGAAATGTTAATTAAAATAAAACTAAATTAGCAACATTATATAGGTTGTTTCACTGCACTTCACACCTAATGGTCGGATCGGATCAGGTTGACTATGGGTAACCCATAAATCCGAGTCGGGTCATTACAAAAGGTGCATAGATTCTTAATCTCGAGCATTATGATCATGTAAATGTTTATATGGTTGTTTCTTTGATTACTATAGGAGCAATTCGATTTGAAATTGAATCGAATGATCTCTGCATATTGGGTGACACTTATATGAGTAAGCTGAGATCATAATTCAAAGGAATCCACATCTAGGGATACCTTGGATTACAATACCCCTTGATAGACTTATAAGATTTGTTTTCAACTATTAAACATGATCAGCAGATTATTTCATAATCCGATGGAGTAGAAAAATAAGTTAAGTCTGAGAATCAATGAAGTGATAAAATATAAGTCAATTAGCGACAAATTGATTTGACCAAACGTGTTTCGGAAGCTTAATGCGAAATCATATTATGTACCATTATCAATTTTGAAAATAAAACGTCATGATATCTCAGTGATTTATGGGATAATTAAATTAGAATTCATTCATAATTATTTAGTGGAATTAATTATAATAAAATAAAGAAGGGAAATAAATTATGGGATTTGTAATTTGGGATTTCTGAGTATTTGTTTGAAGGTCAATTTAATCATTTGTCTTGGGTCCCTAGTATAGTCCATATACCGAAGTAGTTAGGCTTAGATTCTAAAAAAAAACTAGTTTGGCCCAAGCCCACCTCTTATGCTAGTATATATTGGTTTAAGTTAGGATTATAAGAATCATAAGTCATTATTAGGGTTTGAAAATGGTGAGAGAAAATAATATTCAAGTTTTAGTGAAGGATTCTAGAGAGAAATATGACCACATCTCACTCAAAAGAAAGAGTTCTCCTCTCAAAAGGTGCCCACACACCTACCTAGATTTGAGAGGATTATATGCTAGAAGATCCAAGCATTTGAAGGTTTTCTAGTATGATGTTGGAGGACCAAAAGAAGGCAGTCCAGAATCATCATCAAATACTCTTCTCCCCATCGAATTGCAACTTAATCCACATAAGTATTGTATTTAAAACCCTAGGTTCAATTTCCGGATCTAGTTTTTTAGTTTTATTCTTATTGTTGCATAATCATTCGAAGATTTTAGGGTAATAGTTTTTTTTCACGAATATCGATCTCCAACAGCATCAAGATGGCCAAATGGCATGTGAGAAAATAGGGGGTGTTACACACTTACATCCATTTAATAAATAAATAAATAAATACATATAATAAATATCACGTATCATGCAATTTAAATGCCTCATACATTATGCACTCATTATAATTATTGTATCACATGATAATAATATTCACATATAATAATTTATTCAAAAAATATTAATAAATAACTACCAAATAAAGTGCATGATATTAGAATTAAGGGTACATGTAAATTATCACAAAGTACTTGTAATAAATTGAGTTTTAATATGAAGTTATATTAAATAATTGTTTTACATTATTGTACCCATGCATCTGACCCATCCTACTATTATTTATAAATTTCCAAAAAAGGTTCATATTTCAAAAAATTGAGTATATCTTAAATTTCAAATGAAAGTACAATATAGTGTAAAATATAAAGCGAGAAAGTTCAAAGTAAAGTAGGAGGATGTAATAAAATACAAATAAGTATATTTTTATTATTCCATATTAAACACTTTAATATATATTTAATTGGGTCATTTATTGTTTGGGTCCACCAGTTCTCATTATAAGGGGATTGGGGTAACTTCCAAGACGGAAGCAACCGTCGAAGGCACTCTTTCTACCTTCCACATCACCCACCTAATTGGCATTCGAAGAAGCCAACAAAGAAGTATTAGTATTGATAGGATACTAAATACCAACCCCATATTTCCTATTATATTTTTAATGATACACTTAATGACTTTTAATTAGGATTCCTTAGAACATGATTGATATCAAGCAAAAACTTCTACACTAAAGGATATATCAGGATAACTAATCATAAGGTATAACAAACTACCTATCATACTGCGATAAAGAGTTTTATCCACATCCTTGCCATTGACATCCTTTTTAATCTTAACAGAAACACTCATGGGGGTGTGTTTATGATTATAAGAGTTAAGGTCAAATTTCATCACAATGTCTTTAGCATAATTAGATTGAGAAATAAATATTCTGTTATCCGGTTGATGCCCTTGGACACTAAGAAAGAAAATGAGTTCCCTAACCATGATCATCTCAAATTAGTTTTGCATTAACAAAGTAATATTTTGAGCATGATTCTCATTGGTTGAACCAAAAACAGTGTCATGTACATACACTTAGGATACCACTATATGTTTCCTACAAGATTGCAAAAGCAAGCCCACATGCACAGTTCCTTCTTGAAAACCATTCCCCAAAAGATATGAGTTAAGTCTCTTGTACTAAGCTCTAGGTTCTTGTATAAGGCTATATATAAAGAATTTTTTAGGCGATAAATGTATGTTAGGAACTGGGGATCCTTAAACACATTTGGTTATGACAAATAGACTTTGGTGGATATTGAAATCGTGTGAGACCTCAGACCCAACAGGTGCTCTCCTCAGGACCTCAAACAGGTCAAAGGAGAGATGTGTCGAAGTAATATACAAGTGTATAAAGTGGTTCGAATCTTTGATCATGACCCTATATCCATTGTCAAATGGTTTTTCATTGTATATTAGATCATAAAATGGTTATTACAATCTAGGAAACCACTTTAGCTTTGGCCAAGCTTGTCTGAGGTCCCTACGATCTTTGTCACTAATTCAAAGGAGATTAGGAAGTAACCGATGGACTTCCCTAAGGTTTCCAAAGTTTTAATTTAGGACTTAACATGGTATAAAAAAGCGAAATAGATGGAAATGATCCAAGTTATGACCGAGTGCTCACAACAATGGGTTAAAAGTGTGTATAACAATAGGAAAACACTTATATTAGCTATTGCCCTTTGTTATACTTGTGCATGATAATTTGAACATGTCTTTAACTGTTCACAAGCCTTCTCTCTATATGCATTCTTTTGGAGAGAAAAGGAGTTGATTATTGTAGTGCGATCGGGGTTCCCTCTACGGATCTAGAGGCTACAGTGTCGAGGTGGAGTGTGGGAGAAAGGCTTGTATGTGGTGTAAGGTAGTTGATGGGTGTTTTTACTATGAATGAGAGTCACCAATTCAAGTGGAGTTGAGTGGTGGAGGTAGGTGGAACAATTTTTTCCTTTTCACCTGCCCACCATACAAACTACAAGAGTTAAACTGGACATCTAGGATGTCTAGAATTATCATTGACTTACCATTAGTTGATCTAGAGGTATGTTGTAATATTACCTTTTCGGGTCGAGAGTTATATGACTTGTGTAGGACATTTACCTATAGACTGAGGTCTTATTTGTACGTTAGAGATGGTGGTATACATGCTGAGGTCTGTGAGCTTGGTTGTAGAGATATTCTATAAAGACTCGACAATATGGGAGAATTTGGGGTCCGAGTACACAAAAATATCACTATAACCCATAGAAAGTGTAAAAATTAAAGGGAACGGAACCGCTGGATGATCGGGATGTCTCTATCCTCTCTCAAATCCCCATCCTAACTGCCTAACCCTAGCCTTCTTTCACCTTCCTCAAAACCTATATAGGGTGAGAACCCTACTGCATACCCGTCCAGTTCGGGCAAACCTACTGTAGGTGGGATGGTTTCATACAGGGATAAACTCCTTAGTAACCCTAGTGCCACGTCTACTAGTTACGTGGATGGGTTTCCTACTAGATAGGAAGACATGATGCTAAACCGACGCATACATTATTCTCTACATGGCAATTGGAATTGAAGAGGACTGGGAATTTGAGGACGAAGCGTTGGATAGTAATGAACTACCGAAAAATACTCCCGTGGTACCAATAATGAGCCACGAATTACAAATATTTCGATAAAATTTGGAAAATAGACCGATTACCAGACTATTCAGTAAGTATCTTTCGGTTAAAAGTTTGGCTTTTAGATTATCCAGGCTCTGGAAATTAAAGGGGGGCATTTTTATTACGTATTTGGGCAATAATTTTTATCCTATTCAACTCTCTTCACTGGAGGATTACTGTGGTTTTTAGAGGACCATTATCTTTCAATTCAAGGGTGGCGGAAAAACTTTTGCCCATCTACAGCTAATATTAAGCACATGAGTTTATGGTTCCAGATTCATGAACTACTGGTCGAGTACTATAACATGATCATTCTTCACCATATTGCGGCTTCTCTTGGAAAGACACTAAAAATCAATATGCACACTGAGTTTAGGGCCACGCTCGGTATGCTAGACTGTGCGTAAAATTTAATACAGAAAAAACACTACCCCAAAAAATTAAAATAGGTTGAATTTTTTGGAATCTCGTGTATGAATAGAAAACAGATATTTGTTTTTTGTGTGGCATTGTGTGGCATACTCATATGGGGTGTCCTAAAAATAAAGTTCAAGAAATGGAGGTTGTCCATGGTAGAGGGGGTAGTGAGAATAAATGGGGCGTGGTGGTTCGTCGTCCCCAACAGAAGAAAACTAAGGTGCGAAATATGGCCTTAACAAATCATAACAGTCCAAAAATAATGTTGGTGGACCCGGGTTCTCCTCGACTGGTTACCGGTGATCCGGACCTGGTAGTGGATGGCAATTAATTTTGGAAACCTCAGAATTGCGTACAGAAGCTTACTTCTTAAAAAAGCACAACAGAGCCAACAGTATACAGTGGCTAGGCCCACTGGAGCAGTGCAACAGTGACACAATGATTTTATCTCAAACAAACCGTATGAGCCAAGAGGAGCTGCCAATGTTTACTGATCAAAAAACCAAATTTGTGGGTAATTCATCGCGTCATGTAGATCATCGAAATGGACAACATGAGAACTCTCACACTTTGTTAGTTCAAACCGACTTAGCGAGTAATCGAGATTCCCACTCATTTTCCACTAAGCCCATGTGGCAGCAACTTGGAAAATAAAAATGAGGAATCAAAATTTACGTCCCCATTCATGTCAAATATAAAGAGCAAATTATCACCTCTTTCCATAGTTGAGACTACTCTCTTGCACAGTAAACACAACAAAATCCCTACAGTAACGACTCATGGAGAATCCGAGCCTAAGTCTTGACTTTTAGACCATCAGCCACAACCCACTGGACTCACCCACTTTGGACATATTCTGACGTCCTCCCCCACACCTAGTGACAATGCCACCCCACTATTAGAAACAATCTTTCCTCTCGTGTTCAAGTTCTCAGCAAAAAAACATCAACACCTCCTCAGTCCCCCACACCTAAACGTGAACAACATAGGAAGCCATCATCCTCTCGAACCACAAGCAAACCCAGGCTAAGATAAAGCTATTCAACCCGATCACTACGATCTACTAATCCGACCATTATGCACAATGCCCCACATTTTTCATTACTAGATCCAAAGTCATCGCGTACATTAGAAGTCTCTCAGCACCGGGACAGGCTTTACAGGGACACGAAGTTGATCTACACATATCATGCACACCAAATCCCAAACTGATAGCTTCTGATAAGTCCTCTTCAACTAAACGAGTACGTGTAGATCCTGCCGAAAAGGAGTTTGAGGAGGTCACACCCACCAATCCATCTCATTAGGATCCTTCCTTAGAATGCTAAAGATGATAGTAGACCTAATTTTTACACTGAACTCATGAACTTTGTCGGTCTGCATTGTCCTCATCTTCTGGATACTCACATTAACACTAGAAAGTCTATGAGTGAGATTGGTCATATGCCTTTTTAGTTAAATATTGTCTCATTAGTGTTGGGTCAATTGAGTGGCATTTGGATGCTCTAGAGGGACAAGCCTATTTTGGAGCATGAACTGGCAGTGTCTTCTAGGTTTATTCAGCTGTTAGTGAACGATGATCCCATAGTGGGCCTTATGGAATTTATGGTTGCGTATATGTGGCCTCAGCCAGTGGATCGACCTCGGTTAATGCAATCTCTATATCAACTCTCTCTTATTATTCAGCACCCCTGGCTCCGATTAGGAGATTCCAATACTATTTTAAGTCCACATGAGAAGCTAAGTGGTCGCCCTTTTCAAGAGGCCGAGCAGACAGGGGCGTAGCCATGTGGAGGGGTAGGCCGGGCTCAAGTCCGGGTCACTTTAAAAAAAAAATTAGTGTAAATTCTAAGGTTCAATACATCATAACCCACCCAATAAATAAAAAAGTTAGCGCGCCCAAACAATCAAACCTCAATGATCCACTTCAAAAACAGAAAAAAACTATACGAACCATTATTTTGGACATTATTTTGCGCTTATATTTTTTAATTAACATTAGTTTTCATTATTTTTAAGTAAATACTCAAAAATAACCTCAAAAAAAATCGGCTCGGGGGCTCCCGCCTCCGAATCCCCTAAAATCAGTGTTAAGTCAACCCACTTGGATATAAATTCCTGATTACGCCCCTGCGAGTAGACCCTTTGTAACTTTATGCACTCTTGCAATAAATATGATTTGGGGTTATGTGACCCTTCTTTTACTTAGAAATTCAATACTTCATTTGGACATCATGTTCATGAACTTCTGAATTAAGGCTTTAGTAATGATAGGTGGATGGCCCTATACCCGCATACCCTAGTCACTCACTTACCGAATAAAGGGTTGGATCATTGTCCATTATTGTTAGACAAATTGCCTTGCTCAACATTTTATTTACTGTAAAGAGTGGGCCCAATAGCCTTCATTTCATGACATGCTCCAAACCTAATGGAATCGCTTGGTGTATGGTTTGCTTGTAGTCTGCTTCTTTTGACAAGCTGCTATTGCATGGAAATGTACTACATTTAGCAATATGGCTTCCTCTATTTTTAACGTTCAGCGCGAACTTTAAACCCTTTGGCACCATATTGACCATTCTCCGGATCAACACTCTTGATCGCGAAACCCAGTTACAGAATCACATTACCCACTATATTCTATTCGAATGACAGTATTGGAAAAATAAATATAAAATTAAGTGGTCTCTTGAGGGTAATAGTAATGCTAAATATTTCCATGCATGCATTGTTGTTGTCCAGTAAACATTATTCAAGCTTCTTTCAACCCAGACACGGACTGACACAGGCCACAGCACGATATTCAGACTCAATTTCAATAATTATATGCTAATATTTATACTTTAACCTATCCGCCTCCGTCGACTACTGAGTATTCCTTTGTTCCTCTGAACCCTCCAGATTACGGATGCCGATATTTAGCTCATGCTGCAACATTGGGAAAAAATAAAAGCCTAGACATTGATCAACTCACGGCTGGATTTTTCTAAATCCATTGGCATTTTATGGGATCGTTCGTCTATAATCTCATCAATGATTTCTTCCGATCTACCACAATGCCCCGATATCTAAATCGTACTTTTCTCATTTTTATCCCCAAGATATAGTACCCCACACAAGTTAAACATTTCAGACCTATTAGTTTATGAAATGTTATCTATAAGCTTCTATCGTCTATTTTGGTCACTCGTATGCGACCCGTTCTTTAATATCTAGTGTCCCCGTACCCAACTGCGTTCGTTGCTAACTGACATATTCATGATAATATTCTTATTACTCATGAAATTTTACATTCAATGAGGAAGTCCAAATCCAAGAGGGGCAGTTGTGAGGTTAAAATTGATTCAACTGAGGCATATGACCAACTGGAGTGGCCCTTTCTTAAGTCGGTTTTGTAACAACATGGGTTCCTTGGCTTGTGGATCCACTATATTATGGAATGTGTCTCCTCCACATTGTTCAGCACACTCATCAATGGTCAAGTTAGGGATACTTTCTACCCATCTAGGGGCCTCCACCAAGGGGAACAACTTTCTCCCTATTTATTTAATGTTGGCTATTGATATGCCATTATGGAAGGTTGAACGTGACTGTTTTCTGAAGTAAACGACAGTGCTTAGGACTTTTCCTAAAGGGCCTATGATTCTTGGCCTTAACTTTTCTCACGACTTCATTTTCTTCTTTCAACCTACGCCACGTACCCTAACTCGGTTCCAGTCCCTTCTTATCGAGTTTGCAGCAGTCTCAGGTGTAAGGACATAATTTTATAAATGTTCGGCTAGTATATAGGAATTTTTTGTTTTTCCTAGATCACAGTTTGTATGTCTGATACCGCTACATTCGACACGTCATCACGATCATCCTCGACAGCCTTTATCCGAATACATGCATCCATCATCTTCACACGTGCATCATGCTACATGCAACGTGTTGCTCAATCGTTTTCCACAACTCCACGACGCATTATCAGTAAAATGATTTATTGGTTTTGTTTATATTTGCATAAATATTTGGGAGTTTTTTAGAAAATATTTTTTGAAGTCTAAATTATTTTTTATCAAATTGCAGAAACTTTTTGTAGGTGCAAAAAATCTCACCCGTCGGGGGGTGTCAATTCATCACGATACAAGTATAAAAATAAATACGAGAGAGACAAATATTTACGTGGTTCGACCATGAATGGCCTACGTCCACGGGGCTGCTGGTGTGTTTCATTAGAATGATCAGAGAGTTTTACATGAGGGTATTACTTTAACTTCTAAGCCCCCTTTCACAATGGGGGGTGTCCCCTTTATATAGAGTTAGGGGTTACATTAGGATTACAAATATGGATGAGTAACAAATATGGATGAGCCCTATCTTCGTGGAGTTTCATTCCAATCAGATACTGTTCCTCGATCTTCTCCTTTATTAAGGACTTTAGTCGTCCCTATATTGCTGGCACATCGCCATCTTCACCGGGGTGCTCCCCACACGTCATGCTATTCCGTAGGCATATATTTTGCCCCTACAATAGCCCCACAGGTCGCAGTTCAGCTGAGTTGATTCTGAGATGAGCTGGGAGCTGGTCCTCAATCTCTTTAAACATATGCAGTTGGTGGTGTGAACTGGACTGGCATTCTTTGATCTGTCGTTCAACTTTTAAGCCTTCTTTGGTTGATCTTCTCGCCTTCATAGGTTTTTAGATGAATGCTTGGCTTGAGTTGAGAGGCATTCAATCGATATGGGAACTGGACTCGAGAGTGTCGAGCTGCCTACGTACCTTCTTGGGATCAGGTCGAACGTATTTCATTGTCTGTTTTATTGTATGTCCGAATTTGTGAGGCTCACCACAGGCCTGTTCAGAATTTGTTTAGTGAGGCTTTATCGAGCGTGCATCAAGTTTAGGGCGTCTCCCTGTATTTTGGTCTCGTAGGGTCCATTTGTTGAGGCCGACCACATGCCTATGTGACGAGCCTTGCTCGAGCATATTAGGTTTTTCATATGGTCCAATTGGAGAGGCCGACCACAGGCCTATGCATCGAGCCTTTCTCGAGCATGTACCTAGTAGGGGTAAGACCCTGCCTTAGGTTTTTCATATGGTCCAATTGGAGAGGCCGACCAGAAGCCTATGCGTCGAGCGTTTCTTGAGCATGTACCTAGTAGGGGTAAGACCCTGCCTTAGGTTTTTCATATTGTCCAATTGGAGAGGACGACCAGAAGCCTATGCGTCGAGCCTTGCTCGAGCATGTACCTAGTAGGGGTAAGACCCTGCCTTAGGTTTTTCATATGGTCCAATTGGAGAGGCCGACCACAAGCCTATGCGTAGAGCCTTGCTCGAGCATGTACTTAGTAGGGGTAAGACCCTGCCTTAGGTTTTTCATATGGTCCAATTGGAGAGGCCGACCAGAAGCCTATGCGTCGAGCCTTTCTTGAGCATGTACCTAGTAGGGGTAAGACCCTGACTTAGGTTTTTCATATTGTCCAATTGGAGAGGCCGACCAGAAGCCTATGCGTCGAGCCTTGCTCGAGCATGTACCTAGTAGGGGTAAGACCCTGCCTTAGGTTTTTCATATGGTCCAATTGGAGAGGCCGACCAGAAGCCTATGCGTCGAGCCTTGCTCGAGCATGTAACTAGTAGGGGTAAGACCCTGCCTTAGGTTTTTCATATGATCCAATTGGAGAGGCCGACCAGAAGCCTATGTGTCGAGCCTTTCTCGAGCATGTACCTAGTAGGGGTAAGACCCTGCCTTAGGTTTTTCATATGGTCCAATTGGAGAGGCCGACCACAGGCCTATGCGTCGAGCCTTCCTCGAGCATGTACCTAGTAGGGGTAAGACCCTGCCTTAGGTTTTTCATATGGTCCAATTGGAGAGGCGGACCACAGTCCTATGCGTCGAGCCTTGCTCGAGCATGTACCTACTAGGGGTAAGACCCTGCCTTAGGTTTTTTCCACAATTTAATGTAATACCAATTGCGTTTTCATTTTTCCATTTTCTAATGCCTCGCATGTAAATATCTGCCTATTTTACCTTTTAGGTTGTGTCGTCACACTTCCTTAGGCCTAAAAGGCGATGGAAAAAATGCACCTGGTTTGAGGGTCATCCACCCGTTCAGGATTTTGACCGACTGTGGCACCCCGACTAATTAAATACCGGGTAGCTACTCCTTTATTAAATTAATACAAAATGCCAAGTTGGTCCAGTTAATAGCATCACCGTCGAAAACATTTTTAATGATTACTAACCACCTAGTATTTAAAAAGTGAGTTGCCAAGTTTTAAATTAACTCTGATTAACATGCAATAAAAGGATAATGAAAGAATAATAACCATTCACCATAACGAAGTAATAGAATAACCAACAACATAATAATAAGTCCGGAGGAAAAACTCCTCACAACAATCCCACAACTGAACTAAATAAAACAAAGTATCCCGAATTAATTATATGCCAAAAGTCTAAAAAAAACTGAAATAGGAAATGTTTCTAATAGAAGTGGGCGACATGCCCTACAACTGATGAAAGCTGAATATAGAGTCAAGATAGATGAAGCGTCTACTGGCAAAGTCCTGTAACTTCCACAAACATCTACAGCTCGTCACCTGAATGAAAATCCTATGCATGGTGTCCTTGTGACTGGGCACCTAAAATGGTTTTTTTTACAAAAAGTAGATTTGAAAGCAAACGGGTCAGAGCCCGAAAGTGGGGATTATTTTAAAAATAGCAAGTGATTTAATGACATTAAAACAATAAATGCAAAATACATGTTAGGACGTGCACTCACATGAAATGCTCACCTCTCGACTAATTGTGCACTCCTAACGTACCGTACCCATCTAAGTAACATATAAATCTAACCAAACCGTAATAAGTTCTACCCCTTACTACTCGATTCTCATTATGCATTCTAGTGTTATCAACTAAATAGAGAGCTTTACTTAAACTCGGATTCTCGATTATTAGCAATACAATTCATTACAGGTTACCCCTTTCTAGTTACTCAAAGCGTTTCTGTATTTATACTCACAATACCAACATGAAAGTTCTCATTAATCTAAGTGTATATTAGTCACGCCATAAATATAAAATACAAGCACCCGAGACTAAGCTGCAGTGCACACATACTCTGCTATCCATCCCAGTACATCACATACATAAGGATCACGCATTCCGAATCTTTCAGGAATCGTTCTCAGATAATAGCAAATCACAAACAATGGAGGCGAAC
Source organism: Sambucus nigra (assembly GCA_949130495.1). NCBI lineage: Eukaryota > Viridiplantae > Streptophyta > Magnoliopsida > Dipsacales > Adoxaceae > Sambucus > Sambucus nigra. The sequence continues at coordinate 191,254,654 of OX422216.1, forward strand.
ACAGTCACATCACATGGGTCACGCACATACCTACGCTCCCACGATCAGCAGACTTATTAACATCCCAATAAGTCCTTCTCTGACCTATATTCTCGAGGTACCAAATCTAAATCCGGGAAACACAAGGATTAGAGGGCCCTAAGCGAACGTAAACCTCCCGTGATAGCAATTATGGTAGGTATGTCATACACATCAAATCATATATACTAAGCATGCACACATCTTAACTATTACCATATTTATTTGTGGTACACTTCTTATTCTCGTACCGACTTATAATGTTACACAATTCATAAGTTCCCGATTAATTTAATATTTAAGCCGTTAATAATTCTCGCATCGTAATAGTCACTCACGTCCTATTCCACAATTTCCATTCAATTCGAATTGCACTTCTAGGTTTTACTCCTCAATATATCCCAAAAGTCCCAACTATATCAATTTATCATCAAGGGAATGGTATCTCTACAATTAAACAAGGTTACGGGACATGCGAAATCAAAACAGGCCAAAAAGCCTAAACTGTCAGCTCGTTAGAAGTCTCGTTCGAACGAGGCTGTTCGAACGAGAGTTCGTTCGAACGAACTGGGCATCTAACGAGATCTCGTTTGAACGAATGGCATCGAACGAACATCCCTCTCGTTAGAAGGAAAACTGTCAGCTCGTCAGAAGCTCTTTCGAACGAGCTCGTTCGAACGACCTGGGCAGGTCTTCTAACGAGGTGACAGTTTGAGCCCAAAAAATTCCTATTACGTTTTTTCAACTTTTCTTCTCCTCTAATCTCATCTAAATGGCATTCCAAGAAGGTTTCAAGGTTTCTAATCATCCCTAAACATATTAAATTCGTATTATAACCTTTATATGGGGTCTAATCATCCCAAACAACATCAAATTATCAAATCTCTCCAATATTCCCCAATTTTCAAGAACATGAACCCTAGAAATTTAAAGTCTTCCATAGTTATAATTAAATCTGCTTTTTGATAATATAAAAGATGTATTTCTATCAGAATAATAACCCTACACAATTCTACATGCAATCTTACATTAAAATCTGAATTCATAACTTCCAATTTCATGGGTTTTTATAAATCTCCCAAAAACAATACAATTATATGAATTTCCTACACATGGAAGAAGCATTCTTAGCAAAAACAAAATTAAACCACTTGCCTCTAATCTTTCTCTGAATTTGGTGTTGGATTGATGAAGGTTGATTTGTTCTCCCTCTCTCTCTGCAGAATTTTCCTTTCTTTCTCTCTCTACCAGCTTTTCTCTAAAGATGACAATGGTGGTTAAGGTTGCCCTAGGAAGCTTTTTCCAAACTCATTCCAATAACCCCCGTAGCCCATTAAGTCATAAGGTGTGGTTAGTGGGTTTGGTGGGTAAATTCCAAATCATATTTTTAATTCCTAATTTTCGTGGGTTTTAATTCCCAAAATCCCAAAATTACCAAACTACCCTTTTTCGTTACCGGTATGGCCTAAAAATGCCCCGGGACCCAAACTAAACCCCCGGCTAGTGTTTTTTGACTATTTCGACCCTTTCGGACGCGTTGACGCACTCAAAATGACCATACGGTTTATAGAAATAAAATTTACTTTTTAATTAAAATAATTATATTCCTGACGCGACTGTCACACGCATCCCAACAAAATTTCCAAATTGCCGTATTTCAATTCTCATGACAATTTCATGATTCAATATTCATATATAGCCATATATACTCATTAAAATCAAATACCAACTCGCATCTCGCTAGTATTTTTATCCGGATTAATTTCCAATTAATACACATTTAATTCAATTAATCCCATAAATAAATATCATAAAAATACGGGGTATTACACCGACCAACATAGTTAGCGACCAACCTGAGTTGGATTTTTGCCTAGGGATCCCCCGTAGGGCTTTTATAGTTTCCTGGGCAACTCGTGAGGCCAATTGTGTTTGGAGATAACAAAGGCCTGCAGACGTACTTAATTTAGTGAGAACAAGCATGAAGGCCGTTGTAACTAAATCAAGCTTGATCGTGATCGTCATTTGAAAGACTAATTTCGATGTTAACCATGTTGGCATCTGTCTTGAGTTGACCTCCTTTATTGTGCTTTAAATTTTGTAGTGAATCTATTCACGTGTCATCGATGCTATGGAGCCCCCAATCGGGTTGTGAAGAGGAGGCTGCCCGACCGTCCATTCGGTCATCTGATATGTATAACCGGGATGATAAGTGTGTCCGATCTCTTCTCGAGGCTTCGTTGCTTTGAAGAGTATCGCGTTGATCGTTCGTCGATATCCATACTCTATAATCTGGATATATTTAAGGATTATCTTGCTCGTATCTCTTCACGTATTGTATCGTTCCTTGGGGAACACTTGTTCACTGACCATGCATGGTGGTTCCAAGAGGCTGTGGAAGACTCCATATAGCTCGTGCACCTAAAGAGATTGATAGGATTTCAAAGCATCCTTATGCAAAAATGCGTTGATCTGATATGGTGTTCAATAAACATTGTTCCTCTGGAGTGGATATCTTAGTGTTGATGACGCGTTAATTCTTTTCTTGGTGGTCGTTGATCACCGTGGGTTGTCTGACGATGTTGCCCGATACATTCAGGATGATCTGGTGTTGTTATCAACATGTCTTGCTCGTTGACTGTGATTTTGTTGGTCGTGTGACTTCTTACAAGTTTGATTCGTCCTTGTTGATAAATATAGTTGATCGTTGCTCTTCATGATGTTTTATATGTTATTGGATCTTTGTGGTACAGATCGCCCAACTTTTCATTCGACGAGGTTGAATTAAATAATAACTATATTGCCCATCTGTTTCTTGGAGCTTGAGACGTGATCACACAATGTCAACTATCCGTCGAAGTTGAGGGTCCGTTGAGGCAAAATTGCAAAGGACCTAGTAGATGTTGCGAATGATCCATGCCTGAGCATCTGTCAGAGTATTGATGGGATAAATGATGCCTGAATGCCTGTCGAGGAAAAAACTATAGAGGATCTGGTAGATATTGCGGGTGATCCATGCTCGAGCATCCGTCGAGGCAAAGAGGACCGAGCAAGTATTACGAATGATCCTGTATTGTTAGTGAAAACTAACCTTCCAATAAATGCAATGTTGATTATTAATCGACTGTGCCAACCATTTGTTGGGACTGAATATAAGAATTATCCTGACCAACCATTTGTTGGGGATAAAATGCGACATGTGTGGAAAATATATTCGGGACTAAATATATAGAAATATTTTTCCGATCATTTGCCGAGATGAGCCTTGAATATGCCTGATCATCCTGCAGGTCAAGAATCATAGAGCCAGATAACCCATTCTGAAATTCAAGAAATATCAACATCCGAGCATCTGTGTGTTATAAATAATATTTCCCAAGCATGTGTTAGGTCCAAAGTGGTGTAAAGTGCTCGACCATCCGTCGGAGCATTAAAAAAATAAGTGGTGTCTGGGTCGTCTGCCAAGGCAAGGTTGTACATGTCCGAGTGGATATAGAGAGCAATTCGTGCTCGAGAATCTATCGATGCATTAATAAGACTTCCGAGAGCTTAAGATTGTGGCCGAACATTCGTTGGGACTGAATCTTGTACCATCCCTTGGGAATTAAGTGCGACATGTGTGACAAATATCTTCGGGACTAAATATATAGAAATATTTTGCCGATTATCTGCCGAGATGAATCTTGAATATGCTTGATCGTCCTTCAGGTTAAGAATCATAGAACTCGAACTTCAGTCGGAGTAACAATAATTTTTCCTACGCATTTCTTTTTGGGTCTAAAATGTTAGAGTATGCTTGACTATCCGTCAGAGCATTAATAAAATGAATGGTACCTGTATAGTCCGCCGGAGCAGAGTTGTGGAATACCGAGTAGATATAGAGAGCAATTCGTGCTCGGGCATCCGTCGAAACATCGATGAGATTTTCAAGGACTTAAGATTGTTGCCGAGTATCCATCGGGACTGAATCTTGTACCTATGGAAGTTATTAAATTCCACGACCATCTGTTGAGGCTAAATCAAAATAGAAGTTATCATGAAAATGATATGTTCAAGAAAGTATGTAAGATATGTATCCACTCAGCCATTTGCCGTGAAAAAGAATTCATAGTAGCGTATGAATGTAATAAAATTTCTATGATAAAAATCTCACTGAGATAACTGTGCCCGAGCATCCGTCACGGGTGAGTTAAATTTAAATAGTTGTAGCTGGAGGACAATACTGAAAATTAAATGATCGAATAAGTATTGTGAGTCCTCTATAAGTGCACCCCACTATTTATGTGATCAAAATAATTTGTAATAAGGTCGCATAAAAAGTGCCAACTATAATCACTGTGACAAAATCACACGGTCCCTTAAAATAATTTTATTTTTAGAGAGAGCCGAATAATGGAAAAAGTAGTCAAATATATTCCAAGTGTAAGACAAGTATTAATTTGGAATTTTTGCAAATTATTTGAAGTCCAATAATGAATACAAGTTTAGTTTTAAAAAAAATAAATAAATAAATTATTTTCACATAAATATGTGAATCATAAAAAAGTATAGGGACATATACTAAAATCCTCTAAACTGTAAGTTGTGTTTTAACGAAGTTAAATAGATCTGGGAACCTTAGCCCAGAGTTACTGTGTTCGTGTCTACCCACACGCCGAGGGAACTCTGCGCTCGTCGCTGCTTGTCTCTGCTCGCCGACCAGATGGGGCGGAGCCGATGATGCTCGATGGCCAAAAATCACGACAACAGGTCGCCAGGGGCTCCATTACTGGTCGATCGAAAACAGGTCGCTGGGGTTCGCCGGTAGCTCGCTGATAGTTCGCAAACTGGTCTCCAGTAGTTCGCCGATAGTTCGCCAGTAGTTCACAAACAAGTCGCTAGTTAGTTCGCCGGTAGCTCGCCCGTAGTTCGCCGGTCAGAGGTAACGGTCTGGCGACCCTGATGCCCAATCAGCTTTTCTGGAATGATTGTTGTGTGAATGTTTCTTCATCGAGGTTCTTCGTTAGTGGTATACGAAGGTCGTTGTGTGGTCAGATAGGCTTCTGGTCGCAGATCAAAATTTCATAGTTTATCGAGGATCGACGTGGCGGAACAGTAGATCGGCGGAGAGTTTAAAAGCTGGTCGGAGGAAGGCTAATAAATGATGCGAGCTGAAGGAGTGAGCCCATCCCATCAGATCATGGGTCTCCCAAGCTCCCCACCGCTTCCAGATAAGAAGATAAAAGCAGTTGCCAAAAACTCATAAGTCAGCAGATCACAATGCATGTCGGCGGAGATGAGATGCTGATGCTTGTAGATTGTCCAAAATTTTTACGGCATGAGGAAATCTTGCGTGTCTCAGTTTTGTAATATTTGTATGGATGGAGATAAAAATTGGACTGTTCGTGTGGCTAGAATTTGTGTGTATCTTTGTGAAAACATCTTTGTGTGAACATATCTGTTCAAACAATTTCCTTCCATATGTTTCAAGATCTCTCATGAGAGAGAAACTTTTTTACGGTTACCCAGCCCGAAAATTTTGGATATGGGAATCAAGATATGATTTAGCCCACTAGCCCAATAAACAAACGTGTTTAACCAGGACTTTCTCAATAGAATCAAGATATTTGTAGTTTTCATAAACACCTCTGATAACGAATTCCTTATGAAACAAACTATGAAAATTGTCTAGAATCAAAGTTGTTGTGCAGATTTACAGATAACAATTAAATATAGGATTTGTAATTATAACTGTATGCAAAATCATGTATCAATGAAACGATATTTGTTCAAAACAAATAATTATATATGAAACACATAACTGCTCGTGCACGGATCAAAAAGAAAAACTTATCTTTTGACTATGTGCGTAGCGTAGGCACCATTGTTCTTGAACGTAAACCTAGATCTCTTCTAGAAAGAAGGGGAAGGCCTTTTGTGCAGGTTCCCACAGACGGCATCAATTGTAGGTGCAAAAAATCTCACCCATCGGGGGGAGTCAATTCATCACGATACAAGTATAAAAATAAATACGAGAGAGACAAAGATTTACGTGGTTCTACCATGAATGGCCCATGTCCACGGGGCTGCTGGTGTGTTTCATTAGAATGATCAGAGAGTTTTACATGAGGGTATTTCTCTAACTTCTAAGCCCCCTTTCACAATGGGGGTTGTCCCCTTTATATAGAGTTAGGGGTTACATTAGGGTTACAAATATGGATGAGTAACAAATATGGATGAGCCCTATCTTCGTGGAGTTTCATTCTAATCAGATACTGCTCCTCGGTCTTCTCCTTTATTAAGGACTTTAGTCGTCCCTATATTGCTGGCACATCGCCATCTTCACCGGGGTGCTCCTCACACGTCATGCTATTCCGTAGGCATATATTTTGCCCCCACACTTTTTTATGTATAGAAGCGAATTTTTTTTTCCAGCGTTCTCGTTCGAACGAGAATCACATATCGTTCGAGCGACATAGGCATGTTGCGCGAACTCGTTTGAACGACACGTGTCATCGTTCGAGCGACATGCCTATGTCGTTCGAACAACGTTGTCTTGATTTTTTGAATCACTTTCGGTCACTTTCCACTTGATTGATTCAAAGACTTTTTCCAACTTTCTCAACATGCTTCTGCAGAAAACGACACATAAATGGCTCATTTATTTAGACTTCACTTTTTATTCTTTTTAGGTTATATGCCTCTTTATAAAAGAAAATTCTTCCCATCTATGAAGGTGCAGATTTTAAAGACCTTCAATTGGTTATTTTTACTCATGTGGAGTATTTTGTGGAGAAGTCAGCCCCTTCTTCATTGTTGTCCATCTGGAGTTCTTGCGGGAGATTTCAGCCGACGATATCGGAACCGACACCTTTGGGTATTTCGTATGTCACACTTATTTTCATTATAATCCGTGTAACTGTTTTTCCAAATTATAGTGGAAATAATATGGTTTTGCCCTGTGGGGATTTTTCCTGATATTATTTTATTTGATAAGTCATCTAGATGCATGTTTTTAGGATTTAATTAAAAAACTGTGTTTAATTAAATAAATTCTTAATTTGAAGAAAAGTGCACTCTTCAAATTGGTATCAGAGCCAATTACACAATATACCGTATAATTCTCCGCACAATTTTTCTAAGATATCAATTTTCTGAAAAATTAATTTTTGAAAAAGGGTGTGTTCAATGGAGAAATTATATAATAAAATGCCAGTTTTTGACGGGACAAACTATGCTTACTGAAAAGACCGCATGAAATCTGCTTTAAAAGCCATTGATGAACGTGTTTGGATTTTAGTTGAAAGAGGCTGGACACATCCCTCCGTCACTGCTGATAACGTGAATAATTTAAAATCTGTGACTGAATGGACTGAAGACCAATTTAAATGGTCATCTTTTAATTCCAAGGGTTTAGGTGTTAGTCCTGGATCCGTCACACCTGATGAGTTCCGACGTATTATGATGTGCACCACGTCAAAAGAGGCATGGGATGTTTTGCAACTTACCCATGAAGGAAGTAATGCTGTGAAAGAATCTAAATTGCAAAATTTAACAACTCAATTTGAAACTATCACCATGCTTGAGACTGAATGTTTTGATGAATTTTATGCTAGGTTATCTGATATTGTAAACACTAGCTTTAATCTTGGTGAACAAATTCCTAATGCTAGAGTTGTTAAAAAGATTCTAAGATCACTACCTAAGCATTTTATCCCTAAAGTCACGGTGCTAAATTCTATTAGTAATTTAAACACACTTTAATTAGAGGAACTTGTAGGAGACTTACAAACGTATGAAATTGATATGTTTCCTAAATCCGTCAAAGCTAAAGATAAGGTAAGTGCACTTAATGCCCATGAGAGAAAGAGTGAGGGGTCAACAAAAAGGAGGGTTGAGTCATCTAGAAAAAGAGAGATAGAAATGTCAGATTCTAAGTTTGACCTTGATTTAGATGATTTGTCCCTGTTTGCTACAAATTTCAAGAAAAATTCTTAAATTCTAGAAAAATGGAAATTTCAAAGATAAAAAGAATTTTTAGAAAAATAAGTTTGAAAATAAAAATGAAAAAGATTTTAAAGACCCTCCTAAGAAAGACGGTGAGAGATGCTATGAGTGCGACGGTAAGGGTTATATAGCTTTTGAGTGTGCTACTAGGCTGAACAGACTTGCAAAAGAAAAGGGCAAGTTTTCCTTAATGCTACCCTTAGTGACGACAGTGAGGTCGAGTCGATGGACTCTGGAGACGAGTCACCGCATGAATGTAACTTCATCGCATTCATGGCCAGTCATACTTCTAGTGTTCCTCACGACGTTGAGGATGCTGCTTCATAGGGACTCCTCGATAGTGAAAGTGATGTGAGTGAGGGGGAGGATGATGAAAGTGAGAGCGAGAGTAATCTTCAACGCGCCTACATTGAGTTATATAATGAGTCATTTAAAACCAAAAAGAGTAACAAAGCGCTAGTTCTTAGGATCACCTCTTTAGAGGATGATTTAGAAGAAGTAAGAGAGAAAGAGTCCTCCACCTGCACTACCTTGAGAGAAAGAGAGTCTACCTGTGTTGAGAAAGAAAGTTTGTTTAGAGAGAGAGAGAGAGTGACTTTCAGAAAGATAAAGGTGACTTGACTAAACAAGGGACTACTCTTACGAATGAGCTCCATTCCTCCTTGAAGACTCGGAAGAAACTTGAAGCCCTTGTTGCCCAGCTTACTCATGATCTTGAGCAAGCACGGGAAGTTAAGGTTCAAATCGAGGACAGATCTGGAAAGATAGGAAAGATGTTCCTCGGCCCCGCTTTAAGTTTTGGTGATAGGCAGGAAATAGGTTATGATGGTGCCATCACTTCCCAAATTGCACCAGGACCAGTTCCTGAGTTTACTACGACTCCATATAGCCATCATCAAAAACCACGATGGAGTGTTTGACAAAGAAAAACAAACCAAGGTCCGCCTAAGACTGTATTCTTTTGTACGTACTATAAAAGAAAAGGCCACCTCAGGGAGTTTTGTTATAGTTTGGGCCGAACACAACATTCTACTGCTCCACCACTTCATTCTGATGATTTTACCAGTCTGAGAGAGCGTGTTGAGATTTTAGTCGCCACCTCACAGAGTTTAATGGAGGATTTCCGTCGGATGTCTTTTCCGTCAGTGAATGATTCCCGCATCCCGACTAAAACCATCAACAACAAGGGTAAACAAAAGGTTACCACTTCTTGGGTACCTAAGAAAGATGAAAAGGACCTTATTGTTCATGTCACTCTCAAAGCACATAATACCTCACTGTGGTATTTTGATAGTGGGTACTCCGACATATGACTGGTGATGTCTCATTATTTACCTATCTAGAGGATTAAAAGGAAGGAAGAGTCACTTTTGGAGACGGGAGCAAGTCTAGCATTGTAGGACGAGGTATAGTTGTGTTACCAGGATTTCCTAAACTAGAGAATATTTTGTACGTCAAAGGTTTGAAGGAAAACCTTCTCAGCATTAGGCAGCCGTGCGACGCTGACTTTGCCGTAAAGTTTGATCGGGATGTGTGTAATGTCTATAATCATGCCGGTAAACTTTTAGTGCAAGGAGTGAGGACATAAGATAATTTCTATGGGACTATGCCCACATCCTCACTTGTTTGCAACAGTGCCACGATCACTCCTATGGATCTGTGGCACCAACGTCTAGGTCACGTGAATATAAAAGATTTTACACGTTTAGCTAAAAAGGGCCTAGTCCGTGGCTTACCATCTCTTAAAAAGCCAACTTACACGGTTTGTGGACCCTGTCAGTTGGAAAAACAAATCCGTAGCCCCCACCAAAAGTTGCATTCCATTACCACCTCCCGTGTACTTGAATTGATTCACATGGATCTTATGGGTCCTACTCGTACTGAGAGTTTGGGTGGTAAGAGGTATATCCTCGTGATGGTAGATGATTTCTCCAGATATTCGATTATAGGTTTTCTGAGAGACAAATCTGATGCTGTAGAGTTTTTAACGACCAAGTGCCGTGTCTTGCAAAATCAACACGGAGTGACTATTAACAGAATACGTAGTGACAACGACACGAAATTTAAAAAAGAAAAGGTAGATCTTTATTGTGACAGCCTAGGAATCAAACATGAGTTTTCTATTGTGAAGACTCCTCAGTAAAATGGGATTGTTGAGAGAAAGAATAGGACGATTCAAGAAATGGCTAGATCTATGATCCTAGGTCGTAAGATTGCTAGGAGATTTTAGGCAGAGGCAGTGTCTACTGCATGCCATACGGTGAATAGGGTCTACCTACGTCCACACACACTTAATACGCCTTATGAATTGTGGACTGGCAAGAAATCCAACCTTGCATATTTCTGTGTCTTTGGGAGTAAATGCTACATCCAACGGGATAGAGAATAACTAGGAAATTTTGACTCCCGGAGCGATGAGGGAATATTTCTAGGATATTCATCAAATAGTAGAGCGTACCGGGTCTTTAACCTAAAGAGATATAAGCTTATGGAGTCAATAAACATCACCGTGCAAGATGACGAACCTTCGACATTTATTGATCCTAACCTTCGGAGTGAGGATGAGTACTTTTCTGGCAGCGACTTACTTGTCCCTTACCCACACTCTGTGGACTCTACTCATGTGTTAGGGGACACACCTACGTGGGTTCGCAAGAGTCATGATCCTTCTACCATTGTTAGTGATCCCACTTTAGGGGTCATAACTCGTGCTCAATTAGAGAACATTGTTAGTCATTTTTGCTACCTGTCCATAGTCGAGCCCAAGAATCATAAAGAAGAACTCAAGGACGAACACTGGATATCTTTTATGAAAAATGAGTTAGTTCAATTTAAAATGAATAATGTTTGGGAACTTGTCCCCCGACCTAGTGAGACCAATGTGATAGGTACCAGGTGGATTTTCAAGAATAAAATGGATGAAAATGGTACCATAATCAGAAATAAGGCTAGGTTGGTCGCTCAAGGCTACACACAGATTGATGGTGTAGACTTTGGTGAGACATTTTCTCCTGTTGTGAGTCTTGAGTCCATCCTCTTACTACTCGCCATTGCATGTCATTTGTGCTTCAAGTTATATCAGATGGATGTCAAAAGTGCCTTTCTAAATGGCATTTTACAGGAGGAGGTTTATGTGGTTCAACCAAAAGGGTTTGAAGACCCTACGCACGCAGAGCACGTATACTATCTGAGGAAAATCTTGTATGGTTTGAAGCAAGCACCCCGTGCTTGGTACGAGAGGCTTACTTCCTATCTCTTAGCCCGTGGATTCAAGAGAGGGGGAGTTGATATGACGTTGTTCGTCAGGAGAGATGACGGTCCTATTTTGGTTGCCTAGGTCTATGTGGACGACATAGTCTTTGGATCCACATGCTCCCAGCATGCTCACCACTTTGAAGAGGAGATGAAAAGTGAATTTAAGATGAGCATGGTAGGTGAGATTACTTTCTTCCTTGGTCTCCAGGTTCGTCAGCTAGAGGATGGGATGTTCATCTCCCAATCCAAGTATGCTAGAGACCTAGTGAAGAAATTTTGTTTAGACTCTGCTAAGCATGCCCGTACACATATGAGTACTTCTATCAAGCTTAGTAAGGACACTTCATGTAAGGACGTAGAGTAAACCTTGTATCGGAGTATGATAGGTAGTCTTCTCTACTTGAATGCCAGTCGTCCCGACATAGCCTTTAATGTTAGAGTCTGTGCACGATATCAGGCGTCCCCGAAAGAGTCACACTTACTTTCTCTAAAACGTATTATCAAATACGTGAGTGGGACTCTCTCATATGGTATTTGGTATTCCATTGATACCAATGACCGTTTGTCCGCCTATTCGGATGCCGATTGGGCCGAGGATGTAGATGGTTATAAGAGCACTTCTGGTGGGTGTTTTTAGTTTGGTATGCTCTTGTCTCTTGGTTGAGCAAGAAGCAAAACTCCATCTCATTGTCCACTGTGGAGGCTGAGTACGTCGCCGCCGGGAGTTGCTGCATGCAACTTCTGTGGATGAAACAAATGCTTGAGGATTATGGGATTTCACAGGACACCATAACCATTTCCTGTGATAACACGAGCGTGATACACTTATCCCATAATCCATTCCAGCATTCGCGTACAAAGCACATTAGGATACGCGAGCACTTTATACGACAGCTAGTTGTGGATAATGTCGTATCTCTAAGTTACGTACACACCGACCGTCAGCTAGCCGATATTTTCGCGAAACCTTTAGATGCCCATAGATTCGAAAGTCTTAGGAAGTCTTTAGGGATTTGCACAGTTGACTGGGGGGTCGGTCCGTGTCTAGGATAGGATGCTTTGTCATGTTCATATAAAATGATTCATGTTGCTAGATTGTATAATGTGTATATATTTTTTTTTAAAATAGAAAAGAACAAAAAGATTTTCTTTTTATAAAATTTTAAGAAAAGAACAAAAAGATTTTCTTATTATAAAAATTTTAGAAAAGAACAAAAAGATTTTTGTATTTTATTTACACCTTTTATGGATGAACATTTAAGATAACCAAGTCACAATTTCATTCCATTTATTCATGTGACTATTTGATAGTGTTTCGAGACAATATATCATGTCATCTTTGTACTTTATAATGTTTGGAGTCATTAAGATTTAATTAAGTTCTACTTCCTACATGTTTGACTCATGATTTCCTTTATTGCACACTTTCACGGATTTGTTTGATTATTGTACTTGTCTTATCATATATTGGTCGGGTGTTTTCACGTCAATCCTATCCTTAAAACGATCCAAGCGTAATAAAACTTGATAAGAAAGGTGTGCATGTAAAAATCGTTTGGTGAGATTGTGTGGTATTTTAAAAACGGGGAGGGGCTACGAAAGGTAATTATCTATCCTTTGCGCTAAAGCCAACATTAAAACGGACCTAAAAATTGAGGAATTTTATTATCCGGGGTCCAAAGAGGTTAAAAGAGCCCGAAAAATTTAAAGGCAATAAAAAGCAATACATGACAAATATGGGCCATTAGGTTTCACCATCAATTCTCAAAGTTTGAGAATTTAGATCACCTCTATTCAAAATATAAATTTGAGGGAGTTTGGTTGGAAATTTTATAACGGGTTTGCACGTCCTTGAAAATCTTGAAAAAGCGCTAAATAGTTTTGAATGTTATTGGTGTGGAAATCACTTTGACTTTGATTTGTTGATTTGCATAAGATGATGTCATCTAAATTCAACAATTTTTTTACACCTAAGGATACTTTTTATTTTCATTCGCTAGGAGTACACGTATGCATCGTGCACATATGATTGGTTGAGTTTATTTTCCTATCGAATGTGTTCACACCCCTACATTTGCGCTATCATCGACTTGGCTATTTTTGTGTTCTTTCATGGTGTGATTCTTTGTTATATATTTTGTGTAAAAATTTTGAAAAATTAAAAAAGAGAAGATTTTTTTATTCTTTGGTGTATATTTTGTTTGAAATTTTTTTTGAAAAATTAAAAAAAAAAATTGTGACATTTTCCATATTTATGCTTCTCATATCTGTCTATTTGGGGACATCATAAAAAGGGGGAGAATGAATTATGGGGGAAAAAATATCTGTTGATTTATCTAGGATTTGCTTAAGCTTAATTGATCTTTGATTTTAGCATATAATTATTTTTCAAACTGGTGCGTGTCACGGGTATTTGCTTTTTCTCATGTGTGTAGTTTCAAAGTTGATATCTATTGGATCGCACACCCTGATGAGAAAATCTTTGGGAAATTCTGAAGTGTTGAAGATTTCAAGATGTTGAAGTTTGATTGAAGACATGTCTTTTAGTATTCTAAGTTTGAGGGTTTAATGGGGATATTATCTTATATGTACTTTGTTTTTGGGAGATTGCATAATTCGTATTTTTTATGTATGTACCGGCATAGACATAGGGGGAAATTTATAAGGATATAATTTTATAAATGTCCGGGTAGAATCTAGGAATTTTTTGTTTTCCCTAGATCACAGTTTGTATGTCTGATACCCCTACATTCGGCACGTCATCACGATCATCCTCGACAGCCTTTATCCGAATCCATGCATCCATCATTTTCACACGTGCATCATGCTACATGCGACATGCTGCTCAATCGTTTTCCACAACTCCACGACGCATTATCAGTAAAATTATTTATTGGAGTTGTTTATATTTGCATAACTATTTGGGAATTTTTTAGAAAATATTTTTTGAAGTCTAAATTACTTTTTATCAAATTGCATAAACTTTTTTATGTGTAGAAGCAAATTTTTTTGGTCAGCGTTCTCGTTCGAACAAGAATCACATATCGTTCGAGTGACATAGGCATGTCGCGCAAACTCGTTTGAACGATACGTATCCTCGTTCGAGCGAGATGCTTATGTCGTTCGAACGACGCTACCTTGATTTTTTGAATCACTTTCCACTTGATTGATTTAAAAACTTTTTCTTTCTCAACACGCTTTCTGCAAAAAATGGCACAGAAACAACTCATTTATTTAGACTTCACTTTTTATTCTTTTTAGGTTATATGCCTCTTTATAAAAGAAAATGCTTCCCATCTATGAAGGTGCAGATTTTAAAGACCTTCAATTGGTTATTTTTACTCATGTGGAGTATTTTGTGGAGAAGCCAGTCCCTTCTTCATTGTTGCCCATCTGGAGTTCTTGCGGGAGATTCCAGCTCACGACATCGGAATCGATACCTTCGGGTATTTTGTATGTCACACTTATTTTCATTATAATTCGTGTAACCGTTTTTACAAATTATAGTGGAAATAGTATGGTTTTGCCCTGCGGGGATTTTTCCTGATATTTTGTGTCGCATGCTTTATTTTATTTGATAAATCATCTAGATGCATGTTTTTAGGATTTAATTAAAAAACTGTGTTTAATTAAATAAATTCCTAATTTGAATAAAAGAGCACTCTTCATCAGGTCAAGCCATTAATAGCGATAAATTTACGAATACCTTTCGACCCTCCACCCTGCATATTGTTTGATAAATTATAATGCATTAACTTGGATTTCATCGAAGTTAGGGCCAAGATAAAAACCTTGGATTACCTATTATCATAGGAGGGTCTCCCGCAAATGTTCCTTAGGTCGGCCACACCACGCTCATTTATGCGGTATATTTTATGTCAGCATATCTTCTCCATTACCTCCTTCTTAAGACCTTCACGAGAAAGATAAAAGACTTTTTTTGGAATGCCTCCCACTTGTCTCATAAAACACCGACTATTTCCTTGGTCGATGATAAACCTACCTAAACAACATGGAGGGTTGGGGATTAAAAATCTCCATAAGTTAAATACTTCTTATATGCTTAAAATTCTCTGGAAGACCATTTCTCAGCTAGGGAACCTTCGGCCTCAAATGATTAAATATATATATTTTCCCCAAATAACCCTACTAACAGCCCCATGACATACCCGTGCCTCCTAGTTTTGGACTAAAATCTCAATAATAATGCCTGTCTTCCAACACGGTATTAAATGGTGTATTGGTACCGGCCATATTTCATTTGTCTATCACATTTAGGTCCTACACGAACCTCTAAGCCTTCAGTTCCCATATCTTATCTTGTCCGTATTGGATGATCCTCTCAATTCCTTTGTCCTTAATCATCAATGGAATCTCCCTCTTTTAACATAGAGTCTACCACCAGACTTTTTAGACTATACTTAGTCCATTTACATCCCCACCCACTCTGCGTTAGATATCACATATTAATGTCCAATCAAGATTGTGCGTTTATAATCAAAGCTACATAAAATTGGTTGAATTCTACTAAGTACGCACAACATTGTCTGTCTCTTCCATCATAATGGTTGTGGCAGAGTAAGATACCTCTAAAACATAAAATTTTCCTCTAATATCTTGTTCCCTATGCATTGCCCACGAGGGATCGATTCTTCTACTACCATAAACTTAACTTGCCATTATGGTCCTTATGTGAGTTGGAAGATAATAACTCCCATATTTACAATAATTGACTCACTTTCTTCTAACTCCATACACACGATGCATTGGTCGATATTTTCGTCGTATCTCTTCATAAACATCTTACAAATTTATGTTCCCTAACTTCTGCTAACTACCAGTCGCTCCATTAACTGTTTATTCTTCGGGTATTGTGGAATGATAGGAACGAGGCTATTTTGAGGCATAAGCCCATTGCCAAACCTCTAGTCTTACATACTCTATCCCAAGATTTTATTGTTCCTCCATGCCCAACCCACCTCCTGTCTCAGTCCGATTTTTCCATATATGGATTTTTATATTTGCTGGACCCGCCCGACCCCTACTTTTCAAATGCAATATGGACAGGGTGAAATTCCATGTAAGGAACACGCTTCAATTCGTGGAATCCTCCATAATTTTAAGGGAAAATTTATTCGTACTTTTTCAAAAATCATCTTGCGAAAATTTGAGCCATCAAAACTGGTTTAGACGTGGCATATCATATGGGCATTAAATGTATTGAATTGGAAATTGATTGTCAACTTGTATTTAATATGATTTACAGGAACACAACCCAAAGTCCATCTCATGAGGATTTGATCCAAGCCATCCATAACGGGTTTCAAAGATTCCTACATATTTCCCTTTGTTTATGTTTTCGTGAAAGTAATGTGTGTGTCGATGTTCTCGTTGCTACCTCAGTGTAGTGTCTATTTTTTCCAACTTTTATGTTCAGCTTCCGTGTTTTTTATTCATATATTTGTTCAGTGACATTTGTAATAGCACTAGGATAGGCATGCAGTGGCTGCGGCTTATGGCATTACCGTGGTCCTTTCTTGATGACAGTTGTGCTCTTGAGAACTTGATAGTGGTCTGATAGAGGTCAGAGGTTGACCTTTGGACCTTTGTTCTCGCATTAGTGAAATTGGAGTGTTTAAGTAGAATCGGAGTACCAACAGTTAAATATGGTATCATCAATATTCCCTTATTGGTCATTGCAAGAATTTCAAGTGGCGACACTTATCCATTATGACAGTTGGGGGTGGGAGTGTAAGTAGCCACCAAGATTCTCATCATAATGAGATTCATTGGGAAGGCGATCTCATTGAGTGTGCATGTGACACCCCGTAAAATTCATAAATTAATTAATCAAGTCTAATACAAAATTATGGGAATAAAAAACATTTGGTAACATTATTAACATAATGAAATAACTACAACTAAATAATTAGATATAAAGCGAGGGAATAAAATACTAAATAAATAAAAATTATCTCTAATACCATCCAACAACTGATACAAAATAAAACCAACCCTAGAATATAAAATATATTATTCATCTTTGAATATAAGTACCACATGTACAATCTATGACTCGGGATAAACTTTAATGATGCAACTCCCTATACAAAAACATAACTGAATATAAGAAGTAAAGGAGCTAGGCGAATCGACTTCTATATCCTAGGAATGATGAATAGAATATTGCAAGAGATACTCCTCCAAAAAATCAACCCAAGTATACGATAACAACGGCCAAAGACTAGTAAAAATAGAATCGACAACAAGGTAGACAAGAAGTTTACAAAGGATTAGAATTTAGTTGAAGTTGGTCCACAATAATTATAATAACAATAATAATAATAATAATAATAATAATAATAATAATAATAATAATAATAATAATAATAATAATAATAATAATAATAATAATAATAATAACAATAATAATACATCTTCGTCCTCTTTAAAGTGGATTTTAAGTTATTTAAGTTACACATCCCAAACAACCTAAAATAGATATGCATTTGTACTCCCAAACCTATATGTGACCCATGTAATTAAAGTTCATATCTTAGTTACATAATCTTTAATTTCTCATTCTTAAATTAATCTCTTGTTCTAAGAATTATTTATTTTACAAAAATCTCTTATCTCAAGCCCATCTTGCTAATAAATGAAAGTATCAATAATAATTTGTAGATACAAAACTATACACATATCTCAATTCTATAACTCCAAATCAATCTAATGCCACTGATGTAATATATACATCTTTACTATATTAGATAAATCCCGAGTCATAAGTCTATTGTTAAATATCTCTAGTATATATCATATATATCTCTAGTATAGAATATAATTCCGTACGACCACCTCAAGTACCACAACACAGAATCATATAGTCAGAGGAAAGACCACCTATGTGTCTATCATCCATATAAATATGGTCCCTGACACGTATAAGTAAACTAGATACTCATGAGCCCACACATATATTAAGGACTATCCCTATCTCCCTTGGGGATCACTCATGCGTAGTAGGTATAGTTATGGGGCTTTCCAAATCTATAAATTCATAACATCATCAACATAGGAAAATTCACTACTCCTTCACACCAAACATATGGGCCCCATATCCAAGGTTATATGAGAGGATCCTCCTGTTACTCACACTTGGGAGTTGGGAACTTTAAGCATGTAGATAGGGGGTAAAAATAGGACCTAAGAAGATCCTATCACATCAATGGGAGATACCACGCAGGGTTAACATCATACGCATCCCATCAAATCCCTCCTAACACATTCACCATGAATAAACACACCACATTGGTATAGTTGCACATAAATCAAGTAATCAAGTTATGACCCCACACAATCGATCCAAACAAACAAATATCAAAATTTTACTCAATCAGGTTACATATAAAGTCTCTTAATATTATTAGTTAATACGTACACTAACTATAATCAAATATTGTCACACTAGACTTAATACCCAAGGCCTAAAAATATATGTATCAACCCACCTAACTCATATAATATCTTGCTTGATATAATAACTACCCTAAACTAGGGTTCATAAATATCACTCGATTTAATAACTACCTTAGTCTATGGTTTACAAGTCATTCTAGACTCTTATAAGATATGAACAATCCCGAAACATCTCACGGTATAACCAACCATTCCAACCATATAACCCAATACTCTAAGCTTCCATATAACTTAAAAAAATATGTATTACACTCGGATTACTACAATTCTAACTCAGTCCTTAAATTAATAAATTCTAATAAAAAAAAACTAAACCCCCAATTTGATAAGAAGTTGTTAGAACGGTATTAGGATCTCGTTCTAATGAAAATGCACCAATTTTTCTAATAACATTCCATAGTCATTCGAAAGAAACTAACCAAGTTGTTCAAATGACTACCAAAGTCATTTTAATGAGATGCCACACCTTGTTCGAACGAGAAGTCTACCTTATTCGAATGATATTGACGCAGATCCTTATTCGCTAAAAAATAATTTCTTCATTAACAACCTCAAAACTTAACCTCCAAACCTCTAGTCTATCATAAACCCAAACTCCTATAAATATAGGGTCTATTACAATAATACTAACCTAGTTCCTCATTTTTAGGTGATTAAATTAAGATTTATGCATCAAATCAATTTATGTGTTAAAGAACCGTAAGTTTAATAATCCAACCAATTCTACTCAGATTGAACCAATTTTAGGGGGACATTTGTATAATTTGTTAACATGATTCAAAATATAACAATTTCAATCCAATTTCAAGGTTAATTCATTACATTACTCATAAAATCCTTTGAGTTGATTAACTAAGGGATTAAGGTTTAATTTATCAATTAAACTAATTTTAAAAGTTAATTAAAATTAAGTTATACTCATGTTAATTCAAAATCAAATGGACTACTACTATCAAAATATAGTCCCAATTAAATTCTTAAATGATGCAAACTTGCCTATGGATTGATTGGGAAATTAATCTTGAAATCTTCCCAATTATTCTTTTATTCCTTTATATCTCTTCCCTTAAGCTCTCTTGGTTTCTCCAAATGTCTAACATGTGTTTAGGGTATGTCTAATTACCATTTAACTTAGATTTCCACGAAATTAAACCCAAGTCGCACACAACCCAACCCCAGTTTCTCGTTCATATAATACAAGGTCAATTACACATAAACTGTAAATCCAATTGAAAAATTAACATGTGGATTCAACTTTTAAATGAATAAATCCTAAACATGAGTTCTAATCACAATATCACATTTCAAAATAAATAAATTCATGATTCATAACAAAATCCTCAATTTAGGTTAGAATTCGATAATATAATTAAACCCGATACAAACGTGACTAAGATATAATATTAAATATTTAAGCATGCTTCTAAATCACCAATCAATTACATGACAATGAAAGAATAATCAAGTTATAGATTACATAATGATAAAGCAAGAGGTTTCTTTCATGAACAACATGAATCAGTGATCCATCCTCTTGAACCCTTCTTCTTTCTCTCAAAAGATCTTCCTAAGTTCTCCCAAATCTCTAAGGAAGCTAGGGTTTGTTTTTCGTGAGTAAAGTGTTCGACTGATGAGGGCTAACACCCTTTAAAATTAATTAAACACGCATGTCATGAATGGGACTAATTTTGGACTTCCAAATGAGCCCAAAATAACATCCGAACTAATTCAAGTATATACCTAACCTATAGGCCCAGTTCAAAGCATTAAAAACACATATTCGCCCCCGTGATACTTTGGGATCCCATCCAAATGGTAACATCTCATAACACATAATAATACCACACGACATATATAAAACATACAATTAATTATTATACACATAAGACATACTCCAACATTTTGACACCCCGCCTAATAAAATGTCGAGTGATCAATCCTTTACCAGATAAAACAGGAATCTCATATGGTTCATTCTCAGCATCACTGTCGAAAACCAATTTAATTACTAATAACTTATTAGGCTGGCGTAAATTTAATCTTTTTAATCAACCCAACTAAGTAAAACAATCACACAGCTTATATACAATAACTGAAATGAAATGAATAACCGAACTCTCGGTACAATAATACAACCGAATTGAATGCCACAAATTGAAATGTGGTAAACGAATAAATGCATACAGTTGGGCCATCAGCCTGAATGTTTCTACAGTACCTCCTATCTAGATCACAAAGATGTAAGTGTGACTATACAATATCCTGCTTGCATCCACAGTTGCTGCAACAAACGTCTGACTCGAAAGAATCATCATCCAGCCATCCCTGTGTTTGGACACCTATATATATACATATATAGCAAGAGATGGAAAAATAGAGAAACGAGTCAGAGCTCGAGTTTTGAAAATATTTAACAAGTGATTAAAATCCATATTTTAAAATATGAAATCTCTCATATTTGAACTGGTATCGCACTCTCATGAGATACACCCACACATATTGCATAGATTTAACAACCTAGTTAAGATACCCTGCCTAACTAATCTCTCACACCTATCTTCTAAATCATCATAACTATCACTACCCAATCATGATATAATGTGTTATACCGTAAGCTATTACATAAGCTTTAGTTAATATGGTCCTTGGTTAGATATATATATAGTTCTCAATTAAGTGCGTGTGTGTGTGTGTATATATATATATATATATATGTCACTCATATTCCAAAACTTCACTCGTTTAAAATATCATTCTCACTTCAAAATATAATAACCCTTATATATATGGATCTCACTTAAACCTACAATTCACATTTTATATTACTCAGGATATAAAACTGTCGGAAGATAAATAACATCTTATTCATTTTAAACTTTACACCATTCAAGGTTATATGATATCTCATAATAATATACAAGCCATATACTGTAAACAACAAGTATAATTATACCTATTTTATAATCATAAGTATAATAACCATCCCACCAAGTTATAACTCGAGGACGCAGTCACAAAGTGCCCATCCATATCCAGGTTTACTTAACTTAACCCCGGTACCTAGTCAGACTTTCTCATGATCATGGTAGAAATACGAAATGGTGGAGGTGGTCATATTCCCTCCTGAAAGTGGAATAAAAATATCGCCCCCATATATGGGATAATATAACCTGGGGATATACTCTCCCTGCTCCGTAAGCCAAGGCATTCACCCACATCATGCAACCTCCCTGGATAGCACTAGAGATATAAATATACATCAATATATCGTTTTCATACCAATATATTTGTAAAAAAGTCACACACACACACACACACACATATATATATATATATATATATACACACTATAACAATACCCGCATATATAACATATAACGTTCCTCAATATGCTTTGGCTATAGTTGTCAAACTTTTATAGCGATAGCCAATACCCCGAATGTTCCCATTCATAACAGTATATAAGTATTCATACACTTAAGATACTAAACCCATAAGTATTATATTACTTAAAATATAACTCAAACCTTAATCACTTTTAATAATTTTACATAAACCCGAATATACAAATTCGTAATAATTAAATAAGTATACTTGGCAACTTATTTTAGTTCCATAGGTATCGCATCACCTATAATAATAAACGTCAATAAAGACATAGCGGATAGTATCTTAAACCTCTTTAGCCCATATGTTAAATTCCATCCAACTCACACTCTAAAATTCACTCAAATGTAATTGGCTCATATTTATTCTCTATGCATGAATATCTATGTAAACACACTTGCCGAAGACTTCTCTCGCATGTTAAACATCTATTGAGTCCATGCCCCCGGATTGTACACTCAACTAACCCAAGGTTAATGTACAGCTCCTCAAGTCCTTTAGATCATAACCATCTATAAAACATTAATTAAGAAGGTCCCTAAGCTTTAAACCTAACAAGGAAACGGAGTAGGAAAAATCCTTATCTTAGACACAAAACATAGTACTGGTCGATCGGTCCCTGACCCCCGGTTGACCATGCAATGGGATTTTGCCTTGCGAGGAAAACAATGGCCTTTTTACCTTGTCTTGGTCGACAGTCCATAAGGCCATGGTCGACGGGTCACACCAGATGTGTCAGCCAACTCTTCAAGTCTTATGAAACCTAAATCTCCAAAACACCAAATATCAACCCAACCTCCATTTTTATGGTTTCTAATCTCAACTAACAACACAAAAATCATCTAAACACTTATTTATAACTAACACGTCAATTATTTGGGGGATTAAACAAGTTTTCTTAGATTTGAACACTAAATCATTAAAACTCCAATTGTATCATTTCGTCCCATTTCAATCCACATATACCCACCATTAACATAGTTTTAACACTAGAAATCATCAAGAGATAACAACACACCTATTTGTGATTTCAAAATCCAATTTTCCCAAATTTATTTCAAGGGTTCTAACCCAAATTGATCTAGTTTACACCAACTATGATATGAGATATACACTTAAATGAATAAAGCAAGTAAACACTTACCTCGTGGATAAAATCCGATGACCTCGAGTCGAATCCCACGGAGTTTGGCCCAGAATCCCCTTTTTCTTCTCCCTTTTCCATCTTCCTTTCTTTCTTTCCTCTTTTCTCTATTTTCTTTCCTTTCTCTCACTCTCTCATTCCTTATAAGAGATAAATAAGGGCTTGTCCCTTATAAACCCAAAAATGAATCGTTTACTCAATTGCGAGTCCTTACTAGTCCAAAAATCCTCGAAACCCAAACGCTACCCCCGGATACTCTATTTTGACTATCTCGACCATTCCAAAATCAACCGTGCACTCAAAATCTCCATCCGGGTCACTTAACTAAAATTCACTATTTAAACCCAACACATCTCAATACACGTGTTTTCCAAATAAAATATTATCCTCTATCGCTTTACCCAACTGCGACATGTAATTAAAAATACTCTGATTCATTTACTTAGTCTCTAAAAGTAGATGTAACATATAACAAAAATAAACTAACGCTCATAAATTCCCAAAATTACTGTTCGCTGAAATTTCTTTAATTATCAAATTACACCCACTTATGTAATTTAAATATCTATAAAAGTATGGGATATTACAAACATCATATAATTAATATCACCAATTTATTATTTATAACACGAGAAAGAAAAATCATATCTCATCCAAAATTTAAATGTCACTTAAATTAAGCATTTTATTATTACCAAATCACACAAGTAATAATACATCCCATTTGTTAATTTATTATGTAACACCCCGTCTTTTTTCCCATTTAGAATTTATTTAATTCGGGCAATTTTAAATTACACATGTGCAGTAATTTAATTAAAATAAAGTATTGTATGTTTACTAAATATTGATCGGGAGAGATTATGATTAATATTTACGAAATAAATTTACTAAGTGTGTAGTAAATAACATGTGATAATGATTATACGTCGTACTGAGTCATATCGACGGGACTATGTTATATCTCAACCGGGAGTCGCGTGCAGGCTATGTTAAGGTCGAGATAGAAAATATATGTAGAGTGACTCGAATGGAGATTTCGAGGTCACGGATGATTCCGAATGGCCCAAAATAGGAGAAATAGAGGACCCGGGTGTATTAATTGGGTCCCGGAGCATTTTTAGACCAACTCGACGCCACATAAGGGCATTTTGGTCATTTAAGATTCTAGGGTTAGAAAAGCTTCGAAATTCTAAGTGTTATATAAGCCAATTTGTGATAGAGTCTAGGGTTACAATACTTGGTAGAGAAAAGAGGCCATAAGAGAGGGCAGGAGAAGGTTTCTCAAGCCAAACTACACCACTATTCATCACCATCATCGCTAGAATCAATATCGAAGCAAGGAAAGAACACTTCCATCATCTACCAATGAAAATCAGATCTCTTAAACCCATGGCAAGTGTTTATCTTGCAATATTTTGAATATTTATAATACCCATGATAGTGTAGGTTTGGATTTGCATGAGAAATATGATTTTTGGAATTTGTATGTAGGATTAATTCATGTTTTGAGATAGAGATCATGCTAGATATTATTCCTATATGATTATGGTACGAAATCTGAGAATTAATAATTTTTCAAATGATGGAAATCTGGGTTTTTTAGTGAATAAACTAAAAAAGAACCATATTAGGGTTTATATTAAATAAGGAAGATTAAGCCTCGTAGAAGATGGATTCTTAAATGATTGGATGTTAAACCTATGTTAGAAATTGTCCATATACATGTATTTGATAATTAATCGTGTTATATGCGAGTTTGGGAAGATTTATTGATGGTTTAATGGGTTAAGGATGGAAGACAATGAATCTGGGCAAAGCTGTCACAGTCAGTATCAATCGAACGGGGGATGTTGATCGATCGATGGATTGATTGATCGATCAGTTTTGTCGATCGATCGACCAAAGATGAAAATGGGTCCTTTGTTTATTTACGTAGTTTTTTTACCAATAATTATGAGGTACTTTGGTAATATATTATTAATTAAATGGGGACTTAGTGTTAAGGCTCGACTTAGTCTTAATAAGGGTAAAATTGGGAATAGGACCGATGAAATGAAACGATTGTGTTAAATATCAAGAATTTAAAATCGGGTTACGCTAAGCATAGATGATAACCAGAGATTGATACCAGTAGGTTAGTGATGTATTAGCTACTGGAAATAATTAAGGGATAACTAGGATCCTTCGGGTAGTGAGTGATACTCGAAAAAATAAAAAAAGAATATTGAGTGTGAATTGTTAGTATGTTGGGTATTCGAGAGATATATACTACGTACTCGATATATTTATAGGTTGTGTGGGTACCTATACTAGATGTACTTATAGTGTAATACCCCCAACCCATATTTAAGGATTAATAGGGGATCAAACCAATCTAGTTCGTATGTTAATTGTGAAGTCCGGTGAAACAACCTAAATAAAGTTTCTAATCCAATTTTATTATTATTTAATGTTACTATTATAGCATACGATTTCAATTTTCATCAACTACATGATAGGACCCAAGAGAAGTTCCCTCAAGGCCATGTAAATAGAGCTACTAAGCGTAAATACAAATAATTACTTACCTGTATAATGCTCTCAAAGTAGGGGACAACATGCAACCTATCGTAACCATAGGAGGGATGTCAGCAGAATGATCAGTGGGAACATATACAAATTCAATATAGAAATGAAAGGAATAAAGAACACTCACACGCTAAAATTATATGCATGTGAAAATACGTATATATCTACATATATATATATACTTTTGGAAATGCGTGTCCCAATGTATTAAACCATGTTACTTCAAAAACATTATTTAATATCGTTGTTCTCCTTATTTTTACAAAATAACCATTATGTATTTTATGCTTAAAACTAGCATATTCTTCCCATTAACTCACCCCGTCAAACAATTTACAATTTTTGGTGTGCCTCAACAATTGGAAAAACCTTTCATTCACTTTCAAACATTTATTACTCAATGTTAATTAACTCAAACCAAAGTTGCTTAATCGTTACCTAACACTTTCTTCCAAATGTTAAGAAATGTTCATTAACATTGAAAGCCGTATATAACACGCACATTTATGTTATTTTGGGCTTAAACATCATGAGGTAGCTATATTACCCATTAAGTCACTTTGTTTAACCACTTCACTTCCCTTATGGACATTAATCAGAACTTTAATCACTCACACAAGTTAGGTTATTTTTATCTTATAACCCATTGCTTATCATGTTCCAATTATATCATTATCTTTGGGATTAAGCCAACAACTATGGAATTCGTGGCCTCTCACCGCCATATGCTACTACAGTTACTTTGGGGTCTTTCACCACTAGGGACGTCATGCCCTGCTTAATTATTTTCTCCCGCGTCATATGAATATTCCATTATCTCTTTAATGTACTCAACCTTATTCCATTGTTCACATTATTCAACATTTAAGGACCGAGGCCAAAGACCCAGACTTAATCGTCCGTTTTTCCATTAATACTTGGGAAATGGTTTCTTCTTCTTTAAGTCCTTTATTCACACACACGTTGATTTTGTACCAAAAAATTATTTTCGCTTTAGGACTTAAAACATTTTCGCCCTCGCAAATGTAAAGCATTCATCAACATTTTTGTTCGTAAAAATGTCACACTTTAAGTAAATTACCAATTTATCAGTTATTTAGCAATACTTGCAATTTGTTCCTTTAACAAATATCATTTTCTGAAAAAGTAGTTTAAATTGCCGTTTCAATACTTAAACACATTTAATCATTTAAAAACACTTGTCTTACTAGCACGCTTTAACCAACTTTCAGATTATACACTTTGCACACCTTTAATATACAAACTCATGCGATTTATATATTAAAACCTTACTTTCCACACATTTGACAAACACAGTTTATATTTGACATTTTGCATTCCAATACCAACTAAACCATTTATTTCACATTTAGTCTTCTTTATCCCTACTATTTGCATGAAGACCTAGTTTCACATGTTTACAAATTGAAACCACTTTATTTATGATTTTTAACACCAAAAACCCATTTTTATCAATACTTATATATCAACCCATTAAAGTGAAAGTTTCCTTTAAAACATATATTTGTTATTCAAGTAAGAAATCACATTTTAATCTTATAAAAAGTCTCAACGTGCCTAGTGTATTTCTTTGCATAAAAATCACTCACACCAACACATTTTTATTTCACAAAATGGTCATGAATAGTATTTCAAATTTTATATAATTTTTAAAATTCATTTAATCCTTCGTCTAAATGCCCCTTTTTCCTTAAAACCTTAAGAATGTATTAGTAAACCCATAAATATATTATAGACATTTTATCACACACTTTTATACCCAAATGGTGTGAAATAGTAATATGAACTTATATTCAGTTCTAACCCTACTTAAAACATTTGTTTAAACCCATGAAACCATAGAAAACAACCAATAACTTCATTTATGCAAACTACCACAAAACTCACATATATTTAACCTAATACATATAAATAACAAGTTGAAATAATACTCATCAATAAACCTAAACCAAGGTTAAAGACTCCAATAATGGTGGTGATGGAGAAGTTATGTGACTCCCAAACCTCCAAAGGTGGCCTTAAAGTGAGTCATAAAATCTCCACCATACAAGCTCCAATGAAAGCTCCAAAATACTCCATAAAAATGCATAACAAATCCATCTTCCTTCAAGAATACTCTCCTCAAATACCTAAAACTCCCAGTAAACACTTTTATATTTAATAGCCTTATTTTTAAAAGAGGTGAAATATATATTTTTAGTGTTAATGTATTTCCTAGGGCCTTTAATGGTTGAAGGCAGTGTTCCATAATGAGAGGGATCTATGAGAACTTAAGGAGAGAAAAAGGTTGGCAGTGGGATCTCTCCCCACACCTCTCTCTTATACACATAATAAGGCTCTAATATCAGATTCACGAAGCTTTTGGTCAATGGTCATAGAAAATTTTGTAGAAACCGTGATTTGATAAATCCCTATCATCTGCCCTCATTCAAAAAGTGAGGCCCATGCACTAACAAAACGTGGATCAGCATTGAAATGATGAAAGCAAAATTAATAGGACCGTCGAACGTCCGACATCGTTCAAATTACATTCCCCCCTCATTCGAACGAGACCCTTTGTCATTCGAATGACTAATTTTAAAACTTCGTTATTTTGCGCCAATCAGTTTCCAAAGTCTTATAAGAGGCCTGCACAAAATATAACAGAAAATCCTATAATCCATAATTCAGTAATTCTCTTTATTCCACTACTAAATCATTACCCACAAGTTTCCAATAGTTATCCTCAAGCCTTCAGATCGATTTAAATAGGAATACAACTTAGTCATAATCATACAAGTCTTCATGTTTTTTGTATTATCACAATTTTTATACGGGAATTAAATAAAATGTTTAGGGAGGGGGTATTACATTATTCCCTCCTTAGGAAATTTCGTCCTCAAAATTTCTAGTCTTTAATCTCAGTATCCAATTATCTTCAATCAGTTTCAATTCCTAGAGTCTTTCCAACACTATGGTATGTACCCA
Source organism: Sambucus nigra (assembly GCA_949130495.1). Lineage (NCBI taxonomy): Eukaryota > Viridiplantae > Streptophyta > Magnoliopsida > Dipsacales > Adoxaceae > Sambucus > Sambucus nigra. Next base: position 191,283,482 of record OX422216.1, read on the forward strand.
ATGGTTTTTGTTTTCATTAATTACATCGCCGACCCAATAATGGTGGATCTTAAGGCCTTAATACTAACCCCAAGCGTGTTTCACTCGTCCACTTAAATAAAACCCCAGGACAATAGATACTCACCCAAATATCGCACCAATGAACTCATCATCATGGATCATCCTTACACTAGGATTCACAATCTATGTTTCTCAAACAAGCTTGGATTATGGCTAGCCTAGGGTGACACATCATTATCATCACTAGTCATCACATCATTACTCATGGGATAGTACTCTAGTCCTATTGGTCTACCCGACTGATATCTCTTATGAGACCCTTACGTTAACTTAGAGTCATCCTCAATGTCATAACACTCATATATACGAGCGATTTCATCCCCAGTCCACACACGTATGAGCAAATGAAAACACTAACACCTAACACTATTACAGGCTATAATACTCACAACGTTCTCAAGTCACAACCTCAGGACACATAGTTAAGTCATAACTAGATATACTGAAACATGTTACCCTAAAGAACAGCAACCGGGCAACACATGCAACTACGTGCAACAAACATGAGGCCACATGGACACACAACAAGTGTAGAATAAAGGTGCTTATAAAGAAAAGAGAAATCATATACCATGACGCATCAACCATAATTGGCCTATCTCGCATCACTAATGAGGTTATACAGCGCTAAACCCGAACTACAACTGATTAATAACTTCCCATTGCTGGGATCAAAGAAGGCACAAGGAATGCAACGAATCAGGAGAATGCCATGCCAAAATAAAACAATCAATTTCTGACAACGAATTGTGCCACACGAAGTACGAACCCACAACGTGCCCTCGAATTCTATAATCCTTACTGGCATCTGTTAAAGTCTTAGCTTTGTCACATACCCTAACTTGACCTATTAGCCCATACAAGTCCTAATCATAAATCATCAATCCTTTCCAGGTGAACGGAACCCCTAATCAATTCCTTTAGGAAGCTGAGATAGTAAGCTTCCCTCCTTAGGACCAATACTACTTGCTCCAACACTAGTAAGCATAACCATCTGAAATCATCTCAACTCGTGATAGGTAAACTCAGTCTCTAAGGTCACTCTCTTCAAATGAAACATAATGCTCACCTGGTTTCAAATATTCAACTCACAAACCATTGTTACTATTCTTAGCAACACCCTATATGACCCCAAATCATAACTACTCTAATGACATCCTAACCTTTCAAACATTATCCATGCTTAGGAACTAATAATTTCCTTCATTAGTGTCACACCAAATCACTAAGGTAGCACACACAGGTGATATAATTGAACTCAATACTCCATTCCAAGTGTTATTTCTAAACAGGATGAACATCATCATGTTTTAAGTCTCCCAGGTGCATTATCTATCCAATATCAATTTACTTTTGACATTATCTTCAAAGGTCATATCCTGACACATGCTTATAAACCAAGGTCATGGTACTAACTTCAAAGTACTTCCATGAGTTAACATGGCTCAAACATAATACAATTACTAGTGATTTACTGTTATCATATAATCCTTAGAGCAATAATGATTCTTGAATGCTTCTTTGGTGATGACTATCAAACTCGGTTATCTTTGTAATAGTTTACACATCTATTACAATAAATCATAGGTTTTATCGAGACCTATGCTACACAACCTCGAATTTGCTACTACGAAATGTATATCACCACATTAATCTTAACGTAATAAAGATTCTCACAAAGGTTTCACAGAAAGGACACCAATTTAATCATTCTCCAAAGTGGATACATACATCCTCATGTAAGAATTGTTATGGTGGAATCCTATATGACAACTAATCATGGTCACCAATTTGTAACCTTAAATCATCAATCCTAAGCGCTACGTGTTACGCCAATCGAAAAGCTACACCCTCTTCATCATAAGGAATCCCAAAGGTTCATAGAGAGACATCATCGTCATCGTGATGCACGGTACTTAACCTTAAATTTACTATTACTAAGGAATGTCTACCACATGCGTTAACATTTCACTAACTAAGCCTAAGTATTCACCTAAAAGGAATTATCAATACTATTTTACAAGTCCATCCAAATTACTAACCCCAGGTCAATTTTTTCAACCCACCTTATTACTTATTTCTAAAGAGCGTCTAATGCAGCCCAAGCACTTACCCAAAATGTCAACCCGCAATTAAATTCACTAGCTACATCATTTGATCCTCAATGAGTCTTCAACCCTGACAACTAAATTATCTTACCAAGTCTATGTCATACTAATGTGCTAATCTATAAACTAACATGAATCTACATTTTTTTAGGATATGGGACATCGGGTACTGCCTATAACACTAAGTCCCGTACCACGGATGTCACAAGAGATCCCATTCCTAAATACCACACTATCATCTCAAAAAACTATGGATTAATACTTCCAGAGTTTAGGTAGGACACCGGACGTCGGGTATTGCTTAAGATGAGGCTCACCCAAATGATGCCGCAAGAGGTCCTATTCTAGATCATCACAGTGGTAGTTCTTAATGCTACGTCACGAAGATTTATATATTCTCTTCTAGGTTACTTTTAATCATCATGTTTATCTAAATTCACATTAGAGCCAAGATGCACTAAGTTAGAGTCCTCAACTAAGGGACCTAATGCGTTCTCACCACAAAATCAACACTAACGAACATCACTCAATCACCTAATCTTCATGGATGAAATATACAGCCTTTACAGCTAAGTCACACCAAATTCTACTTGACATTGCCCTTACTACTAAGGCTACTCGCAACACTAAAGTTTCCATAATATATCTCTTGTAAAAGATCACTATGTTACCACTATTCATCAATACTGACACCCATGACTTACCACACATCTATACCAAAAATGTTGCGAAACGTAAAAGGACTCCTAACTTAGGTGTTTACCAAGTCACAAAAGTTTCACATCATTCTAATGTCTTTGACCTCACCATCCATGATACGAACCAAAATTGTCACAAATCCAGCATGACCAGCCCAAACCAATATCGACGTCGAGAAGATTCGTTACCGACCTCACCACATCACACCCAAAAGGAACATTGAACCAATATCTCTGATACCAAGTTGTAACGCCCCGACCCGAATTTAAGGATTAATAAGGGATTAACCTAATCCAGTAAGTATGTTAATTGTGAAGTGCAGTGAAACAACCTAAATAAAGTTTCTAATCCAATTTTATTATTATTTAATGTTACTCTTCTTAGCATATGATTTCAATTTTCATCAACTACATGATAGGACCAAATGGAAGTGCCCCCAAGGCCAAGTAAACAGAGATACTAATCATAAATGGAAATAATTACCATAAGGACACAAATTTCCAAATTTAGTCCATATTGTAGTATTGGCTTAATTTCGGACAAAACTATTTGAGTCATAGGATAGAAGTTGTTTCCATCCAAGCATATGACAAGTTTGAGTTGAAGACGTAGAGGCCAAGATTTCAAGTTCACTCCTTTGTCGAGTTTAGTGCCTCATTTCTACATCAACAACTGTTGGATTCCAAAGTCTCCAAAGGTATGAATGCACTTTTATATATGTAGGAGACTTGGAATATTTTTATGGTTGCATTTTAGTCTAAAATGTCTTTTTATTTTTAGAAAATAATTTTAGAATTATTTTAAAGGTTTTGGGCTTAAAAATGAAAAATTAAATTTTCCCTGACTTTTCGTTCAAATTGTCGTTCGAACGAGAATTTGAACGAGTTTGCCAACGAATTTTCCTTTCTTAATGTCTATTTTATCGTTAGTAAAGTTGTTTGAATGAAGTCGTTGGAACGACCTCGTTCGAACGACCTGGGCGGATTTTGAATTTTTTTTTTGACAGTTTTTATTTTCAACCACCCACTTTCCCACGTGTCCACTAACTTTTACCAGTCTTACATTAGTACGGGGACAAGAGTTTTCCTTTCAATTTTTTGAGACTTTCCCTTCTCTATAGAGAAAAAAAAAATTGCTAAAAAGTTCATGTTTGAGTGTTTGATTTTCATGGCTTAAAATCTTTTAAAACACATACACCCATTATTTAGTTTTATTTCAAGTTCTTCATATATATATATATATATATTTGTTACTCGTAGTGTTTGGCACCATTGGTTCATCTCTAAACTATCAAAGAAGAGAGTTTGGATTTTTCTCCATCCAAAAGGAGTTGGTTTACATGCTGCGGTGTTCCCACTCGAAGAAAGGCTTCGCGTGAGGGTGACGGAGACTAAGAGCCTCATCGTTGGACTCTGAGACCGTGTAGGAGTTCATGGTTGTCGACTAGACGAAGGTAGTTACAAGAAGACGCCTCAAAGCTTGGATGGAATCGAGTCGAGGAAGTAAGTCATTTTTCTTGTAATAATAAATCCATACTTAGTGGACTTAAGGCTAGGGCCGTCCGAGGTTTTTCCCATTTGGATTTTCTTCATACATCGGCGTGTACTATGATTGGTTTAATTTTATCTTGCAAAAATCACTTAGAACGCATACTTAGGTTAATTCAAGATAAAATTTGTTTAAATCTCACACTAGGTTAATTTGGTGCTATAATATGTTTGGGTAAAGTTTAAGTTAATTTAATTCAAGTCAAGATAATTTAATTTGATAAAATTTGGTTTGTCCTATATCAAACATGAATTAATCATGTTAGACAAATTTTTAAGACTTGGGTCGAATTGAGTTGTTTAAATGAAAATTAATTTGTTGATTAATATTATGTCACTTTTGGTTTAGTTTAATTTTAATTTGAAAGAAATTAAAACTTGAAGTTTGTTTTTGAATTGAAATTTTAATTGGGAATTTAATTGAACCATACTATTCCACACTTAAAGGAAATTCATATTCATTTTAAAAGAAAATTATAAATTTGGGGGTTCCAACGTTCTCAAAGTGGTATGAGAGCAGGAGCGCTGATTTATTGCGTTAAGGTCCTTTTAGAAGTTCTTTGGTTAAAATGAAATTTTCTCCATTTTCAAAATTTCCTATTTTTGATGGTTCCAATTATGCGTATTGGAAAGCGCGTATGAAATCGGAACTAAATTCCATAGACGAGAGGGTTTGGTTGTCAGTTATTAACGGGTGGACCCCACCCGCATGTTTGGTTAAAAATGTGCGTGTCCCCAAACCCGTCGAGCATTGGAGTGAGAATGAACTAAAACTAGCTAACTTTAATTCTCAAGGCTTAAACGCTTTATTTAGTGCGCTGACACCGGATGAATTTCATCGTATCATGACTTGTGAAACCATTAAGGAAGCGTGGGATATATTACAACTCACTCATGAGGGAACTAGTATCGCTAAGGCTTCAAAACTCCAAAACCTCACCACTCAATTTGAAACCATCAAGATGATAGAAAATGAAACCTTTGATGAATTTTATGCTAGACTTTCCGATATAGTTAATTCATATTTTAATTTAGGAGAGAAAATACCCGACGATTGTGTTGTAAAGAAAATTTTAAGGTTCCTACCCGATAGATTTATCCCCAAAGTGACTTAAATTCTTTACCCACCTTTCACTCTACCAAACTTGAGGATTTAGTATGTGATTTGCAAACCTATGAACTTGATATGCTCCCATCCAAAAATGAAAAGAAAATAGATAAGGGCATCACTTTGAAAGCCCTAAAGGAGGAGAAACAAGTTGTCATTGATGAGAGTGATAGTGACTCGGAGGACATGGCTATGTTTGCTAGAAAATTTCAAAAATTTCTTAAATTTAACACAGACAAGTTTAAAAATGATTATAAGAAATTTGAAAAATCTAAGCATGACAAAGCTGAAAAGATCTTTAAAGCATATAATGAAAATCTTAATAGGGATGATTCAAATAGGAGATATGGTTGTGAGGATTATGGCCATAGGGCGAGAGAGAGCCCCACTAAACTAAGAAGAGAAGGCGAACACCCAATTTCCTATAATGCCGCCCTTAGTGACGATAGTGAAAAGGAAGAAGGACCCGATTCCCCCATTCAACGCAAATTTATCGTATTCATGGCAAGTCATGTGAGCTCCGATAATGAATCTTCCAATAAAAATATACATTTATATGACTCTTCCGAGGATTTTTTTGTGAATCCCAAAATGATACTAGTATTGAGAGTGGAGAAGAGAGAGAGAGAGAGAGAGAGAGTGAAAGTGATAAAGAGGTTAATGAGAGTGAACTTCAAATTGCATTTAGAGAATTATATGAAGAATCTATTAAATTAAAAAGGGCTAATTTGAAGTTAGAAGATAGTTTAAGAGAGTGTGCCAAGGTCATTGATGAGAGTGTGTCAGTGGAAGACCTTAGGACATGTGAGAGAGCTCTTCGAGAGAAGCTTTAATATAAAAAAGGCGAGAGAGATAGCCTTAGAGGTTTAATGGAGTCAATGAAAAAGGAGTTTCTTGTGTTTGAAGAGAGGAATTTTTGCTAGAGTCTAGAATTTTAGAATTGGAAGAAAAATTGAAAGACTCTAGTGAGGTCAAATTTTATTTGTATTGTAGGTCCGCTAAATTAGATAAAATATTAGGAACCGTCCAAGTCAAAAATGACAGTTGTGGTTTAGTCTTCGATTCTTGTAACGATTTCCCTAATAAATCCAAAACCAATATTTTTGAGAGAATCACCTAGGAAAGATTCTAACGGTCAATCCTTAGGTACTACTCTTCAACGTGTCTTTACTTGCTGACATTGTGGTCGAAAAGGTCATCTTAGGAAATTTTATTTTGATCTTAAAAGAATTTCTAGGAAATCCAAAAGTAAGTAACCGAGGTAGTCAAGATTCTTAAATCCTGAGATTATCACTCTTCGTTAGTTTGGGTTAGGAGATCCTACTTGGTACCTTTACAAAATAGGATTTTTTATTCTCATTTAATTGCACGTGATACGTCCCTTGCAAAATCTAAAGGTTGAATGTGTTAATTTTTGTTTTTATACTCTATCTTTTGTTCTTTATGCTATATTTTCATGGTAGTTGTATGCTTGTTTGTCATTTTTCTAGTCTGTACCCCATGATTAATCACATGCTAGAGTTATGATTTCTGTACATATTTTGTATTATATTCTTTTCATTTTAATTTTCATTAAATGAAAAATACAAAAATATTTTGTTTATCATTGATATTTTATTTTTATGAGTTATTTTAGCTTAATGAAAAATACAAATAATTTTTGTTTATCTTCTGAGTAAATATTTTTGTGTGTTTGGTTAAAATTCTAAAAAAAAAACACAATTTTTTTTTGTATTTTAGTTTGACACACCTTTCGTGGCATATGTTTGTGTTGAATCATATCGTTTCACTCCCATGTGGCTAGAACTTTTGGTTAAAATTTTCAATCCTTAAAATGTTCTTTGTCATGGTTTCATGGAGTAGTTTAAGTTTGACTTGCTTAGTGGATTCACTTTTATATGCCTTTTGACACACATGCACGAGCTCTTTTAAAATTTTAACTTCACATGTATATTTGAGCTTTGTGAGGTGTTCTCCTACCAATCTAGTCATCTACATATCTTGTGACATAGGAGGATTTGTGTCGTTAAATTCGTTGCACGTGAGATTTGTGTGCTAAACAAATTGATATATGAATGTGCACGGGGAAGGGATCAGAAAGGAAAAATTATCCTTTGCAAGTAAGTCATCATTTTGAATGGACCTAAAAGAAATACGTGGTCCAAAGGCCTAAAAGAAAAATATGGAATTAAAAGAAAAATAATTTTGCCAAGGCCTATTTTGTTTAGATTTATATATTCATTCAAAAGTATTATAAGCATATTTAGAGGGATTTTGGATGGTATATCAACGATTTTGCACAGTGTCCTTGTTTTCTAGTTGCGCTATCATTGTCATGACTCTATTGGTTTGTTGAATCATCAATATGCTAGGCTTGTATACATTATGATTTTTTGTTCATAGAGTAATTTTTCTTGTTACATAAGGCTAAATCATAGTTGATAAATTTTTTCAATCAAATGGGAACTCCGTGAACCTTTTTAAGTGATTGGGTTTTAATTCATTGGTATCCTGTTCATACCCCTTCACTTCCGTTCCTATATGACACATTTATGCTATAAGAGTGTGGAAAACTCATGTTATTTTATTTTGTGTCATTTGTGTGTTTATATCTGTATATGTTTGCTTATGCTTATTTTGTATCTATTGTGTATACATATATGTGATATGTTGTTTGTTTTGTACCTTTGCCATGAGCTAATCTATTTATGCTTTTAATTCATAATTAGTATCTATCTTGTTGCAAAGTTTGGTTGATATCCCATTCTTATGTTGAATACATATTAGTTGGTATCATTTTTTTTGCCTCATTAGTTGATATCCTTTAACCTTGTTGTGGATTAGTTACATTTTATTGTTACCCATATGCTTAAATGTTCTTATCACTTTATGCACCATCATTTTTTTTACTTATTTCCCCATATTTTATATCCCTTGTTTCGATTTGAGGGGGAGAAATAGTATATTCTTTAATTAGGGGAGAAATAAGTAATATTTTTAATTATTTATCCATTGTCTATTCCTGAACAAAAAGAGGGAGATATAGAATCTAAACCTTTAGTTTAGGAGATTTAACTTAGGGGGAGAGTGATATCTTCTTAGGTAGATCATATTTGATAAAGGGAAGAATTAATTTACGGCGAGCATTTATTTAAATTGCATTTAATATCTTGATATTCCCTATGAGTTTAATGGTTTGCTTAAGTGTGAAGGATTTATTATTTTAGCGGTATTTATCTATAGTGGCAAAGCATCCTTGGGTCTCAGTGTCTGTATTTTTTTTTTGGGTGGGATATTTGAGTCTATATGAGCTTGACGGCCCTTTAGGATTTTTGGTTGGGTTTTGTCCTGGAATAGCCAAAGAGGGAGATTTGTAAGGACTCAAATTTTCAAATTGATTCCATATTGTAGGATTGGCTTAATTTCGAACAAAACCATTTGAGTCATAGGATAGAAGTTGTTTCCATCCAATCCTATGACAAGTTTGAGTTGAAGACGTAGCGATCAAGATTTCAAGTTCGCTCATTTGCAGAGTTTAGTGCCTCGTTTCTACATCAACAACTATTGGATTCCAAAATCTCCAAAGGTATTAATGCACTTTTATATATGTATGAGACTTGGAATATTTTTATGGGTGTATTTTAGTCTAAAATGACTTTTTATTTTCAGAAAATAATTTTAGAATTATTTTAAAAGTTCTGAGCTTAAAAATGAAAAATCAAATTTTCCCCGACTTTTCGTTCGAATTGTCGTTTGAACAAGAATTCGAACGAGTTTGCCAATGAGTTTTCCTTTTTTAATCTACGTTCATTTCTAGTAAAGTTGTTCAAACGACGTGGACAGATTTTGAAAATTTTTTTTGACAGTTTTTATTTTCAGCCACCCAATTTCCCACTTGTCCACTCACTTTAAACCAACCTTACATTAGCACGGGGACAAGAGTTTTCCTTTCAACTTTTTGAGACTTTTCCTTCTCTAGAGAGCAAAAACTGCTTACCCAAAAAGTTCATGTTTGAGTGTTTGATGTTCATGTCTTAAAATCTTCTAAAACACATGCACCCATTATTCTGTTTTATTCCAAGTTCTTCATATATATATATATATTTGTTTATTGGAGTGTTTGGCACCATTGGTTCATCTCTACACCATCAAAGAAGAGAGTTTGGGTTTTTCTCCACCCAAAAGGAGTTGCTTTACATGCTGAGGTGTTCCTACTCGAAGAAAGGCTTCATGTGAGGGTGACGGAGACCAAAAGCCTCATCGGTGGAGTCCGAGACTGTGGAGGAGTTCATAGTTATCGACTAGACGGAGGTAGTTACAAGAAGATGCGCCAAGGCTTGGACGGAATCGAGTCGAGGAAGTAAGTCATCTGTCTTGTAATAATAAATTCATACTTAGTGGACTTAAGGCTAGGGCCGTCTGAGGTTTTTCCCATTTGGGTTTTCCTCGTACATCGACGTGTAGTGTGATTGGTTTAATTTTATCTTGCAAAAATCACTTAGAATGCATTCTTAGGTTAGTTCAAGATAAAATTGGTTTAAATCTCACACTAGGTTAATTTGGTGCTATAATATGTTTGGATAAAGTTTAAGTTAATTTAATTCAAGTCAAGATAATTTAAATTGATAAAATTTGGTTTGGCCTATATCAAAAATGAATTAATCATGTTAGGAAAATTTTTAGGACTTGGGTTGAATTGAGTTGTTTACATGAAAATTAATTTGTTGATTAATGTTATGTCACTTTTAGTTTAATTTAATTTTAATTTGAAAGAAATTAAAATTTGAAGTTTGTTTTTGAATTAAAATTTTAATTGAAATTTTAATTGGGAATTTAATTGAACCACCCTATTCCGCGCTTAAAGGAAATTCATATTCATTTTAAAAGAAAATTTAAAATTTGAGGGTTCCAATGTTCTCAATTACTTACATGTATAACGCTCTCAAAGTATGGGACAATAAGCAACCTGTCATGACAAAAGGAGGGATGTGAGAAGAATGATCAGTGGGAAAATATACAATTGCAATATAGAAATGAATGGCAGAATGAACACTCACACGCTACAATTATACGCATGTGAAAATACGTATATATATATATATATATATATATATATATATATACTTTTGGAAATACATGTCCCAATGTATTAAACCGTTTAGCTTAAAAAATGTTATTTGATATCGTTGTTTTCCGTGTTTTTACAAAATAACCATATGTATTTTATGCTTAAAACTAGCATATTCTTCCCATTAACTCACCCAGTTAAACAATTTACAATTGTTGGAAAGACCTTTCATTCACTTTCAAACGTTTTTTACTCAACGTTCATTAACTCACACCAGAGTTGCTTAACCTTTACCTAAGTCTTTCTTCCAACACACGCGAATATCGTGTTAAGAAATGTTCATTAACATTGAAAGCCTTATATAACATGCACACTTATGTTATTTTTGGTTTAAACCTCATTAGGTAGCTTGATTACCCATTAAGTCACTTTGTTTAACCACTTCACTTCCCTTATGGACATTTGCCATTATTCTCAATTTACTTGTCCATATTCGTTCATTGGAACTTTAATCAGTCACACAACTTAAATTATTTTTATCTTATAACCCATTTATTATCATGTTCCGATTACATCATTATCTTTGGGATTTAGCCAACAACTATGGACTTCGTGTCCTCTCACCACCGCTCTCCGTTTCCATATGCTACTGCAGTTAATTTGAGGTCTTTCACCACTAGGGACGTTATGACTACTTAATTATTTTCTCCAGCATCATCCGAATATTCAATTATCTTTTCAGTGTGCTCAACTTTATTTCAATGTTGACATTATTCAACATTTAAGGGCCGAAGCCAAAAGCCCAGACTTAATTATCCATTTTTCCGTTAATATTTGGAAAATGGTTTCTTTTTTCTTTAAGTCCTTTATTCACACACACGTTGATTTTGTACCAAAAATTTATTCCCGCGTTAGGACTTAAAACATTTTCACCCTCCCCAGTGTAAATAATTCATCAACATCTTTACTTCACGAAAATGTCACTTTAATTATATTGCCAATTTATCCTTTATTTACCACTTACAATTTGGTCCTTTAACAAATATCATTTTTCGAAAAAGTAGTTTAAATTGTCATTTCAATACTTAAGCACATTTAATCATTTAAAAACACTTGTCTTATGAACATGATTTACCCAACTTTAATATTATACACTTTGCACACCTTTAATATATAAACTCAAGCATTTTATATATTAAAACCTTAATTTCCACACATTTGAAAAACATATTTTACATTTTGCATTCCACACTAGCTAAACCATTTATTTCACATGTAGCCTTGTTTACCCTTTCTATTTGCATGAAGACCTAGTTTCACATGTTTACACATTGAAACCACTTTATTTATGAGTTTTAACACTAAAAACCCATTAGAGTCAATACTTACATATTAACCCATTAAAGTGAATGTTTCCTTTAAAACATATCTTTATTATTTAAGTAAGAAATCATATATTAATATCATAAAAATGTCTCAGCATGACTAGTGTACTTCTTTGCACAAAAATCACATTGTTCATCTTTAACCCTCACACCAACACATCTTTATTTCACAAAATGGTCATGAATAGTATTATGAATTTTATAAAACTTTTAAAATTTAGCTAATCATTCTTCTAAATGCCCTTTTTTCTTTAAAACCTTAAGAATGTATTTAATAAACCCATTGCCTTTTATCACACACTTTTTATACCCTAATGGTGTGAAATAGTAATATGAACTCATATTCAGTTCTAACCCTACTTAAAACATTTGTTCAAACCCATCTAACCATTGAAAATAACCAACAACTTCATTGATGCAAACTACCACAAAACCCACATATATTTAAGCTAATCATGCAAATAACAAAATGGAATAATACTCATCAATAAACCTAAACGAAGATTAATAAATCCACCTAAAAGACTCCAACAATGGTGGTGATGGAGAAGATGGGTGACTCCCCACCTCCAAAGGTGGGCTTAAAGGGAGTCATAAAAGCTCTAACATACAAGCTCCAATGAAATCTCCAAAATACTCCATGAAAATGCAAAACAAATGCATCATCTTCTTTCAAGAATACTCTCCTTAGATACTAAAAACTCCCAAAAAACACTTCTATATTTCGTAGCCTTATTTTTAACAGTGGTGAAATATATATTTTTTGTGTTAATGTATTTGCTAGGGCCTTTAATGGCTGAAGGTAATGTTCCACAATAAGAGGGAGTTGTGAGCTCCTAAGGAGAGAAAAGGGTTGGCAGAGGGTTCCCTCCGCGCACCTCTCTGTTATACATATAATAAAGCTCTAATATCAAATTCATAAAGCGTTTGGTCAATGGTCATAGAAAATTTTGCAAAAACTGTGATTTGATAAATCCCTATTGTCTGCCCTCATTCCAAAAGTTAGGCACATGTGTTGACAAAACGTGGATCAATGTTCAAATGCTGAAACTGAAATTGGCAGGACCATTGAAGTCAGACATCGTTCGAACGACGTTCCTCGTCGTTCAAATGACGTTCCCCCTTGTTCGAACGAAACCCTTTGTCGTTCAAACTACCAACTTTACAACTCTGTTGTTTTTCCCCAATCAGTTTTAAATGTCTTAGAAAGGACCTACACAAATTCCAATAGAAAAACCTATAATCCATAATTAAGTAATTCTCTTTATTCCAATTCTAATTCGTTACCCACAAATTTCTAATAGTTTTCCTCAATCCTTCATATTAGTTTAAATAGGAATAAAACCTAGTCATAATCACCCAAGTCTCCATGTTTTTCGTATTATCATAATTTTTATACGAGAATTAAATAAAATGTTTAAGGTGGGGTATTACATATAGATTGTGTGTATACATATGCTAGATAAATTTATAGGTTGTGTGTATACCTAATATATGTACGAAGCATACCTACGTTGCCTGATATCATGGTAGGTTCCGCACAGTGGGCGATCCCACCTTGGCGATGCCAGTGAGGTCTAGATGTATGCCCCGGAACATAGAACTTAAGAAATCACTATCTTAGTGTACAATAGTCTGATCGGTTATTTGGGTGCATTAGTTATATGCCTAGCCTGAAGGCTTAGGACTATGTTCATGTCCATTATGTTCTTATTGATTTATGATTCGAAGTGTCATTCTGAACTAGTAGTCCTTGATGTGGTATGTGAGGTACATGGACTCGATAGCAGAGTATGCATGCATTCGCGGTTCTCAGTCTGGGAATGTTGTACTTGTATATACAGATAGTGTGATATATATATATATATATATATATATATATATATATATATATATATATATATATATATATATATATATATATATATATATATATATATATATATATATATATATATATATATAGATGCGCACACACACACACACATGTGTGATTTGTTCTAGTCTTGTATGGTAGAAGAAGATATAGATAATGTATATCTAAAGTAACTTAAGTAAGAGAAACTTAATTAATGGTTCAAACATAATAGTCAAAAAATATTGATTAATGTTTTACGGTAGCATATCGTATGGGCAGTTCGAGTGAGCTAAGCTTGTAGCGGTTAGGTTGAGACTTATGCTGACTAATTAGGCGGGGTAACATAACTAGGTGGATTTATTAGGAGACGTTAGGTGTGCATTATAGTTGAGAGGTGAGGAACTCAAGGGAGTGTGCGTGAAACTAATGTGTGTACCTAATAACTGGTCTTATTTCAGTTTAAATATTTGCTAAATATTTTTTAAAGGTTTTGGGCTCTGACCAATATGAAATCTATTTTTAAAACTTTTAGGTGTCTGGACACAGGAACTCCATACTTGATGATTCATTCCACGGATACGTAGTTGCAACAGTTGTGGGGGGATGTAGGACTTGAGTAGACGCTTCAAGTATTTCATTCCTAGTTTAGGATTCATGTTCAGTTATTTCAGTTGGGCTCATTCAGATTTATTTATTTCAGTATCAGACTCTCTATTTAGATTCGTTTCATTTTAGTTAGACTTATGATATGGATCTTGGATTTGGAGCAGATAGTTTATTCGGCATTTATTATTTATTTATATTATGCTTTCATGTTTCAAAATTCTATTATTGTGTGGATTGTTTATATTATTTTTATTTCCACGTATTACGGTATGTTAATGAAAGATAAAATTTGGCCGACTTAATTTAACATAAGTAATTAGTAATTTAAAAAGTTTTCGACAGTGATGTTAACAATGAACCAAATGATATTCCTATTTATTTTGGGAAATGACGAATCACTCATAATTAAAATAGGCGGGGTGTCACAGATGGTATTCGAGCATCAAATTCTTGACTCGATGGGATCTGTGCAGCTTACTACGATTTCAGTGTAGCATCCTTTGATATAAAGTCCTATTATTAGGACTGTTGCTTTCACTTTTACGTATTTGAGATTTTGTTCTTCTGCTATTGTTTTTGTATTGACTGTGAACTCATACAATTCAATCAAATTTTAGATGTCACCTAAGAGAGGATGATCGGCTAGGTCAACAATGAGGGGAAAGCTCAGCAAGAGCCACCGACACCACATCCACCGCAAGGGACAATCACGACCGCAGAGGTGGCAGCTATTGTGGAACAGGCAGTTAATGCTGCTATGACTACCACAAAACTTCATTTTCCTTATACCCAGCAACAGCAGCAAGTTTCTTCGATGGTCCAGGACCATTCAGGGTCGTCTTATTGGCTGAGAGTGAGGGAGGCTTTCCATAAAGTCCACCCATCAGAGTTCCAGGGTTGTTCAGATGTGATCCTTACATGTCAGTGGAAGAAATAATTCAGTGCCACCTTCATATGATTGAGTGTAGCGACATTTGAAAGCAGATGTTGGCCACATTTAAGCTTGTGGTAGTAACTTTACAGTGGTGGGAGTCTATTACCATTTTTGAGGTGAGAGATATTATGCATATTACTCAGTTCTAGGTGAAATTTGACTGTAAGTACTTCCCACCGGATATTGATATGGAGATGCAGAAGAAGTTTAATAAGGTGGTTCAGGGTGACCATTTGTAGAAAAGTATGAGGAGGAAAATGTTGCAGTTCATAGATGGACTCGCCTAAAGGATCAGGCAACACTTGATTGGTAATTCAGCATTGAAGACTTGTACTGAGGTCATAAATATAGGGCTTCTTCACTGTTAGGACCATCTCTTCCATTTTAAGAGGGGAAAGAGAAGGGATTGAGACAAGCCAATCAGGCAAGGCAGAAGGGAACGGTGTCAATAGGGCACTACAGTAGCAAATGAGTGGGAACCAAGGGCAGGAGCCCCAACAGGGGTATTCGGCTAACAGATTTAGATCGAAGGGTTACCGAATAAAGGGTAATGGATTCAGGCAGGTCTAACAGGGTCCTCAGTCATGGAAGAAACTGTTCCTTAGGGCCACCCAGGCCAAGGGAACACTGGGGGATGCCAGTAAGGTCGGGGCCACCAGGGTTAGCATTAGGGTCAGTCTCGACAAGGCCACTAGAGCCAGAGGCAGGGTGACCTTTTTGGTCATTACTTTAGTTATGGAGACATGGGTCATAAGAGGAGAGACTTACCATAGTGGGGAAGAGGGACACAACAGGGTACCCAATAGGGGAAGCAGGTGCAGTTATCCCCTGGAGCACCAACTGTATGAACCCCATCACAGTATGGACGTGTACATAACGTCCGGGACACAGTCTTACCGCAGGCACCAGTAATAGTAGAGGGTACATTTCCAATTCATGGGATTGAGGATAGGATTTTTTTATAAGTGGGCATCACACTCATTTATAGCTACCAGATTTGCACGGGTAGTCGATCTATTAGAGACAGCCGACAGTCTCCTTATATGTGTAGAGTCACCTTGGGGTTATGGGTCGCTTATACACTCGATTTGTAAGGGTGTAGATATTCATGTTGGGAGACTATGTTTAATCGAAGACCTTTTAGTATTAGATGTGTAGGGTTATGATTTCATCTTAGGCATGGACTGGTAAACAGGTTACAGGGCAATGGTGACTACTTAGGGACGACCATTGTGCTTTCTTTTCTGAGATAGGACCTTATGGCGATGCCTCTTCCCGCGGGAGGGTCAAGCACAAACATATACTATATTGAAAATGAGACATCATAAGAGGTGTTTTTCTCTTTGGATTCGATTCCAGTGGCGAGGGAGTTTGAGGATGTGTTATAAGAGATAATAATTTTCCACCTAATCGAAAGATTGAGTTTGTCATTGACTTAGTGCTGGGTACGAGGCCGATTGCCTGAGCACCTTATCACATGGATCCTTTTGAGTTGAGGGAGTTGAGGGAGAAAATTTAGTAGCTTCTGGGGAAGGGTTTCATTCTATGGAGTACATCACTGTGGGGTGCGCCAATGTTGTTTGTTAAGAAGAAATATGGGTCACTTTATCTGTATATTGATTACCGAGAGATGAACAATGAACAAGGTCACGATTTGAAATAAGTATCCATTTCCTGGTATCAATGACCTATTCAACCGGTTGAGAGGAGCATCATACTTCTCTAAGGTAGATCTGATATTAGGATATCATCAGTTGTGCATTAGAGAGGACAACGTTCCTAAGACTGTTTTCCTGACGCTATGTGGATCGTATGAGTTTCAAGTGATGCCATTTGGGCTAACCAATGCACCAAAAGTGATCATGAATCTTATGAAGTAAATTTTCAGAAAGTTCCTTGATCAGTTCATGATCATATTCATGAATAATATTCTGGTATACTCTCGTTCTGAGGATGAGCACGCAGAGCATCTGCATATGGTTCTGTAAATATTACAGGACCATTAGTTGTATGCCAAATTCGAGATGTGTGGATTTTGTCTATGGGAGGTACAGTTTTTGGTTCGTATTATATCCCACGGAGGCATTGCTATTGATCCAAGTAAGGTATCGATGATGAGGGAATGGGGCCAGCCCATGACACCGATCGATGTTTACAGTTTTATGGGGTTGGCCGAACACTATCATTGCTTTATTAAGGGTTTCTCAAAGATTGCGAGTCTGTTGATGAACCTGACTTATAAAGGGGTGTCGTTTGTTTAGGATGACCACTCTTAGTTATATTTTGGTGAGATAAAGGACAAATTGACTTCAGCACCTGTGCTCGCATTGCCTAGGGAAGGAGTGGAGTATCGTGTTTATATAGGTGCATCCTTGTAAGGACTTGGGGGTGTACTACATCAGAAGGAGAGGACTACAGCTTATGCATCTCATGAGCTTAATCCCAATGAGAAGAATTACCCCACACATCACCTAAAGTTAGCAAAGGTTATGTTTTCCTTGAGGATTTGGAGGCATTACCTTTTAGGGGAGAAGTTCAACTTGTTCACGAACCATAAATAACTTCATTATATGTTCATGCAGAAGGAACTGAATATGACGCATAGGAGATAGTTAGAGTTCGTGAAGGAATACTAGTTTGATATTAAGTATCATCCTAGGAAGGCTAGCATGGTGGCAGATGCGTTGAACCGACAACCTGCTGGGGAGATAGAAAAGGTTTGGGAGGCAAAGTAGAGGGAGCTTCGACATGATGATGGGATTGCCAAAGATTGTATGTTTGTATTGGACGTAACTCTCGAGATTGGATTACGGGTAGTGAAAGAACAAGTTGGGGATCTATTTTTATAGGACATAGTATGCCAGTTACTAACAGAGGGAGCGGAGTCTTATTCAATTAGTTATGAGGGAGGCATACGCTTTAATGGGAGATTCATTGTTCTAGAGGATGATGATTTGAGATAAGAAGTGATTATAGAGTCTCACGAGTTGAGGTTTACGTTACACCTCGGTGGGAATAATATTTACCAAGATATGCGTAGTCAATACTGGTGGTCGGAGATGAAGCGGGGCATAGTGCAGTTTGTCTCGAAGTGTGATACCTGCTAGTTAGTGAAGGTAGACCACTAGAGGTCCTAGTGTGGAAGTGGGAGAGTAACTCTATGGATTTTATTACCGAGTTACCGACATTAAAGAGAGGTCATGACTCCATCTGGGTGATAGTAAATTGTTTACTAAGGTGGCCCATTTTTTATCTGTTCATATAGATTTTGAGCTGAGGCAATACGTGCAGTTTTTCATTGCAGAGATAATGAGGCTGCATGGGGTTCAAATTAACATCGTGTCGTATCAGTAGAAGATTTTCTTTTTCCACTTGTGGAGAAGTTTTTAGGAGGCAATGGGCACATATTTTCATTTGAGTACCGCGTATCACCACAGAAGGATGATTAAACGGAGCAAGCTAATCAGATATTAGGGGATATGATGAGGATGTGTATACTCTACTTTGGGGGAGGATGGGAGCATTACCCTCCATTGGTGGAGTTTTCTTATAATAACTCCTACTAATTCACCATCGACATGGAACCATTTAAGGCATTATATGGACGGTCTTATCGTTCGCCCTCTTTCTAGTTAGAGGTGGGGGACAACAAATTTTTAGGGGCCAGATATGATTTAGGATATGGATGCCAAGATTGAGCTAATTTGAGGGCGCATCCATATAGCTGAGGATAGCGAAAGAGTTACGCCAACACAGATACAAGGCACATAGAGCTAGAGATTAATTATGAGTTTTTGGTATGGGTGTCTCCTATGAAAGGAGTCATGAGGTTCGAAAAGAAAGGGAAGCTATCACCAAGATATATGGGACCTTTTTCGATTATCGAGAGGGTGGGACTAGTTGCATATAGGCTGGGCTTACCAGAGCACTTATAGAAGATTAAAGATATGTTCCACGTGTCATCGTTGAAGAGGTACCAGAGGAATGAGAGGGATTATTGTCACGTTCCATTAGAAGAGATAGACTTGCATCAAGATATATCCTACGAGGAGAGACTAGTTGCCATACTTGATCGTAATGAGCATAAGTTATGGTTAAAGGTGTGCCCTTAGTTCAAGTTCAGTAGGGGCACCACAATGTAGATAAGTCGACATGGGAGTGGGAGGATGATATGCGTGAGCAATGTCAAGAGTTATCTACCATAGGTTTGTTCGAATTTTGAGGACAAAATTCCCTTGTAAGGGGGTAAGTATAAAACACCTCGTATTTTTTAGCATTTAGAATTTAATTAATTTGGTTAATTTTAAATTACATAAGTGCAATAATTTAATTAAAATAAAGTATTGTATGTTTGTTAAATATTGATCGGGAGAGATTATGATAGATATTTAAGGAATAAATTCACCAAGTGTGTAGTAAATAACATATGATAATATGATTATACGTCGTACCGAGTAATATCGACGGGACTATGTTATATCTTAATTGGGAGTCGTGTGTAGGCAATGTTAAGCTTGAGATAGGAAATTTATGTAGTGTGCCTCAAATGGCTATTTTGAGGTCATGGTTGATTCTGAATGGGCTGAAATAGGTGTAATAGACTACCCGGGTGTATTAATTAGGTCCTGGGGCATTTTTAGACCAAACCAACACCACGTGAGGGCATTTTGATCATTTAGGAGTCTAGGGTTGGAAAAGATCTGACATTCTAAGTGTTACAGCAGCCACTTTATGATAGAGGATAGGTTTTAAATACTTAGGAGCGATGGGAGGCCATAAGAGAGGGTAGGAGAAGGTTTCTTAAGCCAAACTACACCACTTTTCATCACCGCCATCGTCGAAATCAAGCTCGAAGCAAGGAAAGAACACCTCCATCGTCTACCAATGAAAATTAAGTCACTCAAACCCAAGGCAAGTGTTTATCTTACTGTGATGTCAAAAAATTTGGGATATGGGGGGTTTCCATGTACCACGATGTATGCATAATAATAAATAAAAGAGAGATAAAGATTTACATGGTTCGACCATGAATGGCCTACGTCTATGGGGCTACTGTTGTGTTCCTTTAGAATGATGAGAGAGTTTACATGAATGTGTTTCTCTAGCTTCTAAGCCCCCTTCACAATGGGGGTTATCCCCTTTATATTGAGTTAGGGGTTACATTAGGGTTACAAATATGGATGAGTCCTATTTTCATGGAGTTTGATTTGACTCAGATACTGCTCCTCGATTTTCTAATTTATCAAGGACTCTAGTCGTCCCTATCCTGTTGGAGCGCTTGTTGCTCGCCATCTTGATCGGGATTCTCTCCACGTGATGTTATTATGTAGGCATATTTTTTGCCCCCACAATAGTCACACGGGTCATAATTCAACTGAGTTGATTTTGAGATGAGCTGGGAGCTGATCCATAATCTCTTTAAGCATGTGTAGTTGCCGATGTGAACTGGACTGGCATTCTTTGAATTGTCGTTCAAATTTTAAGCCTTATTTGGTTGATATTCTTGACTTTATAAGTTTTTTAGATGAATGTTTGGATTGAGTTGAGAGACGTTTAGTTGATATGGGAATCGGACTCGAGAGTGTCGAGCTACCTACGTACCCTCATGGTATCAAGTCGAACGTAGTTCATTGTTTTATTTTATTGCATGACCCAATTCGTGAGGCCAACCACAGGCCTGTTCAGAGTTCGTTTGTTGAGTCTTTCTCGAGCGTGAATTAAGTTTAGGGCATCTCCATGTATTTTGATCTTATATGGTCCATTTGGTGAGGCCGACCACAGGCCTATGTGCCAGCCTTGCTCGAGCATGTACCTAGTCAGGGTAAGACCCTACATTAGGTTTTTCATATGGTTCAATTGGGGAGGCTGACCAAAGGCCTATATGTCGAGGCTTACTCGATCATGTACCTAGTCGGAGTAAGACCTTGCATTAGATTTATCATATGGTCCAATTGGATAGACTGACCACGGGCTTATGCGCCGAGCCGTGCTCGGGCATGTACCTAGTTGGGGTAAGACCCTGCATTAGGTTTTTCATATGGTCCAATTGGTAAGGCGAACCACAGGCCTATGTGTCGAGTCGTGCTCGAGCATGTGCCTAGTAGGGGTAAGACCCTGCATTAGGTTTTTCATATGGTCTAATTAGAGAGGTCGACCAGAAGCCTATGCGCCGAACCTTGCTCGGACATGTACCTAGTTAGGGTAAAACCCTGCATTAGGTTTTTCATATGGTCCAATTGGTGAGGCCGACTACAGGCCTATGTGTCGAGTCTTGCTCGAGCACATACCTAGTCGGGGTAAGACCCTGCATTAGGTTTATAATATGTGATATGTAATCAATACGCTTATTGTACTTAGGCCTTTCCCGCAAGTCAATGCAATACCAATTTTGTTCGCATTTTTCCATTTTCTAATGCCTCACACGTCAATATCCGTCTTTTTTACCTTTTAGGTTGTGCCGTAACACTTCCTTAGGCCTAAAAGATGATGGAAAAAATGCACCTGGTTTAAGGTCCATCCACCTGTTCAGGATTTTAATCGACCAACATAGTTGGCGACCAACTTGAGTTGGCTTTTTACCTAGGGATCCCCCGTAAGGCTTTTATTATTGATGGGGCAACTCATGAGGCCATTTGTGTTTTGAGATGACAAAGGCTCGAGGACTTACTTAATTTAATTGAAACAATCAAGATAGTTGTTGTAATTAAATCAAGCTTAGTCCTGATCGTCATTTGAAAGACTAGTGCGAGTGTTAACCATGTTGGCATTCATCCTGAGTTGGCCTCTTCTATTTTTCTTTAAATGTTGTGATGAATCTGTTCACGTGTCATCATTTCCATGGAGCCCCCAATCGGGCTGTGAAGAGGAGACTGGCCGACCGTCCATCGAGTTATTTGATTTGTATAACGAGATGGTAAGTGTGCCCGACCGTTCCTCAGGGCTTTGTTTTGTTGAAGAGTATCGCGTTGATCATTCGTCGAGCTAGATATATTTAAGGATTATCTTGCTCATATAGCTCCATATAATGTATCATTCCTCAGGGCACACTTGTTCACTAACCATGTATGATGGTTCCTGGATGCTGTGGAAAACTCCATATAGCTCGTACATCTGAAGAAATTAATATGAGTTCAAAGCATCTTCATGCATAAATGCGTTAATTTGATATGGCATTCAAGAAATGTCGTTCATTTGGAGTGGATATCTTGGTGCTGATGATGCCCTTTCGACGTCGATAAGCTAATTCTCATCGCCCAATGTTCCCCAATCACCATGGGTTGTCCGACGATGTTGCTGATACATTCAGGGGGCTCTAGTTGTTGTTATCAACATGTTCTATTCATTGACTATAATCTTGCTGGATATGTGACTTCTTACATGTTGGATTCGTACTTGTTGATAAATATAGCTGATCGTTGCTCTCCATGCTGCTTTATGTGTTATTAAATCTTTATTATACAGATCGCTCAACTTCTCACTCGCCGAGGTTGAATTAAATAAGAATTGTATTGCCTAACTGTCCATTGGAGCTCGAGACGTGATCACATAATGTTGACTATCCATCGAAGCTGAGGGTCCGTTAAGGCAAAATTACAAAGGATTTAGTAGATGTTGTGAACGATCTATGCTCGAGCATCTGTCGGGGCATTGATAAGATAAATGATGCCTGAGCATCCGTCGAGGCAAGATCATCAAGGTGAAAAGTATATTTCCAGATTAAATAAATGATGCCTGAATGCCTGTCGAGGTGAAAATTTTAGAGGATCTGGTAGCTATTGCGAGTGATCCATGCTTGAGCATCCGTCGAGGCAAAAAGGACCGATCAAATATTATGAACGATCCTGCAGTGTTAGTGAAAACTAACTTTCCAATAAATGTCATGTCAATCATTAATCGACTCTGCTAACCAACTGTCGCGACTGAATATAAGAATTATCCTGACCAACTGTTTGTTGGGGATAAAATGCGACATGTGTGGCAAATATCTTTGGGACTAAATATATAAAAAAAAAATTGCCGATCATTTGCCAAGATAAACCTTGAATATGCCTGATCATCCTTTAGGTCAAGAATTGTAGAGCCAGATAATTAATACTGCAATTAAAGAAATATAAATGTCTGAGCATCCGTCGGTTATCACAAATAATATTGCCCAAGTATTTGTTGGGTCCAAAGTAGTGTAACGTGATTGACCATCCGTCAGAGCATTAACAAAATAAGTGGTGCTTGGCTGGTGTGGCGGGGCAAAGTTGTATAGAGAGCGATCCGTGCTCGAGCATCTATCGATGCATTAATAAGATTTCCAAGAGCTTAAGATTGTGGCCGAGCATTCGTCGAGACGGAATCTTGTGCCTGTGGAAGTTAATAAGTTTCTCGACCATTTGTCGAGGCTAAATCAAATAGAATTCATCATGCAATTCATTTATTCAGTCAAGGAATATATGATGTGCATCTGCTCGAACATGCGTCGAGGAAGAGATTCATAGTATTGAATGAATGACATGAATGATCCCATAATTTCTATGATAAAATCTCACGAGGATGGTCGTGTCCGAGCATCCGTCGGGGCTACGCTAGGTATTAGTAACAATATTGCACCGACGATCCATTGGTATAACCAATAATAGCTAGACGACAATATTGAAAATTAAATTATCGAATAAATGACATGAGTGCTCTATAAGTGCGCCCCATTATTTATTTCAACGAAATAATTGTAATAAAGTCGAATAAAAGAAGCAAAATTTGTCAAATATATTCAGATGTACAACATAGGAGTTAATTTGGAATTTCTGCAAATAGCTCTAAGTAAATACTCAATCATAAGTTGGTTTCAAAAAATTATTTTCACAGAAAATTTATGTAGTGATAATTGTGAAGTATGCAGTATAGATAGCCTCCTACTAACAAATGTATGATGATGAAAATCATGAGCATAATTTGTTAGAAAATAAAATATTATGAGACAGAAATGAACAATGCACCCATAAATGTGCGTATCCATCAATTGGGGTTGTGCTAAATATAAGAATTATATTGACTAACTATCCAGTGGGGATAAAATGAGACTTGTACGATTAATATCTTCGGAACTAAATACATGAAAGTATTTTTCCGATATGAATCTTGGATATGCCTGATCATCCTTCAGGTTGATAATTATAGAACCCGAGCATCCGTCGGAGTAATAATAAATTTGCCCGAGCATTTGTTGGGTCTAAACTGCTGTAGTGTGATCAACTACCCGTTGGATCATGAATAAAATAAGTGGTGCCTGGATAGTCCGTCGGGGTAAAGTTGTATAATACCGAGTAGATATAGTGAGCAATTCATGCTCGAGCATCTGTCGAAATATCGATGAGATTTCCAAGAGCTTAAGATTGTTGTTGAGCATCCGTCGAGACTGAATCTTGTACATGTGGAAGTTAATAAATTGCCTGACCATCTCTTGAGGCTAAATTAAAAAGTGATTATCATGAGACTGAATTTTTTTGGTCAAATAAAATATGGTATGCGGATGCTCGACCACGTGCCGAGGAAAAATTTCATAGTATCATATGAATGTAATGACTGATCCAATCATTTTTATGATAAAAATCCCGCTGAGATAACCGTGCCCGAGCATCCGTCTGGGCTCCTTTTGTTGAGATTAAATAGTTGTACCCGAATGACAATATTGAAAATTAAAAGGATCGAATAAATGACATGAGTGCTATATAAGTGCGCCCAACTAATTTATGTGAGAAAAATAATTTGTAATAAGGTCGCATAAAAAGGTGCCAACTAAAATCGTTGTAACAATTGTAATTTAGTCATATGGTCCGCCCAAATTTTTTCAGAGAGAACCGAGCAATGAAAAAAATAGTCAAATATATCTCAAATGTAAGACGTAGGTTTGATTTAGAATTTTTTCAAAAATATTTGGACTCCAAGCAAATATCCAATTATAAGTTTCAAAAATTTGTTTGCACATAAAGATGTGAGTCAAAATAGATAAAGTAAGGGGGTAGTACTGTCTGTTAACAACAAATGTTAGTTTCGACAAAGTCAAAGGGGTTGAAAACCATCAAGCCCCAATTGGACTTATTCCCCTGTATTTTTCCTTATCGTGTCGCCGACCAGCGAAGATGGTCCAGCGGCTATAACACAGTGATCGCCGACCATGCAGGGTGGTCTGATGAAGTTGCTGATACGTGGAAAACTACATATAGTCTGCGCACTTTATGAAACTGATAAATTGCTCAACTGATTGAGATGTGGAAAACTTAAAAAAACATGTTAATTTGAGATGGCATTTAAGAAACATGATTTTTACCGAAGTGGGTATCCCTGATGTCATTGCAACCATCTTGGTCAGAGGGTGAATTTGAGGGATAGAAGTCCAATCCAAGCATAAAGCTTTGATTCCTGATGTCATACTCATCTATACCATTGATTTGTTATGGGATTATGTGTCCAATCAGTGCTGAGTGGTTACCCCAGGTCACAGATGGAAAGTGACCAGAGGATACGGCCGGAGGTGTTGCTAATAGAGCGGTTCAGTGGTGATCTCCCTCGAGCTCGTTACCTGTTCACGGGTTTTAAGTCATCCTCATCGTGGTTGTCGAAGAAAACCAACCTCAAAGAGATTTTGTTCTGTGTTGTAACCTCTGCACGGGAGCGAGCTCGTCACTGCTCGTCCTCGCCGCCGACCAGCTGATGTTGTGCTCGTCCTTGCTTATTTTAGCCGCCGACCAGCTGATGGTAGTCACAAATTGGTCGCCGACTACTAGAGGCTCCGGTAAATCCCTCGCTGGTGCTCGATTGAAGATATACAGTTTGACAATGGGTTATGGCTTTACCGGTGAGTTGGGACGTCGACCTCTGACAACGTTGCTCTTATGCGAGACTTAGTATGTGAGGGTACGTAGACAACTTGCTGCTGACCATCACTGAGAAAATGGCAGTTGTAAATTCATAGGACCTCTGATTCCGAGGCAGGTACGTCTTGACCGGAGAATGAAAGATCTGGTGCATATGAGAATCCGGTGACTTTATTCTGTGGTTTATACGCTTGCTGATAGTGTGAGACTTGTGGAAAACACACGTGATATTTACACGTGTATTTTGAAAATACACATGATATAACAAGTGTATTTTGAAAGTACACTTGTTATATTTACAAAACATAGTACACGTGTACTTTGTAAAATACAAGTGTACTTTATAAAGTAGAAGTGAAGTTTCAAAATACATGTGATATAAGACGTGTACTTTCAAAATACACATGATATTTTCACATGTATTTTGAAAATACACGTCTTATATCACGTGTATTTTGAAGCTTCACTTCTACTTTATAAAGTACACTTGTATTTTACAAAGTACACGTGTACTATGTTTTGTAAATATAACCAGTGTACTTTCAAAATACACTTGTTATATTTTTTGTAGATATTATAAGTGTACTTTAGAAAGTACACGTGAACTTATATTGACAAAGTACACGTGAACTTTGTAACAATCACGTGTACTTTCAAAATACAATTGTAAAATTTACAAAGTAAACGTTTAATTTTGCGTGTATTTTGAACAAATCACTTGTACTTTCCATTATGAATACCTAGGCAATATAATTATTAATATCATTTTTTTTTATGATCACAGTATTGGGCATGTGAGAAATTTAAAATTATTTCTCCTGTTGAAGAATTTAAAGATAAGATGCCAAAAATCCTGAGGTGAAAATTATTTTCTTTTAGGCAATGGTTTGTGAAGAATGACATCGCAACAGCAACTTTGAAGAAGGCTACAAATAAACCAACTTGTAAGGACAGTTCTGTAAAAAAATAATCTCAGTTTGAAGGGCCAAGTTACTCTTTGAACATTTCTACAGAAAGTCCTATACATGTTGATTCATCATCAGAAAGAGTTGCTGAAGATATTAATAACAATGAGTTTTCACATGGTTGGAATATTCCCCTTAAAAACATTGTGACTCCAAAGAAAAAAAAAAGGGAAAAGATCAACCAAAGGTTAATTTGGAGGAACAAATTGTTGTTTTAAAAAGGGAATTGTTAGAAAAAATAATCAACTATCTAAAGCAACTAAAGACTTTAATGGTGTACTAGAGATAGTGACCTCTTTGGAGGTGGAGAGTGCCATTTTGAATGTACAGTTGCAGGTAGATCGTGATTCACTTTTAGAAGCCCATGAGGAAATGAAGAAGTTAAAGGTGGAGAATTCTAACCTTTTGAAGGAAAAAAGATTTACTAAATAAGTTGGAGATGGAAAATGCCCAACTAGTTGAGTTAAACAATTCTTTAAAAGAAAATCTTGATCAAGTCAAAATGAGTGACTCAGATAGAATTAAAGAATTGGATGAATCATTGAAAAAACAGGCAGAATCAACACGGATTTTGGGGAAAAAATGGATATCTGTCTCTGAGTAATGAAGATCTAAAAAAAAGTACGATGATACATTGCAAAAATGGAAAGATGCTGAGATAGAAAAGATGACATTGAGGTAGAATCTTGAGGAGTCAGAATTGAAAAAAACTCAACAAGTACTTTTGATTATAAATAATGCAGAGTACACGCAGGTTTTCCTAAAGTACATGCAGTTTTCCTAAAGCATACGCAGTTTTCCAAAAGTACACGCAGTTTTATTTGATAGTATTTTTAATGCAGTTTTATTTTATATTAGAAATAATGCAGAGTACATGCATTATTTGATTAAAAATAATGCAGTTTTATTCAAGTATTGCGTATAATCTAACATTTTTTTGTGTAACAGGAAAACAATAATAAAATCCTTAATGACGAAATTTCGGAGTTGAAGAAAATGCTTGATGAATCAGCATTGAAAAAAACTGACCAGGTATCTATAAAGTACAATAGATATATAGTACACGAGTTTACTTTCTAAAGTAAACGCAAATTATGATGAAAGTACACGTGTATATTATAAAATTTATAAAGTACACGTATTGTATAAATTTTATAAAGTAGATGTGTCTATTTATAAAATGCATGCGTGTATATTATAAATTACACGCATGTATTTATAAAATACACGCATGTACTTTATAAAATACACACGTGTACTTTATAATATACACACAAATTTTGATGAAAAACACAAATTTTATCAAAATACACGCAAGAGAAAATGAATCATTGTTTCAAAAAATGCTTACAATCCAACATTCCTTGTTAAATATATCAGGCAAACACTAATAAGCAACTCATGGACTAAATTTTGAATTTGAAGATTGAACTAGCCTCAAAGACAGTTCAGGGCACCCCTAAAATACCCAAAATAAAATGGCCTCTTACTAGAGGACAAAAGAAAAGAAAAGTTGACAGCGAAACCGAGAAGCATGAACCAATTAAGAAACAAAAAAGAGTCAAAGCTGAAAAAATGCCCTCTAATAATAGTTCAACAAATGAAAGAAACTCACTTCAATCAAAGTATACAAATATCTCGATGAACCTGCGAAGAAAAAAATTGAAGAGTTTATTCAAAAGGCTGAGCCAGGGTAAAGTGTATTGTTTTATGATTTATCACTTCGCTAATTTATATTCTTTTTGCTGCAAAAGAATAAGTTTATTATTATTATACAATTCTTATTGCTTATATAAAATGCAAGGAATTTATTTTCCAAGGGATGGTTTCGTATGTCCCATGGAAAGATTTTATTAAAGTCCTCAAGAATCAAAAAATTTCAAGCCAAGTATGTAGTCCAAATATTAGACATTCATTAAATTTCAACATTATTATTTTCTCACCATTTTATATTGTGTGAAAGAGATAATACTTGCCTTTTAGTGAAGTATTGAGGTTAAAATTGTCAAAGGAAGGGCTCTCCCACTCACACACTTTTTCTGATTATTGTTGGGTAAGTACAATTAAACCGAAAGCTTTGTGAAATAAAATTTCAATTTTTTTTATTAACATAATGTCTATAATTTTTATTCAGATAGAAGCTTGTAGAAAAAATGAAGTCAATAAGAAGGGGGAGTTATACAGAAATTTATATGAATACTTAAGCACTTGTAATAATTTGTTCATTGTAATAAGACATAGAATAGGACATTTCACATTACTTGTGATATAGAAAAAAGAAAATAAAGTGGTCCACATGGATTCCCTTCGACCGGACGACAAGGAAAAAAAGTGCCTAAACTTAATTAGTAATGTTACCTGTACTTATATTATATACGTGTACTTTATCATATAATGCGTGTACTTTGTATTAGTTGAACATAATCACCCAGATTATCAAAGTACACGCATCATATTTTAAAATACACGTGAAATGAACCAATACAAAATACGTGTACTTTAATATTATGTGTGTACTTTTAACTCATTAGGCAAAGTACAGGCATCATATTTTAAAATACACGTGAAATGAACCAATACAAAATACGTGTACTTTAATATTATGTGTGTACTTTTAACTCATTAGGCAAAGTACACGCATCATATTTTAAAATACACGTGATATGAAAAAATAAAATATGCGTGTACTTTAATATTATGCGTGTACTTTTCACTCTTTAATCTCCATATACTCTTTTATTTGTATACACTAAATATTTGTCTTCTTAGCAGTTTTCTGTCTTCCAAAAAACATTGTACCTACTGAAGACTGAAGCAGAAATAATGAAAAATAACGGTTTTAAAACTCAGAGAAAGTTTGATGAAGGTACATCAAATGAGTTTACATTGGATGGCGATCCATTGACAGAGCAAGAAAAAAGGACATTAGATTTCTTGCTGGAAAGTGATCTCAAATTTGACCTAATAAGAGATCATGAATGCCCTAAGCAATATAATGGGTAAGCAAAAACTTTATTTCTAAAAATTACTAATTTGTATATTTTCAAAAAAATTCATTCACATCATACTAATTTGTATATTATTTTATTTTAATTTCAGGGTTGACTGTGGGGTGTTCCACATGTACTAAATTGAACAAATTAGCAGAAACAAGGAAATGAAAAAATTGTTTGAAGAGCCTGACATGCTAAAACACAAAGCATATGTACTAAGGAAAATTCTTCGATCAAAATATTTCTTCCCCCGAAAGGAGAAAAAACTTCGATAAATTGATTCAAATACAAACCATATTTGTAATTTTTGGTTATTACTTACAATATTTATTACACCAAAATGGTTTATTTCCGTTGGCGCGGACCACAATCCACGTAAGGTACAAATAAACAATGCACCTGAGTGTTATGAAACAATGTACACGCATTTTAACTAAAACTATAAGTGATAATTACTAAGTACACATATGAATTCTTCAAAGTACACGCAATATAAACAATGTACACGCACTGGTTAATGTAATAATTTTTTATTTTTAATTGAAAACTACTTTATATATTTATTCAGAAGGACACAATAACCAAAATCAATTTATTAAGATCAACTACTCACTTTCCAACTACTTCTAGTAAAATAAATAAATAGCTTTAACTTTTCCTAGAAAAGAGTAATATTTGTTCCTTTCTTAACCATTACATCTAGGGTAAAGACTACGTAATAACTATTCCAGTAAAAAAGTTGCGAGATACTCTTGAGAGAGATGAAAGAAATAAAAAAAAAATAAGGAAAATTACAGAAAATCTTTCCTCATATGAAACTGCCTTTGAGTAGTTTCAAACATATGTGAGGGAAGGATACTATGGACTTCCACCCAATCCTACAGATTTATTTGATGTGGATGAGGACCCTCCTCAAACACATGAAGACCTCATATCTTTCTATAGACAATAAGTTCCCTTGAAAATCACCAAGCTGAAGGAGAAGAAGGCACACCATGAAGGCCTTGTAGCTGTCATAGAAGAAGAAATTCGGCACTCGTCGAATTTAATTGACTTTCTTCCTGACACCATGGATGTCTTTAACAAATTTCTCAAATAGAAGCCTTCTTTAGTTTTTTCATCTTTTGTTATGTAAAAAAATTGTACTTTATTTTTGTGTTTTAATAAAAAATTATTTCTTTCATGCATGTATTCTCACTTATATCATACACTAAATATAGTCAAGTACATGTGAACCTTTATAAAAATGATCACGTGTATTGTAAAAAATGTAAACATTAATATCATTTATTGTAAAAAAAAATGGTATGTCAAAATATGAGTGTATTGTCAAAATATGTCAAAATATGATTCTATCAATTATAAATTATAATACACGCAAGTTTTTATAAAGTACACGAACAAGGTATTGTCCCAACCCATTATATAAATGCGTGTATTTTATATATTACACGTGTACTTTATAAAGTACACACATAGTCTATAAAGTACATGCTTATTGAAATACTTGTATAATAATGTCGTTGGCGCGGACCATAACACACATAGGAATTTAAGAATATGAGTGCCCTAAGTGTCCTTTATAAAGTATAAGCACATTGTAATGTCCAAAACCATTTTCCAAATAGTACATGCATTTATATACGTCTACTTGATAAAATTACATGCAGAATACATAAAGCACACGTATATTGAATTAGATTTTTGTCATATCAATACGCGTGTACTTTATAAAAACATGTGTGTACATGTATATTTAAAAGCATGTACTTTATATATTATGTGTGTACTTCATAAAGTACACGCATATTATATTTATATTATGCGTGTACACCAAAAAGTATACGCATATTTCATCAAGTAAATCTAAATTAAATGTAATTAATAAAGTACACGCATGCTTTTATATAGTACACACAGATTGAACTGACCAAATCCATTTTTAAATGCGTGTACTTTATATATTATGCGTGTACTTTGTAAAGTACACGTATATTTCATCAAGTACACGCATTGATAAAATGACTTTGGTCATCAAAATGCACGTGTACTGTACATAACATGCGTATACAAATGTAAAGTACACGTGAACATCAGGAAAAATGATCACATGCATTTTATGAAAAATACATGTACAGCTACACAAAAATAAATTAAAAAATGAGACTAAAAACTAAAAATTACGTTCATTTATGTGAAACAAATGGTTTGTTAATTAATTTATTCAATCATATGGTTAAAATGAATAAATTCAATAATTTTAAACGTACTCAAATGGGTTCCTTACAAGTAGACCTGTAATGACCCGTTTTACTACACCTCGAGCAAGTAACTTCCCTTACTATGACCTCACCAGAAGACTTTATTCTCTTATTTCTTGGCCTGCCTATCAGTCTTTTAGTCATTGGTGGAAGGACAGATGGATTTTCAGTTGTAGGAATATTTAAGGAAATCAAATCAGGAAGAGGAACTATAGGTATCGAGTATGATTTTCTGTAGAAAGATACCTTATAGTACTCCTCAATATAATCATAAATACTGGTCCCTTTCCTCCATACAATACAAACAGCATGAGAACATGGAAAACATCTAATCTGCCAACTCTTACAAGAACAAGTCCTTTCTCCTAAGTCAACTGTTTCGCACACTTCTGAATTGTGACACCCCGGCTAATTAAATACCGGGTAGCTACTCCTTTATTAAATTAATTCAAAATGCCAAGTTGGTCCAGTTAATAGCATCACTGTCGAAAACATTTTAATGATTACTAACCACCTAGTATTTAAAAAGTAAGTTGCCAAATTTTAATTTAAGTCTGATTAACATGCAACAAGTGTAATGAAGAATAATAACACCATTCACCATAAAGAAGTAAATAGAATAATCATCACATAATGTAAGTAAAGTCTGGAGGAAAACTCCTCATTACAAAACCACAACTGAAATAACTAAACTGGATACTGAAACAATACATGCCAGAGTCTGAAAAACTGTAATGGAAAGATGTCTCTAATAGAAATGGGCAACATGCCCTACAACTGATAGAATACTGATTACGGAATCCAAATGATAGAAGCATCTAAAAGCAATTCCTTGTAGCTTCCACAAACAGCTACAGCTCGTCACCTGAATGAGTATCCTATGCATGGTGTCCTTGTGGCTGGGCACCTAAAATGGTTTTACAAGAAAAGTAGATTTGAAAGCAAACGGGTCAGAGCCCGAATGTGGAGATATTTTAAAAACCTGCAAGTGCTTTAAAAACATTTAAAACATTAAATGTAAAGTACATGTTAGGACGTGCACTCACATGATTTTCTCACCTCTCGTCTAATTGTGCACTCCTAACGTGAGTACCCATCTAAAACAACACAAACCACTAGCTAAGTGACATCATATCTAGCTAGACTGTCATAGGTCCTACCCTTATTACTCGGTTCCGTTAACTTTATAACGATCTCAATTAAATAGGTGTTTAACGTAAATTCAGGTTCTCATACAAAAGTAATACATCTCGTTATAGATTAGCCTCCTATGTTATTCCATAGTTATACACACAATACTATATGAAAGTTCCCAGTTTATTAAACGTATATTTTCCACAACATGAATATACAATATAAACACCCCGAGACTAAGCTGCGGTGCACACATACTCTGCTATCCATCCCGGTACATCACATACATAAGGATCACATATTTTGAATCTCTCAGGAATAGTTCAGATAACATAAATCACAAATAGTGGAGGCGAACACGGTCACATCACATGGGTCACGCACATACCTGCGCTCCCACGATCAGCGGACTTATTAACATCCCAATAAGTCTTTCTCTGACCTATGTTCATCGAGGTAACCAGTCTAAATCCGGGCAACACAAGGATTAGAGGGCCCTAAGCGAATGCGAACCTCCCGTGATAGCAAGTATGGTAGGTATGTCATACACACAAATCATACACCAATACTAAGTAAACACACGTCTTAGTAATCCCATAGTTTAATTGTAGTACTATTCTCATTCTAGTACCAATATATAATTTATACACTTTATACGATTTCGGTTTATAATCATACGCGCCATAATTTATTCTCACGTCGTAGTAGACACTCACGTCTCAACCCAACTATCCCTTTATTTAAATTGCTCGTATATAATTTACTCCTCAAAATAACCCAAACATCCCAAATCTATCAATACATCATCAAAGGAAAGTTATCTCTATCCTCGAACAAGTTTACGGGACTCCCAAAATCAAAACAGGACAAAAAGGCCTAAACTGCCAGCTCGTTAGAAGTCTCGTTTGAACGAGGCTGTTCGAACGAGATTCCAGTTCGTTCGAACGAACTGTACCTTCTAATGACATCTCGTTCGAACGAACATATCGAACGAAATACAGTTCGTTCGAACGAAGGTATCGAACGAAGTCTCCCTTCGTTAGAAGCGACTGGTCAACTCGTTAGAAGCTCGTTCGAACGAGCTCGTTCGAACGACCTGGGGAGGCCTTCTAACGACCGACCAGTTTCAAGCCCAGAATTTCTTAGTTACGTTTTTCACCATTTATATCTTCTTCAAAACTCATCTAAACATCAAACCATCGATTGTTTAAGGTCTCTAATCATCCCTAAACGTACCTAGGCCACATACTAACATATTTTAAAGGATTAATTCATCCTAACATCAATCAATTTACAAATCTCTACACTTTTCCCCCAATTTTTCAAGAACATGAATCCTAAACTTTTAAGTCCTCAATTAGTCCATTCTAAATCCGTTTTTCTTACATCCAACATATATTAATACCAGAATAATCATCTCTATATGATTTTACATGCAATTTTTCCTCAATATTCAAGTTCTAAGTCCAAACAACATGGGTTTTCATTTATCTTCCAAGAACAATTGTAAATCTTCAAATTATCTAACATGGAGGAAACATTCTCTGAATTAAAAGAAGTTAAATCACTTGCCTCGATTGTCTCTGAATTTGGTCTTGATTTTGTAAAGATTTTCTGCAGAATTCCTTCTCCTTTCTCTCTCTCCAAGCTTTTCTCCAATGGCTATGGTGGCTAGGGTTTATTTTGGGGAAACTTAGAAAACCTAATCTAACAACCCCCTTAGCTTATTGGGTTAATATGGGTTGGTTAGTGGCTTAGTGGGTCAATTCCCAATCAGATTAAAACTCTTAATTTTCGTCACTTTTAATTCCTAAAAATACGAAATTACCAAATTACCCTTTATATTGCCTGTATGGCCTAAAAATATCCCGGGACCCAAACTACACCCCCGGCTAGTTTTTTCTGACTATCTCGACCCTTCCGGACGCGTTGGAGCACTCAAAACGACCATACGGTTAATAGAATTTAAATTCACTTTTATAATTAAAATAATTATATCCTGAAGCGACCGTCACACGCATCTCAATAAAATGACCAAATTGCCGTATATAAATCTCACGACAAATCTCATAATTCAATATTCATATAACATCATATATACTCAATATAGTCAAATACCAACTCACAAATCGCTAGTATTTTACCCGGATTAATTTCCAATTAATTCTCATTAATTAATAAATCCCAAAAATAAATATAGCCAAAAGTACGGGGTATTACATACTTCCCCCCTAATAACTGAATTTCGTCCCGAAATTCGAAACTAAAAAGTACCTACTAAAAACAACTCTGGATAACATTCGCGCATCTCATCCTCGCGCTCCCATGTGGACTCCTCGACATTGTGATGTTGCCACTGAACACGCACTAACGGAACTATCTTTGACCGCAGCTTCCTCTCACTTCGGTCTAAAATAGCAATCGGCCCCTCCTCGTAGGAGCTATCCGGCTGGAGATTGATGTCCTCCACAGCAATGTGAGAATGAGCCAAGTTATCTCTAAGGTATTTCCTTAACGAGGAAATATGGAACACATCGTGAATCCTATGCAAATGCTCCGGTAACCCAAGTCTATACGCAACCGGTCCGATCCGCTCAATAATAGGAAACGGCCCCACATACCTTGGTGCCAACTTTCCCTTCTTTCTAAAATGCATAATCCCCTTCATAGGAGATACTCTGAGCAAAACCTGGTCCCCCACTTGGAATTCTCTGAAAAATCTCTTCGCATCAGCATAACTTTTCCGTCGGTCTTGAGCTACCCGAATGCGACTCCGAATCAACTCAATCCTTGCCGAAGTATCCTGAATCACTTCCGACCCAAGTAGTTTGTTGTTCCCCACCTCTAACCAACATGCTGGGGAACGACAAGGCCTACCGTACAATGCTTCAAACGGAGCCATGTCAATAGTAAACTGATAAGAGTTGTTGTAAGCAAATTCTACCTGTGGAAGGTACTGCTCCCATCCACCCCCAAAGTCAATAATGCACATGCTTAGCATGTCCTCCAACATCTGATTTGTGCGCTCGGTCTGCCCATCGGTCTGTGGATGATAAGCCGTACTCAATCGCAATTACGTGCCCATGGCCTCCTGGAAACTCTCCCAAAACCTCGAAACAAATATCTTGTCTCTGTCAGACACTATATTTAGGGGTACACCGTGAAGTCTCACAACCTCTGAAATGAAGAGCTGGGCATATTGTCCCGTAGTGTAGTCAGTCCTTACAGGTAAAAAGTGAGCAACTTTGGACAACCTGTCCACAATTACCCAAACGGAGTTGTGACCCCTCTGCGACGTAGGCAACCCCGTGATAAAGTCCATGGATATGCTCTCCCACATCCACACCGAGACCTCCAACGGCTGTAGTAGTCCTGCTGGTCTCTGATGATCCACTTTTACAAGCTGACAAGTGGCGCATTTCGAAACAAACTCAGCAATATATTTCTTCATACAGGTCCACCAATACTGGTGTCTCATGTCTTGGTACATTTTGTCCTCTCCGAGATGTACCGCGAACCTTGAGCCGTGCGACTCTGCCATCACCTCGTGTCGCAATTCCTCCCCTTCCGGAACCACTAATCTCCCATTGAAGCGTAATCCCCCATCTGAGCTAACGGTATAGGACTCGGCTCCCTCTGCTAGTAATCAAACTATCTTCTCCTGACAGAACGAGTCATTAGCCTGTGCCCGTACTACCTTCGTGACAATCTGCGGTGTAACGGTCATCACCAATATGAAAGATCGGGCCACTGCATCCTGGTGTCCCAACTCCTTCCACTTTGCCTTCCACACCTCTGTCACCTCATCTGCTGGCCTACGGCTCAACGCGTCTGCTACCACGTTAGCCTTACCTGGGTGATACTGGATATCGAACTGGTAGTCTTTCACAAACTCAAGCCACCTACGCTGCCGCATATTCAACTCTTTCTGCGTGAACAGGTATTGTAGGGACTTGTGGTCCGTGAACAGTTGGAACTTCTCCCCCAAAAGATAGTGCCTCCAAATCTGTAGGGCAAATACCACTGCCGCCAACTCCAAATCATGCGTGGGGTAATTCTTCTCATGAGGCTTAAGCTTACGGTAAGCATAAGCTATGGCCTGTCTCTCCTGCTGTAATACACCTCCAAGCCCTTGCAAAGACGCATCGGTGTAAACCAAATACTCCACTCCCGGTCTCGGTAATGCTAACACAAGTGCTGAGGTCAATTTGTCCTTCAACTCATCGAATGCCAACTGACAGGCATCACTCCAGATGAATGGCACACCCTTACGAGTCAGATGTGTCAAAGGACCCGCTATCTTCGAAAATCCACGAATGAACCTCCTGTAGTATCCTGCTAGGCCCAAGAAACTACAAATCTCAGTCGGTGTCGTGGGCTGTCCCCACTCCCTCATCGCGGATACCTTCCCCGGATCAACAGATATCCCCCGGTCGGAAATAATGTGTCCCAAAAACTGGACCTCCTTTAGCCAAAACCCGCATTTCTCATATTTTGCATACAACTCGTTCTGACGAAGTGTCTGCAAAACCTGCCTCAAATGCTCGGCGTGCTCCTCCTCTGTCTGGGAGTAAACCAGAATGTCATCAATGAAGACAATGACAAACTGATCTAGGAAATCCCTGAACACTATGTTCATCAAATCCATAAACACTGCTGGAGCGTTGGTCAAACCAAAAGGCATAACCCGAAACTCGTAAGAACCATATCTCATAAGAACGCAGTCTTCGAGACATCCTCCTCCCTGATACGCAACTGATGGTATCCCGATCTCAAATCAATCTTCGAGAAGAAAGAAGCTCCTCTCAACTGGTCGAATAAGTCATCGATTCGAGGCAACGGATATTTATTCCGTATCATGACCTTATTTAACTCTCGGTAGTCCACACACAGTCTCAGTGAACCGTCCCTCTTCTTCACAAACAAAACTGGAGCGCCCCGAGGTGAGGTACTCCTGCGAATAAAGCCCTGACCTAACAGCTGCTCTATCTGATCCCGTAACTCTCGCATCTCTGCCGGAGCCATACGGTACGGTGCGCGTGCTATAGGCCTCGTATCTGGCAATAGGTCTATAACAAAGTCTATCTCTCGACTGGGGGAGTAGGCCTGGTATCTCTTGAAACACATACGAATACTCCCTGACTACTGGGATAGAATCTAAAGGAATCACTACCTCCTTAGAGGTATCCTCCTCAATGTAATACAGGTGAGCGGTCGATCCTCCCTCTGGGCGAGGCATCACCACTACAAACATCTCTTGCCCCGGAATGGCAAAAACAATGCTCCCGCTGAAGCAATCAATCATGGACCTATAAGCTACGAGCCAATCCATACCGATAATCACATCGTGAACATGCATATCTAATACCAACATGTCTGCAGGTAATACCAAACCACCAATCTCTACCCCCACTCCCCGGCATATAAAGAAAATAAGTGACCCACTCCGCAATGGTGAGTCGACACACGTCACTGTGCTCTCTGCTGTAGCTAACAATCCTAAAGCTTTCGCGAAATGTGTATCTATAAAACAATGTGTAGCCCCCGTATTAAATAATACCCGACCCATAGTGTCATGGATAGGAAACGTACCCTCAATCGCGGGCGGTGCCTCTGGAACTACTGCCTGGTGGACGTTATAGACACGTCCATACTGTAGCTTCCCCTCCTAAGCTGGGACTGCTGGAATGGGTGGCAATGCTGCCATCTGTGGCGGTGCGGGGAGAGCGGCGGGAAACATAGGCCTCTGTGGCTCTTGGCGAGCACCCTGATGCTGCTGCTGTGGGGCCCTGCCCCTATCAGGACAATCCTGTCGCTTATGGCCGGTCTTGCCACAAACAAAACACTTCCCTGGGAAGTTCCCTTCTCTCTGCCCCTGCGGTCCCCGACCCTGGTGGCCGTTACCGTTCCTCCCTTGGCCCTGCTGGCCCTGGCAAAATTGCTGCTCATTCTGCCCCTGTTGGTCCTGATGGCCGTTTGGACCCTGATGGCCCTGACGGAAACCTCCCTGTCCCTGTCTGTAGTTCCCTGATCGGAACCTCTTCTGATCCCCCTGCTGGGTACCCTGCTCACCCTGTCTCTGCCCCTGAACAGATTGTGCCCCACCGGCACCATGTCCTCCAGTCCTGCCCTGATGGCTAGACTCTCCCGACCTCTTGCCCTCAGCCATATGAAAGCGGTGGTCCTGGCAGTGTAACAAAGCAGCGTTAACCACATCAGAATACGTGGCCAATGAAAGGTTCCCTAACAGATGCTGACGGATCCTCCATGTCAACCCGTCCGTGAACTTCTCAATCTTCTTCTTCTCTGTTGGTATCTCATCTGGAACGATATTCAACAGATTCGTGAACTTGGCCTCATACTCGGCCACGGTCTTACCCTCTTGCCTCAGATTCATCAGTTTCCTCCTCATTTTCGTGTGAACAGTCGACGGAAAGTACTTGCGGTCAAACCGCACCCAGAAGTCCTGAATAGTGAGAGTATCCCTCTCCTCCACGGTGGTAATAGACTCCCACCACTGTAGCGCAGATCCAACTAGCTTGAAAGTAGCTAGCACCTGCTTCTGGACGTCCGTGCACTCATACATCCTCAAGTGCCTCTACATATCCGTCCTCCACTAGCTGGAGACTACCACATCTGAGCTACCTGCAAACTCTGGCGGATGCACTTTCTGAAAAGCGTCACGTACACGTTCCCAAGCAGACAGGAATGCATTGGCCTGTACTGGCGCGGCAACCGGCGCCTGAGGTGGTGCCTGCTGAACAACGGCAATTGCGGCATTTACCGCTTGGGCTACTATAGCTGCAACCTCAGCGGCGTTCATCATGCCCTGAACTGGAGCGGGCTGGGGTTCGGGCGTTGCATCCCTGGGAACTCTTCGTGCACGTCGTGGAGGCATCTGAAATAAGAACAAAGTTTATAAGTTCACTGTTATAAACTTAAAATAGCTGAAGAACGAAGCATACACAAAAAGAGCACAACAGTCCTAAAATATAAGGCTCTATATCAAAGAAACTTAGCGAAAACATAATAGCCGTACAGATCCTAAAGGACACTAGAACCTGATGCTCTGATACCACCTGTGACACCCCGACTAATTAAATACCGGGTAGCTACTCCTTTATTAAATTAATTCAAAATGCCAAGTTGGTCCAGTTAATAGCATCACTGTCGAAAACATTTTAATGATTACTAACCACCTAGTATTTAAAAAGTAAGTTGCCAAATTTTAATTTAAGTCTGATTAACATGCAACAAGTGTAATGAAGAATAATAACACCATTCACCATAAAGAAGTAAATAGAATAACCATCACATAATGTAAGTAAAGTCTGGAGGAAAACTCCTCATTACAAAACCACAACTGAAATAACTAAACTGGATACTGAAACAATACATGCCAAAGTCTGAAAAATTGTAATGGAAAGATGTCTCTAATAGAAATGGGCAACATGCCCTACAACTGATAGAATACTGATTACGGAATCCAAATGATAGAAGCGTCTAAAAGCAATTCCCTGTAGCTTCCACAAACAGCTACAGCTCGTCACCTGAATGAGTATCCTATGCATGGTGTCCTTGTGGCTGGGCACCTAAAATGGTTTTACAAGAAAAGTAGATTTGAAAGCAAACGGGTCAGAGCCCGAATGTGGAGATATTTTAGAAACCTGCAAGTGCTTTAAAAACATTTAAAACATTAAATGTAAAGTACATGTTAGGACGTGCACTCACATGATTTTCTCACCTCTCGTCTAATTGTGCACTCCTAACATGAGTACCCATCTAAAACAACACAAACCACTAGCTAAGTGACATCATATCTAGCTAGACTGTCATAGGTCCTACCCTTATTACTCGGTTCCGTTAACTTTATAACGATCTCAGTTAAATAGGTGTTTAACGTAAATTCAGGTTCTCATACAAAAGTAATACAGCTCGTTATAGATTAGCCTCCTATGTTATTCCATAGTTATACACACAATACTATATGAAAGTTCCCAGTTTATTAAATGTATATTTTCCACAACATGAATATACAATATAAACACCCCGAGACTAAGCTGCGGTGCACACATACTCTGCTATCCATCTCGGTACATCACGTACATAAGGATCACATATTCCGAATCTCTAAGGAATAGTTCAGATAACACAAATCACAAATAGTGGAGGCGAACACAGTCACATCACATGGGTCACGCACATACCTGCGCTCCCACGATCAGCGAACTTATTAACATCCCAATAAGTCTTTCTCTGACCTATGTTCATCGAGGTAACTAGTCTAAATCCGGGCAACACAAGGATTAGAGGGCCCTAAGCGAACGTAAACCTCCCGTGATAGCAAGTATGGTAGGTATGTCATACACACAAATCATATACCAATACTATGTAAACACACGTCTTAGTAATCCCGTAGTTTAATTG
The DNA here is from genome assembly GCA_949130495.1 of Sambucus nigra. Taxonomy (NCBI): domain Eukaryota; kingdom Viridiplantae; phylum Streptophyta; class Magnoliopsida; order Dipsacales; family Adoxaceae; genus Sambucus; species Sambucus nigra. The sequence goes on from OX422216.1 coordinate 191,325,497, forward strand.
TAGTACTATTCTCATTCTAGTACCAATATATAATTTATACACTTTATACGATTCCGGTTTATAATCATACGCGCCATAATTTATTCTCACGTTGTAGTAGACACTCACGTCTCAACCCAACTATCCCTTTAATTAAATTGCTCATATATAATTTACTCCTCAAAATAACCCAAACGTCCCAAATCTATCAATACATCATCAAAGGAAAGTTATCTCTATCCTCGAACAAGTTTACGGGACTCCCAAAATCAAAACAGGACAAAAAGGCCTAAACTACCAGCTCGTTAGAAGTCTCGTTCGAACGAGGCTGTTCGAACGAGATTCCAGTTCGTTCGAACGAACTGTACCTTCTAACGACATCTCGTTCGAACGAACGTATCGAACGAAATACAGTTCGTTCGAACGAAGGTATCGAACGAAGTCTCCCTTCGTTAGAAGCGACTGGTCAACTCGTTAGAAGCTCGTTCGAACGAGCTCGTTCGAACGACCTGGGGAGGCCTTCTAACGACCGACCAGTTTCAAGCCCAGAATTTCTTAGTTACGTTTTTCACCATTTATATCTTCTTCAAAACTCATCTAAACATCAAACCATCGATTGTTTAAGGTCTCTAATCATCCCTAAACGTACCTAGGCCACATACTAACATATTTTAAAGGATTAATTCATCCTAACATTAATCAATTTACAAATCTCTACACTTTTCCCCCAATTTTTCAAGAACATGAACCCTAAACTTTTAAGTCCTCAATTAGTCCATTCTAAATCCGTTTTTCTTACATCCAACATATATTAATACCAGAATAATCATCTCTATATGATTATACATGCAATTTGTCCTCAATATTCAAGTTTTAAGTCCAAACAACATGGGTTTTCATTTATCTTCCAAGAACAATTGTAAATCTTCAAATTATCTAACATGGAGGAAACATTCTCTGAATTAAAAGAAGTTAAATCACTTGCCTCGATTGTCTCTGAATTTGGTGTTGATTTTGTAAAGATTTTCTGCAGAATTCCTTCTCCTTTCTCTCTCTCCAAGCTTTTCTCCAATGGCTATGGTGGCTAGGGTTTATTTTGGGGAAACTTAGAAAACCTAATCTAACAACCCCCGTAGCTTGTTGGGTTAATATGGGTTGGTTAGTGGCTTAGTGGGTCAATTCCCAATCAGATTAAAACTCTTAATTTTCGTCACTTTTAATTCCTAAAAATACGAAATTACCAAATTACCCTTTATATTGCCGGTATGGCCTAAAAATACCCCGGGACCCAAACTACACCCCCGGCTAGTGTTTTCTGACTATCTCGACCCTTCCAGACGCGTTGGCGCACTCAAAACGACCATACGGTTAATAGAATTTAAATTCACTTTTATAATTAAAATAATTATATCCTGAAGCGACTGTCACACGCGTCCCAATAAAATGACCAAATTGCCGTATATAAATCTCACGAAAAATCTCATAATTCAATATTCATATAACATCATATATACTCAATATAGTCAAATACCAACTCACAACTCGCTAGTATTTTACCCGGATTAATTTCCAATTAATTCTCATTAATTAATAAATCCCAAAAATAAATATAGCCAAAAGTACGGGGTATTACATGAATGAACTTCAAATACGTTTTCACTTGAGCTACTAATAGTCCAATGTCGGATTTTATTCCAATTTTCATTTAGTAACTTTTGAAAAAAAGGACATAGCTCATTTGTCCAAGTGTCAGACTCAACAAGTTTGTTTGCATTGAAATTCATAATCTTCACTCTCAATTTATCAAACATATTCATTACTGGTAATTGCCTTTCTTCCAATATCCATGAATTGAAGGACTCCACAACACTAGATGCCATGTCACCATACCGTTTACCAGGGAAATATGCACAGGACCAATTCTCGGGAGGCCAACTATCAATGAAATTAGCAATAGTAGCTCCTCCTTCCTTCTTCAATGCTTCAATATTCTTGTGAAATACATCTACTGAGACAGCATATGCACAAGACAAAAAATCTTTAACAATTTTCTTTCGAAATCCAGTACAATTCTCACAAACTTTCTTTTTTATATTTCCTTGTAAATGATGTATACAGTAGGAATATGCAGACAACGGGAAGAGCCTCGAAACATCTTCAAGTAATCCATTGTTTCGATCTGATATAAATGTTATGTTTCGATATTGCTCAACTACTACACTATGAAAATTGACAAGAAACCACATCCAGTTATCTTGGGTTTCAGAATCTACAATAGCATATGCAACAGGAAAAATGCCTGAAATATAAAAATATATCAAAATTAAAATAAATAACATATCCATGTAGAACACATCGTAAATTGATGCTGCTGGCACAGACCTTGAAACACATGGGAAATATATTATGTGTTTAATTTAAATTATTTGTAAATAACAAGACAAAACATAAAAATGTAAAGTACACATGATAAAGATAAAAAGACATGCACGTTTACTCTCCAATCTTTTGCTTGTACTTTGAATTAGTTTCAAATAACAACACTAACATCAACGTATACACATAGTATAGGTTAACTAAACAAAGACATTCAAAGGTACTTTACATTTTTAACGTGTGCTTGGCTTTATTATTTCTAAATAACAACACATATTAACAAAGTACACGCATAAAAATGAAAAGTACACGTGAAATTAACGGAAACATTCACGTGTACTTGACATGTACTATGCATGTACTTTAGTTTGTATTCAACATAACAACATCATCATCAAAGTACACGCATAAAAATGAAAAGTACACGTGAAATTAACAAAAACATTCACGTGTACTTGACATGTACTATGCGTGTACTTTAGTTTGTATCCAACATAACAACATCATCATCAAAGTACACGCATAAAAATGAAAAGTACATGTGAAATTAATAAAAACATTCACGTGTACTTGACATGTACTATGCGTGTACTTTAGTTAGTATTACAAATAATAAGACATATCATCAAAATACACGCAAAAAAATGAAAAGTACACGTGAACTAAGACAAAGACATTCAAAGGTACTTTATATTTATATGCTCGTATTTTGATGATCTGGACAACAAACAAAATGTCAATGCAATATACAAAATAAAATATTTAGAATTAATTTACCATTGTTCTCATTCCTTGCAGTTGCTGATAATATTGTTCCATGGTAACGGCTCTTCAAAAATGCACCATCAAGAAATTAAACAGGTCTGCAGTATTGAAATCCATAAATACATCCTCTAAACATTACATAAATTCTCTTGAATTTTTTACTCTCATATTCCATGTCAAGGATGCAATGCGACCCAGGATTATATTGCAATAAAAGGTCACGATAATTATTCATTAATGCATAAGAAACCTTTTCATCACCATGTATATCAACATCAGCCATCTCTTTCACACGCCATGCATGTTGATAAGCAGGGGCGGACCCACCCCATCCCGAAGGGGTGCGGCCGCACCCATAAGAATTCCAAAATTTTCTATTGAGTATAGTATAAAAAAAATTTCTGGACCCATGTGTAAGTTTTGAATATAAGGGGTTAGCAGGAAATAAAGTTTTTGGAGCAAATATATAAATAGAATAAAGTGAAAAGAACTTAAAACTAATCTAATCTATTCTCACCTTTCTCTTTCAACACTCATCAAAGACAGCAGCAGCCACACAGCAGCCCGCCTCTCCTCATCTCCTCTCCCTCTCCCTCTCCTCTCCTCTCCCTTCCCTTCTCTCATCTCCCCTACAAACACAGCAGCAGCCAAGCATAGCAGCCGGAGCTGCCTGCCGCCGGCCCGCCGTTGCCCCCTGCCTGCTCGGGCCGCTCCTCCTCTCCTCTCTCCCCTGGAAGGTATTGCTATTGTTGTTAATTTTAGTCAGGTGCTATTGTTGTTAATTTTAGTTATTGTTAGTTGCTGAATTTTGTCAGGTATTGCTATTCTTTTTTTAGTTATTGTTATTGTTGTTAATTTTAAAGTTGAATAGTTTTTTTTAGTTGTTATTTGAAATTAGTTTAGTTGTATTTTTTAGTTGTTGAAATTTTTAGTTGAAATTAGTTTAGTTGCTGCTGAATTTTTTTAGTTATTGTTAGTGTTGGTGAATTTTTTACTTTTTGTTATTATTGTTAAATTAATATGCTGAAATTAGTTGTTGATTTTTTTTAGTTCTTGTTATTATTGCTGAATTTTTTATTTTTTGTTATTATTGTTGAAATTAACTGCTGAATTTTTTTAGTTTTTATTATTGTTGCTAAAATTAGTATGCTGAAATTAATTGTTGATTGTTATTGTTGCTGATTTTTTGGTGAAACTATTAAACTTTAATTTTAACTAGTAACTAAAAATATAATTTGATATAATGTTTCAGATTTAGGCAATAATGTTGAAGTATTTCAAAAAGATCCACGAAGAAAGTTCAAGTCAACCGCCACCTACACCATCGGCCCCCTCGCCACCCCCTCCTCTACCCCAACCCAATGTTGAGGTTAGGTTCGATGAGTACCTGGCTGATCCCGGGTTGAGAAAACCCATACAAGAGTATGATGTTAATGAAAGAAACGCGATGCGGTGTTACTACTTGACAAAAGGTCCTTTTCAACCTAAAAATTACGACTTTCCTTAGCGTCTTTGTGCTAATGAGAAACGTAGATTTAGGCCTTTATGGTTAAGTGATCACCCTAATTGGCTTGAGTACAGTATAGACAAAGATATGGCATATTGTTTGTATTGTTACCTTTTCAAAGCGGAGCAAAGTGGTCTTGATTCCTTTGTTGGGGAGGGTTTTAAGAATTGGAGAAAGAAAGACAGGTTTAATGTGCATGTTGGAGATCCAACTAGTACACACAATAAGTGTGTAAGAGCCGGTGAGGATCTTATGAAACAAAAACAACACATTGAATTTTCTTTGGCTAAGCAATCTAGCCAAACACAAGAGGATTATCGTGTTCGTTTGACTGCATCAATTGATTGTATTAGGTTTCTTTTGCATCAAGGGTTGGGATTCCGTGGTCACGATGAGTCCGATAAATCACTAAATAAGGGGAACTTTCTTGAGCTCTTATAATTTCTTGCTGATCACAATCCACAAATCAAGAAAGTTGTACTAAGGCAAGCTCTCCAAAATCACATGATGACATCGCCTAAAATTCAAAAGGATATTATTAACTCAATTGCAGTTGAGACTACAAAGTTTATCCTTAGAGAACTTGGAGATGATTATTTTTCTATCTTAGTGGACGAGTCTCGTGACATATCAGTGAAAGAGCAAATGGCTGCTGTCTTGCGTTTCGTGGATGAAAAGGGGTATATTATGGAGCGTTTTCTTGGCCTTGTACATGTTAGTGATACTTCTGCTTTGTCACTTAAGGCAGCAATCGAGGCACTTTTATGAAAAAATGGATTATGTACTTCACGTATACGTGGGCAAGGCTATGATGGAGCTAGCAATATGCGAGGAGAATTCAATGGGCTTAAAAGTTTGATTTTAAGTGAGAATGAATCTGCTTATTATGTTCATTATTTTGCTCATCAACTTCAATTAACCCTTGTTGCTGTTTCAGAACATCATACAAAAATTGCAACATTCTTTGAAATTGTCACACTACTCACAAATATTGTTGGAGTCTCATGCAAACGAAGAGACATTCTTCGTGAGAAACAATTTGAGAAGATTACAATAGGGATATGCGATGGAGATATTTTGACAGGACGGGGATTGAATCAAGAATTAGCAATGAAGCGAGCAGGTGAGACACGTTGGGGCTAGCATTATGGCACACTTGTGAATTTGCTTTGCTTGTTCTCCTCAGTGAAGGATGTTCTTTTCATTATTGAAGAAGATGCAAAAGATCGAAAGCATAGAGCTCAAGCGATGAACCTCATGGTACTTATGCAATGCTTTGAATTTGTTTTTCATTTGTATTTGATGAAAACTATTTTGGGTGTTGCAAATGACTTGTCACAAGCTTTACAAAGAAAGGACCAAGATATTGTGAATGACATGAATCTTGTGAAAATAACTAAGCAACAACTACAACAAATGAGAGAAGATGGATGGGAGTCGTTGTTGGGTGAGGTTTCTTTATTTTGTGTAAAGTATGAGATTCCTATGCCAAAGATGGAAGAATTGTTTGTTGTTATAGGAAGATCACGTCGTAACCCAGAAGAAGCCACAAATCTTCATCATTATCGTGTTGAAATATTTTATGCGGTGATAGATTTGCAACATCAAGAGTTGAATAATCGTTTTAATGAGGTGAATACAGAGTTGTTAGTATGTCTGTATTCTCTTGATCCAAGCGATTCATTCTCCGCATATGATAAGATAAAGTTTCTTCGATTTGCTGGGTTCTATCCATCGGACTTTTCTTGTCAAGAATTAATGATTATTGGGCATCAGCTTGATAACTATATTGTGGATGTGCGATCCGATGAACAATTTATTGGAGTTAATGGGATTGGCGGGCTTGCTATAAAGATGTGTCAATTGAACAAGCATCGCACATATCCATTGGTTTATTTGCTTGTGAAGTTGGCACTACTCCTACCTGTTGCAACCGCGGCGGTAGAGAGAGTATTTTCTGCGATGAAAATCATTAAAACTTCGTTGCGCAATCAAATGGGAGATGAGATGATGAATGACTATTTGGTGGCATACATTGAGAGGGAAATAGTGTACGACGTTAACAATGAAGATATCATTCAACGTTTCCAAAAAATGAAGACCCGAAGAGTTTTATTGTAGAAATCTTATGTAATTTTATCTTTGTAATGCAATTATGCAAGACAATTTGACTATCTATATATGTTAATTTTGATTATACGTCGCGTTTTTTTTTCGTATGTGTTTCGCCCACACCGCGATAAATTACTGGGTCCTCCACTGTTGATAAGATATATCAAGACCATAATTCATCTTCATATCTATGACTACATCAATTGGTCTCAATAGCAGGTTATCTCTAAGATCATCAGCTACCAATGTTGAAACCAACTTGGAGGCTATTATTTTGGCTGACGGACTATGAAAGACACCTCTACATGTATGCTCATTATTCATTTCACGTATGTAAAGTATCCATTTATTGTTGATAATGAAGCATGAATTCTCCACATGCAATTATCAGTAGTCTTTTTAGAGCATTCAACCGTCACTCGAGTTTTATCATTCTTTAAATATACATACTTGAACCCAACCTTAATGGCATACCTTCACAATTTATCCCGAAATTCCACTACACCTCCTTCAAAACACTGCTGCTCATGACTTATATAAGTCTTCCAATCATTCGAAAGATAGACTTTTGACTTACTTGGCTCCACACCCCCAAGATAAAAGTCATTTTCAATGCAACTATTAAAATCATTTGCAGTGCCTGATGATAAAGACTCTAACATCTGTGTATTTGTATCACCACTGTTAACCCTCTCAGAACTTGTATTACTGCAGTCAACCGCTTCAAAAATTCGATTAGAGCATTCAACCCGTTCACGACATGTATTACTTGACAATGCTAATGAATCAATGACATATATCCAAATGAAATTAGCTTTCACGATCAATTGGGACCGCAACATACAACAAACGCCGTTGTCATAAACCAACATGAACCGACATTCATCACCAAACGAATACCTCAATGAAAAACTCCCAGTTCTCAAATTAGTAAACCTAATACACAACTCATTGCATATGAAATCTAATGAGCTATCTTCAAATATTTCAATACAAGCCATATTATCCAAATAACAACACCTTGCTATTATACTACTTACCATAATGTCCTGCAGTAAAAGAGAGACGAAAAATATTTACTTCAAGATCAACAATTCTAAAAATGGGTGCAATAATTTAATGCATGAAATATCAAAATGTTTATATATAATTAATATAAAATTACACGCATTATTTAAAAACCTATACATGAAGCAATAAAGTAGACACATATTTTAAAAAAAAAAATAACGTTTACTTTATAAACACTGCGTGTACTTTGAAAACTGATGTTGAACTGGTTAGTTCTGTTGGAATGGACCTACATCAATAAGTGATTCAATATCAACTCAAAATCAAGTACTCTTAACATTAGAATGAAACGTCAATAATATTCATTCAGCACATTCAACTAATAATTACAAATATTGATAAATATAACTTATATATGAAGAATCCAAACATAAATGCATAAAAAACACAAAATCAAAACATATACATATAAAACATATAAATAACTATTCAATCACATGAATTACGAAATTACAATGAGTCTCTTGAATCAAAACAAAGTACATTGACCTATTGTAATATCGAAAATAGAAAAATCTACTGCTGATAAAGATAAACTTACAAATGATAGAGCCAAGTGATACAAGTAGAATCGATTAAGAACACTGTAATCGATTATTCGACAGACGAAAAAAGCATCAAGATTGATGTTATTTTCGATTTCGGAGAATAGTGGTTAGTTGCAGAGAAACCTTCAATAGCCGATTAAGTTTATGATTTTTTTAGATTGACAGTATTTATATGTTGTACCTAATCATTTAAAATTTGTTTCACCGATTTTTTTCTCCAAAATGTTTAGTCAAAGGACTAGACCGTAAAAACTTATACATGTTATATTAGTGTTATATGCACCAAAAGGAAAGAAACCTTCAGTGCTACATGCACTACCAAATACAAAATTTAAGACAACATGAAATCATATATTTTTTTTAATTTGTTACAAAATTATAATACTCTCTCTTTATTCACAATTCATTTTGTCTTAAATAATTTTGTTTCACGTGCTATATAATAATAATAATAATAATAATAATAATAATAATAATAATAATAATAATAATAATAATAATAATAATAATAATAAAAATGTGCATATATTTTATGTGAAACTTTGAGCCAAATATAGAATAAACATAAGATTGTATCTCTGAGAATCGTAACATTTAAATTTTAGATATATGTATATATTGTAGGCTACAAAAATAGAATAAATCGAGAAAGATCTTTTTCATTAAGCGAAATCATTCAATTGCCTGTATATAAAAACCGCTAAAAAGGCCAGAAATTAGCTGTCTTCCCTCTTAATAATAATATTTTTTCAAATATACACTCTAATTATCCTAATGAATATGTACTAGAATGTCAAGGTGTATGTTATTTAACCCGACCCTAAAAAACAGAAACAATTTGTTCACCTTACAATTAAGGAGAAAAGCTAAAAATTTGGAATTCAATGCCAAGAACTGACCCAAAACCCAAAACCCATAACCCAAGACTGCCGTTGTGTTATTACATAACTTATATATCATATATCATATACCCGCCAAAAAAGTCAGAAATGAGCTAACTTTACTCCCAAATTTGGAAACTAAAATTGCACTCTAATAATAATAATAGTAATAATAATAATAATAATATGTTTACAAATTTGCCTTCTAATTGTCTAAATTACTATTTATGCATGCCAGAAAGAAGGAGAAAAGCAGAATATTAGGAAATCAAATGCTAAGAATTAACGAAAACCCAAAACTACCCTTGTGTTTTTATGTAACATATATGCATGCCAAAAATAAAAGATACTCATAACTGCAATCTAGTTAAACACCCTCATATTTTCTTCATAGAGAATACTCACACCATGGCTAAGTTTAAAGGGCTTACCAAAATGCTGCATTGTTTTTCTACTAGAAAACACAAGAAAATGAGCACCCAAAAAACTAATGAGATGTATTCAAATGAGATATTGGAATATGAAACAAAGCCAAAGCTTTCAGATTTTCTTTGTTTGGAGAGGGAATTAGAGTTGAAAGATGAAGAAATTGAGAGTCTTGTGAGAAGAGTTGATTTTCTTGAGGCTGAAAATGCACGACTTTCTCAAAAGTTGGCCTCCTTGATCTCTCAAAAGTTGGAGCCAAAAATGGAGAGTCAAATTTCAACTTCAAACACTGCTGAGATTGAGATTGTTGAGAGGGAAAATTCTGAAAAAGAGGACTTTGAGGTATTATACTCATCTCGTTTTGTTCATTAGAATTGAGTTTAGATTATGCAGCTGAAAAGATATACATTTTGTATATATGTGTGTGTGTGTGTGGTATCTATTTTTTAGACAAGAGATATGCAGTATCAGTTGGGTGATATTTACAACAGATCTTTGAGATATCATATTAACTTCGTTTTGTGCATATGTCTTTGGTCATTAGAACTGACTTCAATATTGGAATTGAAAAGATATACATCTTGCATATATTTTATGCATTTAGTACAAATTAGATAAATTATACAAGTTGGGTGAGATTGTTTCATATGAGATGTTAATAGTTGTGTCACTTCGAATGAGAGTTTGTTTATTGAGAATGTTTGACTTCGGAAAAATGACTAATTCATTTTTTATAATGAAGCATGGAGTTGTAAGTAAATATAAGCTTCAGGCAAACCTGAATTTTTGTCAGTGATGAAATAGAAAGAAAAACATTCCATTTTGTGGTCTCGTATCCAAGTTGCAACAATCAAGTCAGTTTATGAAGGGAAATCTGTTGAACAAATAAAATCTTCCTCCCAAACATACCTGAACCTCAAATACAATCAAATGCACCAAAATTGGAAAATACAAAACCTAGTTATTTTTCAAGAAAAAACTAGAAACAGGGCATATTTGTGCACATTATTGGTTTATTCTCAGAAAACTTTCCCAGATTTGAAAACCATTTTCATTTTTTCTCATTTTAAAACTTTAAATTTGGCATTGTGTTTTAATTATTTTGTCAATGTCAGAGTATTGTGACTGAAATCAACCACGGCATCGAGGCAGTAGGATTAGTGAGCATGGAATACATGGAAGTTGTGTCAAACACTGAAATTAACCATGGTATTGAGGATAAAGAGGACTTTGAGGTATCATATTCTTTTCATAATGTCATATAATTTTAGTCATTAGAATTACCTTTCAGAAATGTTTTATGTATTTTTATATAAAACGAGTTGGGTGAAATTTTTCTTGTGCTAGTTGTTAATAGTTAGGATACTAAGAATGAGAGTTTGTTTATTGAGAGTGTTTGATTTCTACCAAAATGATTAATCCTGTTTTACTATAAAACATGATGTATTGATGTGAATATAACCTTAGATTGAGAAATTAGAAATCTTGGCTGATTTGTGCAGTTTTACTATTTGGTTTATTCTCATAATATTGTGTCACAAAAAGTTCAAAATGGGGCCTAACTTCATATTATTAGTAACTTATGGACCCCAATATACAAATAATCCTAAAAAATTTCCTTATTTAAAAACCAATTTTCATTTTTTCCTCATTGAAATTTAGAATTATGATATTGTGTTCTAATTATTCTGTCAATGTCAGACTGTTGTGACTGAAATCAACCATGGCAATGTAGTAGAAGAAATAGTAAGCATGGAATGCAAAGAATCTGAATCTCAATATGGAGATATTACTCCTTCAAATGTTGAGATTAAGATTGCTAAATTGGCCAGTCCTGAAAAAGAGGACTTTGAGGTATATAATTCATTTCTTTTTGTTTTTATAATTTATTTTCTGCAAATTATGAATAGTCGGGATACTAAGAACGATGATAGTTTGTTCATTGAGATTGATTCTGAAAAAACGATTAATTCTGTATTTATAATAAAACATAGAGTAATCAAGTGAATATATATTTGGAGTAATACACTAGAAATCTTAGTTGAGTTGTTTACTTTTACAATAAGTTTATTCTCATTACAATATGCCCCATGTAAAAACCACATCTCAATTTTTCCCGCTTTCAAAACTTTAATTTTGGTATCACGTTCTAATTATTCTTTCAATGTTAGAATGTTGCGACTGAAATCAACCATGGCATTGTGGAAGAAATTGTTGTGCCTCAATATGGAGACATGGTATTGTTTTGTTTCACTTTTTAATTTTTGTTTTTCTACCATATTTAAGTTTATCCCACTTTAAACTTCAAGTTAAAAATTCAAGTCCTATTTTTGGGCAGGCAACAGATGGCAAAGCATGTTCAGAGACTGGTTTATGTTTCCTCAATGGGTCCCACTTTGTGAGGTAATCAGATTATGCAGTCTTCTTTGGATACTATTAATAATGTTATATATATCAAACATTGGATCTAGATGAACGACCACTGAAATGTTAAGGATTCTAACAAGTTTTGTTAGTCTCTTCATCAAAGGTTAATTATCTATATACCTGTGTCTATTTTTCTTGTTTTTAATAGAGTCTCTTTAGCGTTCTTGTATTTATCCATTATTCTCTGCATCTTTTTTGAAAACTCTTTCAAATGAAAAATTCTGAAACTACCAAATTTTATTAAGAAACTAATGCTATCCAAATTCACTTTTTGCTTGTTCTCTTCATCATTGAAATGTGTTTCTCAACTATTTGAACAATTCTCACTTTATTTGATTTATTTTTTGTTAGCTCGTTTTGATCTACTCCACTCTTTAATGTCTTCTATAATGTTCTTTCATCTCAAACCCCTTATAGTCAGATTCTTCATGGTGATTAAATTATTCCTCAGACCTCTCCAAGGAGAGTTTTTTTCCTTGGGACACCAACACACTTCGTCCACAAAAACTTCTCCCCTCTCAGCCTAATATCATCTTTGGTGTATTCTATTCAAGATAGCCCTCTATATCCACGAGAAATCACGTGAGACCTCCATAGACCAAATGGCCTTATCCTTGATTCTATTTTCCCATATCCAATTGCGTCGTAAATTGTTATTTCTCGGTGTTAGCTAATCGCAGGAGATGGTAAAACTTAACAGCTATGTTCCCCATTTTGGGTTCATGACACCAAGCCCACTGTTCTTTTGTAACCCATCTATAGGAACTTTGAGCATATTTGGGTTATGGTACTTATGATCTTATATAGAAAAATTGATGCACCTTCTCCAATACACATGAACTTCCAACTATAACTCATTTCACAATTACAAAAAACTACCTGACCTTAAACAGACTTATCCTATCCTACAACCTTCAAGATGCTCTTGCACAGTTCTGCTCCCAGCCCTGTGATAACCTTAAATATGCTCAGGAGCCTCTAAATGGCATAGAAATTACCTTATGCAGGCTAAGTAAAAACCATTAGGTAATATGAAAAACACAAGTTAGTCAAGATAATATATTTACATAAGGGTGGGCCTCCAAAGATCCCAAGTAGGTTTAGTAGCTGATTGAAAACTTCCATGACAAGCATAAAGAGGATTGGATAATACTGAGAATCTGGTAGTAGAAAACAGGTCATTAACCAACTTAAGAGTTTTGGAGTTTCGTCACTAACCTTTCAACTGCATTACATTGTTTGTATTGTCCTTCACTTCTGATCACTGTTGGTTCTATCTCATTGATTGCACCTTGTTGATATTCTGTTGAAGTTCCAGTCTGACTTATGTTGAAAATCTGCCTTTTCATTGCTCTGTTGTAGAGCCGGCCGATGAACTATGCAACTTTTTTAAAATTTAGGAGTTTTTTTTCATAATTCACTTGTTACTAGAAACCGTATTTTCCACAACCTATTCACACTCGCCTTGGTATTGGTTTAGCCAAATCAAGTTCAATGCAAACATGCATGAAATTCAATCTATTAACTGAAACTGTCCATGCATCCATCTTGGAGGCTAACCAACCAATTGTTCTATCTAGTATATATCCGACTTTGAGTAAAAAGGAAAGATAAGGGAGATCTAATCTAGGTCTATTAAGCATTCAACATTAGCTCGAAATCCCACCGTCCATTTGACTATTCTCATAGGGAGTTTCCTAATATACAATCGTTGCTTCAACAATAAGACTACATCATTATCTGATTAAGTCATTATCCATTACTCCAACGATATACGTAGCTCTTAAAGCGAGTGTAGTAAAAATCATTTCTGGTAACCTCCGACAAGGGACTTTTTTGTGAAGTAAAAACAAAAAAGTGAAAATCACTCAATTAATAATATTTACTAATGAAATGTCTCTAATTTTCTATAATTATAGATATTTCTTCTAAGAATTTCAGCAAACCTAATCTTGAGTTGATAATCCTTGCAGTTCTGATATAAAAACAATAGTTGAAAGGGTGAACACTGGGGATCGTATTATGCGCACTGCCTGGGAAAAGGCCATCGTTTGGGTCCAAAACCAGCTGAAAAAGAAGGACAATATGGATATGCTGCTAAATTATGCTAATCAGGTGATTTATCATTTATTATATTCTCAATTTAAATGCCCGAAAATGGCAATTGAATGTTGTATTGAGTATGAGATTCTTACTTTTAACAGATTTTTGAGAGCTTACCAAGTTCAATGGGAGAATTAGTAATCAACTACAATAGCGTTTCGAGCATGCCAAAAATTAGCGTCACCATTGGGAGCATAGCTTTCGCCCTCACTCTGGAACAGGTTTGATTTTTGTTGTGACGTGTACATTTTATTATAATTTATAAAAATCTCATTTATCGAGGCAAAATATATCCTAGGACTTACCTATTTGATACATCAAGTGTCCTCATTTTCCCTTAAGTGCAGCGGCAAAATCAAGTAGGGTGGTACAAACAGTCATAAAGAAACAATATTAATGATAAGACGATGAGTTTAGGCCTTGTTTGGAATAGACTATTTTCAGCGGATTATGAATCACAGATTGAATTGCAAAGATATTTTTATGTGAAAATGAGTTTGTAATTTAATTTATAATTTCTTACCAGCTAGAAACAATTTATCCGAAACAGAGCTAATTGTACAATACAAATAATCATCAATATGAGCAGGTCAACACTTTTAATAGCAAGTAAACCAAACCTTGGCATATATAATCTGTACATGCTTTCATTTTTTAGTATCTTCAAACTGAGAGTATAGGTGCAAGTGGAACTCTCATGAGTCTATTATCTTTTCAACCTTCCTTTCTGTGCCATTTAGAGTTCCATATAACAATTTATATTGATAGACATATGCTGTGAAAATACTTATATTTCTTTACCAAAGAAGGGTTACTGGCAGGTGTATATTTGTAAAGCTTTTGATGATATTCTTCTAGTTTCAGTTCACTGAATTATGTGAAACATTTATTGACATTTTTTTTTACTTTGAACTTTTCCTTGTCAGTCTCAAATTGAAAATTTTCTCAACAGGAACTATTCAACAGGTATGCTTTTAATGATTTTATTGTTTTATATTGAAGACCAAGTACTAATCATCTCATTTTTGTCTTCTGCTGAAAAATGTCTTATCTAACATATTGAACTCGCGCTTACTTTTTCTTCATTTGTACAAAAGTGAAATGATTGAACAAAACTGTTGGTAATCTTGGAATATCATAAAAAAATTCTGAGGTCTGATCCGATTGAGAAAATTGAGTTGCATACATAATAAAAACAAAATAAAATCATTTGAATTAAATAAAATCCTTAACGAATTGTTGAATTTCAACAATACGAGTTTTATTCTCTAGGTAACTATGAAAATTAGACAACTGAGAGTGAATTCAAATGTTTATGATTTTGGTTACTTTTTTTCCCCTAGGTTTTTCTAAGGGGAGTTGTGCTGCTATTACAGATGCTGGAACATCCTTGGTTGCTGCTCCAATTGTAAGAGATCATACCTTTTCAACAATTGGTTTATTTTCAAATGATTTCACGGATTTAAAAACCATTTTTCATTTTTTTCACCCTTTCAAAGCTGTATTTTTCTTACTGCATTCTAATTAGTATCATGGGTTCTGTCACACAGTTTTTATTTTCCCACTATATTTAAATGTATCCAACTTTGGGATTCAAATAATATGTTTATTTAACTTCCATTTTCTTCAGGTGACACATGTCAAATTATGTTATGATAGCTTACCAACTCAAATGGGAGAATTACTTATCGACTGGAATAGCATTTCGAACATGTCAAATGTTACTTTCATCCTTGGGAGTATAGTTTTCACCCTAACTCTTGAACAGGTTTGATTTTTTTTTAATTTGTATTGTTTTTTTTATGCTTAAGACAAACTTTAACCTAGGACCTACTATTTTCCACTTCAACTGTCAACATTTTACCACAATTGTGCAGCACGGTCAAGTAAGGTGGTACAAATGGTCATGTGACAAAACAAAATTTATGAAAAGATGATTCCCCTTTGAAAATCAAAGAAATTAATCAGGGTTTATACATTATCTGAATTAGATTATGTTTTGTGAATTATGGATTATTAATTGAATCACAATGCTATATGTTAAAATGAATATGGAATGTAATATATATTTTTTTCCTGACAATAATTTACTCAAAAGTTAAAATTGATAAACCGCAACATAACTGATATAATATGATTTCTCATCATTTTTCCTTTCTACACCTTCACAGCCCATGCACGACCTTGTGAGTGGAACCAACAATGGGAATAACTCGTTCAATGCAAATCCTTCAAATCCCAAAATTTTGGTACTAATCAATCAAAATCTACAATATGCAATTATGTATATTACTGTGTGAGCTTATTTTGATTCATATTTACTTAATCATTCAACTGTTTTCTAGATACAGGAAGATGGTGGGACTCAAGAAGAATTGGTGAACACCTTGATAAGAGAGGTAAATCGTGAAGTTTATGAGGATATTGAAGATGTGGTGGCATTTGTGAAGTGGTTGGATGATGCACGCTATTTACTTGTAAGTTGATAATTATCATCAATTACAAAACTTATGGATTTTTCTACAATCTGAGTGGATTTTCTTTTGTCTTGGAAGGTGGATGAAAGGGTCGTCCTAGAGCACTCCGATTGGACTGAAAAGAAAGCTGATGCAATGCGTGTGGTAGCATTATGGTATGAATATCTCAAGAATTTGGAGTCCGAAGTTTGTAATTACAAGAATGATTGTCAATTGCCATGTGCTACTGCACTGAAGGAAATATTGGCTTTGTCTGAGAGGTAAGAACCTTCAATTTGTTCATTTTTTAAGAGAATTGAATTATATATGCATATATGTGTGTGTTTGTGTTGTAGTGGTAGTAGATGAATTATTTAAACAACCCTTTTCCATGGCCAGAATGGAGCGTAGTGTGTATAGCTTTACTGAGACGAGAGATTCATTGGTGCACCACTGCGAGGACTTTCGAATACCCACGGACTGGCTGCGTGACGATGGAATTTTAAGCCAGGTTTGGTTCTTGTTTTGTGAATTTTCACGTCTTTCAATAAAAATTATAACATAGACATAGTTGAAAAAATCCATATATTTCAAGTCCCTCACACAATTGTCAGATTATTTTGATTTAATTTGCCAGCTGTTTTAATCCATATATGTGTTGTGATAGTCTCAATTCACTAATAAGCTCAATTCACTAATAAGCTCAATCTACTATTAATTAAATTGTGTATATGGTGTTTATTTTTTATGGCCAATAAGAGATAAAAACACTTCACAGGGAGGGGTGCATCCCCTGCAAAAATTCAAATATATATTAGACTTTTGTATACAAAAAGTTCCTTTACCAAACAACTTTTCAAAAAAGAATATGTATATTTCCCTTTAATAATAAAAAAGGCATATTTTTATTCTTGTCACGTGAAATGTTTCAAAACAGCATTGCATAGTAGGCGATTTATCAAAAATATTAATTGCAGATAATGTCTGGCTTGGTTACATTGGCAAAGATGTACATGGATAGGGTAGCTATGGAACTTCAATCCAAGGGAACATCAGAAAAAGTCTCTTCCATGATGTTATTTCAAGGAAAGAGATTAGTTTTTCGAATTTATCAGGTTAGTAAAATAATTACAAAAATCCCCTCTATTGCTCTTGAAACATGTCCTTAGAATTATCTTTCTTTTAAGGTTCTTTAAGCATGGATTCCCAACCATATGCATAGATTTTATATGTACTAATATATATGTTTTCTACTTTGTGCAGTTTACTGGAGAATTTGATGAAGAAACAATGAATTTATTTGAGGAGTTTCGCAATCTTGCGCTGATGTAAACAAAAAGTAGAGAACTAGTTTACAATCTCAGTTATTCGAATATTGTATAGTGCAACAATTAAGAAATGTAAATTTTTGTTCCTTTTTTTTGTTTTACTTTTTATCAGTTAGGTTTAGTTTTCAACATGTCAAAAAAGTACGTGTATAGAAAAACGGAGTTCTGCCTCGAATTTTGATATCGATAGTAATGGAATTACTTGGTTTATGTCCCGATTGTGCTGTTATATACTGTCTTGATTCGATCCGACATCTCAATTTTATTAGTTTCACTAAACCCGATGGATATATGAAAGCTTATTCCATATTCTTTATTAGATTGCTTCATGATATAAGTGACTCGATCTTCAACATAATTTAATACGCATGAATTTGTCCCAAATACATATAGCACAACATATATGTTCAACATTTTTCCTTGAACATTTGGTTTCATTGCACAAAAATGTATACATGTCCCAAGCATTTCCAAATTATTTCATAGGGTGACATAGTTGCTAACTTTCTAAATGGTGGTATATACCATTTATTGTTTTTTTACATTCCATTATACCAAATTTTAGTATTCAGAGAATGCATACTTATACACGATTTCACTAGTTCTTTATAATTCCGCTGCATAGATAAAAAGGGGAGATTAATCCATTTTGGAAATCAAAAGAAAGAAAAAACTAGTGCAAACAATTCAAGTAATTATGGGTTGACAACATAAATTGGCTAATACACTTAATTGGATGAAAAATTATCCAAAAAAACACTGGAAATTTATTGAGAAAGAGGGGTCCGGGAGGTGAAACCAATGGATACTAATAAGGAATAAGTTGGAAACAGTAACTGTCACTTTTTTTGCGTATCTCCCCGGTTATTTCCTTGAGGTAGGATTAAAAGTTCCAGTCCTAGTCCGAGTGGAGAAAATATTAATAATGGAGACAATGAAATATAAAGGAAGAAAACAGAATAAATTCGGACCATCTGGGAAATACGTATCATGTCTCTAATAAGACCCATGGTACTAAAGGTATGGATTAAGGTAAAAGGATGGCTGCTAGCCAGACTACAGAGAAATAACCGGAACAGTTGGTGCAGTTAGAAATTCCACTTTTCAACCAAAAAACAAAAAGTATAAAGCATAAAGGATCTACACAGCCTCATCAGAAGGTGAGCATAGACAAAAATATCCACCTTGGCAAATGATGCTAGAGTAACAATTATGTGCAGCCGTCTATAGAACCAATCAAAATTTGGTGACCTGTAAATGATCTAATACCCTAATCCTTACTCCCACCTATGCTGAAACGCAACATAACCTGCGTGTCTAAACGCTTAAACTCTAAGCAATCCTTATTTGTGGAGAACAAAGAAGAGGATGCCAGTCTAGTCAGGACACAATGGAGTGTATGCCAAGTGAAGATGTCGATTTAACCGAATGCTTGCTAGAAGAGGAAATAACCTCACATGCAGTGGTTTGGCCAACAAACTCAATGGAGGGGGGGCCTAATGCTGTTGCACGAAAGACTGACTTGGGATGAGGATTCATTGCCTATGGACTTCTGTTCTCCATGATTCTTCTTGTATGAAATTGTTCAACTTTTGATCCAATATGAACGGGATATATAAACTTATGCCTTGGATGTGGTAGTTCTCTTGGAAGCCCATGTTCCGCTTAGGAAAATGGGATATTTCTTTGCTAAATTTGATTTAACTTTAAGACATTTCTCGATCGGGCCACTTGAGGAGAATTATGAGGAGACTCTTTCTGGGACAGTCTCTTCTAAAAGGATGGTAATGATTGGCATAAATCCTTTATTCACCATGGTTAGATGCCTCCCACAGCTCCTGGTCCAGATGGGGTTCAAACCCTCTTTCATCAACAGTTTTGAGTCACTGTTAACGCTAATGCCTGCATTGCTAGATCGAAAAACCTTATTTCATCTTAGGTTTTGTCCCTCCAATAACTAAAGTCATATAACTTTGATTCTAAAATTGGAAAGTCGTGAGACTAATGTAGACCCATCACCCTTACTAATGTGTCTCACAAAATTCTTTCGAATGTTATGATGAATTGACTAAGGCCCTTACTTAGTGGATCATTATGCTATACGAGTCTAGCTTCTCTACGGGGAGACAAACTACTAATAACGTTGTCATGGCTCAAGTAATATTTCATAGCCGTGAAGGGCAAAATGGGAGGCCTTACCTTTAAATTGACCTCAAGATGGACTACAATAAAGTCATATTGGACTTCCTCCGGAAATTTCTCAACAATTTCAATGTGAATGAGCATTAAATTAACCGGATTATGAGTTGCGTCATGGATTTTTTCACGACCATCTGGAATGGTACCCCCCCCCCCCCTCTCTCCTGGGCTTAAGCCTTATACGGGCCTTAAACAAGGAGACCCCCTCCCCCCGCCATCTCCCTATTTTCTTTGATGTTTATGGAAATTTTCTATCCAAAGTTATTAGATGGGGGTGGAGGAGGAGGAGGAATGAAATTGTTTCCTTGGCAAAAAACTGGAGGCTTAAGATTTCTTGAAACTTAAGCTTTTGTTGGTTGGTTTGAAACCAAGAAATTATGACCAATAGTCAATGCACAGTTAGAGGAATTTGTGATAATGAAGATGATGAGCTGTGGAATCACTTTGAGGGTGCGAACCGTGTCTTGCAGATGCTGGAAAACTCAGAAGATATGGGTAGAGGTGATGAGTTGGAATATAGGGGGAGAAGGAAAAAAAAAACAATGGGCAATATGTATTGATAATGGAAAATTTCCAGATTTTGTATTGATATAGGTGCAGAAGGTAAAAGAAAAGAACAATGGGCAGTATGGTCCTTAATTTCCGGATTGTGTGTATCTCCATTTTATGGAATCTCTTTGGTTAGTAAAGCTGATTGTACTATTCACTTTGAGACTATCAAAAGCATAAATTTGGATACTGATACTTATAATGCTTATAGAAGGGATAGGAACCCAGTGAGGAGTGATGGTTTAAAACTGATTATCCGGTCTTTTCCTCTAGCAGGTCATATCAAACTCATAAATTCGGCACTGATTGAAGATTGCATATTGCTGAAAATCTCAGATACATAAATATGGCTGAAGCATTTTGAAGGATTTACCACTAAAGAGAGTAAATTTTACACTCTTGCTTACATTAACTCCTCCTCCAATGTATTTTGTTCTAAAATCTGTTATTGTGCTCTAACCATATTATACAAAAGCTTGCGGCACAAACATTTTCCATAACCTTCTTTTTCCTCTTGCTCTGGCCAAATTTCACCATAGATATCACCATCATATCCAAGTCACACTTAGTAATTTCATTAAGTATTCCCAGCTCCTCAAAAAGCCTTTGCCCACAAGAAAGTCTAAGAGGAAATGTGCTTCTTTGGTCTCCAGTTTTTCCATAAGTTGCAAGTATTATGAACCGTAAGAAAATAGATGGAACTCTTGATGCCCATGTCTTACTATAAGATAGGAAACTGGAGAGGACTCATAAGTTAAACATATCTAAAACCCATATTTTACAATTTTTCTGGCCCGTGTACAAACCGATCTCTTCTACTTTATCGGAAGGATCAATCAAGCCATTTAACTCTCTATCATTTATTTTTCTTTTGGAAGATAGGTTCCCAGTGGTCACCGTGGATTACTTTAATGAAGAAAATGAAACATTGAAGTCTTCTTCCTTCAAGAACATAATATGTAACTGAGGAATGAAGCTTTGAAATAATCTACTCATAACCAAATTAGAGCCCTGTTCGCAACCTTAAAGGAAACGTGACTTAGAAAGGATCTTCTATAAGAATCTTGGAATCCCACTCCTCACTTCCCAAACCCATATTTTCTTTAAGTTATAGAGTTCCAAAAGAATCCTTTACAAGAATTTTTAGTCATTTGCTTCAGTTCTGCTCCATTATAATTTTTTGATTAGGTAAACTCCAAAACTCAAGTCCATTATAATCCCTCCTCTTTTTCTTTCTTCATACTACGGTTTTTCTTTGGGTTAACAGAGAATCAAGGTAATATATTTGAATTTTTAGGATAATGCTTTATAAATCTAGTTTATATGGTATTTATTTGTGTGGTTTCTTTAAAGTTAGGAGTTCATTTTTTTGGTCCGCGCCAGCAGCTCCATTTTTCATAGTGCTTTTAGTACAGGGACTAAATTTTTAAAATTATGTGGAATGTCATATTTTTATACACTTTGATTTTTGTTATATTTCGATCATGTACAGTTAGTTGTGCCAGTTTTACTTTCCTTTAGGGTGTATTTGATAAATAAGATGGAAAATAAGCGTCAAGAGTCAATTTCCATGGAATTGAAAACTTGAAAATATTTTTCATGGAAAAAATTTGTTGGTGTTGTTTGATTGCAATTATTTTCTAGGTGGAAAATGTTCTACTTTCCAACTTTTGTGTTTGGTTCCCAATATTTTCCATGGAAAAAAAGTATAAAATATATATATATAATAGAAAAATAATAAAAATCCCAGAAAATTAATAAAAAAATCCCAAAGAATAAATAAATAAATCTAAAATGTGAATTAAACCCCAAAAATAAGGAGAAAAATCGAGAAAATGAATAAAAACCCAAAAATAATGAAAAAAAACCAGAAAGTTAATAAAACCCCAAAAGAATGGGAAAAAATCCAGAAAGTGAATAAAATCCCAAAAATAATGCAAAAAAATACAAAAAATGAATAAAACCCCAAAAATAATGAAAAAAAAGTACAGAAAGTGAATAAAAACCCAAACCCAAAAATAATGAAAAAATACAGAAATAGAATAAAACTCCAAAAATAATGAAATAAATACAGGAAATGAATAAAAACTCAAAAGTAATGGAAAAAAAATCCAGCAAAGTGAATAAAAACCCAAAAAATGAAAAAAATCCAAAAAGTGAATAAAAAGCCCAAAAAATGAAAAAAAATCCAAAAAGTGAATAAAATCTCCAAAATAATGAAAAAAATCCAGAAAATGAATTAAAATCCAAAAATAATGAAAAAAATGAATAAAAACCCAAAAAAATAAAAAAAAAACAAAAAGTGAATACGACCCCAAAAATAATGAAAAATCCAAAAAATGAATAAAAACCCAAAAATAATGAAAACAAAATCCAAGAAGTGAATAAAAATCCAAAAATAATGAAAAATAGTACAGAAAGTGAACAAAATCCCAAAAATAATGAAAAAAATCCAGATAGTGAACACAAACCCAAAAATAACGAAAAAATACAGAAAGTGAAGAAAACCAATAAAATAATATTTAAAAAATACAAAAAGGAATAAAATTCCAAAAAATAAAAAATATAGAAAATGAATAAAAAACAATAAAATAAATATTAACCTCATAATAAATTTCTGGATTTTCTTCATGATTTCTTGATTTTTATTCAACTTCTTGATTTTTTTTTCAGGATTTTTATTCATTTTGTGAATTTTTTTCAATATTTTTGGTTTTTTTCATTTTCTGTATTTTTTCCATTATTTTCGGAGTTTTATTCACTTTATGTATTTTTATTAATATTTTTGAGTTTCTTTTTCATTTTTCGTATTTTTTCATTATTTTTGGAGTTTTATTCTCTTCCTGTATTTTTTACATTGTTTTTGGGTTTTTTTCATTTTTTTGGCGTTTTATTCACTTTCTGTATTATTTCATTAATTTTTGGTTTTTATTCATTTTCTTATTTTTTTTCATTATTTTTGGGGTTTTATTCACTTTATTTATTTTTTTCATTATATTTGGGTTTTTAGTCACTTTCTGAATTTTTGTCGTTATTTTTGGATTTTTATTCACGATCTCGTTTTTTTTTTCATTATTTTGGGGGTTTTAGTCACTTTCTCTAGTTTTTTTCATTATTTTTGGGTTTTATTCACGTTCTGATTTTTTTTTCATTATTTTTGGATTTTTATTCATTTTCTGTATTTTTGGAGTTTTATTCACTTTATGTAATTTTTTTCATTATTTTTGGTGTTTTTTTTCGTTTTTTGGACTGTTTTCATTATTTTGGGGGTTTTATTCACTTTCTGTATTTTTTCCATTATTTTTGGGTTTTTATTCACTTTATGGATTTTTTTTCCTTATTTTGGGATTTTTATTCTATTTCTGGATTTTTTTCATTATTTGTGGGGATCACTTTCTGGATTTTTTCCATTATTTTTGGGTTTTTATACACGTTCTCAATTTTGTTTATTTTTTTTCCGTGTTTATTCATTTTTGTATTTTTTTCATTATTTTTGAAGTTTTATTCACTTTCTGTATTTTTTTCATTATTTTTGGATTTTTATTCATTTTATGGATTTTTTTCATTTTTTGGGGAGTTTGATTCACTTTTTTGATTTTTTTCATTATTTTTTTTTTTATTCATTTTCTGTATTTTTTACATTATTTTTGGTGTTTTTTTTTTGGATTTTTTTATTTTTATTCATTTTCTGGATTTTTTCATTATTTCTGGGGTTTTAATCACATTCTGGGTTTTTTCATTATTTTTTATTTTTATTCACGTTTTGGATTTTTTTTTAATTTGTATTCATTTTCTGTATTTTTTTCATTATTTTTGGAGTTATTCACTTTCTGTAGTTTTTCAGTATTTTTAGGTTTTTATTCATTTTATGAATTTTTTTCATTATTTTGGGGGGTTTATTCACTTTGTGGATTTTTTTTCATTATTTTTGGGTTTTTATTCACTTTCTGGATTTGTTTTCATAAATTTTTGGATTTTTTAAAATTATTTATGGGGTTTTAATAAGATTCGAGATTTTTTTTTTCATTATTTTTGGGTTTTTATTCATTTTGTGAATTTTTTTCATTATTTTTGGGCTTTTATTTATTTTTGTATTTTTTAATTATTTTTGGAGTTTTATTCACTTTCTGTGTTTTTTATTATATTTGGGTTTTTAGTCATTTTCTGGATGTTTTTCATTATTTTTAAGGTTTTATTCACTTTTTGTTATTCACTTTCTGGATTTTTTTTTTCATTATTTTTGGGTTTTTCTTCATTTTATAAGTTCTTTATCAATTTTATTGGTGTGGTAAGTCTTTTTCCTGGAAAATGAATAACAGGGTGAGAGGAGGTTTTTTAATTCCATCTTTTGTGAAAAAAATGGTTACGTGATTTGTTTTAAAGAAACCAATTCCATAGAAAATTTTATTTATCAAACATTCAAAAGATGGAAAATGATTCCATATATTGCATTTTACATGAAAAATTAGTGCTATCAAACACACCCTTAGTGTCTCTTCACTTTGTAGCAATTCCAAATTATCATGGCTACTTAATGGAAATTTGATCTTAGTAGCTTTTAGACTCTCAATTCTGAAAAAATACAAGACATGGCTTTTGCCCATTCTTTCATTTTAAGTGCTGCTGAACAAAGGTTAACTAACTAAGTCAATGAAAATACAATACAGACAATGATTTTGAGTCCGTCAACATGACAAATGTGAGAGTGTTGTATGTATCTCATGTTGGAAAATTGGAAGCTTTCCAGATTTTGGACAAAATTTTTTGAGCAACTTTGAGCTCAAATTTAGGTGGAACCTCCACTACGATAATTGTGGGACCATATGTGAACGCATTCTCCTCCGCAAGGAGATTAACGTAGTATATTCATATGCCCAATGAAACGAATTTACAGAAAATTTCGTTAAAACCGAATTTAACTGTCAAAACAGTTAATTTCGTTAACTGTTGATTTCGTAATTAATTAACAATTAAAGCCCAGAAAGTTTAATTTAATTCGGACCAAAAATTTAGGAGATTCATTTAAGCCCGAGCCCGAACCGAACCGAACCGAACCGAATCAAGCCGAGCCGGCCGGACGAACGGACGGCGCGCGTGCGAGTGGGCTTTTGGCCCAAGCCCAACACATGCATAGTGTTTAAGTTGCTGTCAATTGTTATGTCTACTATTTATTAAATACAATTGTACAGAATAAAGAATTATTATATAATTACAGAAATGAAACGAATTTACAGATAATTAAAACTTACTTGAATTTGCAGAAATAATATCAAAATAGAGAAGAAATAATTCGAGCCCTGTTTAGAACAGTCTCCTAAAGACAAATTTATTCCCTCCACAACGTGCTAAAGGTAATGAGTAATTGTCTCCCAAGATAGAACGGATTTCCAAATTAATCAAGTAGCACAACTATGATTAATTTCTGCGAACACAATTCTGTGTTTTGTACTCAACCAGACCAAAGAAATAATATGTATGAGATGTATGCAATAGCAGTAATAGAGGGATTATTTTCTAGGAAAAAATATTGCATTATTTCGGAGGGGTTAATTGACAGCAACTTAAAACTGGGAAAATCGAATTTAACTGTCAAAACAGTTAATTTCGTTAATTGTTGACTCTTGGTAATTAACTCACAAACAGTTAATAAATAATTAATTAATTTCATAATTAAAGTCCAGAAAGTTTAATTTAATTCGGACCAAGAGCCAAGCCGAGCCGGCAGGCGCGCGCGTGTGAGCTTTTGGCCTAAGCCTAACACATGCATAGTGTAGTCCATCTCCCCTTCAAAGAGTTGGGATACCCCAAAGGCATCCAAGCCTTAGTCCATACTTGGGGTGTTATTAACTCATCCAATTTCCACTACTCTTCCAATATGGGACAAGAGTTAAAACATACTCAATTCATTAACTTTCATTGCTTTGTGAGTCACTTTGGGGATATTTT
The DNA here is from genome assembly GCA_949130495.1 of Sambucus nigra. Lineage (NCBI taxonomy): Eukaryota > Viridiplantae > Streptophyta > Magnoliopsida > Dipsacales > Adoxaceae > Sambucus > Sambucus nigra. The sequence continues at coordinate 191,352,170 of OX422216.1, forward strand.
TATCATTCATAACTTAATGAAATTGGACATGTGAATATAATACGTTAATCTCCTTGCGGAGGAGAACTCGTTCGTATATGGTCCCACAATTATCGTAGTGTGGGTCCCACCTAAATTTGAGCTCAAAGTTTCTCACAAAATTATGTCCAAAATTTGGACAGCTTCCAATTTTCCAACAATCCCCCACATGAATGTTATATCGCTATAAATAAAACATAACAGATGCTAATGCAGATGCAGACACGGGTTGAGTAAAACTGAAGATTTATTGCATCGGGAGAAGTAGCCTAGTTGCCTGGAACTTTCCTTAGTGATATACCATCGGATTTACTTGGTTAATCAGTAGACTTCATGTCTTTGAACCGTAAACCATTTTTGTAAACCTAGACAATAGTATTCACACAATAATTCTTCAACACAGTTGGTTCTCACGTTTGTGTTCATTTTGGCCATGAACACCAGTTGGTTCCGTGAATATTTTAGAGAAATTGCCTTTCATTTTCTCATAGAAGTGGCCCCCTTATTACTCACATAGATGACTTCCATAAAGTGTATCCTGCAATACCCCACTTAGACATACTAAGATATGGATGTCATTAAAATCATAACTTATCCTAATTTGGCGACAGATATGCACTGTCTCATCTTTGGAAATGGATAGGATTAAATCTCCTCCAGTGCTTACTGAATACATTGTAGTTCGGTTTGCCCATTGAACCTAGATCTTGGGATCTCCAGTCAGCTAGGTTGGGTTTCCACTATATTGATTCTTATTTATTTATAGGCTTTAGACCCATTCCTCTCGATGATCTTTCAACTTGCTCTCGATTTAAACCTTTTGTAAGTGGATCCGCTATATTATCTTTTGACTTTACATAGTCAGTTGAGATAATTCCGTTTGAGAGAGAAGTTATCTAACGGTATTGTGTCGACGACGAATATGTCGTGACTTTCCATTATATATATGATTTTGTGCCCTTCCAATTAAAGATTGACTATTGCAGTTTATACATATCGCGGGCACAGGTTTAGCCCAATTTGGAACATCCTCTAAGAAATTTCAAAGTCATTCAGCTTCTTCTCCAGCTTTGTCTAGGGCAATGAATTCGGATTCCATTGTCGATCTAGCAATGCACGTTTATTTTGAGGATTTCCATGATACGGCTGCACCTCCAAGGGTAAACACATACCCACTCGTAGACTTAGAGTCTTTTGTATCAGATATCCAATTTGCATCGCAATGTCCTTCAAGAACAGCTGGATATTTTGAGTGGTGTAGTCCATAGTTTTGAGTATATTTCAAATAACCCAAAACTCGCAATATTACTTTTCAGTTATCTCTTCCTGGATTACTCGTAAATCTACTTATCATACTTATTGAGTATGCTATGTCCGGTCGTGTACGATTCATGATATACATTAAATTGTCGATAATACGAGAATATTTTAGTTGAGATATGCTTTCACCATTATTTCTTGCTAGATGTAAATTTACATCTACAGGTGTCTTAGTAGAACTAATATCATACTTCTTGAATTTTTCAAGTACTTTCTCTATGTAATGAGATTGAGATAATATAAGTCCATCCGATGTTTTAGAAATTTTAATTCCTAATATAACATCGGCGATTCCTAAATCTTTCATGTCAAATCTACTACTCAACATTTGTTTTGTAGTTTTGACAATTTTCAAGTTACTATCCATGATAAGCATATCATCAACCTAGAGGCATACAATAGCATATCCATTTTGAATGTATTTAAAGTAAACACATTTATCGCATTCATTAATTTTGAAACCATTTGATAACATTGCATTATAAAAAATTTCATGTCATTGTTTCGGTGCTTGTTTTAATTTGTAAAGTGATTTAACAAGCTTACATACTTTTCCTTCTTATCCGGTAGCCTTGAACCCTTCAGGTTGCTCTATATAAATTTCCTTGTCTAGTTCACCGTTTAAGAATGCGGTTTTTACATCCATTGATGTATTTCAAGTCCATTAATAGCAGTTATTGCTATTAACATCTGAATGGACGTTATTCTTGTTACCGGTGAATACGTGTCGAAGTAAACCAACCCTTCCTTTTACCTATAGCCTTTAGCTACAAGTCTAGCTTTATATTTATCAATTGATCTATCGGCCTTCAACTTCTTTTTGAAAATCCATTTATAACCTAACGGTTTTGACCTGGTGGAAGATCCACAAGTTCCCATGTATGATTTTGTAATATGGATTCAATTTCACTATTAATTGCTTCTTTCCAATTGGAAGCGTCGGGTAAGGATATGGCTTCTTTGTATGATTGAGGTTTAATTTCTAGCAAATATGTTAGAAAATTCGGACCGAAAGAAGTCGAGGTTTTTTCTCTTTTACTACGTCTTGGTTCATCCTCTATTAGTTCAATAGGTTGTGAGTACCACTTGTAGTATCTTAATTTGTCTTTTTAAAAGGACTAGATTCTCGGGTCATGTTATACGAGAATTCATTTTCAAAAAATGAAGCGTCCCTCGATTCAATAACTGTATTTACATGAATATCCAAAATCTTAAATTTACAAACTAGAAATCGATATGCACTGCTATTAGTAGCATAACCGATGAACACACAATCCATGGTTTTTGGCCCTATTATTACCTTTTTAAGTTTAGGAACCATCACTTTGGCTAAGCATCCCCACACTCATAAATATTTATAGGAAGGTCTTCGACCTTTCCATAATTCATAAAGTGTCTTGTGAGTCTTCTTGTGAGGTACTTTATTGAGAATGTAATTAGCAGAAAGTAAGGCTTCCCCCCACAAGTTTTGTGGAGCTCCTGAACTTAATAACATTGAGTTCATCATCTCTTTCAATGTACGGTTTTTGCTTTCAGCAACACCATTCGATTAAGGAGAATAAGGAGCGGTTGTTTGATGAATAATTCCATTTTCAGAACAAAATTCCTCAAATGGATATTCATATTCACCTCCTCTATCACTCCTAATAGCCTTTATCTTTTTTCTTAATGGATTCTCAACTTCATTCTTATATTTTTTAAATGCATTAATAGCCTCATCTTTACTATGTAATAAAAATACATAGCAGTATTTTGTGAAATCGTCGATAAAAGTAATAAAATACTTTTTTCCACCTCTAGTTTGAACAAATTTTAAATCACAAATATCAGTGTGAATTAAATCTAAAGGTTTAGTTATCCTTTCAACATAATGGAAAGGTAATCTAGCTAATTTAGATTCTACACAAATTTCACAGTTATGATTTTTATCAATATTAAATTTTGGAAAAAAATCCAAGTTAATTAATCTACGCAATGTATCAAAATTAACATGTCCTAATCTAGTATGCCAAATATTAGATGACTCAGTCAAGTAAGAAGAACTAACAATTTCATTCATTGAAATAGATGTTTTGGGGGTTACAGTAAGAATATTGATTTTTAGCCCTTTCCTACATATATGTCATTCTTTGACAACATAAAGCGATCAGACACAAACAGAAGATTGAAATCATTTTTAGTCAGGAGAGATCTAGAAATAAGATTCTTTCGGATATCAGGCACGTGAAGAACATTATTAAGAGTAAGTTCCTTTTCAGAAGTCATTTTTAGAGCAATCGTTCCTTGTCCCACCACCTTAGAAGTGGAAGAATTCTCCATAAAGAGGGTCTCCTCATTTTCCAAAGGCTTATAGGTAGAAAAAATCCATTTATTTGAACAAATGTGTCGTGTGGCCCTAGTGTCCCCCCACCATTCCTTGGTATTTCCCACCAAGTTACATTCAAAGACCACAACAGAAAGATTCATATCCGCCAAGTCATTGACGATATTTTCACCTTCAGTTACATTTGCTTGAGGATTATTCCGATTTTGCTTCTTAGGCTTACGACACTCGCTTGAGCGGTGTCCAGGTTTACCACAGTTGTAGCATTTTCCTTTGAACTTCTTCTTGTTCTGTTTGGAAGTGCCTTCCCCATCATGCTTTCGCTTGTTCTTCTTAGGACCTTCAACAACATGGACTTTCGTTTCCATTGGATTCTTCCCACTTTTCTTTTGAGACTCACGGTTATCTTCTACGATTCTCATCCTAGCCACCAACTCCTCCACATTCATCTCCATTCGCTTATGCTTGAGATAATTTTTGAATAAAGTCTAAGATGGTGGTAATTTTTCAACAATTGCAGCAACTTGGAAATTTTAACTGAGGAACATTCCTTCAGCATGAATGTCCTGGAGGAACACTTAGAGTTCTTGCACCTGTGAGATCACTGGTTTAGAGTCAACCATTTTGAAGTCCAGAAAACGCCCGATGATAAATTTCTTCATCCCAACATCTTCAATTTTGTACTTCTTTTCCAAAGAATTCCATAATTCCTTGGATGTCTTGATCGTTCAGTAGACATGATACAATATTTTGTCCAAGTAGGCCAAAACATAATTTCGGCATAGGTAGTCTGAGTGCTTTCAAGCATCAACAGCATCATTTTTTGGTTGCCCTGGGATTTTAAAATCAACAAGTACCTGTTGAGATATTTTTTAATCAAATCTCACGCCTGATCAGCGATTCTGTGTTCACAAAGGTTTAATAATGAGCAAGATACGTAAATAAGTATGTGTGTCTGAAAGATGAGATACAAATGATTTGAATTACCTCTAGTTATGTGAGTTTTTTTTGTCCTAATATTATTTAGGTTGTTTACTAATTGTAAATGTGGTTAGAAATATCAACATTGCGAAGTTCATATGCTTAAAAGTTTTATGGGTGGACTACTATTTCACTTTTCCTTGATGAATATTGCTTTCATGGTGCACCAAAGCAAACCGAACACCTCGGTTGCAATATTGAAAAAAGAAAACGTATAATCTTATTATTATTATTATGTCATTGATGTCACTGGTACATAAAGAAATTAACTCAATACAAGAGAGAAACTCTAAAATATCTAATACTAGGAGTCCATATTCATTTTTTGCATAGATTAAGAATACCTTCAATCATTGGCCAAGATCAACCCTAGTTCACTATCGTGGAATTTGATTCATTAAGTATGTTTAAAAAGGAAAAATAGACTTTTAATTTGGAACATTACAAAATAGAATAGTAGACTATAAAGTTGAGATTGAGGAATTATATTGGTTGTTCTCCCAATTGGGGGTTTAAACTATATATATGACAAGATGAATATCGTACTTGATAAAAAGAAAAATTATAGAACCCATATGATGTCATGGGTGAAATCACGAGAAAACAGTCACATCCATGATATCATATGGTCTAGAATCCTCTTATTACAAAAAGTACTAAAATAACCCTCACTAGTAGTAGTACCTACTATAAAATGTTGACAAAGGTAAATAAAAAAGAGGACAAAAGATTATTGACGTGGTGATAAATGGAATTTTTGCAAACTGAATAATGTGGTGAGTCTGTGTAATACCCCGTATTTTCATGGCTTTTAAATTTAGGGATTTATTAAATTTAATTGAGATAAATTAATTTAATTTTAATCCGAAATGTTGTTTTAAATATTTACTAGCGTGACGAGAGTTAGTAATTATTGGAAATTTGTTATTTGTTGAATGTTACTGGATGAGTATAGTAATATATGACATTTATTTTTATAAAATTGTCATGTGTGAATAAAATGATAATTGTGGAAATTTAAGTCGGGACGCGCCTGTGTCGTGTCGGGACTAAATGTGGATTAATAAAAGTGAATATTTTATATGTTGTTCGTATGGTCGTTTTGAGTGCGCCAACGCGTCCGGAAGGGTCGAGATAGTCAGAAAAGTGTACCCGGGGGTTTAATTTGGGTCTCGGGGTATTTTTAGGCCTAATTAGTACCCCGGGAGGACGTTTTGGACATTTTGCAATTATGGGTAATTAAACCCACGAATTTTATAGGGTTATATCAGATGGGAAGTGTCATCTTTTAGGGTTAACACAATGAAATACTAATGACGGCCATTGGAGAGGAAGAGGAGAATCTTTCCAAGGAGTTCTAGGCCAAGAACACCTCCGATTGCACCGCCGTCATCACCAACGCGTAGATCGCGCGACGGGGAACACAACCACAGCAAAATCGTCCGCAAATCAGAACTGAGATTTTCCAGGCAAGTATCTATCTTGCTTTTATCAAGTTAATGCATCCTTTTATATTAGTCTTAGGTTGATTAGATTAGTATTCTTGAAGAAAAACATAAATTGGAGACACAAATTGCATGTTATAATGTTAGAGATCATATTTCTGGAAACCATTTCACATATAGAGGATGAGCCACGAAATTCCATGATATTAGAGATAGAAAATCTGGAAAAACAATGAAAGAGATTAAGTTAAAGGAAAGATTAGGGTTCATAAGAATTATGTAGAATTTACCCCTTTTTAACCCATGATTCTTGAGGAAAATTCGCATGTGTTACGTAGGAAATTATTTAAATGGGTATACAACACTTATAGTATAATTGATTGGGAGTTTGGGCTGTAACATGATGATTTGGAGGAGTTTGGGGTGAGAATCCCGTAACTGGGTTGGCTGCAGAATCTGCATAACTGCTTGATCGATCGATCGAGCCCAGAGCATCGATCGATCGAAGGTTCGATCGATCGACCCCTTTCATCGATCGATCGCCCCTCCTGGGAAAACTACATTTTTGCCCGTGTTAGATTAATCCGATTTTATGCATAGTAAACCTTGGTTAGGGTTGCTAGAATATAATGGAACATAAAGAGGACCAGTAGGGTCAAGAGAAATCACATAAAGTGGAACTTTAATGTGAATGGAAATAAAGGGTAAACGGGAAGACTTTCAGACTTAAGAAATCATACGTGTGGTGATTAAATAATTGAAACATCTATTAAGTTGGATTAGAAGGAAAGAGAGGGCCTACTGAAATTGCACTAAGATAAAGGAAATACTTCGAGAGACGAGAAGTGAGTTAAAAATGACTTAATTACGAGAATAAAGAAGAATAAGTCCGTTATACGATATAATTGAGTAAAACGTGTAATAACGGATAATGATAATTTTGGGTCGTGAGAGTACCTAATTTAATAATGTGGATGTGAATACATATTTATATATGACGGTGTGATTGTGAATATATATTATTTATGTGTAAAAATCGTACCCGCGCTACTTGCTATCCCCGAGGTTTCCACGCCGGGACAGTCTTATCTCGATGTGACCTTTATGGGGGGATATTGACTCGTACCCTAGAAGATAGACATCAATGGTACAGGCTATTGAATCGATAGTTCAGACGGTCCTAAGAGGCGTGAGGGTATGTACTGACCTCTTAGAAACTTGGAATCTATGCGTCGCCTCAACGTTGTTTGTGTTTGTGTTAATACAGTTCGAGAGTGATTCCGAACTAGTATTTCCCTTAGTTTGTGTGATACGGGGACTTGATAGCAGAGTATGCCAGCACCCTAGATTTTATGTGGGGTGCCGTTAGTATATATATAATTTATGAGTGATTGGTATATATATACTTTGATATGGAAGTCTAGCACCATAGATTTTATATGGGGTGCTGTTTGTATATATATATTATACGAGTAATTAATATATGTACGTGTAACTATATGAGAACTTTCTACTGAGTAAAATAGTAGTTAAGGAAAGTATGAAATTTAATTAGCTTCATTATAAGCATTCGGAAACGTTATAATAATACGGAATTATTCTAAATAACGTAAGAAATCTTGAAGAGTTAGATTTTCTAAATGTGAATAACATAACCTTAATTCCACGTGTTAAAACTTATGGAGAATAAGTTAGATAGAGAGAGATGGGGTTCATTAGTACGATATATGTGCACACTAGATGAGAGGTAAGAATTCTCAAGAGAGGGTCGCATACTAATATGACTGTTGCATTAGCCGGTAGCATTTTAAATACTTGCTAAACTATTTTCAAACTGCTTCACATTCGGGCTCTGACCCGTTTGTTGTCACCTCTTCTCTCTTGTGTATATATATATATGTATTACAGGTGCCCAGCCACAGGGGAATCTTAATTGGAATTCTTGGGATGGAACGTGCTGTAGCTTTTGTGGGAGTTGTAGGCCATTGATTAGACGACCTCATTATTGACTCTACTCCTAGTTCGGTTTTATCCAGCAGTGGCATGTGTCGCCCTCTTTCTATTATTTAGTTGGTATTGTCAGAGACTGTAATTCTTTTTACTTCCAGCATTTTTTTTTTTGGGATTTATTACTGTCAGGATATTTTTCCTTTAGTGTTTTAAATGTTGGGATTATTTATTGATGGTTCAATTCTTGAATGTTCATTACTATTCTCATTATTAATGTGTGACTCTTAAAAATGTAAATGGTTAAAGGTTTTATAATTGGATTTAATAGAATGGAAATAAGGTTTTAAATGGTTTTGACAATTGGAAAAGTATTTTAACGACAGTGATGCTAAGAATAAACCAATTGTTCACCTTGATTTTAATTTAATAAAGGAGTGATCGCCCGGTATTTAATTAGGCGGGGTGTCAAAGGTGGTATCAGAGCATCAGGTTCTAGTGTCCTTAGGATTTGTACGGCTTATTATGCTTTTAGCGTTGCTTTGTTTGTTATAGAGCCCTATGTTTAGGATTGTCGATTTCTTTGACGAGATTTCGTTCTCCTGCTATAATGTGTATACACTAGTGAATTCTAATTTTGTTTGGATGTGTGCGTGTGCCGAGCGATGACGGACTTCAGAAGAGGACCGTTAAGCGTACATCAGGAGGCGGGGCTCAGTTGAGATTATAAAATATAACCGAGGATGATGACCGTAGTTGAGGTCACCTCCATTATGGCACGAGAAGCCACGACTAGAAAGGAGACTGAGGTGCAACAATGATTTTCAAATGCTGTGATAGTCAAATGAGGTGTGAGGGTAAACTTACCCAACGTATTACAAAAACGTGTAGAGACTGTCAGTGAGAAATTTTAGAAACGCAAAAATTGTATGTGTTTACCAAAGTAGGTAAAGTATCCAAAGTCTTAAATATAGTACGGAGTGTGGCAAACTGAAAGTGAAAATTTAGAGAAAATTTTCTTGGCTTTCGGGACGAAATTATAATGGTTGGAGTCAACCACCAATTTTAGAAGTGGAATGCTATGCCTATAGGAGAACCTTAGGTACAGTGTTGACCGTATGTTCCTTCCTCAACTGTTCAGGATGAGAAGCAAATGTGGTTCTGAACTCATCGAGAGAGGGAATGTCAGGGGTCCATTCGTGAATATGAATCTTAACTATTAGCGAATTTTGTATCAGAAGATGTAGATACAAGTGGGGGAAATAACTCCGAGTGGGAGATCGACACGTAGTAATAGTTGATAACACTCAAAGAGGTAATTCTGATGGACGAACGATTCAGAGGTTGACATTGTCATATTTTGTCAAAATAGATGATAACGCTTCTTTGTGGGGGAAGTTAAAGGAATCGAAGAATTTAGTCGAGAATGAGACTGAATGCAACGGTGGTGGTATATCACCACAAAAGGATGTGGATACACAACAGTGATGGTAAATTCAGTAAGTACTATTATAGATAGTAACATGATCTTTATGGCCTAAAAAGCTAAGGGAACAACCAGGATGGCTAACAGGAATCGAGTCAACTAAATTCCGAGATAAGGACAATCCTAACCTGGTTAATAGGACAGGTGATAAGTGGATTATGTGTTGAGTTATTTTGGTGCGGAGTGAAATTGCTCGCGATAATATGTTCCAAAATGAGAAAAAGGGGCAAGAATACGGTGCCTAATAAAAGACAACGATTAAAGTAATTTTGTTTGGTTTGAGTAGACTTGTTACGTCTAGAAACCACTTGCGCAATCAAAACGATTGGCAAGGTGGAAGTATAAGTTGTATCCTCAGAGGATGAGGCGTGTTTATGTGACACGAGCAAGTCACTATATTTTGTTCCTTGCTAAGTTAGCATGTGAGACGAGCTTAATGCATATAATTATGAATGTTACTATTATGTGAATATTTTTCCCTAGTGTAGCGGGATTTTTCTTTAGTGCTATCCGCGGAGGATGAATGAGTATATTAACAGTGTTTTATACTTTATTGAGGTTACTCGTTGTAGTGATGCGATACACGAGTATGATATTATCTTTGTTAAAATGTTATAGAAATGGGTAGTATGATAGTGGGCATTTATTGCAAGGCTATCGGAGTAGTTACATTAGTGCAACACGTTTTGTTTTGGCGAGGCTTTACCTGTAAGAAGGTTGGACTCGCACTTATATTATCTATCCTAGAGACTTCGGAGGAGATAGTGGGCTCGAGATATTCGATGCCAATGTATGTACAGACTTTGTCAGTATGATTCGGTATGTATCGGGACTTACCGTTGAGCGAAAAGATTTGACGCAGTATTATGTTTGGCACTCCGGACTTAATGATGGGAAGAGTGCATTGTTATATTTATCCTTTAGAGATGCGGGAGTTAATAGTTATACCCCTATTATTAGGGAAGGGAATTTTGAGAATTCCGATCGTAGGTATCCAAGGTTTATAGAATGTAATTACCATCAACCAATACGGTAGTGAAATTGGTGAAACGTTCTTTATTAAGCATAATTACGGGAGAAATTGTAACTTTTCTGTCAAGAGACGGAATAAAGGGGTACATACCACGGACGGAGGACCTAACGGATTTCGATGACCGACAAAGCTAGGTAATAGTGTATTGGGGGGGTTCCTTATTTGGATTTCGCTTTGCGAGACACCCCACGCATGAAACTTAGCGTAAGGTTGGAAATAGGGAGACGTTTGGTCACTATTCCATGAGTTCGGTACCCTGGTCGAAATGGGATCAAGTAATTATTTATGTAAGTTGGAAGTTGAATTTTGTTTTAAAGCCACTGGAGCCGGATTGTGTGGTAAGAAAGAATTGAAAGTTACCCCACGAGTTGAGGGGTGGAACGCTGATAAAGAGAATTTAAGAATTTTGATTTCTAGGGTGATTGAGAGTACCCAAATGTCGTAACCGCGTTCAGAACACGAGGCGAATAAAGAGTTGGAATGATTTTTAGCATGAATTATCTGGAAAGAACTTTATTATACAAAAGAGAGGACCTGTAATTATTTTGATGAATAGAGCGTTAGTGATTTATTTTGGTTGTTGTACCTATTTGGGAAAATTGTTGTACTTATCTGAGGAAGGTTGAGAATTATTATTCCTCTTTTGTTGTCATGGAATTTATATGCCCTATTCCTTCTATTCTGTTGAATTTAGTTAGTCCTACAGATGAGTAGCACACCGTTTGCTCTCCCAGGGCGATCGGAGTGTTGCAAAAATGTGGGCATCTTGGTTAACTACAGTTAAAATAGTCCGAGTCGAAGGGACGTGGTAATATACGTGTGAAATATATGTTTGTGGGACTAGTATAACGAAGTGGAAGTGATAGAGTGGATTAAACGTCACATGAGGGGCGATAATCCATACGTAAGTGTGCAATGAGAATAGCACGCCCTAACTTGATTGGAAGGCTGTGGGAAGCCATTCAAGAATTGGTATTCCTTGAATAGAGTAGAATTTAATTGTTATGAAGCACATCCGGAGCGGAGTTGTTATTAGTCAAGTGTGAGAGCGACTTGCGCATACAAAGAGTAATGATGTTAGTATAGTATAAGAGATCCAGAAGTGCGCTTCGTGGAGAGAAGAGCACGGGTCGGAACTTTTGGCATACTCCAAGGAAGGAAGGGGAGTATTACGTGTCACTTAATGTGAGACATTTCAAGGGAAGAATCGATGTTTAGCGAGACGTAGTGAGTAGTCCCTACATGAACTGCCCATAGGTAAGGTTTGGTTGAAAGAGGAGAATCAACTAAAGAATTTTGTGTTTATCGAAAATTCCTGAAATTGGAAGAGGTTGGTAAAGTCGGTAAAGTTCTTAGATGGGTTGCCATCCACAAAACAAGATCAAGGGTTTATCCCAAACATGTGAATTAAGTCGCCGAGAAGGAAGTGATTGATATTCCTTTGGGCTGGCTTACAATATTAACTAGTATGCCCCAGACTTCCTTTGAACGGAAGGATCGGGCCAGTGCATGGTCCGGCGCAGTATAAATTTCTGAACTAGGATGAGATTGGTGAATCCCACCTTTGATATGGGATTTCAGGAACCAATGGAGATAAGATTTCGTTTCGAGTAGGATGTATCACCCTTATCCAGGGAATAAGCGCATGGTGATTAAAGATTAATGGAGAAAGGAGATTTTGGAATCTTGGTACGATGATTTCAGGAATGCTCTGTAGAAGCACTCGTACCTGTTTGTCGTGTACGAGGTGCTTATTAAGGTTTTGTTATGGAAGAACCTCGACTATTCTCCTTCCGTATGTTTAGAGGTGAGTAGGTAATCAGAATTTTTGGATCGGCAGAGATAATATCATATAACTATGGTGGAATTCCACGACTGTTTTAGGCGAGTAAGAGTGATCAAATGTTTGTATAATTTTCTCAGAATGGGAGTTTTGTATATGAATAAATCCGAGTAGTTGTCATGTAGTGAGGTGTGGCCTCCTAATGATAGTGAGATAATGGAAAATTATAACCTATAGGCGTGACCTATTCAAATGTTGTAAGTTGGAAGTGCAATGTGAAGTGTCTCCAATGAGAATGTAAAACAAAATTGTTGTGAGGGGGAAGCTATAGTGATTGAGCGTCGTACTATGTAGATAGTTTGCGTACTGACAAAGATATCCAGAATTGTGCTACCTGGTAGGCCTTATTTTCCGAATTTCGGGACGAAATTCCGTTATTAGGGGGGAAGTATGTAATACCCCGTATTTTCATGGCTTTTAAATTTAGGGATTTATTAAATTTAATTGAGATAAATTAATTTAATTTTAATCTGAAATGTTGTTTTAAATATTTACTAGCGTGAGGAGAGTTAGTAATTATTGGAAATTTGTTATTTGTTGAATGTTACTGGATGAGTATAGTAATATATGAGATTTATTTTTATAAAATTGTCATGCGTGAATAAAATGACAATTGTGGAAATTTAAGTCGGGACGCGCCTGTGTCGTGTCGGGACTAAATATGGATTAATAAAAGTGAATATTTTATAAGTTGTTCGTATGGTCATTTTGAGTGCGCCAACGAGTCCAAAAGGGTCGAGATAGTCAGAAAAGTGTATCCGGGGGTTTAGTTTGGGTCTCGGGGCGTTTTTAGGCCTAATTAGTACCCAGGGAGGGCGTTTTGGACATTTCGCAATTATGGGTAATTAAACCCACGAATTTTATAGGGTTATATCAGATGGGAAGTGTCATATTTTAGGGTTAACACAATGAAATACTAATGACGGCCATTGGAGAGGAAGAGGAGAAGCTCTTCAAGGAGTTCTAGGCCAAGAACACCTCCGATTGCACCGTCGTCACCACCAACGCATAGATCGCGCGATGGGGAACACAACCACACCAAAATCTTCGTCAAATCAGAACTGAGATTTTCTAGGCAAGTATCTATCTTGCTTTTATCAAGTTAATGCATCCTTTTATATTAGTCTTAGGTTGATTAGATTAGTATTCTTGAAGAAAAGCATAAATTGGATACACAAATTGCATGTTATAATGTTAGAGATCGTATTTCTGGAAACCATTTCACATATAGAGGATGAGCCACGAAATTCCATGATATTAGAGATAGAAAATCTGGAAAAAGAATGAAAGAGATTAAGTTAAAAGAAAGATTAGGGTTCATAAGAATTATGGAGAATTTTCCCCTTTTTAACCCATGATTCTTGAGGAAAATGCGCATGTGTTACGTAGGAAATTGTTTAAATGGGTATACAACACTTATAGTATAATTGATTGGGAGTTTGGGACTGTAACATGATGATTTGGAGGAGTTTGTGGTGAGAATCCCGTAACTGGGTTGGCTGCAGAATCTGCATAACTGCTTGATCGATCGATCGAGCCCAGAGCATCGATCGATCGAAGGTTCAATCGATTGACCCTTTCATCGATCGATCGCCCCTCTTGGGAAAACTACATTTTTGCCCGTGTTAGCTTAATTCGATTTTATGCGTACTAAACCTTGGTTAGGGTTGCTAGAATATAATGGAACATAAAGAGGACCAGTAGGGTCAAGAGAAATCCCACAAATTGGAACTTTAATGTGAATGGAAATAAAGGGTAAACAAGGAGACTTTCAGACTTAAGAAATCATACGTGTGGTGATTAAATAATCGAAACATCTATTGAGTTGGATTAGAAGGCAAGAGAGGGCCTACTGAAATTGCACTGAGATAAAGGAAATACTTCGAGAGACGAGAAGTGAGTTAAAAATGACTTAATTACGAGAATAAAGAAGAATGAATCCATTATACGATATAATTGAGTAAAACGTGTAATAACGGATAATGATAATTTCGGGTCGTGAGAGTACCTAATTTAATAATGTGGATGTGAATACATATTTATATATGACGGTGTGATTGTGCATATATATTATTTCTGTGTAAAAATCGTACCCGCGCTACGTGCTATCCCTGAGGTTTCCGCGCTGGGACAGTCTTATCTCGATGTGACCTTTATGGGGGGATATTGACTTGTACCCTAGAAGATAGACATCCTTGGTACAGGCTATCGAATCGATAGTTTAGACGGTCCTAAGAGGCGTGAGGGTATGTACTGACCTCTTAGAGACTTGGAATATATGCTTCGCCTCAACGTTGTTTGTGTTTGTGTTAATACAATTAGAGAGTGATTCCGAACTAGTATTTCCCTTAGTTTGTGTAATACGGGGACTTAATAGCAGAGTATGCCAGCACCCTAGATTTTATGTGGGGTGCCGTTAGTATATATATAATTTATGAGTGATTTGTATATATATACTTTGATATGGAAGTCTAGCACCATAGATTTTATGTGGGGTGCTGTTTGTATATATATTATACGAGTAATTAATATATGTATGTGTAACTATATGAGAACTTTCTACTGAGTAAAATAGTAGTTAATTAGTTTCATTATAAGCATTCGGAAACGTTATAATAATACGGAATTATTCTAAATAACGTAAGAAATCTTGAAGAGTTAGATTTTCTAAATGTGAATAGCATAACCTTAATTCCACGTGTTAAAACTTATGGAGAATAAGTTAGAGAGAGAGATGGGGTTCATTAGTACGATAGATGTGCACACTAGATGAGAGGTAAGAATTCTCAAGAGAGGGTCGCATACTAATATGACTGTTGCATTAGCCGATAGCATTTTAAATACTTGCTAAACTATTTTCAAACTGCTTCACATTCGGGCTCTGACCCGTTTGTTGCCACCTCTTCTCTCTTGTGTATATATATATATGTATTACAGGTGCCCAGCCACAGGGGTGTCTTAATTGGAATTCTTGGGATGGAACGTGCTGTAGATTTTGTGGGAGTTGCAGGCCATTGATTAGACGACCTCATTATTGACTCTACTCCTAGTTCGGTTTTATCCAGCAGTGGCATGTGTCGCCCTCTTTCTATTATTTAGTTGGTATTGTCAGAGACTGTAATTCTTTTTACTTCCAGCATTTTTTTTTTTGGGATTTATTACTGTCAGGATGTTTTTCCTTTAGTGTTTTAAATGTTGGGATTATTTATTGATGGTTCAATTCTTGAATGTTCATTACTATTCTCATTATTAATGTGTGACTCTTAAAAATGTAAATGGTTAAAGGTTTTATAATTGGATTTAATAGAATGGAAATAAGGTTTTAAATGGTTTTGACACTTAGCTTAATTATTTAGGGTGTTTAAATTGGAAAAGTATTTTAACGACAGTGATGCTAAGAATGAACCAACTGTTCACCTTGATTTTAATTCAATAAAGGAGTGATCGCCCGGTATTTAATTAGGGGGGTGTCACTGTCTGTCTGATATCAAACACATTATTGATTGTGTTAGTATTAATCCTGCTGCTAGGCCACCCACAATGGGAAGGCTAAATGTGTACATTTAATCCGTTTAAACTGCTAGTGGGTTAGATAATGTGTAAAACTGCCTTCCCTCTACCATAATGTGTGAAAGTGAGTCCCATATTTTCCACGCAAAACAATTTTACACGAAGGACCTTTAAGCGCTAAACTGTTTTGGGCGCTCGGTTTTCCAAGGAAAAAAGTTCACTTAGTGAGATGAATTTGGGAGGTGTGCTTCCATGCTAAACTTATATTTTTTTTACACGATCTTATTGTTGTTGGCCTAATAATACTTCAATCTGGAAGGCCTCGATTGATGGGAAAATTTCCACTAAATTAGCTTAGGAACTTACTAGACATAAGAAGTCTAACTCTTTACTCTGTAGCTGACATAAATGATGTCAAATGGGAGCAAGAAAAGATAAATCTCTCTAAACTCTCTCAAACCTCAATATCTCAAAATGGAAGAATGTCTCAAATGGGGCTATGTGTGAGTACTTATTAGCTAAGAATCTAATTACAATTATGTCTCTAAGAGCCAATCACCTTCATTCTTCTAAATACTAATAAAAAGGGAAAATACAATGAAATACTAAAAATAAAAGAAAGACTAAAATGACAAAAATACTAAAAATAACCCCTAATTCTTGATTCACATCATTCTCTCTGCCTTCGAATTTTTTTTTCCTCGAACTTCAAATGAGGCCAAATGCAAAAAATGTTCCAAAATGTGTGGAAGAGAGGCCAAACTTGTGGGGCCAAAATGTAATTTACTAAAAATTTGAGGAAGATTCTTCAATTATTGTGTCAATATTCATCTTCGTCCTCATACCACTCATGCCAATCATCAAAATATCTACCCCGGATAAAAAAATAAAGGTTTTGGTGTCAAACCCTAGTTCTTGATTAAAATTTTTAAGGTTATTTAGTGGAATGGGTTGTATTAGGGTTTCCTCCATCAGATTGGGCCCATTTACCGCAGGATCTTGAGTACCCGATTGAAACACTGCCGGTGGTGGGTCGTCATAGAAGATCAACGATCAGCCGGTGTTGTCTGGTGTCAGAAACTGCTCTCCTACTAATATCGGAGTCAACAGAAGTTGTTCGGGTTGTTTTATAGCCATAAAGTGGTCAGAAGGTTGAAAGAGTCGGACACAAGTTGAAAGATAAGATCGGGGTGGATCGGGGCCATTTGAGGCCGAAAAGAGGTTGGAAGGCCTGGATGGTGCCAGATCTATCTGGTTGATGGACGTTGGGGGGTCGTTTAGTGTATATGCCTCATTTAGAGGCGATTCCAATGGGTTCGGGTGGATTTCGACAAGGGAGGTGGTGTCCGAGATGTATTACACTGAGTTTGTGCATGTCGGGGTGAGGGTCAACCATCGTATGGTGGTTTGAGGGGATGATTAGGGCAGGCTGATGGTTTTGTGGAGAATTCAATGGGTTCTGCCTATTCGGGTGTTAGAAATGGGAAGCAGAGGGTGGTTGGGGGTGGTTGTGGTGAGGAGTGACATAGGGTTAGGATTTTGATTTTGGGGTAAAGATGGGAAATGGGTTGCCAAATCATAGGTAGAGGGGTTTGGGGGGCTAGGGTTAGGGTTAAGGTTAAGGATAAGGTTAAGGTTAATGGTGGTGGGTGGTAATTTGGGTGGTGGTTGAGGGAGGCAAGCGTCGATGAATCTATCCATCCAGGGCACCAATCGGTTGATGGCCTCTAAGATTTTATCATTAGGAGTTTATGTTGAGGTGTTCATCTTTTCTTGGACCCACCTTGACGTTGTTTATAAGTTTTTATTTTTATTTTACTACAACAACCGGTGGAGAAAACTAGGCTCTGATACCAATTGACGTAAATAATGTCAAATGGGAGAAAAAAACGATAAATCTCTCTAAACTCTCTTAAATATCAATACCTCAAAACGAAAGAATGTCTCGAATCATTTGAGTATTTATAGGAATGAGGTTGCTTGGACTCTAAGCTAAGAATCTAATTACAATTATGTCTCTAAGAGCCAATAACCTTCATTCTTCTAAATACAAACAAAAAAAAAGAAAATACAATGAAATACTAAAAATAATAGAAAGACTAAAAATGACAAAAATAATAAAATTAACCAATAATTCTTGATTCACATCATTCTCTCCACCTTCGAAAAAGTTCATCCTCGAACTTTAAAATTGAGGTCGAATGCAAAAAATGTTCCAAAATGTACGGAAGAGAGGTAAAACTTGTGGGGCCAAAATGTAATTTGATGAAAAATTAAGGAAGATTCTTCAATTATTGTGTCAATCTTCATCTCCATCAGTGACTGATTTCCATCATTCAGACACTTTAAAATGACAACATAATAAAATTATAGGAAAGGGAGAGAAATCTAAATTCTCAAGGACAGTAAATTTTGAAATAGTGTTTTGGACATACTGGGAGATCTAACCGTTGTAATGCATTAAAATTAGAGTATGTTCTTTATACGTACAAGATGAAGCCGTGTTCCAAAATTCGACCCGATCAGACATCGTCAAGGTTGACAGATCTGTCAATATTTCTAGTTGTGACAATAATGGAAGTATATTATTTTAACACCATTTATGTTCCGCATAATGTTTAAATGTGATAATCATGAAGATCCAAGATCCTTTTACTGAGAACAATTATATGTGAAAATTGAATCAAATTAATACTTTCTTGATTAATATTATGGAGTTCTTAAAAATAGTTTTACATTTATCACTAGCTTCAGATTCTACAGAAAGTTCCTAGTAATTTTTCATAGTGTCTAATAGGAACTGTACGGCTTATTATGATTTTAGCATTTCATTCTTTTGATACAGAGCCCTATTATTAGGACTGTTGTTTTTATCCTTTCGTGTTTGAGATATTGTGATTCTGCTACTAGATTTTGTATCAAATGTGTACTTATACAATTCAGTATGTGTTTATATGCCACCGAGGAAA
This sequence comes from Sambucus nigra, assembly GCA_949130495.1. Taxonomy (NCBI): domain Eukaryota; kingdom Viridiplantae; phylum Streptophyta; class Magnoliopsida; order Dipsacales; family Adoxaceae; genus Sambucus; species Sambucus nigra. Next base: position 191,371,045 of record OX422216.1, read on the forward strand.
TAGCGAGCTGAGAGGGCAACGGCCATGGATGAGACAAGGGAGGCTCATCAGGAGCCACAGACACTGCCACCACAACCACCACCAGAGACGATTTTGACTACATAAGTGTATGTGATAGTTGCCTAGGTAGTCGACACAGCTATAAGAGCTATGTCAACTCATTTCCCTCAGCCCTAGGCACATCCACTAATGGTACTAGAGATCCAGGCCCAGGATGGTCCATCCACTTGGCAGAGAGACCTTCCAAAAGGGCCATCAACCCGAGTTTCAGGGTAGTTCTGATGTTGTTGAGGCTTGCAAGTTGAAAAATACACTACACTAAATCTATCGGATTGTCACAGTCATTGACCTCGAGAAGTTGGACTTGTTAAGGTCAATGACTGTGATAATTTTAGGGGTGACAACGTTTGTTGTCATGGACTTGTCACGGTCATTGGGCATCACAAGTTCATTAGACTTATCACGATCATGTCATGGTCAATGACCGTGATAATATTAGTCACGGTTATAAACCGTGACAAACTCGTAACATTTAATAAAAAATTATCATGGTCATTGATCGTGATAAGTCCGTGACAATTATCCTTTATCATGGACTTGTCACGATCAATGACGGTGACAATTCTAGGAAGAATTAAAAAAAAATTGTTGGGCAGTATGGCAACGTTGTACCTATTAAAACATCATATATCCAAACAAAATAGAGATAATGCAAATATACATTCAAAATAATATGCATCACGATATTATCCAAATATAATTCAAATGTAACAACTTAAAATAATTCAATTCAAATAATGTCACTACATGTTTGGGGTAGGTCTAAGGAGGTGAATATGCCACACGATATACGAATTAATACACCCAACAATGTGCATCATGCCGCAATGTTGGCACAACCGTAATGGGAAGTTCTCCTTCCCGAGTATCACATGCATGACGAGCACCTTAGCCTCGATGTCTTGAAGCAAATGTCCATGAACTGGAATACCTTAGACGGTATTCGGGTCCTCAACCCCCGCCCTATCCGTTGGCCATCAAATATGTCATGTATAAATATGCTCGGCCAACCAAGTGTCGAAGGTAGTTCCACTTGTACAGGTCCAGTGGGAGCATCATAATGTGGAGGAATCCACTTGGGAGCGCGAGGCAGATATGCGCGAGAGATATCCAGATTTATTCTTACTAGGTATGCCTTATTTTCCAAATTTCGGGATGAAATTTCGTTATTAGGGGGGAAGTATGTAATACCCTGTAATTTTAGGCTTTATTAATTTGGGGATTTATTAAATTTAATGTGAGTTAATTATTTAATATAAATCCAAAAATTAATTATTTTTTAATTATTAACGTGATGTGAGTTAGTAATTATGGGAAACCGTTGTTGAATATTACTAATGAGTAAATTAATATAATATTGGTTCTATGAAATTTCACGAGTGAATAAAATGACAATTTTGGAAATTTAAGTCGGGACGCGCCTATGTCGCGTCGGGAATAAATGTTGATTAATAAAAATGAAATATTTATAAGTTATCTGTATGGTCATTTTGAGTACGTCAACGTGTCCGGAACGATCGAGATAGTCAGAAAAGTATACTCGGGGGTTTAGTTTGGGTCTCGGGGCGTTTTTAGGCCTATTTAACACCCCGGGGAGGGCATTTTGGACATTTTATATTTTTGGGTAATTAAACCCAAGAAAATTATAAGGCTATATCAACCATTTAGAAGATTCCTTTAGGGTTATCAGACTCAAAACCTTAGAATGGACATAGGAGAGGGAAGGAGAAAGCTTTCCAAGCAATCCAAGGCCAAAAAGTCATCCGATTGCACCGCCACCACCACCAATGCGTAGATCGCGCGACGGGGAACGCAACCACACCAAAATCGTCAGCAAACCATAATTCTAAAATTTCCAGGTAAGTATTTATCTTTCTTATTTTCGTTAATGCATCGTTCATGTTAGTCTAGGGTGATTAGGACGAGTTTGGTAGAAAAAAATCCATGTTGGGGATAGGAAAATCGCATGTAGAATTGATTTGAATGTAAATCAGGTAACCCCTTCATATCTAGAGGCTTAACCACGAAATTATGATGAATTAGGAGTAGAAATTTCTGGAAAAAGACTGATTAGAACCATGTTAAAGAAATTCTAGGGTTCTTGAGATTTTTATGAAGTTTTGGCCTATTAATCCATGGTTACTGATGAAAAATTTCATGCTTTATGTAGAAGATGAATAATATGGGTATATATTGATTCTAGTACGAATTTTAGGGAGTTTGGGTGTGTAAAATCTGGATTTGATTGAGGTTGGATTGTGAAACCCGTAACTGCTAATCTGCAGAATTCGCATACCTGTTTGATCGATCGATCGATCGACCCCTTCTGGCAGACTAATATTTCCCTTTTTAAATTTAATTGAATTTGATTTAATGAGAAATAACCCTTGGACACCCTTATTAAAATGTTTTGGGAGATAAAGAAGACCAGTAGGACTTATAAATAATTATGGGACCTTTAATGTAAAACGAGAGTTGAATTTTCGGGATATTTACATATAAGGGATGATGATATTATGTATTAAGGGGAGAGACGCGTAAGATAGTTACGTTGGAAATTAGATTACCTACTGAATTCTACACTTGAGAGGATAGAGTCCATGAGTGTTACGTAATAAGTTGGAATGATCCCTCAAATTAAAGTAAGAAATGAACGGTCATACGTGAGAACTAAATAATGAGAAATAAGGACAAATGTCGTAATTAGGGGATTAGAAATGTACCTAATTTGATATGGTAATAGTAGTTTAGTTATATGACTATGTTTATGCATATACTAACTATGTGTGAAAATCGTGCCCGTGCTACTTGTTATCCCTGAGGTTACCGCGCTGGGACGATCTTATCTCGATGTGCCTTTATCGGGGATATTGACTCGTAACCTAGAAGATAGAAATCCTTGGTACAGGCTATCGAATCGATAGTTCAGACGGTCCTAAGAGACGTCGGGGAATGTCCTATCCTCTTAGAGACTTGGAATCTATGCTTCGCCTCAATATTGTTTGTGTATGTGTTAATGCAGTTCAAGAGTGACTCTGAACCTGTATTTCCCTTAGTACGAGTGATACGGGGATTGGATAGCAGAGTATGCACGCACCATAATTTTTATGTGGGGTGCTGTTAAAATATATATATTATACGAGTATTTGATATATATATATATGAATTCCCGAAATTTCGAACTACCTACGGTGCTATGGTAGGTAAGAAATGAATAATGACTTCAAATTGGAAATATTTGTTTTGAAAAGTATAATCGAACACTAGAAACTTTATTAATAAATAAAGTTAAAATGAGAGCTTTGTTACTGAATGAAATTTTCCTCTTAAACAATTATATTGTTCAGTTTTAAATCTTACGAGTAACCTAAGATAAGTTAAACCATTGGGAAGTTTAGTGCGATATAAGATAAGTTAAACCGTTGGGGAAGATTAGTGCGATAGGTGTGCACATTAGAAGAGAGGTGAGAATTTCTCAAGAGAGTGTCGCACTAATATGTTGTTGCATTGGCCTGTAAACATTTTAAATACTTGCTAAACAAACTTTAAATCATTTACATTATCGGTCTCTGACCCTTTTATATTTTCCTTTCTCTCTTGTATCTATATGTATATATTACAGGTGCCCGGTCATAGGGGCGTCTTGCGTAGGATCCTTTGGAAGGAACGCACTGCAGCTTAGGTGGGAGTTGCAGGCCTCTTGCTTTGACGACTTCATTTATTTGATTCCACTCCTAGCTTATTTATTCAGTTGGGCATGTGTCGCCCATTCCCATTATCCATTTTTTTATTGGACATTGTGATTCATTTATTTCTAGTATTGTCACTTTGGGATTTATTACTGTCTGGATGTTTAACTTTAAATTTTAAATGTTGGGACTTAGTTGTTGAATGTTAAATTTATTTGGATTATATGTTCCATGATAATTGTGGTGTGATTCTTTAATATTGAATTGTTGTACTTAGTTAAATCTTGGTTTATAAAATAAAATTTGGAAAGTAATGTCTAAAAATGGTTTTGACACTTAGCTTAATTATTTAGGGTGTTTAAATTGGAAAAGTGTTTTTTCGACAGTGATGCTAAGAATGAACCAACTGTTCACCTTGATTTTAATTTAAAAAATGAGTGATCGCCCGGTATTTAATTAGGCGGGGTGTCACAGGTGGTATCAGAGCATCAGGTTCTAGTGTCCTTAGGATCTGTACGACTTATTTCGCTTTCAGCTTAACATTTTTGCTGTTAGGATTGTTGTATTCTTACTTTTACGTTTACGTCTTCAGCTATTTGAGATTTGATAATAACTGTAGACTAATAAATTTCTTCACGTTTCATATTCCTACGAGACGTGCACCAAAGGATAGGCATGCCCCAGTCGAGCAGCCAGCAGCTCCGGCACAGGGTACCATGAATGCTAATGAGGTAGCCAATATTGTTGCTCAGGTGGTGAATCGCGCTAGCGGTGGTACAGCAGGCTCCACCCCAGATTCAGGCAGTGGTGCCAATACATGCACAGCTTCCATCTGCATGGGAGCGGGTTAGGGATGCCTTTCAGAAGGCACATCCCCCTGAGTTCTTGGGTAGTTCAGATATTGTCATCGTCAACCAATGGAAGAAAGATATCCAGCGGCATCTTCGTATGTATGAGTGCACAGATGTGCAGAAACAGTTGTTGGCTTCCTTTAAGATGGTGGGGGCTGCTTTGCACTGGTGGGAGTCCACCACCACCTTGGAGGAGAGGGATACGATCCCGATTTAGTCATTCTGGGAGCGGTTTGATCGCAAGTACTTTCCACCCACCGTGCAGACTGAGATGAGGCAGAAATTATTGAACTTGAAGAAGGAGAATTCTACCGTTGCTGAGTATGAGGAAGAGTTAATGAGACTTCTCACCATAGTGCCAGATAAGGCACCTACTAAGGGTAAGAAGATGATGCTTTTTGTGGACGGGTTAGCTTGGAGGATCCGTCAGCACCTTATAGGGAATCTATCTCTGAGTACTTTCACTGATGTACTCAATGCTTCTTTACTACATTACCAGGATCACCGCTTCCATCTGCAGGGAAGCAAGCGAGCAGGAGAGTCCGGTGAGCATGGCAGGACAGGGGGTAGTGGCGCTGGTGGAGCACCGACATCCCAGGGACAGATTCGTCAGCATGAGCAGAGTTCCCATCAGGGGGACCCTGCCAAGCGCTTCCGATCAGGTGATTCTAGGCAGGGATTTGGGGGTTATAGGCAGGGTCAGCAGGGCCAGCAAGGCCAACACCGACAGTAGCAGGGTCAGCAGCAGGGCTAACAGCGTTTTCATCCGGGCCAACAGGGCCAGTGGCGGGATGGTAACGGCCAGCAGGGTCGTGGTCAGCAGGGTCAGAGGGGAGGTAACTTCAGAGGCCTATGTTTTGTGTGCGGCAAGCATGGCCATAAGTGCCCGGATTTCCCAGAGGGTGATAGGCCCCACAGCAGCAGGGTGCCCGTAATGAGCCACAGAGGCCACTTTTTCCAGCTGCCCTCCCAGCACCAGCCCAGGTACCAGCAATACCAGCCATTCCAGTAGTTCTAGTGTAGCAGGGGCAGTTACAGTATAGACGTGTCTATAACGTCCACCAGGAAGCAGCTCTATAGGTGGTTAGAGTTTGTAAAGGATTATCAGTTTGACATACAATACCATCTGGGGAAGGCCAACGTAGTTGCTGATGCGTTGAGCCGTAGACCGGAAGACGATGTAGCGAACGTCTAGAAAGCAAAGTGGAAGGAGTTGGGTCACCAGGATGCAGTAGCCCATTCCTTCATATCTATTATGACAGTGACACCCGAGATTTTTACGAGGGTAATACAGGCACAGACCGCAGACCCGTTTTGCCAGGAGCAGATTGTACGACTTTTAGCTGAGGGTGATGAGTCCTATTTTGTTAGTTCTGATGGGGGTTTGGGGTTTAATGGGAGATTGGTGGTTCCAGAAGGAGCATAATTACGTCATGCAGTGATGACCCAGTCTCATGGGTCCCGATTTACAGTACATGCTGGAGCAGATAAAATGTACCAGGATATGAGGCGGCAATACTGGTGGAGTGGGATAAAGAAGGACATTGCTGAATTCGTGTCCAAGTATTCTACCTACCAGCTGGTAAAGGTGGACCATCAGAAACCATCAGAGTTGCTTCAGCCATTGGAAATACCCGCGTGGAAGTGGGAGAGTATTTCCATGGACTTTATTACAGGGTTGCCTACATCACAGCGGGGCCACGACTCTATCTGGGTGATTGTAGATCGATTGACCAAGGTGGCTCATTTTTTTCTGGTGAGGACAGACTATACCACAGGTCAGTATGCTCAGTTGTTTATTGCTGAGATTGTCAGATTACATGGTGTGCCCCTGAATATTGTGTCAGATAGAGATAAGATTTTCGTGTCGCGTTTATGGGAGAGCTTTCAGGAGGCTATGGGTACAGAGTTGAGATTGAGTTCAGCTTATCACCCACAGACAGATGGACAGACAGAGCGTACTAATCAGATGTTGGAGGATATGCTACGTATGTCTGTTCTTGATTTTGGAGGAGGTTGGGAGCCACATCTTCCACTAGTAGAGTTCGCTTATAATAACTCTTATCAGTTCACGATTGACATGGCTCCATTCGAGTCTTTGTATGGTAGACCTTGTCGTTCCCCAACTTGTTGGCTAGAGGTGGAGGATAACAAGTTGCTAGGACCAGAGGTGATTCAGGAAACCTTCGCGAGGATAGAGATGATCAGGAGTCGCATTCGAGTAGCTCAAGACAGACAGAAAAGCTACGCCGATGCGAAACGGTTCTTCCGAGAGTTTAATGTGGGGGACCAAGTGTTACTACGTGTATCTCCTATGAAAGGAGAGATGAGGTTTGGGAAGAAAGGGAAATTGGCCCCGAGGTTCGTGGGACCATTTCCCATTATCGAGAGGATTAGGTCGGTAGCATACAGATTGGGACTGCCAAAGCATTTACATCGCATTCACGATGTATTCCACATCTCGTCATTGAGACGATATCTTCAGGATGATATGGCCCATACCCACATTACGATAGATGAGATAGACTTACAGCCTGACAGCTCTTACGAGGAGAGACCGGTGGCTATCCTAGACCGTAGCGAGAGGAGATTGAGGTCGAAGGTAGTTCCACCTGTACGGGTCCAGTGGGAGCATCATAATATGGAGGAATCCACTTGGGAGCGCGAGGCATATATGCGCGAGATCCAGATTTATTCTTACCAGGTATGCCTTATTTTCCGAATTTTGGGACGAAATTCCGTTATTAGGGGAAAGTATGTAATACCCCGTATTTTTATGCTTTATTAATTTGGGGATTTATTAAATTTAATGTGAGTTAATTATTTAATATAAATTCAGAAATTAATTATTTTTTAATTATTAACGTGATTTGAGGTAGTAATTATGGGAAACTGTTGTTGAATATTACTAATGAGTAAAGTAATATAATATTGGTTCTATGAAATTTCACGAGTGAATAAAATGATAATTTTGGAAATTTAAGTCGGGACGCGCCTGTGTGGCGTCGGGAATAAATGTTGATTAATAAAAGTGAAATATTTTTAAGTTATCCGTATGGTCATTTTGAGTGCGCCAACGTGTCCGGAAGGGTCGAGATAGTCAGAAAAGTGTACTCGGGGGTTTAGTTTGGGTCTCGGGGCGTTTTTAGGCCTATTTAACACCCCGGGAGGGCATTTTGGACATTTTGCATTTTTTGGTAATTAAACCCATGAAAATTATTAGGCTATATCAGCCATTTAGAAGAGTCCTTTAGGTTTATCAGACTCAAAACCTTATAACGGACATAGGAGAGGGAAGGAGAAAGCTTTTCAAGCAATCCAAGGCCAAAAAGTCATCCGATTGCACCGCCACCACCACTAACGCGTAGATCGCGCGACAGGGAACGCAACCACACCAAAATCGTCAGCAAACCATAATTCTAAAATTTCCAGGCAATTATTTATCTTGGTTATTTCGTTAATGCATCGTTCATGTTAGTCTAGGGTGATTAGGACGAGTTTGGTAGAAAAAAATTCATGTTGGGGATAGGAAAATCGCATGTAGAATTGATTTGAATGTAAATCAGGTAACCCCTTCATATCTAGAGGCTTAACCACGAAATTATGATGAATTAGGAGTAGAAATATTTGGAAAAAGACTGATTAGAACCATGTTAAAGAAATTCTAGGGTTCTTGAGATTTTTATGAAGTTTTGGCCTATTAATCCATGGTTACTGATGAAAAATTTCATGCTTTATGTAGAAGATGAATAATATGGGTATATATTGATTATAGTACGAATTTTAGGGAGTTTGGGTGTGTAAAATCTGGATTTGATTGAGGTTGGATTGTGAAACCCGTAACTGCTAATCTGCAGAATTCGCATACCTGTTTGATCGATCGATCGATCGACCCCTTCTGGCAGACTAATATTTCCCTTTTTAAATTTAATTGAATTCGATTTAATGAGAAATAGCCCTTGGACACCCTTATTAAAATATTTTGGGAGATAAAGAAGACCAGTAGGACTTATAAATAATTATGGGACCTTTAATGTAAAACGAGAGTTGTATTTTCGGGATATTTATATATAAGGGATGATGATATTATGTATTAAGGGGAGAGACGCATAAGATAGTTATGTTGGAAATTAGATTACCTATTGAATTCTACACTTGAGAGGATAGAGTCCATGAGTGTTACGTAATAAGTTGGAATGATCCCTCAAATTAAAGTAAGAAATGAACGGTCATACTTGAGAACTAAATAATGAGAAATATGGACAAATGTCGTAACTAGGGGATTAGAAATGTACCTAATTTGATATGGTAATAGTAGTTTAGTTATATGATTGTGTTTATGCATATACTACATATGTGTGAAAATAGTGCCCGCGCTACTTGCTATCCCTGAGGTTACCGCGCTGGGTCGATCTTATCTCGATGTGCCTTTATGGGGGATATTGACCCGTACCCTAGAAGATAGAAATCCTTGGTACAGGCTATCGGATCGATAGTTTAGACGGTCCTAAGAGACATGGGGGCATTGGTATACCATTGTGATGCCGGTTATCATATTAGTATTTATTTATTTATTTATTTAAAAAATTAAAAAATTAAAAAATTAAAAAATTAAAAAATTAAAAAATTAAAAAATTAAAAAATTAAAAAATTAAAAAATTAAAAAATTAAAAAATTAAAAAATTAAAAAAAAAATTTAAATTTTTTTTTCTTTTTCTTTCTCATATCTACTATGATTACTTATATGATCGGCATATCCTGTTGTATAGCTATGAAGCATGCTTTGAGTCATTGATTTATTATCCTTTAGCCCGTTATTGTTTGCATTGTGAATAGCATCATAAAATTAAACTGTGAAGCTTTGAGCATATACACAAATAATTATTTATGATTTGGTTTAAAAGCGTTTCAAATTCGTTATTCTAAGGCGCATGCTATACCCTTACAAAAGTGAAAATTGAGACTTATCATCATTTGTGAGCGTATACACCTACTCTATCTCTTTCTTGTCAATGAACTCGTTGACGATCTCATTTTCTTTTCATTTGATTGCATACTAACTGATTTATCACTTGAGCATGATTTTCAATGGTGTTGAGTCCCGCGAATCACATGAAACCATAGGAAATGATTATAGGCCCTTGTTGTTAAATCCACATGACCTTGACCTTTCCCTTAAATGTTTCCCTTAGTCAACCCCCTTGAGCCTTATTATTCCTTTCGTTTGAACCCCAAATCCCTTGTCCAACTCCACATTGGAGTCCTAAACCCTTATTTACTCCCCCCGTACCTTGATTAGGGATTGTTCCTAGGATTGAATGTTGTTGTTTATATGGATTGCAATCAAAGAAAAAGAAAAGAAAAGAGAAAATCAAAGAAAAAGAAAAGAAAAGAAAAGAGAAAAGAAAAGAGAAAGAAAAGAAAAGAGAAAATCAAAGAAAAAGAAAAAGAAAGGATAAATATCGAATAAAATGGGACCTTGTTGTTTCCCATTTCCCCTTGTGCATGAATATCAAAGTCTCATTCTCATGAATACATTGCTTGTGGAATTTGATTTCAATTCCTAAGTTGCCCATTAAATCCATTATCCCGCGCGATATTCCCGAATCTCCTTTGATCCTACACACATCCCGTTCTTTTCCAAACCCTAACCTAGCCTAAATTCTATACCCCTAAAAAGTCCTATTTGATCTTAGGGTGATGTGATTCAAAGGTCGAACATTAGCGATAATCTGTTTAAATGCTCTTCTCTTGGTTAATATGCGATATCCTTTCATGAGATTGTATTTTTCACTTTTATATTGCGTTCTTCATTGATGACATGTGTGTGGCCTAGTTTCCCTTTACAATTACTCTTAATGCCCGCATGTCCCGTGTGTGTTACATCCCATTTCTAAGTGTTTCATTTGTTGAGTGTAACGACCGGAGAGAACTTGAGTACGCATGCCTTAGCTTATATATGGATTTTGAAAGTTTTGCCAAATCTAAATTACCACATGTGTCCGCTTATTTCGCATTCCCATGGTTTCGATTTTTAGTTGAAGTTATTTGTTTAATGCCGATAATTGCCGTCTTTTGTGTGAGCTTCGTTCACTTTGTTGATAAATTGAGTTTCTTTGATATTTGTTGAGCTACGCATTGGATTTTGCAGTATCATAGTATGAGTTGATTTGATGTTTGTGGGTGTCATCCCTGGAAACCCTCACGAGACCTCACTCATCCCCTAGGGCCACCTAGGGGTTTAACGGCTTATTGCATACGCTAAATGCAATCGTTCGCCTACGAAAGTGGCATTTTTCCTTCGTTGTACATATTTCTTATATTTTGGTTGCGGTGTTGGACCTTGTTTCTTCATACTTCATTGCTCGGGACTAGCAATGTATAAGTTAGGGGGTGTGATTCGTCACTTTTATTGTATTTTATACCCCGTTAATTTGTACATTCTAGCATTCCCGTGCATGTATTTCCCAGTTCTTATACTCATTTATTGACTAACCCCTAAATTCATCATATATACTTTGTCTGTGTCTTTATTGAGCTTTTATAGGTCTCGGGAATGCATTTTGGGAAGTTTGGTTTTGATCCGGAAAGTTCCGTTGACACTTGCACAGTCGGGGGCATTTTAGTAATTTCAGCACTCGGGCTTTGTTCCCGATTTCTTCACGGAAGTTGTAGAACTTCTTCTCCTCTTCGCGTGTCCTCCGACGGTGCGTGAATCCGATCTCGAACGCAAAAGTTACGGAAGTTTCGGTGAAGCATGGAACAATTAATGCCTATACAGGCAACTCTTCTTTTTGCAGAAGGCCCGAATCGATTCGCCATTACCACCGAATCGATTCGGTCACTTGCAGGGGCTTTTCTCTACACTTCCGAATCGATTCGGATTTGCCACCGAATCAATTCGGCCCTGCATTTTCAGCTTTCTTCTTTTTACTAGTTTGCCATTTTGGTGGATTTTTGGGGATATATCACTTGTATTTCCTCTTTTAGAAACCAGATTACTTTTGTTTGGATATTTAGTAAGATAGAAAAACACTCTCTTCTCTCTCCTAGGTCAAGCTCATTTATGGCTTTCACCAACTTGTAAGGCTTTGATTGCTTGTTGAATAGTTGTGATTAATGCAAGATAAGTTCAATTACTCCATCTCTTCTTGTTCCACTAGCTCTAAATTGCATTGAATTCCATCCTTTGTATTGATTTGAGTTTTAACTAGATAACTAATTCAAGTATGTTGTTAACTAGCATGTGTAGTTTAGTTTTAATTATGAGTAGCTAGACTTGTGATTGGGGATCAATATCCCACCTTGGATGCTTGAACTTAATATCTAGGGTTTGGTTTTTAATTGTTCTAATGGAACTTCATGTGTTGGTTTTGGAGTATCATAGTTTCTTAACTTCCCTTGTCATGCAAGGGCTAGTGTTTGAAGCTTTACTACAAACTCAACCCATCTAGCAATAATTAATTAAACCCTAATCCTCCATTGTTGAGTTCATTCTCTACATGGTTGATGTTCGGACTTAATTAGTTATGCTCGATTAGAATTAATTTAATCAAGCCCTATAATCCCCTTCCTTGTGAATCCGAGGTGGGAGAATGATCCTCAATCCCCTTAATTTCTTGAACTCAAGCTTACCTTAGTTCTTTTCATTAGTTCCGTAATTAGTTGTTAATCATCTGTTCATTAATAGCATGTTAGTTTAGAGGTTACATCTCAATCACCTTTCCAAATCACAAATCATCTTTTACACTTTAACATTTTGTGACATTTAGAGAATCTCGTTGCCCCAATCTAGTTCTCTTAGGAGCGTTCAATCCCTGTGGATCACGATTCCGTACTTACCGGATTCTACTTGTTGCGATTAGATTTGCACTTGAATCACAAGCCATATTTTGGGCGCACCAAGTTTTTGGCGCCGTTGCCGGGGATTGGCAACTAACTTATGGTTTAGAAATTCTCTTTACACTAATCATTCCCTGTGGTCACCGTGACAACACGGTTTCCAGAATAATCAATCCAAAAGCACTTGTAAATGCAAGACGAGCGTAGTAGCAATTTAAATCCTGTTTGCGAACCCTCGTCTAGTGAGCCCTCGGACTATTGGAGACCTTTACCATCGGTTTCTCGTTCTAGTTCGATCTCATCTTCTTCGTACACTTGGGCTCACTCTGAACCCACAACAATGTCCGATAATGTAAGTGAACATGGTAGTCAGGGGATTGCACCCGAACCCCCTTATAGGACTATGCGTGATTACTTACAACCGGAGAGGACCACCTCTCCGTCTTGCATCATCTTTCCATACAATGCCGCGCAATTCCATTTCCGAAATGGAATGATCCAATTACTTCCAACTTTCCACGGCATGGAAAGTGAACAACCTTATCTTCACGTGAGAGAGTTTGAGGAGGTGTGCGCTACTTTTAGCGACCAAAATTGCCCTCTAGACGTCACACGACTCAAACTCTTCCCATTTTCCTTAAAGGACAAAGCCAAAACTTGGCTTTGGTCCTTGGCTCCTAATTCCATAGGGAGTTGGCGCGAAATGCAAGCACAATTTTTGAAGAAATTCTTTTCTACTCATCGCACCAACTCCCTAAAGGGTCAAATCCAAACCTTCGCTCAAGCCGAAGGCGAATCATTTGAGAGATGTTGGGAGAGGTTTAACGAGGTGCTTCATAAGTGCCCACATCATGGGTTCGAAAAGTGGAGATTAATCTCCTTTTTCCACAATGGCCTCACCCTCAATGCAAAACAAATGGTGGAGACTATGTGCTCCGGCGAGTTTTTCGGTTTGGATCCGGATGATGCGTGGGCACATTTTAAATATTGTGCCGAGACCACCCAAGCTTGGGACACTTCGGACCCTAGCAAAACCAATGCCCGGTCATCCAATCCACCTTCATCTAGCCATGGCATATATCACCTTGCCGAAGGAGATGATATGTCATTAAGAGTAGCCCAACTTTCCAAGCGTATCGAGGCAATGGATGCCAAATCTCGGGAACCTTCCCATCCTTCTCCCTCACATGTAGAGGAGTCTTGTGCCATTTGCGACGTTGACGATCACTCAACGAGGGATTGCCCAACAATCCCAGCATATAAAGTGATGCTTCACGATCAAGCCAACGCGATGGACACTTACAAGAAACAATACATGACTCCTTTAGGTGAGGGCTATAATCCTTCGTGGAGAAACCATCCGGGTTTCTCTTATGGGCAGCCCCAGCATTCTCAAAATCCACCTCCCCCGAATTATCAAAATCATCCCCCACCTCATAATTTTCAGCAAAGCCACAAAAACTTGGTGCGCCCAAAATTTGGCTTGTGATTCAAGTGCAAATCTAATCGCAACAAGTAGAATCCGGTAAGTACGGAATCGTGATCCACAGGGATTGAACGCTCCTAAGAGAACTAGATTGGGGCAACGAGATTCTCTAAACGTCACAAAATGTTAAAGTGTAAAAGATGATTTGTGATTTGGAAAGGTGATTGAGATGTAACCTCTAAACTAACATGCTATTAATGAACAGATGATTAACAACTAATTACGGAACTAATGAAAAGAACTAAGGTAAGCTTGAGTTCAAGAAATTAAGGGGATTGAGGATCATTCTCCCACCTCGGATTCACAAGGAAGGGGATTATAGGGCTTGATTAAATTAATTCTAATCGAGCATAACTAATTAAGTCCGAACATCAACCATGTAGAGAATGAACTCAACAATGGAGGATTAGGGTTTAATTAATTATTGCTAGATGGGTTGAGTTTGTAGTAAAGCTTCAAACACTAGCCCTTGCATGACAAGGGAAGTTAAGAAACTATGATACTCCAAAACCAACACATGAAGTTCCATTAGAACAATTAAAAACCAAACCCTAGATATTAAGTTCAAGCATCCAAGGTGGGATATTGATCCCCAATCACAAGTCTAGCTACTCATAATTAAAACTAAACTACACATGCTAGTTAACAACATACTTGAATTAGTTATCTAGTTAAAACTCAAATCAATACAAAGGATGGAATTCAATGCAATTTAGAGCTAGTGGAACAAGAAGAGATGGAGTAATTGAACTTATCTTGCATTAATCACAACTATTCAACAAGCAATCAAAGCCTTACAAGTTGGTGAAAGCCATAAATGAGCTTGACCTAGGAGAGAGAAGAGAGTGTTTTTCTATCTTACTAAATATCCAAACAAAAGTAATCTGGTTTCTAAAAGAGGAAATACAAGTGATATATCCCCAAAAATCCACCAAAATGGCAAACTAGTAAAAAGAAGAAAGCTGAAAATGCAGGGCCGAATTGATTCGGTGGCAAATCCGAATCGATTCGGAAGTGTAGAGAAAAGCCCCTGCAAGTGACCGAATCGATTCGGTGGTAATGGCGAATCGATTCGGGCCTTCTGCAAAAAGAAGAGTTGCCTGTATAGGCATTAATTGTTCCATGCTTCACCGAAACTTCCGTAACTTTTGCGTTCGAGATCGGATTCACGCACCGTCGGAGGACACACGAAGAGGAGAAGAAGTTCTACAACTTCCGTGAAGAAATCGGGAACAAAGCCCGAGTGCTGAAATTACTAAAATGCCCCCGACTGTGCAAGTGTCAACGGAACTTTCCGGATCAAAACCAAACTTCCCAAAATGCATTCCCGAGACCTATAAAAGCTCAATAAAGACACAGACAAAGTATATATGATGAATTTAGGGGTTAGTCAATAAATGAGTATAAGAACTGGGAAATACATGCACGGGAATGCTAGAATGTACAAATTAACGGGGTATAAAATACAATAAAAGTGACGAATCAGACATGCGCTATCCTCTTAGAGACTTGGAATCTAGGCTTCGCCTTAATATTGTTTGTGTATGTGTTAATACAGTTCGAGAGTGACTCCGAACTTGTATTTCCCTTAGTACAAGTGATACGGGGATTGGATAGCAGAGTATGCACGCACCATAATTTTTATGTGGGGTGCTGTTAAAATATATATATTATAGGAGTATTTGATATATATATATGAATTCCTGAAATTTGGAACTACCTACGGTGCTATGGTAGGTAAGAAATGAATAATGACTTCAAATTGGAAATATTTGTTTTGAAAAGTATAATGGAACACTGGAAACTCTATTAATAAATAATGTTAAAATGAGAGCTTTGTTTCCTCTTAAACAATTATATTGTTCAGTTTTAAATCTTACGAGTAACCTAAGATAAGTTAAACCATTGGAAAGTTTAGTGCGATATAATATAAGTTAAACCGTTGGGGAAGATTAGTGCGATAGGTGTGCACATTAGAAGAGAGGTGAGAATTTCTCAAGAGAGTGTCGCACTAATATGTTGTTGCATTGGCCTGTAAACATTTTAAATACTTGCTAAACAAATTTTAAATCATTTACACTATCGGGCTCTGACCTGTTTATATTTTCCTTTCTCTCTTGTATCTATATGTATATATTACAGGTGCCCAGCCACAGGGGCGTTTTGCGTAGGATCCTTTGGAAGGAACGCACTGCAGCTTAGGTGGGAGTTGCAGGCCTCTTGCTTAGACGACTTCACTTATTTTATTCCACTCCTAGCTTATTTATTCAGTTGGGCATGTGTCGCCCATTCCCGTTATCCATTTGTTTTATTGGACATTGTGATTCATTTATTTCTAGTATTGCCACTTAGGGATTTATTACTGTCTTGATGTTTTACTTTAAATTTTAAATGTTGGGACTTAGTTGTTGAATGTTAAATTTATTTGGATTATATGTTCCATGATAATTGTGGTGTGATTCTTTAATGTTGAATTGTTGTACATATTTAAATCTTGGTTTATAAAATAAAATTTGGAAAGTAATGTCTAAAAATGGTTTTGACACTTAGCTTAATTATTTAGGGTGTTTAAAATGGAAAAGTTATTTTTCGACAGTGATGCTAAGAATGAACCAACTGTTCACCTTGATTTTAATTTAATAAAGGAGTGATCGCCCGGTATTTAATTAGGCTGGGTGTCACAACGTCCATCTTTTTCACCCGATTTTCCCTCCCCGATTGACAAGGAGGGACGGAGTCACGCATTCGGATAACGGACTCTCGGTTCTTACCAAAGTACCGAGTCCGCATATTTTTCTTCCATGTCTTGTGTTTCTCCCTCAACTGCTCCAAGACGGAATCACGTAATTTTGGATCCAGGCTGAATTGTTCCTGTCCAATAAATACAATGTTAGTTGCGAATAAATATAAATATAAATATAAATATAAATATAAATATAAATATTAAATGAAATTGAAATTGAAATTGAAATATTCATATAAATAGAAATTGAAATACATTACCTGTAGTGCCACCCAAATAGCTAACTTGAGCTCATTTGGCACCTCCCTCCAACTAGTGTACCCCTGGTCGGTGATCGTCTTTACCAGCTCGAGGGATCTCGCTAATAGCCCCGTCTTATTCTCGATGGCCATCCCTAATTTTCCTTATTTTGGTAGCCTAGGGGCCGAGGAGCCCTCGTCGCCTTCGCTACCACCGAGCCCAAATGACATCATAATCAGCATCATCATCCTCGCCTTAATAATTGAAGGAGACATTTTCTGTAAAAAAAAATCTTGTTATTAGTACAAATTAAAATGAATTAGAAGAAGATATGCAAATATGTATAATTACTATAAATACAAATGAATTATTAGTATTTAACACCTTAATTCTGAATTCCAAAACAACAGCATCTAACGCATAATATGTATAATTATCGAAACATCCCCACCCCCACCCCTACTGCCCACACACACGCACACTACACAAGAATGAAAATGATAAAGTGAAAATCAATTAAAATCATTAAAAATGGATTGATAAAGTACAAATTGGAATATTTATTATAAATTGAAAAATTGTTTCAAATTCGGGTTATTATAAAAATGAATTGATATTCAGTAGGAGTAGCCAAGTCATCCACACTACTATTTAGATGCTTTGTCACATGTAGGACAGTTGACCACGACTCGTTGTTGATATACTCCGAGTAAAACACTTGGTTGACGTTTTGAAATGCACAAACAAACGGTTCATCGTTCACATGGTCGTTACTCTTCAACTCGGGCAGGTCAACCATGATCAAATTGGTGTCAGGATCAACTTTACAAGCATTTTTATCCTCAACTCTTACCCGATCACAGTAAAATACAACCTCTTTAAAGCTTATATAATCCAATTCAAATATATTTCGAATTACACCATAGAAAGTCATTTCATCTTTAACGAGGTTTTTATCTTTTGCGCTCACTCGAAAGAAAGTAAGAGCCTTGTATGAAATGCTCGAGTTCTGTACATTTTTACTTTACTCGTACACTTTTGCGCCGAATACGTAACCGTTCAATCGATACTTTTTGTACTCTTGTGCCATGAACAAGGGTCCAGTGGATAGACGAGCAAGCCTTGATGTCGCAACACCCGTCTTTAAGAGATGAGAATATAGATAAATTAATTAGATTAGTTGTAAAGTTTGGGTGTAATGTAACATTATATAACGACCATTTTCATTATAATTACCTCTTATGACAACCATAACCTGAATTCGTTGTCTGATTGTACCATTATTTTTCGTCTTTTATTGCTCTCATAGGCTTCATATTTTCTGCATATTACAAAATTAATCATGTATACAATAATTTAAAATATTATAAAATAATTAAGACTTAAAATAATTTAAACTTACTTTTTCCATTCTTCGACATCTTCATGTGTGTCAAATAGATAAGGAGCTACTTGTTCATGTTGCAAACTCGTTAATTTCACTCGTTTTCCCATCACATGACCATCATCATCGATGAACTCATCAGTGTCATCAATGCTAGTTGAGTCAGACATATATTCCCGAGTATAAATTGATGACTCCATGGTGATGTATTCCTCTGCAATTGATCCTGCAATGTATCGCGTATTCTTGACGTAATCTTTAAAAACTTTCATCAATCTTTCAAACGGATACATCCATCGATATCTAATTGGACCACAAAGAAGTGCCTCGTCTCATAGGTGTACCAATAAGTGAAAACTTATGGTAAAGAATGCTGGGGGAAAGTACTTCTCCAACCCACAAATCGCTTCGGTCATCGCCAATTTTGCGGCCACTATGTGTTCTCGATTGACTACCTTCTCACACAAAAATGAGAAGGTAATACTAATTTGCATAATTTCCCTCCACAAATCCTTGTGCTTGGAGAAATAGTGCTTACACAATAGAGGAACCAATTGCATTATCATATGCCAATCGTGGGACTTACACTTATGTAAATCATGAGTAGCATAATTCACAATCCTTTACAAGTTGGACAACAAATTAGATGGGCCCTTCAAATTATATATTGTGTCTAAAAGCACCTTCCTTTCCTCACTCGTCAAAGTAAACAAACTAGGGGGAATTATTTTCCTTCCCATACTATCTTCTTTCAACCATAGTTGTGGCTTAAGTTTCAACGATTTAAGGTCTTTTCGTGCATTTTGTCCATCCTTCGAATGACTCCCCCCAAGGTAAGTGCCCATAATATGTTCAGCGAGGTTCTTCTCTGCATGCATCACATCCAATACATGGCGCACTGGGTTATTCTTCCAATAAGGCAAGTCAAATAAAATTGACCTCCTAGACCATGCCTTTCTTGTCTCAGTTTCATTCCCAGTTGGGGTCTTCTTATGCTTGACATTCTTAAATTTGGTATTCTTACCTGGAATATTAAGGCCACATTCAGAAGATTCACTTTCATTTTTTAAACCTAAAATTTGTCTCGGTGGTAGCCTATGTTAAACCCTGCCCGATAAAAAATTGGAACCTTTATCAAATCTCAAACTATGAGCCGGGGGTAAAAACCTCCTATGGCAATGGTATACATTTTTTTAGATAGCGGATAGACGAAGAGACTCAGTCTCCTCTCCACAAATAGGATACCCCAAATAACCATGTACTACACAACCGGATAATGTCCCATACGCTGGAAAATCATGAATTACCCACATCAACATAGCTTTCAGTGCAAACTCTTCTTTTCTAAAAGAGTCAAATGATTTCACACCCTATTCCCACAACTCATTTAATTCTTCTACCAAAGGATCCAGGTAGATAGCGATGTCATCACTTGGTGCCTTTGGCCTAGGTATCAAACTATTCTTCATAACATGATAGTTATTCGGAAGCGTATTCTCCGTGGGTAGTAAGCCCTTCACCCAATTTAGAATTCCTGTCGCGCTATTGCCAGACAAACCGTACTGCTTCTTCAAACTGTGCGAACCAACCATGGCATGTAAAGTTGTTTGATCTTTCTCACAGCCAGAGTATAACGGTTGGGTCGCCTTAAACTTTAAACTTTGATAGTCATCGTCAAGGTTTATCGCGATATCTTCACGAGCACTTAAACCTTGTACATCATCAATAACCTCATTCTCCTCCGCTTCATAAACTCAAAACGCATCATCAACTAAATCATCTAACATATTATGATCTACGTCGTCCCCTTCTACATCTATCCTACTTGTTGAAGGTTGTTGTGAAGGTTATTCGGGGACAAAAAGAACTTTCAATTCATTGTGAAAACTCCGAAATCGATAAATATCTTGCATACCACATCTTAACAAATGTAGTTCAACTGTTTTCTTCTCAAACACCTTACCATTCTTACACCTAGCACACGGACACGGAAACTCTTCATCATTACGACATCTCTTTGCCGATTTCACAAATTCATTAGCACCTCTGCGAAACACATCCCCCATTCTATTTGTCTCACCCATCCACTCTTTGTATTTCAAATATCCTATCACAGCTACCACAACTAATCACCTATTGAAGGTAAGATGTGTATATTCATGGATTAGCATAAACAAAATTTAGATTTATAGTATGTTTCATTTAATTATGTCTTCTTTATATTCGATTTTTAAATTTCAAATTCAAATTCAACTTATAATAGAAATTCCTATTTCCTCCATCCCCTCTATAGGGTGAGTGGTCCTATCCCATTCAAGACCATATATTTCTGTAATATACTTGACAGCTCATGCGCATTGTTACGATTTTATAAACATATATCCCCGTAGTTCTCCAAGTACACAACGTAGATTGGCAAGTGTGAGTGTTATTTCAATTGATCAATTGAAATAACAGTCACACTTGTCAATCTAGTATATACCTAGAGAACATTAGGATATGACTGCTGAACTTACTCTAAAAGTAACAACTTTAAGTCACTAAGAATATTATTGTACAGAAATTATGTAGTCCCAAATTGTCCAAATAGGAAAATTCGAGAGATCTCATTACAGGGGTCATGACTCTCGAAAAGGTCTAAGTGCTATTGAATGCGTATGCTTAAGAACTAGAAGGCTAGTATCTATGCGCACTATATGTAATTTCAAGTATGTTTCATTTAATTATCATACTATAGATATATATACATATATACATATATAGTTCGTGATACACAGTAATTTTTAAAAAAAGTTGAAAAATCCCACCCCCATATGGACAATAATCCACTCGTCATGCCACTTTTAAAATTAACCAACCGAACATCGATCCACTACAATCCAACCGCAATGGAAACAACAAATGTGTATCCTATGCTCCTTCTAATTCATCTACTCAATTAATTCTTTTCATAAATTAAACTAACAATTAAAGTATACAATTATTAATTTACTAATTTACAATGAGGGGCAATCCTACTTGCATATGAAAGGGGCACTAATTATTAATTTACTAAAAAAATTAACAACCAATCAATATTTAATCAATCAATTCTTTTACAAGGGGCACTACAATATGAGGGGTAATATCTAATAAATCAATAAAAATTTAATTAAAAAAAACACATACACGCACATATACACACACACACCCCCTTCCCACCTTCCCCCTTTCCCTCAGCCCTCCCCCCTCCCCCCTCCCCCTGCCACTACCCACCACACACACACGCATATACATTGTTCGTGATACAAAGTAACTTTAAAAAAAATTGAAAAATACCACCCCCATATGGACAATAATCCACTGGTCATGCCACTTTTAAAATTAACCAACCGAACATCGATCCACTACAATCCAACCGCAATGGCAGCAACAAATGTGTATCCCGTACTCCTTCTAATTCATCTACTCAATTAATTCTTTTCATCAATTAAACTAATAATTAAAGTATACAATTATTAATTTACTAATTTATAATGAGGGGTAATCCTACTTGCATATGAAAGGGGCACTGATTATTAATTTACTAAAAACACTAACAACCAATCAATATTTAATCAATCAATTCTTTTACAAGGGGCACTACAATATGAGGGGCAATATCTAATAAAACAATAAAAATTTAATTAAAAAAATACATACATGCACATATACACTCACATAACCCCACATCCCCTGCCCCCTCCCCCTGCCACTGCCCGCCACACACGCGCACACACACACACACACACACACACACACACACACTATACATTGTTCGTGATACAAAGTAATTAAAAAAAAAAAAGTTAAAAAATCCCACCCCCATATGGACAATAATCCACTAGTCATGCCACTTTTAAAATTAACCAATCGAACATCAATCCACTACAATCCAACCGCAATGGAAACAACAAATGTGTATCCCGTACTCCTTCTAATTCATCTACTCAATTAATTATTTTCATCAATTAAACTAACAATTAAAGAATACAATTATTAATTTACTAATTTACAATGAAGGGCAATCCTACTTGCATATGAAAGGGGCACTAATTACTAATTTACTAAAAAAATTAACAACCAATCAATATTTAGTCAATCAATTCTTTTACAAGGGGCATTATAATATGAGGGGCAATATCTAATAAACCAATAAAAATTTAATTAAAAAAAACACATACACGCACATATACACACACACAGCCCCCCTGCCCCCTCCCCCTTCCACTTCCCACCACACACGCGCACACACACACATATACATTGTTCGTGATACAAAGTAATTTTAAAAAAAGTTGAAAAATCCCACCCCCATATGGACAATAATCCAGTGGTCGTGCCACTTTTAAAATTAACACCGTAATGGCAACAACAAATGTGTATCCCGTACTCCTTCTAATTCATCTACTCAGTTAATTATTTTCATCAATTAAAGTATACAATTATTAATTACTAATTTACAATGAGGGGCAATCCTACTTGCATATGAAAAGGGCACTAATCATTAGTTTACGAAAAAAATTAACAACCAATAAATATTTAATCAATAAATTCTTTTACAAAGGCACTACAATATGAGGGGCAATATCTAATAAACCAATAAAAATTTAATTAAAAAAAATACATACACGCACATATACACACACACACACACCCTGCCCCCACCTGCCACTGCCCACCACACACGCACACACACACACACATGCACATACACACACACACACATATATATACACACACACAATGCCCCCTACCCCAACCATGCCCCCTACCCCCCACCCCCACGCATATATACACAACACATGCACACACACATGCACATTTACACACACATATATACACACATGCACATATACATAAATGGAAGAGAAATAGAGAGAGAAAACATACCAAAATCGTAGAGAGAGAGAGAGAGAGAGAGAGAGAGAGAGAGAGAGAGAGTGCAATCGCTTAGAGAGAGAGAGAGAGAAATGGAGGGAAGAGAAATCGATGGGAAAAAAGAAGAGGGAAGGGATTTTTACTAAAAGAATTATCACAGACATCTCACGATCATTGACCATGACAACATTATAGGATTGTCACGGTCAATGACCGTGACAAGTTCGTGACACTGTACTTGGCACGGACTTGGCACGATCATTATCCGTGACAAAAATGCATATTTTTTTGTAACAATCCGGTTGAAGGGTGTCAATTTGACCATTTTGGTAATTTACAGCGCCACTTGTGTCTAGTGGAGTGTACGAAGAGGCAAAAGCAGATGTTAGAGACGTTCAGGTTTTTTAGAGCCACTTTGCAGTGGTGGGAGTCGGTTACCACTGCAGATTAGAGAGACATGATGATTATCACAGAGTTCTGAGAGCAGTTCGACCGCAAATACTTCTCGCGAGTAGTGGAGGCAGAGTTGCAAAAGAAATTTGGGGAGGTAACATAGGGAGACTGCTCGGTAGATGAATATGAGGAGGAGTTCACCCACTTGGCAATTTTTTTGTCAGACGAGGTGAGAAATGAGGATCGAAAGAAGGCACTGTTTATGGATGGTTTAGCCTGGAGGATCAAGCAACATTTATTTGGCAACCCTGCACTGGTAACGTATATCGATGTCGTCAATGTAGCATTACTATATTGCTAGAACCACCATTTTCATCTGAGGGGGAGCAAGAGGTTTGGGGAGACCATCCAGTCTGGCAGGACCGGGGGGAGTAGTGCCAGTGGGGCACCCTAGGAGCAGGCAGGGATATAGCAGGGGCATGATTCCTGACAGGGGGATCATGCCAAGAGATTTAGGACTGGAGGCTATAGTACAGGTGGGTAGGGTTTTAGGCAGGGCCTGTAGGGTCCTAATCAGGAACAGGTTCATCAGGGTCGTCAGGGCTAAGGGAACTAGGGGAGCCCAGTAGGACCAAGGCCATCAGGGCCAACATCAGTGCCAAGAGGGCCAGCGACCGAGGCAATTCCAGGGTCTTTGCTTCATATGTTGCTAGCTGGTTCACAAGAAGAGGAATTGTCAACACCAGGGTAGGGCTCAGAAACAAGGTGCCCAACAGGGGAAGCAGGGCTCTGCTAGCTCCATCTCCAGCACCAGCATCGGCCCCACAACAACAGTAAGGCCAGATTCACTATGAGCATATGTATAATGTTCGGGATGTACCTATGCCTCCAGCAGTGGAGGGTATGTTTCCTATCAATGGGTCTGAGGGTACAGTACTTTTTTATATGGGGGCCTCACACTCTTTTACTGCTACTAGATTTGCACGAGTTGTTGGTCTTTTAGAGATAGCCGGCACTCGTCTTATGTGTGTGGAGTCTCCATTAGGTAGTGGGTCACTCATTCACTTAGTATGTAGAGGGGTAGACATCATTATTGGGAGACTTAGTTTAACAATAGACCTACTTGTGTTAGATATGGAGGGGTATGATGTTATCCTAGGTATGGATTGGTTGGTTGGCTACAATGCGATAGTAGATTACTACGAGAGGACCATAATGTTCTCTATTTCAGGGAAGGAGATGTTCCTCGTGGTGATGCCTCTGCCCGAGGGAGGATCATGCACCCACTTATATTAAATTGAGGAGTAGACCTCGCAGGAAATAGTGGTACCATTAGACTTGATTCCAGTAGTGAGGGAGTTTAAGGATGTATTCCAGGAGATACTCGGGCTACCACTAAGCCAAGAAATCAAACTTATTATCGACTTTGCACCTGGGACGAGACCAATAACCAAAACATTGTAGTGTATGTCTCCTTTAGAGATGCGAGAATCGAGGGAGCAGATTTAGCAGCTCTTAGGGAAGGGTTTCATTCGGTAGAGCACATCAACATGGTGCACTGATGTTATTTATGAAAAATAGGGATGGTTTGATTCGCTTGTGTGTGAATTACAGGGAGCTGAACAAGGTCACGATACGGAATAAGTATCAATTGTCGAGGATAGATGACCTATTTGATCAATTGAGAGGGCGACGTATTTCTCCAAGATTGGTTTGAGGTTAGGATATCACCAGTTGCGCATTCGAGAGAAGGACATGCCAAAGATCTCTTTTCTATATCGATATGGATCATATGAGTTTAGGGTGATGCCATTTGGTCTCACCAATGCGCTAACAGTGTTCATGGACCTCATGAACACGGTATTTAGAGAGTTTCTGGATCAATTCGTGATTATATTCATAGACGGCATTTTGGTCTACTCTCATACTGAGGAGGATCATGCAGAGCACTTACGGTTGATTCTACGGACATTATGGGACCACCAATTATACGCCAAATTTGAGAAATATGGATTTTAGCTACGAGAGGTATAGTTTCTTGGCCACATCATCTTGGATAGGGGTATTTCCATCGATCCGAGAAAGGTATCGACGGTGAGGGAGTGGGAGCAGCCCATAACACCGATAGAGGTTCGCAGCTTCTTGGGGTTGGCCGGGTATTATCACCGATTAATTACAGGGTTCTCAAAGATTGCAGGTCCTTTAATGAACATGAATCTTAAGGGAGTTCCATTTGTATGGAGTGATCATTATCAGCTAGCATTTTATGAGCTAAAGGATAAGTTGACGTGAGCGTCGGTACTTGCATTTCCTAGGAGTGGGGTGAAGTATCGGGTCTACAAGGATACATACTTGCAATGACGTGGGGGTGTATTACAGAATAAAGAGAGGGTTGTAGCTTATGAGTCCCGAAAGCTTAAGCTCCATAAGAAGAATTACTCCACCCACGACCTTGAGTTGGCAGCTTTGAGGATATGGAGACACTATTTATTGGGAGAGCAGTTTACATTATTCATGGTCCATAAGTCACTTCAGTATCTCTCCACATAAAAGGATCTGAACAGGATGCAGAGTCGATGGCTAGAGTTTGTGAAGGATTACCAGTTTAATATACAGTAACATCCTGGTAAGGCTAAGTTAATAGAAGACACGTTGAGCCGATGACCTATTGGAGAGTTAGGGAAGGTCTGGGAAGTGAAGTGGAGGGAGATTTGACACGATGATGAGGTCTCCAAAGCATGCATATTAGTTTTATCTATCACTCTCGAGATTGCCATGTGAGTAGTGAAAGAACAAGTAGAGGATCAGTACTTCCAGAACAGGGTGCGCTAATTATTAGACGAGGGTAAAGAGTCCTATTCGGTTATTTCAGAAGGTGACTTATGTTTTAATGGGAGGCTTGTTGTGCCAGAGGATGAGGATCTGAGACAGGCAGTTATGGTAGAGTCATATGGTTCAAAATTTACGGTACGTCCCGACGGAGATAAGATGTATCAGGATATGAGGAGATAATACTGGTGGTCCGGGATGAAGAGATACATAACAAAGTTTGTCTCAAAGTGTGTTACATGTCATCTTATGAAAGTTCACCATCATAGGCCTTCAGGGATACTACAACCCTTGGAGATTATCGTGTGGAAGTGGGAGAGAATTTTGATGGACTTTATTACTAGGCTACCGACATCACAGCGAGGTTACGATTCCATTTGGGTGATAGTGGATTGGCTGACCAAGGTGGACCACTTCTTGCCAATCCGCATCAACTATGAGACGAGTCAGTACATGAAGTTGTTCATTATCGAGATAGTTAAGCTTCATAGGGTGCCAATTAACATTGTGTCTGATAGAGATAAGATCTTCGTGTCTCACTTCTGGCAGATCCTTCAGGAGGCCATGGTTACAGATTTGAGGTTGAGTATGGCATATCACCCACAGACAAATGAACAAACTGAGAGGGTGAATCAGATGCTAGAGGACATGTTGAGGATGTGTATCTTGGATTTCGAGGGATGTTGGGAGGGATAACTTCCACTGGTAGAGTTTGCATATATTGGCATGGCACCGTTTGAGGCATTATATGGGAGATCTTATCATTCGCCCGCCTGCTGGCTAGAAGTGGGAGACAATAAGTTATTGGGGCCCGAGATGATACATGAGACTACTTCCAAGATTGAGCTAATTTGGGAACGTATCCGGAGAGCTCAGGATAGACAGTAGAGTTACCGTAGACACATCGAGTTAGAGGTTGGTGACCAGGTATTAGTACGGGTGTCGCCTATGAAGGGAATCACGAGGTTCGACAAGAAGGTTAAGCTAGCACCTAGATATGTGGGGCAATTTCCTATTATCTAGAGAGTGGGATCAGTAGCCTACATATTGGTCTTATCAAAACATCTTCAGTGGATAGACGATGTGTTCCATGTGTCATCGCTGAAGAAATATAGGTGTATCGAGAGATCTTTTTAGCATATGCCACTCGAGGAGATCAATTTATAGCCAAACATCTCATATGAGGAGAGGCTCGTGGCTATTCTGTATCGTAGTGAGCGTAAACTACAGTCCAAGGTGGTACTAAGAGAGCGAGTTCAGTGGGGGCACCACAATATTGATGAGTTGATATGAGAGCGGGAGGATGACATGCGAGAGCAGTATCCAAGGTTGTTCACCGCAGGTATGTCCTAATTTCGGGGACAAAATTCATTGGCAAGAGGGGGAAGTATGTAATACCCCGTATTTTTGTGTATTCTAAATTTAATTAATTGAGTAAATTAATTAGTTTTATATTATATTACGCGAGTGAATTAATTTAATCAAATTAAATCATGTTATGAGTAATTATTTATTAATTGAGATAGAATGATTAATATTATGAAATGAATTTACTAAGTGAATAGTAAATTAGTTACAGTGATTATAACACGTCATAGCGAGTGATATTGGCGTAGTTGGATTTTATCTCAACCGAGAGTCGCGCATAGACTAAAGTGAGGTAGAGATGGGAAATATATTTAGAGTAACTCGGATGATGGTTTCAAAGACACATATGATTTTGAAAGGATCGAAATAGTATACCCGGGGGTATAGTTTGGGTTCCGAGTCAATTTTAGACCAAATCGGCACCTATTGAGAGCATTTTGGTCACTTGGAAAATTAAGCGTGAGAGACCTACGAATTTTTTAGTTTTATATCATATGATAAAAAGGTGAGGCTAGGTTTATAAGCTTTACAACATAAGAGATACCATTTGAGATCAAAGAGAGAGCTTTCTTGGAGGTTTTTGAAGAAATTCTTGGGGTTTTCATCTTGATCTTGCACGAAAAACAACCTAGGAGTGAGGATTGATGGAGAAGACAATCAAATCCATCATCAAGCCATGAAATCAGACCCTACTGATCAAAAGCAAGTGTTTATATACAATTTATTTGAAGTTATAATACCCATGTGACTAAGGTTCTTCATATTTTAATTAAAGTGATTATTCTTGGAAGAAAAGAATGTTTTAAATATATGTTTGAGTAGGATTTGAATTTAAATGCTTTGATATCAAAAGAGGATAATAAATTAGAGATTTTGTATTATTTTTCACGAATTAAATCTGGGTATAATGTAGGAAGAACACAAAACCTAGGGTTTTGAGGATTAGATGTTTAAATCCCTTCTTGAATGAAAATTGAAATATTTTGATGTTATGTTTATGTTAGAACTCATCCTAATGCGTGTAAAAATGGTTAGGGACAATTGGTTTCAAATTTGGTGAAGAAATATGTAAGTTATGTGGGTTTTAATGGTGAAAACACATCTACGTACTGAAGAAGACGAATTGCAAAGGGCCAGACCGATTCAGTTCCTAGAAAAATGAGATTTTTCCCTTTTTAGCCTAGAACTCCTAAATTGTTGATGGGAAAACATTGGGGACATTGTTAGAATATAATAAGGGATTTATTATATCCTAGTAAGCCTTGATGGGGTTATGGGATTAAGCCATATTGAGAGAATTAAGACGATAATTAAGCAGAATTTATGATAATGTAATTAATTCGAGAGAATGGGAATGTACTTACGGAAAAGAGTGAGTGAGCTTATTGTATAGACCAGTAGGGTAAGGAGGACTTAACTACTGAAATAAACCAAGGGGTAACTCAGGCCCTCAGAGTAGAGAATGATACTCCATTAAATGCGATAGTGAGAATAATCATGAATTGAAGGTACACTGAGTATTAGAGTGACATATACTACGTACGAAGTTATGATATTTAGGTTGTGTATACCTACTGATTATCTATAGGTGGAGTGAATACCTCTTGTATATCTGATAGTATTCGGGTCGAGGTAATATTCTGAACCAATACATGAAAGTAAACATTGGGGTCGAGGTGATATTTCGAACCAATACATGAAAGGAAACATTGGGGCCGAGGTGACATTCTGAACCAATGCATGAAACTAAATATTGGGGTCGAGGTGACATTTCAAACCAATATATGGGACACTATTGGGGTCGAGGTAAGATTCCAAACCAATAGTCCTTAACGTGTGATACATGGGCATAATAATAAAGTATTCACTTATGGTATATATTGTGTGTGATATATATACCATATGAATAATCTACTTATGCATGATAGTAGACTACTAAATGACAAAGCCTTATAGAAAGATAATTAAGTATAGAAAACTTAATTATATTATCTAACGATAACATGTGAGAAATGTTACTTAGAACGATTATAACATACGAGCGATGTTAATAAGATGACATACTGTATGGGTGGTACCGGGACTTGGAAGTTTCAGTCGTAAAAAGATAATACTTGGGTCTATTTAGCTTGGGTAGAATATCTACGTCGACTAAGTAGAAACATTAGGCGTGCACAATAGATAAGGGGCAAGGAAGCTCAAGAGAGTGTACGCAAACCTAACATGTGTAATCAATAACTGATTTTAAATTGTTATAAATACTTGATAATGTTTTCAAAATATTTTGGGTTCTAACCCTTGATATAAAATCTTTTTCAAAAACCTTTTAGGTGTCCAACCATAGGTACGCAAGACGTGATGATTCTTTATAGGGACGTATAACTGCAGCATTGTGGAGGCTTGCATGACTTTGATTAGATACATCCATCATTTCATTCCTAGTGTAGGAGTTTATTCTAGCATTCCAGTTTGGGCATGTTGACCCTTTGAGACTTCATTTATTTAGTATTTCATTTTTAGACTTGTATTCAGGTTTTTCTTAGTAGTTGGATTCGTTATTTGGTGTGGGATTTTAGCCGATGGTTGATTCGGGAAGACTTTCGTTATTCATTTATTTGAGATGAATTAGACTCTTGAATGGGGTGAATGTTTTATATTCAATGTTTCTGCATATTACTATTTGTCTGTTTAATTCAAGATAAAATTTGGCACCGATTTAATTAACTAATAGGTGATTAGTAATAAATTTGGTATTCGACAGTGATGCTAACAATGGACCATTTTGTAAATCCCGTTTTAATTTAATAAAGGCCTAATCACCCAGTATTTAATAAGGAGGGGTGTCACATCAAGTTCGGTCATCTTTACACATTCACACTACACAACTCATTTCCCGACATGTTCTTTGTTCCCTTATCTTTTTCTTGGAATCTTCTAATAAACCGTGTACTTTAACGGGCTCCACACTGCCGGTGTCGCTACCATATGCTCTGACGAGTGGTTTTGCGTCTTTCACGCTAGGGATCCGAGCCCTCCTTAATTATCCCGGTGTTATGAGAGTTCCTTTTTAATGTGTTTTAATATTTTTCATATGTCCATATTATTCAACTTTTCATTTTTACCCCGACCGAAGCCAAAATTCGAGAGCTCACCCCAATTTGTGTTACACTTGGAAATCACCATTTCATTTCATTTATACTTTAGCATTGATTTTATTCCAAAATCATATTCATTTATGACTAATTTGTGTGACACCTTTCCAACATTTTAATTCCCTAAAAAATGTTCCACTTTACGTAAAATTATCATTTTACTCGTTTATTTATAAACTTGTCCTTTTCTTTTTCAGTATCATAAATGTTAATCTCTCTAACATTATTAATTTACTCAACAACTTCCCAATGTTTTAACCATTAACACTCATTCAACACTTAAACTAACAATTTTTTTCAAATTAGGCATTTCATTACTTTCTTTGTTCAAGAAATCCAATTACCCTTAAAGACTACTGTTACAAGAAAATTACCATTTGTAGTCTTACCACCTTATACTTATCACACTTTTAACCCCTTTTTACACACTTCTAAGACTAGAAATTCTATTTTTTTTTCATATTTCTTGTTTAAATCAAAGAAAATCTCCTTTAAATTAATTTTTATGTTCATCATCAAAATGATATAAGTTTCTATGCATGAGAAGATGTATTTAATTCTAAAAATCCTATTAAACGAGTTAAATATATATTTCACCTTAAAAATTCATGCTACTTGCACAAATGCATTTTCATGGCATAAAATATATTTTTATTTCTTTAAACTCAACAAATGTCTATTTTATAAAATCTTCATTTTTCTGAGAAACTTTGGAGCATTATTTCACCTAATATTTTAGCAAAATCAACATTACTTTTCAACATTTTATTTCATCAAATGTTTAACATCAAACTTTTAGAAAATGCACCATTTTCATAAAAATCCAAATCTTTATTTCAAAACTTTAAAATATGTATTCTTCATTTAATTTGATCAAAATGACATTTTTCCTAATATTTTTATTTCATAAAAATAGTTATTATTAATTTTACTAGAAACCCATCATATTGTTCATATGCATTCTACTCTTAATGTTCTCACAACAATATTACAATTACACAAAATAGAGTCTTAAACTAAGAGTAGATTTTTTCCACCTCAATGAAGCTCCAACAATGGAAGGCGCGGAGGATCTAAGAAGATGGAAACATATCACCTCCTAATGTGGCCTTAGAGATGTTGCCTAGCTCCACCAAGCTTGTCTCCATGAAATCCCCATCAAAACCCTCTCCAAACTCCATGAAAGTTTCTATTTCTATCATCAAGAACCCCCACAAAAGTTCCATAAATTCGTAGCTCTTTCATCCATGGTGGAAATGGGTATCTAGGGCTTGGATATGGTGAGATACTAGGAGAATATAGTGGAATAAGGAGGATATATGGTGGTGTAGTAATAGTGAGAGGTGGAGAGAATCTCAATAATGGTGGAAGACCCATTTCTCTCTGTCTCTCTGTCTCTCTCTCTCTCTCTCCTTCCAACTTTAAATAACCAAAATGAACCCAAGAAAGTCTTATAAAAACCCATCAAAGACCAAAATTCTATTTTTGTCCACTCAGGGCTCACTAAAGCTCGACAACTCATCCATCTAACGACCCAGAATGTTACAGTGGAAAAGGGAACATATTTTAAAAATCTAGACGACCCTCGTTCGAATGATATTCACCCCTCATTCGAACAAGAAAGGCATCTCATTCGAACCTCGTTCTCTATTCACTTCGAACAACCTTCAAATGACCTGGACCTGTAATGCAGTGGGATCTCGTTCGAACCTCATTTCATCCCTTGATTCTAACGAGATTGGTTTCTCGTTCGAACGACCTAAACTCATTTGAATGTCCTTTATTCAATTTTCTTCAATTTTCTTACTTTTCACTAAAACATCTAACAATTATCCTCAAGCCTCCAAAAACATTCAAACCATAATATAAACTCATTCGTAATTATCCAAAACTCAATGTCTTCACTTCATTTCATCTTATGCAGGAAATTAAATGAAATATTAGGGTTGGGTGTTACAAAATTCCCTCCTTAGGGAATTTCACCCCCAAAAGTCTCGACTCATCAAACCTTAAGCTTATGGGGTTCATCGATTTCTACTCTAAGCCACAGGAATACTCCAAGAATAAATCATCAAAGTCATCGAATGCCAAGATAACATCATATGCTCATTCACGGGTTTGTTACCCAAAGGTTTGTCATGCAACACCACCTACTGTTCACCCTCAAGCTAATCATCAAATTCACCTAATAGTCCTCAAGTCTCCATTTCTCAGTAATCATGCTTAATCGAGTATTAAAACTACCTTTGATAATACCCAAAGCATATTGGTGCCCCTATCAGGCAGCACCCTCTCGTGATCGATACTCGCCCAAGAGAAAATCGCAGCACAATCAATTCCTGATTCATTATCGACAATTTTCTCAACCCTTAGAACTACACGCTCCACCCTTTCATGAATTCTCAAGTTGATCCAACTACGAAGCTTCGTTTAATTTTATGCTAATCTCGTATCACTAGTTACTCGCATCAAGGGTAATACGCCTCTAAGTCTCAAAACCATGCGTTTAACTAATACTCCTTCAGAGGATATTCATATGAATTTAGGGTCACTTTAGGTATCTAACTAAGGAACACACCTGAGTGTTACATAATCCACTCACCGAGATGGATAACTCCTAGTTCTACGTTTCCTTGAGTTCTAACATTCTACGATGTCCTCCATTTGTCATCCATCCCTATACAACAAGATCCTTTAACTTCCATGTCAATCAATACCTAAGTCGCTATGACTAAGGAAAGAGAACACTATAAGCAACCATGCGGCCGAAAGAACATCCACCCCCACATAGACCTTGATGCAATGAAAAGGATACCTTGGATAAGGGCACACCCAGTTATCGAGTTGCACTGACCATATCAAGTCCCACCACGCTCTACTAGGCAAAACTGCATCACACCACATCTTGGTATAAGTATGGGTTATCACAACCGAGGGATACCATTCTCTATTACCGAGATCAAAAGAAAACATAAGAATAAGAAGAAATATGTATAAGACCCGTTAAAACCCCACTCATATATAACTGTGATGGTTTACGAAGAGCGAACCCATGCCACACATTCGGAGTCCACATCCCATACTGAGCAATATCAACAAATCCTAACTAGCCATATGCTTTGGCTTAAATCACCAACCATGGAGAACCTAACAACACCCACTAGTTTCCTCGAGAAGGAAGAAACGTATGAATATAACAACCCTTGGGAAGTCAAACGTCGGACTTCCCTCATTAGGAATAAGGTTTCCTTCTTACATTCTTGGCAAACACGAGTCACTCCAATCGACAAATGCTAATGCCCTTATCGGCACTAGCCTTGTGCATCTCATTAGTTAGGACGTCATCAACCCAAACACCAAGATAACTATCGCCTATACCAAAACCAATTCAATTGACTCCATGTGATGGCCAACCGCTTGTCATTAACACCATAAGGGTAACAAGTACCACTCTGACGTACACTCTCAATTCCACATGAGTTTAACAAGATGACATGAGGTCTACGCATTCCTTACTATTATTATTCTAACATATACTATTAGCTCATGCTAATATACTCGTTATGCCTCAACATCTCATCAAGTTTGCGATGCGCAAGGCCTCAATCATAGCATCATCGACCGAAATTTATAATGCATTCCTGGTACTCGTCAAGTTTAACACGACCCCCTTTGCATCGCTCTCCTCAATACAATGAGTATTATACTCAATCATGATATGAATATCTAATTTCGCATCAGAAGATTTCACTACCTATCTACATTAAACATTGGCAGCCCCGCCCAAGTCTATATGAAGCGATTCCCTTGAACTTAGTCGATAATCTAAGATCATCACCAAACCTTCCTCGTCCTATCATGGGACGCACCACATTCCATAAATCAAACTTGATCGGTTCCCTAAGGGCACCGAGTAGATAGTGAACCCAA
The DNA here is from genome assembly GCA_949130495.1 of Sambucus nigra. Classification (NCBI taxonomy): domain Eukaryota; kingdom Viridiplantae; phylum Streptophyta; class Magnoliopsida; order Dipsacales; family Adoxaceae; genus Sambucus; species Sambucus nigra. Next base: position 191,405,911 of record OX422216.1, read on the forward strand.
GCAACTGTCACCACGAATAGATCAGAATCTATCAACCATGATGTCTACCAAGATATTATTCCTTACGATTTCTTGATATTCGTCTCATCGACTGCTAACCATTCACCCAAGTACAAATCTACAACCCTATAACATGGCAGGTCATTACTGTCGGACACCTCAAGGTGTCATAACAACTCGACCTTTCATTACAAGGACACTCCAAAGACCTTCTTACTACAATTAATGCTATGTACCATGCATTGAACCTTAAGCTGAATCTACTAAGGATTTTGGTAGGATGCAAGACATTATGTATGACCATCACACCTCTAAGTCTAAACTACCTATGTCACTAGAAATCCTATTCATCAAATGTTGCATCATTCCTTCCAAGCCACCCTATAAGGCTACATAGGGTTCACTCTCCTATCACTATCACTCATCATTATTACAAATGTGATGCCTTTTCCAAAAATGGTCGTAGCTCTAATCACGGCTCATGAGATACAGTTACGGGTCAACAACTCCTAAGGTACTCACTCACAAGGATAGCATCCTGTCACCTAAAACTTAGTGTTCACATCCTCGAGCATTGACCCACACAAATTTACATGCTCATCGAACTATCCATCAATCACAGCATTCCCTAAGGATCGAATTTACCTAATTACATCATCGACGCTAACTACCATAAGTGCCGCACGTAGGGGCTATATGCATTCTAATCACTGATCATCACTACTTAGTCATGATGCCCTAACTATCAACCTCTATCGTTGTCTATATGCAATTCGTGCCACCCGACCAATGGGCGTTATCTCATTCTATTAACATCTCAAGAGACTCTACGTCATCAAAGGTTAGAACATAAGAACCTCACACTAAAAACCACGGTGTCACTTTTATTGGCTCGCAAGGACATTCGTAAATTAGTAACACATCTAATCAGAAGCGTGTAAGCGATTAATCACAATCAATTTGATCATTTTCCCCTTGGCACTAACTTACCCGTCATGCCAACCTCCTTTGACTTCATCGTTGAGGACACGAACTAAATCATCACCAAAATTTGTGTGACCAACCGAAACCAGCACCAATGTCGAAAGATCAACTATCGACCTTACCATATCACTCTTGAAAGGAACCTTTAACCTAGAGCTCTGATAACATTTGTAAAGCCCCGACTCGGATTTATGGGTTACCCATAGTCAAATCGGTCCGACTCGAGCGCTAGGTGTGAAGTTCAATGAAACAACCTATATAGTGTTGCTAGTCCAGTTTTATTTTGATTAATATTTCACTTATTTAGCATGCGATTCTAATTTCAAGTCAAATTACGCGAGGGGCCCGTGGGAAGCGTCCCGGGTGTCCAAGTATACAAAGCTACTAATGTAAAATTTAATAGAATGATTACCTATGTAACACTCTCAAAATACGAACTTGCACCCAACCTACTGTAACAAAGATGAGGGTGTGAGATGAATGCCAAGTGGGAAATATATAAAGAAATATTAATTTGAACAGTAGAAAGAAGACTCTAACACTTTGTACCTACGTGCACTCCAACTACCTTATATATATATATACTTAATTCGTCAAACCATTTTACTTTTGAAAACGTTATTTATACCGATTAATTTACCTTAATCTAAATAGAAAGCTTCTTCTTTCTCAGCTTGGCATTTATCCCGTCATTTAACACACTCGATTAAATACTTGAAACAACTACACTTTGTTTAATCAAAAATCATTTCTTTACTGAAACTACCCTTTCCATTTAAATCACCGCAGGTTATTAGAAATGATACGATAAATTATAATTAAGAATTGTAATGATTAGCAAATTGAAAGGTAATAATATAAAATACGCAATACAGGATAGCTTATAGAATTAAGGATAATTTAGGACTAGTTAAACGGGTAGCATAAGTAAGTGATTAAAATACATGCGTTAGGTACAAACTTTAGATGAGAGGTAAGTGTTTTCTCATGAAAGAGTGCGGTGCTAGTTTAAATATGAATGAATGATTACATATTTATTTATGCATTTTAATTAATTGCAAAATATTTTCAAATGGATTTGGGATCTGAATCATGTAAAAATTATTTTCAACACCTTTAAGGTGTCCAGCCATAGGGATTCCAAGCGTGATCATCTAATTAGGTAGCGCAGCCGTGTCAGCGGTGGATACTTGCAGGGTTTCTATTTAGAAATTTCTATTATTATATTATAGTTCATAACTCTTTCCTTATTCAGGCATGTTGCCTATGTCGGACGATTTATTTCAGTTTATGTTTTATTCATTCCGGGTATTATTGTATGGAAGATTTTTTTTGATGGTTTATTCGGAATAGTTTAACATGTAATAAATTTATAGTTGGATTTATTTATGGTTGAGGATTTTACCTAAATTATTTAGATGAATGTGGTGGTTAGTAACTAATTGGTTCAACGGTGATGCTAAGAATAAGCCAATGAGATTATTATTTTATTTTAATAGAGGGTTAGCCACCCGTTATTTTAATAAGCAGGGTGCCAGGGTGTCGGTAGTGAACAATACAAATTATCAATACTACCTAGCACATTGATAAAATATATCTTGGACGACATGGGGTGACATCAACACAAAGTTAATCACCTTTTTTTAATTTATGGTAAGGACACGAACCTCTTGTCCATTTATTCGGGTTACTTATCCATCCATCGATGCTAAAGTTGAGTCTTTAACCCACACGTGCTAAAGCTAGAACATGGCGTTTTGGGGCAGGGGCGTCGTCGTCGGTACCATCGACGGTGGGGCCTTGGTGACGACTTCTTCGTGTCGGCGTTTGGGGTGGTGGATTGGTACGAGTCTTCTTCTTTGGGGGGAATGGGGTTTGGGGAAGTTTCATTTTGTTGTACACAATTGTAAAGCGGAGAGATGGAAAAGGATGAGGATATGGAATAGGTATTGGATGAACGTATTATGATTTTCATTAGGAAGGAAGTCCCCCACTTTTATTTTGTAAGGTGGATTATTAAAATTGACTTTTTGTTTATTATTTGACATAATAATGCTCATTAGTAACACACATGCTAATTTAGTAATGATAAATTACTATTAGGAATTATAACGGTATAATAGTGTTACTAATCAATATATTTGCACTACACCCAAATGGCCAAATTGTCACCTTTCAGCCGGCCACCCTTGTCAAGGTCATTGATCGTGACAAAAAACACGAGTTTTGTGTCACGGTCATTGACCTTGACAATGACCATGACAAGGCCGTGACAAATTTACTTGTCACGGACTTGTCACGGTCATTGACCGTGATAATTCTTTAAAAATTGTCACGGTGAATGACCTTGACACGACCGTGACAATGTTTGCAGCAAAAACCCTTTCCCCCTTCTTTTTTCCCTCCCGCGTCGTTCCCTCCCTCTCTCTCTCTCTCTCTCTCTCGACGCTGCTCTCTCTCTCTCTCTCTCTCTACTTTCAGGTTTAATTCTCTCTCTCTCTCTCTCTCTCTCTCTCTCTCTCTCTTCCATTTATATATATGTTTGTGTGTATATATATGTGTGTATATATGTGCGTGTGTGGGGGGTGGGGGTAGGGGGTGGGGCAGGGTGGGGGTAGGGTGGGGCAGGGTGGGGGTAGGGGGTTAAAAATGTAAATAAATAAGTTGTTTTCTATAAATTTCCAAAAATAATATCCAAAAATGTAAATTTAAATAATATCCAAAAATGTAAGTGTAAATAATATCCAAAATAATTCTATAGAACAACTTAGATATCTTAACAAAACACATATCTAACATTGAATATGATTTATAAAAAGCACAAAACAATAGTAGAAATTCAATACATGAAATTAACATTGAGATTATTTTAAATAGACAGTCACTACTGTGTGTGTGTGTGTGTGTGTGTGTGTGTGTGTGTGTGTGTAGTGGGTGGGAGGCTATTGTGTGTGTATGTGTGTGTGTGTGTGTATGTGGTGAGTGGGGGTGGGGGTGTGTGTGTATGTGGTGAGTGGTGGTGGTGGTGTGTGTGTGTGTGTACGATTTCTGATCTCTCTCTCTCTCTAAGGTATTTTTTTTCCTCTCTTTCTCTTTCATTTCTATATGTATGTGTATGTGTATGTGTATGTGTGTATATATATGTGTGTGTATGTATATGTGTATGTGTTTGTATATATGTGTGTGGTGGTGTGTGGTGGGGGAGGGGGGAAGGGGGTAATGGGGGTGGGGTGGTGCAGGTGTGGTGGGGGGAGGGGGTGGGGTATGTGTATATGTGTGTGTATGGTGGTGTGTGGTGGGGGATGGGGGTAGTGGGGGTGGGGTGTGGTGGGGGGAGGGGGTGGAATTTTCTAACTAAAAATATGATAATAATTTGTTATAATTTGTTAAAAATATGTAAACCTTAGTATGAATGCAAGGTTAGTGATAGTTAGAATTGTATAAATGTTAGAAAAGTTCTAGAATTCATATGTTAAATTTAATTATATAAATATTTAAATTGATAATAATTTTATTCATGAAATTAATTCAATTAAGTAAAACCCTAGATAATTTTTTAACAGAATTTGATAATATTATATAAAGTTTAGTAAATTCACAAAATGTTGCCAATTGTATGTTTTTAGGAATATCATTAGTTACTTTCGTGCCCAACTATGTAGAATCCATACACATGCATGTTATTAGAAAGTCTTAAATTTAATTCTCACTTTAATTTGTAGAATCTCTGTACTTCGTTGGATTTATCCCTTTATGATAATGAAATTTATGCTCCAATTATAATTATCTCATGTCATAATTTTATTGATAAACAATAAATTAATAGCAAAGAGTTGTCACGGTCATTGACCGTGACAAGGTCATGACAAATGTAGTTGTCACGGTCGTGGTGGGGTGGTGGGGGTGGGGTGGTGGGGGTGGGGTGTGTGTGTGTGCGTAGGTGTGTGCGTGTGTGCGTGGCGGGGGGAGGGGGGCAAGAGGTGTGGTGGGTGTGGGGGTGGGGTGTGGGGGTGTGTGGAGGGGCAATTTTAACAATTGTATATCTTTAATTAAGAAATTGTATAGCTTTAATTGTAATTTTAATTGTAATTTTAATTGTATAGTTTTAGATGAAAGTAAATTAATAATTAGTGCCAATTTCATATGAAAGTAGGATTGTCCCTCATTGTAAATTAGTAAATTAATAATTGTATACTTTAATTGTTAGTTTAATTGATGAAACGTTGGGTTGGTTAGTTTTAAAAGTGGCATGACGTGTGCGTGTGTGTGGTGGGGGCGGGGTAGGGGTGTGTGTATGTGTACTATTAACATTTTTTTTATCTGTACTAATAACATTTTTTACAGCAAAAATGTCTCCTTCAGATATTAAGGCGAAGATGATGATGCTGTTTATGATGATGTCGTCTGGGCTCGGTGGTAGCGGAGGCGACGAGGGCTCCTCCGCCCCTAGGCTCCCCAAATATGGAAAATTTGGGATTACCGTCGAGAACAAGTCAGAGCTATTAGCGAGATCCCTCGAGCTGCTAAAGACGGTCATCGGCCCGGGTTTATGAGTTGGAAGGAGGTGTCATATGATCTCAAGTTAGCTGTTTGGGCGGCACTACAGGTAATATATTTATATTTATATTTATATTTATATGAATATTTCAATTTCAATTTCAATTTCAATTTCAATTTCAATTTCAATTATAATTTCAATTTTGATTTCATATTTATATTTATATTTATATTTATATTTATATTTATTCTCAACTAACATTGTATTTGTTGGACAGGAAAAATTCAACTTGGATCCAAAGCTACGCGATCCCATCTTGGAGCAGATTAGGGAGCAACTCAAGTCGTGGAAAAAAAATATGAGGGCACGGTACTTTGGGAGAACAAGAGAGTCGATTATCCAATGGCGTAAATCCGTCCCCCCCAAGGAGCCGATCTCATTGGCACAATGGCAGAAGTTCATTGACAATGAGATCAAGGATCGACAATTGGCATCTCGCCAATCGGGGAGGAAAAATCGGGTAAAAAAGACGGACGTGCACTACTCCGGCCGGACCTCTTACGCCGAGGTGGAGCATAGGATGCAGGTAAGATTTAATTTTTCTATAACTACAAAAATATATTATTCTTCATTATTTTACTTTGCGGGGCCGATACTAATTTTACTTTATTTTATTTCAGGGGGTAGGGAGTGGGCCAGGGGGTAAGCCACATAGGCTCGACACTTATGTGGCTCTTCGGACGAAGAAGGGGAAGGACAAGGAGGTGTCCCCGAGCGTCGCGACCACGATTGTAAGTAATTCGACAGTTTAATTTTTGTTAATTACATTATAATTTTTTAGTTTACTTATTTTACTAATCTTGTGCTTTTTGTTATTTCAGGCAAAGCTTAAGGAAGTGCATGAGTCACAGTCTGATGCCGACAAGGCATCTTTGTCCACAGACGCACTCAGCCAAGTGCTTGGCTCTGATCGCAAGGGAAGGACAAGGGGAGTGAGCTCGCGGGTGGCCAAGTCTAGGATCATCGGATTGGAGACGAGCGACACCGGGTTGCCTCGAACGGTGGATTCACACGACGCGAAGCTGTCCCGTTTGGAGGCGACGGTCTAAGATATGTACGCATTCATGAAGCGTACGTTGGGCGGAGACCGTAAAGGGAAAGGGAAAGGGAAGGAGAAAGCGGTGGAGGAGGAGGTGCGGGAGGACGAGGCGCAGGATGACGAGGATGTGGACCTCGCTGCTTCATCACCGACACGTTCGTACTTCGATGATCCACTTCCCTATTTGGCGCCCTTCAACAGACCAATGACGACACTTGGTTGGCCGAGCGTGTTCATATTGGACGTATTTGATGGCCAGCGGATAGGGCGGGGGTTGAGGGACCCGAATATCGTCCAGGGTGGAATAGTTCATGGACGTGCGCTTCAAGAGATGGAGTCCAGGGTGCTCGTCACGCATGTCATACCCGGGAAGGAGAACTCCCTATTGTGGTTGCACGAATAATGTGGCACGACATATATTAGTGGGTGTGTCAATTCGTATGTCGTGTGGCCTACTCACCTCCTCAGTTTTACCCAAGACATGTAGTAACATTATTTTTAAGTTTGTCCATTTTAATTATATTTGAATTATATCGTCATGTATATTATTTCTATTTTGAATATTTGGATTATATCGTCATGAATATATATTTGCATTATCTTTAGTTTGTTTGGATATATTATGTTTGGAACAGGTACAAAGTTGCTATAACAGGTACAAATATACTACTGGGCAGTGGCAGTGGCCATACTGCCCAGCAGATTTTTTTTAAATTCTGCCCAGAATTGTCACGGTCATTGACCGTGATAATTTTTTTAAAAAGCGTCACGGCTTTGTCACGGTTATAAACCGTGACAAACGTATCACGGTCATTGACCGCGTCACGACCGTGACACAAAACGCGAGTTTTGTGTCAAGGTCAATGACCGTGACACGACCATGACAAAAAAAATTATCTCGCCTCGAAATGTCACGGTTATTGACCTTGACAAGTTGGATTTGTCAAGATCAATGACCTTGACAATTCGACATATTTGGTGTAGTGTTGTGCGATACTAAAACTGCGTTTTGGTGTAGTGAATAGAGATGTACGTATTTAAAAGTATAACTTGGGATGGTTAATAACATAAATACATGATTAATTAATAAGAGATTTATGGTTAGTGCATTGAGTTATCGTAGAGTATGGGATTATTAATAAAAGGGCGAACATAAAACTATCAAAGTGGAGATACTTTATTAAAGACTAAAACTATATCACGTGGGTCTCACCTGGGTTTGGGAGTAGAAACGCATGGTTATTTTAGGTTTGTGTTGGTAACTTAAATAACTTAAATTTACATAATATGGGAGGAAGATTCATTATTATTATTATTATGGTCCAAATTTAGTGATATTCTTACTCATTATAGACTTTCTAGGTTTATTCCCCGTTATTGAACTGTTTTTACATGTCTTGGCCACTATGGTTGCCACATATTAGCTATTCGTTGGGGAAGTTTCTCCCGCATTATTCTACTCATCTTTCCTATTTTGTAATAGGAGTTGATTATAGTAGCATCTTTATATTTCTATTTCATTTCTTTCAATTATCCCTCAGTTATATTAATTTAAATTTTTCGAGTCATAGATTTGTATGAGGTACATTATTATTATTGGAGAATTCATACAGAGTTTTTTTTTGTATTATGGAGATACACTTCATATTCCAGAGTTAGATTAGATTCTTATATCAGTGAAGGGTATCAACGATGTTTTATTTGATTCAACATTTTATATTCTCGTATTGCATTTATTTACTTCGTTTTATTTATTTCAGTGTGTGTGTCCTTGTATTGAGTATTTATATGTGGTAAATGATTTTTTGAACAAAATAAAAAGACGGACATATAACCTTTGACTTTATCATCTTTCATACATGATCGCGAGATCATTCTCATAGCAGACGTACTTGATGAGTATCTTTTCTTTCCAAGAGAGTAGCAACCAGGGGCGGAGCCAAGTGTCGGCTAGGTCAGGCTGAAGCTCGGGTCTAATTTGAAAATTTTAATTTAATTGTGTTAACTAATTCAAAATAATTATATAGCCCGTCCAAAAATAATTACCCAACTCACCGTAAACAAGAGTCAACTTGTGAGAAAATAAAACAAAAAAGTGAATTATTATATCATTTTAAAAATTTAATTGTTATGTATTTATATAATCGTCAATTAAAATAAAATTCAATTATCTTTAAGTAATTATTTGGTGAATATAAAAATGTGGTTTGCTTTTATCAGAGTGACCCAGGATGGTATTATGTAGAGGATTATTTCTCAGAATGATTTTTTTCAATCACGGATAACTTCAATGCAGATGGACATTAGACTCGTTCTTCACATATCAGTTCATCTTGTTGGGATGGCAAACCTCTCGTAGATCATATCACTCATATAGTTCCACCTGTTGATGACCATATAGACTTGGATGCTGATGATGTTGCCTTTTATGAGGAGGACACTAAAGTCACACAATCAGATGATTCCATTAAGGGGATTGGGAATTACATTTTCCTATGTTTTGGTAGCGTATATTGGTGGATTTTTATTGATATATACTTTAGTCTTTTGTATATTTTGTTGATTACTTCCATCACATTTTGGAGTTTTTGGTTTTATGTACATATTGATTTAGATGTAGAGTTTACTAGCATGCATATCCCACGACGCGGGGTCATTTTTTTTTTAAATCTACTAAAATATACATTAAAAATATAAAAAAAATGTTCCTACAATCATAAAAACAAATTTATTAAGTGAAAAATAAATTCGTACGCAAACATTGAATTTGGTTACCTAGATATTTAAATGAATGAATTAGGACAATAAATTATCAACGATTTCGTAGAAAGTGAGGGAAGAATCAACGTCATATGCGGTGATGCCGTTGCAGCGAATGAATGCTGGGGAGATGTCTTCAAAAAATGGACACCATCAAATCTGCAACACATGTACACAAATAAGTTTGTGTTTTTGTATGATAACAATGAAATATTTTGAATACATCTTTCTCACCATATATAAACAGACTGTGAGAGCTGAGAGGTGATGGATATTGAAATGGGTTTCAATGTTTGACCGGAGGATGATGTTGTTACGGAATCTAGAGTTCAAAATGACAAAAAATATTAATAATGGTTTTTTATATAGATTGTGTCCTTTATTTTGTTTTAAATTATGAAATCTCAAATACAACTTAAGAATATTTTTTCATAATCTAGATTGTGTCATTTCTTTGGTTTAATTTATGCTTACACCATATATTTGGAAAAATGCCTCACTAGATTTTTTCCTTAAGTATTTTCTTTGATTATTATGAATGTAATCTTTTAGTATGAAATATTTTATCTGTAGTATTATCCTTCTACTTGTGAATTTTTAAATCTTAATATTTTAAAATTTTAAGATTTTAAAAATGTGATTCAAGACTTAGTGTCATATCGAGAAATCACTACATCTCTATATGCATGCCAAACCAAAATACAGAAAATCAGATAGCCACACACAAACTTCCCACATGCCGAAAAACCCAAACCCCACAACCCAGTTCAACTGGTGGGGGTGGGGGTGAGGTAGAGAGAGATCTTACTTCGTAATGGAATATTCAATATACCAACAACTGTTTAGAAATTCGTAAATCTCCATCCCCAACCAAAAACCCTCGCAGTATAAAAAATGTAGTTTAACTTTTAAGAAACTGAAAGAAGTGTGTATTTTTGTTGATGAAAAAAAAATTAAAATTAAATTATATATATATATATATATATATATCGAGAGAGAGAGAGAGAGAGAGAGAGAGAGAGAGAGAGAGAGAGACACACACACACACACACACACACACACTAGGATATGTCCGTGCTTGAAGGCACGACGATAATTTTCCAAAATATCAATCATGGTCAAGTCATAAATGTTTTGTATTATAGTATCAATCGTGGTCAATTTTGCTGAAGGCACGATAAATACTTCTAAAGTATTGAATTGACTAAATTGTTTTGTAAAATAGTTCATTTTATAATAAAAAAAATGTACGCTGTTTTAGAAATTTTGGGCAAAAGTTCCTTTGCTTATAGGACTATTCACCTGTTTTAAGGTGCAAAAAATAACCCAACGACACTATTAAAAGTCCATCCGGGACATAATATAAAAAAACCCGTAGATTAAACATTATTTTCAGCAGAAAACATATCCCTATAAGTAGAAAATATATAATATATTTGAGACTAAAACACTCACCCAATAAATTGCAACATTTTGCATTATTCTCATCCTTCTTGTGAGTTTAACCATTCTAGTAGATTGATCCACATAGCTGAATCCCAAATTTACAAAACACATTTTTTCAAATCCAATATTCTCATCTCCATTATGCCTATACACTGCGCAACAACTAATCGATGCAATATAATGAACATAATTTGAATAACAACCCCATCTAACTACATTTAACAATGAAAAATAAATTTTCAAAATCATGTAATGATGTTCCCTTCATCCGATGATCTTCGTAATGTCATAGTCATGACAACATCAAGCCAGCAACTAAAATATATCGGTGAACAAATAAGTAAGAACGGAAAACTACAACATATTATAGTTGAAACTAAAGGAATGGGGATACTTTTCTTTTAGTATTGACACATGCATAATGTAAGTCAAAAAATTTTTTTATATAGAATAAATTATTGTAAACAATTTAAAATTTTTAGACAGAGTTTCGTCTCTTTATAAGACCATCGACCATATTTAAGAAATAAAAACATCAACATAAATGATTTACACGTATTAGAAAGGCAGGAAAAAATAAAAATACAAACGCTATAAAATTTAAATGTGTTATACAATAGGCTTTATAATGAACATTGATATAGATTTATAAAATTTAAAATGTGTCATACTATAGGTTGTGGTGATACGGCTGTGGTAGTTGATATGACTTGCAGGATGACTTTTATTAAATTGTTCATTGTAAATTTTGTACTCTAGTTGTATCACCAATGTTCATCATAAAGCCTATAGTATAGCTGTGATAAAGCTATTGATATCAATGAACATTGATATATGCTTTACAATCGATATCAATGTTCATTGATATAGGCTTTACAGTGAACATTATACTATAGTATAGCTGTGATAAAGCTGTTGATATCAATGAACATTGATATAGGCTTAACAATGAAAATTTTATACTATAGTCGTGTTATACTATAGCTGTATCACCACAGTCGTTTCCTTTCTTCCAACAACATTATCCTTGTGACTACTTTCCATACAACCCATATTTCCCCCATGTTTATTTGCCCAAAAATTCCCACCAATTCTTAGGTCACCGTGGGTTCCCTCAGCAACCTTCAATTGAGAATGTATATTTAACACCAACTACAACTATAGGAGGGATTAAATTATCTCTTCAATCATAGTATAATTCGGGAATTAATGCAACAAACCCAACACATTTTGGGATCCAATCTAGTTTTAGTTCATATGTCTACCCAGTTGTTGGTCACTATCCCAGTGCAGCTATAACTACTGAAAGTTCTGCTAGTACCGAAAATGTTAAAGCACGTGAGGTGGAGGAAAAGGAAATTCACTCAATATTACACGAGTTATAGGGTGAAGATCAACACGTTTGGACATGTGGCCGAGATAAGTCAACGCGAAAATCGTAACTTTTCAATACATTGCATATATCACAAGTGTACTACATGTTTAAGTATCACACATTTAAGTTATCAAAAACTACTCAACAACTGCACTACATTGTATATAGCACATCTTAGGTAGCCATTTAAGGACTGAAAATTGAAAATTACAACTTTATAATACATTATACGTGAAACTAAACTCAAACTCAATATTACTATTTTTTCAAACCCCATTCAATTCAAGGTTTGGAAACCCAAAAAATAACTATAGAACAAAAATAACAATTTTTTCCCTACTTTTTTTGTAAATGAAAAAATGGCCACCTGGCCCTAAATCAATCAAAATCAATTAATAAGGAAACTTTTATAGATCGAAGAACAAAACCAAACCAAAGAGCCTGAAATTGACATTAATAGCGTTGCCAAACAGACCCCGTCTCCTTTACCATTTTGAATGATTACTCAGGCCTGGTAGATTAAAGGGGTATCACAGCTAAAAGAAAGATGATAGAAAAAATATAGTCAAGTAAATAATTTTAAGAGGAAGAGAGTTTTCTTAGTTGTGTGACGGACTTGGGGAGGTGTGAGATGAGGGTGAAACCCCACATCAATTTAAAACCCATGTTAGATGACCAAAAAGAGATGTAAACCCCATGTCAGATAACCATTAAACACCTCACGTGTGAATTTTTTTTTAAAGATGTTGTGACATGTATAATCAAAAGTGAAACAGAGTTGAAATAAGTAGCAGCATTACTGAGTGATCAGTATTCCGAATGAATTGAACTTATGCTATTGCATAATAAATTGGAATAATTTCTTCATTTGGGTATATTTCACGGGTAGCACAAAATTGCAGCATTTCTTGTATCTCTTTAGTGCCACCATTTGCACCCCCAGAAATGGTTTTCATACCTGCCAAAAGTCAAATTCATTAAAATGCTTCAAACTGAGAACCTATTCTCTTTGCAACAGAGTGGGATTAAACTATAAATTAAAATAAACTCAATTAATTTCATAAACTTTCAAAATAATACCCATACCAAATAGATTATTCATAAATACTGAGATTCAAATATTTCAAATGTACTAAAGTTTAATAATGACATATCAAATTATTCATCTTTTAGCATCCTTAAACTATCACTCCTTGTAAACCTTAACATGACAACCCAGTGGGAAATGTGCAATCATCCTCTTAAAAGATTAAATATAGTGTATATGCATCTTAATCAAGTCACACAATCATATTCAAACAAATATAGATCTGATGACAAAGTACCATCTCAAAAGCATGGTTAGCAGGGGTAGAGGTTTATATCGGGTGTAGAGATTTATACTGGGAGTCGTGAGAAACGAAGGGTCTGTCTCAGACAATATTGTATGCACAAAAGGTGTGATCCCAAATGGAACCCAAAACAAAAAAGGCCATACAATAACATTTATAATCCCAATTAATACCCATGAACCACAAACGTAGAAAATAATAATAGAATATACCTTATAACCCAAATTCATAATGTAGTTCGAGTATTAATAAAAAATAATCATTAAACCCCAAAATAAAGATTACTTAAAGAAAATACCTATATATATACCACTTCCCACATCCAAAAACATCAAAAGATTAGACAGGGCAAACTAAATACATTTAAAAAACATCGGCATCTTGCAAGGTTGTCCTTTGGTTTTTTAGTTAGAATTATCAACCAAACATTAGGGTAGTCATTTTGTCAAACAACTATGGAAAGAGAAATTTGAAAAACCATTAAACCTATTAATATTTGATACTAGCAATAGAAATACATTCATAAGTTTATCGGAAGCTGTCACCATCTGCAAAGTAGAAAATTAATTCCCACAAAATAATAAGAAAAAATATAAACTTCAAATCAAAATTTAACATCACGAATATAGGGGTTCATTCACAAGGGAAAAAAATTAAACTCGTGATATGGTACCTGTGAATAGAGCCAAACATGAAATTTAACAAAGATAAACACACAAATGGAACATATGGTAAAAGCCCTAATTTCAAAATAGAGCCAAACACAAAACCGAGTAGAAATTGCTCAATCGCATAAGAAGAGAGAGAGATAGAGAGAGATCTGGGAGGATAAAACTAACATGAAAATTCTAAATCGTATAGGAAAAGAGAGAGTAATAAGATAAAGAAATAGTTAGAGAGAGAGAGAGAGATGAGAGGCATTTCAGACTTGACTTGAGACAAAAAGAGAAAAATAATATTCTAACCTTATTTTTGAATTTTGAAAAAAAGCGAGAAACAAATTTGAGTGTGTTAAAAGAGGGGGAACTCAAAGTTTTCAAGGGTAAAATGGGTATTGCAGGGAAAAAATAGATCTTATGACATCATAAGCTAATCTTATGACATACATAAGTTTTATCCTTATTTTATATATATATATATATATATATATATATATATATATATATAATATGGGACAATGGTGTTATGAATAGTAACTAGTTGAAAACCCGCGCGATGCGCAGATCGTACATTATAGTGAGCGAAATAAAAGAAGTCAATGAAAATATGAAGAAACGAAAAAACTAACTCGACAATAGAATAAAAGTTTATATTCGTGAAAATAAATAATTAATTCGAAATAGAAATAAACATTGTCACGATTCGACATAGAGAGAAACATTAATGTAGAAATATATGATAGTAGCTGAATGCGACAGTTGATGATTGCGCTAACATGTAAGAATTTGAATCTAAATCATCTTTTTTATCCTTTCATCCATGTTCCTGCAATTAAGTGAAAATATATGTTAATAAGAATTATGAAAAAAATATAAACTCACTAAGTTACAATTTCTTTTGTAAAGTAAAATCTATAAATTTAAAAAAAACTATTTTTAATAGATAAAAAGTGAAAATAAAATATTTCTATTTAATTCAAGTTAATATATATTTAACTATTTTTACATAGCTGGACATTTGTTTTTATTAAAAAAAATAGTACGTCATTTAAAAAAAAGTTTTTTAAATAAAAATATAGCAATTTGTCATATCTAAACACAAATTTTTTATACGAATAAAATTCATAAATGTGAAAAATGACTTTTTATATAAAATTTCGTTATAACTTTTTCATAAAGCATTTTTATTACAATTTTTTTTTGTTAAAAATCTTTTATTATAAATAAAAAATATTTTTTAAAATAAAATTGAGTATTTTTATCAAAGAGTTTTTGTATAAATTTTTATAAAATATTTTTTCTATAAATTTTTTCAAAATCATTTTATTTTATATTTTTCTATAAGTAAAGGGTCAATTATTGAATAGTCCCTACTATAAACGTATATTTTTTAAAAAGGACACTTTTTTAATTTAACTCATTTAGTTCCTCAAGCACTCAATATTCTCTTATTTTTAAAGATCCGCGCCAGCGACACTCCCTCTTCAAAATATGTGGCAAATGACTTTTTAAGGCAAAATAAAAACGCTTGGACTAAATGAGTACTAAAAAATGTTCGACGGACTATTTGGTATATGTCCCATAAGTAAAAGACTATTTCTATTATAGATAAAAAAGAACTGACTTTATTTATAACAAAATAATTTTTTTTTTACTTTTTTTAATTAAAAAATAAAAATATTTTTTATAAATAGGAATCTAAATTTTTTATGAAACACTTTATATAACTTTAATATCAGAAGTTACTAATGGGGTTATGTCTAAAAATATTAAGATTAACTCTAATTAAGTATTAATAAATTAGGATTAAGTCTAAATTATCAATAAAAACAAACTTAGTTAAAAGAAAGAATTTGAAAATAAATATCTGCTGATGCCTCTTGCTTCGGAAGCTGTAAATGAGGACCAATTTTATAGATTATGTACTTTTAGGACTTAAAATAATATTGATTATGGATATAGGACAATAAATATTTTGTTTCCTTTATTAAAAAATAGGGACTAAAACTATAAAAAATATGTTTGTTGTCCTATTTTCAAAATAAATATTACAATAGGTACTAAATTTACAAACCCCTTGTGGTTATGATATTTGGCAAAAATAAACACACACTATACTGCACCGTATCACACACAAACACATCTCACATTCTCTCTCCTATCTTCTTCTTCCCAACACTCACCACACCTTCTCTCTCCTCCATTATCACCCACCAAAGCCACCATAATCCAAAACCTATTAACTCAATCCCACCTTCTTTCTGCCTTATACCTCCCTGACTTACCAACACTCATATCACTTATTTACCCGATCATACTAGGTTTGAAAATCCAACCCGAAAAAAACGCACCTGCAATTTCCCTCTACCTGGAACCATAAAATCCGACGACCCATCTTCATAGCTACTGCCCTGTTAAGATATTTGGCAAAAATAAGAAAAAACGTTAGGGGCAAACAATTTCCCTCTACCCGAACCAATATCCAAACCGGAGACACCCCCAGAACCATAAAATTCGGCAACCAATCTTCATAGATATTGCACTGTTATTTGGCAAAAATAAGAAAAAACGTTAAGATGCAAAAAATGGATAAAGAAAGTAATACCTTGTTATTATAAAAAATATGGTACCTTTGAGTGGTATGATCCCTCTTTCGCCAAGAAGGATTTTTGGGTTTCTTAGCAACACCCTTGCTATGGATATCCTCTGTCTCTGCCCCCCAGACATCTGAAATCCCAACTGAGAATCCCCTGACTGCATCAGAAACTACACAGGTTACAGGCGGTGAATCGTCATTTAATTTGCGAAGAAGTTTGATAAATGGGGCTAAGCAATTATTTCTTGTGGAGTCGCATAGAGATGGAATGTGATGGCTTTCGTTGGGATCGATCGAGGGTAGACCGTCGGGGATGGTGTCGAATCGAAAATCGGTGAAGTTTTTTGGGTTATGAACCTGGGCGTAGTAGGTTTATATATAAGGCACCAGGAGCGGAGAAAGAAAATGAGGGGAATAGGAAAGGACGGCAGTGGCAGAGGAAGGGTTTTTGAATATATGGGTCTTGAATTGAATGCATATCAATAAAGAGAGGAATGACACGTGGATAGGCTAATTGCAAAGCATAATAAATGTCTTGTTTTGCATTTTATAGTAGTAAAAGATTCATGTATGATAAGACATGCATGATAAATATGAATGGCATTTTATGTATTGCATACTTGCATGCATACATACATATATTATTATTTTTTTATTAAAATATTTAAAAAAATAATATTTTTTTTAAATATTTAAAAAAAATTATTTTTTTTATTTTTTTTTAAAGTTTTTTTTCTAAAAAATGACGGGTTATTATGGGCTGGGTTTTATCACGGGGACAAATTTATCACCGTGCCCTCGGGCACGGGCATCCATATATATATGGGACAATGGTGTTATGAATAGTAACTTATGCATGATAAACATCCATGACATTTTATGTGTTGCATGCATACACATGCATGTATGCATGGATACATATATACATTATTATCTTATTATTTTTTTAAGAATATATATTTTTTAAAATATTTTTTTTTATAAAAAATATTTTAAAAAAAAATATATTTTTTTAAAGTTTTTTTTTTTTAAAAAAGGCTGGTTATTATTGGCTGGGTTTTATCACGGGGGCAAATTTATCGCCGTGCCCTCGAGCACGGGCATCCGCTAGTATATATATATAAGGAGTAAGATATATCAAATATTAAAACAACACAAAAGCCAACAAACTAAAAAAAGTGTAAATGTGTGTCGAAGACTAAATTTAATTTGATGGGTAGAAAGTAAACAGAAAACAATATGCATAGAAAATTAGATAACATTTTTGTCGGTGTGGGGGTGTGGTTCCATAGTTAACTAATGTTATTTTACCTCCCAAGGTCTAATCAGAGACCACAGATTCCGTGGTCATTAGAGATGGTGTTCTCATTCCTTGCATCTCAGTTTTATCGGCTGTGGGAGGGATCAAGGAAGCCACGCCGACCATTACAAAAGGTAGGATTATTTGGGCATTTGTAGCCACATTAATCATTTTATTCATGGTTCAAAGATTTAGGATGGACAAAGTTGGCTACGCCTTTGCTCCAATCATTTTTATTTGGTTCATTTTGGACGCTGCCATTGGTGTCTACAATTTATTCAGGAACCGTCATCTTCAATATATGATGGTTGGAATTAAAAGGCAAAGAATTAAAGTTAAAAAATTGAGCGTGAACAGGTCTTTGGGCATTAGACAGTCGGGTAAAGAGAAGTGGAAGGGAATAGCACTTTGGGTATTAGTCCACTAAATAAAATAAGAAATAAAAAGGTTTTAAGGGGTTAAGTTAATTGGGTAATTAATAGGGGTCATTAAAATTGCACACGTGTCTTCGTGTGGAGCCACAAATGTCGACACTTGGTTCCGCCGTCCACTATAGTTATATAATATAAGACTGATAGTAGGTATCGACAAATGTCGACAGTGTGTTTGTGGGTGTGTTGGTGAATTTGAGTGTGTGTGTGTGTGTGTGTGTGTGTGTGAGAGAGAGAGAGAGAGAGAGAGAGAGCATAAAACCTAGGGTTGTGATTATGGGTGGGTGGTGGGGATATTCTCTATGGGTTGGGTTCAGGGGCGTAACTGTGTGTGGGCTTGATCGGCCTCAAGCCCGATCATGTTAAAAAAAACAGCTTTTATAATAAAGTCCGAAATTCAAAGCGCACCCAAGAAAATATTTATCCAACCCACCATCAAACCTCCTAATAATAAAAGTTGATCGGGGAGACAAAAACAAGAACAAAACAAAAGAAAGCAGGCAGGGGCGTAACTGTGTGTGGGCTTGACCGGGCTCAAGCCCGGGTCATGTTAAAAAAAAAAACAGCTTTTATAATAAAGCCCAAAACTCAAAGCCCACCCAAGAAAATATTTATCCAACCCACCATCAAACCTCCCAACAATAAAAGTTGATCGGGGAGACAAAAGCAAGAACAAAACAAAAGGGAACAAAACAAAAGAAAGCAGGGGAGGGAACCAACCAACCAAAGGAGAAAGTGTTTCTTTGTCAAATTGGCTTTGCATACAAGGTAATTTTATTTCATTTGTTAAATCCGTTTTTTTTTTTGTTTATTATAAACATCCCTAAATAATAAGTTTTAAAATCCCTAATTTGTAAAACCTAAATATTGAAAACCCTAACTTTTTCTCTTTAATTTTTAATTTTTGTAGTCTCATTTCTTCTTGCCCATTGATAACTTGAACAAATTTAAATTATAATTTCAATCCCTAAATTGATAGTGTTAATTTTTTTATTATGTTGACTAATGAAATAACTAATGAAATAAAATTACTTTGTCAAATTGGCTTTGCATACAAGGTAATTTTATTTCATTTGTTAAATCCGTTTTTTTTTTGCTTACTATAAACATCCCTAAATAATAAGTTTTAAAATCCCTAATTTGTAAAACCTAAATATTGAAAACCCTAACTTTTTCTCTTTAATTATTAATTTTTGTAGTCTCATTTCTTCTTGCCTATTGATAACTTGAACAAATTTAAATTATAATTTCAATCCCTAAATTGATAGTGTTAATTTTTTTATTATGTTGACTAAAATATATTACTCATGTATTTTCTTAGGTTACAATGTCGAGGAAAACTTTATTATCATTTTTTAAACCAAAAAGTGATGACAAAGCAAGTAAAGAGTCGCCTTCTATATTACCCGATGATACTCCTTTAACCTCCATCGAGTCACCACCTCCTTGTAAAATTCAAAGGACCGAACCTAGTGAAAAAGATGACTCTTTTACTCGGGATCCTGGCTTGCGTCTTCAAATATGGCAAGCACCCGTTGAAGACCGTGATGAGCTTCGAAAAAAATATCTCAAATTGGGGCCTTATCAACCCATACTAAAAGAGTACCCACTCACCCAAGACGGAAAACAATTTCGTCGCTTTCAAAGTAGTTGGTTTAAAAGATATCCTTGGCTTGAGTATTCCGTTGAAAAAAATAGAGCATATTGTTTTTATTGGTTCTTGTTTGAAAGTAATCCATCGACTCGGGCTGCATTTACAGTTGAAGGGTTTCAAAGTTGGAAACGAGTTAGTGGCCCTAAATGTGCACTTTTGAAACACATGGGAGTTCCCCCTTCAACGCATATGAGTTGTGTCAATGCTGCAGAAGATTTAATGAATCCTTTACAACACATTCGTAGAGTGTTTGACTCACAATCTAAAGAAGTGGTGGAGAATAATCGATTGCGTCTCAAGACATCCATCGATTGTGTGCGGTGGCTTGCATTTCAATCATGTGCATTTAGAGCTCACGATGAATCCCCTCAATCACTAAATCGTGGAAACTTTATTGAATTGATAAAGCACACTGCAAGATATAATAACAAAGTTGCCAAAGTTGTCTTACAAAATGCTCCGGGGAATGCAATGTATACCTCTGCAATTATCCAAAAGGAAATTTTGAATATTTTGGGTGATAATGTTAGAAGTAAGATTCGTACTGAAATTGGAGATGGGAATTATTGCATATTGGTTGATGAAGCACAAGATGCATCTACTAAAGAGAAAATGGCCATTGTCTTAAGATTTGTTGATGAAGGAGGTGTGGTACGTGAACGTTTTTTTGGAATTGTGAGTGTTGAAGACACTACGACTTTGACACTTAAAAAGGAAATATCCGGCGTACTTGCTCTTTATGATCTCCATATTGATAAAATGCGTGGTCAAGGGTATGATGGTGCTAGCAATATGCGTGGGGCTTGGAATGGGTTACAAGCACTCTTTCTTAAAGAGTGCCCATATGCCTATTATGTGCATTGCTTCGCCCACCAACTGCAACTTTCTTTAGTCTCGGCATCTAGAGATGTGCAAGATATATGGTTAGTTTTTTCAAAGTTGAATACAGTTGTGAATCTTGTCGATGCTTCTCCCAAACGTCATAGTGAAATACAATCGAGACAAGCTGCTGCAATTACGAATAAGGTTGCTCGTGGTGAACTTCGGACGGGAAGAGGTGCTAACTAACTTTAGACCTTGCATCGAGACGGAGCAACTCGTTGGAGCTTCCATTTGAATTCTGTCAGAAGTTTGATTGATTTATTTGGTCCATCTTGTCAAGTTGTTGAAAATCTTTGGAAGAATGGCCCTAGTCATCCTATACGCTCGGAAGCTAAGGGTGCTTATAGTGAGATGACTTCATTCGAATTTGTATTTATTTTACAACACAAGAAGAACAGTCCAAGGACTAGACCTTGTACGTTAATGGAGCCTCTAATTTCAAGGGGGTAGGAGTAGGGATTGTTCTCATCATCCCAAAGACACTTTGATTAAGCAAGGAATCAAATTGGGATTTGATACCTCCAATAATGAAGCTGAGTACGAAGAATTGATCACCAATTTACAAAAACACAAGTTGCTGGGGGTAAATTACGTCCATGTATTCGACTATTTCAAACTGGTCTCCAAGCAGGTAAATGGGGACTTCAACGCCAAGGATGATCGAATGGAGGCCTACCTCACCGTAGTAAGAAGACTCATGGAAGATTTTGAGAAGGTGGAAATTTAATATTTCCCTAGGGATAGAACAGCTATGCCGATGCCTTAGTAGCTTTAAGTTCAATAATCAACTTCGAACTAAAGAGAACTATTCAGATAGAGTTCCTTGCGCAGCTAAATAATGACTAAATAGTCATAGCCGAGCAGTTTCTCATCACAGAAAAGGCCTCGAGTCGAATGGATCCTATCATCAATTACTTAAGGAGTGACACACATCCCGATGATAAGAGGTTGTCCCACCAAGTAAGGGTCAAGGATGCCTGCTTTTATCTTTCACCATAAGGAAAGCTCTATAAGAAGTCATTCACAGGTCCTTATCTCCAATGCATCCACCCACATGACACCGAACAAGTACTTAGCGAACTTTATGAGGGCATTTATGGAGGTCACGCAAGAGGGGGATCTTTGTCTTTTCAAGCAGTCAAGGAGGGTTACTGGTGGCCTAATATACAAAAAGACACAGGCACTTACGTCTGTAAGTGTGAAAAGTGTTAAAAACACTCTTATATGGTCTATTATCCCGCTAGTGACCTGAAATCCCTAACAAGTCCATGACCCTTTGCTCAATAGGGGCTAGATATAGTGGGACCACTACTTACTGCATCTGGGAACCGTAAGTATTGTCTAGTTGGCACAAATTACTTTATCAAATGGGTAGAGACAGAACCACTGGAAATCGTTCGAGACTCTAATATGACAAGGTTCATCTGGAGGAACATTATAACACGCTTTGGGGTATAAAGGATTGTCGTCATTAAAAAAAGTACATAATTTGAAATTAGTCTCTTTCAAGGCTTTTGTGATGAACATGGTATCAGGAACCACTTCAGTTCCGTGGCGTATCCCCAAAGCAATGGACATGCAAAAGTTTCTAATAAAAACATGATCGATGGACTATGAAAACTATTAGAAAGAGATAAAGGTGATTAGGTAGACGAGATACCTCATGTTCAATGGGCTTATCGTACAACCCCCAGGAGACCAACTGGGGAAACACCCTTTCCACTCGCCTACGGAATGGAAGTTGTCATCCCACTAGAAGTAGGTCTCTACCATGAGAACCACCTTGGTCGACCAAGGCCTAAATGATAATATACTACGCATTGAACTTGACTTAGCAGATGAACAAATAGAACTAATCTTGATCAAGTTAGCCTCCTACAAACAGTAACTGGCCAAGCAATACAACAAGATGGTTAATTCGAGGAAGTTTCTAATAGGGAACTAAATCCTAAGAAAAGTCCTCGACAGTGCCATGAAACCATCAGATGGAAAACTGTGGCCAATCTGGGAAGAACCCTTCAGAGTAATTAGAGATGACCTTCAAGGAGCATATCACTTGGAAACGCTGAAGGGCAGGGAGATACCAAGAGCTTGGAATGCAACCAATCTCAAGAAGTTATACTTTTAGTCTTCTTTCTCTTTACATTTTAGTTTAAGCAAATTCTAATTTTTAAACTTATGTTTCTTATCAGACAATATTTAATGAATAAAGGCCGAATTGGCCCCTTCACTTTTGAATTTTACATTGGTTGTTTAACTCTTCTTGATTATAACCCATTAGTACGCACCTTTTTCCAAATAGTGACTCCTTGTTACAAATATAAAGGAATTACTATATAGATTACGGCAAGTTGTTCAACTTGTTTTCAATCAAGCAATTTAACATGATGAACAGGGAATTAATACATCCCTCAGGTCCTTGTTACAAACACAAAGGACCTCACGAGTTGCCTCGGCAACCACAAAAGCCTTACAGGGGATCCTTAGGTAACAAAGTTAACTTAGGTTGGTCACCAACTTTGTTGGTCGCAAAAAAACCTGCTCTGGCGGATGGCCCAGGTGCATTCTCGCCATCATCCTACTTTGGCATAAGGAAGTGTGATGACATGACCTAAAAGGTAAAGTTTATGGAACGACACTGCTAAGGCATGTTGTACTGGGAGAATGTTTAAACACGAAACAACATATAGCTAACATTATCTCTTAATACCATTTAGTCAGCTGAGAAGCTCAAAATGATAAAACCTAAAACAAAGAGGTGATGGATTAAAGTGTTACACAGTGAACCAATATTAAAGTTTAATCAGCACATGATAAAAACATCATAGATTAGTAAACGACACTTTTTCATTAACTTAAATGGAAAGTCACATTTACATTAAAACCTGTATATACAAAAGATCAACAATAGCCCACGATGGCGAGAAAGTTTGTTTGCGACGCGCGCTCTCTGACCATCATCTGGGTGAGGCACAAATTCTTCTTCTTCATATCCTAAGTAATGTTCTAGAAGCTGAGCAGGAATAACACCTATTTGGATCCACCGATCATCCCTTGAAAAGGGATTGTGGTAATAAGCAGGGCAATCAATCCAATATTTAAACCATATGTTAGACTCTTTAAGAGTTTTCAATTCCCTATGGGCACTGAGACACCCCCTAGCAAAGGCAAGGTACTCTGCCTCTTTCAGCATTACTAGGGCATCAGTCTATACTTGGTCATAACCATTTGCCTAGACCTATCAGAATAACTTCCTCAACTTTGTCACATCTCTTTGAAGTCCGATAACAATTATATAGGCCTACCGAACATCTCCTTTGAGTTCAGCGCCTCCCTCTTCAAAGCTTGGGTTTCAACTCGAATTATCCCCATTGACGACGGAGTGGATCCTCGTAGTGCTAGAGAAGACCCTAATGGGGTGTTCTTATTCAGCCAATAATCTTTTTTTTCAAATCGTAATTTTCCTTCAAAATTAGCTCGCTTACTTGATTCACCTCGTTGGCATTCAGAAGTTTGGCCTTCAAATCATTTACCTCCTCTTTCACTGAGTCCCCACCCTCCTCTATCTCTTGGAGATTGTCTTTCAACCTAGACACTAATTCGGATTGGTTCTTATACTGCTGATTTCTTACCCTCAAGGATTTACAGATCTTCAGAGAGGATCTGCGAACCTTCAAGTGGATATTTGGCCCAAGGATCTATCCGAGTTGGGAGTTCACAGGTATATACTCATCTAAATCAATGGGCTATAATTAATAAAATAAGTAATAGATTTGAAAAACATCAGAAGTAAGACAAGGCCAGCAAGAAAGGAAAATTTTCTTTTTATTGAACATAATTGGGGTACGAGTTTGAGAATTACAAACACAATAGTAATAAAAGATCAAAAAGCAGAAACCCTAGACTAACTGCAAAAGGTCTACACCTGCTTAGAAGATGCCAAACCCTTTCCTTTGTCGAAACTGGGGCAGCTTGATCATCAGAACCCCAATCACACCAATACGACCCACAACTTAGTCACCAGGAAGGTCTTTAGTAGTGGGATCAACAAGTTCTATCTCAGCTTGAATAGAAGGTTGATCAACCAAAGGTTCCTCAGCATCCATCGAATTTGGGCCCGACACGTACTGGGAGAATATAAGGGAGTCAACAGGAACCTCAGCTGTGACCAAATCCTGGTCCTAACCCTTTTTGAAACCCACCTGCTGAACATAGGCTATCTGGCATTCGGCATCGTCATATGTCGCCTCCCAGCCTTCGGTATCCCGACTATCCCAGATGGTCGAGGCCTCTCCTTCTAGCTTCACAACTTTGGCAGTTAGTTCCTTATTGGCCTTTGCCACCTTCAACTTATCAATAATCACTTGGCTATAAGCTTCCTGGAGGTCGGCCAGCTCCTTCTATGACTGTTCCTTAAGGTAATCTAGGGCCTTCTATTTCTTCTTATCAAAAGCGGCCTTAGCATTGGACAGTGCCTTTTCAGAGTTCTTCAAATCCTTCTCTAGCTCGGTATTTCTTCTTGACCATCGGCTCCACCACGCAGAAACGTGATAAAATAAAAAATAAACTACAAGATGAAGAGAAACACAAACCAGTTTACTGGAATGTGGGAAACAAATTAGAGAAGTGTAGAGATAAGGGGATGTGCCAATGTAAGCCCTTTTGAGGACTTAAGGGCCAACTGATCGGACCCCATTTTCGTCGACCGATCACAATCGCCAGTGAGCACCAACCTTTCTAACAGTTCGGGGGCAAGCTGGGGAGTGTCAATAACACTTCTTCCCCTAGTAACAACAATGGGAGAATAAAAAACAGGGGCTTTTAGGGCATGTGTCCTCTTCTTTTCTTCTTCTCTCTTTCTTTCCTCCTCTCTTTCTCTCTTTGTATCCTTCTTTTTCTCTTCTTTTATTTTCTTCTTCTCCATCTTACTCTCCCTGGATCCTGACTTGGAACCACCAGCCATGAGGGAGTCCTCATCTTTCCTTTTAAGGGACTTCATTCGATCGGACGTTAAATTGTTATCATCATCTTGGCTGATCAGAAACCTCCTTTTTGGTGGTGCCATTTCTTCTTATTCTTCTTCACTGGTTCCCTCCTCGTTACCTTCCTCATTGTCTTCCTCTGACTCCTCCTCTTTACCTTCTTCTTCCTCTCTTTCCTCTTCCTCGCTTTCTCCTTCCCCTTTTTCTTCTAGCTAAATTGGCACAGAAGGGCCACCAACTTCTTTGTCTCGAACCTCTAAATTAGGAATGATATCAATAGGCCTACCGATGAAATTAGAGGTAGTGTTCTTGTACTCTAGCAGATAAGTAACCGATTGAGGATGCTCATCGTCAGCAAGAGTATACCTAACCCTCCAAGCTTTTATAATATCAGTGACTCTAATCTCACGGGGATCAGGTTCTTGATTCTTTGCCTTAGCTGCAAAAATAACCAGATAAAATATCAAAAAAGGCACGAAGAGGAACAAACGATCAAAGAATGAAGAAAAAGATAATGTTATCAACCTATATACTCCTCCTCAAAGGTTGGGGTCCGAGGTCCCCTGTATCTTACGCCTTTTTATTGGGGAGGATATTGCCAATTCCTAGCAATAAAACCTTCAATCCAGTAATCTTTATGAGTTTTAAGCAAATTCACAACTAGGACCCTGTTGGCACTCCTAGACTTCAAATATAAGATCCCACCTTTAGTGCGCGAAAAGACATAGCAATAATAAATTTTTGCAAGCCCTAAGTCGGTCTCATACAACTTATTTATCCTATGTACTCCATTCATAATTTTCCAAATGTTTGGAGTATACTGAGCGAGAAGGATGACAAAATATTTGAAGAATCTCAAAAATAGGGGATTAGAGTGAAATGTCCAATCCCTTGAGAAACTAACAAAGTATGGATCCAATGACCATCATTTATTGTGCGAACGTTATGAGGAATTGGGGTACATTCAATGTCCACTCAGTCAGGAATATTGTAACACTTTTTAGACTCAGAAATGGATTTATTGTCAAGCATCGCCATTATCAACAAAACCCTAGCTACAAACTAATCGAAACTTCGCAGAAGAGAAGAACTAGAAAAGAGTTAGAACTGAAAATTACAAAGTAGTAATGAATCATTGAAGAATCACTGAAGAGGAAAAGTTCTGATTTTGAAGAAGAAGAACGAAAGATGAAGCTTAGAGACGAAGTACGAGCAAAAATGATCGGAATCAATGAATTAACGGTTAAGTTACACACGAGAAGTTTTTAAACATCATGAGTCATGCTTCCCTAAGAAGATCTCAACGCTTTAATTTCTCCTTAGGACAAGCGTACCCCCACCAGCTCTCATAAATAACAAATATGCCATGTCGGTTTTTAGATGTTGTTTCAGGCTTTGGGCCTTTGACTCGGGTAAAATCTATAGGCCCAAAATTGTTAGCCCAAAGATTTTAGGGTCAATTGTTGGAGCCCAATTTGTATGAGTCCGTCAAAGTAGCCGACCAACCCAGATGGACTAACGCGCTGCTCGGCCTAAATCATGGCTTAATATCCACACGAGTATCTTAGTTGTATTGGAATACTTACGAATATGGTCAAATCAGGTACTAGTAATCTCGGAGGGGATATTAAGGTACCTCTTGGCCTATCCACGTGATATATTGAGTTCTTTAAACAACTCAAACTCTATGATGGACTATCTATAAATTATACACCCTGACCTGGGGCAAAGGGATTGTAACTTGAGACTTTGAGAAGAACTTAATATAAACAGTAACCTCTTCATGGACGTACGCAAATTGTCGAACCATGAATATCATTGTGTTGTGATTTTTTATTTCTACCTTCGTGACTATTTTCGTTGATTTATCTATTCTCATATTTTTTGTGCTCACATTATATATTCTCTAGGATGTCTTTGGTCGCATCTTAAAGTTGAGTTGATTGTAGTGCACAACAATCCAAATATAGAAACCTATATAAAATGAGTTGAACTCAAAGATACAAGGAAGAAATCTAGTTCAGGAGAACAAGAATAATTCGAATCTGCAAGAATATTTCACAAAGTAAAAAGAATTCAAAGTCAAGAGAAGGTTACACAAACATTATAAAGTTAAGGAAATATTATATAAGAAAAAATCTAATAACAAGGGAACTTCACATGCATTCAAATGATGGAAGGTAGAAGAAAATTCACACATGATTCACCTTAAAATGCATTCATAAAGATCTTCTACGAATATTCAATTTTTACAAGAAGAATTGTGATACATTATGAACATGCACATGGTAATTTTTTTTTTTCATAAAATAGTATTTATTTGTAAGGACATTTTTCACATGTCCGAAATGTTTCATTTATTTATGTCGTACGCCGCTACATTTGGCACGTCTCCTCACGATCTCACATGACGGCCTCTATCCGAATTCCGGGAATCAAGCATGCATTATATCCACTAATATGTCCCACATCTGCCTCAATGGCTTCACGTTCCAAGATTTTAGGGACTTAATGCAAGTGGTACGCAAGGGAAGTCAAAACAGTGAAAAAAGGCACAATAGGAGAGTTCAAGGGCATTTTAGTAATTTCACATCCATATTTCGGAGGTCTGGTCAACTAGAAAGTTGAAGATCTTGCCGCAACGAAGATACTGGAAAAAACGGTACCTCAATCCGAGCTACGGTGAAGGAGTTATGACCTTTTGAAGATAAAGAAAATTCCTTAAAGAATGCTGTTTTTTTTGTACGCTGGATAGAATTTTAGAGTTTTAAGAACGTGGGACTCTTCATATTTTTTCCTATAAATACCAACTTCGGGGGAGTTGTTTTGCAAGACTTTAGGAGACGAATTTGAGAGTCCAAATACATCTAGTCTTCATATTTTTGAGTCCCAAGACTCATGGTTTGATTCACACATCCTTGCCAATCCTTTGTGAATCCTTTTGCAACCCAAGAACACAACTTTGGTTTGTTCAACCCTTGTGGAGGAGACCGTTCTTCTTCTTCATTGCAGCCCTACTAGAAAGGGATAATTCCAGCCGCGACTACAGAATCCGATACCCGAGGGTAATTCTTAGTCAACTTGTATTTTCATTGTAATCCGATTGTAAGCCGTTCTCTTACAAATTATAGTGAAAATAAATGGTTTTGCCCCTGAGGGGGATTTTTCCTTAATTGCATGTGTTTGAATGTTCTTGCGTAGATTATCAATTTATTCAATCACATACTGCTGCATGTTTAGGGTTTGTTTGGATTAAAAGGGTTTTATATATAATTTGATCATTTGAACGCGAGCACACACGTTCTCAAATTGGTATCAGAGCAGGTTACGCTAATCTATCGCGTATTCCTTTTTTTTTCCGCAAAATTTTTCTAAGATATCAATTTTCTGAAAAAATTAATTTTTGAAAAAGTGCGTGTTCAAATGGAGAAGTCATATTATAAAATGCCTATTTTTGACGGGACAAATTATGCTTATTGGAAAGTCCGTATGAGGTCGGCTTTAAAAGCCATTGATGAACGTGTCTGGATTTTGGTTGAACGAGGGTGGACTCCTCCCACCGTGACTGTTGATAATGTGACCAACTTGAAACCTGACATTTCTTGGTCTGATGAAAAAATTAAATGGTCATCTTTTAATTCTAAGGGTCTAAGTGCTATTTCTGGGTCTATCACACCTGATGAGTTCAAACGCATAATGACGTGTACCACCTCAAAAGAGGCATGGGATGTTTTACAACTCACCCATGAAGGAACTAATGCTGTGAAAGAGTCTAAGTTGCAAAACTTGAGAACTCAATTTGAAACAATCACCATGCATGATTCTGAATGCTTTGATGAATTTTATGCTAAACTTTCTGACATTGTGAATACTAGTTTTAATCTTGGTGAACATATTCCGAATGCTAGAGTTGTTAAAAAGATTCTTCGTTCTTTGCCTAAGCGTTTTATCCCTAAAGTCACTGTGCTAAAATCTATGGGTAATTTAAATACGCTAAAATTGGAAGAACTTGTAGGAGATTTGCAAACTTATGAAATTGATATGTTCCCTAAAAATTCTAAATCTAAAGATAAGGGAATTGCTCTTAAAGCCCAAGAGAGAAGGAGTGAGGGGTCAGCTAGAAAGAGGGTAGAGTCATCTAGAAAGAGAGAGACTGACACGTCAGATTCTGAATGCGATTTTGACTTAGATGATTTGGCTCTTTTCACAAAAAATTTCAAGAGGATTCTCAAATTTAAGAAAAATGGCAATTTTAAAGATAAAAAGAAATTTGAGAAAAATAAGTTTGAAAAGAAAAATGAAAAAGTTTCCAAAAATCCTTCTTTGAAATAAAGTGAGAGATGTTTTGAGTGTGATGGTAGGGGTCATAGAGCTTTTGAGTGTGCCAATCGTTTGAATAGAGAGAAAGGGAAAGCTGTCCTTAATGCTACCCTTAGTGACGACAGTGAGGTCGAGACGGTGGATTCTGGAGATGAGTCACCGCATGAGTGTAACTTCACCGCATTCATGGCCAGCCAAGTGAGCACTCCTAGTTCTCCTCACGACGATGAGGATGATGCTTCACAGGGACACCTCGACAGTGAGATCGATGTGAGTGAGGGGGAGGATGACACAAGTGAGAGCGAGAGTGATATACAACGCGCCTACGCTGAGTTATATTCTGAGTCTTTTAAAACTAAAAAGCGTAACAAAGCGTTAGTTCTTAAGATCACTTGCCTAGAGGAAGATTTAAAGAAAGCGAGAGAAAGAGATTTCTCCACCTGCACCGCCCTGAGAGAGAGAGAGAATCTACCTGTGTCAAGAATGAGAATTTGTTTAGAGAGAGAGAGAGTACTCTAGAGAAAGAGAGAGGGGACTTGATCAAGCAAGTGGCTAGTCTTACGAGTCAGCTCTATTCCTCCGTGGAGACTCGGAAGAAACTTGAAGCCCGTGTTGCCCAGCTGACTCATGATCTTGAGAAAGCACGGGAAGTCAAGGTACAAATCGAGGACAGATCTGGGGAGATGGGAAAGATGCTCCTCGGCCCCGCTTTAGGTTTTGGTGATCGTCAAGGAATTGGATATGATGGTGCCTCCACGTCCCAAATTGCACCTGGACTAGTTCCTGAGTTTACTACAACTCCTTATGGTCACCGTAAAAAACCTCGAAGGAGAGTTCGACCAAGAAAAGCAAATCAAGGTCCGCCTTTGACTGAGCTCTTTTGTACTTATTGCAAAAGAAAAGGCCACCTTAGGGAAACTTGCTATAGCATGGGTCGGACACGACGTACTACTGCTCCACCACGACATACTGATGAGTTTTCTAGTCTGAGAGAGCGAGTTGAGTTCTTAGCTGCCACGACTCAGAGTTTGATGAAAGAATTCCGACGGATGTCTTCGCCGTTAGTGAATGCTTCTTACATTCCAACTAAAACCAACAAAGGCAAACAAAAGGTCATCTCTGCTTGGGTGCCTAAGAAAGATAAAAAGGCCTTTGTTGTTCATGTTGCTCTCAAAGAACATAATACCTCACAGTGGTATTTTGATAGTGGGTGCTCCAGACACATGACAGGTGATGCCTCATTTTTCACCACTCTTGAGGATTATCAAGATGGCAGAGTCACCTTTGGAGATGGGAGTAAGTATAGCATTATAGGACGAGGTACTATCGAGTTACCTGGTTTTCCTAAGCTAGAAAATGTTTTGTACGTCAAAGGTTTGAAAGAAAACCTTCTCAGCATTAGCCAGCTGTGCGACACTAACTTTGCAGTAAAGTTTGACCGGGACGCGTGTAAAGTCTACAATCAAGCCGGTAAACTTTTGATGCAAGGGGTGAGGACCGAGGATAATTGCTATGGGACTGAGCCCACATCCTCACTTGTCTGCAACAGCGCCACGATCACTCCTATGGATCTGTGGCACCAACGTCTAGGTCACGTGAACGTTAGAGATCTCAATAGTTTATCTAAAAAGGACCTAGTACGTGGCTTACCATCTCTTGGAAAGTCAACTTCGACCGTTTGTGGACCCTGTCAGTTGGGAAAACAAATTCGTAGTCCTCATAGGAAGTTACATTCCATTACCACCTCTCGTGTTCTGGAGTTGATTCACATGGATCTTATGGGTCCCACTCGTACTGAGAGTCTAGGTGGTAAGAGTTACATCCTCGTGATGGTAGATGATTTCTCCAGATACTCCATTGTAGGTTTTTCGAGAGAAAAATCTGATGCTGTAGATTTCTTAACGACCAAGTGTCGTGTCCTGCAAAATCAACACGGTGTCACTATTAACAGAATACGTAGTGACAACGGCACTGAATTCAAGGAAGCAAAGGTTGATTTATACTGTGATAGCCTTGGGATCAAACATGAGTTTTCTGCTGTGAGAACTCCTCAGCAAAATAGGATTGTTGAAAGAAAGAATAGAACGATCCAAGAGATGGCTAGATCTATGCTTCTAGGTCGTAAAGTTTATAGGAGATTTTGGGCAGAGGCAGTGTCTACTGCATGCCACACGGTGAATAGGGTGTATCTGCGTCCACACACACTTCACACTCCTTATGAGTTGTGGACTGGCAAGAAGCCCAACCTGGCATATTTCCGTGTCTTTGGGAGTAAATGCTACATCCTACATGATAGAGAGAAATTAGGAAAGTTTGACTCCCGAAGCGACGAGGGAATATTTCTAGGATATTCATCGAATAGCAGAGCGTACCGGGTTTTTAACTTGAAGAGCTCTAAGATTATGGAATCAATAAACGTCACCGTGCAAGATGACGAACCTCCGACAATTATTGATCCTAACTTTCAGTGTGAGGATGAGGATTGTTCTGACAGTGATTTACCTGTTCCTCTCTCACACTCTGTGGACCCTACTCCTGTGTTAGGGGACACACCTTCTTGGGTTCGCAAGAGTCATGACCCTTCTTCCATTGTTGGTGATCCCACTCTAGGGGTCAAGACTCGTGCTCAGCTAGAGAACGTTGTTAGCCATCTTTGCTACACGTCCAAAGTCGAGCCCAAGAACCATAAAGAAGCACTCAAGGATGAACACTGGATATATGATATGCAGGATGAGTTGCTTCAGTTTAAAAAGAATGATGTCTGGGAACTTGTCCCCCGACCTAGTGAGATTAATGTGATAGGTACCCGGTGGATTTTTAAGAACAAAATGGATGAAAATGGTACCATAATCCGAAATAAGGCTAGGTTGGTCGCTCAAGGCTACACACAGATAGAGGGTGTAGACTTTGGGGAGACATTTGCTCCTGTTGCGAGGCTTGAGTCCGTCCGTCTTCTGCTCGCCATCGCATGTCATCTGCGCTTCAAGGTGTATCAGATGGATGTCAAGAGTGCCTTTTTGAATGGCATTCTACAGGAGGAGGTTTATGTGGAACAACCAAAAGGGTTTGAAGATCCTCAGCACCCTGAGCACGTCTACTATCTGAGGAAAGCCTTGTATGGTGTGAAGCAAGCACCCCGTGCTTGGTACGAGAGGCTTACTTCTTATCTCTTAGCTCATGGCTTCAAGAGAGGGGGAGTAGATATGACGTTGTTTGTCAGGAGAGATGACGGTGCTATTTTGGTTGCCCAGGTCTATGTGGACGACATAGTCTTTGGATCCACATGCTCCCAGCATGCTCACCACTTTGACGAGGAGATGAAAAGTGAGTTTGAGATGAGCATGGTTGGTGAGCTTACATTCTTCCTTGGTCTCCAAGTTCGTCAGTTAGAGGATGGGATGTTCATCTCCCAATCCAAGTATGCTAGAGACCTAGTGAAGAAATTTGGTTTAGACTCCGCTAAGCATGCACGTACACCTATGAGTACCACTACCAAGCTTAGTAAGGACACTTCAGGCAAGGAGGTAGAGCAAACCTTATATCGGAGTATAATAGGTAGTCTGCTCTACTTGACTGCCAGTCGTCCCGACATCGCCTTTAGTGTTGGAGTCTTTGCGCGTTATCAGGCATCCCCAAAAGAGTCACATTTACTTGCTCTAAAACGTATTATTAAATACGTAAGTGGGACTCTCTCATACGGGATTTGGTATTCCTTTGATACCGATGATCGTCTGTCCGCCTACTCGGATGCCGATTGGGCTGGGGATGTAGATGGATGTAGGAGCACTTCTGGTGGGTGTTTCTATTTTGGTTCTGCTCTTGTCTCCTGGCTGAGCAAGAAGCAAAATTCCATCTCTTTGTCCACTGCGGAGGCTGAGTACATAGTCGTCGGGAGTTGTTGCACATAACTCTTGTGGATGAAGCAAATGCTGGAGGATTATGGGATATCACATGACACCATGACCATTTCCTGTGATAACACGAGCGCGATACACATATCCCGCAATCCAGTTCAGCATTCGCGCACAAAACACATCAGGATACGTGAGCACTTTATTCGTCAGTTAGTTGAAGAGAAAGTCGTATCCCTGAGTTTTGTTCCTACCGACCGTCAGTTAGCCGATATTTTCACGAAACCTTTAGTTGCCCTTAGATTTGAGAGTCTTAGGGAATCTTTAGGGATTTGCACAGTTGACTGCGGGTTGGTCTATGTCTTGAATAGGATGCTTCTTCATGTTCATATCATATGCTTCCTATTGCTAGTCTGTTTTATATGTACCATTACTTTGTTGTACAGCTTTGTTTTATTTCTTTTGAAAAAAATACAAAAAGATTTTCCTTTAAGAAAATTTTTGGGAAAAGCACAAAAAGATTTTATTTTTTTTTTCCAAATTTTTGAAAAAATCCAAAAAGATTTTTGTATTTTGCTTCTTTTATGGATGCGCATGTAAGATAGCCAAGTCACAACTTCATTCCATTTATCCATGTGACTGTTTGATAGAGATTTGAGAGGCTACATCATTTCATCCATGTGCTTTACATTGATTGGAGTCTTTGAGATGTAATTAGTGATATCTTCCTACATGTTTGACTCCTATATCCTTTATTGCACACATGCACGACTATATTTGATTATTGCACTTGTCTATCTCATGTTGGCTTGCGTGTTTTCATCTCAATCCTGTCTATACAATGTATAATATGCGATAAAACTTGACAAGATTGGAATGCATGTAAAAACCGTTTTGGTGAGACTGTGTGTTTTTGTATAACGGGGAGGGGCTGCGAAAGGTAATCATCTATCCTTTGCGCAAAAGCCACCGTTAAAAAGGACCTAAAAAATGGAGGAATTTTAATATCCGAGGTCCAAAGAGGTTAAAAGAGCCCGAAAAAATTTAAAGGCAATAAAAAGCAATTCATGCCAAATATGGGCCACTTAGGTTTCACCATCAATTCTCCAAAGTTTGAGAATTTAGAATGCCTCTATTCAATACAATATCTGAGGGAGTTTGGTTGGAGAATCTAAACGGGTTTGCATTTCCTTGAAAGTCCTGAAAAAGCATAAAATCATTTTGGACGTTATTGGTGTGAAAATCATTTTGAGCTTTACTTTGTTGATTTGATTGAGTCAATATCTTATATTGTCACTCTTTTACACCAAAGGAAACATTTGAGTTCATTCGCTAGGAATATCCAATATTCATCGTGCACATATGTCATGTTTGTATGCATTGATTTTCTTATCGAATTTGATCACACCACTTCATTTACGCTATCATTGACTTGGTTGCTTTATGTTTATTCATGGTGTGTTTTTATCCTAGTGACACCCCGCACTTGCTTATTTGATTTATTTCTCTAATTTGTCCATTTGGGGACATCATAAAAAGGGGGAGAAAGAATTATCATATTATGGGGGAGTTTGAATTCTGGGGGAGTTTTTGAGATGTTGCTTATATTTTTATCATATATTGATATCCATGT
Organism: Sambucus nigra; assembly: GCA_949130495.1. NCBI lineage: Eukaryota > Viridiplantae > Streptophyta > Magnoliopsida > Dipsacales > Adoxaceae > Sambucus > Sambucus nigra. Next base: position 191,441,712 of record OX422216.1, read on the forward strand.
TATCTCATTTTAAACTCGATATGTCACGTGGTATTTGCTTTGTCTCATGTGTGTAGGTATGAAGATTGCAGATCTATATGTTGCACACCCTGATGAGAAAAGTTTTGAGATTCGTGAAGAATTAAAGAACAAACGATGAAGACTATTCATTTGTACCTTTTCCAGTTTTGGGTTCATGGGAGGGTAGATTTGTATAGGCAATTTCATATTTGATAATTCGAATTTTTTATGTATGTACCGGCATAGACATAGGGGGAGATTTGTAAGGACATTTTTCACATGTCCGAAATGTTTCATTTATTTATGTCGTACGCCGCTACATTTGGCACGTCTCCTCACGATCTCACATGACGGCCTCTATCCGAATTTCGGGAATCAAGCATGCATTATCTCCACTAATATGTCCCACATCTGCCTCAATGACTTCACGTTCCAAGATTTTAGGGACTTAATGCAAGTGGTACGCAAGGGAAGTCAAAACAGTGAAAAAAAAGGCATAATAAGAGAGTTCAAGGGCATTTTCGTAATTTTACATCCATAGTTCGGAGGTCTGGTCAACTATAAAGTTGAAGATCTCGCCGCAACGAAGATACTGGAAAAAACGGCACCTCAATTCGAGCTACGGTGAAGGAGTTATGACCTTTTGAAGATAGAGAAAATTCCTTAAAGAATGCTGTTTTTTTTGTACGCTGGATAGAATTTTAGAGTTTTAAGAACGTGGGACTCTTCATATTTTTTCCTATAAATACCAACTTCGGGGGAGTTGTTTTGCAAGACTTTAGGAGACGAATTTGAGAGTCCAAATACATCTAGTCTTCATATTTTTGAGTCCCAAGACTCATGGTTTGATTCACACATCCTTGCCAATCCTTTGTGAATCCTTTTGCAACCCAAGAACACAACTTTGGTTTGTTCAACCCTTGTGGAGGAGACCGTTCTTCTTCTTCATTGCAGCCCTACTGGAAAGGGATAATTCCAGCCGCGACTACCGAATCCGATACCCGAGGGTAATTCTTAGTCAACTTGTATTTTCATTGTAATCCGATTGTAAGCCGTTCTCTTACAAATTATAGTGAAAATAAATGGTTTTGCCCCTGAGGGGGATTTTTCCTTAATTGCATGTGTTTGAATGTTCTTGCGTAGATTATCAATTTATTCAATCACATACTGCTGCATGTTTAGGGTTTGTTTGGATTAAAAGGGTTTTATATATAATTTGATCATTTGAACGCGAGCACACACGGTCTCAATAAAATATTCATTACAAAATTCTCTTGCAGAGATTACTAAAACTTGAGGGTAAGAAGTGAAATTTGGTTGAAATATTCGACTATTTAAAAGATATTAGTCAAGTGGATTTGTTACATAAATAAGACGATCAACTATCGTTAGCAAGATAATTGACTATACCCACAAATAACTACCACATAGTCGACTATTGTCAAATATTGGTACAACAATTAACCATAATTAGCAAGATTGTCGCCTAATGCATTTTGTAAAATTGTCATTTTTCATCTCAAGGGTCAAATTTCAAAAAGGTTTATAAACCCTCATTCATCTAATCTTGAAAACTACCAAAAATTAACAAGAATACAAAAACTCTTTCAAAACTCTCAAGCTTCTAAGAATATATAAGACTAGATTTTAATCCCGCGCGATGCATGGGCGTTTTACAAATCTTATCTAGAAAGACTAAAAAAAACGTGGTATTTAAATATTATAAAAATATGTGTCCAAATATTTTTATTGAGCAAAATTTTTTATTAGTTGATAATTACATAAAAATTGGAGTTAAATTTGTATAAAAACATAATTGACATTAAATTCACTTGACTAACCTTTTATGATATACTACTCTTTTCATGGGGAATATGCTAAAAATAAATTTGACATAATTCTAATCGAATAGTTATGGGGACCATGCTACAAATTTGGCCTAATGAGAGCATGCTCAGTGGATTGTGGGTGATGGAAAATCAATCCCCTTATTATTTTCCAATTAGATTGGCTCTTTAATCATTGATATTCATGGTTGGACTCCATACAATTCTCAGCTACACAGCTTGAATGGTAAATGGTTTATCCCATCCATCATATCAGTGACCTAATTATGAATGGTAAATGGTTTATCCCATCCATCATATCATTTGCTGTACCCCAAATCCTTCCATTAATACTCAACCTTCATCATCGTATATTCCCAACTCCAGACAAACTAATTTAGCCATACAATACTGATGGAAGACTAACTTTTAAAAATGCATATCTATTCCATGCTAAATTTCCCCATCATCACCCTTATTTCAAATCCACTCCAAACACATCCCCCTTCCGCCCCTCCCCCCCCCCCCCCCCCCCCCCACACACACACACTTTCAACCTTAGCATGAAGTATGATTCACTCGAAGCTTCTAACTTAAGACCTTCTCCAAACCAGAGGAATCAAACTTTCTCCCAGATGTGATATTTTCAAGATGGATATTTAACCCATAGATCACCTATTCACCAAATGTGCTTTTACAACCCATCTTTGGAAATTGATCTCTTCAATATTTAAAGTCAATGGCACATACTGGTGGAATTCTACTACAATTCATATTTAGAAGTATGTTATCAAGAACAAATTCATCTCTCAAATCAAAGATCTTTGGTTAGCTACCATCATTTATAACTTTGACATTATTGGGAGAAGTGGAAACCAAGTTATCTTTCACAACACAACCCCATCTTTATCTCATTGTTTATCTTATCTCTACGGTTGGATTAAATCTACTAGTAAACTCATTTCTTACCCAATGAAGAATTGTGTTTTTTATCTATCTATAATTCATCAATGGAGAATTTCTGGAAATCCTAAAAAATCTCCAAAAATCATCTAAGTAAATAGGAGCTTCCTCTACTTGGTTGAATTAAACTCAATACAGATGGTCTGGCTTTGGAAAATCCAGGAGTTGCTACTATTATAGGTGTATTCATAATCTATAAAGGTTATGTTAAAGGTGATTTTAGTCAAAATATTGGAGTCCATAGTTCTTTCTTTAGTGAAATTATGGGTGATGTAATTGGCATTGAGATGGTTCTTCAATATGGATGGAATAACCTTTGGTTAGATGTAGATTATGCTGTTGTTTTATCTTGCTTGCACTCAAAATGCTTTGATCGTCCATGGGAGCTCAGAACCAGATAGGATAACTGCAAAAAGATTCTATCCAACTTCAATTTTGCATGCTCCCATATTTACAGAGAAGGAAACACAGTTATAGATAAGCTATCTAAAATGGGTGTTCATCATTCATCATTTAAATGGTGGCCAAATTCTCCCGATGCTATGAAAAAGATGGCGTGGGAGGACTGTTCACACAACCCAAATTATAGATTTGCTTAATTTCATGATTTTTCTTCCCTTTATTCCCATTGCATTTACGACATGGGATTTTCTTCCTTTATTTTTCTCTTGGGTTGTAAATACTTCTTATTTTTTCCTAATATTTATCTCTCTTGTTTGGGATTCCTCCCCCCACCCCACCCAAAAATTAACATCACTGAATTAATCTATTTGAACCAAATTCATTATTAATAATTCTATTGTGCAAATCTAGAAGTGAGGTTGTTTAAAACATTCTATCTCTAGAGATCACCCCATATTTGTTGAAGTTGTAAGGTTTGTATCTTCACATAAAGAGGATAAGTGCTTGTACATCGAACTTAAGGATCAATTAAGAGTTGATATACCTTAGGAAGATCTCCTCACCTGAATCAAAAGGTTGTGTTAGTCAAATTCCCCAAACCCTGTCTTGAGCAGTGGACATACGTGGCGGTTAAAGTCACCGAAACACAACAAATTCGTTTGTGTCCTTCATTATCTGTCATCTTTTCTATTTACATTTTCGACATTGCTAACTAATTAATTGATTCTGTTAATTACAACTTGAAATAAACTTTGTGAAAATTTATTTGACAATTTTTTTTCGAAAGACCCAATCCCTCTTGAGTATTTTTTTTAACAATGTGATGATTAAAAATAGATACATAAACAAAAGTTATGAACATTGTGTATATCAAACGAACAAATGAACACAAAACTGAATGTACTAAAAGTATGAAAATCGACCGATACTTACTTGATTTTACTTCGATCAAAATAAAAACACTTTAAATTTTTAATCACCAATTAACACAATCTATACCACCTTACAAATAACCAATACAATAACAAGATGATACGCGGAAAAGAAAAAAAAAATTAGCACACCCATGTAATACAATTCAATCAAACAACCTAATAGATAATCAAAAGATTAAGTAAAAGCATAATAAAGTATAATCTTCTTATTCAAATAGTTCTCTTTCCAAATGTTAACTAATACCTATACATACATCAATGTTATGATTGTGTTATTGGAAAACAACATAATCGACCTACTACCTATTATAGCAACTTGGCAAGTATAGTCCCACCATGACATGAAGGACTCAAGTGGTTATAAAATGTAACAATGTACCGCAACGTTCAAATTAAAATAGGAGCTGGAATTCTATTGAATACATTAATCGCGCATAACATGGAAAATAAATCTAGTATATAGCTAGTTCAATTTGGTAGGAATTTTCTTCCCTTACAATTTAATCAAACAAAGCAAACCAATTCTTAAACAGAAATTAATGTGCATTTATGTTTTAAAAAATTATGTATATTGCAATTCTTTTTGACTATATATGATTGATTTGTTAGAATTATTTGAAATAGTAATTCTACATAATGTGTTTCATAATTATATTAATACTAAGAGTCATTTTTATTAATGAAAGATTACTCAAAATACCAAGAGTCAAAAGGACTCTTGGGTATATACCTTGATGAACTGTTCAAATTGAGTGATTTTTAGAGATTGAGTCATCTCCCTACCTATAAATAAGTCACTGATATCCATCAATCGAATATTATGAAATTACAACATTATTGAAATTAGGTTAAGAAAGAGAAACACTAAAACTCCAATCATCTAAATAATGACTAGTGATTCATATGGAGTATAACACCAATAACTTCAATCATCAAAATGATGATTCCATATTCAAGTGATGGATAATATTTATAACTTCTTCCTCTCAAACAAATTTGGATCAAGGTGACTCTTGATATTTTACTTCTATATATGATCAAGTTATGATTCTCTTAAGTTTATACAATTTATGATAATCATATTTGATCTAAGACCATAACTTTAAATATATAATATATAATGTTTTATATAATTAAAGAACAAATAACATATATAATTAAATATTTATGTGTTAAATTTATAAATTCATATAAATTTAATAATTAGGTGTTCTTTTGATTATATCTACATGATTTGCTCATTTGCCCCAAAGTCAAATATCTTTTTACGGGGTACTAAGATGCCGACATATAACGGAAAAGAACAGTGGTCCTATTCAATTCGAATGCATATGAAATTCCAACATCAATATACATAATTTGCATTACAATACTCCTCTTACAAACTTCAAAGCATACCTTTTAAAACTTAAAAGCATGCTCTTTCTTGGTCTTTCCAACAACAGAGAGCAACCAAAGTATTTGCATGAGCATCAAGTACATTCAAAATGCAGTTTCCTATAAATTTCTACAACAGAAAATAAATTCAAAGGATACTGGAAATATTAAGAGTAAATTAAATATTTAATCTTTATTCTATTCAGCCCCTAAGATATTTTGGTACCTATTGCGCCCTTAACTATATACTTTCCAGTGCAATCTAGTCTTCCGTTCATAAGAATAAACTCAACAATTGGCATGCCCACTTCACATGTCTTTTTTAGAGATGAAAATCATATTTCCCTATTTTTTTTTTCTGGTTTACCTAAACTATCTTCTCCATCAATCATGGCAGCCTGTGCTCGGTAGAGTAAACCTTAGACAGTTACTCTTACTTTTGCTTTGAAATAATGGCAGGTGAGGCCATCACCACGGCACCACCACCATGGCAGCAAAGCTGGCTCAAGGTGATTCTCACACACACGTAAATATTCAATATATACCAAATCCAACATTCAGATTTATAAACCTTGGATTAAAACGTGGATTTCACATAAACGGTAAACCCAAACTAACATGTGCACAAAGTTAAATCCACAAGTTAGAAAACCACTTCAAGTTCGATTCTCATTTTATATTTATAAACTCATTTGGATTTCAGAAACCCATTCCGACTTTAATTTCACAAATTTACATTTTGAAGAAACGATTTAGCTTTAGTCCTCTTATACCATTGTGACAAAGACGAATAACACAGATTTGGTCAAACCCGCCCCCTCCCCCTAAAAAAATATAATTTTTATTCTTAACAAAAGTTTGTACTATGCACATTGTCAACTTCTATCAAGTTTAATCTTCAAAATGAGCAGAAGGGTAAAATTACATTAATTAGTATATACTATAAGAGTTCCAAAGTTAAAAAAAAAATACATTAAAGATTCGTTTGATTGATATGGAATTATTTTTGATGAAAAATAATAATTTTAGTTTGATTTTTACTTTTGCAATATTTGATTTCAAATTCATTATATAAAAACAATGACCATAAATATGAAAAGCGTTCCATAGTTGTAATATTTTTCATAGAAATATTTCTTACACAAACCCCCAAAAATTAATTTCCATGAAAAACTCTAAAAATAAGGTATCTCGTTTTAATTTCTGGGACATATACCAAATAGTCCCTCGGACATTTTTTAATACCCATTTAGTCCAAACTTTTTTATTTTGCCTCAAAAATCCTTTGCCACATATTTTGGAGAGGTAGTGCCGCTGGCGCGGACCTCTAAAAATAAGAGGATATTGAGTGCTTGAGGGACTAAATGGGTTAAACTAAAAATATGTGTCCTTTTTAAAAAATATATATTTATAGTAGAGACTATTTAATAATTGACCCTTAATTTTTTTGCACTCATTTTTTAACTTCTCGTGAAACTATACTAATTTGGAGTTATTTTCAATTTTATTATCAAACACACCCTAAGGATCTATATATACTTCGGACACCAAATAGATAATTTACTGTTATTTTAACCAAAAATTGACTATCTGAAAAAAAAAATGGACAGAAAATAAAAGATGTACGGGGTTCTAAAACCTTAAAGGAACATACTATTTCATTTCTTTTATTTTTTTTAATTGAATTTGACTTCTTCTAGCCATAAATATGCTTGGTTGAGAGGGTCAAAGGAAATTTGATTTGGTTTCATATTACTCATCGCATGCTTTGATAATCTATTAACTTGAATAATATTTTTTGCGGACACTATTAAACTAATAAAAATTTATTGGCGATTGCATATCAATCCCTCAATATTAACATATCTTTTTTCGTGTGATTCATAGATAATATTAATTAATAATTTTTGGAAAGTTTTTACATTAAGTTTTACATTACTTGGTATATAAAGAATTTAAGAAAAACTAAAATGCGGATGCAAAGGGAAGGAAAGGCTGAAAATGACCTATGTTAATGTCTATTAGTGGTGGTAGTAAAGTCCACGTGCCTGAGATTGTCAAACAGTGGTAGCCGTCAAAATTGTTAGGCTACCAATCTGATTGGTTATAGTCCAAAGCATGCCTAGTTTGGAACCGTCCAAACAAATTAATGTGATATTGCAAGATATAATATGCATTAATGTAAGTGTTTATGGGGTTTTCTCGCCATTCCAAAAGATGGGGCCAAAAGTGACCTCTCATGCACATAATTTGGCATTGACCTTCATCCGCATGCTCGTCACCTAATGTCACTTTCAAAAATTTCTCCCCAGCAAATGGGATTTCGGATTGCCCTCTCACGCTCCTCTAAAGCTTTTCGGCTCTCTCACTTGCATATCAGTAGAGACCTGAAATCAGTGTCATCATAATTGATAATCTTATAATCGTGCATGGTTAGTTTGGTATCGTAGTAGTAAAGTCAAGTGCAAATTGTCTTTTTCTTTTGCGTGATTTGAGGTTTGACTAAATTAATTATTTGAAATTCAATTTAACCCTTATAACTTTCATTTATTAGAGTTTGATCCTCAAAATGACTTTTACCGACACAAAAAGTGTCACAAATTTTTTTATCAATTAACTTTTATTGCACTTTTTCCGTCGTTAAAAGTCGTTTTATGGGCAAGCCTCAAAAAATGCATATGATCGGGGTCAACGTCAATATCAAATAATTAATGGAAGTCGAACTCCAAATAACCCTTTTCTTTTTTAATAGTAAAGACATGCTTGATTAAACTATAACTTTTGTACAAAATATGATCATTCTCACTTATCACCTTCTATGGTTATTATGCACACACAAAAATAGTACATCCATTACGAAATCAGTGTAATGCCCATAATTCAACTCAACTCGATTCAACTCGACACAACATTCTCGATTAAACTACAAGATATCAAGTCATTTTTTTATAATATTTCAACAAGTCAATTTAGACATATCTCTACCCCTAACATTAGCATCGATATTAACTACATCGCTCTTTTTCATGGGTGCACCACTTAGTTAACATTTGACGTCTCCAAACAATTTAAGTCGATTTTCTCTCAAATTATTTTGTATAAGAGATACTTCTATTGTTTCACGAATACGTTCATTTTTAATTTTATCAGTTCGAGCTTTACCACAATTTCATCTTAACATTCGTATCTCTCTCACACTTACTTTTTGCACATTATGTTTCTTAATTGCCCAGCATTACGTCTTATATAACATGGCATGTTTAGTGGTTATATTATAAAATTTACCATTTCTCTTCAAAGTTATACACTGGTCACATAAAATGTCAGTAACACTTCCCCACTTAACTCAACCTACTAATTGTAAGGCTAACATCATCACTAATACCTCAATCTCTTTCCATAATTGAGCCTAAATACGAAAATGGTCAATTCACATCTTGACTCTTAAGTTTCATCACATTCCCATTTATCCCCCTACTATTGTTGAAATTGCACTCTAAATACTATGTTTTAATCATGCTTATTTTAAATCCTTTTTCTTTATAGGGTTTCTCTTCATACTTATAATCTAACATTAGTCATTGTTTTAGTTTCTACAACTAAAACTATATCACCTACAAATAACATACACTGCAAGACTTCATCTCCTATTTTTCGATTCAATTTAATCATAAAAATAGCGAGAAAGATAAGGACTGAATGCTGAAAATTTGTGCGAACCTACAATAATTAAAAGTTCGTTACTTTCTCCAGTTGTTATTCGAAATGTATTCATACCCATCATACATAACTTTAATCACATCAATACATCTACTAGTCACTTATTTATTTATCTATTCAAAACTCACCATATTATATCTCTGGGTATTTTATCACATACCATCTCCATAATCATAAAAGTCATATGATAATCTTTCCTTTTCTCTTTATACATTTCCATTAGTCTCGCCAATAAATAAATAGCTTCCATTGTTGACCTCCTAGGCGTAATCCCTAACTAATTCCCAAATCATAATTTATGATCTATCGCTCTCTCTTTAAGTTTCATTGTATAACTAATTAATGTAAAACTACGATATTTTGAACAACATTGTATATCTTCTTTATTTATAAAAATAGGTACTAAAAAATTATTTTATCATTCATTAGCAATCTTTTTAGTCATTATAATGTTGTTAAATAATTTTGTTAAACAAGACATTCATTCCTTCCCTAATCAGTTCCAAACCTCAAGGGTAATGCCATCTAGTCCTGAATCTCTTCATGCTTTCATCATTTTGAGAGCAATCCTGATGGGACTAAAATTGATCAACACCTTAGCCTCATAAAATTTGCCTCCTAGAGAAAGGTTGAGGTGCTATTAAGTAGGAGTAAGAAGGGCACAATGATGTACAGTAGTTCAGTACCTTCATTGAGGAACCCACACCCACTTTTAAGGTGTTTCTATATTGTAATTCAGTATAATGGTAAGAAATACAAATTTGTTTTACCTTAGTCTTTGTCAAAGGTAAAAAAATAAGGCCCTAAGGTCTTGTTGCAAGCAGATAGTTCTTAGGAAGTAACTGAATGATTCATCTAAGCATTTATTTCTTACCTAAGACACATAAAATGAGATAATGCTACGTCACCTGATTGTGGATCTTAGAATACTATGTATGAACCGGAAGTGGTTACAAATGCTAAGTAAAGCATTAATTCAACCATATATGAATACATCTTAAATCCAAATCCTTACAACCTTCCCTAAGTGTCCCTTATATATCTAATGGTGAGAAGTGACATTTATCGTATGGGCGGCCATAGCTGAGCTCTCACTACGCCATATACCGAGAATGGTCATGGTTATGGACCGTGATAAAGTGGTCACGAATCAAAACCATGACCCTAGTCGTGATAACTGATCGTGTTGTTATGATGTTCATGATCCCCAACTGTGACCATCCTTGGTAGAATTTTGATGTTGGTCACGGTCTCCAACTGTAACGCTTAACCCTGACAAAAAATAAATTTAATTTAAAAAATAATTTTTAATTTTATGCCTCCTGTAGACACCCCATTCTAACACCCCCAACCTCTCCGTAGGTCCCTAGCACCTCCCCTCATCGCTACAAGCCTAAGTCATACCCCGGGTACTGACCTAGAGGCCATCGGGCCCTCCCAGGCTCCGTTTGACCAAAAGTCAAACTCTTCAGCTCGACCGAGACTGAATCAATATTTAAAGGAAATTGAAACCCCTTTCTAACGGTCCATCCTGTGCATGATTCTGACTTACGGTGCGGACGAACGACCCGTTTTCCCCCAAAACCTCATCAGGAGGTCACCGGACGCTCCCAGGCTACGTTTGACCAAAGTCAACTCTTCAGCTCAACCGAGACTGAATGAATCTTCAAAGGGAACTGAAACCCCATTCCAATTGTCTGCCCCGTGCGCAATTCTGACTTACGGTACAGACGAATGATCTGTTTTACTTCGAAAGGTCATTGAACGCTTCCAGGCCCCGGTTGATCGAAGTCAACTTTCCAAACTAAGTCAAACTCTTTGGAATGTCAAATTACATCTCCTAACCTTTTGAACGGTCCACCCCGTGCGCGATTCTGACTTACCATGCGGACGAATGATCTGTCTGCGTCCGATAATTCCCCATCCAAAGGACTGACGAACGCTTCCAAGCCACATTTGACCCAAAGTCAACTCTCAAACCTGAGAGCAGCCCAAAGACGTTCGAAGGTCTCTGAAGTAACTTTCCAATGTTTTACCCTGTGCACGATTCGGATCAACAGTTTGCCCTCTACGACTAATTTTTCGATGGAACCTGAAAGAGACTCCCAAACGTAAGGTTCCAAACCCTGCTTATCGGCAGTGTGCCTAAACACACCTGTCGATTGGCAGGACCAGGGCTATGCCGATCGGCAATACCCTGGGCCTATAAAAAGGGGGGCATGACCTCATTGTAAAGGGACACAAGATCTGAAACCCATCACTCTCAATGAGCTCAGAAAACCCCTCCCGTAGTCAGCGTGATTTCCACATCCAAATCCCTTTCCAACCTTCACCTTTAATCATCTTTTTCATCAAATTTGGTGAATTAACTACCCTCCCTCATCACTCAAGTGCAAGGTCTTCTCTCCAACATCCAAGATCAAGCTCAAGATCTTCAAGAAGGTCCAAGTTTCTCAACTCTCTCTTTAAATTCTCCTAAATTCGCATTAATTTGTTTTATCACTTAGCACTTTTATCCTCTCATCTCACATATCCTAATATACTTTTTATTTAGTATTATTGCACATATATTTTTTTTCATATATATAAATCCCAAAAAATAATAAAAAAAGGGTTTGCTCATAAATTCCAAACGGAATTCTCACACTTTTCTCACAACTAAAATATTTTTTTACACACACACACACACATATAAGAGAAGCCCCCGGTTGGATTTATGGGATAAACCCCACCCCACGTTTTCCTATGAACTACGTGGACTTTGATGCCTCTATAGTCAACATAGGCGTCTCGGGGTAAAACCCGAGACTCGAGTCCTTTTTCTACTTTTTTCCTATTTTTTTTCTATATCTTTAAACTTAACTCTCTTAGACTCTCTATATACATATATTTTTTTTAGTGGCATATTATCCCACATGCGTTATCGTTCCCTTATAATGATCAACGCTAGGATAATCGCGTAAATCATATTTGTAAGGACACAAATTTCCAATTGAGTCCATATATAGTTTTGGCTCAATTCCAGACAAAAACATTTATTCATAGGATAATATTTAAATTGTAATATTCTCAAGCCTATGAAGTGTTTGTTGAAGACGTAGCGGCAAAGAGTATAAAGCTTCATCAAAATGCCGGTTTGTGTGCCTCGTTTCTACGTCATCAATCATAGTTCCATGCTCCCAAGGTATGAATGCAATTATATATATATATAGGAGCTTGGAACAAGTTTATTGGGTGTTAGGTTTATAAAAACTGCGTTTGATTTTAAGAAAGGATTTATTAAAACTTTAAATAAATGTTTATAAAGTTTGTTGGGCTAAAAATGAATTTTTCAAACTTTCTGGTCGTTCGTTAGATATGTCGTTCGAACGAGTTTTTTCGTTCGAACCAGATGTCGTTCGAACGAGTTTTGCCAACGAGTTTTGCCAACGAGTTCCCACTAAGGCATACTGGTCCGTCGTTAGAAATGTCGTTCGAACGATATTGTCATTCTAACGAGATTTCCAACGAGTTTTTAACGAGTCCATACTGGAGCGTCGTTAGAAGACTCGTTCGAACGAGATTTCGTTCGAACGAAATGTCGTTTGAACGAGCTGTCAGGCGAGAACAGTTATTGGCAGTTTTGCACCCACTTCCCCACTTGGTTTTTAACCAACTTTCACAGACTTTAATAGGTGCGGGAATGACATTTTCCAACTTAACATTTCCATAACTTTTCCAAAATATTTCCATCTCTTAGAGAGTGTTTGAGAGCAAAAATGGTTTAGAAAAATGTTCATGTTTTGAGTGTTATTTTTCAAAGAGAAAATCCTTCACACTCTAGTTTACACCCAATTGTGTTTAGTCCAAGTTCTTATTTACATATCAAATTTCTTGGAGTTTTGGCACCGGTTTATCTCTTCCGTTTCAAAGAGAAGTTTTTTGTTTGCTTCTACATCCATCAAAGAAGAAGACATTTTGTTGTGATTCTACCCACTTGGAGAAAGGCTCCTTGCTCGGGTGACGGTGACCATAGAAAGCCCTATCGGTGGATTCCGAGACCGCGGTGGTGTTCCGAGGTTATCTGCTAGGAAGAGGTGTCTACAAGAAGAAGCATCGAGGCTTGAGAGGGACCGAGTCAGTCGTTGTAAGTCTATTTGTCTTGTACTTGTAATTCCGTATCTAGTGGATTTGTGGCTAGGGCCGTCCGAGGTTTTTTTTCGTCTTGGGTTTTTCCTCGTACATCGCGGCGTAGTGTGATTGATTTATTTTATCTTGCTAATTGATTATTCTTACTTCACTTGTTTTGAAGAAATTTGTTTGTTTTAGTTGAACCATCACCTTTACGCTTCCGCATTTATTTAAGAAGGAAATTATATTTTAATTGAGCTAATTATCAAATTCCGGGGTTCCAGCTTCTTTCAAATTGGTATCAGAGCCAAAGCGATAAATTATTTCGTTAACGATCTTTTTAAATAATTTTTGGCTAAAATGGATTTTTCCCCATTTTTAAAATTTACTATTTTCGATGGTTCAAACTACGCGTATTGGAAAGCGCGTATCAGATCGGCACTAAAATCTATCGACGAAAGAGTTTGGATGTCTGTTGTTAACGGGTGGTCCCCCACCAACTTATTTAGTTGAAAATGAACGTGTTATCAAACCCGCCGATAGATGGACTGAAAATGAGTTTAAACTTGCTAATTTCAATTCCCGTGGTTTAAATGCTTTGTTTAGCGCTGTCACACCGGATGAATTCCGCCGTATTATGACGTGTGAAACCGCTAAAGAAGCTTGGGATATTTTACAATTAACTCATGAAGGAACTAGTGTCGTTAAAGCTTCAAAACTCCAAAACCTCACCACTCAATTTGAAACTATCAAAATGAATGAAAAAGAATCTTTTGATGAATTTTATGCTAGACTTTCTGATATAGTTAATTCATCTTTTAACTTGGGAGAGAAAATACCTGACGACCGTGTTGTAAAGAAAATTTTAAGGTCCCTACCCGATAGATTTATTCCAAAAGTGACCGTTTTAAATTCTTTACCCACTTTAGCCTCTACGAAATTAGAAGAGCTTGTAGGTGATTTACAAACTTATGAACTAGATATGTTTCCCTCTAAAACTGAAAAGAAAATTGAAAAGGGCGTTGCTTTAAAAGCCCGAAAAGAGGTCAAACAAGTTGTAGAGAGCGATAGTGATAGTGACTCGGAAGACATGGCTTTGTTTGCTCGTAAATTTAGAAAATTTCTTAAAATTAACAAAGATAAATTTAAAAATGATTTTAAGAAATCTGATACTTCTAAACATGATAAAAGCGAGAAGATTTCTAAAGCCGAGAAGATCCCTAAACCTAGCAATGACAATTTAGATAGGGACGAGTCTAATAAGTGTTTTGGTTGTGAAGGTTATGGCCATAGGGCTTATGAGTGCCCCACTAAACTAAGGAAAGAGGGTAAGCGACCCATTTCATATAATGCGACCCTTAGTGACAGTGATAAGGAAGAGAAGCCCGATTCCCCCGCTAAGAAAAATTTTGTGACTTTTATGGCTAGTCATGTGAGTGATAGTGAGAACTCATCGATTGATGAAACGATAGCACATGACACTTCCAAGGTCATTGTACATGATTCTCTTGTTTTTGATGATAGTGATAGTGGAGAAGAAAGTGAGACTGAAAATGAAGAAGAGGTTAATGTGAGTGAACTTCAAAATGCTTTTCAAGAACTTTATAAAGAATCTATTAAATTGAAAAGAGCTAATTCTAAGTTAGAAGCTAGTTTAAGAGAGAGTGTCAAGGTCGTTGATGAAAATGATTTAATAAAAGACCTTAGGACACATGAGAGGACTCTTCAAGAGAAGCTAGAATATGTAGAAGGCGAAAGAGATAGCCTTAGGGGTTTAATGGAATCCTTGAAAAAGGAGCTTCTTGCTTTTGAAGAGCGAAATGTTTTATTAGAATCTAACATTTTAGAATTGGAAATTAAATTAAAAGATTCTAGTAATGTCAAATTTGATTTGGAGTGTCGTTCGGAAAAACTAGATAAAATGTTAGGAACGGTCCAAATTAAAAATGACACTTGTGGTTTAGGCTTGAATACTTGTAATGAATCTTCTCATAAAGCCAAGACCAATGTTTTAGGAGAATCTACTAGGAATGCATTTAAAGATCACTTCTTAAGTAAATCTTTTCGACATGTTTTAGCTTGTACACATTGTGGTCGAAAAGGTCATCTTAGGAAATTTTGTTTTGATATTAAACGAATTCCTAGAAAATCCCATAGTAAAGTAACCACGGTAGTTAACGTTCCAACACCCCAAGATAGTCATTCTTCATTAATTTGGGTTAGGAAATCCGACTTGGTTGCCTTGCAAAATAGGGTTTTTGATTCTCATTTACTTTCACATGCTTCCTCCCTTGCTAAATCTAAAGGATGAATGTGTTAGTATTTGCATACTTTAGCGTTTGTACTTCATGCTATATTCACATGCTAAATGCATGCTTGTAGTCATTTTCTAGTCATTGCCTTATTTCATATCACATTCTAGAAATTATGACTTGTTTATCTTTTTGTATTATATTTTGTGTTTGAATTAATTGAAAAATATAAAAAGATTTCTGTTTATCATTTGTGTTTTATCTGTTTCATTTGAGATTAATGAAAAATACAAATGATTTTTGTTTGTCCTTTTGAGTAAATATTTATTTTTGATTAAAAAATGTTAAAAACTCAAAAAGATTTTTTTTGTGTGTATTTTAGTTTGACACACTTTAAGTGAAATATACTTGTGTTTGAATCCCATCGTTTACGCTCCCACGTGGCTAGAACTTTTGGTTTAGATTTTCAATCCTTAAAATGTTCTTTACCATGCTTTATATGGAGTAGTTGGATTTTGTATTGTTTAAATGGATTCTATTTTTATATGCCTCTTTTCACACATGCACGAGCTCTTTTGAAATCTTAATGTCACATGTTATATTTGAGCTTTTTGAGGTGTTCTCCTACCAATCTAGTCATCTACATATCTATGACCTAGGAGGACTAGTGCATGTCAAAATCCGTTGCATGTGAGATTTGTGTGAAAATGAAAACATGATAAATAAATATGCACGGGGAAGGGCTCCGAAAGGACTAAGTGATCCTTTGCGATAGTAAGCCACCGTTTATTGGATCTAAAAGAAATACGTGATCCAAAGGCCTAAAAACAGAATATTTGGCATTAAAAAGAAAACAATTGCCAAGGCCTATGTTTGTTTGATATATTCATTCAAAAGCAAAAGAATATATATGCTTATTGAGGGAGAATTGGATGGTATATCAACGGTTTGCACAATGTCCGTTTATCCTAGTTGTCTTTAATGTCATGACTCTATTTGGTTTGTAGAATCATCATCATGCTAGGCTTGTATGCATTGTGTATGTTTGTTCATTGAGTTCAATCTTCATATTGTCACATGAGGTTATATTCAAATGTGATAAAGTTTGCAATCAAATAAGAACTCCGTGAATATTTATTAAGTGTTTGGGTCAAAATTTAATTGTTGCTAGTTCACACCCATACACTTCCGTTTCCATATGACACATTTTTGCCATACGAGTGTGCAAACTTATTGTATTTTTGCGTCATGTGTGTGTTTATATATATATATATATATGCAAGTAGTTATTGGTATATTTATAGTATCAATATATATGATATTTGTTTGTCTTTGCCTTGCTTTTATTGCCCTTATGCTTTAATGTCTTATCACTTTAAGCTTCAACATGCTTTTATGCTTATTAGTTCTTTATCCTTTGCCTATTCCTGAACAAAAAGGGGGAGAATGATGATAGGGGGAGAAATGGTATCTAATCCTATTATTATCGTATCTTAGTTTGGGGGAGATTTATCTTAGGGGGAGACGTCTTTCTAAGTAGGTCATGTGTTTGATAAAGGGGAGAATTAATTTAGGGGGAGTAATTAATTAATTGCATTTAATACTTTGATATTCCCTATGCATTTGATGAGTTTGCTTAAGTGTGTAGGATTTCTTCTAAAGAGGCATTGTTTAAACGGCAAAGCGTTTGATCCTTGGGTTGAGTCAAGTCTGGGTGGGTTATGTTATGTTTTGAGTCTAGTAGAGCTTTACGGCCCTTTAGGATTTTTGTTTGGTTTTTATCCCGGAATAGCCAAAGGGGGAGATTTGTAAGGACACAAATTTCCAATTGAGTCCATATATAGTTTTGGCTCAATTCCAGACAAAAACATTTATTCATAGGATAATATTTAAATTGTAATATTCTCAAGCCTATGAAGTGTTTGTTGAAGACGTAGCGGCAAAGAGTATAAAGCTTCATCAAAATGCCGGTTTGTGTGCCTCGTTTCTACGTCATCAATCATAGTTCCATGCTCCCAAGGTATGAATGCAATTATATATATATAGGAGCTTGGAACAAGTTTATTGGGTGTTAGGTTTATAAAAACTGCGTTTGGTTTTAAGAAAGGATTTATTAAAACTTTAAATAAATGTTTATAAAGTTTTCTGGGCTAAAAATGAATTTTTCAAACTTTCTGGTCGTTCGTTAGATATGTCGTTCGAACGAGTTTTTTCGTTCGAACCAGATGTCGTTCGAACGAGTTTTGCCAACGAGTTCCCACTAAGGCATACTTGTCCGTCGTTAGAAATGTCGTTCGAACGATATTGTCGTTCTAACGAGATTTCCAACGAGCTTCTAACGAGTCCATACTGGAGTGTCGTTAGAAGACTCGTTCAAAGGAGATTTCGTTCGAACGAAATGTCGTTCGAACGAGCTGTCAGGCGGGAACAGTTATTGGCAGTTTTTTGGCAGTTTTGCACCCACTTACCCATTTGGGTTTTAACCAACTTGCACATAATTTAATATGTGCGGGAATGACATTTTCCAACTTAACATTTCCATAACTTTTCCAAAATATTTCCATCTCTTAAAGAGTGTTTGAGAGAAAAAATGGTTTAGGAAAATGTTCATGTTTTGAGTGTTATGTTTCAAAGAGAAAATCTTTCACACTCTAGTTTACACCCAATTGTGTTTAGTCCAAGTTCTTATTTACATATCAAATTTCTTGGAGTTTTGGCACCGGTTTATCTCTTCCGTTTCAAAGAGAAGTTTTTGGTTTGCTTCTACATCCATCAAAGAAGAAGACATTTTGTTGTGATTCTACCCACTTGTGAAAGGCTCCTTGCTCGGGTGACGGTGATCCTAGAAAGCCCTATCGGTGGATTCCGAGACCGCGGTGGTGTTCCGAGGTTATCCGCTAGGAAGAGGTGTCTACAAGAAGAAGCATCGAGGCTTGAGAGGGATCGAGTCAGTCGTTGTAAGTCTATATGTCTTGTACTTGTAATTCCGTATCTAGTGGATTTGTGGCTGGGGCCGTCCGAGGTTTTTTCCCGTCTTGGGTTTTTCCTCGTACATCGCGGCGTAGTGTGATTGATTTATTTTATCTTGCTAATTGATTATTCTTACTTCACTTGTTTTGAAGAAATTTGTTTGTTTTAGTTGAACCATCACCTTTACGCTTCCGCATTTATTTAAGAAGGAAATTATATTTTAATTGAGCTAATTATCAAATTCCGGGGTTCCAGCTTCTTTCAAATTGGTATCAGAGCCAAAGCGATAAATTATTTCGTTAATGATCTTTTTAAATAATTTTTGGCTAAAATGGATTTTCCCCATTTTTAAAATTTCCTATTTTCGATGGTTCAAACTACGCGTATTGGAAAGCGCATATCAGATCGGCACTAAAATCTATCGACGAAAGAGTTCGGATGTCTGTTGTTAACGGGTGGTCCCCACCAACTTATTTAGTTGAAAATGAACGTGTTATCAAACCCGCCGATAGATGGACTGAAAATGAGTTTAAACTTGCTAATTTCAATTCCCGTGGTTTAAATGCTTTGTTTAGCGCTGTCACACCGGATGAATTCCGCCGTATTATGACGTGTGAAACCGCTAAAGAAGCTTGGGATATTTTACAATTAACTCATGAAGGAACTAGTGTCGTTAAAGCTTCAAAACTCCAAAACCCCACCACTCAATTTGAAACTATCAAAATGAATGAAAAAGAATCTTTTGATGAATTTTATGCTAGACTTTCTGATATAGTTAATTCATCTTTTAACTTGGGAGAGAAAATACCTGACGACCGTGTTGTAAAGAAAATTTTAAGGTCCCTACCCGATAGATTTATTCCAAAAGTGACCGTTTTAAATTCTTTACCCACTTTAGCCTCTACGAAATTAGAAGAGCTTGTAGGTGATTTACAAACTTATGAACTAGATATGTTTCCCTCTAAAACTGAAAAGAAAATTGAAAAGGGCGTTGCTTTAAAAGCCCGAAAAGAGGTCAAACAAGTTGTAGAGAGCGATAGTGATAGTGACTCGGAAGACATGGCTTTGTTTGCTCGTAAATTTAGAAAATTTCTTAAAATTAACAAAGATAAATTTAAAAATGATTTTAAGAAATCTGATACTTCTAAACATGATAAAAGCGAGAAGATTTCTAAAGCTGAGAAGATCCCTAAACCTAGCAATGACAATTTAGATAGGGACGAGTCTAATAAGTGTTTTGGTTGTGAAGGTTATGGCCATAGGGCTTATGAGTGCCCCACTAAACTAAGGAAAGAGGGTAAGCGACCCATTTCATATAATGCGACCCTTAGTGAGAGTGATAAGGAAGAGAAGCCCGATTCCCCCACTAAGAAAAATTTTGTGGCTTTTATGGCTAGTCATGTGAGTGATAGTGAGAACTCATCGATTGATGAAACGATAGCACATGACACTTCCAAGGTCATTGTACATGATTCTCTTGTTTTTGATGATAGTGATAGTGGAGAAGAAAGTGAGAGTGAAAATGAAGAAGAGGTTAATGTGAGTGAACTTCAAAATGCTTTTCAAGAACTTTATAAAGAATCTATTAAATTGAAAAGAGCTAATTCTATGTTAGAAGCTAGTTTAAGAGAGAGTGTCAAGGTCGTTGATGAAAATGATTTAATAAAAGACCTTAGGACACATGAGAGGACTCTTCAAGAGAAGCTAGAATATGTAGAAGGCGAAAGAGATAGCCTTAGGGGTTTAATGGAATCCTTGAAAAAGGAGCTTCTTGCTTTTGAAGAGCGAAATGTTTTATTAGAATCTAACATTTTAGAATTGGAAATTAAATTAAAAGATTCTAGTAATGTAAAATTTGATTTGGAGCGTCGTTCGGAAAAACTAGATAAAATGTTAGGAACGGTCCAAATTAAAAATGACACTTGTGGTTTAGGCTTGAATACTTGTAATGAATCTTCTCATACAGCCAAGACCAATGTTTTAGGAGAATCTACTAGGAATGCATTTAAAGATCACTCCTTAAGTAAATCTTTTCGACATGTTTTAGCTTGTACACATTGTGG
Organism: Sambucus nigra; assembly: GCA_949130495.1. Classification (NCBI taxonomy): domain Eukaryota; kingdom Viridiplantae; phylum Streptophyta; class Magnoliopsida; order Dipsacales; family Adoxaceae; genus Sambucus; species Sambucus nigra. The sequence continues at coordinate 191,462,330 of OX422216.1, forward strand.
TCGAAAAGGTCATCTTAGGAAATTTTGTTTTGATATTAAACGAATTCCTAGAAAATCCCATAGTAAAGTAACCACGGTAGTTAACGTTCCAACACCCCAAGATAGTCATTCTTCTTTAATTTGGGTTAGGAAATCCGACTTGGTTGCCTTGCAAAATAGGGTTTATGATTCTCATTTACTTTCACATGCTTCCTCCCTTGCTAAATCTAAAGGATGAATGTGTTAGTATTTACATACTTTAGCGTTTGTACTTCATGCTATATTCACATGCTAAATGCATGCTTATTTAGTCATTTTCTAGTCATTGCCTTATTTCATATCACATTCTAGAAATTATGACTTGTTTATCTTTTTGTATTATATTTTGTGTTTGAATTAATTGAAAAATATAAAAAGATTTCTGTTTATCATTTGTGTTTTATCTGTTTCATTTGAGATTAATGAAAAATACAAATGATTTTTGTTTGTCCTTTTGAGTAAATATTTATTTTTGATTAAAAAATATTAAAAACTCAAAAAGATTTTTTTTGTGTGTATTTTAGTTTGACACACTTTAAGTGGAATATACTTGTGTTTGAATCCCATCGTTTACGCTCCCACGTGGCTAGAACTTTTGGTTTAGATTTTCAATCCTTAAAATGTTCTTTACCATGTTTTATATGGAGTAGTTGGATTTTGTATTGTTTAAATGGATTCTATTTTTATATGCCTCTTTTCACACATGCACGAGCTCTTTTGAAATCTTAATGTCACATGTTATATTTGAGCTTTTTGAGGTGTTCTCCTACCAATCTAGTCATCTACATATCTATGACCTAGGAGGACTAGTGCATGTCAAAATCCGTTGCATGTGAGATTTGTGTGAAAATGAAAACATGATAAATAAATATGCACGGGGAAGGGCTCCGAAAGGACTAAGTGATCCTTTGCGATAGTAAGCCACCGTTTATTGGATCTAAAAGAAATACGTGATCCAAAGGCCTAAAAACAGAATATTTGGCATTAAAAAGAAAATAATTGCCAAGGCCTATGTTTGTTTGATATATTCATTCAAAAGCAAAAGAATATATATACTTATTGAGGGAGAATTGGATGGTATATCAACGGTTTGCACAATGTCCGTTTATCCTAGTTGTCTTTAATGTCATGACTCTATTTGGTTTGTAGAATCATCATCATGCTAGGCTTGTATGCATTGTGTATGTTTGTTCATTGAGTTCAATCTTCATATTGTCACATGAGGTTATATTCAAATGTGATAAAGTTTGCAATCAAATGAGAACTCCGTGAATATTTATTAAGTGTTTGGGTCAAAATTTAATTGTTGCTAGTTCACACCCCTACACTTCCGTTTCCATATGACACATTTTTGCCATACGAGTGTGCAAACTTATTGTATTTTTGCGTCATGTGTGTGTTTATATATATATATATATATATGCAAGTAGTTATTGGTATATTTATAGTATCTATATATATGATATTTGTTTGTCTTTGCCTTGCTTTTATTGCCCTTATGCTTTAATGTCTTATCACTTTAAGCTTCAACATGCTTTTATGCTTATTAGTTCTTTATCCTTTGCCTATTCCTGAACAAAAAGGGGGAGAATGATGATAGGGGGAGAAATGGTATCTAATCCTATTATTATCGTATCTTAGTTTGGGGGAGATTTATCTTAGGGGGAGACGTCTTTCTAAGTAGGTCATGTGTTTGATAAAGGGGAGAATTAATTTAGGGGGAGTAATTAATTAATTGCATTTAATACTTTGATATTCCCTATGCATTTGATGAGTTTGCTTAAGTGTGCAGGATTTCTTCTAAAGAGGCATTGTTTAAACGGCAAAGCGTTTGATCCTTGGGTTGAGTCAAGTCTGGGTGGGTTATGTTATGTTTTGAGTCTAGTAGAGCTTGACGGCCCTTTAGGATTTTTGTTTGGTTTTTATCCCGGAATAGCCAAAGGGGGAGATTCGTAAGGACACAAATTTCCAATTGAGTCCATATATAGTTTTGGCTCAATTCCGGACAAAAACATTTATTCATAGGATAATATTTAAATTGTAATATTCTCAAGGCTATGAAGTGTTTGTTGAAGACGTAGCGGCAAAGAGTATAAAGCTTCATCAAAATGCCGTTTTGTGTGCCTCGTTTCTACGTCATCAATCATAGTTCCATGCTCCCAAGGTATGAATGCAATTATATATATATAGGAGCTTGGAACAAGTTTATTGGGTGTTAGGTTTATAAAAACTGCGTTTGGTTTTAAGAAAGGATTTATTAAAACTTTTAATAAATGTTTATAAAGTTTTCTGGGCTAAAAATGAATTTTTCAAACTTTCTGGTCGTTCGTTAGATATGTCGTTCGAACGAGTTTTTTCCTTCGAACCAGATGTCGTTCGAACGAGTTTTGCCAACGAGTTCCCACTAAGGCATACTGGTCCGTCGTTAGAAATGTCGTTCGAACGATATTGTCGTTCTAACGAGATTTTCAACGAGCTTCTAACGAGTCCATACTGGAGCGTCGTTAGAAGACTCGTTCGAAGGAGATTTCGTTCGAACGAAATGTTGTTCGAACGAGCTATCAGGCGGGAATAGTTATTGGCAGTTTTTTGGCAGTTTTGCACCCACTTACCCATTTGGTTTTTAACCAACTTGCACAGAATTTAATAGGTGCGGGAATGACATTTTCCAACTTAACATTTCCATAACTTTTCCAAAATATTTCCATCTCTTAAAGAGTGTTTGAGAGCAAAAATGGTTTAGGAAAATGTTCATGTTTTGAGTGTTATGTTTCAAAGAGAAAATCTTTCACACTCTAGTTTACACCCAATTGTGTTTAGTCCAAGTTCTTATTTACATATCAAATTGCTTGGAGTTTTGGCACCGGTTTATCTCTTCCGTTTCAAAGAGAAGTTTTTGGTTTGCTTCTACATCCATCAAAGAAGAAGACATTTTGTTGTGATTCTACCCACTTGGAGAAAGGCTCCTTGCTCGGGTGACGGTGACCATAGAAAGCCCTATCGGTGGATTCCGAGACCGCGGTGGTGTTCCGAGGTTATCCGCTAGGAAGAGGTGTCTATAAGAAGAAGCATCGAGGCTTGAGAGGGATCGAGTCAGTCGTTGTAAGTCTATCTGTCTTGTACTTGTAATTCCGTATCTAGTGGATTTGTGGCTGGGGCCGTCCGAGGTTTTTTCCCGTCTTGGGTTTTTCTTCGTACATCACGGCCTAGTGTGATTGATTTATTTTATCTTGCTAATTGATTAATCTTACTTCACTTGTTTTGAAGAAATTTGTTTGTTTTAGTTGAACCAACACCTTTACGCTTCCGCATTTATTTAAGAAGGAAATTATATTTTAATTGAGCTAATTATCAAATTACGGGGTTCCAGCTTCTTTCAATATTTTTTAATATTACTTTTAGGAACATTCCTATGGATGACTCACTTTATCTCTTCCATGATACAAGTCGATGATTCCTATCTCCACTATAGATGCACATGCACACATATCACAGGGAAATAAATGAAAATGTCAATAACCCATGAGAGATCGTAAGGACGGAATGGGTGCCTAACACCTTTCCATTTCGTAAATTAGCCCCCAAAACCTTTTCGAATCATTTTGGTTTCGTATGTATTAGTATGTCTTTGGATGTTGTCCTTCGGGATGGCTCCCTTTTCTTTTGTCTGTTTTGAGTAAAATAGACTGGCGACTCCATCTCTCTACATTTTCACCTCATCATCGATGCCAGCCGAAGCACTCCCGAGAGGGATACGCGAGACCAAGATCCTCTCGAGATGAAGAGACACCCACTCTTCTTCGTCCCTCCCTCCGCAAGGATCAGGGGGATTGTCCACAGTGGTGACTCTACTGGGGACTTTTATTTTGAGGGCTATACTCTATTTACAAGGTGTTATATTTGTTTATATTTTCCCCTATTTCGTATGTCCCCCTTTCCTATTCATGTGTACCTCATGCTTATGCTTCTATTCACACACTTGTAGATGATTATCCATGTACACTTCACACCACGTGCACCTAGGATCACATATATCCACATGTTTCACGCATTACCCATCCATACTTGGTATACCATTAATACTCATACTTTGCTCCCTGTTGGTCATGATCAATAAAGATACTGTCATCATAAGATACTAATAAAAGAATCATACATGAGTCACACGACATCACCAAAGAGCATTATTATTGACCAAATTTTATTCGGTAACTGGAGGGTCACTTTGTGATGGGTGCTGGTCCGGAAGGGCGCATTTAGCCTAAGCGATATGACTCTCACCTTCCATTGGCCAAGTACCTTCGACGTATATCGAACGATTCCCCCGCATCGTACCGCTTGACCGAAGTCATGACGGGAGGTATATCACAGAGAACTCGTTCACGTACGCCGAGTATATCGAATTTTCTCTCACACGTACCATCCCCACGAGGTATATAGTGAGGCAATTCATGTACACTCAGGTATATCAAATGGCTTGTCCACACATACCGATTGCCCTCAAAAGCAAGACGTATATCGTGGAAGCCACTCCAAAGGGGGGGAACCCTTTTTGATTCACCAAACCAACTATATACCCGCATATAGGTGTCAAGCCTAGGACACACATGTTAGATTGTCGGTTTCGACCCGAAACTTTGCCGAAATTCTGGGTCGGCCTATCGCCCAAATTTTCGAGCATTTTTAAAACGGGACCCTACCCGTGAGCCTGGTCACAAGTTCAACCATAGCTTTGCATATGTTACAAACCCAACTTTTTCAAGCTCGGTTCCCATCCGACATTTCATTTTGCATTTAGGAGAATTTAATACAAGTGAGAACATAATAATAATAATAATAATAATAATAATAATAATAATAATAATAATAATAACAACAACAATAATAATAATAATAATAATAATAATAATAATAATAATAATAATAATATAATAATAATCATGCTGAGATCCGTCTCCCAAATATTTCTCCTTCCTTTATCAAAAATCCAAAAATACTTCTCCATTCTTTATCAAAAATCCAAAAACATTTCTCTTTTCATTATCAAAAATCCAAAAATATTTTGTCTTTCAATCTCAAAAGAAAAAAATGTCAAAAATATTTTCATCCTTTTTTTGTCAAAAATAAATCCCATTTTACACCTTGTCAGGTCGATTGCACGCCATTGGACTGGCTTATTATTGGCTTCGGTCTTCAGTCAAATCACCCCGGAGTTCCGTCCATTCCCCTACTACTTCTTCCGAGTCCGGTATCCATCCAGTTTCTATGGAGAACACAAATCAAGTACCAGTTGTGCAGCCAGATCTGACGGCAGTCTTAGATCAGCTCGTGTCCGAGATTGACAACCTCCAGACTGAGGTCCGAGAGATGCAACAAAATCAAGTTCCTAATCCTGAAGATCCTTAGGCCCTATTCCCTCATGCTATGGGTCCACCTAAGCCTATCTGGCTTCCCAAAGAGTATCAGCACGCTCCACATGCCCCTCCTGTTAATGGGCAGACGCCTGCCCAGCTTCCCATGCCAAACTTTGCCTAACCTGGGGCTAAGTTGCCTATGATCATTGATCCAAAAGAGGAAGAGTTGAACAAGGTCAAAGAAGATCTTAAGATGCCAACTAAGAAGTTCGACCAGGTCAGAATCTCTGTGAATTACATGGACTACACCCACATGTCTCCTTATCCTAAGGCGAGGTTACCCGAGAAGTTTAAGATGCCCAGAATTGAGAAATTCAAAGGAAGTGGACCCCCGATTATTCATCTTCACAGTTATCACCGTTCCATGACCTTCCTATGGGCTTATGAAGAAGTAATGGCCTAATTATTTCAGCAAACTTTGAAGGATAGCGCCCTCCGATCATTTTTGTCTCTCGAGGAGTTTAAAATCCGTAGTTGGGAGGATGTAGCTCGAGAATTCATGTCGCAGTAAAAATACAACGAAGAGCTTGAGGTCATTCGTCATGATTTATAGCTGCTTAAACAGAACTCTGGGGAATCAGTCAGTAACTTTCATAGCCCGATGGAGGAAAAAAACAGCCACTATGACCAATCGTCCATCCGAGGAAGAACAAGTCAATATAGTGAAGAAGAACTTTTTACCCCATGTTCGAGCAACACTTGGAGGGCAATACTATCCCCAGTTCTGAGCTCTCCGAGTGGCAGGAGTGGAAATTAAGGAAGGTCTTATTAAAACAGAGGTTGAACCAAAGAAAGTGTCAGAACAGTTCACCCTTAAAAAATATGACAAACCTGCCAGTGCTACAATCTCAACCATCAATAACATCTCTCAACCAACCACTTTATGGGCACCAGAAAGCCTCCTTATCCTAGCCTGAAAGGAATACATTGAGCTCCATGCTCCCCTCTCCAAAGTTTATCAAGCCCTATTAAGACGAAACCTTATCAAACCCTTGGACCCCCGTCAATTGTCAAATCCATTTCCAAGAAACTTCAAGGCAGATGCCCATTGCGCCTTTCACCAAACTGCTGGTCATACCACCGACCAATGCTTTCACCTTCAAAACATAACCCAAGGTCTAATTGACCGGGGTACCATTACCCCAGAGCCAATCCTAAGCCAAACACTACTCGAAACCCACTCCCAAATCATACCAATTCCATCTTCCTATAAATGAATCCAGAATTGATCCCTCAACTCAAATCACACCCATATACACTCCCTCAAACCTCTCCAAACTTGCCCATATTTCCTCCTACACCCTATTATCCTCACTGATCAAGCGCTGTCACTCCTCACCAGAGCATGAATCGTTGTCCGTACCCGTTCTGAAAATGGAAGTATGGAATTATCCGAAGTGTTAAACTAACTCCTATAGTTCGGGATGAAATTGCCCTCACAGATGATCATTGATTGCCAGAAGTTCAGTACACTATTCTTGGAAGCACGAAAATGGGCTTGAGAGTCAGATAGTTGGGTGGTACCGATCGATGAAGTCAGCCTAAATGACATTATCCAGATAATGGAAGATTCATTCAGGCAAATCGATGATATTTGCAGTATGACCGAGTTACTTAATACTCTGAAGCTACAAGGATGCCTTGTCCCTTCACCCTTACTTATCCCCACAGAATGGGAGGACCTGTATGAAGAATCCATTGAAGTTGTGGAATGCATTGACTTTACATGGAAAGACGAAATTGTTGCCACCGGAAGGGGGGAGAATTCAAAGATTCAAATGGAGAGCAAGCTTTCGATAAAACTAGCTCGATAGCCGACATGTATGGGATGATATCATTTAAAGAACTCCTCGAAGAAATAAACAAAGTGGCAAAACAACCTGATATTGATGAAGAAATAAGGTTCATGTTCTTCCCTTCTTCAGTAAACCACATGACCAAGTCAAGGAGGTATTACCAGATCCCAAACTCACTACCAACCAATGACAAAGGGAAAGGCATTAAAAACCTTCCTATGATAGAAATGACCCTCGAGGAAAGCAAGATCCTTGATCAACTGAAGAAAACTCAAGCTAACATCACTCTATGGGGGCTTTTCATGTTTTTCCAGCTGCACAGAAATGCTTTGATCAAATTGTTCACTGGACCCACAGTTCTTCCTTCTACCACACTAGAAGAAGCGGTAAATTTAGTCGGATCCTTGACCTCTACCCGAATGCTATCCTTTTTCGAAGAAGAGATCCCCAGAATTGGGCCAAACCACAATCATGCACTCAACATCTCCGTCAAAGTTATGGGGAATATCGTACCACTCTCTCTTGTCAATAATGGATTCACCTTTATTGTCTTCCCATTAAAAACCTTCAAATGCTTAGTATTGAAAGAAATTGACCTCGCTCCAACTTCCATTGATGTACGCGCCTATGATAATACTCGTCGAGAAGTCATGGGATCTATAAAACTTGTAATAGGGGTTGGCCCTATAAACGAATTCCAAGATATTAACATCCCAACTTGTTTCAACCTATTGCTCGGACGACCTTAGCTCCATCGTAGGTGTGTCTTCCTCACTCCACCAGAAATTGAAATTCTTTGTTGACGGACGAGTCACCACCATTTTGGGCTACGATAATAATACCGAGGGTGTAAGTACCAGCAATCCAATCCTTGAGATATAGCATGGGTCAAATGATATGCTCCTATCAGAATTTCGAATTGAGCCACTTCTACTCCCAGTAGGGGACGATTTCAGAGAAAGGGTTTATCCGGAATACGACTCTCATGGCAATGTCAATGTGATTAAGATGTTTCGAAATATGCACTTCATGCCCGGACGGGGGCTAGGAAAAAGACAATAAGGGATACTTGAACCCATTGAACTAAAAAAAGCCTTACCCGTTGTGGTTTGGGGTATTAACCATCAGATCAAGAGCTCAGAATGATCCGCCAGTCTCGATAAAAGAGAAGATTAGACCGCATCCAGACTATCCTAGGTAACTCATTGAATAGATGATTCATCAAAGAGGGCGAGGACTTTCCCTTTTGTGGCTTTTCGAAACCCTAGTATGACCATATAGATAAGAAGATGAAGCCTGGAATGGAGATATTTTTCCATGACAGCTACCCATGGGCCGCAAGTTCCCAACACCATGTATAATCGCTCATCAGAGATACCAATGATTCTGAGGGAAGTGACTCCGAAGATTCCTTCAACTTATAGACACTAGGGCTGACACTCTGCATGGTTCATTCAAGCACTACATCATTGGATTCATCCCACGTGATTAAAGCCGCTGATATACCTCTCCTCAACTAGCATGCTGCGCCGGTTCTACCTGTTGAAATCCCACCTAACCCCAATGTTTACCCGATTTCTTCTTCTGTTGTCTCTCCTTGCTCAAATGTATTTGAGACCTCCTTTAGTGAGGTTCTCAATATTGGTTTTCCTATTAATGAAATAAACGAAGATTTTGAGTATCTTGATGTGCCTTATATTAATTGTTTAGATTCTAATCAAATTTTTAATGATGACGATTTTACAAATGAATAATTCTTAACTGATCTAAATAAGGTTAATAACAAACAGCATAACCGCATTCAAGTTAATGAAGAAGAAACTGTCATTATTAACCTCGGTTCTAGTAGCCAACTGCGCGAGATTAGGATAGGGTCTACCCTCGACGAGCATGAACGCGCACTACTCGAAGAATTATTGAAGAAATTTGTGGATGTCTTTGCATGGTCCTACGATGATATGCTATGCATTGATCTTAAAATAGCTCAGCATGAGATCCCCACTCTTTCAGATTACAAGCCGGTTAAATAAAAGATGAGAAAGCTCCGCACCGAATGGTCGCTCAAAGTAAAAAAGAGGTGGTCAAACAGCTGAATATGGGTTTCATTCGTGTGATCGAATATCCCACATGGCTAGCCAACATAGTGCATGTGCCAAAATTAGGAGGAAAAGTTTGGATGTGTGTAGACTATCAGGACTTGAATAAAGCCTCCCCAAAGGATGATTACCTATTACCCAATATCGACATGATCATGGACAACACAACCAATCATGCTCTCAAGTCATTCATCGACGGGTTTAACGAATACAACCAAATCAAAATGCACCCGAATCACCAAGAAAAAATCGCATTCATCACCCCATGGGGAACCTTTTGCTACACTGTTATGCTATTTGGTCTCAAGAATGTTGGGGCTACCTACTAGAGGGCTGCCATAACCATCCTGCATGATTTGATTCATAAAGAAGTCGAGGTCTATATGGATGATATGATTATTAAATCCAAAACTAGAGAAGGTCATATTCCTGCTCTTCGAACAATTGCAACAGTATCAGATGAGACTCAATCAGCAAAAATATGTCTTCAGTGTTACAAAAGAAAAGCTCTTGGGATTCATGGTTAGTGAAAAAAGGGATAGATGCAGATCCTGCCAAGCTAAAAGCCATACTTGAGATGACACCTCCCCGAACAGAAAAAAGTCCATCGTTTCCTTGGGAAATTACAATACATCTGCCGGTTCATCAGCCAGCTAACCTCCATCTATGAACCGATTTTCAAACTCCTCCGAAAGGATTCAACCAAGATTTAGAATAAGGCCTGCCAAGAAGCTTTTGACCGAATCAAAAATATCTTACCCAACCCCCGGTACTCATGCCACCATAACCTGGTCTCCCTTGCTCTTATACCTAACCATAACCGACACTGCAACTAGGGCTTTACTAGCCCAATAACTTGAAGACTCCCACAAAGAGAGAGTTATCTATTACGCCAGTCATGAATTGGTCGGGTATGAAGTCAACTACACTCCTTTGGAAAAAGCATGCATCGCTCTTGTTTGGGTTACCCAAAAGTTACGACACTACATGCTCAGCTTCCCCATTAAACTGGTATCCCGAATGGACCCCATCAAGTACTCACTTGAGAAACCAGCCTTATCCAACCGAATGGCTCGATGGTTAATGCTCCTGGCCGAGTTTGATATTATGAAAGGAAGAGCCATCTTTGACTACCTCGCTGACTACCCCATGGAAGAAGCTGATGTTTGGATCTACGAATTCCCAGATGAAAATATCCTCTACACCGCTCAAGACGACCTTCGATGGCAAATGTTCTTTGACGGCACTTCCAATAAAAGGGGTATGGCATTGGGATACTTCTGATCACCCCAGATGACTCCCACACTCCCATCGCTATTAAATTAGCTTTCCCCTACACTAATAACATGAACGAATACGAGGCATGTACGGTAGGCCTCAAAGTTGCTCTCAAGAAAGGTATTTAATGCCTAGATGTCTATGAGGATTCCTCCCTCATCATCGGTCAAGTGCTCAAAAAATGGAAAGTCAAGGATGAGAAACTCCAACCCTTCCATGCCCAATTAGAATAACTAGCCTCCCAATTCCAAGACATCACCTTTAATTACCTGCCTCGAGCAAAGAATAACCTAGACGATGCCCTTACTACCTTGGCCTCCATGGTTGACATGCCCGAAGAAATAATAATGACCCCCTTCCTAGTCCAAAAGCAAGACAAACCAACCCACTGCTACCGCATTGATCTCATCACCAAAGAAGATCCTGATCTAGCTAATTGTTGGTATTATGATATCTGGCACCTTCTCAAGCATGGTAGGTATCCCAAGGGTTCCAACAAGAAGGAACGGGTAACCCTCCGAAGACTGTCCGCCCAGTACATTATATGTCACAAAGAACTATTCAAAACGAACTTCGATGGAACTCATATACACTGCATCACAGGGGCTGGCATTGAAGAGGCAATGCAGAGAATCCACAATAAGGAATGGGGGCCCCACATTAACGGTCATATGATTGCCAAGAAGATCATCTGGCAAGGCTACTACTGGACCACTATGATCCAAGATTTCACTGCCTATGTATGGAGATGCCTCAAATGCCAATAGTTCTCTAACCTTCAACACCTGACTTCGCGTGAGTTGTACAACATGACTTCTCCCTGACCGTTCTCCACCCGAGGCATCGATATTATAGGGAAATTTACACCCAAGGCCTCCAAAGAGCATGAGTTTATTCTAGTTTCCATTGATTACTTCACCAAATGGGTCAAAGTTGAGTCATACGCAGTTTTGAACGCCAAGAAATTGGCCAAGTGCATCAAGAAAAACATCATCTATCGATATGGGGTCCCGCACAAGCTAGTGCCAGATAACGGGTTGCATTTCGATACAGAAGTCACAGAAGCGGTCAACGAGTATGGGATTCAGAGACACAAATCTTCTCCCTACCGTTCTCAAACCAATGGTGCAGTTGAGGCTGCCAATAAAAACCTCAAATCCATCATCAGTAAGATGATCGAAAGTTGTCAAGATTAGGTCGATCGAATGCCATACGCCCTCTAGGGCTACCGAAGCTAAATCCGAACCCCTACTGGGGCTACCCCTTACTCTCTAGTCTATGGCATGGAAGCATTCCTACCCGTGAAGCTGGAAATACCCTCGTTACGCGTCATGCTTGAAAGCAAGATCAGTGAAGAGGAATGGCATCAAAGCCGTCTCGACGAGCTGTTACTCTTAGACGAAGGGAGACTGGAGGCATTGTATCATATACAAGGGTACCATTGCTGTATAACACGATCATTTAATAAGAGAGTCAAGGACCGAGGTGTCCGAGAGGGGGATTTAGCCCTCAAAGAAATAGTAGAGCTCATCTGGGACCCTAGAGGGAAATTGAAGCCCAATTGGAGCGGCCCATACATTGTCAAGAAGATCTTGTCCGGCGATGCCACCATGCTCACTGACGTAGATGGAGAAGAGATGGCTCGTCCAGTCAACCTGGACCATCTCAAGAAATTCTACCCCTTGTCCAAAATCTCGACGCACTATGACTCTTCTCATCTCCCTTCTATTCTAAAATAAATAAATAAATAAATCTCTTCATTTCCCTTTACCCAGAACTACGTGGGCCTGATCCTTTGCAAAAACCATTCTCAAAAAAATTAAAAATGTTCAAAAACCCCTAGAGGTACGTAGGCAGATCATATATCTTACATGAGCACGACCCTTTCTTTCTCACAAAACTATTCTTTTCTTATCTCCGAGAACGATAGTTCATTCTAACATATACTTAAACAAAAGGATTATGCATGCCTTAGCGATCGGTATAAATAATTCAAAATACAAAATTCATCAAAAGGCACAATTAGATGATCAAAAACTTATTTATTTCACTAATAAGAAATTATAATACAATTACATAAGAAATGGAACAGATAACTCCCTTCCCCCTACCATCCTAAAAAACCAAATAAATTCCCAAATTTATTCCTCATTATAAAACAAACTCTCCAAGAGTCCTACCCACATCTACTAGAGGATCCCGCTCCGTCATCATATACATCATGGGGTCCCCAAGTGTCCCCAGCCTGAATGGAGTGCTGTAGACGCTCCATGGATCTATAAGCTCGAACCAGCCTCGGAAAAACTACCACACCTTCCTCCATGGTATCAGATAAGGCAAGCCACCTTTGTCCAGCCTACACTACCAACATCTTGCTAACTGCTCTTCACCACAATCACTTCATATCATCCCCGGGGATTTGTCAAACTCTCCCAACAAACTGAGAAGGACGGGTCGACGGACGCCGACTCTCCCACAAAGAGCCAAGCCGCATGCACAGACACTCTGTCAAATCTTCTATGGAAAAGAACTATAGTGTCCGAGGTGGAACGATCTACTCCCAGCCAAATTGGCATAAAAGCCGCCACGAGAAATAGAAAGAGGTATGTCTGAGATTAACTAGCCAAACGTACGGGTATTCTCCCAGTTCCAGAATAGGTAGCAGCTGTCCCCACCAAGTCACTGACTATTAAAGATTTAGATCCCCATGCTCCACGAACCAATTCTCCCAGATCTCAATATCCAAACCCACAGTAATGAAATGGCGCGAAAAGAAGTTGGGTACATCCGACAAAAGATATTCCGGAAGAGTTACCAGGTTGAATCTTTCAAACAACCACATGAGCAACATCACAGGGCTACCGCTCAGAAATTCAGAATGACCTTCTCGCCAGGCATTCAGGACATTTAGAGTCTCCGACAGTATCACCATCGCAGGATTATGACGGTAGGACATCTATGAAGTAATAGTTGAAAGTTGTGGGTCCACCAGCAACTCCCCGATCACCAGCAGTAATTTTGAAACCAAGTCCAGAACGACGGCTCTGGCATATCCAGCATCACTAACCTCCTGCAAATGCACAGACCGCACCACCGTCGGAAGAGAAATCATTCCTCCAGTAACCAAGGATCAAACTGTCGAGGGCAAGACACGGAGAAATCAAACCAAAAACTCCGTAGGAGATCGGGAAAACTCAGGCATAGTAGCCACCACAATAGGATTTACTCCCAACATGGCAGGAAATTCCTCATAAGTGGGCCAGACTTCTTCCAAGACAAAGCGGAATACATGGTCTTCGGGGTACCAAAATTGTACCTCCGCCATCAGCATATTCCATTCAATGGGCCGATTACGCCCTAAAGAGACTCGACGTATGTTGAAAGCATCGTAGTCAACGTTGTAGGAGCACATTGCCTCCAAAGTCTTAAGGTAGTTAGCAAACTCAACACTACCAGGGATATCCATCTCACAGAATAAGAAATTTAGGATGTGAAGGTGTGATGAAAACACTCCACCCTTACACCTATTTTATACTTGAAAACCCTCACAAAAGACATAACCCCTGTAGAAATTGAAGGAAATCCTGCCCCACAAAGTACCAAAGGCTGAAGAGGGTACCGATCAAAGATTTGATTGATTAGACTAGACTGACCTGTCGATAGGCAGGACAAGGTGCTTGCCGATCGATAACCCCCTATTTTTAGAAACTTATCTTTTTACTCTTTTGTCAAAATCAGAAAACTCAATAAAAATAAATCGATATTCTCAACAGAATTTAAAAAAATCCCCTTTTCATCTTTATATAATTTCTCATTATGAATTAAACTTTCTTTCAAAATTTCAAAAATATTTTGCGATCTCAGGAGCAAAGTAAAAAAAAACATTCATTCATCATTAATAGAAGATAATAAAAAAACTTTATTGAATTGTATAAGATATGTTTCTATGTTACATCATTCTCGCAGGAAATAAAGAAAAGTAAAAACAACGGGACTCAGCCCGAACCCACATTCTCTTTCATTCTCTCTCTATCTCACTTACCCTTCCCCTATCTCCTAAGAGCTTCCATCCCTGCGATGCGCTCTCTTTCCCCTGCGGCGAGATGACGCACCACCGGTACCTGAACCAAACTCCTCCCCGGATGAGGCAGATAACACCAAGTAAGAAGGAACAAGAACCACATCCCGAATATGGGCAGTATCCGAAGATATCTAGTCCCTAATATCCCTCAACCAAGTGGTGGACACCTAGACTTGTTGCAAGAAAAGACAAAATCAGTATCAAGAAGAAAATATTAAAAGAAACCGAAGAGAAGGAAAGGAGCATAAAGATATACCAAAGGACGAAGAACCTCCTTTGTCAAGTCCAACTCCTTTGGGTCCATCGCATGAGGACGATGAAACATAGGCATCATCCCTCCATCAGCCCGCCGAATGTTGTATGAAGGAGTATGCAACAGCACAAAGGGGACCTCCGAAGCCCCCACCGCCGTAAATGTTGAAGGATCGCCACCGCCGTGGGAGGACCCCACTGGCCGACTCGAACCCATAGGAGGGAAAGGAAGTGAATCATATATGTTGGGCGCCATCAGCCAGCTTGTCACGAAGTCCATATAATCATATAGCACCGCCGTATCGGTGTACAGTAGATAAGAATTGCCAATTATCACCGCGATCCTCCCATCCTCTGGAAGCAGTCGCTCCCACCTCATAGACATAGGGGGCCTCACAGGTGGCACCAACACTTCCTCCTCAGCAATCTGACGAACCACCCTCTCCCCGAGATACCAAGAGTGGACAAACTCATTCGTCAGCAAGCGCCTCATTTCCACATTCACTCCAGTCAACTCCGTGTCTTGAACGGTCATCCCCCAAGGGTAAAAAGTCACCTACAAAATCCCCAGCAGATATAAGTCATCACAGAATCAGAGCACACAAAGACCAGGACTAAAGAAGAATAAAGTCTTACCCTATCACTAGTCAGGCCATTCAAGACTTGACGCACCGCCTCCAGAGAGAGATACCTCCTTGACTGCTAATTGGCCTTCCGCCACCAATATAACCGGTAAAAAGTCCCCGATAGTCTCGTCCTTCAAAGCGATCAGCTGGGTATTACACCCAATCACCTCATAGAACCACATCGGCCAAAGACTAAAATCTGCAATAAAAAAGAGACGCATAAGGAAAATGCGAATGCGTGAAAGGAAAATGCACAAATTAAAGAATACCTCAAGAAGATACGTGGCTCCAGTGAAAGACTATCGGCAGCACCGGCTGGATGCATCCAGAGAAAATAAAGGGTCACCAAAGTCAGGTTCCACCAATCGTAGAGAGGGCTGTTAGAAAACATCCTCAGATATGGAAAAAACCATAAGTGGACGAGGTCGCCGCTCGACGCCACCAGAAATTCCCCCAACACCAGAAAAATGAATAGCCAGGACATCTGTCTCACCTGGAGCCCATCCTCCACATCAATCACCGTGCCCAGCAAAACATCCCTCAGCAGGAACAAACGAATGGACTCCTCAGACACTATCCTCCCCATATTACCAAGCGTCACTTGCACCGCCTCCGGCCTCACCCATAAAGAGCGATCCACCTCTATCTTCTCTCCATCGCAATCCAGCCCTAGCAGTTGCTGCACGTCTATGGGAGTCACAGTCATCTCCCCGAAACTAAAATGGAAGCTGTGGTAGTGTGCCACCACCTCTCCCCTAAAGCGCATAAGACCGTCGTCGAACGAGGCGTCTCATCCATCACAGACGCCAACCTCCCAAAGCCTGCTGACGATACTACCCAATGCACCATGGGTGAAAGATGCTACCAGATATCCTTAAGCCTCATCGTCCCGCGGGCATGCATAGTCGACAAAGAAACATCAGACTGCCAAAAGAGAAAGAACCTTATAAAAAATCGAAGAAAAAAAGGTAAAAAACAAAAAAGAGAATGCCAAAAGTCATTTCCCTTACATAATCCCCAGGAGTCACCACCCTCGAAGAGCGATGACGCGAAGACTCCCATAGCAAAGTTCGCTCATCCGCAACCGGCGCGAATGAGTCAAAAGAGTTCTCACTCCCTAATGAAAGAGTAGTCCTGGAACTCCATTCCATGTTCGCCCAGTCATCAACAACCAACCACTCCCTGTGTACCACAGAGCTCACAAAAGCAACCATTTTTTAGATTGTGAAATGCTAGAATGATTCACAGAAGAAAATTGTAGAGAGAGAGAAGGCAAGAAGCTGTGAAAAATGAGGGGAACCCGCCCCCTTTTTATAGGATGCCAAGGGTTATGCCGATCGACACTCCACCCCTACCTACCGATCGACACTGACCCTTTACCTTCTCGAGGCAACTTAAAAGTCCATGCCACTGCTGAATTTCACCCTCTACACGATGCCGACCGGTACCCCCTTAAACTTTAGTACAAAAACTCCCCAAAAATACCAGAAAACCCTGAAAAATCCTCTGAAAAATCCTAAAAATCCCGAAAAGGATTTAGAATAGTTTAACCAGGAAAATTTTGCACTCCCTCAAGTGGAACCCCTATTTCCCCAGTGAAACTCTCAAAATCTAAGTGAATCTCTCCCCAGCAATGTCCCTAGAGGACCTCTAAAGTATCCTAAACTTCAGCATCATCTTCTATTCCCCAAAGGTCTCAAATTTTCCCGAGCAATACGTCCAAACCCTGGACCACCTAATCAGTTCCCCAGTGTAATTTATAGCATCAGATTGGCTATTACCCCACAAAGTATCCAAAAGATACAAGGATTTCCCCAGCAATCAGTTCCCCAACTCAAATAAAAATCACGAGGTAATTTTTTTGGAAGAGTTCCCCGAGAACATCTCAACTTAAGCCCTCAGAATTGGCTTTGACCCGCAGAATTGGTCATCTCAACTTAAGCTCTCAAGATTAGCTTCGACCCTCAGAATTGGTCATATCAACTTAAGCCCTCAGAATTGGCTTCGACCCACAGAATTGGTCATATCAACTTAAGCCCTCATAATTGGCTTCAACCCGCAGAATTGGTCATTTTAACTTAAGCCCTCAGAATTAGCTTCGACCCGCAGAATTGGTCATCTCAACTTAAGCCCTTAGAATTGGCTTTGACCCGCAGAATTGGTCATCTCAATTTAAGCCCTCAGAATTGGCTTTGACCCGCAAAATTGGTCATCTCAATTTAAGCCCTCAAAATTGGCTTCGACCCGCCGAATTTGTCATCCCAACTTAAGCCCGAAGAATTGGCTTCGACCCGCAGAATTGGTCATCTCAATTTAAGCCCTCAGAATTGGCTTCGACTCGCAGAATTGGTCATCACAACTTAAGACCTCAAAATTGGCTTCGACCCGCAAGATTGGTCACCCTCATCTTCAAGACGTCAGAATTGGTTTCGACCCACAAAATTGGTTATATCAATTTAAGCCCACAAAATTGAATTCGACCCGCATAATAGGTCACCCTCATCTTCAAGCCCACAGAATTAGCTTCGACACGCAGAATCGATCACCCTCATCTCCAATCCCTCACAATTGGCTTCGACCCACAGTACCGTTCGTCCTCATCCTTAGATCCTCAGAATTGACCTCGGCCCTCTAGTCATACTCTTTCAAAAGGCATTATACGGTGTCTATTCGATGACTATCGTTTGTTCCAAACTCACCCGTCGAGGGGCTCTATAGACACCCTATTCTAACACCCCCTAACCTCTCTGTAGGTCCCTAGCACCTCCCCCCATCGCTACAAACCTCAGTCATTCCCCGGGTACTGACCTAGAGGCCATCGGGCACTCCCCGACTTCGTTTGACCAAAATTCAAACTCTTCATCTCGATCAAAACTGAATTAATCTTTAAAGAGAACTGGAACACCTTTCCAACTGTCCATACCGTGCGTGATTCTGACTTACGGTGAGGACGAACGACCCGTTTCCCCCTAAAACCTAATCAGGAGGTCACCGGACACTCCCGGGATCCATTTGACCAAAGTAAACTCTTCATCTCGATCGAGACTGAATGAATCTTCAAAGGTCAGTGAAACCCCTTTCCAACGATCCACCCCGTGCGCAATTCTGACTTACAGTATGAACGAACGATCCATTTTACTCCGAAAGGTCATCGAACGCTTTTAGGCCTTGGTTGACCAAAGTCAACTTCCCAAAGCAAGCCAAACTCTTTGGAATGTTGAAGTAAATATCCTAACCTTTCCAATGGTCCACTCCGTGCGCGATTTTGACTTACCATGCAGACGAACGATCCGTTTGTGTCCGACAATTCCCCGTCCAAAGGACCGACAAATGCTTCCGAGCCACATTTGACCTAAAGTCAACTCCTGAAATCGGGAGAAGTCTAAAGACTTTCAAAGGTCTCTGAATTAACTTTCCAATAGTTCACCCTGTGCATGGTTCGGATCAACTGTTTGCGCTCTATGACAGATTTTCCAAAGGAACCTGAAAGAGACTGCCAAACGACAGGTTCCAAACCCTGCCTATCGGCAGTGTGCCTAAACACACCTGCCGCTTGGCAGGAGCAGGGCTATGCCTATCAACAATGCCTTGGGCCTATAGAAAGGAGGGACTGACCTCCACTACACCAAAACTGGCGATTGGTCACAGCCAAAATCCCTGACCAAAGCTATGGGTCGCGGACTTGGGCCGTGACCATTTCAGGCGTGACCATTTTTGTCAATTTCGGGGGTCGCGGCCCAAGTCCATGAGCAAAAAATGGTCACGGGCGAGAGGGGTCACGATCGATGGTCGCGGACTTGGGCCGTGATCCATACCGTGACGGGTCGCGGCCCTTATCGGTGACCCACAATCGTGACAAAATTATCGCGGCCAAAGTCCGCGACACACGTCCGTGACAAAAAAAATAAAAAAAAAATGGTCGCGGCCCTTATCTGTGACCCACAACCATGACAAATTGGTCGCGGCCAAAGTCCGCGACCAACAGCCGTGACAAAAAAAATAAAAAAAATTTGGTCGCAACCCTTATCCGTGACCCACAACTGTAACAAATTGGTCGCGACCAAAGTCCGCGACCCAAAGCCGTGACAAAAAAAAAATAAAAAAAAATTGGTCGCGGCCCTTATCCGTGACCCACAACCGTGACAAATTGGCCGCGGCCAAAGTCCGCAACACACAACCGTGACAAAAAAAATAAAAATAAAATGGTCGCGGACTATGGCCGCGACCATTTTTATGCGCGACGAAAAAAATAAAAATGGTCATGGACAAAGTCCATGACCATATTTAACTATAATTTAAAAAAATATTTTTTTGGTAGAATCCTAAAATTGGGGATCATGTGAATGCACCGTCGGTTGCTACGTGTAACGTTGGACGTGTACGAGGTGTTACAAATATTTATTATGGGCAAAACAATGAAAAAAATCACATTGCGAATCGAGAACGTTTTTAATAAACAAATAAATATACAAACTCATAAATATTACACGTCTTAATAATCACATACCAAAAAAAAATTGGGCAAAGTTTCCTCTATTTTCTTGACATTCCAAAACCTGTAAATGTAAAACATGCTTATTATAAAGCCCGCACGGCCATAAAATTCAACAATCAAATTATAAAAGCCCGCACGGCCATAAAACTAAACAATAAAAGCCCGCACGGCTGTAACACAAAAAAACAAAATCCTGAATGTCCACAACATATAAACAATCTTCATGCTGTAGACCACTGCCTCCTTCGTTTGTTCCGCGTGCAAAAATCCTACAAATGATATAATACATAAAAAAAATATCAGTAACCAAGTAGGTTTACAAAAAAATTAATCAAGCTGAAAAATTGCATATAGGAGTTAAAATTATCAGTAACCAAGTAGAAATATGAAAATTACCGTCGTATTCTCAAACCGGGAGTCCCGCGGCCGCAGGGTCAGTTCCTACGAGTTACATTGGTCCCGTGGGAGGTGTTGGTGCCACCCACGGGGACGTTCGGGGGCGGTTTCGAGTTCTCACCCTCTAACACCATGTTTTTAAGCCTAAGTCTAGAAATATGCAAATTACCGTCGTATTCTCAAACCGGGAGTCCCGCGGCTGCGGGATCAGTTCCTACGAGTTACATTTGTCCCGTGGGAGGTGTTGGTGCCACCCACGGGGACGTTCTGGGGCTGTTTCTAGTTCTCACCCTCTAACGCCATGTTTTTAATCCTAAGTCTAGAAATATGCAAATTACGATCGTATTCTCAAACCAGGAGCCCCGTGACTGCAGAGTCAGTTCCTACGAGTTACATTAGTCCCGTGGGAGGTGTTGGTGCCACCCACGGGGACGTTCGGGGGCTGTTTCTATTTCTCTCCCCCGAACGCCATGTTTTTAAGACTAAGTCTAGAAATATGTAAATTATCGTCGTATTCCCAAACCGGGAGTCCCGTGGCTGTGGGGACAGTTCCTACAAATTACATTGGTCCCGTAGGAGGTGTTGGTGCCACAAACGGGGCCGTTAGAGGGCTGTTTCGAGTTTTCACCCTCTAACGCCATGTTTTTAAGCCTAAGTGTACAAATATGCAAATTATCGTCGTATTCTCAAACCGGTAGTCCCGCGGCTGCGGGATCAGTTTCTACGAGTTACATTGGTCCCGTGGCAGGTGTTGGTGCCTCCCACGGGACCGTTAGAGGGTTGTTTTGAGTTTTCACCCTCTAACGCCATGTTTTTAAGCCTAAGTCTAGAAATATGTAAATTACCGTCGTATTCTCAAACCGGGAGTCCCGCGGCTGCGGGGTCAGTTCCTACGAGTTACATTGGTCCCGTGGGAGGTGTTGGTGCCACCCACGGGGATCTTCGGGTGCTGTTTCTAGTTTTCACCCCATAACACCATGTTTTTAAGCCTAAGTCTAGAAATATGCAAATTACCATCGTACTATCAAATTGGGAGACCCGCGACTGCGGAGTCAGTTCCTACGAGTTACATTAGTCCCGTGGGAGGTGTTGGTGCCACCCACGGGGACGTTCGGGGGCTGTTTCTAATTCTCTCCCCCTAACGCCATGTTTTTAAGCCTAAGTCTAGAAATATGTAAATTACCGTCGTACTATCAAATCGGGAGACCCGGGGCTACGGGGTCAGTTCCTACGAGTTACATTGGTCCCGTGGGAGGTGCTGGTGCCACCCACGGGGATGTTCGGGGGCTGTTTGGAGTTCTCAACCTCTATCGCCATATTTTTAAGCGTAAGTCTAGAAATATGCAAATTACCGTCGTACTCTCAAACTGGGAGTCCCGCGACTGCGGGTTCAGTTCCTACGAGTTACATTGGTCCCGTGGGAGGTGTTGGTGCCTCCCACGGGGACGTTGGGGGGCTATTTCGAGTTTTTACCCTCTAACGTCAAGTTTTGGCTAAGTCAAAAAATTTGCAAATTACCTTCGTATTCTCAAATCGGGAGTCCCCGCGGCTGCGAGGACAGTTCCTACGAGTTATATTGGTCCCGTGGGAGGTGTTGGTGCCATCCACGGGGCCATTCGGGGGCTGTTTCGAGTTTTCACCGTCTAACGCCATATTTTTAAGCCTAAGTCTAGAAATATGCAAATTATCATCGTAATCTCAAACCGTGAGTCCCGCGGCTGCGAGATCAGTTCATACGAGTTACCATAGTCCCGTGGGAGGTGTTGGTGCCACCCACGGGGCCGTTAGAGGGATGTTTCGAGTTTTCACCATCTAACGCCATGTTTTTAAGCCTAAGTCTCGAAATATGCAAATTACCGTCGTATTCTCAAACCGGGAGACCCGCGGCTGCGGGGTTATTTCCTACGAGTTACATTGGTACCGTGGGAGGTGTTGGTGCCACCCACGGGGACGTTCTGGGGCTGTTTCTAGTTCTCATCCTCTAACGCCATGTTTTTAATCCTAAGTCTAAAAATGTGTAAATTACGATCGTATTCTCAAATCGGGAGTCCCGCGACTGCAGAGTCAGTTCCTACGAGTTACATTAGTCCCGTGGGAGGTGTTGGTGCCACCCACGGGGACGTTCGGGGGCTGTTTCTAATTCTCTCCCCCTAACGCCATGTTTTTAAGCCTAAGTCTAGAAATATGAAATTACCGTCGTACTATCAAATCGGGAGACCCCCGACTGCGGGGTCAGTTCCTACGAGTTACATTGGTCTCGTGGGAGGTGTTGGAGCCACCTACGGGGCCGTTCGGGGGCTGTTTCGAGTTTTCACCCTCTAACGCCATGTTTTTAAGCCTAAGTCTAGAAATATGCAAATTATCGTCATATTCTCAAACCGGGAGTCCCGTGGTTGCGGGGTCAGTTCCTACGAGTTACATTGGTCCCGTGGGAGGTGTTGGTGCCACCCACGTGGCCGTTAGACGGCTGTTTTGAGTTCTCCCCCTCTAACGCCATGTTTTTAAGCCTAAGTCTAGAAATATGCAAATTACCGCCGTATTCTCAAACCGTGAGTCCCGCGGCTGCGGGGTCAGTTCCTGCGAGTTACATTGGTCCCGTGGGAGATGTTGGTGCCATCAACGGGGCCGTTCGAGGGTTGTTTCGAGTTTTCACCTTCTAACGCCAAGTTTTGCCTAAGTCTAGAAATATGCAAATTACCTTCGTATTCTCAAACTGTGAGTCCCGCGGCTGCGGGGACAGTTCCTACGAGTTACTTTGGTCCCGTGGGAGGTGTTGGTGCCACCCACGGGGACGTTTGGGGGTTGTTTCAATTTTTCACCTTCTAACGCCATGTTTTTAAGCCTAAGTCTAGAAATATGCAAATTATTGTCGTATTCTCAAACCGGTAGTCCCGCGGCTGCGGGATCAGTTTCTACGAGTTACATTGGTCCCGTGGCAGGTGTTGGTGCATCCCACGAGACCGTTAGAGGGTTGTTTCGAGTTTTAACCCTCTAACGCCATGTTTTTAAGCCTAAGTCTAGAAATATGTAAATTACCATCGTATTCTCAAACCGGGAGTCCCGCGGCTGCGGGGTCAGTTCCTACGAGTTACATCGGTCCCGTGGGAGGTGTTGGTGCCACCCACGGGGATCTTCGGGTGCTGTTTCTAGTTTTCACCCCATAACACCATGTTTTTAAGCCTAAGTTTAGAAATATGTAAATTACCGTCGTACTCTCAAACCGGGAGACCCGCGACTGCGGGGTCAG